>OX344728.1:84087331-85529831 GCA_947034835.1 Ballota nigra | reverse complement strand
ACCCCCAAAACCCCCCAAACCCCCAAACCCTAAATGCCAAAACCCCAAAACCCCAAAACCCCCAAAACCCCAAAACCCAAAACCCCAAACCCCAAACCCCAAACCCCAAACCCCAAACCCCTAACCCCTAACCCAAAACCCCTAACCCTAAAACCCAAAACCCAAAACCCAAAACCCAAAACCCCAACCCCCAACCCCAAACCCCAAACCCCCAAACCCCCAAAAACCCAAAAACCCAAAACCCAAAACCCCAAAACCCAAAACCCCAAAAACCCTAAACCCTAAACCCTAACCCCTAACCCCTAAACCCCAAACCCCAAACCCCAAACCCCCAAACCCTAAACCCCCAAACCCAAACCCCAAAACCCCAAACCCCAAAACCCCGACTCCGACCCCGACCCCCGAACCCCGAACCCCCGACCCCGAACCCCGAACCCCCCCGACCCCCGACCCCCGAACCCCGAACCCCGTACCCCCGAACCCCGACCCCCGAACCCCCGAACCCCCGAACCCCGAACCCCCGAACCCCGAACCCCGACCCCGAACCCCGAACCCTAAACCCTAAACCCTAAACCTAAAGGGGGTTGGTGATATCATGCCCCCATCCCCCCCCCCCCCCCCCCTTTAGGTTTTTACAAAAAATTAATTTTCAAAAAATTCCACAAAAACCTACTCCGTTTAAATTTCTTTTTACGTGGCATGATATTTGGAGGATGAAGCACTAGAAAAAGGGGTTTGGTGATATTCGCCCTCTTCGCGAACCCGGCCCATCCCCCTCTTTAGGTATTTAAAAAAAATTAATTTCAAAAAATTACACAAAAACCTACTCCGTTTGAATTTCTCTTTACGTGGCATGATATTTGGAGGATGAAGCACTAGAAAAAGGGGTTTTGTGATATTCGTCCTCTTCACGAACCCGGCCCCCAACCCCCCCTTTAGGTTTTTTACAAAAATTTAATTTTCAAAAAATTACAAAAAAACCAACTCCGTTTGAATTTCTTTTTACGTGGCATGATATTTTGAGGATGAAGCACTAGAAAAAGGGGTTTGGTGATATTCGCCCTCTTCGCGAACCCGGCCCCCATCCCCCCCTTTAGGTTTTTTACAAAAATTTAATTTTCAAAAAATTCCACAAAAACCTACTCCGTTTAAATTTCTTTTTACGTGGCATGATATTTGGAGGATGAAGCACTAGAAAAGGGGGTTTGGTGATATTCGCCCTCTTCGCGAACCCGGCCCCCATCCCCCCCTTTAGGTTTTTTACAAAAAATTAATTTTCAAAAAATTCCAAAAAAACCTACTCCGTTTGAATTTCTTTTTACGTGGCATGATATTTGGAGGATGAAGCACTAGAAAAAGGGGTTTGGTGATATTTGCCCTCTTCGCGAACCCGGCCCCCATCCCCCCCTATAGGTTTTTTAGAAAAAATTAATTTTCAAAAAATTCCACAAAAACCTACTCCGTTTAAATTTCTTTTTACGTGGCATGATATTTGGAGGATGAAACACTTGAAAAAGGGGTTTGGTGATATTCGCCCTCTTCGCGAACACGACCCCCAACCCCCCTTTAGGTTTTTTACAAAAATTTAATTTTCAAAAAATTCCAAAAAAACCTACTCCGTTTGAATTTCTTTTTACGTGGCATGATATTTTGAGGATGAAGCACTAGAAAAGGGGGTTTGGTGGTATTCGCCCTCTTCGCGAACCCGGCCCCCATCCCCCCCCTTTAGGTTTTTTACAAAAAATTAATTTTCAAAAAATTTCAAAAAAACCTACTCCGTTTGAATTTCTTTTTACGTGGCATGATATTTTGAGGATGAAACACTAGAAAAGGGGGTTTGGTGGTATTCGTCCTCTTCGCGAACCCGGCCCCCATCCCTCCTTTAGGTTTTTTACAAAAAATTAATTTTCAAAAAATTCCACAAAAACCTACTCTGTTTAAATTTCTTTTTACGTGGCATGATATTTGGATGATGAAACACTTGAAAAAGGGGTTTGGTGATATTCGCCCTCTTCGCGAACCCGGCCCCCATCCCCCCTTTAGGTTTTTTACAAAAATTTAATTTTCAAAAAATTCCAAAAAAACCTACTCCGTTTGAATTTCTTTTTACGTGGCATGATATTTTGAAGATGAAGCACTAGAAAAAGGGGTTTGGTGATATTCGCCCTCTTCGCGAACCCGGCCCCCATCCCCCCCTTTAGGTTTTTTACAAAAATTTAATTTTTAAAAAATTCCAAAAAAACCTACTCCGTTTGAATTTCTTTTTACGTGGCATGATATTTGGAGGATGAAGCACTAGAAAAAGGGGTTAGGTGATATTCGCCCTCTTCGCGAACCCGGCCCCCATCCCCCTCTTTAGGTTTTTTACAAAAATTTAATTTTCAAAAAATTACACAAAAACCTACTCCGTTTGAATTTCTTTTTACGTGGCCTGATATTTGGAGGATGAAGCACTAGAAAAAGGGGTTTGGTGATATTCGTCCTCTTCACGAACCCGGGCCCCATCCCCCCCTTTAGGTTTTTTACAAAAATTTAATTTTCAAAAAATTCCACAAAAACCTACTCCGTTTGAATTTCTTTTTACGTGGCATGATATTTGGAGGATGAAGCACTAGAAAAGGGGGTTTGGTGATATTCGCCCTCTTCGCGAACCCGGCCCCCATCCCCCCCTTTAGGTTTTTTACAAAAAAATAATTTTCAAAAAATTCCAAAAAAACCTACTCCGTTTGAATTTCTTTTTACGTGGCATGATATTTTGAGGATGAAACACTAGAAAATGGGGTTTGGTGGTATTCGTCCTCTTCGCGAACCCGACCCCCATCCCCCCCCTTTAGGTTTTTTACAAAAAATTAATTTTCAAAAAATTCCACAAAAACCTACTCTGTTTAAATTTCTTTTTACGTGGCATGATATTTGGATGATGAAACACTTGAAAAAGGGATTTGGTGATATTCGCCCTCTTCGCGAACCCGGCCCCCATCCCCCCCTTTAGGTTTTTTATAAAAATTTAATTTTCAAAAAATTACAAAAAAACCAACTCCGTTTGAATTTCTTTTTACGTGGCATGATATTTTGAGGATGAAGCACTAGAAAAAGGGGTTTGGTGATATTCGCCCTCTTCGCGAACCCGGCCCCCATCCCCCCCTTTAGGTTTTTTACAAAAATTTAATTTTCAAAAAATTCCACAAAAACCTACTCCGTTTAAATTTCTTTTTACGTGGCATGATATTTGGAGGATGAAGCACTAGAAAAGGGGGTTTGGTGATATTCGCCCTCTTCGCGAACCCGGCCCCCATCCCCCCCTTTAGGTTTTTTACAAAAAATTAATTTTCAAAAAATTCCAAAAAAACCTACTCCGTTTGAATTTCTTTTTACGTGGCATGATATTTTGAGGATGAAACACTAGAAAAGGGGGTTTGGTGGTATTCGTCCTCTTCGCGAACCCGGCCCCCATCCCCCCCTTTAGGTTTTTTACAAAAAATTAATTTTCAAAAAATTCCCCAAAAACCTACTCTGTTTAAATTTCTTTTTACGTGGCATGATATTTGGATAATGAAACACTTGAAAAAGGGGTTTGGTGATATTCACCCTCTTCGCGAACCCGGCCCCCATCCCCCCCTTTAGGTTTTTTACAAAAATTTAATTTTCAAAAAATTCCAAAAAAACCTACTACGTTTGAATTTCTTTTTACGTGGCATGATATTTTGAGGATGAAACACTAGAAAAGGGGGTTTGGTGGTATTCGTCCTCTTCGCGAACCCGGCCCCCATCCCCCCCCCCCCCTTTAGGTTTTTTACAAAAAATTAATTTTCAAAAAATTCCCCAAAAACCTACTCTGTTTAAATTTCTTTTTACGTGGCATGATATTTGGATAATGAAACACTTGAAAAAGGGGTTTGGTGATATTCGCCCTCTTCGCGAACCCGGCCCCCATCCCCCCCTTTAGGTTTTTTACAAAAATTTAATTTTCAAAAAATTCCAAAAAAACATACTCCGTTTGAATTTCTTTTTACGTGGCATGATATTTTGAGGATGAAACACTAGAAAATGGGGTTTGGTGGTATTCGTCCTCTTCGCGAACCCGACCCCCATCCCCCCCTTTAGGTTTTTTACAAAAAATTAATTTTCAAAAAATTCCACAAAAACCTACTCCGTTTAAATTTCTTTTTATGTGGCATGATATTTGGATGATGAAACACTTGAAAAAGGGGTTTGGTGATATTCGCCCTCTTCGCGAACCCGGCCCCCATCCCCCCCTTTAGGTTTTTTAAAAAAATTTAATTTTAAAAAAATTAAAAAAAAACCTACTCCGTTTGAATTTCTTTTTACGTGGCATGATATTTTGAGGATGAAGCACTAGAAAAAGGGGTTTGGTGATATTCGCCCTCTTCGCGAACCCGGCCCCCATCCCCCCCTTTAGGTTTTTTACAAAAATTTAATTTTCAAAAAATTCCACAAAAACCTACTCCGTTTAAATTTCTTTTTACGTGGCATGATATTTGGAGGATGAAGCACTAGAAAAGGGGGTTTGGTGATATTCGCCCTCTTCGCGAACCCGGCCCCCATCCCCCCCTTTAGGTTTTTTACAAAAAATTAATTTTAAAAAAATTCCAAAAAAACCTACTCCGTTTGAATTTCTTTTTACGTGGCATGATATTTTGAGGATGAAACACTAGAAAAGGGGGTTTGGTGGTATTCGTCCTCTTCGCGAACCCGGCCCCCATCCCCCCCTTTAGGTTTTTTACAAAAAATTAATTTTCAAAAAATTCCCCAAAAACCTACTCTGTTTAAATTTCTTTTTACGTGGCATGATATTTGGATAATGAAACACTTGAAAAAGGGGTTTGGTGATATTCGCCCTCTTCGCGAACCCGGCCCCCATCCCCCCCTTTAGGTTTTTTACAAAAAATTAATTTTCAAAAAATTCCAAAAAAACATACTCCGTTTGAATTTCTTTTTACGTGGCATGATATTTTGAGGATGAAACACTAGAAAATGGGGTTTGGTGGTATTCGTCCTCTTCGCGAACCCGACCCCCATCCCCCCCTTTAGGTTTTTTACAAAAAATTAATTTTCAAAAAATTCCACAAAAACCTACTCTGTTTAAATTTCTTTTTACGTGGCATGATATTTGGATGATGAAACACTTGAAAAAGGGGTTTGGTGATATTCGCCCTCTTCGCGAACCCGGCCCCCATCCCCCCCTTTAGGTTTTTTATAAAAATTTAATTTTCAAAAAATTACAAAAAAACCTACTCCGTTTGAATTTCTTTTTACGTGGCATGATATTTTGAGGATGAAGCACTAGAAAAAGGGGTTTGGTGATATTCGCCCTCTTCGCGAACCCGGCCCCCATCCCCCCCTTTAGGTTTTTTACAAAAATTTAATTTTCAAAAAATTCCACAAAAACCTACTCCGTTTAAATTTCTTTTTACGTGGCATGATATTTGGAGGATGAAGCACTAGAAAAGGGGGTTTGGTGATATTCGCCCTCTTCGCGAACCCGGCCCCCATCCCCCCCTTTAGGTTTTTTACAAAAAATTAATTTTCAAAAAATTCCAAAAAAACCTACTCCGTTTGAATTTCTTTTTACGTGGCATGATATTTTGAGGATGAAACACTAGAAAAGGGGGTTTGGTGGTATTCGTCCTCTTCGCGAACCCGGCCCCCATCCCCCCCCCCCCTTTAGGTTTTTTACAAAAAATTAATTTTCAAAAAATTCCCCAAAAACCTACTCTGTTTAAATTTCTTTTTACGTGGCATGATATTTGGATAATGAAACACTTGAAAAAGGGGTTTGGTGATATTCGCCCTCTTCGCGAACCCGGCCCCCATCCCCCCCTTTAGGTTTTTTACAAAAATTTAATTTTCAAAAAATTCCAAAAAAACATACTCCGTTTGAATTTCTTTTTACGTGGCATGATATTTTGAGGATGAAGCACTAGAAAAGGGGGTTTGGTGGTATTCGTCCTCTTCGCGAACCCGGCCCCCATCCGCCCCTTTAGTTTTTTTACAAAAACTTAATTTTAAAAAAATTACACTAAAACCTTCTCCGTTTGAATTTCTTTTTACGTGGCATGATATTTGGAGGATGAAGTACTAGAAAAAGGGGTTTCGTAATATTCGCCCTCTTCGCGAACCCGGCCCCCATCCCCCCCCTTTAGGTTTTTTACAAAAATTTAATTTTCAAAAAATTCCACAAAAACCTACTCCGTTTAAATTTATTTTTACGTGGCATGATATTTGAAGGATGAAGCACTAGAAAAAGGGGTTTGGTGATATTCGCCCTCTTCGCGAACCCGGCCCCATCCCCCTCTTTAGGTTTTTTACAAAAAATTAAATTCAAAAAATTACACAAAAACCTACTCCGTTTGAATTTCTTTTTACGTGGCATGATATTTGGAGGATGAAGCACTAGAAAAAGGGGTTTGGTGATATTCGTCCTCTTCACGAACCCGGCCCCCATCCCCCCCTTTAGGTTTTTTACAAAAATTTAATTTTCAAAAAATTCCACAAAAACCTACTCCGTTTGAATTTCTTTTTACGTGGCATGATATTTGGAGGATGAAGCACTAGAAAAAGGGGTTTGGTGATATTCGCCCTCTTCGCGAACCCGGCCCCCATCCCCCCCTATAGGTTTTTTAGAAAAAATTAATTTTCAAAAAATTCCACAAAAACCTACTCCGTTTAAATTTCTTTTTACGTGGCATGATATTTGGAGGATGAAACACTTGAAAAAGGGGTTTGGTGATATTCGCCCTCTTCGCGAACACGACCCCCATCCCCCCTTTAGGTTTTTTACAAAAATTTAATTTTTAAAAAATTCCAAAAAAACCTACTCCGTTTGAATTTCTTTTTACGTGGCATGATATTTTGAGGATGAAGCACTAGAAAAGGGGGTTTGGTGGTATTCGCCCTCTTCGCGAACCCGGCCCCCATCCCCCCCTTTAGGTTTTTTACAAAAAATTAATTTTCAAAAAATTCCACAAAAACCTACTCCGTTTAAATTTCTTTTTACGTGGCATGATATTTGGAGGATGAAGCACTAGAAAAGGGGGTTTGGTGATATTCGCCCTCTTCGTGAACCCGGCCCCCATCCCCCCCCTTTAGGTTTTTTACAAAAAATTAATTTTCAAAAAATTTCAAAAAAACCTACTCCTTTTGAATTTCTTTTTACGTGGCATGATATTTTGAGGATGAAACACTAGAAAAGGGGGTTTGGTGGTATTCGTCCTCTTCGCGAACCCGGCCCCCATCCCCCCCTTTAGGTTTTTTACAAAAAATTAATTTTCAAAAAATTCCACAAAAACCTACTCTGTTTAAATTTCTTTTTACGTGGCATGATATTTGGATGATGAAACACTTGAAAAAGGGGTTTGGTGATATTCGCCCTCTTCGCGAACCCGGCCCCCATCCCCCCCTTTAGGTTTTTTACAAAAATTTAATTTTCAAAAAATTCCAAAAAAACCTACTCCGTTTGAATTTCTTTTTACGTGGCATGATATTTTGAAGATGAAGCACTAGAAAAAGGGGTTTGGTGATATTCGCCCTCTTCGCGAACCCGGCCCCCATCCCCCCCTTTAGGTTTTTTACAAAAATTTAATTTTCAAAAAATTCCAAAAAAACCTACTCCGTTTGAATTTCTTTTTACGTGGCATGATATTTGGAGGATGAAGCACTAGAAAAAGGGGTTAGGTGATATTCGCCCTCTTCGCGAACCCGGCCCCCATCCCCCTCTTTAGGTTTTTTACAAAAATTTAATTTTCAAAAAATTACACAAAAACCTACTCCGTTTGAATTTCTTTTTACGTGGCCTGATATTTGGAGGATGAAGCACTAGAAAAAGGGGTTTGGTGATATTCGTCCTCTTCACGAACCCGGGCCCCATCCCCCCCTTTAGGTTTTTTACAAAAATTTAATTTTCAAAAAATTCCACAAAAACCTACTCCGTTTGAATTTCTTTTTACGTGGCATGATATTTGGAGGATGAAGCACTAGAAAATGGGGTTTGGTGATATTCGCCCTCTTCGCGAACCCGGCCACCATCCCCCCCTATAGGTTTTTTAGAAAAAATTAATTTTCAAAAAATTCCAAAAAAACCTACTCCGTTTAAATTTCTTTTTACGTGGCATGATATTTGGAGGATGAAACACTAGAAAAGGGGGTTTGGTGATATTCGCCCTCTTCGCGAACCCGGCCCCCATCCCCCCCTATAGGTTTTTTAGAAAAAATTAATTTTCAAAAAATTACAAAAAACCTACTCCGTTTAAATTTCTTTTTACGTGGCATGATATTTGGAGGATGAAACACTTGAAAAAGGGGTTTGGTGATATTCGCCCTCTTCGCGAACACGACCCCCATCCCCCCTTTAGGTTTTTTACAAAAAATTAATTTTCAAAAAATTCCACAAAAACCTAGTCTGTTTAAATTTTTTTTTACGTGGCATGATAATTGGATAATGAAACACTTGAAAAAGGGGTTTGGTGATATTCGCCCTCTTCGCGAACCCGGCCCCCATCCCCCCCTTTAGGTTTTTTACAAAAATTTAATTTTCAAAAAATTCCAAAAAAACCTACTCCGTTTGAATTTCTTTTTACGTGGCATGATATTTTGAGGATGAAGCACTAGAAAAGGGGGTTTGGTGGTATTCGTCCTCTTCGCGAACCCGGCCCCCATCCGCCCCTTTAGTTTTTTTTACAAAAACTTAATTTTAAAAAAATTACACTAAAACCTACTCCGTTTGAATTTCTTTTTACGTGGCATGATATTTGGAGGATGAAGTACTAGAAAAGGGGGTTTGGTAATATTCGCCCTCTTCGCGAACCCGGCCCCCATCCCCCCCCCCCCCCTTAGGTTTTTTACAAAAAATTAATTTTCAGAAAATTCCAAAAAAACCTACTCCGTTTGAATTTCTTTTTACGTGGCATGATATTTTGAGGATGAAACACTAGAAAAAGGGGTTTGGTGGTATTCGCCCTCTTCGCGAACCCGGCCCCATCCCCCTCTTTAGGTTTTTTTACAAAAAATTAATTTCAAAAAATTACACAAAAACCTACTCCGTTTGAATTTCTTTTTACGTGGCATGATATTTGGAGGATGAAGCACTAGAAAAAGGGGTTTGGTGATATTCGCCCTCTTCGCGAACCCGGCCCCCATCCCCCCCTTTAGGTTTTTTACAAAAATTTAATTTTCAAAAAATTCCATAAAAACCTACTCCGTTTGAATTTCTTTTTACGTGGCATGATATTTGGAGGATGTAGCACTAGAAAAAGGGGTTTGGTGATATTCGCCCTCTTCGCGAACCCGACCCCCATCCCCCCCTATAGGTTTTTTAGAAAAAATTAATTTTCAAAAAATTCCACAAAAACCTACTCCGTTTGAATTTCTTTTTACGTGGCATGATATTTGGAGGATGAAGCACTAGAAAAGGGGGTTTGGTGATATTCGCCCTCTTCGCGAACACGACCCCCATCCCCCCTTTAGGTTTTTTACAAAAATTTAATTTTCAAAAAATTCCAAAAAAACCTACTCCGTTTGAATTTCTTTTTACGTGGCATGATATTTTGAGGATGAAGCACTAGAAAAGGGGGTTTGGTGGTATTCGTCCTCTTCGCGAACCCGGCCCCCATCCCTCTTCGGTACCTAAGCCCAACCCTCCACCTTTTGTTATTTCGGTTACAGCCCAATCCCCCCAGCCCTTTGATTGCCCTGCCAATCCTCTTTTAAATACCGAGCCCACACCCCCCTCTTTTTTAAACAACCAACCCAACTCCTTTTTAACCCAGCAGCCCAACTCTTCTTCTCTTTTATCTAACCAGCCCACCTCTCCTATTTTAAACATCCAGCCCAAGTCTTCCTCCTCTTGTTTTTTATTTAATCAGCCCACTTCGCCCACCTCCTCTTTTTTAATTAACTCTAATTCAACCGAATTTGTTTCACCCTCCTGCCACACACCAATTTCGCATACTTTTAAAGATGTTGCTTCTTGTAGGCCTTCTTATCCTAATAAAAATTCGGAATGTTTGGAAAATTTATCTTGGGATTCTCCTCATCTTGAGTACTTGTTTAGCACCCCCGACGATGATTCTATCATGTTCAGGGATGCTATTGCTTCTGTTCTCTTCGACGAGGAGGGGGTTATGCAACCGATGCCTCTCTCGATTGTTTACCCCTCTGAGTCTTCCGATTTTAGATCGGATCCTCCTCTTGATACCTCTGACCTTTGCTTAGGGGTATCTGTGGATGATAGTGTTGTTGGAATCCGAAACTCCCGTTACGGGCTTCGACAACAGTGTCGTCGCAAGAGGACCCAGTCTGCCACTTCGGCCCCTGTTGGTTCTTGTTTCTTTCGGAAACAGATCTCTAGTGCCAAGAGAGTTGGAGGCAAGACCTCCATCCCACCCCACCGTTAGTTATGTCTCTTCAATTCCTGGTGTGGAACGCCCGTGGGATCCGTCGTTCGGCGTCCCGTGGCGATCTCAAAAACCTGAACCGCGAACACCGTTTTTCTGTTGTGGCTATTTTGGAACCCATGGCGATGCCGAATTTTGACTTCGAGAATCGGGATTTCGGCTTTGTTCGTGGTGTGAGGAATTCCGCTAATAAGATTTGGGTGTTCGTGCTGTATGGTTTCCAGTTGGATGTCCTTTTTTATTCTGTTCAGCTCTTGCACGTTCGTCTGTCTGCCGCTGTTCTTTCTGAACCGGTGTTTATGACTTTCGTTTATGCTAAGTGCTGTCGTGAGGACAGATATCAGTTGTGGGATGAGTTGAGGGACATTGCCGAGTCTGTTGTGGGTTGCCCGTGGATGGTTGGCGGTGACTTCAACATCTTTTTGCACCTTGACGAACGTGTTGGCAGCGATGTTGACCGTTCGGATGAGATGGCTGATTTTGCTGAGGCTGTTACGGATTGTGAGCTCGTGGATGCCGGTTGTGTGGGCTCCCCATTTACTTGGAGTAGACAGGAACTGCATGAGCGTCTGGATCGGATCCTTTTTACCGAGCCGTGGACCTCTGTATTTCCTGTCTGCAATGTGACCCATCTCCCGCGGTCTACGTCTGATCATTCTCCGTTGCTCTTCCGCTGTAGATTTTCTGATTCTGTCCCCAGAGCTTCCTTCAGATTTCAGGGTATGTGGGTTCGCCACCATACTTTTTTGGAATTTGTTAGAACCTCCTGGGCTGTTGACACGGGGGTTTTTGGTATGGTGAACCTCCAGTTCAAGCTTTCTGTTATGAAACAACGTCTCAAGTGGTGGAACCGTCACGTCTTTGGCAACATCTTCGATAAGGTGAAAGCTGCTTCGGAGGCTGTCGCTCACGCTGAGAGTGCTTATCTTGCTGATCCCACGCCGTTACTCTCGATGGAGGTGAACCGCTGCAAGGCGGAGTACATCCTTCGCACTCGCATGGAGGAGGATTTTTGGCGTCAGAAATCGGCCGTTAGATGGGTTGTTGACGGGGAACGCAACACCAAATACTTTCAGGGTTTGGTGAAGCAGAAGCGTGTTCGGACTCGTATTCATTCCATTCATGCTGATGGACGGATCATCTCGAATGAGAATGAAATACGAGCCTCTGCCACTTCCTTCTTCCATAACCTCCTGTCTAGTGACATGGTTTTTGACGCCGATCGCTGCCGTGATCATTTCCCTGTGATCCCCCCTTCTTTGGATTTGTCGGGCTTGTGCGACCTGCCGACGGCCGACGAGATTCGTGAAGCTGTCTTTGATATTGATCCTGCGAGTGCTTCTGGCTCTGATGGTTTTTCGTCGCTCTTTTTCCAGCATTGCTGGGATATTGTTCGTCCCGATGTTGAGTCTGCTGTTTGGGATTTCTTCTCCGGGCAACCTATGCCCAGGGCTTTCACTTCCACTTCGATTGTACTTCTTCCGAAGACCCCTTTCCCGGTCTCCTGGTCGGAGTACCGTCCCATTAGTCTCTGCAATGTTACGAACAAGATCATCTCTAAGATTCTGAACAGTCGGCTTGCTCCGATCCTTCCGGCTGTTATCTCTCAGAACCAGAGTGGCTTCACTCAGGGCCGGGCTATTAGTGATAATATTCTTTTGGCCCAGGAGATGATCACCGATCTCAATATGTCGGGTGGGGTCCCTAATCTGGCCGTCAAGCTTGACATGGCCAAGGCCTATGATAGGGTGCAGTGGCCGTTTCTGCGGTTAGTGCTTTCTAGAATGGGCTTCCCGGCTCGTTGGATCGACTTTGTGAGTAACTGCGTGGAGCACTGCTGGTTCACTGTCCTTGTTAACGGGTATACCTCTGGTTTTTTTCCTTCTTCGAGGGGATTAAGACAGGGGGATCCTCTTTCGCCTTCCCTGTTCGTGCTCATGGCTGACTATCTCTCTCGTGGTCTCGATTCCCTGATTCTGAATCGGCCTGAGATGATTTTCCGCACTCATGGTGGCTTTCCTGTTTCTCACCTCGCTTATGCTGATGATGTTCTGATCTTCACGAGGGCGAGTGAGAATGGTCTGATGCTTCTGATGGATTTTCTTAAGCACTACACTGAGGTCTCGGGTCAACCCCTGAATGTTCAGAAGTCCAACTTCTTCATGTGGGAGCGATTCCAGACTGAGTGGGATCCTTTGGTGCAGCAGCTTACCGGTTTCCAGTCTGGCTCTCTGCCTTTCACCTATCTGGGCATCCCCTTGTATAAGGGCCCCCGGAAGAAGACTTTCTTTGATCGTCTTTGCGAGAAGATGAGAGGCTTGGTTCAGGGTTGGTCTCATAGGTTTCTTTCGCATGGGGGTCGTCTGACTCTCATCCGCAGTACCCTTGCGACCCTCCCCCTCTACTACCTGCAGGTGATTTAGCCGCCGGACGGGACTTTCCATGTTCTCGAGCAGATTATGGCTAGGTATTTTTGGGGCACTCGTGAGGGTCAGAAGAAGAGGCATTGGTTTGTGTGGTCTGATTTATGTGTGCCTGTGGATGAGGGCGGTTTAGGACTGAGACGATTGTGGGACATCTTTGTTGCTTACAGTATGAAGATGTATTGGAGGTTTCGTTCTCAGTCTTCCTTGTGGGCCCGCTTTCTTCATAGGAAGTATTGCTCCACTTTCTTCCCGGGTCAGAGGAGGCCCCCACGCTACGCCAGTCATCAGTGGCGTCGTCTGATGAAGTTCGGTATCTTGGCTCAGCAGCACATGTTTTGGTCTGTTGGCTCTGGGGATTTGTGTTGTACATGGTTTGACCACTGGTTCGGAGACCGGCCCTTAGTTGAGAGGGTGGAGTTCCCCTGTCCTCCTGCTTGGTCGCCTTTGGGCTGGTATTATGTTAGGGATGACCAGTGGGACCTTGCTAGGTTGAGGGGCAATATTCAGTGTTATGGTCATGTGGATGATTTGATCGAGGAGATCGCCAGAGTGCCTTTGCGTCCTTCGGGCGGTGATGTCATGCGGTGGAAGCTTACCTCTCACGGCGAGTTTTCTCTGACTTAAGCTTGGGATTCTGTGCGGGTGAGAAAGCCCCGTCGTGACCTTTATGGTGCTATCTGGTGTGATTGTATTTTCCCGACCACCTCCATCTTCCTTAGTCGCCTCATTACTGGTCACATTCCTGTTGATACTCGTCTCTTCTCTTGGAACATTCATATTCCTTCGAAATGCCAATGTTGCCCTGATAACCCCAAGATTGAAACTGTTTCCCATCTTTTCCTCTTGAGTCCGGTCGCTCGGTCAGTGTGGTTGTACTTTGCATCATGTTTTGATTGTGCACTTCCACACACCACTCACATTGCACGTCTCATTGCTTTCTGGAGACATCGCATTCCTTTTGCACACACTGCACACATATGCTTCTTGATCCCTTGCTTGGTTCTCTGGTTCATTTGGGCGAAGAGGAATGGTCACAAACACCGTGATATTCCTTTCCTTGCTTCGCATATTATATGGCAGGTGATTCAGCATCTGCGTCTTCTGGTTAGTGCAGGGAAGCTCCTCCCCGTCCACTGGTGGGGTTGCTCTCCGCCCGTTGATTTTATGCCCGTTGGATCGCCGCTTGTCCCTAGGCCGATCAAAACGGTCCTTGTTCGTTGGCTTCTTCCCCCTGATCCTTGGATTAAGCTCAACACCGATGGCTCTTTCGATCATCTCACGGGAGCTGCATCTGGTGGTGGGCTGATTCGGGATCACCTTGGTGACCTCATGATGGCCTTTCACACGCCTTTGGAGGCTACTTCCAGCTTTGATGCCGAGCTTCAGGCCCTTCTCCATGGCCTGCAGTTGGCTAGGAGGTTCGATGGTCCGATTTGGATTGAGTTAGATGCCCTGGTGGTGGTTCGTTTACTGCAGACAGACCGCTCTGGCCCTTGGCAGACTCAGCACACTCTTGTTCGCATACGCACTTTGATGACTCAGGTGCAGACCCGGATTACTCACATTTTCAGGGAGGGTAACCGTCCAGCAGATTACATGGCTAGGCTGGGCATTGATTCGCACGCTCTCCATCTTGTGCACGCTCAGTCGGCGCCGAAACATTTCATGATACTTGTTCGTATGGACCAGATTGGGTACCCCACCTTTAGATTTAGATGATTTACTTGTTTTACTTGTTTCCTGTATGTATTCTAGCTTTCAGTTACGCTTTATAGTATAGGTCTCTATTTTGATGCGATGCACAGCCTGTTGTGCTCTGTTTTCTGCTCTGATGCGATGCACAGCCTGTTGTGCCCGTACTATTTGTTTGTATTTTGCGTTGTAGACATACTTATATTTTTCATATATATTTGATGGGCCCTAAGGGGTGATTTTGTAAAAAAAAAAAAAAAAAAAAAAACCCCGAGCCCCGAGCCCGGAGCCCCCGGAGCCCCGAGCCCCAAAAAACCCCCGAACCCCCGAACCCCAGAACCCCCGAACCCCGAACCCCCGAACCCCCGAACCCCGAACCCCGAACCCCGAACCCTAAACCCTAAACCTTTAGATTCAGATGATTCACTTGTTCTCCTGTATGTTTTTTGCTTTCAGTTTCGATTTTTTGTATAGGCCTCTCTTTTGATGCGATGCACAGCCTGTTGTGCTCTGCTTTCTGCTCTGATGCGTTGCACAGCCTGTTGTGCCCGTACTTTATGCTTGTTTTTTGCGCTGTAAACATGCTTATATTTTTCATATATATTTGATGGGCCCTAAGGGGTGATTTTGGTTGGAAAAAAAAAACCCTAAACCCTAAACCCTAAAAAAAAAAAAACCCTAAACCCTAAACCCGAAAAACCCGGAACCCGGAAACCCGGAACCCCGAACCCCGAACCCTACGGAAAACCCAAAAAAGCTTAATAATAAGCTCTAATCTGTAGGGTTGAATAATAAACCCTACGAAAAGTCCTTAAAAGTTGAGTAACAAGCCCTAATCGGGAGGGTGAATAGTATACCCTAGGGAAAACTAGAAAAAGGTTAATAGTAAGCTCTAATCGGGCGGGGTGGGTAGTATACCCTACTGAAACCCCTAAAAAGTTGAGTAGTAAGCCCTAATCGGGAGGGTCAACAGTATACACTAGGAAAAACTCATAGAAGCTTAATAATAAGCTCTAATCTGGAGGGATGAATAGTAAACCCTGCGAAAAGCCTTAAAAAGTTTAGTAATAAGCACTAATCGTGAGGGTGAATAATATACCTTAGGGAAAACCAGAAAAAGTTTAATAATAAGCTCTAATCGGGAGGGGTGAATAGTAAACCCTACGGAAAATCCTAAAAAGTTGAATAGTAAGCCCTAATTAGGTGAATAAATAGAATACACTAGGAAAACCTAAAAAAAAAAACTTAATAATAAGCTCAAATTGGGAGGGGTGAATAGTAAATCCCACAGAAAACCCTAGAAAGTTGAGTAGTAACCCTAATCGTGAGGGTGAATAGTAACCCTAGAGAAAACCGAAAAAAGCTTAATAATTGGCTCTAATCGGGAGGGGAGAATATTAACCCTACGAAAAGCGCAAAAAAGTTGAGTAATAAGCACTAATCGAGAGGGTGAATAGTATACCCTAACGAAAACCAGAAAAAGCTTAATAATAAGCTCTAATCGAGAGGAAGTGATTTTCTAGGGGAGTGTGGTTTTAAGTTTTGTGATTTTCTAGGGGTAGAAGTGTGGTTTTGTGATTTTCTAAGCTGAATAATAACAATAAAAAAGTTGAATAGTAATCCCTAAGTTTTGTGATTTTCTAGGGGTAGAAGTGTGGTTTTAAGTTTTGTGATTTTCTAGGGGAGAATTGTGGCCTTAAGTTTTGTGATTTTCTAGTATGTTTTGATGTATAAAACATTTGATAATTTGAGTATGAGATTTTGGACGTGTTACTGAATCCCAATTTTTGTACTGAGGTTTTTTTTTATTACTTGTCCTATTTTACCTGGTACAAAACTTTTAATACGTCATATATATAAGGCAGTATTACCCCCTTTGGCGGTTCATAACTTCCATACCATTCATATCCGTACTATGACAACTTACGTTAGTCGTACTATTGAATACACTAAGGCAATATTGCCCCCTTTGACGGTTCATCATTATTACTCGTGCTACGACAACTTAAGTTAGACGTACACCTGACAGTACGATAAGACAGTATTGCCCCCTTTGACAAAATTTTCATGCATTCGTTCTTATACATTCATATTTATGTTTGATTAATTTGCTTCATAAATATACCAACAATCCATATAAAATTTACAACTGCAATATAGATAAATGTCACCCACCTCTTAACTTTTAAGAAAAGTTATAAACTTCTTCTAAAGTCCGGGAACCCAAGAACTACAGGGACATTCAAGCTCTGATCAATACCGCACTTTACCTAGCATAGTTTCTTTCATACTTTAGTCATTCTTAAACATTTTCACATTTTGTTCTGGACTACAGGGACATCCAAGCTCTGGACATAAATTTGATTAAGGGCACTAACTTTGACAACCAAGACCACATTTATTAACCTTCCTATAGTGCTTTAGACTTTACACAAAAATCAACAAGGATTATGAAAAAAAAAATAGCATGCATAGTAATATTCTAAGTATGACAAATCTACATGCCTCTCTTAGTGTTAAACACTTAATACTTTTACACACACTAGAGAACGCATATTTTGTCCTTAAATAAAAAAACAAGTACCATGCACTTATTCCCATATAAAGTTTAAGGGTTCTAAATCATTATTCTAAAATAAGAATCAAGCATGAATCATCTAACCTAGGAGTTATTTTGAAAAGTTGAGCAGTTTGTCCACTTAAGCTATTTCTTTTAACTTTGGATATTTTTGAAAAATACTTAGACTTATTCAAAAATCATAAAACTTATATCGCTGGTACATCTGCAAGTATAAAACACATATAAAATTTGTTTTATATCATTTGGTTTAAATAAATACGAGTTCTTCTAGTTTTAAATAAACTGTACAAAAACTTTGAATAATTTAAATAAAATACTTAGAAATTTCCAAAAATCTTGAAATTTAACGCCACGACACTTTAAAACATGCAGTATATGAATATAATTTTTTGTCAATATACAGAATTCATGTAAACATGATTTTAAGGACGATTAAGTTTCACAGACATAGAAATACACATATTCTTGTAAAAATTATTCCTCTCATTTGACTGGTCTAATAAGAACCAAAATTAAATATGTTTTTCATTACTTCCATTAGTACCTTTCTCTACAATTTCAGAAGTGCTTTGTTGATGACCTTTCCTAATCTATGATGATTAGTGGCTGTTTTCTCAAGTTAAGATCATCAAACAAGATCAAAGATTATGAGATTTGGATAAGTAATACTCAAGAAATGAATTTGCAATAGTTTGGCAACTTTTTTTATTATGGGAAAAATCCTCTCCCTTTCATGCAAATGAAGGGGTATTTATAGGCATACAAAGAGGCTAGGTGTCACCATCTTGATGGCTTAGCCATTGGGATCTTGCCAAGTGTTATGACTTTTGTACAACAACTAATCTATTGCCCAATGAATGGGTGCCAAGTGTAAAGACACATTGACTATTTCTAAAGTTAGTGACTCTTGGTATTCCCAATGTTGTACTTGGTCTTTGAAACCACTCAGCTACTCTCCTTGGTGCCCAGCTACTCGTCTGTATGTCTTCGTTGGGTGTTGGAAACCCTTATAATCCAAGTTGCTCGCCTGCTCGCCTCTTGTTAAATATTTTGGGTCTTCTTGCTCTTGTTGTTCATTATTTCGTAATGGTCTCTATGACCAGTTGCTCGCTTCCTTCAATTGGACATTAGTCCCTGTTGTTCGCCTCCTAAGGCATACAGTCTCTGTTGTTCGCCTCCTAGGGCATACAATCCCTGTTGCTCGTCTTCTTCTGTATTATTATTTTTGATGATTTCTTAATCTTATTAGATTAATATTTTTTGTTAATATTGTGTCCCTGTTGGTCGCCTATCAACATGCTTCACGTATAAAAACAGAGATATGAATTTTCTAAGTTAAACTTAGAGTTTGGTTTGAAAATCAGTCACACCTTATTCCAACATTCATTTCTCTTAAATGACTAAACCAATAAACACCAAATTTTACATATCTATTATAAACTAATCAAAGATAATATCTGTATTTTTTATTGACATAAAATTCGTCCAGAAACAGGGGAAACATATCATCAAAGTAATGCTGGCAGAATTGGTTCTATTTGTTTTCTTAGCTAACATAGCATGTTCATCAACACTTTTAACCACCATAACTCAATGAAAACTCAAAACTAAAACCATATAAAAGTATTATACATACTGAATATCATATAGAAGATTTAGATTTGAAAAAAACAATCATAGTAAAGCAATCATCTAGCTTGACGAACATTATTCGTACACAATTACGAGTTTAAGTTAGTTTATTAACCTTGTAGATTTCTTTTGTGATTTCCTTTAATTCTTTGGATGGAATGCATTCCTTGAGGGCCTGGAGGGTACTGCACAAGTATTAGGAGCTAGGATCTTGAATGGATCATCAAACAAATCAAGAGTTAGAGAGAAGGAAGTCAAGGCATCGAAAAGGAAAACCAACCTAAAGTATCTTGCTTGTTCTTCACCTTGACATATCCTTTAATACCTTGCTTTTCTTTACCAAGCCCTTCTCCTTCTTCCCATTCCTGAACAAGCATTACATTTAGGTTGCAAACAATCATTTACACTTAAACCAACAATAGTATTTCTAATAATTGCATTTGGATCAGTGAGCCTAAGAATTCCATATTCAATATTAAACAAAAGTGCAGCTGTATACATCATTTTCGAATACTCTTTTAACAAACAACCATAGAACTGAAGACGTTGCATTTTCATTGAACTCCTTTTTACGGAGCAAAGTAAATATGCCACTTTGTTTATTTTCATAACTAAACAGAATTCAAAATCTGTTTTGTCAATATAAAGAATTCATATAAACATGATTTTAAGGACGATTAAGTTTCAAAAATCTTATAAAAATTATTCCTCCCATCGAGAAAATTAAGCATAAGTAGCTGGAGAGAAAGGTTCAATGGATGGAAAAGTTTGGAACAGCTGCCTGCTAATTATTGTTAACATTCATTGAATTTCTCACAAATAAATAAATCTTGAGCCATGAATTTAACTACAATTAGAACAGTATAAATAAATTCAGAGGATTATCAATTAAAAAAAAATACTAAACCACCATATATTAGAACAATAAACAAAGTATGATGAGAAGCTAGCAAACAATAAATTTAAAGAAAGAAGTGAATTAAGAACGTACAATCCAAGAGAGGCGAGACGGTAAGTGTCGTTTCCACCCAAGAAAGTGAGGAAAGGGCTGGTGGCTGGAGTGGTGGCGAGGCGGCGGGACAGAGGTAATCGAGGTGGGCCATGGCGGCGCTGTGAGGTGAGGTGAGAGGAGAGGTGAGGTGGCGGCGCCCGCGTGGAAGGAGAGGGCGATGCGGCTGTGGAAGAGGGAGAAGGGCGAGGCGGCGCTCCGATTGAGAGAGGTGAGGGGGCGGCGGTCGTTCGAATGAGAAGATTGGCTACGGTGCTGCGGCGCTCCTGTGAGGTAGGCGAAGGTCGGATGTGCGCGGCTAAAGAGAGACGGCGATTGAAGGAGGAAGCGGCGGTGATGGTGGTCTGTGTGAGAGGGGGGACGACGCGACGGCGTTTGAAGAAAGGCGGTGGCGTCTGGTGAAAGAAGTATGATTGAGTTAATTTAGGACCCTCATTGTCTTGTTTTTTCTTCATTTTATTGCCCTCCATCTTCCTCTCGCTCTTGCTTTTCTTTTCCTCCATGAACAATCAACGCCACATTCAGACCTTTAAGGAAAGTTTGATTGAGAAACACAGAAATGAGCAAGTACAAAAGTGCAGGAAAAAGTTGTACCGAAGAGCAGGGGAAGATGGAAGAACAAAATATGAAGCTAGGTGTGTTTGAGTAAAGGTCTCTTCACCAACAGTCTCGGGGAAGTGAAAAGTCATCTGTTCTTGGATAAAGTGACGTGATGTCCATTTTCTGGCATTCCTACTCTTGATTTGCCATGGATATACACGTTAGCAAAATATTTCCCTCATTTCGTATCTTTTTATTTTTCACTTTATCGATCCAACTAGTAATTCTCCCGTGTGATATACTGTTTAAATTGAAAAATTGTGATATAAGTTGGTTATAGTGTGAGATGAATTGTTATAGAAAATAATAATTAAATTTACTTTAACACTTGCCAATTGATCGATTAAAGTATAATTTATTTAATCAGTAGTATCATTAATTTTGGTCAGTGACATTATATTGTAATTGTTGTAAATTTTCTTCATCCCAAATTAATGATACTTCTGATAAACTTTTTTGATACTCCTGATTAAATATTTGATATTTTAAAACAGTTTCATAATAAGTTTATCATATATTATTTTCATATAAAACCTACTCTTGGGTTAAGAATGATAGATAGATAGAATGATAGATTTTGTTAAGAAATTCATTTTCATGTTCCAATCCAAAATGCATTGAGTAAGTAAGTCTATCTTTGCAATGCACGGAGTAATTATTTATGTACATTATTACGTAGCTTGATATTTAGAGGATGAAACACTAGAAAAATGGGTATGGGGTATATTCGTCCTCTTCACGAAATTTGGAAAAAACAGAGATGGAATCACCCCCTTTACATTTTTTTAAAAAACTTAATTTTTAAAAAATTCCACCAAAACCTACTACGTTTGAATTTTTTTACATGACATGATATTTGGAAGATGAAACACTATAAAAAGAGGTTTGGGTGATATTCGCCCACTTCGCGAAATTTGGAAAAAACAGTGATGGTATCACCCCCTTTACGTTTTTTAAAAAACTTAATTTTCAAAAAATTCCACAAAAATCTATTATGTTTGAATTTATTTTAACGTGGCAAAATATTTGGAGGATGAAACACTAGAAAAAGGGGTTTGAGATATATTCACCCTAAACCCTAACCCCCAAACCCAACCCCAAACCCCAAACCCCTAACCCCTAACCCCCAAACTCCAAACCAAAACCCTGAAGCCCCGGAACTCGAAACCCCAAAACCCCCTAACCCTAAACCCCCTAACCCCTAAACCCTAAACCCAAACCCCCAACCCCCAACCCCAAACCCCGAAACCCCGAACCCCGAACCCCCAAACCCCGAAATCCCCTAAACCCCCTAAACCCTAACCCCTAAACCCTAAACCCAAACCCCCAAACCCTAAACACCCCGAACTCTAAACCCTCCAACCCCCTCAAACCCCAAACCCCCCAAACCCCCACCCCAAACCCCGACCCCCCGACCCTAGACCTTAGACCCCCTGAACACTAAACCCTAAACCCCCCAAAACCCAAAAACCCAAAACACCAAACCCGAGACACCAGAACCCCAAACCCAAAAACCCCAAACCCCAAAACCCAATTTTTTTTCTATCCATTTTTTGAATTTTTTTAGTATTTTTAACCCATATTTCCATATAATCAATCCATAAACGAGAACTAACCTGAGGATTCCTCGATTTAAGCCAGGTAGTTCATTCGATCGAGGAGTCGGAGTCTCTTCCCAACGCAAGATTCTCCATCTCAATTCACCACAATTATAATTCACCTCAAACACTCATCAATGCACAATAGAGAACTCAACTTGACACGCAATAGCATAAACAATGAACGAGAGGGTGTGAGCCTGTGCAATTTGTCAATTAGACCTCTCATGTGCCTCGGTGCATATGTACTACCGTAAAACATGTAAAACACTCCACCCCCAAATTTAGACTTTGTGAAGCGGTCTAAATTTGTTACTAACTTGTTATACGTGATTCATATCCATTGAGTATCTGATCACAGGATCCCCAAAACCCCTAACCCCTTAACCTCTAACCCCCTAACCCTAACCCCTAAACCCCAAACCTCAAACCCCAAACCCTCAAACCCCAAACCCTAAACCCTAAAAAAACCCTAAACAAAGTTTGCTTCAGACTGCTCGTTCTGGTCCTTGGTTGGTCCAACACACTTTGCTTCGTATCCGCTCCTTGTTGGCACATTTGCATCATCGGGTTACCCATATTTTTCGAGAAGGCAACCGGTCCGCTGATTACATGGCTCGTTTGGGCATTGACTCTACTGCGCTCCATCTGTTTTACCCTACTTCAGTGCCTCGCCCTTTCTTGACTCTTGTCCGTATGGATCAGCTTGGCTACCCTTCTTTTCATGTTCGGTGATTTTGTGTTGCTTTATGGTCTTGGTTTTGTTTAATATATTTGAGATGCACAGCCTGTTGTGCTTTTTTCTTCTAGGTTGTAACATTACATACCGTTCCTTTTATTGATTAACCCTGCGGGGTGATTTCGTTTTTTTTAAAAAAACCCTAAACCTCGTTGGATTGTTCGAGGATACTAACCTCTGCACCATTCATGTTAAGAGGGTTACAATTATGCCCAAGGATATCCAGTTGGCCAGGAGAATTAGGGGTGAGAGGGCTTGATTGTAATCTCTGTTGATTAATGGTGGTGGGTGTTAAGCTTTAGCAGAAATAGGGGATGTTTTGTTTTTTGTGGTCTAGAGTTTGTAATTTTAGACTTCTGATCTAATATGCAGTAGAATTTCATTACTTAAAAAAAACCCTAAACCCTAGACTCCAGACCCCTAGACCCCCGACCCAAACCCCAAACCCAAAACCCTAGACCATACTCCGTATAAAAATTTATTTTTACGTGACATGATATTTGGAGGATGAAGCACTAGAAAAAGGGGTTTGGTGATATTCGCCCTCTTCGCGAACCCTGCCACCATCCCACCCTTTAGGTTTTTTACAAAAAAATAATTTTCAAAAAATTTAACAAAAACCTATTCCGTTTGAATTTCTTTTTACGTGACATGATATTTGGAGGATGAAACACTAGAAAAAAGTGTTTGGTGATATTCGCCCTCTTCGCGAACCCCGCCCCCATCTCCCCCTTTAGGTTTTTAAAAAAAATTAAATTTTAAAAAAATTCCACAAAAACCTACTCTATTTGAATTTCTTTTTACGTGTCATGATATTTGGAGGATGAAACACTAGAAAAAAGGGTTTGGCGATATTCGCCCTCTTCGCGAACCCCGCCCCCATCCCCCCTCCCCCTTTAGATTTTTTACAAAAATTTAAGTTTAAAAAATTTTCACAAAAACCTACTCCGTTTGAATTTACTTTTATGTGACATGATATTTGGAGGATGAAAAACTAAAAAAATGGGTTTGGTGATATTCGCCCTATTCGCGAACCCCGCCCCCATCCCCCCCTTTAGGTTTTTTACAAAAATTTAAATTTCAAAAAATTCAACAAAAACCTACTTCGTTTGAATTACTTTTTATGTGGCATGATATTTGGAGAATGAAACACTAGAAAAAAGGGCTTGGTGATATTCGCCCTCTTCGCAAACACCGCCCCCATCCCCCCTTTTAGGTTTTTTACAAAAAATTAATTTTAAAAAAAATCCACAAAAACCTACCCCGTTTGAATTTCATTTTACGTGGAATGATATTTGGAGGATGAAACACTAGAAAAAGGGATTTGGTGATATTCGCCCTCTTCGCGAACCCCGCCCCATCCCCCCCTTTAAGTTTTTTCCAAAAATTTAATTTTCCAAAAATACCACAAAAACCTACTATATTTGAATTTCTTTTTACGTGACATGATATTTGGAGGATGAAGCAATAGAAAAAGGGGGTTGGTGATATTCGCCCTATTCGCGAACCCCGCACCCATCCCCTCCTTTAGGTTTTTTACAAAAATTTAAATTTCAAAAAATTTCACAAAAACCTACTCCGTTTGAATTTCTTTTTACGTGGCATGATATTTGGAGGATGAAACACTAGAAAAAGGGGTTTGGTGATATTCGCCCTCTTTGCGAACCCCACCCTCATCCCCCCCTTTAGGTTTTTTACAAAAAATTAATTTTCAAAAAATTCCACAAAAACCTACTCCGTTTGAATTTGTTTTTACGTGGCAGGATATTTGGAGGATGAAGCTCTAGAAAAAGGGGTTTGGTGATATTCGCCCTCTTCGGGAACCCGGTCCCCATACCCCCCTTTAGGTTTTTTACAAAAATTTAATTTTCATAAAATTCCACAAAAATCTACTCTATTTGAATTTCCTTTTACGTGGCATGATATTTGGAGGATGAAACACTAAAAAAGGGGTTTGGTGATATTCGCCCTCTTCGCGAACCCCGCTCCCATCCCCCCCTTTAGGTTTTTTACAAAAAATTCCACAAAACCTACCACGTTTGAATTTCTTTTTACGTGGAATGATATTTGGAGGATGAAACACTAGAAAAATGGGGTTTGGTGATATTCGTCCTCTTCGCGAACCCCGCCCCCATCCCCCCTTTAGGTTTTTTTACAAAAACTTAATTTTCAAAAAATTCCACAAAAACCTACTCCGTTTGAATTTCTTTTTACGTGGCATGATATTTGGAGGATGAAGCACTAGAAAAAGTGGTTTGGTGATATTCGACCTCTTCGCGAACCCGACCCCCATCCCCCCCCCCCCTTTAGGTTTTTTACAAAAATGTAATTTTAAAAAATTCCACAAAAATCTACTCCATTTTAATTTCTTTTTACGTGATATGATATTTGGAGGATGAAGCACTAGAAAAAGGATTTTGGTGATATTCGCCCTCTTCGCGAAGCCGGCCCCCATCGCCCCCTTTAGGTTTTTTACAAAAATTTAATTTCCAAAAAATTCCACAAAAACCTACTCCATTTGAAATTCGGGAGGATTAATAGAATAAACAAGGGAAAACCCAAAAAAAGCTTAATAATAAACTCTAATCGGTTGGGGTGAATATTAAACCCTATGAAAAAACCCTAAAAAGTTGATTAGTAAGCTCTAATCGGGAGGGGTGAGTTGTAATCGGGAGGGGTGAATAGTAAACCTAAAGAAAACCTTAAAAAGTTGAATAGTAAGCCCTGATCAGGAGGATAAATAGAATAAACTAGGGAAAACCCAAAAAAGCTTAATAACAAGCTTTAATCGTGAGGGGTGAATAGTAAACCCTATGGAAAATACGAAAAAGTTGAGTAGTAAGCTCTAATCGGGAAGGGTGAGTTGTAATCGGGAGTGGTGACTAGTGAACCCTAAGGAAAATCCTAAAAAGTTTAATAGTAAGCCTTAATCGGAAGGATAAATAGAATAAACTAGGGAAAACCCATAAATACTTAATAATAAGCTCTAATCGATAGGGGTGAATAGTAAACCATAGGGAAAACTCTACAAAGTTTAATAGTAAGCCCTAATCAGGAGGGGTAAATAGTAAACCCTAGGTAAACCATAAATATTTTAATAGTAGGCCTTAATTGTTATGGGAGAATAGTAAATCCTAAGGAAAACCCTAAAAATTTGGACAGTGAGATCTATTCAAAAGTGGAGAGTAGTAAACACTAGGGAAATTCCTAAAAAGTTGAATAATAAGAACTAATTGAAAGGGTGAATAGTAAGCCCGAATCACCTTTAGAAAAACCCTAAAAAATTAATAGTGAGATTTAATAGAGATGGGAGAGTTGTAAACACAAGGGAAAATCCTAAAAAGTTAAATAGTAGTATGAACTAACCGAAAGGGTGAAAAAAACCCTAAACAACGTTAGGAAAACCCTAGGGTATGTTTGTTTTTGGATTTAAGTGTGCGGGAAAAGTCATGACTTTGAAATCTTAGGATGTGAAAATCTTGATGAATAATATAAGTATGTGTTTGTTTTGGGATTTTAGCAGGGTTGATATTTTGCTTTATGTCAAATCAATATTTATTAATGATTGATGTTGTATTATTTTATTATATTGTGTAAAAGAAAAGTAGGAGAGAGATTGAGTGGATGATAAAAAAGTGATGATGTGATTGTATTTATTTATGTGAAAAATAGTAATAGGTCTATAGGTAGGGATTGAGTTTGGAATTTGAAAACCCGATTTTAAATCCCGAACACGTATGGGGCGTGAATTGTAAAGTCCAAAGTCCATCCGTGTAAGTCCCAAAACAAACATACCCTAAAATTTTGAATAGTGAGATTTAATAGAGAGGGGATAGTAGTAAACACAAGGGAAAATCCTAAAAAGTTGAATAGTAAGAACTAATCGGGAGGGGTGAATAGTAAACCCTAAGAAAAATCCTAAAAAGATGAATAGTAAGTTCTAATCGAGAGGGGTGAATAGTAAACCATAAGGAAAATCCAAAAAAGTTGAATAGTAAGTCATAATCCAAAGGGATGAATAGTAAATGCTTGGGAAAACGCTAAAAAGTTGAATAATATGCCATAATCGGGAGGGGTAAATAGTAAACCCCTCGCCCCTCGCCCCAAAACCCCCAAACCCCCAAACCCTAAAACCTAAAATGAATACTAACCTGGAAGACTCCTTGATTTAAGCCAAGTCGCTCATTCGATCGAGGAGTCGAAATCTCTTCCCAACGCACGGCTCTCCAACTCAATTCACCACTAACTCAATTAAAGCTCAAATACACACCAAATAAACACTTTGTACATTAATATTTTGCAAATATTTGACCATTTTACCAACAAAAATCATGAACTTAGTGCACAACTTGTAAAGTATGAAGACAACCCCCCAAAAAAATTTCTTGCTACGCAAGGGTCCAGGTGGATCCAGGTAAAGGGTTTGGGTGGTCATGGTCTAAGGTCCTGGTGGTCCGAGTACAGGGTCCATGGTCCAGGTGGTCCGGGACTAGTCCCCCTAGAATCTACCCAGACTTAGACCCCCTAGAATCTAGGGGGTCTAGCCCCGGACCATAGTCCATGGTCCAGGTGGGCCCAGGGATCTTGTTTCAGTTGAATTAATATTATCTTTATGTAATTTGCCTTTACGTACACACATACACATCAGATACAATATTTTTTTGTGAAAATCAAAGCAACGAATATTCTATTACCTTTTCTGATATATCTTTTATCTACCGGAGAAGTAATAGTTATTAGTTTATGAATCTTGATCTTGTTCCAGATAGGAATTATGAGTCATGAGCATTAGTTCTTAGGTTTTGTGTTAATTTTAAATGTTTGGTGCTTCATAAAAGTTGGCTAGTTTAAAAGCTTAAGGTAGAAGTGTGGCCCTAAATTTTGCGATTTTCTAGTATGTTTTGATGTATAAAACATTTGATAATTTGGGTATGAGATTTTCGACATCAACATTTAAATAGAAAAGACAACAAATTTTCACAGTAATAGTAGGGATTTACGACAAAGGGGAATTTTTTGTTGTCTTAAGTGCTTTTTCACCGTTGTTGATGGGCTCATTGTCGTAGCTCTAAACTTTTGACAACCGGTAAAACTCGTTGTCGTATGACTTTACGACAACGGTTAACAATAATTATGACAATGGTTATCCACATTTGTCTTAAATATATATGACAACAGTGGTAAATCCGTTGTCAAAAGTATGGAGCGACAACGAGCCCAACAACAACAGTGAAAAAACACCTAAGACAACGGAGAATCCCCGTTGTCGTAGCCTGTTTCTAGCATAGTGATTAACTTAAAACTTAGTGATTTAAGGAACATATTCCATTTTTAATAATGTTTACTTTTTAAATTTTAAACTCAAATTCTGTATAAATTAGCTTAACACTTAGTAATTAAGAAAGAAACCCCATTTTTAATCATTTTTACTTTATAAAATCTTAAAATCCAAATTTGAGTGTAATTAGCTTACAATTTTGATTAAGGAAGAAATTCTATTTTTAATCTTTTTTTTTAATCTTAAAACCCAAATCGAGTGTAAATTATCTTAAAAAAACTTGTTGATTAATGAACAAATTCCATTTTTAATCATATTTTATTTTTTAATTTTAAAACCAAAATTGAGTATAAATTAGCTTAAAACTTAGCGATTCAAGAAAAACTCCCACTTTTAATAATGTTTACTTTTTAATTTTACCCAAATTCAGTGTAAATTGACTTAAAACCTTGTAATTAAGGAAGAAACTCCATTTTTAATCCTGTTTACTTTTTAAATCTTAAAACCCAAATTAAGTGTAAATTCGCTTAAAACTTAGTGATTAAGGAACACATTTTATTTTTAATCATATTTCGTTTTTTTAATTTTAAAATCCAAATTGAGTGTAAATTAACTTAAAACTTAGTGATTCAGGAAGGAACTCACTTTTTAATCATGTTTACCTTTTAAATCTTAAAACCTAAATTATGTGTAAATCAGCTTAAAACGTATTGTTTCAGAAAGAAACTACATTTTTAATCATTTTAATTTTTAAATCTTAAAACCCAAATTGAATGTAAATTAGCTTAAAATTTAAATATTAAAAGAGAAACTTCATTCTTAATCATGTTTCGTTATTTAAACCTTAAAATCTAAATTGAGTGTAAATTAGTTTAAATCTTAGTGATTAAAGAAGATGTGCCATTTTTAATCATTGTCCATTTTTTAAATTAAAACCCTAAATTAAATATAAATTAGCTTATAACTTAATGATTAATGAAGAAACTCATGTTTACTTTTTGAATCGTAAAACTTAAATTGAGTGTAAATTAGCTTAAAACTAGATTAAGATATCAGTTGTAGTGTTTATGGATATCAGTAATATTTATTGAGAATCATACAAATATTTTTTAATAGATAATGTAATTATTAAAGAATAAAATTAGTTAAAGTTCTTGTAAAAACACATTATACATATCTTTTAAAAGTTATATTTCTTCATCAATATAAATGTTATGCTCTCGCTATTTTCTAATTTGGTTTTTCTGAATTTTAGGTAATTAAGAACTATTGGATTATGAACTTTTGAATTTACTTTGGTGAATTTAAATTTATTAGGATTTGTTGAATTATTGTTGATTGAATTTTATTTGGGAATTTGAGTTTTAATTAAGTTATTGAATTGTTGTTGACAAACTAAATAATTTTTATAATTATATGAATAAAATTTGTATACTAAAGGTCGGTTTGGCCCAGTGGCCCGTCTACAACCAGGACGAGCCTGAGAATAGTTGGTCCAAAATCAACCGCCCGGCCCAAAAAAATTGTGGCCCAGTGGACCGGTGTTGGGCCGACCCAACCCAACCCATTTGACAGCTCTAGCAGCAAGCAACAAAAAAAATTCATATACACATCTTTGTAATGGTATGGTATGGTAACACTTTGGAGGTCTGCTACTAACTTGGTATAAGTGCTTCATATCCATTGAGTTTCTGATCACAGGATCCACGATGTTGAGAAGCTTTGTTCTATCCATGAGCACAGGCATGGCCTACATTACAATTATACACACAACTGAGTGGAAAAATTTCAACAAATCGAATCGATACTCAGCCCAGGCAATATATAATAAAATTAGCCTACCCATATCACCATAGACTGACACTTAACTGGTGTCAATCTTTCCACAACCATTCTTCCCAATAGAAGCTCTAGTCATACAACTCCAAACACATAAACATCACTTTTATTTTTTAATTTACCTATATGGAAGGGAGATATCATAGCAAAGAAAACATAAAATGCGAAAACTATGATTAATCACTCTAAATAATTGTCGTATGTTGAATTCATGAGCCTAAGCCAAGATGCACTTTTACTTATCGTAACTTATAGAGCAACAACTGTTGATTTGCAGTAATAGCAATGTGGCCTAGTCACATAAAATGGTCAACCTTAAATTCTAAGTAGTAGTTCCTACAAAAATCAATTATTTGTACAAATTAATGTACAAAAATAACCGGCCTAGTTCATACTCAATATTTTTTTCAACTAGTAGTTTTTTATTTCTAACCGACATTGTCATATACAGAATTAAAGATACAACTGAGCTGAACTTCATGGCATATTGTTTTCATAATTAAAATAACTAACAACAAAATAGCATGTCCACATTCAAAAAATGAGCGTAAATCTTTTATTTAGAGAGAAAAAATTATGTCCTAACCATCTAATAGATATTCACAGACTATGTTTACATATAAGAACTCATACTTTCATCTCATATTTAATATGGCAATTATTATCAATTCCTAAATGCCAAGCACTTGACTATAATTAGAAATTTAACAAGAGCATATTTACCTGTCGGGCCCTTATATGTTCTTAAGGCTTCTCTCGAGCTGGCTATCGATTTCTTGAAGTTCGTCTAAGGAACAATGCCCGAGATTATGCCCTAAAAGCTTCCTATACATACAAGAATGCATGGACAATAGAGTAGATACTTAATTAATTGAAGCAGAAAATTAAGGAGATTAGTATACCGATATGATATAATTATATTTAAGAATGGACAAAGAATAACCAACATTCACATATACATACAAACAACAATACATAAATAAGAACTGAAGGGCCCATGAACCTAGTAGGTCAGACAATATCTGAATATGGTACACATTCACTAACATCGAATTAGAAAAAACGTACAAAATGATGAACCTATGTTTCCATCTCACCCCAGCAGGCATATTATACAATGATAGAAAAGCTTGAATCACTATCACATGCTTCATATTTTCAAGGTAAATAATTGAAGATATTCTGAACTTAAATGCAATCAAACTAAATGATTCAATGGGCTTATGTATTACTCCATATAAAATAAGTATATACCATTAAGAGTGAGGAATCTGACTTATTTTTTAGGCGTAGCTGGATTCACTTTCACGCACTTTGCCTCCTTAAACACCTCCAACTCACTTTGCTGATCAATAAAAAATATTTATCAAAATAAAATTTTTTGCTAGAAATTACTATGAATCACATATACAGTATTGCTTACTTTACTAGCAGCAGTATAGGCACTAATAAATTGGGGATCCGATGGTGAACGGGCCTTAAAAACTGGGCTATATTTCGGGCCTCCATCAGGTCCCAGACCAGTTTTCTGATGACCCATTTCCTTGCCTTCGGATCATCCGAATCTTGCGCTTCGATTACATATTTTTCCACCATTGATTCTCGGGAGGCGGCGCCCAGCCGCAGGCGCTCGGCCTCGTACGCAGCCTTGTTGAAAGCGACATCATTTTGGCGTGGGGCCGTGGTGTGAATTCTTAGGGATAACGGAAAGAGCGGGGTTTTAGTTAGGAAAATTGAAGGGAAAATGAGGGATAAGATTGAAAATAAGTTATAATTTACCTATCAAATGATTCCCCATTCATTACCTTCTATTTACTTGAGTGACTCTTCAATCACTTTAATTACCATTACCCTTTAACTATCACCCCTAACCAAGCTAATATCACAGCATGTCAAAATGTGTAACCACTATCCACATGTAAGAATCAATAACTGAATTGGAGACCGAGAAACAATGCCAACACATGCATCTCTAAAGAATGGCAGAAATATGATACCGATAGAATGTATATACACACGTGCATTCTAATTTAAGCAATTACTACATCTTAGCAATATTTCATCAATCACCGTATCCACAAGTCTAGTGCATAAGATTTGATGACTTGAGATTAATGTATCAAACATTGGCACAACCACTTTAGATAAATTTACAGACAAAGAAAGAGAAGGGGAATGGAGATATTTGGTGATATTCGCCCTATTCGCGAACCCCGCCCCCACCCCCTATAGGTTTTTTACAAAAATTTAAATTTCAAAAAATTTCACAAAAACCTACTCCGTTTGAATTTCTTTTTACGTAACATGATATTTGGAGGATGAAACACTAGAAAAATGGGTTTGGTGATATTCGCCCTCTTCGCGAACCCCGCCCCCATCCCCCACTATAGGGTTTTTCCAAAAATTTAATTTTTCAAAAATTCCACAAAAACCTACTCCGTTTGAATTTCTTTTTACGTGGCATGATATTTGGAGGATGAAACACTTGAAAAAAGGGGTTTGGTGATATTCGCCCTATTCGCGAACCCCGCCCCCATCCCCCCTTAGTCTTTTTACAAAAAATTAAATTTCAAAAAAATTCACAAAAACCTACTCCGTTTGAATTTCTTTTTACGTGACATGATATTTGGAGGATGAAACACTAGAAAAAAGAGTTTGGTGATATTCGCCCTCTTTGCGAACCCCGCCCCCATCCCCCCCTTTAGGATTTTTTACAAAAATTTAATTTTCAAAAAATTCCACAAAAACCTACTCCGTTTGAATTTCTTTTTACGTGGCATGATATTTGGAGGATGAAGCACTAGAAAAAGGGGTTTGGTGATATTCGCACTCTTCGGGAACCCGGTCCCTATCCCCTCCTTTAGGTTTTTTACAAAAATTTAATTTTCAAAAAATTCTACAAAAACCTACTCCGTTGGAATTTCTTTTTACGTGGCATGATATTTGGAGGATGAAGCACTAGAAAAAGGGGTTTGGTGATATTCGCCCTCTTCGCGAACCCGACCCCCATCCCACCCTTTAGGTTTTTTACAAAAAATTAATTTTCAAAAAATTCCACAAAAACCTATTCCATTTGAATTTATTTTTACGTGGCATGATATTTGGAGGATGAAGCACTAGAAAAAGGGGTTTGGTGATATTCGTCCTCTTCGCGAACCCCGCCCCCATCCCCCCCTTTAGGTTTTTTTACAAAAACTTAATTTTCAAAAAATTCCACAAAAGCCTACTCCGTTTGAATTTATTTTTACGTGGCATGATATTTGGAGGATGAAGCACTAGAAAATGGGGTTTGGTGATATTCGCCGTCTTCGCGAACCCGACCTCCATCCCCCCCTTTAGGTTTTTTTACAAAAAATTAATTTTCAAAAAATTCCACAAAAACCTACTCCATTTGAATTTCTTTTTACGTGGCATGATATTTAGAGGATGAAGCACTAGAAAAAGGGGTTTGGTGATATTCGCCCTCTTCGCGAAGCCAGCCCCCATCCCCCCTTTAGGTTTTTTACAAAAAATTAATTTTCAAAAAATTCCATAAAAACCTACTCCATTTGAAAATCGGGAGGATTAATAGATTAAACAAGGGAAAACCCCAAAAAGCTTAATAATAAACTCTAATCGGGAGGGGTGGATATTAAAACCTATTGAAAAACCCTAAAAAGTTGAGTAGTAAGCTCTAATCGGAAGTGGTGAGTAGTAATCGGGAGTGATGAATAGTAAACCCTAAAGAAAACCTTAAAAAGTTGAATAGTAAGCCCTGATCGGGAGGATAAATAGAATAAACTAGGGAAAACACTAAAAAAGCTTAATAATAAGCTTTAATCGGGAGGGGTGAATAGTAAACCCAATGGAAAACCCGAAAAAGTTGAGAAGTAAGCTCTAATCGGGAAGGGTGAGTTGTAATCGGGAGTGGTGACTAGTGAACCCTAAGGAAAACCCTAAAAAGTTTAATAGTAAGCCTTAATCGGAAGGATAAATAGAATAAACTAGGGAAAACCCATAAATGCTTAATAATTAGCTCTAATCGGTAGGGGTGAATAGTAAACCCTAGGGAAAACTCTACAAAGTTTAATAGTAAGCCCTAATCAGGAGGGGTAAAAAGTAAACCCTAGGTAAAACATAAATATGTTAATAGTAGGCCCTAATTGTATGGGTGAATAGTAAATCCTAAGGAAAACCCTAAAAATTTGGATAGTGAGATCTATTCGAGAGGGGAGAGTAGTAAACACTAGGGAAATTCCTAAAAAGTTGAATAATAAGAACTAATTGAAAGGGTGAATAGTAAGCCTGAATCACCTTTAGAAAAACCCTAAAAAAGTAATAGTGAGATTTAATAGAGAGGGGAGAGTTGTAAACACAAGGGAAAATCCTAAAAAGTTAAATAGTAGTATGAACTAACCGAAAGGGTGAAAAGTAAGCCCTAATCAACGTTAGGAAAACCCTAGGGTATGTTTGTTTTGGGATTTAAGTGTGCGGGGAAAGTCATGACTTTGAAATTTTAGTATGTGAAAATCTTGATGAATAATATAAGTATGTGTTTGTTTTGAGATTTTAGTAGGGTTGAGATTTTGCTTTATATCAAATCAATGTTTATTAGTAATTGATGTTGTATTACTGTATTATATTGTGTAAAAGAAAAGTAGGAGAGAGATTGAGTGGATGATAAAAAAGTGATGATGTGATTGTATTTAATTATGTGAAAAATAGTAATAGGTTTATAGGTAGGGATTGAGTTTGGAATTTGAAAATCCGATTTTAAATCCCGAACTCGTATGGGGCGTGGATTGCAAAGTCCAAAGTCCATCCTTGTAAGTCCCAAAACAAACATAACCTAACATTTTGAATAGTGAGATTTAATATAGATGGGATAGTAGTAAACACAAGGGAAAATCCTAAAAAGTTGAATAGTAAGAACTAATCGGGAGGGGTGAATAGTAAACCCTAAGAAAAATCCTAAAAAGTTGAATAGTAAGTCCTAATCGAGAGGGGTGAATAGTAAACCTTAAGGAAAATCCAAAAAAGTGGAATAGTAAGTCATAATCCAAAGGGATGAATAGTAAATGCTTGGGAAAACGCTAAAAAGATGAATAATATGCCCTAATCGGGAGGGGTGAATAGTAAACCCGAACCCCGAACCCCCTTGCCCCAAAACCCCCAAACCCTAAACCCTAAAACGAATACTAACCTAGAAGACTCCTCGATTTAAGCCAAGTCGCTCATTCGATCTAGGAGTCGAAGTCTCTTCCCAACGCACGGCTCTCCAACTTAATTCACCACTAACTCAATTAAAGCTCAAATACACACCAAATAAACACTTTGTACATCAATATTTTACAAATATTTGACCATTTTACCAACAAAAATCATGAACTCAGTGCACAACTTGTAAAGTATGAAGACAACCCTCCCAAAAAATTTCTTGCTGCGCAAGGGTCCAGGTGGATCCAGGTAAAGGGTCTGGGTGGTCATTGTCTAAGGTCCTGGTGGTCCGGGTACGGGGTGCATGGTCCATGTGGTCCGGGACTAGACCCCTTAGAATCTACCCGGACCTAGACCCCCTAGAATCTAGGGGGTCTAGACCCGGACCATAGTCCATGGTCCAGGTGGGTCCAGGGATCTTGTTTCAGTTGAATTAATATTATCTTTATGTAATTTGCCATTACGTACACACACACATCAGACTACAATATTTTTTTTGTGAAAATCAAAGCAACGAATATTCTATTACCTTTTCTGATATATCTGTTATCTACCGGGGAAGTAATAGTTATTAGTTTATGAATCTTCATCTTGTTCCAGATAGGAATTATGATTCATGAGCATTAGTTCTTAGGTTTATGTGTTAATTTTAAATGTTTGGTGCTTCATAAAAGTTGGCTAGTTTAAAAGCTTAAGGTAGAAGTGAGGCCCTAAATTTTGTGATTTTGTAGCATATTTTGATGTATAAAACATTTGATAATTTGGGTATGAGATTTTCGACGTCAACATTTAAAGAGAAATACAACAAATTTTCACCGTAATAGTAGGGATTTACGACAAAGGGAAATTTTATGTTCTCTTAAGTACTTTTTCACCGTTGTTGATGCGCTCATTGTCATAGCTCTAAACTTTTGACAACGAGTAAAACTCGTTGTCGTATGACTTTACGACAACGGTTAACAATAATTATGACAATGGTTATCCACCTTTGTCTTAAATATATATGACAATAGTGGTAAAACCGTTGTCAAAAGTATGGAGCTACGACAACGAGCCCAACAACAACAGTGGAAAAACACCTAAGACAACGGAGAATCCCCGTTGTCGTAGCCTGTTTCAAGCATAGTGATTAGCTTAAAACTTAGTGATTTAAGGAACAAATTCTATTTTTAATAATGTTTACTTTTTAAATTTTAAACTCAAATTCTGTATAAATTAGCTTAACACTGGAAAAACCCTAAAAAGTTGAGTAGTAAGCTCTAATCGAGAGGGGTGAGTTGTAATCGGGAGTGATGAATAGTAAACCCTAAAGAAAGCCTTAAAAAGTTGAATAGGAAGCCTGATCGGGAGGATAAATAGAATAAACTAGGGAAACCCCAAAAAGGCTTATTAATAAGCTTTAATCGGGAGGGTTGAATAGTAAATCCTATGGAAAACCCGAAAAAGTTGAGTAGTAAGCTCTAATCGGGAAGGGTGAGTTGTAATCGGGAGTGGTGACTTGCGAACCCTAAGGATAACCCTAAAAAGTTTAATAGTAATCCTTAGTCGGAAGGATAAATAGAATAAACTAAGGAAAACCCATAAATGCTTAATAATAAGCACTAATCGGTAGGGGTGAATAGTAAACCCTAGGGAAACCTCTACAAAGTTTAATAGTAAGCCCTAATCAAGAGAGGTAAATAGTAAACCCTAGGTAAACCATAAATATTTTAATAGTAGGCCTTAATTGTTATGGGTGAATAGTAAATCCTAAGGAAAATCCTAAAAAATTGGATAGTGAGATCTATTCGAGAGGGGAGAGTAGTAAACACTAGGGAAATTCCTAAAAAGTTGAATAATAAGAACTAATTGAAAGGGTGAATAGTAAGCCTGAATCACCTTTAGAAAAACCCTAAAAAAATTAATAATGAGATTTAATAGAGAGGGGAGAGTTGTAAACACCAGGAAAAATCCTAAAAAGTTAAATAGTAGTATGAACTAACCGAAAGGGTGAAAAGTAAGCCCTAATCAACGTTAGGAAAACCCTAGGGTATGTTTGTTTTGGGATTCAAGTGTGCGGGGAAAGTCATGACTTTGAAATTTTAGGATGTGAAAATCTTGATGAATAATATAAGTATGTGTTTGTTTTGGGATTTTAGTAGGGTTGAGATTTTGCTTTATATCAAATCAATGTTTATTAGTAATTGATTTTATATTATTTAATTATATTGTGTAAAAGAAAAGTAGGAGAGAGATTGAGTGGATGATAAAAAAGTGATGATGTGACTGTATTTAATTATGTGAAAAATAGTAATAGGTTTATAGGTAGGGATTGAGTTTGGAATTTGAAAACCCGATTTTAAATCCCGAACTCGTATGGGGCGTGGATTGCAAAGTCCAAAGTCCATCCGTGTAAGTCCCAAAACAAACATACCCTAAAATTTTGAACAGTGAGATTTAATAGAGAGGGGATAGTAGTAAACACGAGGGAAAATCCTAAAAAGTTGAATAGTAGGAACTAATCGGGAGGGGTGAATAGAAAACCCTAAGAAAAATCCTAAAAAGTTGAATAGTAAGTCCTAATCGAGAGGGGTAAATAGTAAACCTTAAGGAAAATCCAAAAAAGTTGAATAGTAAGTCATAATCCAAAGGGATGAATAGTAAATGCTTGGGAAAACGCTAAAAAGATGAATAATATGCCCTAATCGGGAGGGGTGAATAGTAAACCCGAACCCCGAACCCCCCTGCCCCAAAACCCCCAAACCCTAAACCCTAAAACGAATACTAACCTAGAAGACTCCTCGATTTAAGCCAAATCGCTCATTCGATCTAGGATTCGAAGTCTCTTCCCAACGCACGACTCTCCAACTTAATTCACCACTAACTCAATTAAAGCTCAAATACACACCAAATAAACACTTTGTACATCAATATTTTACAAATATTTGACCATTTTACCAACAAAAATCATGAACTCAGTGCACAACTTGTAAAGTATGAAGACAACCCTCCCAAAAAAATTTCTTGCTACGCAAGGGTCCAGGTGGATCCAGGTAAAGGGTCTGGGTGGTCATTGTCAAGGGTCCTGGTGGTCCGGGTACGGGGTGCATGGTCCAGGTGGTCCGGGACTAGACCCCCTAGAATCTACCCGGACCTAGACCCCCTAGAATCTAGGGGGTCTAGGCCCGGACCATAGTCCATTGTCCAGGTGGGTCCAGGGATCTTGTTTCAGTTGAATTAATATTATCTTTATGTAATTTGCCATTACGTACACACATATACATCAGATACAATATTTTTTTGTGAAAATCAAAGCAACGAATATTCTATTACCTTTTCTGATATATCTTTTATCTACCGGGTAAGTAATAGTTATTAGTTTATGAATCTTGATCTTGTTCCAGATAGGAATTATGAGTCATGAGCATTAGTTCTTAGGTTTTGTGTTAATTTTAAATGTTTGGTGCTTCATAAAAGTTGGCTAGTTTAAAAGCTTAAGGTAGAAGTGTGGCCCTAAATTTTGTGATTTTCTAGTATGTTTTGATGTATAAAACATTTGATAATTTGGGTATGAGATTTTCGACGTCAACATTTAAATAGGAAAGACAACAAATTTTCACCGTAATAGTAGGGATTTACGACAAAGGGGAATTTTCTGTTGTCTTAAGTACTTTTTCACCATTGTTGATGGGCTCATTGTCATAGCTCTAAACTTTTGACAACGGGTAAAACTCGTTGTCGTATGACTTTACGACAACAGTTAACAATAATTATGACAATGGTTATCCACATTTGTCTTAAATATATATGACAATAGTGGTAAAACCGTTGTCAAAAGTATGGAGCTACGACAACGAGCCCATCAATTACAGTGGAAAAACACCTAAGACAACGGAGAATCCCCGTTGTCGTAGTCTGTTTCTAGCATAGTGATTAGCTTAAAACTTAGTGATTTAAAGAACAAAATCCATTTTTAATAATGTTTACTTTTTAAATTTTAAACTCATATTCTGTTTAAATTAGCTTAACACTTAGTAATTAAGAAAGAAACCCCATTTTTAATCATTTTTACTTTATAAAATCTTAAAATCCAAATTTGAGTGTAATTAGCTTACAATTTTGTTTAAGGAAGAAATTCTATTTTTAATCATTTTTTTTAATCTTAAAACCCAAATCGAGTGTAAATTATCTTAAAAAAACTTGTTGATTAATGAACAAATTCCATTTTTAATCATATTTTATTTTTTAATTTTAAAACCAAAATTGAGTATAAATTAGCTTAAAACTTAGTGATTCAAGAAAAGCTCCATTTTTTAATAATGTTTACTTTTTAATTTTAAAACCCAAATTCAGTGTAAATTGACTTAAAACCTTGTAATTAAGGAAGAAACTCTATTTTAATCATGTTTACTTTTTAAATCTTAAAACCCAAATTAAGTGCAAATTCGCTTAAAACTTAGTGATTAAGGAACAAATTTTATTTTTAATCATATTTTGTTTTTTAATTTTAAAATCCAAATTGAGTGTAAATTAACTTAAAACTTAGTGATTCAGGAAGGAACTCACTTTTTAATCATGTTTACCTTTTTAAATCTTAAAACCTAAATTATGTGTAAATCAGCTTAAAATGTATTGTTTCAGAAACAAACTACATTTTTAATCATTTTAATTTTTAAATCTTAAAACCCAAATTGAATGTAAATTAGCTTAAAATTTAATTATTAAAAGAGAAACTTCATTCTTAATCATGTTTCGTTATTTAAACCTTAAAATCAAAATTAAGTGTAAATTATCTTAAAACTAATGATTAAAGAAGAAACTCAATTTTTAACCATGTTTATTCTTTAAATATTAAAATCCAAATTGAGTGTAAATTGGCTTTAAACTTAGTGATTGAAAAAGAAACTCCATTTATAATCATGTAAAAAAAAATTAATTTTAAAACCCAGATTAAGTGTAAATTAGCTTAATACATAATGATTAAGGAAGAAACTCCATTTTTAATCATGTTTCGCTTTTTAATTTTAAAACCTAAATTGAGTGTAAATTTGCTTAAAACTAAGCGATTAAAGAAATAAAATTATTTTAAATCATGTTTCGCTTTTAATCTTAAAACTTTAATTGAGTGTAAATTAGTTTAAACCTTAGTGATTAAGGAAGATGTACCATTTTTAATCATTGTCCATTTTTTTAAATTAAAACCCTAAACTAAATATAAATTAGCTTATAACTTAATGATTAAGGAAGAAAATATATTATTAATCATGTTTACTTTTTGAATCGTAAAACTCAAATTGAGTGTAAATTAGCATAAAACTAGATTAAGATATCAGTTGTAGTGTTTATGGATATCAGTAATATTTATTGAGAATCATACAAATAATTTTTAATAGATAATGTAATTATTAAAGAATAAAATTAGTTAAAGTTCTTGTAAAAATACATTATACATATCTTTTAAAAGTTAAATTTCAAAACTTATCCAGCACAACCATTCATCAATATAAATGTTATGCTCTCGCTATTTTCTTATTTTGTTTTTCTGAATTTTAGGTAATTAAGAACTATTGGATTATTAACTTTTGAATTTACTTTGGTGAATTTAAATTTATTATGATTTGTTCAATTATTGTTGATTGAATTTTATTTGGGAATTTGAGTTTTAATTAAGTTATTGAATTGTTGTTGACAAACTAAATAATTTTTATAATTATATGAATAAAATTTGTATACTAAAGGTCGGTTTGGCCCAGTGGCCCGTCTAGCCTGAGAATAGTTGGCCCAAAATCAACCGCCCGGCCCAAAAAAATTGTGGCCCAGTGGACCGGTGCTGGGCCGACCCAATCCAACCCATTTGACAGCTCTAGCAGCAAGCAACAAAAAAAATTCATATACACATCTTTGTAATGGTATGGTATGGTAACACTTTGGAGGTTTGTTACTAACTTGGTATAAGTGCTTCTTATCCATTGAGTTTCTGATCACAGGATCCACGATGTTGAGAAGCTTTGTTCTATCCATGAGCACAGGCATGGCCTACATTACAATTATACACACAACTGAGTGGAAAAATTTCAACAATCGAATCGATAACCAGCCCAGGCAATATATAATAAAATTAGCCTACCCATATCACCATAGACTGACACTTAACTAGTGTCAATCTTTCCACAACCCTTCTTCCCAATAGAAGCTCCAGTCGTACAACTCCAAACACATAAACATCACTTTTATTTGTTAATTTACCTATATGGAAGGGAGATATCATAGCAAGGAAAAACATAAAATGCGAAAACTATGATTAATCACTCTAAATAATTGTCGTATGTTGAATTCATGAGCCTAAGCCAAGATGCACTTTTACTTATCGTAACTTATACAACAAGAACTGTTGATTTGCAGTAATAGCAATGCGGCCTAGTCACATAAAATGGTCAACCTTAAATTATAAGTAGTAGTTCCTACAAAAATCAATTATTTGTACAAATTAATGTACAAAAATATCGGGCCTAGTTCATACTCAATTTCTTTTTTCAATTAGTATTTTTTATTTCTAACCGACATTGGCATATACAGAATTAAAGATACAACTGAGCTGAACTTCATGGCATATTGTTTTCATAATTAAAATAACTAACAACAAAATAGCATGTCCACATTCAAAAAATGAGCGTAAATCTTTTATTTAGAGAGAAAAAATCATGTCCTAACCATCTAATTGATATTCACAGACTATTTTTACATATAAGAACTCATATTTAATATGGAAATTATTATCAATTCCTAAATGCCAAGCACTTGACTATAATTAGAAATTTAACAAGAGCATATTTACCTGTCGGGCCCTTATGTTCTTAAGGCTTCTCTCGAGCTGGCTATTGATTTCTTGAAGTTCATCTAAGGAACAATGCCCGAGATCATGCCCTAAAAGCTTCCTACACATACAAGAATGCATGCACAATATAGTAGATACTTAATTAATTGAAGCAGAAAATTAAGGAGATTAGTATACCGATATGATATAATTATATTTAAGAATGGACAAAGAATAACCAACATTCACATATACATACAAACAACAATACGTAAATAAGAACTGAAGGGCCCATGAACCTAGTAGGTCAGGCAAAATCTGAATATGGTACACATGCACTAACATCGAATAAGAAAAAACGTACAAAATGATGAACCTATGTTTCCATCTCACCCCAGCAGGCATATTATACAATGATAGAAAAGCTTGAATCACTATCACATGCTTCATATTTTCAAGGTAAATAATTGAAGATATTCTGAACTTAAATGCAATCAAACTAAACGATTAAATGGGCTTATGTATTACTCCATATAAAATAAGTATATACCATTAAGAGTGAGGAATCTGACTTATTTTTTAGGCGTAGCTGGATTCACTTTCATGCACTTTGCCTCCTTAAACACCTCCAACTCACTTTGCTGATCAATCAAAAATATTTATCAAAATAAAAAAATTTGCTAGAAATTACTATGAATCACATATACAGTATTGCTTACTTTACTAGCAGCAGTATAGGCACCAATAAATTGGGGATCCGATGGTGAACGGGCCTAAAAAACTGGGCTATATTTCGGGCCTCTATCAGGTCCCAGACCAGTTTTCTGATGACCCATTTCCACGCCTTCGGATCATCCGAATCTTGCGCTTCGATTGCATATTTTTCCGCCATTGATTCTCGGGCGGCGGCGCCCAGCCGCAGGCGCTCGGCCTCGTACGCCGCCTCATTGAAAGCGACATCATTTTGGAGTGGGGCCGTGGTGTGAATTCTTAGGGATAACGGAAAGAGCGGGGTTTTAGTTAGGAAAAATTGAAGGGAAAATGAGGGATAAGATTGAAAATAAGTTATAATTTACCTATCAAATGATTCCCCATTCATTACCTTCTATTTACTTTAGTGACTCTTCAATCACTTTAATTACCATTATCCTTTAACTATCACCCCTAACCAAGCTAATATCACAGCATGTCAAAATGTGTAACCACTATCCACATGTAAGAATCAATAACTGAATTGGAGACCGAGAAACAATACCAACACATGCATCTCTAAAGCATGGCAGAAATATGATCCCGATAGATTGTATATACACACGTGTATTCTAATTTATGCAATTGCTACATCTTAGCAATATTTGATCAATCACCGTATCCACAAGTCTAGTGCATAAGATTTGATGACATGAGATTAATGTATCAAACATTGGGACAACCACTGTAGATAAATTTACAGACAAAGAAAGAGAAGGGGAATGGAGATATTTGGTGATATTCGCCCTATTCGCGAACCCCACCCCCATCCTCCCCTTTAGGTTTTTTACAAAAATTTAAATTTCACAAAAACCTACTCCGTTTGAATTTCTTTTTACGTGGCATGATATTTGGAGGATGAAACACTAGAAAAAGGGGTTTGGTGATATTCGCCCTCTTCGCGAACCCTGCCCCCATCCCCCCCTTTAGGGTTTTTCCAAAAATTCCACAAAAACCTACTCCGTTTGAATTTCTTTTTCCGTGGCATGATATTTGGAGGATGAAGCACTAGAAAAAAGGGGTTTGGTGATATTCGCCCTATTCGCGAACACCGCCCCCATCCCACCCTTAGGCTTTTTACAAAAATTTAAATTTCAAAAAATTTCACAAAAACCTACTCCGTTTGATTTTCTTTTTATGTGACATGATATTTGGAGGATGAAACAAAATTTCAATGTTTATTAGTAATTGATGTTGTATTATTGTATTATATTGTGTAAAAGAAAAGTAGGAGAGAGATTGAGTGGATGATAAAAAAGTGATGATGTGATTGTATTTAATTATGTGAAAAGTAGTAATAGGTTTATAGGTAGGGATTGAGTTTGGAATTTGAAAACCCGATTTTAAATCCCGAACTCGTATGGGGCGTGGATTACAAAGTCCAAAGTTCATCCGTGTAAGTCCCAAAACAAACATAACCTAAAATTTTGAATAGTGAGATTTAATATAGATGGGATAGTAGTAAACACAAAGGAAAATCCTAAAAAGTTGAATAGTAAGAACTAATCGGGAGGGGTGAATAGTAAACCCTAAGAAAAATCCTAAAAAGTTGAATAGTAAGTCCTAATCCAGAGGGGTGAATAGTAAACCTTAAGGAAAATCCAAAAAAGTTGAATAGTAAGTCATAATCCAAAGGGATGAATAGTAAATGCTTGGGAAAACGCTAAAAAGATGAATAATATGCCCTAATCGGGAGGTGTGAATAGTAAACCCTGAACCCCGAACCCACTTGCCCCAAAACCCCCAAACCCTAAACCCTAAAACGAATACTAACCTAGAAGACTCCTCGATTTAAGCCAAGTCGCTCATTCGATCTAGGAGTCGAAGTCTCTTCCCAACGCACGGCTCTCCAACTTAATTCACCACTAACTCAATTAAAGCTCAAATACACACCAAATAAACACTTTGTACATCAATATTTTACAAATATTTGACCATTTTACCAACAAAAATCATGAACTCAGTGCACAACTTGTAAAGTATGAAGACAACCCTCCCAAAAAAAATTCTTGCTACGCAAGGGTCCAGGTGGATCCAGGTAAAGGGTCTGGGTGGTCATTGTCTAGGGTCTTGGTGGTCCGGGTACGGGGTGCATGGTCCAGGTGGTCCGGGACTAGACCCCTTAGAATCTACCCGGACCTAGAACCCCTAGAATCTAGGGGGTCTAGACCCGGACCATAGTCCATGGTCCAGGTGGGTCCAGGGATCTTGTTTCAGTTGAATTAATATTATATTTATGTAATTTGCCATTACGTACACACACTCATCAGACTACAATATTTTTTTTGTGAAAATCAAAGCAACGAATATTCTATTACCTTTTCTGATATATCTGTTATCTACCGGGGAAGTAATAGTTATTAGTTTATGAATCTTCATCTTGTTCCAGATAGGAATTATGAGTCATGAGTATTAGTTCTTAGGTTTTGTGTTAATTTTAAATGTTTGGTGCTTCATAAAAGTTGGCTAGTTTAAAAGCTTAAGGTAGAAGTGAGGCCCTAAATGTAGCATGTTTTGATGTATAAAACATTTGATAATTTGGGTATGAGATTTTCGACGTCAACATTTAAAGAGAAAAGACAACAAATTTTCACCGTAATAGTATGGATTTACGACAAAGGGAAATTTTATGTTCTCTTAAGTACTTTTTCACCCTTGTTGATGCACTCATTGTCATAGTTCTAAACTTTTGACAACGAGTAAAACTCGTTGTCGTATGACTTTACGACAACGGTTAACAATAATTATGACAATGGTTATCCACCTTTGTCTTAAATATATATGACAATAGTGGTAAAACCGTTGTCAAAAGTATGGAGCTACGACAACGAGCCCAACAACAACAGTGGAAAAACACCTAAGACTACGGAGAATCCCCGTTGACGTAGCCTGTTTCTAGCATAGTGATTAGCTTAAAACTTAGTGATTTAAGGAACAAATTCCATTTTTAATAATGTTTACTTTTTAAATTTTAAACTCAAATTCTGTATAAATTAGCTTAACACTGGAAAAACCCTAAAAATTTGAGTAGTAAGCCCTAATCGGGAGGGGTGAGTTGTAATCGGGAGTGATGAATAGTAAACCCTAAAGAACACCTTTAAAAGTTGAATAGTAAGCCCTGATCGGGAGGATAAATAGAATAAACGAGGGAAAACCCAAAAAAGCTTATTAATAAGCTTTAATCGGGAGAGTTGCATAGTAAACCCTATGGAAAACCCGAAAAAGTTGAGTACTAAGCTCTAATCGGGAAGGGTGAGTTGTAATCGGGAGTGGTGACTTGTGAACCCTAAAGAAAACCCTAAAAAGTTTAATAGTAACCCTTAATCGGAAGGATAAATAGAATAAAATAAGGATAACCCATAAATGCTTAATAATAAGCTCGAATCGGTAGGGGTGAATAGTAAACCCTAGGGAAACCTCTACAAAGTTTAATAGTAAGTCCTAATCAAGAGGGGTAAATAGTAAACCCTAGGTAAACCATAAATATTTTAATAGTAGGCCTTAATTGTTATGGGTGAATAGTAAATCCTAAGGAAAACCCTAAAAATTTGGATAGTGAGATCTATTCGAGAGGGGAGAGTAGTAAACACTAGGGAAATTCCTAAAAAGTTGAATAATAAGAACTAATTAAAAGGGTGAATAGTAAGCCCGAATCACCTTTAGAAAAACCCTAAAAAATTAATAGTGAGATTTAATAGAGAGGGGAAAGTTGTAAACACAAGGGAAAATCCTAAAAAGTTAAATAGTAGTATTAACTAACCGAAAGGGTGAAAAAAACCCTAAACAACGTTAGGAAAACCCTAGGGTATGTTTGTTTTTGGATTTAAGTGTGCTGGGAAAGTCATGACTTTGAAATCTTAGGATGTGAAAATCTTGATGAATAATATAAGTATGTGTTTGTTTTGGGATTTTAGCAGGGTTGATATTTTGCTTTATGTCAAATCAATGTTTATTAATGATTGATGTTGTATTATTTTATTATATTGTGTAAAAGAAAAGTAGCAGAGAGATTGAGTGCTTGATAAAAAAGTGATGATGTGATTGTATTTAATTATGTGAAAAATAGTAATAGGTTTATAGGTAAGGATTGAGTTTGGAATTTGAAAACCCGATTTTAAATCCCGAACTCGTATGGGGCGTGGATTGCAAAGTCCAAAGTCCATCCGTGTAAGTCCCAAAACAAACATACCCTAAAATTTTGAACAATGAGATTTAATAGAGAGGGGATAGTAGTAAACACGAGGGAAAATACTAAAAAGTTGAATAGTAGGAACTAATCGGGAGGGGTGAATAGTAAACCCTAAGAAAAATCCTAAAAAGTTGAATAGTAAGTCCTAATCGAGAGGGGTGAATAGTAAACCTTAAGGAAAATCCAAAAAAGTTGAATGGTAAGTCATAATCCAAAGGGATGAATAGTAAATGCTTGGGAAAACGCAAAAAAGTTGAATAATATGCCCTAATCGGTTGGGGTGAATAGTAAACCCTGAACCCCGAACCCCCTTGCCCCAAAACCCCCAAACCCTAAACCCTAAAACGAATACTAACCTGGAAGACTCCTTGATTTAAGCCAAGTCGCTCATTCGACCGAGGAGTCGAAGTCTCTTCCCAACGCACGACTCTCCAACTCAATTCACTACTAACTCAATTAAAGCTCAAATACACACCAAATAAACTCTTTGTACATCAATATTTTGAAAATATTTGACCATTTTACCAACAAAAATCATGAACTTAGTGCACAACTTGTAAAGTATGAAGACAACCCCCCCAAAAATTTTCTTACTACGCAAGGGTCCAGGTGGATCCAGGTAAAGGGTCTGGGTGGTCATGGTCTAGGGTCCTGTTGGTCCGGGTACAGGGTCCATGGTCCAGGTGGTCCGGGACTAGACCCCCTAGAATCTACCCGGACCTAGACCCCCTAGAATCTAGGGGGTTTAGGCCCGGACCATAGTCCATGGTCCAGGTGGGTCCAGGGATCTTGTTTTAGTTGAATTAATATTATCTTTATGTAATTTGCCATTACGTACACACATATACATCAGATACAATATTTTTTTTTGTGAAAATCAAAGCAACGAATATTCTATTACCTTTTCTGATATATCTTTTATCTACCGGGGAAGTAATAGTTATTAGTTTATGAATCTTGATCTTGTTCCAGATAGGAATTATGAGTCATGAGCATTAGTTCTTAGGTTTTGTGTTAATTTTAAATGTTTGGTGCTTCATAAAAGTTGGCTAGTTTAAAAGCTTAAGGTTGAAGTGTGACGGGTAAAACTCGTTGTCGTATGACTTTACGACAACGGTTAACAATAATTATGACATTGGTTATCCACATTTGTCTTAAATATATATGACAACAGTGGTAAAACCGTTGTCAAAAGTATGGAGCTACGACAACGAGCCCAACAACAACAGTGGAAAAACACCTAAGACAACGGAGAATCCCCGTTGTAGTAGCCTGTTTCTAGCATAGTGATTAGCTTAAAACTTAGTGATTTAAGGAACAAATTACATTTTTAATGATGTTTACTTTTTAAATTTTAAACTCATATTCTGTATAAATTAGCTTAATACTTAGTAATTAAGAAAGAAACCCCATTTTTAATCATTTTTACTTTATAAAATCTTAAAATCCAAATTTGAGTGTAATTAGCTTACAATTTTGATAAAGGAAGAAATTCTATTTTTAATCTTTTTTTTTTAATCTTATTACCCAAATCGAGTGTAAATTATCTTAAAAAAACTTGTTGATTAATGAACAAATTCCATTTTTAATCGTATTTTATTTTTTAATTTTAAAACCAAAATTGAGTATAAATTAGCTTAAAACTTAGTGATTCAAGAAAAACTCCATTTTTTTAATAATGTTTACTTTTTAATTTTAAAACCCAAATTCAGTGTAAATTGACTTAAAACCTTGTAATTAAGGAAGAAACTCCATTTTTAATCATGTTTACTTTTTAAATCTTAAACCCAAATTAAGTGCAAATTCGCTTAAAACTTAGTGATTAAGGAACAAATTTTATTTTTAATCATATTTCGTTTTTTAATTTTAAAATCCAAATTAAGTGTAAATTAACTTAAAACTTAGTGATTCAGGAAGGAACTCACTTTTTAATCATGTTTACCTTTTAAATCTTAAAACCTAAATTATGTGTAAATCAGCTTAAAATGTATTGTTTCAGATAGAAACTACATTTTTAATCATTTTAAATTTTAAAACCCAAATTGAATGTAAATTAGCTTAAAATTTAATTATTAAAAGAGAAACTTCATTCTTAATCATGTTTCGTTATTTAAACCTTAAAATCAAAATTGAGTGTAAATTATCTTAAAACTAATGATTAAAGAAGAAACTCAATTTTTAACCATGTTTATTCTTTAAATATTAAAATCCAAATTGAGTGTAAATTGGCTTTAAACATTGTGATTGAAACAGAAACTCCATTAATAATCATGTAAAAAAATTTAGGGGTGAATAGTAAACCCTACAGAAAATCCTAAAAAGTTGAGTTGTAAGCTCTAATCAGGAGAATAAATAGAATACACTAGGAAAACCTAAAAAATCTTAATAATAAGTTCTAATTAGGAGGGGTGAATAGTAAACCCCACAGAAAACCCTAGAAAGTTTAGTAGTAAGCCGTAATTGGGAGGGTGAATTGTATACCCTAGGGAAAACCTAAAAAAGCTTAATAATTAGCTCTAATAGGGAGGGGAGAATAGTAAACCCTACGAAAAGTGCAAAAAAGTTGAGTAATAAGCCCTAATCGGGAGGTTGAATAATAGGGAAACTAGAAAAAACTTAATAATAAGCACTAATCGGGGGGGTGGGGTGAATAGTAAACCCTACGAAAACCCAAAAAAAAATTTAGTAGTAAGCCCTAACCAGGAGGGTGAATGTTCTCCCTAGGGAAAATCCAAAAAAAATTAATAATAAGCTCTAATTGGGAGGGGTAAATAGTAAATTCTATTGAAAACCCTAAAAAGTTCAATAATAAGCTCAAATCGGGAGGGGTGAATACTAAACCCTTACGGAAAGCCCTAAAAAGTTGAGTAATAAGCTGTAATCGGGAGGGTGAATAGTATACCCTAGGGAAATCCTAAAAAGTTGAGTAGTAAGTTCTAATCAGGAGAATAAATAGAATACACTAGGGAAACCTAAAAAATCTTAATAATAAGTTCTAATTGGGAGAGGTGAATAATAAACCCACAGAAAACCCTAGAAAGTTTTGTAGTAAGCCCTAATTGGGAGGGTGAATGGTATACCCTAGGGAAAATAAAAAAAAAACTTAATAATTAGCTCTAAAAGGGAGGGGAAAATAGTAAACCATACGAAAAGCGCAAAAAAGTTGAGTAATAAGCCCTAATCGGGAAGGTGAATAGTATACCCTAGGGAAAACTAGAAAAAACTTAATAATAAGCACTAATTGGGGGGGGGGGGGGGGCGGGATGAATAGTAAACCCTACGAAAATCCAAAAATAATTAATAATAAGCTCTAATTGGGAGGGGTAAATAGTAAATTCTATTGAAAACCCTAAAAAGTTCAATAATAAGCCCTAATCGGGAGGGTGAATAATATACCCTAGAGAAAACTAGAGAAAACTTAATAATAAGCACTAACTGGGGGGGGGGGGGGGGGGCGGGATGAATAGTAAACCCTTCGAAAAACCAAAAAAAAATTGTAGTAAGCCCTAACCAGGAGGGTGAATGTTTTCCCGAGGGGAAATAAAAAAAATTAATAATAAGCTCTAATTGGGAGGGGTAAATAGTAAATTATATTGAAAACCCTAAAAAGTTCAATATTAAGCTCTAATCGGGAGGGGTGAATACTAAACCCTTACGGAGAGCCCTAAAAAGTTGAGTAATAAGCTCTAATCGGGAGGGTGAATAGTATACCCTAGGGAAATCTTAAACCCAAAACCTCCCAAAACGCACAACCCCAAACCCGAGACCCCAGAACCCCAAACCCAAAAATCTCAAACTCCAATTTTTTCTGTCCATTTTTCAAATTTTTAGTATTTTTAACCCTTATTTCCATATAATCAATCCATAACGAGAACTAACCTGAATGACTCCTCGATTTAAACCAGGCAGCTCATTCATTCTAGGAGTCGGAGTCTTTTCCCAACGCAAGGTTCTCCATATAGATTCACCACAATTATAATTCACCTCAAACACTCATCAATACACAATAGAGAACTCAACTAGACACGCAATAGCATATAAACAATGAACGAGAGGATGTACGCCTGTGCAATTTGTCAATTAGACCTCTCATGTGTGTCAGTGCCTATGTACTACCGTAAAACACTCCACCACCCAAACTTAGACTTTGTGAAGCGGTCTAAATTTGTGCTTTATATCCATTGAGTATCTGATCACAGGATCCATAAACGAGAACTAACCTGAATGACTCCTCGATTTAAGCCAGGTAGCTCATTCGATCGAGGAGTCGGAGTCTTTTCCCAACGCAAGGTTCTCCATCTCGATTCACCACAATTATAATTCACCTCAAACACTCATCAATACACAATAGAGAACTCAGCTTGACACGCAATAGCATATAAACAATGAACGAGAGGGTGTGCATCTATGCAATTTGTCAATTAGCGTTGCATATGTACTACCGTAAAACACTCCACCACCCAAACTTAGACTTTGTGAAGCGGTCTAAATTTATGCTTCATATCCATTGAGTATCTCATGACAGGATCCATAAACGAGAACTAACCTGAATAACTCCTCGATTTAAACCAGGTAGCTCATTCGATCGAGGAGTCGAAGTATTTTCCCAACGCAAGGTTCTCAATCTCGATTCACCACAATTATAATTCACCTCAAACACTCATCAATACACAATAGAGAACTCAGCTTGACACGCAATAGTATATAAATAATGAACGAGAGGGTGTGCATCTGTGCAATTTATCAATTAGACCTCTCATGTGTGTCGGTGCATATGTACTACCGTAAAACACTCCACCACCCAAACTTAGACTTTGTGAAAAGCGGTCTAAAATTGTTACTAACTTGGTATAAGTGCTTCATATCCATTGGGTATCTGATCACACGATCCCCAAAACCCCTAACCCCCTAAACCTTAAACCTTAAAACGAGACCCGAGACCCCGAAACCTGACACCGAGACCTGAGATCCAAAACCTCAAAACTGAGACCCGAGACCCAAAACCCTAAAACCCAAACCCCAAAACCTAAAACATTAAAACCTTAAAACCCTGGACCCCAAACCCCTAAACAATTAGTTAGAACCATTGAAATATCATAAGAAAAGTAAAATTTTATGTATCATCGATTTAGTTATAAGGACGACACCGGAAGCATTAATCTCCACTTGCACTTCGAACACGAAGTTTTAAATCATTTTATTAGTATAATTTGTTTGCTTACTTTAATTTCAAGTTGTTTATTTGGTATTGTCTTTTTCAATTTAATTAGTTCAAAAATCCAAAATACGTAGCTATAATTCTATGACAACTCGAAATTCTAAGAATTCACCGATCTCCTGGGTCTTTAATTCGATAAATACTTGGTCGTTACTTGCACTTGCATCGATCACATCCGTTTTTAGGTCGTAATAGTTACTTGTTTTAAAAAGTTGTAAAAATTAGAAAAAGTCATCATGCTCTCTATATTTTTAGATATTGTTATTGTGAATTTTAATTTATTGAGAACTGTTGGATTATGAAATTTTGAATTTTTTTGGAGAATTTAAATTTATTAGGATTTGTTGAATTATTTTTGTTTTAATTTTATTTAGGAAACTGCGTTTTAATTAAGTTATTTAAATATTGTTAACAAACTAAACCCTGAACCCCTAAACCCCAAACCCCCAAAACCCCAAACCCCCAAACCCCAAACCCCCAAAACCCCAATACCCCAAACCCCAACCCCCAAACCCCCAAACCCCAAACCCCCAAATCCAAAACCCCAAACCCTAAACCCTAAACCCTAAACCCTAAACCTTAAACCTTAAAATGAGACCCAAGACCCCGAAATCTTAAACCGAGACCTGAGACCCAAAACCTCAAAATTGAGACCCGAGACCCAAAACCCTAAAACCCAAACCCCAAAACCTAAAACCTTAAAACCCTGGACCCCAAACCCCTAAACAATTAGTTAGAACCATTGAAATATCATAAGAAAAGTGATATTTTATATAGCATCGATTTAGTTATAAGGACGACACCGGAAGCATTAATCTCCACTTGCACTTCGAGCATGAAGTTTTAAATCGTTTTATTTGTATAATTTGTTTGCTTACTTTAATTTCTAGTTGTTTATTAGGTATTGTCTTTTTCAATTTAATTAGTTCAAAAATCCAATCTCCCTAAACCCTAATCCCTAATCCCTAAACCCCCAACCCTCAACCCCCAAACCCTAAACCCCAAACCCCAACCGCCAACCCCGTAAACCCCCCAAACCCCCCAATACCCCAAACCCAATACCCCAAACCCCATAAACCCCCAAACCTTAAACCCTAAACCCTAAAAAAATTCCACAAAAACCTACTCCGTTTGAATTTTTTTTTACGTGGCATGATATTTAGAGGATGAAACACTAGAAAAAAAGGTTTGGAGATATTCGCCCTCTTCGCGAACCCCGCCCCTTTCCCCCCTTTAGGATTTTAACAAAAAATTAATTTTCAAAAAATTCCACAAAAACCTACTCCGTTTAAATTTCTTTTTACGTGGCATGATATTTGGAGGATGAAACACTAGAAAAAAGGGTTTGGAGATATTCGCCCTCTTTGCGAACCCCGCCCCTTTCCCCCCTTTAGGTTTTTAATAAAAAATTAATTTTCAAAAAATTCCAAAAAACCTACTCCATTTGAATTTCTTTTTACATGGCATTATATTTGGAGGATGAAGCACTAGAAAAAAGGGTTTGGTGATATTCGTCCGCTTCGCGAACCCTGCCCCTATCCCCCCCTTTAGGTTTTTTACAAAAAATTAATTTTCAAAAAATTCCACAAAACCTACTCCGTTTGACTTTCTTTTTACGTGGAATGATATTTGGAGGATGAAACACTAGAAAAAGGGGGTTTGGTGATATTCGCCCTCTTCGCGAATCCCGCCCCCTTCCCCCCTTTAGGTTTTTTACAAAAATTTAATTTTCAAAAAAATTCCACAAAAACCTACTCCGTTTGAATTTCTTTTTACGTGGCATGATATTTGGGGGATGAAGCACTAGAAAAAGGAGTTTATTGATATTCGCCCTCTTTGCGAACCCCGCCCCCATCCCCCTCCTTTAGGTTTTTTACAAAAAATTCCACAAAAACCTACTTCGTTTGAATTTCTTTTTATGTCGCATGATATTTGGAGGATAAAACACTAAAAAAAGGGTTTGGTTATATTTTCCCTCTTCGCGAACCCCGCACCCATCACCCCTTTTAGGTTTTTTACAAAAAATTAAATTTCAAAAAATTCCACAAAAACCTTCTCCGTTTGAATTTCTTTTTACGTGGCATGATATTTGGAAGATGAAACACTAGAAAAAAGGGTTTGGTGATATATTTTTTTACGTGGCTTGATATTTGGATAGTTAAAGCCTAAAAAGTTGAATAGTAAGCCCTAATCGGGAGGATAAATAGAATAAACTAGGGAAACCCTGAACCCTGAACCCTAACCCCTGACCCCTGAACCCTGAACCCTACGAAAAGTCCTTAAAGTTGAGTAATAAGCCCTAATCGGGAGGGTGAATAGTATACCCTAGGGAAAACCAGAAAAAGCTGAATAATAAGCCCTAATCGGGAGGGTGAATAGTAAACCCTAGAAAAACCCCTAAAAAGTTGAGTAGTAAGCCCTAATCAGGAGTGTTGGTCCCGGTACAAGACTGAGGAATACGTGTATGGGGAGGGAATACACGTATACAAACCTTAAAACGAGACCCAAGACCCCGAAACCTTAAAACGAGACCCAAGACCCCGAAACCTTAAACCGAGACCTGAGACCCAAAACCTCAAAATTGAGACCCGAGACCCAAAACCCTAAAACCCAAACCCCAAAACCTAAAACCTTAAAACCCTGGACCCCAAACCTCTAAACAATTAGTTAGAACCATTAAAATATCATAAGAAAAGTGATATTTTATGTAGCATCGATTTAGTTATAAGGACGACACCGGAAGCATTAATCTCCACTTGCACTTCGAGCACGAAGTTTTAAATCGTTTTATTAGTATAATTTGTTTGCTTACTTTAATTTCTAGTTGTTTATTAGGTATTGTCTTTTTCAATTTAATTAGTTCAAAAATTCAATCTCCCTAAACCCTAACCCCTAACCCCTAAACCCCCAACCCTCAACCCCCAAACCCTAAACCCCAACCCCAAACCCCAACCCCCAACCCCGTAAACCCCCCAAACCCCCCAACCCCAAACCCAATACCCCAAACCCCATAAACCCCCAAACCTTAAACCCTAAACCCTAAAAAAATTCCACAAAAACCTACTCCGTTTGAATTTCTTTTTACGTGGCATGATATTTGGAGGATGAAACACTAGAAAAAAGGGTTTGGAGATATTCGCCCTCTTCGCGAACCCCGCCCCTTTCCCCCCTTTAGGATTTTAACAAAAAAATAATTTTCAAAAAGTTCCACAAAAACCTACTCCGTTTGAATTTCTTTTTACGTGGCATGATATTTGGAGGATGAAACACTAGAAAAAATGGTTTGGAGATATTCGCCCTCTTCGCGAACCCTGCCCCTATCCCCCCTCCCTTTAGGTTTTTTACAAAAAATTAATTTTCAAAAAATTCCACAAACCTACTCCGTTTGACTTTCTTTTTTACGTGGAATGATATTTGGAGGATGAAACACTAGAAAAAGGGGGTTTGGTGATATTCGCCCTCTTCGCGAATCCCGCCCCCATCCCCCCCTCCCTTTAGGTTTTTTACAAAAATTTAATTTTCAAAAAAATTCCACAAAAACCTACTCCGTTTGAATTTCTTTTTACGTGGCATGATATTTAGGGGATGAAGCACTAGAAAAAGGGGTTTAGTGATATTCGCCCTCTTCGCGAACCCCGCCCTCATCCCCCTCCTTTAGGTTTTTACAAAAAATTAATTTTCAAAAAATTCCACAAAAACCTACTCCGTTTGAATTTCTTTTTACGTGGCATGATATTTGGAGGATAAAACACTAAAAAAGGGGTTTGGTTATATTTTTCCTCTTCGCGAACCCCGCACCCATCACCCATTTTAGGTTTTTTACAAAAATTTAAATTTCAAAAAATTCCACAAAAACCTACTCCGTTTGAATTTCTTTTTACGTGGCATGATATTTGGAAGATGAAACACTAGAAAAAAGGGTTTGGTGATATATTTTTTTACGTGGCCTGATATTTGGATAGTAAAAGCCTAAAAAGTTGAATAGTAAGCCCTAATCGGGAGGATAAATAGAATAAACTAGGGAAACCCTGAACCCTGAACCCTAACCCCTGACCCCTGAACCCTACGAAAAGTCCTTAAAAGTTGAGTAATAAGCCCTAATCGGGAGGGTGAATAGTATACCCTAGGGAAAACCAGAAAAAACTGAATAATAAGCCCTAATCGGGAGGGTGAATAGTAAACCCTAGGAAAACCCCTAAAAAGTTGAGTAGTAAGCCCTAATCAGGAGTGTTGGTCCCGGTACAAGACTGAGGAATACGTGTATGGGGAGGGAATACACGTATACAAATTTTCTAACTTAAAGCCTAACTGAGTCCCCTTTACTCAGAGTGGTAAAGAACTAGGATCTGATAACACACCTACTGACTACACTTGGTGCGGGTCAGTTGGCTAACTATCAGTTCAAGTTCAGTGCGGAAATGCGTGAGCCCTGAAAGTTTAAAGTCTTGTTTAGTTTGCTTTCTGAAAAACTTGTTTACTTGATTCTAAATAGTGATTAGTAGGGCAGTGCTCCTTTTAAGGATCAGGCTGATTGATTCAAGCCTGCTAAACCAAATGCTTATGAAGAACAAGTAATATGGCAGGTATGCACAATAACGTGGTTCAGAGTCTCAAGCTCCTACGTCCACGGCCTGATTTAACAGGAAATCCACTCAAGGGATTCTTGTTTTTAACGTGCCAAGGTGCACCAAGACCAGCTAACCTCACTGATCTATACAACTCCTCTTACTAACTCACTAACTGACTTACTCCCAACAAACCTAACTTAGGGTTTTGGTTTCAGTTTGGATTCCAACTAAGTTGAGAGTATCCTTACAAGGCAAAGCTATGCTAAGGATAGGATAATCTCTCTAAGCTTAAGATAATGCTAGTTCGCTCTTTGGTATACAGAATAACTCTTAGTAGCTAAGAAACACTTGGGAAATTTAAATGGTTTCGAGAGCCTCTTCTAAGGCTGAATGCTTTTGAATGCTTGAGAGTTTGAGTAACTTCTGGCTTGGAAATTTCCCGTAACCTTGAATGGGTTCAAGGTCTTCTGTATTTATAGGTGATTTGAAAAACTATCCGTTGGAGAGATAGTCTTTCTTGTCATCTATGTAGAGTGGTTCAAAGGGACATATCTTCATGCAGCAGCCGTCCTTTGCATGGAATTAGGTAGTCGCATTAAATGCACATTAAATGCTTGCCCGTTGAAAATGCAGTCTGAAGTCAGTCTTCTATCAGGTTTCATACGTGCGTGTCCCTCCAGGATTGGTCCACGTCATCAGGTTGGTGAGAATGTCAGAACTTATTACTAGGCTTCAGGTTTGTCTTATTAAGTTCTTTTTATTTTGAGCTCACCGGTCTTGTCCTAACGCTGGCATTCCTTTTGCATTGCTTGGCTCTACTCCAAGTCTTCCCATAAACTCAGTATCATCATGTTCCCTACAGGACTGAGTAGTAATGACCTCAGGGTCATACTCTTCATCACTGAGACTTACTCAGCCAGCTTAGAAGACTGCCATAAGTTCAGGATGCTAAACCGTCTTCAGGCTCTTGTCTTGATTGTCATCAGTAAGTGCTCCTCTTACTGAGTACCTGTGAAGTGTAAAATGACTAAGTACAAAACCTAACCAAGACTAGCCTGACAAAGATAAATAAAAGGCAAATCATCTTGTCAGGGGCTTTGGGATCTTAATCAAAACTGACAATCTCCCAACAAGGAGGGTGAACAATATACTCTAGGGAAAACTCATAAAAGCTTAATAATAAGCTCTGATCGGGAGGGGTGAATAGTAAACCCTACGAAAAGCCTTAAAAAGTTGAGAAATAAGCCCTAATCGTGAGGGTGATACCCTAGGGAAAACCAGAAAAAATTTAATAATAAACTTTAATCGGGAGGGGTGAATAGTAAACCCTACGGAAAATCCTAAAAAGTTGAGTAGTAAGCTCTAATCAGGAGAATAAATAGAATACACTAGGGAAACCTAAAAAATCTTAATAATAAGTTCTAATTGGGAGGGGTGAATAATAAACCCCACAGAAAACCCTAGAAAGTTTAGTAGTAAGCCGTAATTGGGAGGGTGAATGGTATACCCTAGGGAAAACCAAAAAAAGCTTAATAATTAGCTCTAATAGGGAGGGGAGAATAGTAAACCCTACGAAAAGCGCAAAAAAGTTGAGTAATAAGCCCTAATCGGGAAGGTGAATAATCGGGAAACTAGAAAAAACTTAATAATAAGCTCTAATCGGGGGGGTGGGGTGAATAGTAAACCCTACGAAAACCCAAAAAAAATTTATTATTAAGCCCTAACCAGGAGGGTGAATGTTCTCCCTAGGGAAATTCCAAAAAAAAAAATAATAATAAGCTCTAATTGGGAGGGGTAAATAGTAAATTCTATTGAAAACCCTAAAAAGTTTAATAATAAGCTCTAATCGGGAGGGGTGAATACTAAACCCTTACGGAAAGCCCTAAAAAGTTGAGTAATAAGCTATCATCGGGAGGGTGAATAGTATACCCTAGGGAAATCCTAAAAAGTTGAGTAGTAAGTTCTAATCAAGAGAATAAATAGAATACACTAGGGAAACCTAAAAAACCTTAATAATAAGTTCTAATTGGGAGAGGTGAATTGTAAACCCACAGAAAACCCTAGAAAGTTTTGTAGTAAGCCCTAATTGGGAGGGTGAATGGTATACCCTAGGGAAAAAAAAAGCTTAATAATTAGCTCTAATAGGGAGGGGAGAATAGTAAACCCTACGAAAAGCGCAAAAAAGTTGAGTAATAAGCCCTAATCGGGAGGGTGAATAGTATACCCTAGGGAAAACTAGAAAAAACTTAATAATAAGCACTAATTGGGGGGTGGATAGTAAACCCTACGAAAATCCAAAAAAATTAATAATAAGCTCTAATTGGGAGGGGTTGTTGATAGGCGAACTGCCGAGCAACAAGATTAGAAATACAAAATATTAAAATAATAAGATTAAGAGATCAAGAATAAAAATAAATAAAGAGGACGACCAGCAGGGACGACCTTAGGAGGCGAGCAGCTGGGTTTGAGGGTCAAAAATCAAGTAGGCGAGCAGCTGGTCATAGAGGCTAGGAGGCGAGCAGCTGGTCATGAAAGGCACGTCCAGGTGGCGAACAGCCAGACCAAGAAGACACAAAGACCCAACCAGAGGCGAGCAGGCGAGCAAGAAGGCACCTCGGAAGATCATCAGAAATCCCAATAATTAGGCATTACATTAGGAACAAACAAGTATTTTACCACTTGTTATTGTGCAAAGATGTAATAGCTTAGGAGATGACAAGTGTCTTAACACTTGTCACATTGAAAATAAGGATGATTAGGGAGATGAAACCTCCTACTTGCTTATGCCTCTATAAATACCAATTCATGGGATAATAAGAAGAAGTTCACTTAATTCAAAAATAGGCAAAACTCTTGCAAATTTCTCTCTCAATCCCTACTTATAAAAATCCATCTTTAATCTTTGATTATATTCTTGTTTGATGATCTTATAAGAGCAAAACAGCCACTAATTATCGATTTGGATTAAGGTCATCAACAATTGGCGCTAGAAGGAGGGTCCGAACCTCCGTCGGTTGAAGAATTGAAGGAGTTTCTGGGAAAATTTGCCGGAAACTGCAAAAATCCGGCAATAAGTCGCCGGAAACTGGAATTGGGAAGAAGGTTTGAATGTTTTAGGTGGTGTTACATAAGACCTACAAGCTTAAATGCATGCATGTGTAGATAAAGGTGTGTAAACAACCAAATTCTTACATGCAAGGCTAGTTGTTTCTAGGTCAAAACATCCACAAAAACAAGATCTTCATCAAAGAAACATCAAAATTCAGAAAATGGTACGATCACAAGATCATCAAGAATCAAGCAACCACCCGGCGAGCAAATCACGAACTAGGGTATCGTCAACGGGTGACCATGCAAGAACGGTGCGAGCTATGTCCCGGCGAAATGTACAAGTCACTATCGATGCTCTTCCCCCGGAAGTGGAGGCATTAGCCCAAAACCCGGAGGAATTAGCAAAAATAATCGTCGTTTTGCAATTGTTGCAACGGCGACAGGAAGCTGCCAGACCATCAAGAGCCCGGGAGGCGAGCAACCTGGCAGCAGGACACAAGTCCTCTAAGACCCCGGAGGCGAGCAACCGGGCAACGGAGCAAAGAGCCAAGCAAAGATAAGACATAAGGGTAGAGGAGGTAGATAGTGGTCACGCAAGGAGAATCAAGGGTAAAACGCCAATAAGTGAGCGACTCGAGAGTCGAGGTGACTCCACACCAGGAGGGGACAGGGAGTCGAGCAGCAGAGGCACAAGGAATCAGAATGAATTCAGGAGGGAAGAATCACAGAGGAGTGAGGAGCGAGCATACCCTGCTGTTCGCCCCTCAGTACATGACAGGCTGAGAAGGTCGCCTTTTGGCCGTTTGGAACAAGTATCTCCCTTATAACCTGTACCTCATTTATAACCAGTAGCTCCCTTATAACCTGTACCTCTTTTATAACATGTACCTCCCTTATAACTTGTACCTCCCTCATAATTAGTACCATCCTTATAACCAGTACCTCTCATATAACTTGAACCTCCCTTATAACTTATACCTCCTCTATAACCAGTTCCTCGCTTATAACATGTAGCTCCCTTATAACCTGTACCTCCTTTATAACCAGTACCTCCATTATAACCTGTACTTCCCTTATAACCAATACCTCCTTTATAACATGTACCTCCCTTATAATCTTTACCTCTTTTTTAACCTGTACCTCACTTGTAAACAGTACCTCTCCAGTAACTTGTACCTCCCTTGTAACCAGTACCTCCCTTATAACCAGTACTTCCCTTATAACCAGTACCTCTCTTATAACCGGTACTTCCCTTATAACCGGTACCTCCTTTATAACATTTACCTACCTTATAACCAGTACCTCTCTTATAACCTGTACCTCCCTTACCACCAATGCCATCCTTATAACCTGTACCCCTCTTATAACTTAAACCTCTCTCATAACATGTACCTCCCTCATAACCAGTACCATCCTTATAACTAGTACCTCTCTTATAACATGTACCTCTCTTATAACCCTTACCCCCCTTATAACATGTACCTCCCTTATAACATGTACCTCCCTTATAACACGTACCATTCTTATAACATGTACCTCCCTTAAAACCTGTACCTCCCTTATAAATTGTAACTCTTTTATAACCAGTATCTCTTTTATAATCTGTTCCTCCCTTATAACATGTACCTCCATAATAACCAGTATCTCTCTTATAACAAGTCTCTCTCATATAACATGTACCGCTCTTATAACCTGTACCTCCCTTAAAACTTGTATCTCCCTTATAAACGGTACCTACCTTATAATATGTACCTCTTTTAAAACCTGTACCTCCCTTATAACCAATACCTCCCTAATAACTCGCACCTCGCTTATAACCAGTATCTCTCTTATAACCTGTACCTACCTTATAACCAGTACCTACCTTATAACTTGTACCTCTATTATAACTTGTACCTCCCTTATAACCCGTACCTCCTTTATAACCAGTACTTCAATTATAACCTGTACTTCCCTTATAACTATTACCTCCTTTATAACATGTACCTCTTATATAATCTGTACGTCTTTTATAACCTGTACCTTCCTTATAACCAGTACATCTCTTATAACTTGTACCTCGCTTATAACCAATATCTCTCTTATAACTTGTACCTCCTTTATAACCAGTACCTCCCTTATAACCTGTACTTCCCTTATAACCGGTACCTCCATTATAACATGTACCTCCTTATAACATGTACCTATTTTATAACCAGTACCGCTTTTATAACCTGTACCTCTCTTATAACCAGTACCTATTTTATAACATGTACCTCTCTTATAACATGTACCTCACTTATAACCTGTATCTCCCTTACAACTAGTATCATCCTTATAACATGTACCTCTCTTATAACATGTACCTCCCTCATAACCAGTACCAATGTTATAACTAGTACCTCTCATACAACATGTACATCCCTTATAACCTGTACCACTCTTATAACCAGTACCTCTCTTATAACTTATACCTCCCTTATAACACGTTCCTTTCTTATAACATGTACCTCCCTTATAACTTGTACCTCCTTTATAACATGTACCTCTTTTATAACCAGTACCTCTTTTATGACCTGTACCTCCCTTATAACATGTACCTCCCTTATAACATGTACCTCCCTTGTAAACTGTACCTCCCTTATAATATGTACCTCTTTTAAAACGTGTACCTCCCTTATAATCAGTACCTCCCTTATAACTTGTATCTCGCTTATAACCAGTATCTCTCTTATAACCTGTACCTTCCTTATAACCAGTACCTCTTTTATAACTTGTATCTCTATTATAACATATACCTCCCTTATAACCAGTACCTCTTTTATAACTTGTATCTCTATTATAACCTATACCTCTCTTATAATATGTACCTCCCTTATAACCAGTACCTCTTTTATAACCTGTACCTCCCTTATAACCTATACCTTCCTAATAACTTGTACCTCTTTTATAACCAATACATCTTTTATAATCTGTACCTCCTTTATAACCAGTACCTCTTTAATTACATGTACCTCCCTTAAAACTAGTATCTCTCTTATAACTTGTACCTCTCTTACAACCAGTACCATCCTTATAACTTGTACCTCTCTTATAACTTATGCCTCTCTTATAACCTGTACCTCCCTCATAACCAGTACCTTCCTTATAACTAGTACCTCTCTTATAACCTATACCTCCCTTATAACCTGTACCACCCTTATAATCAGTACCTCCCTTATAACATGTACCTCCCTTATAACACGTTCCTTTCTTATTACATGTACTTCCTTTATAACATGTACCTCCCTTATAACCTGTACCTCCCTTATAACTAGTATCTCCCTTATAACATGTACCTCCTTTACAACCAGTATCATCCTTATAACATGTACCTCTCTTATAGCATGTACCTCTCTTATAACATGTACCTTCCTCGTAACCAGTACCAATGTTATAACTAGTACCTCTCTTATAACCTATACCTCCCTTATAACCTGTACCACCCTTATAATTTGTATCTCCCTTATAACCTGTACCTCCCTTATAACACGTTCATTTCTTATAACATGTAGCTCCCTTATAACCTGTACCTCCTCTATAACATGTACCTCTTTTATAACAAGTACCTCTTTTATAACTTGTATCTCCCTTATAATATGTACCTCCCTTATAACCAGTACCTCTCTTATAACAAGTCACTCTCTTATAACCTGTACCTCCCTTATAACACGTACCTCCCTTATAAATTGTATCTCCCTTATAATATGTACCTCTCTTAAAAACTGTACCTCTCCTATAACCAGTACCTCCCTTATAACTTGTACCTCTCTTATAACCTTTACCTCCCTTATAACCAGTACCTCCCTTATAATATGTACCTCATTTATAACCATTACCTCCCTTATAAACTGTACCTCTTTTATAACCTGTACCTCCCTTATAACCTGTACCTCCCTAAAAACATGTACCTCCCTCATAACTAGTACCATCCTTATAACCAGTACCTCTCTTATAACTTGTACCTCCCTTATAACCTGTACCTCCTTTATAACCAGTTCCTCCCTTATAACCTGTACTTCCCTTATAACCAGCATTTCCCTTATAACTTATACCTCCCTTATAACATGTACCTCTTTTATGACCAATACCTCTTTTATAACATGTATCCCCCTTATAACATGTACCTTCCTTATAACCAGTACCACTTTTATAACATGTACCTCCCTTATAACATGTACCTCCCTTATAACTAGTACCTTCCTTATAACTTGTACCTCCCTTACAACCAGTACCATCATTATAACATGTACCTCTCTTATAACCTGTACCTCCCTTATAAGTTGTACCTTCTTCATAACCAGTACAATCCTTATAACCAGTACCTCTCTTATAACCTGTATCTCCCTTATAACCTGTACCACCCATATAACATGTACCTCCCTTATAACCAGTACCTCCCTTATAACTTGTACATCCCTTATGACTAGTACCTCTCTTATAACATGTACCTCCCTTATAACTTGTATCTCCCTTATAAAATGTACCTCTTTTATAACCAGTTCCTCTTTTATAACATGTACCTCCCTTATAACATGTGTCTCTCTTAAAACCAGTACCTCTCTTATAATAAGTCCCTATAAGAGGGGTACTGGTTATAAGAGGGGTACTGGTTATAAGAGAGGTACTGGTTATAAGACAGGTACTGGTTATAATAAAGGTACTTCTTATAATAGCGGTACTGATTATAAGAGAGGTACTTGTTATAAGGGAGGTATTGGTTATAGGATAGGTACTGGTTATAGGAGTGGTACTGGTTACAAGATAGGTACTAGTTATAAGAGAGGTGCTGGTTATAGGAGAGGTACTGGTTATAAGAGATGTACTGGTTATAAGAGAGGTACTATTTATAAGACGGGTACTGGTTATAAGATGAGTACTGGTTATAAGACAGGTACTGGTTATAAGAGAGGTACTATTTATAAGACAGGTACTAGTTATAAGACTAGTATTGGTTATAAGACAGGTACTGGTCATTAAATAGGTATTGGTTTTAGTATAGGTACTAGTTATAAGAGAGGTACTGGTTATAAGAGAGGTACTAGTTATAAGACAGGTACTGGTTATAAGAAAGGTACTGGTTATAAGAGAGTTACTGGTTATAAGAGAGGTGTTGGTTATAAGAGAGGTGTTGTTTATAAGAGAGGTACTGGTTATAAGAGAGGTAATGGTTATAAGACATGTACTGGTTATTAGACAAGTACTGGTTATAAGACATGTACTGTTTATAAGACAGGTACTGTTTATAAGACATGTACTGGTTATAAGAGAAGTATTGGTTATAAGAGAGGTACTGGTTATATGAGAGGTACTGGTTATAAGATAGGTACTGGTTATAAGAGAGGTACAGGTTATAAGATAGGTACTGGTTATAGGAGAGGTACTAGTTATAGGAGAGGTACTGGTTATAAGATAGATACTGGTTATAAGAGAGGTAATGGTTATAGTTGAGGTACTAGTTATTATAGAGGTACTTGTTATAAGAGAGGTATTGGTTATAAGACAGGTACTAGTTATATATCTGGTACTGGTTATAAGACAGGTACTGGTCATAAAATAGGTACTGATTATAAGAGAGGTACTGGTTATAAGATAAGTATTGGTTATAAGACAGGTATTGGTTATAAGACATGTACTGGTTATAAGATAGGTCTTGGTTATAAGAGAGGTATTGGTTATAAGAGAGGTACTGGTTGTAAAAATAGGTAATGGTTATAAAATAGGTACTGGTTTTAGTATAGGTATTGGTTATAAGAAAGGTACTGGTTATAAGAGAGGTAATGGTTATAAGATAGGTATTTGTTATAAAAGAGGTACTGGTTATAATTTATTTTACAAATATCATCTCATTTAAAAATAAAATTTAAACGGAATAATTTTTTGTTGAATTTTTTGAATATTAATTTTATTTTTATATTCACGAAAAGGTCGAATTTTAAACCATGCACACCCAAACTTCTTTTTCGAGTGTTATTTTTTCAAATATCACCTCACTTAAATATAAAATTTAAACGGAATAAGTTTTTGTGAAATTTTTTAGTATTAACTTTTTTACAAACTTAAAAGGGGTACCAACACAGTTTTTCTAAAATTTCACGATAAGACCGAATTTTAAAAAATGCACATCAAAACCCCTTTTTTCGAGTTTTTTATTTTCCAAATATCATCTGACTTAAAAATAAAACTTAAACGGAATAATTTTTTATGGAATATTTTGAATATTAACTTTTTTCTACAAACTTAAAAGGGGTACCATCACAGTTTTTTAATAATTTCACGATAAGGAAGTTTAAAACATGCACTCCCAAACCCCTTTTTCGAGGTGTTTATTTTCTAAATATCATCTCACTTAAAAATAAAATTTAAATATTAACTTTACAAACTTAAAAAGGGTACCATCACAGTTTTCTAAAAATTTCATGGTAAGGCCGAATTTTAAAAAATGCACACTCAAGCTCCTTTTTCATGTGTTTTGTTTTACAAACATCGACTCAATTAAAAAATAAAATTTAAACGGAATAATTTTGTGGATTTTTTTTAATATTAACTTTTTTACAAATTTAAAAGGGAACCATCACAATTTTTTTGTATTTCAGGAAAAGACCGAATATTAAAAAGTGCATACTCAAACCCTTTTTTAGTGTTAATATTTTTAAAATATCATGTCACTTGATAGTAAAACTTACACAAAATCACCTTTCATTTAATCTTTTCTTATGTCAATTTTTTGTACGCCTTCAAGGAGTACTATCACAGTTTTTTTTTATTTCATGATAAGGCTAAATTTAAAAAACTGCACATGCGAATTCTTTTTAAGTAGTGTTTTATTTTAGAAATATATTCTCACTTCATGGTAAAATTTTAAAAATGAAATCAAGTTTGGTTGAATTTTCTTTTATTGTCAATTTTTCTATGGTCTTCAAAGGGGTACCGTTACAATTTTTAAAGTCGAACTTTAACTAATGTACCTTAAATTCATTTTCGAGTGTTTTATTTAAAAAAAAATCATCTCACTTATAGTATAATTTAATTAGAATAAAGGTTCATTGAACTTTTTCGAATATCAAATTTTATTTCACCTTCAAAGAGTACTATCACAGTTTTTTAAGAATTTCACGAAGGCCAAATATTAAAAATAAATGCACACTCAAACCCCTTTTTCGATTATTTTTTTTTACAAATATCATCTCACTAAAAAATAAAATTTAAACAAAATAGTTTTTGTGGAATTTTTTAAATATTAACTTTTTTTATAAACTTAAAAGGTATTATCACATTATATGCTTTCACCTACATCATTAGACTTGTAAATCAAAATTACAGTTAAAAATGATATAGTGTCATTTAATGCATTTAATAATATTAGTGAATGCGATTAATTATATCAGTTTATACTTATAAACAAGTTTCACATAAGAAAGTGATTTCCGGGGCATGTGTTTTATTTTGCTAGTACTAGTACTAGTACATACACATATACATTTATTGGTAAATATTACTAGATGAAAAAAAAATACTAATAAAAGACCATCACTGCATTTTATGGTGAATTCAATTGATAAACTAGTATATTATATGGAATAGTTACATGGATCATAAACATTAAATTATGTTGGATCGTGATGAACAAAAAAGTATATTGGTTGTAAGTTGCCATCAACGGAAGCTGGGGATTTACGTACAGAAATATGAGTATTTAGTCAAGAATATTGTAGGTTTATTTGTGATTTCGTCAAATGTAAACACAGTTTTTGAGGAGGGCGAGGGCGAGGGCGAGGGCGTAATCTAATCTAATCTAATGAATGAGATAAATTAATAGATGTAGCATAATCATATCATCATTTTCTCAAATTTATCAAGATTTTTTGCCTTTTGCATTGATCTCAGAAACAGAATGAACATCAGACCTGCAACATCATCAAGATGCATGTTCATTAGTACCCTACCCTGCACCTAATTAACTTAATGTTGATGGAAGTTACTGTACTCACCTGCGCCTATAAACGAAGCGTTTACAACAGCTCGTCTCCCTTGAATGCTCAACGCTACGCCAAGGTTTAAGAGGACACCCCCTAAAACTGTATATATTGTTGCCATCTGCAGTATGGTTGCTTTCTGAGCTGCTCTTTCTGACTGACAGAAATATTTGTTTCTTTCATTTTAATTATATATGTTCATAATTGTTGAAAGAATTGTTGGTGAAGAAGTAATCACCTCAAGGACACGAACTCGGAGCTTCAAATCTCCGGATTCTAGTTGTTTGACAATGTCTTCTACTTGTTGGACACGGTAAGGCATGGAGATGGTGAGTGATCTCGCCTGTACGAACGATTATATAATTCAAGATACAGATTATTTATTTGTTGGAAAAATTAGAGAAATTAATAGAAAGTGTTGTACATCATCAGCTTGTTTTGTTATTTCTTCAACAAGTTGTGTCCCAGTCGGATGCTTTATTGCTAAGAGCTCCTGTGAATCAATTCATTCATTTAATAGTTTGATAAAATACCAATACCAATACCAATAGCATAAGTAATACAGAACCTGTGCATATGGTGCAGCAATCTTAGCAAATGAAAAATTGGGGTCTAGAGTATAGCCAATGCCTGCAAGAGAAAAGACAAGTCATATATACCCTCACCCTCACCCTCACAAATGAAGTAAAAGTAATAGAGAGAGACAAGTCAGGAGGACCTTCGATTGTTGAAAATGCCCTTATCAGAAATGTGAAAGTGGAAGGAAACCGGAAAGGCTGATCTGCTGCTATTGCAAATAAATCCTGCACTTAATTGGAACAACACTCGTAAAACTACAAAAGGATTAGGAGACGAAAGCTGTTTTAGGGATTGAAACATACCTCACCGATTGCAGACAAAGTTTGCTGCTGAGTAAGTCTTTCGTTTAACAAATTTTCCAAGAAAAATTTCACTGATCTCCTCACCTAAAATCAGATCAGACATAGTTAAGTTGTCATAATAACAAGAAAGAGTTGGTTTTGTGGAGAAAGCATACTGATGACATGTCTCCTGTGGGCTGAAGTGCTCCAAGATCCACAAGACTTTTCATGACCTGCATTTGCATCTCGGAACATATGTGAAAAGAACATAGTATAAATGTATAAAACTACTTATTTCAAGTATAACCAACCTTTTTCACATCCTTCTCATAAACAGCATAGAAAAGCTCTGAAAGTTTCTCCCTTGTGAAGCTCTTAATTTCTCCCATCATACCGAAGTCATAGTATATTAGTGTTTCATCCCCATCAATAGCAACATTTCCGGGGTGAGGATCAGCATGAAAGAAACCAGTCTTCAGTATCTAAAGATCATAAAAAAAGATTGAGCCTTTTTTAGTTGGTTGGTTGGTTGCTTGCAGGAAGCTAACCTGTATTAAGTAGGCTTCAATAGCACGCGATGAAATCTTAGATCGATTATAGCCCCGTGCGTCTATCATATCCAACTGGTTTATCTTAATGCCTGAAGAAAATAGCAAATATATTTTAAACATACAATAATCATAACACAAAGTAGCGCTGAGTAATACCTGGAACATACTCCAGTGTTAACACCTTTAATGATGTATACTCCCAGAACACCATCTAGAATGAAAACAACATGATATAATGATATGCAAAAAGCGGAGAAAGCAAAAGTTAAAATGAGCAATTAAGTGCAAAAAGAGGAAACATACAGGTACTCTGACCCACTTTATATTTCGAAAATCTCTACGGAATCTTTCAGCATTCTTTGCTTCGTTTACATAATCAATCTCCTCATACAAAATCCTACAATTTTCATAAGAAGAATAAGACACAATATGTATACCTCTGTATACTAGCTAGGTTGATATCCTACATATACAACAGATATTGTTACTCATATCCTCTACATACAACTTACTTGGAACATTCTACATATATTCCAGTCCAATCCCTTGTCGGACCGCCAAGAGTTTTGCTTCTTTGAAAGAGTTGAGTAAGTAGCTTTAGATTTTCTGAAGACAAACAACAAAAATGTTAGATGCAATATTTAATATAGCATAGGTTGTTGAAGGTAGCACACTTACGCATATCAATGTCGAAGAGTTTCTTCAATCCTGGTCTTTGAACTTTCACCACTACTATTTCTCCATTATGCAAGATAGCCCTGTGAACCTGCAGAATAGGAATAGGATCGCACACATTACATTCAAAAACACGATGGTATTTGGATATCATAATCTACTTATATAATAATGCAAAACACCTGACCAAGACTTGCAGCTGCAATGGGTAGGTCCTCAAACTCCTTGAACAACAAATGAATGGGAGCACCCAATTCTGTTTGGATCAATTTTTTTGCTTTGGTTGATGTAAAAGCAGGTACTCTATCCTGAAAAAGGCAGGCAATTCAAGACTCAAGAAAACATCATAGTATATTCTTTGGGAAAAAGAATAGTGCACCTGGAGTTTAGCAAGCTCCTCGACATATTCTTTGGGAAAAAGATCAGATCTTGTTGACAATAGCTGCCCAAGTTTGATCAAAGTAGGACCAAGTTGCAATATACGGTCGCGTAACCATGATGCCGTCTTCCTCCTCCTGTGTCTCTGAAAAAGCAGATGAACTAGCTAGTAAGAAAGAGCATGTTGATTTGATTATAAGTGGGTTGTAGAAGATGACCTGCTTGATGTCAGACCAGCCTCCAAAGTATGCCCATTTTGCATCATCAAACAAAACACGTAGGCGCAGTGATATAATACAGGACCACACATCAATACTCCTCTGAACAATGTTATAATTCTCGTTGGCCCAACTAAACCCCTCATCTGAAGGCAACGCTTTTAGGCCTTCAATCGGGGGAAGCAGCTCTTTCTTTCCTCCTTTAACAACTACATCTACATCTACATCAATCCCATTAACTTGTTTCCTAGATCCATTTACTTCTTTTTTCCTGCAGATTTCACTAGTGGGTACCATTCTAATTAATTTGCCATTGGTACCTAATGCTGCAGGCAATTCTTTGTGCTGCATTTGAACATGAAACCTATGAACATTAACAAGATTCTTGGCAACATATTCGAATGCCAAAGTATTATGGTGGTGGGGGTTTGTTAATCCTCTGTGAGAAGCCGCCATTAAAAGACCTGAAAAGGGAGCAAATGACATTTTCAATTTAATCTATAGGATGGGATCACATAACAACAACTAATAAACAGACAAGATTCGTGGTTCATTCAATTCAATAAACACACATAAAAGGAATTGCAGCAAGAAAACTAACTAGCCTTTGGAGTAATCAATCAGACGAGGGGATTTGAATATTGTAATAAGGGAAAATAGGAGTTCCACTTTCTTGAAATGGCTACCATGTTTGACAATCAACAGTTGAATAAAAAAACCATAAAAAAACAAAATCTACAGATAGCATGCACGTTTCTTTAACTCAATTCAGCTCGATGGATGGAGAGGTTTAACGACTGAAACTCGAGTTTTGAAAAGGGACCATCCAATTCCACACCAGTTATGTATTTGCCTGCCTTGCTTTCCCACTCTAATTGGTCCAACCTTAACCTTTTTTTTTTCCTAATTCGGTCTGTTTGTGAGTTTATATATATATAAAAAGACAATTAAGAAACTTGCTCATAAAAAAATTCATTATAATTAATGTGCACATAATCTATATTTAAAGTAGGGAACTACAAATAAATTGGATTTGCTATTGTGGGATCCCCGACCAAATTAATTTGGAAACTCGTAATCTACCATTCATTAGAGGGTTGATTTTATGAGAATATAGTTATGTTGATAATTGAATCAGTAATGATTAGTGATGTGCACATACTCCATATGTTAAAAATTCAAATGAAACACGATGAAATAAAATTATTTATTTCATTTTAATGTTTCAGTAATGATGGTTTGTAATAACCCCTATAGGACTAGTGTCCATTATAAACAGTCCCAAAACTCTTAAACTATGAAAACATAATTAATTGGGCATGCAAAGATCATGAATTAGCTGTTAGGATTTTTTGGCATTTATTTGTTGAGCCTTCAACTTGTTAAGCAAAGCCTATGTTAGATTTTTTGGTTGAAAAAATATTAAACAGTTTCATTTGATTGAAGATTTTTAGCCGATAAACGTGAGCCATTACCTATTGACTTCTTAGCTCGAATTTATGAACGATTCTGAAATTTAAATTTTAAATTGTATTTTTTAATAACATAAGAAAATAAAAATTGAGGTCAAACTAATCAGTATTAATTTTTTCAATTATAACAAAATATATTTGTATATGTAAATCCTAAAACATAAATTATTACCCACTTATCTATTATTTAGGTATGTTTACTTAGATATTTATAATCTCTTAAAATAATTTTTTTTTTAAATAATCCAATTTATTTTTCTAACCACTACCCACCTCAGCCTAGGCCCCAATCACCACATCATCATTCTCACCTTCCCCACCTCAATATGAAAAATAAAATAAAAAATTATTTAATGTTAAAATTAAAATTTGAAAAAATATTTTGAAAATAAAACACGAATTAGAATTTTATTTTTCTTGAGAGTTTGTTTTGGTCAATTTAAAGATCTAATATTTTTCAGTAAAGATAGAGTGTATTAGTGTTCAAATCTGTGGAAATAACCTTGGGCCATCATCGTAACACCTAACTCACCACCGCTTTTTATCTAAAGCCCAATTACACATTCTAGGCCCAATTATTTTATTTTATTTTATCTTATTCGGGGAGGCTTAAAATTTTAAATCCAAATCTTAAAATCCTTGCGAAAATACCCCCAAGATTTCAAAAAGTCCACGTCTGTAGTTGATATCTACCGAAATAGCACCAGAAATATTCCTGGGTAAGATGAATTCCAAGACAAAGCAGTACCTTATCTCTGAATTAATAATAATAATAATTTATCATAAAAAACCAGGGGAATTGGCATTTTCCGTCCTATGCTGACACCTGACAGTGACCATTTAACAAACTCGCCTGCTTATTTCTAATTAATTAAAGTTTGTATCTAGGACCCGGTCATTTTTCACGCAATTTACAACTTAGAATAGGACAAATGTTTGGCGTAAAATGATGAGATATTAATTAAAGTGCCAATTTGCATGCCGTAATTTTCCATTACTGTTTAAAATAATTGGTATGTAGTTTGCAACCGAGATTGAGGGGTGCAACTATTTCCTCCAAGTAAGTGTGTATATATACGACTGAGAAATTGCCGGGAGGTTTAAGCTAAGGTTTATCCACAATGATAAGCGGGCAAGGCAAATGGGTTGAGGTACGTAATTTCTGGATTTTTGTTTGATTGAATATTGATTGATGATTTTACTACGCTACTAGTACAGTTGGAACAGAAAGGAGGAAGAGGGCCCGGGGCAAGAAGCTCGCATGCAATTGCGGTGGTAGGGCAGAATTTGTACGCGTTCGGCGGCGAGTTCTCTCCTCGACTCCCCGTGGACAACCACCTCCACGTCTTCAATCTGGTCGACCACACGTGGTCCGTGGCCGATGCCAAGGGCGATATTCCGCCGCCGCGTGTTGGTGTTACAATGGCCTCCATCGCTCACACCATCTACGTGTTTGGAGGGAGGGACGCTACTCACAAGGAGCTCGACCAGCTCTTCTCTTTCGACACCTTAACCTCTACCTGGACCCTCCTCCCCTCAGGCCCCCCTCATCGGAGCTATCACTCCATGACGGCCGACGACATTAACACTAGAGTGTACGTGTTCGGAGGGTGTGGCAATGCTGGGAGGCTCAATGATCTGTGGGCTTACGACGTTGTTGACAACATCTGGATTGAGTTTCCCCTGCCTGGGGATGCTTGTAAGCCTAGGGGCGGCCCTGGATTAGCTGCTCTTCTTGGAAACATTTGGGTTGTGTATGGATTCTCTGGTGAGGAGCTCGATGATGTGCATTGCTTTCATCCTGATCCTGATCCTAATCCTAATCCAAATCCAAATGAAGGGGCCGGGGCCTGGCTTCAAGTCGAGACTAAGGGAGAAAAACCAACTCCAAGAAGTGTGTTTTCAACGCTTGTGGTGGGGAAATACATATTCGTATGTGGTGGAGAGATTGATCCAAGTGATTTGGGGCACCTAGGTGCGGGTAAATTTAGCCACCAAGTGTTTGCACTGGACACTGAGACGCTCGTGTGGAAGCGCTTGGAGGATGGGTCTGGCCAACATCCAGGGCCGCGGGGTTGGTGCGCTTTTGCCCGTGGAGAGCACCACGAAGAAGTGGGCTTGTTGGTGTACGGTGGGAATTCGCCTACCAATGATCGACTTGATGACATATTCTTCTTCACCCCTAGCTTTGCCTTTGATCATAAGTGATCTCACATCATGTATTTGTGTGAATTAGCTTTGGCCTACAGCTTGTAATACATGGAAATAAATGGTCATGCCTTTTGCAACTATTATGGTAACTGACTCCATTTAGTCCCTACTACTCTTACCAGCAGGACATATCATTCTACTTTGTAATCTCCACCAACTAACTCACCAGGCTAGATCTTTCTAAATTTGAATAGTGATTATATATCATCAGATCAAATACATGTTAACACATTCACATGCTGGACTGCAGCCATAATTGTAGCTGCAAAAAGGGAGATGCACAATGCAAGTGGGGAGTCCATTTGTAATCATTCCTTTTCACACTTTAATAAACATTGATAACAAATTAATAAAGGTTCATATAGTGTGATTCACTTTTATAGGTCTTTTAATGATGGTTGATTTAAAAAAAAAAGAAAGAAAAGAAAAAAAGAAGAAGAAAAAACAGCCAAAGACTCTAAACCCTCGAGAACCTGAACTAATAAACTAACATAAATCCACATATATAGGATCAAAAAATTACAGTTTAAAAGCTCAGGCTTGAGTTGGAGGGAGCTAAATGTCAAAGCTTGAACACTTGATAGATCCCATGTAAATGTCAATCTCTATCAAATTATCCTCCTCGTTCATCTCATTCATATCTGCCCAGAAATCCTTCTGAAACATGGATTCTTGATGAGACAATTTACAGCACTTGAAATCTTTCACTGCAGAAACAAACTGGCCTGTTGGAATAGCTATTTCGATCAGGCTCTCTTCATCCGATATCGAATCATCGGAGCAATCCACCCTCTTATAAGGCCACTCTACATCAGAGGAATGATCTTCACTTGAAGTTGTTGAGAATTGATCCATGCTTTCACTCTCTGAGTACAAATCTTGTGATGCGATCAAGAATTCCTCCCTTTTCATATCGGTTTGTTCATCAGAATTGATGAGGAGGGGGTGTTTTTCTTGAGGTGAGAAGCCAATTTTGGATATCATGATTGGTTTTTGTTTGCAGATTGTGAAGAGAGACATCAAGATCAATGTGATGGAAATAAAGAAAACTCCATGGCCTAATGCAAATACAGCAAAAATTGGAACAAGAAGAGCTAGCAAGGTTTTTGAGCCCTGGAAAAAATACAGAGAAGAAACCATTTTTGGATGAATTTGACCAGATGAAGATGGTTGGCTTGGCTACAAAAGGAACTGACAGGCCCTTTTTGTGGGACTACTGGATAAGAGAAAAGAGATAGTTTAATAGAAAAAGTTTTGAGAGGTAGAAAGCAAAAAAGTAAGAGATAAATATGTTGTAGAATGAAGCAGGAAGATTCATAGCAGAAACATACTCCTATGTGGAGAGTAAGTTAGAAGAAATGAAGTATGAGGAAACAGGTGGGTTTCTTGGTAGCTGGAAAAAGGGTTTTGTTTTTGTTTATACAACATTGTATCAAGTGATTGAAGAAATATAGAGGGGGGGGTTTGCAATTGCAGGCTCACAATTCCCTAAGCTCCTTTTGAGTGCTTGGTGTAATAAAAAAACAGGCAAATTGTGTTTTCCCAACACTAATTAGTGGTCCTCCTCTGCAACTGATTCTCTTAAAAACACCAAAAAACCATGGAAATTACAAATGCCATGTGCCCTTCTCTGAGCTCATACCTCTAATCCACGTGCCCTTCCCTCCAAATCTCATGAACCCCAATAAAATACTTTCTTTATCTTAAGTTGGAGATATCGAAACACTAGTATGCTCACAATTCTTGCTTCCTCTCCTCTATTTGGCTCATAATAAATGGACTAGTTTCTACATTACAAGAGTAAAACACACCAAAAGTTGAACTATTTGAAGTCAAATTTGTTCATCATCTATGATTTTAAGATAAGAATAAAACTACCTGGCCAGGCCTGGCCTACTACTTGTTTTATCCTTTTCTTTCACAAGACACCCCACCCCTACTATAGTATAGATTATTCGTGTGTGTGACTGATAAATTGTTTTATCCTTATAACAAATTCTTCGTCATCCCTATTACTAGGCAGGACTTGTGGGTGCAAGATTTAGAGTAATACTAGCTCCCATGCTTATGCCTAAGTAATTTATTGTTATTAGTCAATGCTCTTCAAATAACTTATGATATTTTCTCTAAAGTGTGTATTATAATAATAATATTCACAAAAAGGGGTTAGCAAGGCACAAAAATGGTCCCAAAACTCTAAACTTTTATTATAGATTTCGAGGGAAACAACTTTTACACACACGTTAAACTTAAGAATTGGTAACATAGAAAGAAAGAAACAAATAAAGATGACCGAACTTAAGCATATTTATTATTATTCCAAAACTTACTACAACATCATCATCGTATAGGAGCCTTAATCCAACCGTTGGCAAAAGCAATGGCTAAGATAACAAAAGGAGTTGACATTCCAAATATGATAATATAAGGAAGTGGTGTTTTCATAGGATTCTCCCCTTCTCTTTCACCTGCTGTTTGCCAGTACCTACAACAACATGGTATTTCATTTTCATATTTCCAAATACTACTCCACATGCTTTGGCTATAAAATTAATTACGAGTCAACAAGTGAAATGAAATTACTGTTGTGGTTCTTCCTCTCTCGTGATGAACTTCTTCTTTTCTCCTTTCTTTGCCTCCCCTTCTCCACCTCCTCCACCTAAGTACAAATACCAATAATCACTCTGTGGGCATAATAATAATTCGCAGTAAATTGATTAAAGGGACGGACATTGTCGTACCTAAATTTGCAGAAATTCTGAACAGTTGGGTCCTTTTCTTGGCCGTGTAAGGATAGTGAGATTGAAAAGGGGGAGAAGATGGCCTATTTGGGAGCTTAAAAAAGGTGGGGTTGAGCCCAGAAAATGAGACTACTTCTGCTGCCATAACTCTGTCAATTAAACAACAATCGAAGATAAAAGATGTATGTGTAGTGTAGGTATGATGCAAAGATCAAGTTTTTATTTATGGATGCCATTTGATTTCATATTGTGAAAGAGACAGACAGGTAGAGGATGAGATCATCGCCATACACACATACATACCTTATCTGAATTCCAGTGGACTGCTGCCATTACTAAATAAAACTAAAAGGGACAATCTTGCATGGTCTAGGCCCAATATCCTTCGAAATTACCCGAACCCGGATTCAACTTGACGTGGATTTTGATTCGGCCAAATGGGGTGGACCCTAATTTTTATAAACGAAGACCCTTCTTCAATTCATATTTTTTTAGTGTATAGACTCATCACTAGATTAATTCATTATCTGACTCCATACTAATATGTTTATAGTAAAGATTTAGAAAATATGTAATATCATATGTCTACGAGTAATTGGAAAAAGAATAGTAATGATGATAGTGGAGAATTAAATATGTTACGATAAAAGTCAAGTTTGTGATTGATTGTAACGAAGTTTCAAAAACACAATAATTTAAAAAAGAAATATTGGAAGTAAGGTGTTCATCTCAATAATGACCTTAAACAATTCAAATTAAACAATGTTTTATAGTTTCGGGGCAATTTCTCATTCTATTGCGTTTCACGACGATAATGATAAATAAAAGTTAGAGTCAATCGCCTTTAATTATGGGTTTGTACCTTCACAAACTTGTTTTCACACATACCGGCATATATATGATACATTATCTAAAGTCAAAAGCAAATGAGGATTGAAAAAATATTTTTTAAATTTTATAATGTTAAGTATAATTTTTATGGCGTGAAATTTGAATTTGTGAGTTTTTCATTAAAACTAATTATTATTATTTTTGGTCAGAAATAAAAATAATACTTTTGGGTATAAGACATACTCTATCAAATTACATGAGTTTCAACACATAACAACAATACTCCCGGAAAGAATACAATGAAAACATTGGATTCTCGACCCATTTTACAAATGAAGCATGCAGACAACGCGGTGTTCTTTCTGCCATCCAACTCCAAAGTCGAACTTTGATCTCCTCAACCAGCTTGTGTACCACAATTTTGCTCAGCATTTTGGAATATTTATAGACACCAAACGACACATAATTGTATGCAAGCCGCAAACTTTTTATCGGTCTTTCCGCTCAAAAGTCTACTAAAAAACAATAAAGGAGTGACAAGAGGGCAACACAGCTACCAAACACAACTATTCTATGCACTCCATTCACACTTGATAAGCAATATGACATTCGTAGAAAGCATGGTTAACTGTCTCCGTTTCTTCGTTACAAAAGGCGCAATTAAAACTTACTTGATTTGGGAGGCAGTTATGCCTTTGAAGACTCGTCTTTGTTGGGAACTCTTCCCCATATCACTCTCCATGTATACATTCGAACTTTTGTTGGCACTCAATTGTTTCATAATAGGTTGAATTATTCCTTTTCTTCATGGTTGGATATCTTTCATTGGAGAAGCCAATCATTAGCTCCATTTGTCGCGTAGACCCCCTCATTCTCTTTACTTCAGCTCCACTTATCCTCCACTCCTAAAGTTAAGGGGTATCTCATTGATTAAATCGACCAACTCATTAAGAAGTATAATTTCTCTATCAAAGAAACTCCTCCTCCAACACCACTCCTACTCCCACACTCCATCTCTCTAAACCCCCATTTTGCTCACTTTACTTATTAAGACTCAAATTATACAATCTACTAAATTTAACTTTCAAAGGACTTTCTCCCACCCAGCACGTCTCCCAAAAATTTGTATCCCTATCATTCTCTATTTATCTCTCAAGCCCCGAAAAGACCCATCCCCTTGCCCTGCCTCTGTTGCCTTTGGAGTCTCTCCCCACCAACCTCTAAGTTTCACTTCCGTCCTATCGCACCAGTTCCAAGCCCGACCCCCCAAGAGGTACCCCACCTAGACTCAATAATGTGTGCCAACAAGCTCCCACTCTCACTATAAAACATCCAAACTCATTTTCCAAGAAGTATTTTATTAAAGCACTCCAATTTTTTTTATCTAAGTCCCCCAAGGTGCTTTGGTTTGCAAACAGTATCCCATTTAATTCATAGGACTTTACTCTCGATCTCACCTTTCCTCTACAAAAAAAATTATTTGTAAAGTGACAATCTCACATAAGGTAGTTTTTGGTGCACGGTAGATAGATAGGTAGTAAACATGTAGAGATGAGAGCATTGAATTAACCAAAATGAGCCTCCCGCATGTTGATGACCTTTCCTAATCAAAGATGATTAGTGGCTGTTTTTCCTCATTAAGATCATCAAACAAAATCTAAGATCATGGAATTTGGTTAAGTAATATTCAAGAAATAAATTTGCAAGAGTTTGGCTATGTTATTAAAATGTTCTCCTCCTTTTTCATGCAAATGAAGGGGGTATTTATAGACATACAAAGAGGCCATGTGTCACCATCTTGGTGGTTTGACCATTGGATCTTTGCCAAGTGTTAGGACACTTGTACAACATCTAAACTATTGCTCATTGGATGGGTGCCAAGTGTTAGGACACTTGGACCATATCTAAGCTAGTGACTCTTGGAGTTCCCAATGTTGTACTTGGTCTATGGCATTACTGAGATGCTTTAGACGGTGACCGGTTGCTCGCTTGTACGTCTTCGTTGGATGTCGTGGTCCTTTGCATTCCAAGTTGTTCGCTCCTTGCTTGGGATCGTTTACAATGTTGCTCGTTTCATTACGAATCTGTTCGTCTGAATTGCTTTTAGTTTGAACTATGCAAAGATGTTCGCCCAATCTTGCCTGCCAAATTAGAGTTCCTTTACAAAGTTGTTCGCTCCACAAAGTTGTTAGCTTCTTTCATTTATTATCCTGTTATCAAGTTTAATGATAATCGCTTCGTTTATTAATCACTCAGCTGTTCGCCCATTAACAATTGCCCCCTAGCTTGGTCTCACGTTTGGCCTGGATGGATCAATTGAGACCAAGCTATAATTTCTTCGAAAACTGGGCGAGCAAGAAGGGAACATGGTTGTTTACACGGGCGAGCATTCGAGCAGTTGGGCGAACAAACCAGCATGGGAACTCACGCGCGCGACCAGCAGCGAACGCCCTTTCATGTCGCGACGGTTGGGTTCCCGAGGTGCGGGATACGAGGCATCGCGTCAGTCACGCGCGTTTCCCTATTTGCTCATAGGGGCCTATGGAATTTTGGAAATATTGTATTTTTGCCCCCATTTTATTCTTATAAATAGGCGGTTCCTCCTTCATTTCTTTCTTTCCCGGATTTTCGCCATTAACGCATTCTCAAGCTTTTCCTCTTTGTGATTCTTGCGTCCAAATTCCTCTGTGTTTGCTCTTAGATTTCGGTTTCTCGAAGGTAATCCATCTTACATTTCCTTTTCTTCTTCTAATTTCGTGAATTTTTTCTCTTCTTTTTGCACTTTCTTTGATCACAATGTTGGAGTTATACGTGAAAGTATGCTTTTACTTTGTATAACTCGTGTATCAAACACTCGTTTTATGAGAATAATTTTTTTATCGCATTTGCTTTAGTTATGATTGAATGTTGAATTTCTATTGCAAACAGTTCAATATATAGTACATGTTACATTATAGTTAATGTGGTGATACCCGATCACGGAAGACGACATTAACAGTTTACTTGTAACTAAACATACATTTTCACGACCTAGGTGGAATTGAACAATCCGCCGTGAAAGGTCGATGTGTAAGGCTCAGATTGGTCTGTCTTGACTAAGAGATTGCACTAGCACATTTAGTATGTGTTGAAGAGGTCCTACAGCGAGGATAAATTCTTCTGTTCTGAAAGGTGAAGAATTAGACCTCAGTGGTTGTTGATTTCTTAATCTCCGTCACTTAAATAGGACCGTGTGTGCTTAATAGTTACTGCTTTGATTCATGTTGGGTGAGAATCATTGTGACTTCGAACTTTGTGTCTTGGGCAGTAATATTAATCATACGACGGTTGCTAAGATTTAATACAGAGAAACGCATGCGAGTACGGCTCGTGTGATTAGTCCCCTTGGTGGGCTCAGAAGTTTTATTGTACCAAATCTTGCAAGTGAAGAATTAGTTTCTTCGGTACGAATAATAATGTTGAGCTGTCTTTACTCCAAGGTGAAAGATGTTAATTAATTTAGAGCTATTCAGAAGCTTAATTAATTAATGGACTTGATAATCTTAAAAGCGGGAAATAATAACCGGGAGCCCATATTATTGTAATATGGATTAAGATGGATAGTGCAATATTAATTTATTAGTGGTACTAATTAATATTAATGGGCTGAATTATATTGGGGCTCAATATTGAAATTCAGAAGTCCATTAGGAGGTCCAATCTTAATTCTCCTTAAGGCCCCTCAAGTAGCCCAATTAAGTAGCCCAATAATGATAAAGTGATTAAAATAAAAGAAAATATATTTGCTGATTTTTTCATGATATTTCGAAAAAGATATATTAGGAGAAAGAAAAGATCTTGTTGATTTTCTTGGAAAGATATTATGGAAGATAAGTATTCTTGGAATACAAGATTATCTCATATATTCAAGAAGATCCAAATCTTGGATTCTTTCTTTAATATTTTCGAAAATATGCTTATTAGGAAGAGGTTGAGATTTTTGTGGAATATTTTATTATGGAGAAAAGAATATATGGGATATATTCAAGATTTCTTAGAGGCTAAGAAAAGATTTTCTCCACCTCTAAAATATATGAAAATTTCGAAAATCCCTTGTCCTATAAGTAGGGGATGATTATTTCATCTCCAGTTTACAGTTTCACAGTGTTGAAAAAAAATCAGCAACAATATTTTTCTTTTTCCTTAGTTATTTAAATTACTTGAAAGCATCTCCCACCGGTGATCAAGTAAGGCGAAAGGGAAATACTTGAGAAGGCTTTTGGGTTGATAAAGCGTGTTCGTGTTTGTCCCGTTTTATTCAAAGGCCAGTTCTACGAGAGGTACGTAAGTCACATAATTTCTTGTTTATTCCGCCATAGATTTTATGTGAATTAATTCAACATGCATGATGATAAAAATTGTTGTTGGAATTATTATTTGAATTAATTAGGATTAATTCATGCTAGTAATAATTGTATTTAAATTCGTATTTAAATTTCATCCCGAATAGATTCCGGGCACCCCTATTTTCCCAACAACTGGTATCAGAGCCACGGTTTCGGGCTCTGATCTTTAAATTGGAATTTAAATTGTTTAACATTAAATTGAAATTGGATAGTAGAATTGCTAGATCTTTTTTGCAGGTATCCAATTGTCATGGTTTTTAATGTTGATATTTTTTCATGTGTATGAATTAATTGTTTTTTAATTCGATTCGTTCGAATTCGTTTTTCTCGTGAGAAAATCCACGAGTAGATTAGTTGTTTTTATTTTGATTCGATCATTGTAATAGACTAGTCTAGATCTAGTATTTATTTTTTTTGTAAAAATAAATTGTAACCGGATCGTGACGAAGAACGAAGAATTAAAAACGGCGTACCCGGACGACGCATACAAGCGTGGCACATGTATGGACGTAAAATCATGCAAGGGGTGAAGAAAACGAGGACGAACGGCGAAAAAAACGGTGCACGGGGGTGCACGGCGCACGCCGTGCGCAACGGGGGCTCGGCGCCGCGCGCACGCCTGGGCGCGCCTCGAGCGCGGGCTGCAGCGCCTCGGGGCGCCTCGGGTGCGCCTCGGCGCGCCTCCGTACAGCGCCTCGGGGCTGCGCTTTGGCGCGCCTCGGGCAGCGTTTCAGCGCTTCTCGGACCGGGAAGCGCGCGGGCCCACTTCGTGGGCCGACGCGCGCTGTATCTCAGGCCGTGGAATTTTTTCAGTTCGTGTTTTTTTCGTGTGATTTTAAACGTCGTCCCGAACCCCAAACGATGTTGTTTTTGAAGAAGTGTTGCTGTTCGAGTGGGAGCACGTCGAGACGAACGTCGGAAAGCAACAAGGACGATTTTTCGCATCAAGACGTGAAGAAATTAAACCGTGACAATTGGATTTGAGTGCTCCAATGTGTTTAATTTTGTTTTGATGGATGTTTTATTTCGTGCACTTATTATTATTTGTTAATATGTGTTTGCATGAATTTAATTGTCCAAGAAAAACCTTACTTTCGAAAATTACTAAGTATGTTTTTATAATCGCAATTTTATTCCGGATATTAAAATTAGATTATTTTGGCCTCCATAATTTATTTATTTGTGAAGTTCTTTTGGAATACATTTCCCCCTCGGATCGGCCAAAAGAACGGATTTCACATGAATAAATTCCGAAAGGATGATTGTGGATTATTACTAGTGGCGGTATTGACCCTCACCACGAGTGGCTTGCTCAAAGCGAAATAATAATCCTGTATTTAATTATGGTTATTACTTAGGCATAGGAAATTGATATTAACTTACTCCCCTCGGAGTCCCTGTCAATTTCTATGTGGTCAAAGTGGGAGCCAACTATTAATTTTGAATTAAGAATTTGTAACTTTTAAGTTTGTGATCCGCTTGAATGTATTTAAATGTATAGACCACCCCTCGTGGCGCATTTAAATTGTTTCGAGATGTTGGCTGATGCATGATTATATTGTTTTAAGGTTTCAATATAATTGATGTGATCGAATTATGTGATAATTTCATATTTTTCTAGATATTGATATGAATGTATGTTTTATTCTCATTTCATCATGTCGCAACCTTTTAATCCACTGTTTAATATACTTAAAGTTAATAAACCTTTTGGAGAAAATTATATCGATTGGAAATGTTTTTTTTAAATTTGTCCTTACTGCACGAAAACACAATTGGGTTATTTATGTTAATATACCCGGCAAGCCTAATGATAAGTCAAGCAATGGGAAGAGGCAGTTTATGATCGGAAGCGTGACAATGAATGAAGTGCATCATCTTGACATATCTGTCTGAGGATTTGAGGCGCGTTCATGAAGACATTGTATCCGCTGTTGAAATCATGGAACACCTTGAAGAGATGTTTTCACATCAGAATTCCATGACTAATCAGTTCACCAAACATGACTCGGTCAAGTTGGAAATGGTGGAAGGAACGCCCGTGAGGGAGCACGTTCTCGAGATAATGGCATACCTTAACAAGTTGGAAGTACTTGGTGCGGATTTTGAATGATTTCATATACCATTCCCTACCGAGAAGCTTTGAGTAGTTTCATCTGAACTGTCAGATGAATGAACGGACAAGTCGTTTGCCCGAGCTCTTGCAAGCTTTAGTTTCGGTGGAGGTGATAATGGAGCACCAGTCTAGTGCTATGGTGGCTAATGGTTCGTCTACCTCTTTTGGTCCCAAGGGAGGGAAAAAGAGGAAGAGAACCAAAGGCCGGATCCAAGCAAATCCAATTGTTGCGAAAGGCAAATGCAAAGGCAAGCATCGAAGGGGAAGTGTTTTAGTTGCGGTGAGAGAGGACAATGGAGGTCTTCCTGTTCCAAGCCTAAGAGGCTAGGAAAGTTAGGTAATTCACACACCTTAGTCGTCGAAACTTGTGAAGTGGCGTATGCTGTCTATTCGTGGATAGTGGATACGAGAGCTACTGATCACATTTGTTTCATAGGTTTAAGCTAACCCGACGACTTAACGGAAGTGAGATCTCCATCACATCGGGCAATGCTACGAGAGTGGCAGCTGAAGCAGTGGGAGAAGTGCGCCTATCATGTGAAGATAGAGTTATGGTCTTGAGAGACGTTCCTCATGTTCCTAGTTTGGAAAGAACTCAACCTTCAGTTTCTAAACTGTTTGAATAGATACTCAGTTTCTTTTAATAAGGATGTTATTATTGCTTGAAACGATAAGTTTATCCGTTCCGGAACTTTAATGGATGATCTTTATACCATTATTTGGGCACACCACTCACAAAATTGAATCTAATAACACATCGATTATTTCGAGTAATAAAAGAAAGCATTTTTCGGAGATGAACGAAACACTTCTATGGCATCTTAGACTAGGTCATATTAATCTAAAGTGGATAGAGAGATTGGTGAAAGACGGATCCTTAGAATCATTCCAAGTCGAACCGTTTCCAACTTGTGAATCCTGTTTAGAGGGTAAAATGACCAAGAGGGCATTTGGAGCCAAGGGGAATAGAACTACGGAAGTTTTAGAACTCGTTCATACCGATATGTGTGGTTCAATGACGATCATAGCAAGAAGAGGTATGAGTAATTTGATGATTACTCAAGATACGGATACATCTACCTTATGATGCATAGGGAAAGAAGTATCAAGTCTCTACGATTTGTTCGTGGAGGCGAATACCTTAGCAATGAATTCTTGAACTACCTATCGGAAGAAGGGATTGTATCCCTGTTGACCACATCGGGAACCCCTCAATAGAACGGTGTGGCAGAACGAAGGAGCCAGACTCTTTTAGAAATAGTCAGATCCATGATGAGTTATTCGGATTTACCCAAGTCGTTTTGGGGTAACGCCTTGGAAACAATGACTTACATTCTAAACTTGGTGCCATCCAAATCGGTTCCTAAAACCCCAATGGAATTGTGGACCGGGGCGCAAGTCCAATCTAAGACACTTGCAGATTTGGGGTTGTCCGGCATACGTGCTAGACAAGGAAGCCGGTAAATTGGATCCATGTTCGGAATTAAGGTTGTTTATAGGATATCCCATGGGAACGAAAGGGTGTATGTTCTATAGTCTCAAGGATTAAAAGACCGTGATTAGTTCGCACTTTAAATTCTTGGAGGAAGACTATATGAACAAAAGAAAGCCCAGAAGTGAGATTACCTTAGACGAGTTAAGAGGGCAAACTCCTATACCAAGTATACAAGATGATATACCACACGTCATACCTTCACAACCGGAACCCCGTCGTAGTGGGAGGATTGCAAGGCAACCCGAGAGATTCATGGGAATTGGAGATTCTTCGAATTTGATTCCCGGCGATGAATCAGACCCATGAACATACGACGAGGCAATCCAAGACAAAGACGCGGAAGTGTGGCAAACCGCAATGGAAACCGAGGTGGGTTCGATGGATTATAATCAAGTGTGGGAGTTAGTTGATCCACCTAATGGGGTAGAGCCCATTTGATGCAAGTGAGTGTACAAGAGGAAAAGAGGACCGGACGGAAGGGTAGAGACCTTCAAAGCAAGGCTTGTGGCCTGTGGCCTGTAGTTATGCTTAAGTCCATCCGTATTCTCTTGTCAATCGATGCGCACTTAGATTACGAGATCTGGCAAATGGATGTCAAGACAGCTTTCCTTAACGGAAGTCTTGATGGGATCTATATGCAACAGCCCAAAGGTTTCGTTGAAAAAGGCCAAGAGCACCTCGTATGCAAGCTTAAGAGATCCATTTATGGACTTAAGCAAGCATCGCGTACTTGGAACCAGTGTTTTGATCAATTAATTAAGTCTTATGGGTTTGTGATCAAAACAAGTTCGAAAGTTGTGTGTACAAAAGATGTGACGGAACTGCGGTGGTATTCTTAGTATTATACGTAGACGATATTCTGCTAATTGGAAACAATGTAAAGGTATTGTCAGACATAAGGGTATGGCTGTCAAATCAGTTTGATATGAAGGACTTAGGGAAAGCCGGTCATATCCTTGGGATCAAGTTCACTCAAGATCACAAGAGAAGGATGTTGGGCTTATCGCAAGTTTCATACAAAGCCACTGTTTTGAAGCATTTCAGCGTGCAAGATTCCAAGAAAGGTTTTGTACCTTTTAGGCATGGAATCCATCTATCTAAAGAAATATGCCCTAAGACCAAGTGGAGATAGATGACATGAAAGACGTTCCGTACGTTTCGGACGTAGGAAGTCTTATGTATGCAATGTTGTGTACGAGACCCGATATCTGCTTTGCCGTGGGCATGATGGCAAGATATCAAAGTAACCCCGGGAAAGCACATTAGATTGCAATTAAATGCGTTCTTTAGTTTCTGAAAAGAACTTGGTATGGAATGTTGATTTAACAATCAGACAATCTAATTCCCATGGGATACACGGACTCAAATTTCCAATCAGACATAGATTCCAAAATAACTACCTCGGGTAGTGTGTTTTGCATGGGAGAAAGAGCCATGACATGGAGAAGCGATTTGTAGAAATACATCGCCGATTCGACCATGGAAGCCGAATAAGTAGTTGCTTGTGAAGTAGCGAAAGAAGCGGTTTGGCTCAAGTACTTCTTAGTGGACTTGGACGATGTTCCGAATTTGCCCGACAAGATAACTGTCTTTTGTGACAATGCCGGAGCAGTTGCAAATTCAAGGGAACCGAGAGCCCACAAGGCCAACAAACACATTGAAATAAAACACCATCTTATACGAGAAATCGTTAAAAGCGGAGATAAAGAGGTGGCAAAGGTAAATGTCGGAGGACAACCTAGTATATCCATTCACAAAGGGTCTGCCTCTGAGTACATTCGAGAGACATGTGGATGGAATGGGAGTCAAGACTATTGCCAATCTGCTTTAAGTATAAGTGGGAGGAATTATTAGGTTAGTGTAGGTTGACATAAGATGTCACGTAGAGCTACTACACTAAGACATGCGTGATGTATACTAAAAGCAGACTTTAAGTATAAGTGGGTGATTGTTGGAGTTATACGTGAAAGTATGCTTTTACTTTGTATAACTCGTGTATCAAACACTCGTTTTATGAGAATAATTCTTTTATCGCATTTGCTTTAGTTATGATTGAATGTTGAATTTCTATTGCAAACAGTTCAATATATAGTACATGTTACATTGTAGTTAATGTGGTGATACCCGATCACGGAAGACGACATTAACAGTTTACTTGTAACTAAACGTACATTTTCACGACCTAGGTGGAATTGAACAATCCGCCGTGAAAGGTCGATGTGTAAGGCTCAGATTGGTCTGTCTTGACTAAGAGATTGCACTAGCACATTTAGTATGTGTTGAAGAGGTCCTACAGCGAGGATAAATTCTTCTGTTCTGAAATGTGAAGAATTAGACCTCAGTGGTTGTTGATTTCTTAATCTCCATCACTTAAATAGGACCGTGTGTGCTTAATAGTTACTGCTTTGATTCATGTTGGGTGAGAATCATTGTGACTTCGAACTTTGTGTCTTGGGCAGTAATATTAATCATACGACGGTTGCTAAGATTTAATACGGAGAAACGCGTGCGAGTACGGCTCGTGTGATTAGTCCCCTTGGTGGGCTCAGAAGTTTTATTGTACCAAATCTTGCAAGTGAAGAATTAGTTTCTTCGGTACGAATAATAATGTTGAGCTGTCTTTACTCCAAGGTGAAAGATGTTAATTAATTTAGAGCTATTCAGAAGCTTAATTAATTAATGGACTTGATAATCTTAAACGCGGGAAATAATAACTGGGAGCCCATATTATTGTAATATGGATTAAGATGGATAGTGCAATATTAATTTATTAGTGGTACTAATTAATATTAATGGGCTGAATTATATTGGGGCTCAATATTGAAATTCAGAAGTCCATTAGGAGGTCCAATCTTAATTCTCCTTAAGGCCCCTCAAGTAGCCCAATTAAGTAGCCCAATAATGATAAGGTGATTAAAATAAAAGAAAATATATTTGCTGATTTTTTCATGATATTTCGAAAAAGATATATTAGGAGAAAGAAAAGATCTTGTTGATTTTCTTGGAAATATATTATGGAAGATAAGTATTCTTGGAATACAAGATTATCTCATATATTCAAGAAGATCCAAATCTTGGATTCTTTCTTTAATATTTTCGAAAATATGCTTATTAGGAAGAGGTTGAGATTTTTGTGGAATATTTTATTATGGAGAAAAGAATATATGGGATATATTCAAGATTTCTTAGAGGCTAAGAAAAGATTTTCTCCACCTCTAAAATATATGAAAATTTCGAAAATTCCTTGTCCTATAAGTAGGGGATGATTATTTCATCTCCAGTTTACAATTTCACAGTGTTGAAAAAAAATCAGCAACAATATTTTTCTTTTCCTTAGTTATTTAAATTACTTGAAAGCATCTCCCACCGGTGATCAAGTAAAGCGAAAGGGAAATACTTGAGAAGGCTTTTGGGTTGATAAAGTGTGTTCGTGTTTGTCCCGTTTTATTCAAAGGCCAGTTCTACGAGAGGTACGTAAGTCACATAATTTCTTGTTTATTCCGCCATAGATTTTATGTGAATTAATTCAACATGCATGATGATAAAAATTGTTGTTGGAATTATTATTTGAATTAATTAGGATTAATTCATGCTAGTAATAATTGTATTTAAATTCGTATTTAAATTTCATCCCGAATAGATTCCGGGCACCCCTATTTTCCCAACACACAACTGTAATCCCGGCCGTGAACCGCCGTCGTGCCCCGCCCCGTGATAAGATCGCCGCCGTAACTCTTCCGTCGGCGTGATTGTCCATATAATTCTTCACAATTTGCCAAACTCCTCCATTACCATTTTAAATGGAGTTTTCCCCCTCAAGTTCCTCTCAATCCGGACCCGAACGAAACCCGGAAAAACGACCCGTAAACCTGGCTTCTCCGCGCAGATCTGTTCGCCAGGCGTTGGCGAACAACCCGTGCACATTATTGGTGGACGAAGGCACGGACTCAGATGCGAGCTCCGTTGTTCGCTCGGTAGAAATGTACGCCGCTGATCGCTCTGGCGATCAAGAAGAGATTCACCCTCTTGTTCGCGAACCCGAAATGTCTTCTGACCTTGGAGAAGATTCTGCGGTAGTGGCCGCGGAGATAGAGGGTTCAATTGACCTTGAGGGCGATCAACCTGACACTGCTGGCGAGCAGCAAGTTGGTGAGCAGCGAGGCCCTACTTTCACTTGGGAGTTTTTAAGGGAAATCAATTTTCCCATTTCTCAAACCACACCAGAATCTCGGATCCCGGAAGGAGTTGTTCGTGATGACGAGTGGGCGGACTATTCTGCTCGCTACTCGAAGACCTTTACCCCCACGTCGAGGGTAATTATGAAGGCTCAAGGCGGGGACTTTGCAGCGAGCAAAATTGCTAGCGTACTTGTGGAGGGTGACCTGGCGAGCATCCATGCAACATACAAGATTCCTTATGATATATTTATGTATGCGCCGAAGGAAGGAGAAACTGCTGATCACCCCCACCTGGTTGCACGGCGATCAACTTGGATGTGCTAAACACGGGTTTTCCGCTCCCCGTTCATCCGCTCATTGGTCATTTCTTGTCCGACATGAATCTGGCGATCACTCAAATCACTCCAAATGGTTGGAGTACTCTTCTAGCCTTCATGACTCTTTTTGGCCTTGAGGGTTACAAGAATAAAATAACAACAGCGGAGCTTCTCTATGTCTTAACTATCTCTGCTCAGCAAGAGGACGGTTCTGGTTGGTATTATGTTAAGGCAAAGACCGGAGTGAAACTTGTTGAAGGTGTTCCCAATAAAATCAAGGGTTGGCATTGTCAATTCTTCTATATTGGTGGAGATTTGCGAGCAACTGAGGGGTTCGCTGGCGGACAGGCGCGCATCATGTCACCTGAAGGCTTTGGAATCATCAAACATAGGGCTAACTTTGCCTTGCTAATTCATAAGTAGGACTAATTTTAATCCTCTTCGTTGTTTTGCAGGTCCGAGAATCCTGAAGTGGGGGCATCCCGATCTCAGCGACGAATACCTCTTCACGTTAGCCGTCATTTCTCTTCGCGACACTGCTAGTCGCGATTTGGAACATCTTTCAAAAGCTCACTGCCGCAAGCTTGCTGGCTTGATTACGAGTCCCCACCATCTTGAAGCTCAGGCTGCTATCCCTGAAGGTAATCTTCTTTATTCTTGTTCTTGTTGTTCGCCTATTCTTTCCTGCTCACCTAAACTCCTTGTATTTGTTAGATCAACGAGTTACCGTTGTTATCCCGTCTGTGCCTGAATCATACTACTTGCTCACCAGACGAGTTAAACAGATAGTTGAAGCTTCGAGAAGGAAAATGGACCCTCCTCTTGCCATCATTCGCCTCCGAGCAGGGGAGGACCCCACTGGTCGCCCTGCCGCCGGAGCTGGTCGCCGTAAGCCTGCGGCCAAAGCTACCTCCTCTCCGTGGGATGCAAGGAAGGAGAAGGAGAGGGAACGGGAGAGGGAGAAGAAAAAGGCGCCGCGGGGCGACGATGTTCGCGGCACTCGCGGAGATGATCGTGCTTCAAAGCGATAAAAAACTATAGGGGAGGCGAGCAACATTGCTCCCCGATCTCCTGCTTCTAAGTCCACTTCCTTGGAAGTAGTGGACGAACAATAAGTGGTCGCTGGCCTGGTAGCGACCAAAAGAGGGGACAATCCCAAAGATACTTCTTATTTGGGTTGGGATCCCGTTAAAATCAAGGAGTAAGTTAATTGTCTTTGATTTGTTTGTTGTTCGTCACTTGGCGCAATGTTGCTCGCTTACTGACTACTGTGTTTCTGTTTCAGGTATAACCCGGCACATTATCCTGGCCGTGGGACCACTCTTCACCATTTCTCTGTGGTGAAAAATGCACCTTCTTCGTTCTCTGACATCCTTGATGTCCCTGTGCGCCGAGCAGCCGAGACAGTTCCCAGGGCCTGGACGAAATCGACGAACACCCTTGTTGCTAGCCAATCTGCTAGTGACAATGTTCGCTTGGTGGCGTACAACACTAGCCATCAATTGGTCCAGTCCCAGATGCTGCTCGACCAAGTCATGGAGCTCGAGCGGACAAACCGTGATTTGGGCCGCCGCGTGGAGAGGATGGATGATTAGGCGTGAAATTGTCATAATTCGTAGCTAGAAACGCCCTAGTTTTGGTCGAGTTTATAGAGTATTTAGAGTCAATTGAGCATTATTTCTATACATTGATAAATTTGTCTCTTTGATGCTAATAGGTGAATAGAGGACGAAAAACGGAGTTCGTAGGACTTTGAATCGACTCAAACGGATGCCCGGATGAGAAGATATTGAAGAAATACGATCGGTATTAGTGCGGACGAGGAAAAGTATCACTTGGGAGAAGTTTTGAGATCACTCGAGCGCCCTACTCGAGCGCCACCGCTCGAGCGCCTTACTCGAGCGCGCAAACGTACAGAACAATTCTTGCGCTCGAGCAGCTCGAGCGCCACCGCTTGAGCGAATCGCTCGAGCGCCCAAAACTTACAGAATAATTTCAGCGCTCGAGCAGCTCGAGCGCGACCGCTCGAGCGAATGCACCGCTCGAGCTACACTGCTCGAGCGGGACCGCTCGAGCGTTTTGCTCGAGCGCCCCTATACTTTTGCCTCCGGATTCGTATTTTCGGCCCGTTAACTCCCGTTTCGACCCGTGCCTATATATATCTCGTCCAAACACGTTTTGAAGGATCCCCAACTTTTTTACATCACGTTTCATAGAGTTTTTAGAGGAAGAAGGAAGAGAAGAGACGAGCAAGGCTTAGATTTACGTTTTTAAGGTTTTTGATTACGAATTTACTCTACGATTTCACGTTTTAGCTTCGATTCTTAATATCTTTTGTTCTTAAATACGTTGAGACCTAGTTTGTTAATTAATTTTAGTTTAATCTTTTACATATTAAAACCTCAGTTTATGTTCGTTCTTTTCTTCGTTTTCATTATCATGTTCATGTTTGCTAATTATTTAATTGTTATTGTTTACGTTCAAACCATGTCTAGCTAAAACCCTTGCATGCTTAGGGTAGGATGAACTCGTAGAAGTAGGTTGTGGGTACGTAATTAGAGTAACTTGTGACGTTAGGTTTTAATTCTCTTAATTAATGAATGCTTAAAATTAATCTAGATTTTACTCTTGAGTTTCGTTCGAAAGGTGTTAGAGAGAGGACGACCGTATCACTCTTTAACAACGAGTAGGCTTAACGAGGGGGTTTAGGAAAGGTTAATTCATCTACCGGTTTAGCGAAGGAGGACGACCGCATCACCTTAGTTAAATTAGGGTCTCATTAATTAAGCGCTATCTATTAACTTGTTAGTGGATTAGTGAAGTCGAGTGTTAGGGTAAAGTATTAGGGTTTAGAATCTTGAGCTTTCACCTTGCATTCTTAGACTTAGGTTAATTCTCGTTTGTCACAGTTATTTTGATTATGTACCTGCTCCGTTAGTATACGTAGGGATTCCTATCCTAAGCATCACCATCTCTCATTTAAATCAAACCCTTAGTCAATTTGTCTGCTTTAGTATTTTAGTCTAGTTAATTTACTTTTAGTTTAATTAATCTGTCTAGAAAAACCAAAAACAAACCATACACTCATATTAACTACGACGCGTAGATCTTCAGGGATCTATTCGCATATACACTGTCCCGTGGGTACGATATACTTGGTTGTTATACTTGCCAATACTATAGTGAACCCGTTCGCTTGCGGGTGAGCGATTAGTAGAAGTTAGTAAAATCGCTTTAAGACAATGGCGCCGTTGCCGGGGATGGCGTTTTATGCTTTTTGAATAGGACTTGTCGATAGCTTAGTAGTTAGTAGTGGGTGCTTATTTTCTGTTTTTATTTTTTATTTTTATTTTTATTTATTCGGCAGTTGCGTTTTGATCCATCTGCTAGTGTGTCAGGTTTATGAGAACACGCTCACAAGGGAACACGAGCGAAGAGAGAATACCTGCAGACCCTGAGACAATAGCCAGAAGGAACCGAGCTTACTTGAGAAGAATGAACGCAGCCGACTTAGGGAAGGAACCGATGGATCTTAGTAATGAGTTGGACGATGCTGCCAACGATCCCAATCAGGCAGTAAACCGGGTTGATGGCTCTGGAGGGAGTGGTGGTCAGAATCAAGACCAGTTCGTGGATAGTCAAAGCCAGAACCCGGGTGCACAAAATGTAAACAATCCAGCTCAGAACCTAGTCCCAAATCCTCTGAACAATCCTGCTTACCCACAAAACCCACATAACCCTTTCCACAACCCAGCATATCAACAATACCCATACCCACCATACCCTTATCCACCATACCCGTATCCTCCACCTCCTGTCTATAACCAACCACCTGTGTACCAACAACCTCCAGTTCAAAACATACCAGCACCACCTGTCGCTCCTCAGCCTGCGCCCCAGAACGCAGATCAGAATATGGCGATTCGGGGCAGGTTCGCGGCACAACCGCAGAGGTATTACGATGGAGTGGCCTTACCACCTGTGGAGGCCAATAACTTTTCAATCTCCCCAGGAATTCTCAAGCTGCTTACTGAGAATCAATTCAAGGGGGAGGTTGGGAAGGAGAACCCTCACACGCACTTGAGGAGTTTCCTCATGATTGCATCTACTTTCAATTACAATGGCATGTCTGAAGATGCCAAGAGGCTCAGGTTGTTCCCATTCTCTCTTACGGGAATAGCCAAGGAATGGTATGATAACACGCTCCCACGGGGAGGTGTTAATACATGGGCCGAGCTCGAGCGTCTGTTCCTCGAGCGATTCTACCCTCCATCGAGAACGATTAAAGCGAGAATTGAGATCTCTTCCTTTCGCCAGAAGTCTGGAGAGGATTTACGCCAGGCATGGGAGAGATACTCGAATATGTTGATCGAGTGCCCTCAGCACGGGTACAACGAGGGAGATATAATGGCGTTCTTCTACAGTGGAGCCAGCAGGGCTGGCCAGGCCCATCTAGATGCATGTGCAAGTGGAGCTTTTCTGAACCAAGGGGTAGCGAGGTGTAGAGAGATCGTGGACAATATTGTCACGAATGCTGGTGCATGGAACGAGGATCCAGAATTTCAGAGGGTATGCAAGTTGGAAGAGAATGAGGGTACAAGGAAGCTGTTGATGGCTATGATGGAGAAGATCAGCAACCTTGAGATGGGGCAGAACTTGGTTGGAGGGAATGGAGCAGCAAGTGAGAAAGTGGAACCACCCACGAGTCAGCAAGAAGAGGCCAACTATATGGGAAGGCCTAATTACCCACCAGGGGGGTATCCACAAGGTGGAAACCAGTATGGAAGACCTTCTTATGGTCAACCATTTGTACCTCCAGGCCCACAGCCGCCTCAAAATCAATGGAGGAACACACAAGGGTATCAAGGAGGCCAGCAGCCTCCTCAAAACACCTGGAGGAAAAATGAGAATTTTTCTTATGCTAACCCAAAAGCTGGAATTACTGTGCCTGCAGGTGTTGATCCGGGGTCTAAACCTCCTGGTGGAGAGGGCGGTACATCAACCGAGGAGATGTTGAGAGCGATCCTTCAGAAAGTGGAGGAAGGTAGCAAGCGATTGTCCTCTTTGGAGTACGATGTGAAGGAGCTGCATAAGAAAGGCGATCAACGAGATCAAGAACTCCAAAAGAGAGACATCGAGTGGAATAGAGTTCAGCAAGAGAACAACAGAAGATTCAATTCCATTGAGTATCAAATTAGCCAGATCGCAAAGGCTCAGCCAAGAGAGCCTGGAAAGTACCCATCAATGCCCGAGGATAACCCAAAGGAACATTGCAAGGCTATTGAGTTGAGAAGTGGTACCAAATATGATGGTCCCGAGATGCCTGCTGATTCTGAGACGCTCAAGGAGAAAGATGAGACAGAAGGGATAGAGTCTCATAGTGATGGAGTTGAGGTTGAGAAGGAAGGAGTTAAGATGAAAAGTGATGATAAGAGTCAAGATGTGGATGAGACCCAGAAGAGCAAAGTGCCTGATGAGGAGATTGAGGAGATAGAGAGAATTCCAAAGTGGAAAAAGGCAAAGGAAGCAAGGGAGAAAGTGAAAGAAACTGAGAAAGATGAATGGGGGGTACCCAAATCGGTGATACCCGTCCCATATCCACAGCGCTTCATGAAAAAGAAGCTTGATGAGAAGTTTTCTAAATTCCTTGATGTTTTTAAAAAGTTACATATTAACATACCCTTTTATGATGCTTTGGAACAGATGCCGAACTACGCCAAGTTCCTGAAGGACTTGATTGCGAAGAGACGGAGAATAGATGGACCCGAGCTAGTGCACTTGAACCACGAAGTGAGTGCCATGGTGCACAAGGCGCTTCCGCCTAAGCTGAAGGATCCCGGGAGCTTCACCATCCTTTGCGATATCGGGAACGGGATCAAGAAAGGAGCTTTGTGTGATCTCGGGGCGAGCATTAATCTGATGCCTCTTTCGTTGTTCAAGAAGTTGGAGGGAGTTGAGCTTCAACCCACGATGATGACACTCCAGCTTGCTGATAGGTCCATTACGAGACCTCAAGGAGTAGTGGAGGATGTTCTAGTGACGGTGGAGAATCACGTTTTTCCCGCCGACTTCGTAGTACTCGAGATGGAAGAGGATGAGCATGTCCCACTGATTTTGGGAAGGCCGTTTCTAGCTACTGCCGGGATGGTGCTTGATGTAGCAAATGGGAAGATCACGGTCAAAGTTGATGATCAAGAAGTGAAGATAGCTATCTACGAAGCTATGAAATATCCCATGGGAGATGAGAGTTGCCACTTCATTGACATCACGGATGCTTGTGTTGATGACACACTTCTAGACCCTTGCTCTTTCTATGTTCATCAATTTGATTATCCTATTCTTGACGATTTGTCTTATGATTCTTATGATCTTGACTATTTTGACAGCTTGAAAGACAATGAAGACGTCAAGTTCTTGGAGTTGAAGAAAGTAGAGGATGAAGAGGACTTGGAAGCTGAGGAGTCAACTTTCGAGAAGATGTTCGATAAGGCGCCACCATTGGAGGCGAAAAAGGAGTTGAAGCCGCTGCCCGACCACCTCAAGTACGCTTACTTGGATGAGACCGACAAATATCCGGTAATTGTATCTGCCCTGTTATCTGATGATCAGCTTGAGAGACTTTTAGTGGTGCTTCGTAAGCACAAATCTGCTATAGGATGGTCGATCGCGGATATTAAGGGAATTAGCCCCTCAATTTGCATGCATAGGATTAGATTAGAAGAGGGTAGAAAACCGATAGTGCAAAATCAGCGTAGAGTTAATCCGGTTATTCAAGAGGTGATACATAAGGAAGTGTTGAAGTTGTTAGATAGCAACATGATTTTTGCCATTTCTGATAGTCCATGGGTGAGTCCTTTACACGTAGTTGCTAAGAAGGGGGGTACCACGGTGATTAAGACGGAGTCTAATGAATTGGTAGCCACTAGATTAGTGACGGGATGGCGTGTATGTGTTGATTATAGAGAGTTGAACAAGGCAACGTGTAAGGATCACTTTCCTTTACCGTTCCTTGATCAAATGATAGATCGATTAGGTGGTTTTGAGTATTATTGTTTCTTAGATGGGTACTCGGGGTATAATCAGATCATGATAGCCCCCGAGGATCAAGAGAAAACCACCTTCACCTGCTATTATGGGACTTTTGCTTTTAGGAGAATGCCGTTTGGGTTGTGTAACGCACCCGCCACCTTTCAAAGGTGTATGATGGCGATTTTTCATGGCTTGATTGAGAAGATTATGGAGGTTTTCATGGACGACTTCTCCGTTTATGGGGAGTCGTTTGATAATTGTCTAATCAATCTTGAAGTTGTGTTGAGCAGGTGTGAAGAGACGGACTTAGTGCTTAATTGGGAGAAGTGTCACTTCATGGTAAGAGAGGGTATTGTTCTTGGACATCATGTGTCCTCGAAAGGTATCCAAGTGGACAAGGCGAAAGTGATTGCTATCGAGAAGCTTCCACCACCTTCGACCGAGAAGGGGATTCGGTCATTCTTAGGACATGCGGGTTTTTATAGACGTTTCATAAAAGACTTTTCACAAATAGCTAAACCCCTTTCGCGGCTTCTTGAAAAAGAAGTCGCCTTTGAGTTTACTAATGAGTGTGTAGTGGCTTTTAATAGGTTGAAAGAAGCGTTGGTGAATGCCCCGATACTTGTTACACCGGATTGGTCTAGCCCGTTCGTGCTCATGTGTGATGCTAGCGACTATGCGATGGGGGTTGTTTTGGGGCAAATTCGTGAGAAGCGTTTTCACGCTATTTATTATGCCTCGAAGATGCTGAATTCTGCTCAAGTGAATTACACTACGACCGAAAAGGAGCTGTTAGCGGTCGTGTATGCTTTTGATAAATTTCGACCCTACCTAGTAGGGACGAAAACAATTGTATATACGGACCACGCAGCGATTCGGTACCTTATGAGTAAGAAGGATGCAAAGCCCCGTCTCATTCGTTGGATTTTGTTGCTCCAGGAGTTTGATGTAGAGATTAGAGACAAGAAGGGATGCGAGAACGTGATAGCCGATCACCTTTCTAGATTGGAGCTCACCAAGGAGAACACCGTGGAGGATCGAGAGGTGAACGATGAATTCCCCGATGAGAAGCTCTTCGGCTTAGGAGAAATCCCGGTGTATAGAGTTGAGGGGAGGGCACCTTGGTTTGCAGACTATGCTAACTATTTAGCAAGTGGTGAGTTGCCCGTTGAGATAGACTCGGTGCATCGGAAGGCATTTTTGAAGAAGGTTCGGGAATTCATTTGGGATGACCCCTACTTGTTCAAAAGAGGGATTGATCACGTGTTGAGAAGGTGTGTGCCAGAGGAAGAGTGGAGTGATATCGTAAGGCATTGTCACGCCTTGCCATGTGGAGGACATTTGGGTGGAGAGAAGACCGGAAGGAAAGTCCTTCAATCCGGTTTTTATTGGCCAACTCTATTGAGAGATTGCATGGAATGGGTTAAGAGGTGTGAGAAGTGCCAACGATTCGGCTCCATTACTAAGAGGGACGAGATGCCGATGCACGTGTTCATGGAAGTCGAGATATTCGACGTATGGGGGATTGATTTCATGGGTCCATTTCCTCCTAGCAATGGATTCGTGCACATTCTCGTATGCGTCGACTATGTCTCGAAGTGGATTGAAGCTGTCCCAACTCGCGTGAATGATTCCCGTGTCGTCATCGAATTCTTGAGGAAGAACATCTTTGCAAGATATGGAGTTCCAAGAGCTTTGGTAAGTGATGGGGGAAGCCATTTCGTGAACAAATGGATGGAAAAGCTGCTGTCAAAATACGAGGTAAGTCATCGAATCTCTACTGCTTATCATCCTCAATCTAACGGTCTTGCAGAGGTTTCTAACCGGCAAATCAAGGAGATCCTTGAGAAGACGGTGAGCATAAGTAGGAAAGATTGGGCGATGAAGTTGGATGATGCGCTTTGGGCATATAGGACAGCTTTCAAAACTCCTCTTGGTATGTCTCCATATCAACTGGTATTTGGAAAGGCATGTCACTTGCCCGTGGAGTTGGAGCACAAGGCATATTGGGCGATCAAAAAGCTTAATTTTGATAGTGCCTTGGTTGGTGAGAGGAGATTACTCCAACTTCATGAGTTGGAAGAGTTTCGAGACGTTGCCTACGAGAATGCCCGAATTTTCAAAGAAAAGACGAAGAAGTGGCATGATGCACGATTGAGGAAGAAGGAATTCAAGGTGGGTGATCAAGTCCTCGTATTCAATTCGAGGATGAAGCTGTTTGGTGGAAAGCTTAAGTCCAAGTGGAACGGGCCGTATATTGTGAAGGGAGTGCACAAGAGTGGATTCCTTGAAGTTGAGACGGACGATGGACAGAAATTCATGGTGAACGGGCATCGAGTGAAGAAATTCTTTAACTTCTCTTATGAGAATAAGGGAGGTATTTTAGTTTCTCAAGTCCCGTGAGCTCCTTTGAGCACGGTCCGGCATTAGGACCTTAAAACTAGCGCTTAATGGGAGGCAACCCATTTTTACTTGCTTTTTAGTGTTTTGTGTATTTTTTTCAGTAGTTTGGGAATCGTAAGTGCTAATCTCGTTTGTTGAGATTTGTGATGTAGGCTTGCTTCGTGGAGTGAAATTCTGAGAGAGAGAGCTTAAGGAGGAAAGTCATGAAGTTAAGCATGTTGAAGTTAAGCACGTTTCGAATAGGAAAGCATTCAATTTTTGAAGTTAGAGGTAACCGAACCCCAAACGTCGACCTCTTTGCGAAGTCGAAGTTTGGGGGGGTGATGTTTTTTTCGTTCATTAGTTTGCATTAGTAGAAGTCGAGTTCATACGAATTTTGTGTACTTACTCTTACGTACTCATTCGTTTCAAACTTCGTTATCGCATAGCAAGAACAAAGTTTGGGGGGGTGTGTATTCGTACGTTGGGTTCGTACACGAAATTCTATGAAAAATTGGGTCAAATTTTTCGAAAACATCAATGCTTGAGGGTCGTTGAGTCGAATTGAGTGAGAGTGCTAAGTTCGACTTGAAGTGGATTGGTGATTTGCACGTATGGAAGAGACCCCAACTCCTCGGTCGAATGAGCGACCTGGCTTAAATCGAGGAGTTCTCAGGTTAGTTCGTGTTTTGGGTTGAATGTGATAAATTGTCGAGCTTGGTTCGGATGAAAATTTCAAGTGTTGAGCATAAAAAAACGAAGTTGAAATTTTGTCGCGCTCGAGCAGCTCGAGCGCCACCGCTCGAGCGTATTGCTCGAGCGCAAAAATCTTACAGAACCATTCCAGCGCTCGAGCAGCTCGAGCGCCACCGCTCGAGCGAATCGCTCGAGCGCCCAAATTTTACAGATCGTTTTACCCGCTCGAGCGAATTGCTCGAGCGCGACCGCTCGAGCGTATCACTCGAGCGGGTCGCGGGTTGACCCGTCGGACTTCCCCCTCTATAAATACCCACTTTCACACTTTCACACACATTTTCACACACTCAAGGGGCGATTTTCAGCGATTCTTCACGATTTTGCTCGATTTCTCACGTATTTGTTCGAATTTCTTCACACTTCTCCTTAAATCTTCAACCAAGGTATGTAATCTCTATCCCTTGCCGATTAATTCGAAGTTTAAAGTTGAATTAGGCATTAGTTGATGCATATGAACTAGGGTTCATGAGTTAGTCGAAATTTTTGGGGATTTTTGCGAAACTTGCTGATTCTTGATTCCTTGATTGATGAATGTTGATAATATGCTATGGGTTTGCTTATTTTACTTTCAATTTCGGAATTGAATGAGTAGAAGGGGTGAATTTCTAGAGTGAGGAATAGGAATTTGAAAAGGAAATGGGTTTTGCATGTTGAGAAGAAATTTTTGTGAATTGAGATGATATTGAGCATGAATGAGTATGAGTTGAGTCTTGAGCATGTAAATTACTTAACTTGGGTAATGTTACTTCATGATAGACTTAAATGTGGGGAATTTTGGGTTGAAATGGAGAATTAAGCGTTGAAGGCTTGAGAACTTTGAACGAAAAACATGGTTTAATTGTGTGAATTGCTTTGAACTTGATTGAATGCTTTGAAATGAATATTGCTTTGAGCGTGAGAAGAGCATGAATAGTGAGTTGAATTGAATTGAGATGCATTACTTGGAATTGCTTGAGTTTGAATGTATGTTGAACTGTGGTGAACTTCAAGAATGTTGCTTAAATCCTTGCTATTTCATGATTAGGTACAATGGCTCCCAAACATAAACTCCTGAGCGACGAAGAGGTGAGAGTGCTCACGGAACAACTTAGACAGAAGAACTTGTTGCCCGCGAGATGGGGAGGGTTAGATTATCACGATGACTGGGGGTATGTGGCTTACAGATGGAGCCTCATAACCGGGAAAGTTGAGAAAACCCGGAGACCAGTAGTGAGCTTCATGAAGGACCTGGGGATTGAAGAGGAAATACGAAGAATATTCACCAGGAACAACATGGCTGAGTTCTTCGACATGCTGCTGACCATGGAGACTAACGCCGATCTGGTGGAGCAATTTCTGGCCACAGTAGAAAAGACGCGCACCGACACCTTCAAATTCAAGTACCAGAACGATTGGCAATACCACGAGGTGGGGATTGTCAACCTCGCATTCGGGCTCCCAGCCCTATCTCGTCCCAACCGTGAGAACAAGGCGTACAACGCTAACGCGTTTTGGAAGGAAATCACGGGGGGCTTGGTTGGGGACTACAAGGGGCAGCATGCGAGGGCGTCGGCTATCCGGAACCCGGTGATCAGATATCTGGAGAGGATTTTGGGGAACACGATTTATGCCAGATCTGAGACGGGGACGGTGACGAGCAAGCAGCTCTACGGAATCTGGTGCCTTTTGCATAAAAAGGACCATGACTTTGGAAGGGACTTCCTAGAGCACCACTTCGAGGCTCCGTTCAAGCTTGGAACGAGAACCTCGAAGATCCGAGGAGGAGGGCTAATCTCAGTTTTGATGAAGCACCTCGGATTTGAGCCGTGCTCTGGACCTTGCAAGGGCATGGATTTGGGATTCGAGCAGATGAACAACACTTGGATGTTTGAGCACTGGTTGGGCAAGTACTGCATCCGGTACAATGATGATGGCTTGTTCCCGTTGCCAAACAAAAAGCTCGTGACGCTGGTGGGGATGAAGAAGGAGAACGTCGGGATGAACGGAGAGCAGCACCTCGCTGTAGGTGCTAAGTACACATCAGAGATAGATGACAAAGGACTCCGGGACGTTAGGCCGGTCAAGAGGAGCAGAGGAGAAGGCACGAGTGGTGCCGGATCGAGTGGAGTAGCAGAGCTACAAGAGGAGGAAGAAGCTGAGTACGAGGAATGAGGAAACATGGCTGAGGAGGAAGAAGCTGATGTGGGTGAAGGAGGTCAGGGACCTCAAGAGATGGAGTTCGGGATGCCTGATGCACCGGCTCCAGAGCCGTGGTACCCGAACCAGATGGAGTGGTACGGAATGCGGACCGACATTCAGGGCCTGAGGGCAGATGTCACGGAGCTTCGTACCACTCAAAATCAGTGGAACACGGAGGCTTCCAATATGAGAGGGGAATTTCAAGAAGTTCGATCGGAGGTTTCAGATTTGAAACGCTGGATGGAGGCACTCTTTGTCTCCCACTTAGGACCCGATCACCCCAGCTACCGGCCACCACCACCTCCAGATGCTTGAGAGACTTGGGAAGCCCCCAATTTTCTTTTCCTTTTTCTTTCCTTTTCTTTTTCATTTCTTCTCTTATTTATTTCTGTTCCTGAGTATGAATTGTAATGTTTGCTTGGAGTGTTTGTTTGGGGATTGTATTGGAAGTCTTTAAACTATTAAGGGAGTTGTTTCTAATTGCTCTGATTGCTGTGATTGATGATTTCATGCTTATTAACTCTTCTTGACTGCTTATTGTTTATTCTTGAGTATGACTAAGTGAGGAGAGTTGAGTTGTGAAAGTGAGTTGAAAATTCCTTTGTGTAGGTAAGTGAGTTTGAGCTGATTAGGGAGAGAACCCGTATGCTTATGAGTTTTCTTTTGAGTACTTGTGTGACAAGAGTGAGAACTCACTAGGACTAGCTTGGATGTGAAAGCCGTGAGCTTTTGAGCCTTACGAGATTTAAATGCATGATTTAATCTCTTCGTTTGTGAGTGGATCGTCACCCTAGAGGATGCTAGAACTTGCATGTGCTCTCGCTTCTAGATTGTGTCTAGTTTGATATGCCGAATGGGATCTTAGGCCATCTTTGATTTAATTGAGTCACTTAGCCAGAATTTTCCTTACCAATGACATTGATCCCTTGTTAGCCCCTTTGAGCCTAAAGCCTATTTTATTTGCTAGCACATATGAACACTATTCCAATTCCTAAGCCTTTTTGTCCAAATTTGAGTGGAGAATAGGAAAGTGTGAATATGAAGGGAGTGAATTGAGTTGAAAAAGGAAAAGATTGTTTGTTGAGTGAATATGAGAAGAAAGGTGTGATGAAGTTTTGAGATGTGGGAAAAAGAACAAAAAATTTGAGAATGAGCAAAAGAAGAAAAAATGAGCTCATGTGTTGTGCGAAAAAGAAAAAAAAAATGATGAAGTGATTGAAAAAGTGAAAAAGAGAGAAAGAAAAAAAAAATATTGAAGTGTTGAGAGAATTGAAAGCGAAAGTGTAGTGATTGAATATGTTTGAAGTAGATCGTTTTTAATCTCGAATTACCGAAGTTTTGAATTTCTATTCTCCATTCACGTGAGTCACTTTACCATATTGTTATCCCACCTGTCCAAAGAGCCTACATTACAACCTTTTGAAAGTCCTTTTTGATTCGGCATTGATTTCTAGAGTATGGTCGAAGTTGAGAGCATTTACAAGCCTATGGCTGCCAATTTGTGTGATTGATTGAGTGAGTGAGTCCCTTTATCATTGTTATACACTTGTGAGGGAGTTAAACACATCGTTGAGTGCACATCCATGCTTGATCTTGGTGCTTTTTATTATTGTTGCATGAGTACTATTAAAGGAATTGAGTGAGTATACGGGTGATTGACTTTTGAAGCTTGAATTCATTAGCTTGCATGATTGATTTTTCCTACTCATTCCTAACAATTTCACTTGACTTATTATTTCATTGCTTGGGGACAAGCAATATGGTAAGTTTGGGGGGGTTGATTAGGCGTGAAATTGTCATGATTCGTAGCTAGAAACGCCCTAGTTTTGGTCGAGTTTATAGAGTATTTAGAGTCAATTGAGCATTATTTCTATACATTGATAAATTTGTCTCTTTGATGCTAATAGGTGAATAGAGGACGAAAAACGGAGTTCGTAGGACTTTGAATCGACTCAAACGGATGCCCGGATGAGAAGATATTGAAGAAATACGATCGGTATTAGTGCGGACGAGGAAAAGTATCACTTGGGAGAAGTTTTGAGATCACTCGAGCGCCCTACTCGAGCGCCACCGCTCGAGCGCCTTACTCGAGCGCGCAAACGTACAGAACAATTCTTGCGCTCGAGCAGCTCGAGCGCCACCGCTCGAGCGAATCGCTCGAGCGCCCAAAACTTACAGAATAATTTCAGCGCTCGAGCAGCTCGAGCGCGACCGCTCGAGCGAATGCACCGCTCGAGCTACACTGCTCGAGCGGGACCGCTCGAGCGTTTTGCTCGAGCGCCCCTATACTTTTGCCTCCGGATTCGTATTTTCGGCCCGTTAACTCCCGTTTCGACCCGTGCCTATATATATCTCGTCCAAACACGTTTTGAAGGATCCCCAACTTTTTTACATCACGTTTCATAGAGTTTTTAGAGGAAGAAGGAAGAGAAGAGACGAGCAAGGCTTAGATTTACGTTTTTAAGGTTTTTGATTACGAATTTACTCTACGATTTCACGTTTTAGCTTCGATTCTTAATATCTTTTGTTCTTAAATACGTTGAGACCTAGTTTGTTAATTAATTTTAGTTTAATCTTTTACATATTAAAACCTCAGTTTATGTTCGTTCTTTTCTTCGTTTTCATTATCATGTTCATGTTTGCTAATTATTTAATTGTTATTGTTTACGTTCAAACCATGTCTAGCTAAAACCCTTGCATGCTTAGGGTAGGATGAACTCGTAGAAGTAGGTTGTGGGTACGTAATTAGAGTAACTTGTGACGTTAGGTTTTAATTCTCTTAATTAATGAATGCTTAAAATTAATCTAGATTTTACTCTTGAGTTTCGTTCGAAAGGTGTTAGAGAGAGGACGACCGTATCACTCTTTAACAACGAGTAGGCTTAACGAGGGGGTTTAGGAAAGGTTAATTCATCTACCGGTTTAGCGAAGGAGGACGACCGCATCACCTTAGTTAAATTAGGGTCTCATTAATTAAGCGCTATCTATTAACTTGTTAGTGGATTAGTGAAGTCGAGTGTTAGGGTAAAGTATTAGGGTTTAGAATCTTGAGCTTTCACCTTGCATTCTTAGACTTAGGTTAATTCTCGTTTGTCACAGTTATTTTGATTATGTACCTGCTCCGTTAGTATACGTAGGGATTCCTATCCTAAGCATCACCATCTCTCATTTAAATCAAACCCTTAGTCAATTTGTCTGCTTTAGTATTTTAGTCTAGTTAATTTACTTTTAGTTTAATTAATCTGTCTAGAAAAACCAAAAACAAACCATACACTCATATTAACTACGACGCGTAGATCTTCAGGGATCTATTCGCATATACACTGTCCCGTGGGTACGATATACTTGGTTGTTATACTTGCCAATACTATAGTGAACCCGTTCGCTTGCGGGTGAGCGATTAGTAGAAGTTAGTAAAATCGCTTTAAGTCAATGGACGAAGAAAAAGCCTCCACCATCAAAGAGTGCAAGGCCGAGCATGCTAAGGAGCTGGCTTTGATGGATAGGAAGATGGAGGCCTCCTTGGCCGGCGAAAAGAGTGCCTTGGACAAGGCTGAAAAGATGATGTTGGAGGTGAAATCTTCAGATCTGAGAGCCGAAAGGGCTGAAAAAGAGCGAGTAGACTTAGCTGCTCGCCTGCTAGCTGCCGAGGAGCATATCAAGAGGCTAGAGGAAGAGCGCAAAAGCATGATCGACTATGAGGTCCATGAGCAAGAGGTGTTTGATAAGACCAACTTTGGTTATATCTGTGCATTTGCCGAATGCTTGAGGTCTGTCCACTTCGCCCACGATCACAATCAAGATGTTCGTGGTGCGGTGAAGGCGGACTTCATTGAATATGTTAAGAATTACCCCCCTGCTCCTGGCACAACCTTGTTCGTCTCTGACCTGGCTGCTCTTGGCTTCCCCTTGGATGTCTTTGGCGAGGATGTCGACATCGCTGCTCCAACCTACGGCGGCCAGCCTGATCCTACCCCCGTGGCGACCAGCGCGGCGGCCACTGATGAAGTCTTTGAGGGGTTGCCTTCACTTCCCTTAACTCCTATAGATGGAGCTGGTACAAGTGCCCCGGGCGAACAATCGAGCGCTCAGGCGACCAGCGCTGCAGATGCTCCTTGAAGGATTTAGCTTTTTATTTACAATAGGATGCCTCTTTTTGTACTTATCTGATCATTCCTATTGTAAATACATTTTGGCAATGAAATGAAAACTTTTGCTAATTCTACCAATTTACGCCTCTTTGCTTGTCTTACTTAGTTGCTCGCCTATTACTTTTGGCTTATGACTCAGTTTCTAAGTGTTCCTTTTTTCTTAAGGTAAACACTTAGTCAAATTTTAAGTTGGTCATTTGATTCTTATAGAACTTGACCTTTAATTGTTTGGGCCTTTTTGGTCGCTTGTGGACTTGGCCTTGTATTAATGTGGGATATTGGTCCATTAGGGACTTAGCCTTATTTTGCCTTTGTTAAGCTTAGTTGTTCGTCTTGTGACAGACTTGTGCTTTGCAAGTTTTAGGCGAGCAACTGAGTAATCTGGACTTTAAAAGGCTCAAAAATCTTAATGAAAGTAGGATAAATGTTAAATACGACACTGCTCGCCTGGTAACTGCATAACTGCTTGCTTATATATAAACTCGTGCAAAAAATTTCAAAATTACAAAAAGTTACAAGGGATCTATTTGTAAAACTTTTGAGACTTACATGACTTTATTGATAGTACTTCTTGAGCAAAGTAGTATTCCAGGAGTATTGGGACGACTTGCCTAATTCTACCAATTTACGCCTCTTTGCTTGTCTTACTTAGTTGCTCGCCTATTACTTTTGGCTTATGACTCAGTTTCTAAGTGTTCTTTTTTTCTTAAGGTAAACACTTAGTCAAATTTTAAGTTGGTCATTTAGTTCTTATAGAACTTGACCTTTAATTGTTTGGGCCTTTTTGGTCGCTTGTGGACTTGGCCTTGTATTAATGTGGGCTATTGGTCCATTAGGGACTTAGCCTTATTTTGCCTTTGTTAAGCTTAGTTGTTCGTCTTGTGACAGACTTGTGCTTTGCAAGTTTTAGGTGAGCAACTGAGTAATCTGGACTTTAAAAGGCTAAAAAATCTTAATGAAAGTAGGATAAATGTTAAATACGACACTGCTCGCCTGGTAACTGCATAACTGCTTGCTTATATATAAACTCGTGCAAAAAATTTCAAAATTACAAAAAGTTACAAGGGATCTATTTGTAAAACTTTTAAGACTTACAGGACTTTATTGATAGTACTTCTTGAGCAAAGTAGTATTCCAGGAGTATTGGGATGACTTGCCTTCCATGTCTTCAAGGTCGTATGTGTCGTTGTGCCACTTATTCGTCACCTTGTATGAGCCCTCCCAAGTCGGGCCGAATACTCCTGGTGGTGTTAAAACCTTTCGAAGTACCAAGTCCCCAATTTCAAATTCTCTTGCTTTTACTTGAGAATTGTAGTACTTTGCCGCTCTTTTCTTATAAATTGCATTTTTCAATTCTGCTGTTATTTTTTCTTCTTCAAGCAAGTCCGACTCTGCTGCCATTGCGGAGTTATTTTCCTCTTCGTCAAACGCAGCTGTTCGACCTGTCGGGATTTTTAGCTCAATTGGTATTACTGCTTCCGTCCCGAACACCATTGTGAAGGGCGTTTCGCCTGTACTTGTTCTATGTGATACTCGGTATGCCCACAATACCTCCGGCAGCTCCTCAGACCATTTCCCCTATTTGTCGGCTAAGCGGATCTTCAAAATATGTTTGATTATTTTGTTCACTGCTTCTACTTGGCCATTCGACTGGGGGTGGTATGGTGTTGAAAAATGTTTCTTCATTCCCCACTTTTCACAAAAATCTCTTATCTTTTTCCCTTCAAACTGTTTTCCGTTATCCGTCACAATCGCTAGAGGCACCTCGAAGCGGCAAACAATGTGTCTCCATATGAAGTTAATTATTTTCTCCTGTGTGATCCGCACAAGCGTTTCTGCCTCAGCCCACTTCGTGTAATAGTCTACTGCCACCACTGCGAATCGAACATTTCCTTTTCCCGGCGGAAAAGGCCCAATGAGGTCAATTCCCCATTTCGCAAATGGCCACGGACTATTGACTGAAATTAGTTCGTGTGGGGGCTTGTGGATGTTCGGGGCGAACAACTGACACTTGTGACAAGTTCGGGCAACTTTGATCGCGTCCTGGAGGAGGGTCGGCCAATAATATCCTTGTCTCACGGTCTTGTATGCTAGTGCTCGTCCTCCAGCGTGATTTCCGCATATGCCTTCATGAATTTCCTTCAGTACTGCTTGCCCTTGCCCCCTAGCCAAGCATTTCAGAAGTGGGAGCGAAATTCCTCTCTTGTACAACTGTCCGTCCATCATGGTGTATCTTGCTGCTCTTTGGACCAACTTGTTAGCTTCAAACGGGTTGTCTGGCTTTTTGTCGTTTTGTAAATACTCAATGATTGGTATCCTCCAGTTGTCCTCTTCGAAATCTTCGTTGACCTGATACATTTTGTAATCTTCGGTTGATGGCTTGGACATCTTTGTTAGCGTAACTCCTGTCAACTCTGCTGGTCCTGTGCTAGTTGCTAGCCTGGCTAATGCATCTGCTTGAGCATTATTGTCTCTTGGTATCTGTTCGATGTATATTTGTTCGAATAAGGAGGCCAGGTGAGCAACAATCTTTTGATACAAAGCCATGTTCTCGTCCTTTGCCTCGTACTCCCCTCGAACTTGGTTGACAATCAATTGTAAATCCCCAAAAATCTGTAGCTTTCTTACTCTAACTGCTAATGCTAAGCGTAATCCAGCGATCACAGCTTCGTACTCTGCTTCGTTATTTGTCGCCATGAACTCGAACCGGACTGCTGAAGTAAAAACTTGCCTGTCTGGGCTTATCAAGACTATACCTGCCCCCGATGCTGTATTAGTTGATGATCCGTCAACATACATGTGCCAGGGATGGCTATGTCCTCTCGTTGGATCCTGGGGGAAAGTCAGTTCGACTATAAAGTCTGCTAAGGCTTGCCCCTTGATCGCTGTTCGAGGAGCATATGAAATCCCGAACTGACTGATTTCCAATGACCATTTTAGGAGGCGACCAGCCGCATCGGGTCTGTGCAGTATTTGCTTGAGCGGGAACGTTGTCAACACTTCCACCTGGTGGTCGAAAAAATATGGACGAAGCTTTCTGACGCTCATCACCAGTGCATATGCTATCTTCTCTGTTGGTGAATATCTGAGTTCTGCTTCGTGTAGAGCTTGACTCACATAGTAGATGGGCAGGTGGAACTTTCCTTCTGCTCGAGCGAGTACTGAGCTGATTGCTACTTCTGAAGCTGCCAGGTACAAGTATAACTTCTCTCCCGGGATCGGCTTGGCAAGAATTTTCGTATCACTGAGGTATTCTTTCAGCTGCTCGAACGCTTGTTGACAGGCGTCTGTCCATTGAAACTTCCCCCTCTTGATTGCCTCGAAGAACGGCCTGCGCTTATCTCCGGATCTTGAGATGAACCTGTTCAAAGCTGCTAGGCATCCGGTTAGCCTTTGGACTTCTTTAACTGATCTAGGTGGCTGCATCTTTATGATCGCTTTCACTTTTACGGGATTTGCTTCGATTCCTCTTTGACTGACCAGATGTCCCAAGAACTTCCCAGAATGGACCCCAAAACTGCTTTTCTTAGGGTTCAGTTTCATGTTGTATGTTCGAAGTATCTCAAACGTTTGAGCCAGATGCTGCAAGTGATCTTCCTTTTTGGAGCTCTTGACAACAATATCATCTACGTATACTTCCATCGTCTTCCCGATGTGATCATCAAACATCTTATTGACCAATCTCTGATATGTAGCTCCAGCGTTGATTAACCCAAATGGCATTCTCTTCCAGCACAACAGGTTTTTGTTGGTGTAGAACGCCGTATGTTCTTGATCATCTGGATGCATCGCTATTTGGTGATATCCTGCGAATGCATCCATGAACGTGAGAAGCTCGTGCCCAGCGGTGTTATCAACTAGTTGATCGATGTGAGGCAATGGAAAATTATCTTTTGGGCAGGCGGCGTTGAGATCCGTGAAGTCGATGCAGAGTCTCCATGCCCCGGTTGCTTTTCTGACCAATACTGGGTTTGCCACCCATTGCGGGCATAATGCTTGTTTGATTAAGTCGTTATCCAGCAGATTTTTAACCTCCACGTCGAGCGCCTCGTATTTGTCGGGCCCAAATTTTCTCCTCTTCTGATGGATTGGTTTCTTCCTTGGGTCGACGTTGAGTCTGTGGCAAGCATGTTCGTGGCTGATGCCCACCATGTCTGCATGCGACCATGCGAACACATCGAGGTTTGCTTTAAGAAACTCAATCATGTTGGTCCTGTACGGCTCTGGTAGCTCGGACCCTATGAAGAGTTCTAAGCCCTCTTGGTTCGGGTCGACCTTTACAGTCTCCAACTCTTCGACCGGGGTAGCCCTTCGTTTCTGGCCTTTCCATCTGGGGTTAATAATGGGCCCTTCTGCCTTGAGCTCTTCTTCGATCTCCATTGGTTCTGCTCCCAGTCATGGCTCGATGTCCTCTGTGTCGACGTCCGTTGCTATTGTCTGTTTTTCTTCGGTGTTGGTTGCAGCAGCTTCTCTACCTATTGTTTGGATAATCTGTCCGTCTTCGTGTTCCTGCTCGTCCTCGTCCAACTATGCGCCTACGCACAGTTGCTCGTCAATGCGCAGCTGTTCGTCTGCGCACAGCTGCTGGCCGACTTCCATTATTTCAGTATCGATGGAAGTCATGGCCTCGCTATCGCCTCTGTCCTTATCTGAGCACATGTCTGTCATGTTGACTTGGTGATCCTTCAATTGTATCTGCAAAAGACACGCACGAGCCTTTTTCTGGTCTCCCTTGACTGTACCTGCACCTTTCTTTGTTGGGAATTTTAAACAATAATAGTACGTTGAAACAGCTGCTTTGAATTCATGCAAGAAAGGACGGCCGAGGAACCCGTTATAGGTGGACTGTTGGTCTACAACTAGGAAGTCTACCATCCTATTCAGTTTCCTTTCCGGGTCCTCGACCGATACAAGCTCGACTGCCAGCGTAACCATTCCTAGCGGGACGGTCACAACATTTCCGAATCCTACAATTCTGTGATCACAGTCCTTGATGTACTCGGCGCAATCTCCTAGCTGGTCCACCGTGCTTTTGAACAGGATGTTCGTATAGGAACCAGTATCGACAAGTAGACGGTGCACTTTTGTTCCCATAATATTGGCACAAATGACCAACGAGTCATTGTGGGGAGTGAGTACCCCGTCTAAGTCTTTTTCTGAGAAAGTCAGGTCCCCTGTTCGTCTGGTCGATGGATTCACACCCACTTCCATCACTTGATCCACTGCTCTCAATTCCGCTTTCCTCTTTCTTTTTGACACATGTGGTCTCCCATCAGAACAACCACCTACTGGTCCAGTGGGTTCCAGCATTAAAATTTCCGGAATAGGCCTTGCTGGGGCTGCTGGGACCTTTCTTTCTCTCTTACCAGCTTTGCTTGGTTGTTCGTCGCTGTCTCCATCATCCGAACTGGACGGTACTGTTGCTCTAGGTCTCTTACCTGGTTCCCTTTTCACGAACTCGTTCAGCTTTTCTTCCTCATATAACCTCCACAACTGCTTCAACAAATCTCGACACTCGCTTGTGAAGTGGCCGATGTTCTGATGCTATGCGCAGTATTTGTTCGGGTTCAGTTTTCCTCTCTCTTGCCTTATCCTCCGTGGCTCTGACAACATCTCCCTGTCTTTAACGTTGTTGTACACAGCGTCCACGGACATGGTAAGGACTTGATTCAGCTTTTCTTTTAACTCAACTCCCTCATTGAATGACTTCATGTTCTTCGGAGCTTTATAATCACTCCCTCCAGACTTCTTGCCAAACTTCTTTGGATCAGCTTTGTCTCCCATCTCCCTGTGTAGGGCTTCCTGCATCGATACATGGATTCCTGCTTTATGTCTGAATTCCGCGTATGTTTTCGGGCAAGTCAAATGCATTTCCTTCCACAGATCAGTTCCTTTCTTCAATCCAGCCATCACTGCCACTATCTTCGTATCCTCACTCACCATTTCGCCTTCCAACAGAACTTTATCAAATCTTTCCAGAAATTGCTTATCAGACTCCTCGTCTCCTTGCCTGATATCTGCCAAACGGTGTCTGTGGGTCAAATAGGACCCGGCAGTTGAGAAATGAGATAGAAACTCTTTGCTTAGTTGGGCAAAAAAGTTGATGGAGCCTGGAGTTATTGCCGAAAACCATCTGTGCGGGCCATCTCCAAGGGTGAGTGGAAAATTTTGGCATTGTGTGGCGTCGGTTGCCCCCATTGAGATCATGAAATCCGAATATTTCGTCACATGAATTCGAGGGTCCGACGTTCCTTCATACAAATTGATGGCTGGAAATTGTATCTTCTTCTGGATTGGTGCATTGAGGATAGACGGAGATAACGATGAAGAAGGGAGAATAGTTGATCCGACACCTCTCTGAGATTCCAACTGTTTCTGCAATTCCTCGATTGCCTTTCTCATTTCCTGTAATTCATTTTGGGGGAGTCCTCCCGTTGGAAGGCTGTTCATCGTGGTTGGGTTCAACAACTTCTTCACGATGTAGTCCCTTGCCAACAGGACGTTTCTCCTGAGTCGTCTTCCTAGCAGCGTTGCTAGCTCCATTTGGCCCTAGTTGGCCAAAAACTGATCTCCGGATTCGGTCATGCACTGATGGGCGAGCAGGAGGGCGTGATCGCTCCTCGTTCTTTTTGGATGACTCTCTTCTATTCGCATTCCTCGTTCCTAACCTTTCCAAAGCGCTTGTTCGGGATGTACTTTTGCTTGACTCGTCAACTCGGCTTGGTGATGACTCTCCTCTGCTCCCCAAACGTTCACTTAGGAGAGTTTTCCCTTTATTTCTACGGGCTTCCTCGCTGTCGGCCTCGACCCGACGTACATCTTCTCTCCTTTTACTTCTTTGTTCGTCTGTTCGCCCCTGCTCGCCTGCTCGATCGGTTGTTGCCGGTGCTCTTGACGGTCCGGCTGCTCGCCTGCTTTGTAACGATTGAAGAACAACAATCGTTTTTGCTAGCTCATCGGGGTTTTGGGCAAGAGCTTCTACTTCCGGTGGAATTGTATCAATAGTAACTTGGATGTTCCTCTGTGATGTTGCTCTCACTGTCCGTGCATGTCCCTCGGTAGACGAGACCCTAGTTCTCGACCTACGACTCGGTGATGCACTCGAATGTCGTTCTTCTTGTGATCTAATCATTTTAGTTTTCTCAAAGGTTACTAGCCTCGTGTGTATGAATATGAAGGTTCAAAAATCCTTATTCATGTACACATGCATTCAAACCCTTAAAGTAGTGTATATCTTTATCCCAAGAGTATGCACACTTGATCTCCGGCCACTTCCTCCTGGAATCCGACCAGCTTTTGAAAATTCCGGCGAGTTCTTCAAATTTCTCTTGAAATTTACAAATCGGAGGTTCGGACCCTCCTTCTAGCGCCAATTGTTGATGACCTTTCCTAATCAAAGATGATTAGTGGTTGTTTTACCTCATTAAGATCATCAAACAAAATCTAAGATCATGGAATTTAGTTAAGTAATATTCAAGAAATAAATTTGCAAGAGTTTGACTATGTTATTAAAATGTTCTCCTCCTTTTTCATGCAAATGAAGGGGGTATTTATAGACATACAAAGAGGCCATGTGTTACCATCTTGGTAGTTTGACCATTGGATCTTTGCCAAGTGTTAGGACACTTGTACAACATCTAAACTATTGCTCATTGGATGGGTGCCAAGTGTTAGGACACTTGGACCATATCTAAGCTAGTGACTCTTGGAGTTCCCAATATTGTACTTGGTCTATGGCATTACTGAGATGCTTTCGACGGTGACCGGTTGCTCGCTTGTACGTCTTCGTTGGATGTCGTGGTCCTTTGCATTCCAAGTTGTTCGCTCCTTGCTTGGGATCGTTTACAATGTTGCTCGTTTCATTACGAATCTGTTCGTCTGAATTGCTTTTAGTTTGAACTATGCAAAGCTGTTCGCCCAATCTTGCCTGCCAAATTAGAGTTCCTTTACAAAGTTGTTCGCTCCACAAAGCTGTTAGCTTCTTTCATTTATTATCCTGTTATCAAGTTTAATGATAATTGCTTCGTTTATTAATCACTCAGCTGTTCGCCCATTAACACCGCAGAAAGAGATTTTCAAGTCTTTCCATTTCCTCAATCTATTCTCGATCTTTCTTACCATGTACTCCAAATCTGAAATCTGTCTGTGTACATTTCCTACCTTCACTCCTAGATAAGTGAACGAAATTCTTCCACTCAGCACTCGAGGGAAGTTGCGGAACTGCTAAAAGTATTTTCGTCCACATTAATACCAAACACAGAGCATTTCTCCCGATTTACTTTAAGCCCAGACACAAATTCCAAATTAAGTAAGGAACTCCTCAGGAAGTGAATATTTGACTTTGATGTTCCCCCACAAAAATTGTGTCGTTCGCAAACTAAAGGTATGAGACTGAAATTTTATTCCTTCCAACTTCATTGCGCTAAAAAATATTCTCTTCCACCGTTTTTTAAACATTGTACTCAATCTCTCAGCTGCCAAGAGTGGGGGTTGAGCAAATTACCAAAATAACCGAAAAATTGAACCGATTAATTCAGTTATGTTTTTTACAATAAAATTCGGTTTATTTGGTTTGGTTCAATTTTAACACTGTAAAACCGAACAAACCAAATAAACCTAATTACATACTAAAAATATTTAAAAAGTATTTTATATCACTATATTAATTTATTAATATATGCAAACTATGTGTGTGTGTGTGTATATATATATATTTAATTTACCTTAAATTAATCAACAGTAAGGCTAGTATGCAATTATCACATAGTTCACAACTATTTTACTAAAAATATTTAAAAGAATATAATATATCATTATATTAAGCATGTGTTAGATGATTTTTGTTGAATTATTTAGTGTTGTGATGCATTGTGAAATTTGTAAACTTCATCTCTAAATTTTGTTTCATTTTCTATCTCAATTTAATGTTATTTGTGATGTTGATTATATATATTTTTTATAAATACAAGTTTTTGTATAAAGTAAAACAATTAATAATAGTTGTCCAATCCAAAATAATCGAACCTAAATATTTCGGTTTGGTTCTTACACAATTCGGATCGGTTTCAGTTTTTAAATTTAAAATCATGCCAAAACTGACCGAACCGATCGAACGCTTACCTCTAGCCAAGAGAAATATTGTTCAGTACTATAACACCGTCCAAGATCTATCTCCCTCCTATAAATGCACTATGTTGATCTGATATGATAGACCCCAACATTCTGTTCAATCTCTTCGAGAGAACCTTTGAAATAATTTTGTATATCCCTCTAATAAGTGAAATAGATCTACAATCAAGTAACTCTGAGGCATCCTCATTTTTTGGTATCAGGACAATGAAAGACGAATTTAAACTCTAGTCAACCTGTTGTGGAGATAAAAACCTTACAAGCCTTGTTCGCCTCCACGACCTCCTCTTCACTGAATATTCCCCTAAGCATCATATTTTCCCCATCCGACCCTACTTTGCTAGCAAAATTCTGAGATTTGTCTAAAAGGGTGTTTGGTTGAGCTTATAAGCTTTTTAAAACAACTTATTTAAGAGTTTATTAATATTTTCAACGTGTTTGATAAAATAAGATGTATATCAACTTATAAGATTATAAAATAAACTTCTAACAACTTATAAACGTTAAAAATAATAAATTGGGATCTCCCAACTTATTTTCCTAACTATACCCACCTCCACCCCCCCCCCCCCCCACCCCCTCCCCTCGTACTTCTACCTCACCATAAGAAAAATTATATTATAATTAAAATTTAAAATATATTTAATATAAATTTTCAAATATCTTATAAATTGTATTGATAAAATACTTTAGCAATTTATAAATTATTTAAAAAATACATTTTATAAACTTTTAAAACAACTTACAAAATATTTCAAATAAATTTATTCCAATCTAAATAGACAATTGAGCAACATAACTTTGTATTTTGTTCATTTTTTGTATGTAAATTATACTAATATTGATATGATATCCTTGTCCGATTATGTCAAATGAAATATTGAAAATGTCATACCTGTCTGATTCTTCTTCCATCTGTTTCAAGTTCCAATATGTAATTAATAGCCTTGCTAAAATGTAAATATATAGATTTTCATTAAAAAAAAAAAAGTAAATATCAATAGATACAAAGAGAAAATGCCTGTCCAAAAAGGAAAGGAAAGGAAAGGAAAAGAACAAGAACCGAGAAGGGGTAAGATGGATGGGTCATTCGTTGAGCTTTTTCCCTCTAAAAAAGCTTAACAACCTTGTACTTAACAATTACTTTTAGGAATTGTGGTATAATTGTTCTCACTTTCATATGATACATACTCCTCTTTTGTCCCTTGTTTCTTTGGCCCGGTGCTGATTCCATACCCTGCTAATTCTTCATCATACTGGTCAGTTTTCTTCTTTCTTCATTTCACCTCTACTTCATTCCATTCCATATGGTTCCAGAATATTCGCTTTCTGGGTTGTGTATGTATATGTTATATCTAGTTTCTTGGCAAATTATATTTGTATGTTGTTTCAGGATAAAACCCACCTTGCAATTTAGCTTCTTTTGTGCTGTATGTTCATGTGATGATGATGGCTCTCATAACTCTTTTGTGCCAGACACAGTTTGGTGGCTTCTTAGATGGCTTTGTGGCTGTAGAGGGTTTCATGGAGTAACTATAGTATTGCCCAGGTTATATATTTTCTTGAAATTTCATTTTAGCCACACCTTTTTATTTATTAGTTCTGGTGATAATTGGAATTGAGAGGTAGGATATTGGTATTTGTAAATTGTGGAATTCATAGTGTTCTTGATTGAGCAGATTTTACACACACACACACAGGCCCTTAACATATATTGGTTGGGGTTCTTGATTTTGTTCTTCAAGTTTTTATGTGGTTTCATCCAATTCTTGTTAAGGGTATTGATTTGTGGACTTTGGTGTGGATTAGATATGTTGGTGGACTTAGAGTGACACCAAGTTGGATATTCCAAGGGTTTGTAAGTGATGTCGTCCAAATCGACCACAAACAGGACAAACTGTTCTAGGGGCAGCTCTGTTAGGTCGAAACCATCTTCTCGTATATTAACTCAGACCCCGATTGATGCCAAGCTTCATGTGGATTATGAACAGTCCGAACAGCAATTTGATTATTCGTCGTCTGTTAACCTGTCCAATACCGTTAGTGATGTTCCTTCTTCAACAGTATCAACTTATCTTCAGAAGATGCAACGGGGAAGCCTCATTCAGCCTTTTGGCTGCTTGATTGCTGTTGATGAACAGAGTTTCAGAGTCTTAGCTTATAGTGAGAATGCACCAGAAATGTTAGACTTAGCATCACAAGCAGTTCCTAACATGGAACAACAAGAGGTTTTGAGTTTTGGCATTGATGTCCGGACTCTCTTTCGGCCTTCGGGGGCTGCTGCACTGCATAAGGCAGCCAATATTGGGGAGGTTAATGTGCTTAATCCAATATTGGTCAACAGTAAAAGCTCCGGTAAGCCCTTTTACGCAATTCTGCATCGGATTGATGTTGGATTAATTATAGATCTGGAACCTGTGAATCCATTAGACGTTCCAGTGACAGCTGCTGGGGCGTTGAAATCATACAAGCTTGCAGCGAAAGCCATCTCTAGACTACAATCTCTGTCAAGTGGGAATATATCACTACTGTGTGATGTATTGGTTAGAGAGGTAAAGGATTTAACTGGTTATGACCGTGTGATGGTTTACAAATTTCATGAGGATGAGCACGGGGAAGTGATTGCCGAGTGCTGTAAATCTGACTTGGAACCTTATCTTGGCTTGCATTACCCCGCCACTGACATACCACAAGCATCGAGGTTTTTGTTCATGAAAAATAAAGTTAGGATGATATGTGATTGCTTTGCCCTACCTGTTAAAGTAATTCAAGACAAGGCATTGTCTCAACCATTGAGTCTTGCGGGGTCCACCTTAAGGTCTCCACATGGATGTCATGCACAGTACATGGCAAACATGGGGTCTATTGCCTCATTGGCAATGTCTGTAACGATAAACGAGGAGGATGAGGAGACGGATAGCAATCAGCAAAAGAGAAGAAAATTGTGGGGTTTAGTTGTTTGCCACCACACGAGCCCCAGATTCCTCCCTTTTCCGTTAAGGTATGCTTGTGAGTTCTTGGTTCAGGTTTTTAGTGTTCAAATCAACAAGGAGGTCGAGTTGGCTGTTCAACTAACGGAAAGACATATACTGCGAACTCAAACTATTCTATGTGATATGCTTCTGAGAGATGCCCCGATGGGCATTGTAACTCAATCGCCTAACGTCATGGACCTTGTTAGGTGTGATGGGGCTGCACTTTACTACCGTAAAAAATGCTGGTTGCTTGGGGTCACCCCTACTGAGGCTCAAACTAGAGATATAGTTTCATGGCTTCTGGAATCTCATGGTGGCAGTACTGGATTAAGTACAGATAGCCTAATTGAAGCAGGCTATCCAAATGCCTATGTTCTTGGTGATGCTGTATGTGGAATGGCTGCTGTGAAAATTACCTCCAGTGATTTCCTATTTTGGTTCCGCTCCCATACAGAAAAGGAGATGAAGTGGGGAGGTGCCAAACACGACCCTGTTGACAAAGATGATGGCAGAAAAATGCATCCAAGATCTTCGTTTAAGGCCTTCCTTGAGGTTGTTAAAAGAAGGAGCCTGCCATGGGAAGATGTGGAAATGGATGCAATCCATTCACTGCAGTTGATATTGAGAGGATCTTTACAAGATGAGATAGCAGATGAATCCAAAATGATCGTGAGTGTTCCAGCAGTCGACACGAGTATACATAGGGTGGATGAGCTGCGTGTTGTGACTAATGAAATGGTTCGCTTGATTGAGACTGCATCGATACCTATTTTGGCTGTAGACGCCTCTGGTAATATAAATGGCTGGAATACCAAAGTGGCTGAACTTACTGGTCTAGATTTAAATGAAGCACTCAGTACACCTTTCATTGATCTGGTAGTCGATGATGCAGTTCGAAGTATGAATCATATGCTACGTCTAGCTTTGCAAGGTGATACTCTTTCTATCTTTCAGCCTTTTGCTTTAAATTTCATGTTTGTTGAATAGGAAACTTAAAACTTTCATGATATTTCTAGAACGAAATATACGTGTCAGTTACCTATCTTGTTTTGGTGCAACTTAGTAAGTGTAATATAATCTTCATGCTTGAAATTTGTACGCGATCTACTTACAGTACGATATAGTCGCTACTGATAATACAGTTACATTTTGTAGCTCACCTTTTTTTCTTCTTCTTAAATTTATGTAGTAACTACCTTCTTGACTAAAGAAACCTCCTGCACATTATGTAGAGTTTATTTGCACGGATTTGTGTAGAACCGGAGCAATTTTAAGCATCCCTCTTTCGTGCCATTATCATTGATTTCCCCCAAAGTGTCCAACCATGCTATTGGAGGCTAGAGGCTAGATGTCTTGTTTTTATTAGTTTGAAGTTTGCATGCTCTGGGAAATTGGGTTTTTATGCTGTTAAATGTGTGAGGATGCAGCATACTTTCTACTCTTGTGGGGCTTAACAGTACACATAACAAATATGGTTAGATAGTCCAGTGGTTTCTGCAACATTGCCCCTAATGGGCTGGACTATACCTTGTAATGGAATGTAAAGAATCAACCTTTCCAATTTTGACATCTTATGGCTTAGTTATACCATTCCAAAATTTTCTTTGGAGACCAAATCTGTGTGGTTTGGTATTGATGCACAATGAATGTTAAATAACTATTTATGGGGTAATGTTTATTTTTTCTGCTTTCATGATCATGGAATATTTTTCCGCTTCAATTTTTCTGTTTCATCACGATTAAATCTACCATTAATTGCAGGCAAGGAAGAGAAGAATGTAGAAATCAGACTGAAAACACGTGGTTCTCAGGAAAACAACGGCCCTATTATCTTGATTGCAAATGCATGTTGCAGTCGAGATGTGAAGGGAAATATAGTTGGTGTTTGCTTTGTTGGGCAAGATGTTACTGGTCAAATGATGATTTTGGACAAATACAATCGTGCACAAGGTGATTATGTTAGTATCGTGAGGAATCCGTGTCCATTAATTCCGCCCATTTTTATGATGGACGAACAGGGCCGCTGCATCGAGTGGAATGCTGCAATGCAAAAAATGTCTGGTCTAAAGAGGGAACACGTGATTGACCAAATGCTTCTTGGAGAGGTCTTCACAGTTGATTCTTTTGGTTGCCAGGTCAAAGATGAGGATACTCTAACAAAGCTCAGAATTTTAGTTAATTCTGTTTTTGCTGGCCAAGACGCAGATGAGCTCGTCTTTGGATTTTTCGATCAGCAACATAAATATGTCGAAGCATTGATCTCAGCAACCAGGAGAGTCGATTCAGAAGGCAGGGGCACCGGTGTGTTGTGCTTTCTCCATGTTGCTAGTCCAGAACTTCAACGTGCAGTGCAGGTCAAAAAAGTAACTGAACAGGCTGCAGCAAATACCGTAACAAAGTTGGCTTATATTCGCTGTGAAGTAAGAAATCCATTGAGTGGGATGAAGTGTGTTCAGAGCCTGATGGAATCTTCGGATTTGAGCAAAGAACAAAGGCGGCTATTAAGGACAAATGGATTGTGTTACGACCAAGTGGCCAAAATCATCAGTGATACTGATATCGAGGGCATTGAAGAAAGGTATCATTTATGTTTCTTCTAATATTGAATTTAGAGATAGATAGATAATATTATGTTGATGTTTGCAAGTGTAATTGAACAGCTATATTGAGATGAAGTCTGATGAATTTAATGTTGGGGAAGCTTTACAAGTGGTGATGAATCAGGTTATGATTCAGAGCCGGGAGAGGCAGGTGCAGATCATCTACGATTTACCCTCGCAAGTGTCGTCCATGTGCGTATTTGGTGATATATTGAGGCTTCAGCAAGTACTCTCGGACTTTTTGGGTACTGCGGTGTTGTTCACGCCAGCTTTTGAAGGATTAAGGATTCTTTTCAGCCTAATTCCAAGACAGGAGTGTATAGGGGCAGAGATGCATGTTTTCCATCTTGAATTTCGGTAATTAATTATTTTCACACTAGTTAGTTAGTTAGTTAGTGAGCATGGATTTTGATCGGCTGGGCTGTTACAGGATTAGTCATCCAGCACCGGGGATTCCTGAGGAGTTGGTACAAGAGATGTTCAACTACAACAATAATGTGTCGAGAGAAGGTCTTGGGCTGTACATCAGTCAAAAGCTCGTCAAGATTATGAACGGTAGTGTGCAATACCTTAGAGAGGCAGACAAAGCATCTTTCATCATTCTAATAGAGTTTCCAATTGCACACAACAAGCTTTGACCGAATCTAATCTTGCATGCTCACGAGTCAAGGAAGAAGAGAAGGAATTTCGTTGATTGATTGATGACGTTGTTCACACTCGCGGTGTCTTTGAATTTATGTAATTAGTAGACACCAACTTTAATCCCAGGGAGAAGTTGGTGATAGAATAAAGAGGTATCAAGTATCAACCACACCATCTCACTCTTGTGCTTTGCATGTATGTGGTCTTCTTCATTCCCCAAAATTATAGTATTCAACTACTGGTCGAAGAAGGAGATGAATTTTAGGGTGTTATTATCGAGTCAAAAGAAAAGATGTTGTTTCACGAGTTCTTTTTCCGAGCTTAACAATATTAGTCTTATTCACCAATTCGTTAAACAAGAAAAATCTAAGTTTATATACGCTATAGTTTCATTTAATTATATTTATCACAAGACAATGTCACGCACTAATAACATTTCAGTTGAAACTAGTGTCATGTTTCATTTCATGTTCTATGTCAAATCTAATGTTACATTTTAGTTATATTAGTGATGCAGCAAAAAACATTCATTGATTTTGAGAATACTCGGATTTGTATGCAAATGTGGTAACATTTTAATTACGTTAATTCAATATGTGAATAGTGGAAGAAGAAAAGGGAATAACCAAACACTTTTTATTACAACTCCACATTAAGTAGTAAATGAAAATCTAGAAATATGGAAATAATAAATCATAAATTACTAATGCTAATTTTTCAAATAAATTTGATTCTCCAATCAAATCATAATCAAGATCATAAGAGATAGCTATCACGATCTTGTCTCGTTTAAGTTAAAATTAGTGTCACGTTTCAGTCAAAATTAATGTCATATTTTATTTCTTGTGCCCACTATAACAAAAAAATATGTGTAATTTGACAATTAAAAAAATTTGAAATATTATATTTAATTCTCATAACGGACTAAACTTTGGAAATCTTGGATTCATAATTTCATATTTTGTCAATTACATTTACCACCATTTGTTGGATAAATCTCTATGAAGGAAAGGAATTAGTATATGAAGCACGGGTGAAAAGTGAAAACATAATCATTTGTTAGGGTAACAAAAAGGAATTTTGAAAAGTTTAGGGGCAAAGAGAATTATAAAAGCAACTTTAACGGATTAGTTTTGCCGCTTGGTTGATGTCTGTTGGATCCGACACAACCAGTCTGAAGTCTCAGTATGAATGCTCGCCTCCCCTGCAATTGGAACCCTAAAATCCCTAATTCGTTGTAAGCTTGAGGGTGTGGATCAATTTTCCTGTAATGGGGCGTTCACGCGCTGCCGCACACGCCGCGGCCGATGATCCCGGACTAAGGTTCGAAGAATCAGTTTAATTGAAATCTCGCGGTTTCCTCAATTTCATTTTTTTTTTTTCCTTTTAATTCTCTCTCTCTCTCGATTTGAATTCTTGTGTTTGGTTAGATTAAATTTTTATTTTTAGCTGTTATTCAGTTTGAATTGATGTCAGCAAAATGTTTGGTTATTTGAGTTGGTTAGGGCTGTAATATACAGGAGCTTGAGGTTTTTGGTTTGCAATCTGTTGTGAGCTTGTTATTTTTATTTTTTGCCTTAATGAATTAAGTGGAACGTGATATGAATATGCTATTTCAGCATAGCGTAGACATGACTTAGAAAAACCTGAGACTAAAGAGTTTGTTCTATATTTTTACTACAACCACCCCCCACCCCACTTATTGTTGTTCTGTATTCATATTTATTGTTTAACATTGAATTTTCAGTCGGTCAAAGAGAAAACGCACAGCTCAGAATGTGGAGAATACAGAGAGTGCAATTCCTGGTATGGATATGTCATGCGAATCAATTTTATATTTTCTTTAAAACTTTTGCCCTGTGCCTCTAAGTCCTTTTTAATTTGTTCATGAAGAAGTTCCAGGAATGTCTGACCGGAAAAAGACTTTATACCATTGTAACTACTGCAACAAAGACATTTCAGGAAAGATTCGAATCAAATGTGTAATATGTTCTGACTTTGACCTCTGTGTTGAATGCTTTTCCGTTGGAGCTGAGATCCATCCTCACAAAAGCAATCATCCTTATAGAGTTATGGTTAGTTGAATCCAGTCACCTTCTTATATCTGTTATGGTGCCACTCTCTGTAGTTTCTTAATGATAGTTCATTTGAATAAAGTATTATCTATATTCTATACTGGTATTGTACATACTACACCCTCTGTGTCATTTTGTTGGGCAGGTTTCTAGCATTGGACATGCAATGTAAGCTATTCATTGCTTGTTATATATATATATATATATATATATATATATATATATATATATATTGACTCTATCCTAGTGCACCCTTTAAATAGTGGGATAACACTTAGTTTTCTGTTGTCCTTTATTCTTGTTAAAAAAAGGCATTTTACGACAAAGAATGATATTTATGTGCATGACGTTCAGAGATTTTCACTATTCTGAAGATTAACTGGATTTTTTTTGGAGGCTATAATATGCATGTGATGTCTATCTACATGATGATTCATCTTTTAGTTCTCAGAGAGAAGGGGCATTTCAGATACTATACTTTTGGGATTGGAATATGATCATTGTGTTTGAAGTTCATTTTACAAGGTTACATGTTCATCTTTTTTTTCCTCCTCACTGCCTTGTATAATTTGTATTCCAACAGGACAACTTGGCATTTCCCCTTATATGTCCTGACTGGAATGCTGATGAAGAGATGTTACTTTTGGAGGTACTTTTGCATTTTTTTTATTTGAAAAAGATCTGTTTTTTGAAATCCGCTTCAAATTCATTATTCCATGATCCCTTCAAGTTCTTATTTCTTACCAGCGTATAATTGTGAATTTTTCTCTTAATGTTTTTTTACTTGTTCTGTAGGGCATTGAAATGTATGGACTAGCAAATTGGAATGAAGTGGCAGAACATGTTGGAACTAAAAGTAGATCACAATGTATTGAGCACTATGACATGGTATATATGAAGTCCACCTGCTTCCCTTTACCGGTATGGCATATTTTTCTCCACTCGTCTGTTCTTTTTTAGTCATTGAGTTGTAAAATTTAACTTAAGTACCCTCCATCTGTTCTCCATAGGACATGTCTCATGTGATGGGCAAGAATAGAGAGGAACTCCTTGCTATGGCCAAAGAACAAAGTCAGACCAAGAAAGGTATTAGTGGCCTTCTAACTGCTTAATACACATGGAAGTGTGTCGCTTTTGTGATTGTTATCTTGTAATTGTTGTATCCTCATACAGTACTTGCTATCTTTGAAGTAATCATCTATCACTTCTCGGTCTACAATTTGTTAATTTCCTGTATGGTTTTATGCATAACTAAAACTTGTTTCCAGCTGCCTTTGATTATTAAAACACTATCATCACAGGAGCAACTGCTGGAGAAGTTGATGGGAAAGAAGAGTTCCCTTTTTCTGCAAGAATCAAGTAACATGAACAGCTTCTTTTGGATATTTTCTAATTCAACACCTTTATTCTTTAGTCTTACTCCATTTGGTTATGTGTGGTCAGTATGGAAGATCAGAAAAAAGAAGATCAAGCAGGCTGTTCCTCTTCAAGCATCACTTTGGGTACAGTATCTTGTGCTTATGGAACTGGCTAACTGTCATTATTAAAATAGGAAGTCCACTTACTCAATGTCAAATATATTTCCTGATATTCTTTAACAATGGATGTCATAAATTGCACTCTGATCTATTCTCCTTGTCAGAGGTAGACACTGGTGCAGGTTCTGGCTTTGGTAAAATGTCGTTCGGAGCCAGTAAGAGGACATCTGACAATCTCCCTAGCATAAATGGTCTTGACACTGCTAAGGAAGGTGAGCATTCTTATGAGTAGCTTCTTGAACTCAACCATTTGGTGCTCACTTTTATTTGTGCCAACTATTTTCCGTTGGTTGGGTTTAATAGTCTACGTAATCTACTTGTTTCATTTGACATATGATACCACTACTTCTTAACATCTGCTCTATAAACAAGAGTTACACTAAAACCCCAAATTTAGTCGAATGAAATATATGATATTGGAAGGAAAATATGTTCTCTATGTGCAATGCCTGTAAATTTTACTGGTATCACCTATATGATAACGTCAAATTGCTTTTATGGGGTGAATGGTATCATAATTACTGATGTTCAGATACGGAATAGTTTTATGATTAGCCGATCATTATGTTTTGATTTAAAATCACCAAGAGGATCACTGTCCTGATTTGAGTGCATAACATGAATATTTTATGTGAATTACTTTTTACGACTCTTTATTAAGTTAATTTTGTTTATGCCACAATGGATTGTTTAAACACTATCTGCTCTATCCTCAGAGTTTCAGTCGGACCGCAGCATTGGAGAGAAAAAACCTAGAACATCAGGCGATGAGGGTGTTTCGATGATAGAATTAAGTGGATATAATTCTAAGAGGCATGAGTTTGAAATTGAGTATGACAATGATGCTGAGCAGCTATTGGCTGACATGGAATTCAAGGACACGGATACTGGTGCTGAGCGTGCAATGAAAATAAGAGTTTTGCGTATATATTCAAAACGGTAAACTCTATCTCTTTGTATTATTATCTTCTTGTGCTTTTCAATTTGGTTTTGGTTCACTACTTCACTTAAATATTTCAGTCAGTGTTTGCAAAGTTAATGAATTATTAAGGAATTATGGATTTTAATCTCCTTTTGCTTCTGTTAGCTTTTCTATTAGTTGTTTGATGGTGTACCAAAAAACTTTTGTAAAAGTTTCCAGACCTTGTTCACTGATACATCTTGGAGATTGAACAGGTATAGGTCACTGGTCATTGCAATGTGGTGCAGACCATTTCTACTCAAGGAGATACAAGAACACTTGTATTTGGATGTTCTTCTGATGATTGGTGTTTCAGGCTGGGTGTATATGCTTAGTTTTGTGATATGCATTCTTCATTTCATTTGGCATACTCTGATTCTTTGTTAGATTGGAAGTTAGAGATTCATTAATTATTCAGAGAACTTGTATACGATTTGCTTGGAAAAAGTTATTAAAAATCCTTAAAGAAAAATAAAGTCAGATGGTTGAGTTCCTTTATAATTTTCTTTTCTTTGTCGTCATGAATCCGTCGATGTTGCAGGCTTGATGAAAGAAAAAGGAGGAAAGATTTTATTTTGGAAAGAAATCTATTATATCCCAACTCTTTTGAGAAGGACCTTACCTTGGAAGAGAAGGAATTGTGCAAGCAGTACAAGGTATTCATGCGATTTCAGTCTAAAGAGGAACATGAGCAGTTACTGAGGAGTGTTGTTGAGGAGAGGAGAATTTTGAAGAGAATAAGTGACCTTCAGGTATTATGGACACTGATATCATGTGCAATGCAATCATGCATGTCACAGTTTCTGTATCAAACAAGTAAATATCTTGAGTGATGTTACACAGAGTCCAGACTTGTTTTAAAAGATCATTACTGCTGAAAATAATTGGAAACCTGAGTAGCACCCTCTCCTGGTAAAAAAAAAAAAAAAAAAAAAAGAAAAATCTTTGTGTTGTTAAATTTGAGGAAGATGGGGTTGACTAATATCTTTTTTGTTATTTTACTTTGTGGAACCGTTCATTATTTTATTGCTTTCCAGCCATCTCGATTTGTCCAGTAGGGTGATCATTGTAAAACTGGGTTAAGGAGACGGTTGAATGACTTGGAATAAATGTTTGTTGCCTGCCTATATGTGGTAGCCACCTCAGGAATATGGTTAGGAGTATAGTTTGTTTGTGAATGTGCAGGAAGCTCGGGGTGCTGGTTGCCGGACGACTGCAGAGGCTGAGAGATACATGAAAGAGAAAAAGAATAGGGAAGGTGGAAAACAGTTGCAAAGAATGAGTAATCAAAAGGGAGAAGTAGAGGTGGGTAGCCCCAGCCCCAGGGGAAGTAACAGCTACAAGAGTCCATCATCAGAAGGTGGTGGAACAGAGAAGTGGGACGTAAGTGGATTCATAGGAGCTGATATACTGTGCGAAGCTGTAAGTAAAACAGATGATTGATTTAAATGGTTGATCAGTTTGAATGTGTTGTGTGAAATGAAATGAAATGAAATGGTGGTGCAGGAGAAAGAGCTATGCGGGGAGATAAGAATTCTACCAGCGCATTACCTGAACATGCTGCAGACCATGTCAATGGGAATTCTGAGTGGAAACATAAGCAAGAGTTCCGATGCACATCCCCTCTTCAACCTTCATCCAGCAAAGGTCGACAAAGTTTATCACATGCTTATCAAAAAGGGAATCATTGCTCCAACATAGCCCACCTATTTAGCAGCTTCCACTTTGTTTTAATAGTCGCATGTACAAACTAACCAAATTAATGAAACCTAAGCACACACTAATTTGGTTTATTGGGCTTCCCGGCCCAGTATATGCATTCTTTTTTTTTTAGATAATTAAAGTCTAAAGCTGACTTCAAAGTTGAAGCACATACAGTATGTGTATATCAATAAACCAATAACAATATAAAGTGGATTCCTTTTTTTAATTTAATCATTATTTTATTTTTAAAAATTATGGTATTTGTTAGATGAGCAAGCAACCTAAGTGTCTAAGCAACGTGATATTGAAAATAAATATAAAAATCAATTAATTGCAAGTTATTTATCTTCTTATTTCTAATAAAAGTATTAATTTTAATTGTGTTCTCAAATTCTTTAATTTAAACTGATACATCGTTTAGATTTTAATGTTTCAACACTCCCATACAAATTTGTTAAGAGACTTGAATTAAAAATAATTATATGATCCCTGTTCCTAATCTAAAAATGATAATCCATTGCCATTGGCCGTCATTTTCCTTCGCAACTTGCTATTTATCATTGTTACTATTATTTATATTTTTGTTAATTATATTCTAAAGTTGAGGAAAAATAAGCCATAACTTACAAGGCCCACTTCTCCATGTTACTTGCTAAATATAACCTAACACCAAAATAAAGGTAATGACTTAGCTACCCTTTTTCATCCTTTTCTTTTCTCTTTCAAATTAATTTTAACATTTTAGCTAAAGTACTATAATATTCTCAATTCACTTTTCCTTAATTAATTATTATTAGGTTTTCTTTTTCAAAATAATTTAGCAAGACGTGCAGTAGTAGTTAGGATCTTATACTCTAATTTAATTTCATATTTATGTTATAATCCCTTCGTCCACAAAAAAAAAAAAAAAAAAATCCCTTTTTTCATATTATATTATGAATAAAATGATTATTTATAAAAAATATGCATATTCCTTTTCATAAAGAATCATTTATTTATAATTGTATCTCACAATATCTTATAAACCCTCCGACATATCGTATTAAACTCTATGCAAGAAAATAAGACATTTTTTGTGGACGGAGATAATATTAAATATAATACACATTATATATTAATTAATGATTATTATTTATATTATTCAATATATATAACATGTATTAGAAAAATAAAAGTGTAACATTAGATTGAAATATGAGATCCGAAATTATAAGTTTACTCTATAATTTTTTTAAACCCTCCCGCTCATAAATTTAATATTTCCCATTTTTTAAGGAAGAGTTAATATTTCTAATGAAACCCTAAAATTTATGTGTTTGCATTACTCATAAATATTTTTACTTTATTTGGTTTATTTATATATATGGATATTAACATATTTTAACTGCTGGGTATCGATATAGTTGTAGTTGTACCACCATTTAAAATAAACTCTCAACAGTTTTTCTTTTTTTAATTATAATTATAATTTTTGGTGCTCGGCGTTGGACGGAATATCCCGCCGTAAGCTGCCGGTAAACCCTACTCAGGCAATTTCTGTTCCCCTCCTGTTTTATACTTACCTCTGAGTAAGCTCTCTTATTTTTTTATGGTGTTAATTTGTTTTTAATTACTGATGCCAATTTTGCATTTTGTACTGTGGTCTCAGAATTTCAGATTTAACCCTAGATTTGGTGTGGATCTGAAGCTAATTTTGGTGGATCAGTAACCTTCAGATAGTCTGTGACTGGATTGTTTCTGAATCTCGGTAAGTTTTAATTTTTCGGGTTACTTTTCAGATTGTTTATTTGGAGCTCAAAATTGGTGAAGAATGACGTCTTCAGTAACCTTTGCTTGCTATTTTATGCTTTTTATACCTTAGATCTTCAGTTGAGCCGAGTCATTATGCTAAAAAATAGTTATATGTTTTTTTGGGTGTAATTTGAATTCTGCGTGAAAGTTTTTCGACTATGTGGACTTTTTCTCGAAAGACAAGCTTACTGAACTTGAAGCCTACTTCTTTGATCTTGTTAAATTATTTAAAGCTACAGTATTTTGATGTTTTGTTGGACTTGCTTTCGTGTGGTTGGCAAGATTTGAATTTGGTGTTGATCTGTGTTAGTTAAGGGTTGAATTGGACAATGATGCGTGTTTTTGCACGCAGTTAATTGAATTGAACAATAAATCATTCAATTTGAGCATTAGTGTATCCAATAATAATGCTGTTCATAGCCTAGATCTTTATTTAAGTGAGACATTATGCTAAAAAAAATAGGTGGTATCTTATTTTTCCGTGTAATTTGAATTTTCCTTGAAGTTTTTTGACTAAGGTAGTCTTTCTCGAAAGGCAAGCGTACGAGGTTGAAGCATGCTTCTTTGATCTTGTTAAATAATTTAAAGTTACCGTATTCTGATGATTTGTTGAACTTGGCTTGCGTGTGGAGGGCAAGATTTGAACTTGGGGTTGATCTGTTTTATTTAAGCGTTGAATTGGACCATAATGCATGCTTTTGCACGTAGTTTAGGGTTAAACTGAACAGTAAATCATTCAATTTGCGCAATAGGGTATCATATTAAATCCAATAATAAATCGTTCGCTGATTTTGTGTTATTTATTGTGGAAAAAATTTCTATATTTGGTAGAGGATAACTACAATTTGTTTCCATGCATGCAGCAAATAATAAAGGCTATTTTCAGAAAGCGACGTGGATCGTTATCCAGTATACGGGGCTTGTAGTTTTTCATTGAGAACTTCGGTTTAATTCTTCTGGTTCAATTCTGGGTTTGAGATGGGATCCAACGTAAATGAAGCACTTAAAACGAAAGATATTGCGGAAAAACAGTTCATTGATAGAGACTTTGTTGGTGCAAAGAATTCTGCTTTAAAAGCACAGATGTTGTGTCCTGAAATGGAGGGTATATCTCAGATGGTGGCCACGTTTGGAGTCCACATTGCTTCTGAGGCAAAAATCAATGGAGAACTTGATTTCTATTCAATTCTTGGAGTGGATCCGTCTGTGGACAAGTCCAAACTAAAGAAACAGTATAAGAAGTTGGCAGTACTGCTCCATCCCGATAAGAATAAAACCACTGGAGCTGATGCGGCATTTAAACTTGTCTCCGATGCGTGGTCTCTTTTATCTGATAGTGTTAAAAGAAGCTCGTATGATCAAAGGAGAAATTCATATGCTGGGTACGCTGCTGGAACTGGTGGTCATGACAAGTTTTCAGGTTCTCATTCGAGGTTGGATACATTTTGGACTGTGTGTACCTCTTGTCACGTTCAGTATGAATATCTGAAAAAGTATGTGAACAAGCGACTTTCCTGCAAGAACTGTCGTGGTGTCTTCATTGCTGTCGAAACTGGGTTATCCCCAATGAGTGGTTCTTTCCCATATAGCAGTTACTCTTATGGCCCTGAGAATGGGTATGGAAGTCATGGTTGTGGTGTCCCGTATGTACCCAAAACTACTGGATATCATGCAGCTAATGGGCATACAGGACATCATACTGGGTACAAGTCTGAGCATGTCTCTACTATATCATTTCAGGGTAACTCCTCTGTGAATTCTGTTGGTGTTTTAGATCCTAATGGTCTGTCTACGTCATCCTTTCTCTTTTATCAAGCCAATGGAGAGGCAAACAAAACTAAAGCAAACACAGAACATAACAAGGTAAAGGCTACGGGTCATATGGTATCTAATGGATACACCAGTCACAAGGATGCATCAAAGCCTAAGCGTGGTAGACCCTCCAAGAAGAGGAAAATGGAGTTCGGGAGCTCATATATCAATGGACATGAAGAAATTCCCCTAAATGTTTCTGCAGAGGCGAAAATTGCCAATGCGAATGGAACATGTAAGTCTTCTTCTAGGCTTCCCTCTCTTTTTGAGACTTCAATTAGACGAAGCTCAGCTGCTCCTGTAGTCGATGCTAGACAGTTGTTAATCGGTAAGGCAAGGTTGGAAATCCAAAGGAAATTAGAAGAGATGCGGTTGGCTTCAGAAGCTGCCGCTGCAGAGGCTGAGAAGAGAAATACCCTTGCCGAAGCTGATAAGTCCAGTGAGAAAACTAAAGTATTAGGTGCAGGTTTTCAACCAGAACTCAAGAGAAGTGCTTCAATGGCTATAACTGTTCCAGATCCCGATTTTCATGATTTTGATAAGGATAGATCAGAGGAATGCTTTAAACCAAAGCAGATATGGGCCCTATATGACGAAGAAGACGGCATGCCTCGCTTATACTGTCTAATTCGTGAAGTCATCTCAATGAATCCTTTCAAGATTTATATAGGCTACTTGAGTTCCAAGTCAGACACTGAATTCGGGTCGGTAAATTGGTTGGATTCTGGGTTTACCAAATCTTGTGGAAGTTTCCGGGTGTTCCATTCTGAAACGGTTGAGCAAGTCAACATCTTCTCGCATCTTCTGAGCAAGGAGAAGGCAGGTAGGGGAGGCTGTGTGAGAATCTACCCGAGATGTGGAGATATATGGGCTGTATATCGGAACTGGTCACCCGATTGGAACAGAAGTACCCCTGATGAAGTGAGGCACCAGTACGAAATGGTTGAGGTTCTTGCTGACTATTCGGAAGAGAATGGTGTATGGGTAAGTCCGCTAGTTAAACTGGATGGATACAAGACTGTGTATCAGAGAAATGGAGACAGTAATGCGGTTAGATGGATCCCTAGGAGAGAGATGTTGCGATTTTCTCACTCGGTGCCATCTTGTTGTCTTAAAGATGAAGGCACTAATTTGCCAGAGGGATGCTGGGATCTTGACCCTGCTGCAACTCCAGAAGAGCTTCTTAAAGCAGAGGCGCAACCTCAAGGTATTGCAACGGATCCAGCTGAAGCTAAAGGAGGAGTTTTTGAAGCAAGCGTGGATGTTTTCGGGAGACGTGCTGTTGAGGTTTGTGAAGGTGAAGATATGATAATAGAAGATGCAGCAGCAGCTCGAGTCCCTCAGACTAAAACAATTGCCAAGGTTTTGGAAGAGCTAAGTTAATCCCAACACTACATGAGAAATTGAGGGCCATGATTGATATGATAATGTTGGAAGTAGAAACTACTGAAATGTACAAGTGTTTGCGTACAGATTTAAATACAGCATAGGTCCTACTCTGGATAGTTGGAGGATAATACTAATCCTTTCCCTTCCTCTTAACCTTCCTTTCCTTACCTTTACCTTTACCTTTATGGGGAGGGGAACTTTATATGTATGTTGTATTCTAAATTCAGATATTCGCTTCTTCCTATTTTCTCTCCAAAGTGTTTGTTTTTTGGTTGCACTTTATTCTTGACTTGAGTCGCATGATTTGTTCTACTCAACATTTTACACTGCTGCTGCTCAACTGTATTCATTATCTTCTTTTTACCATCATTCTGAATTCAGATATGATTTGTTCTACAACCACCTCAAAACTGAAATTCTAGATACTAAATTGAAAATTTGTTCACCCTTTTCAGTGATAAATAAATGCTATCAACGATCCAGATTTCGGATTTCTTAGCCGATAAACTCATCGGTCAATCTTAGTTACACAAGGAGGAGCTTTTAGCAGATAAAGTACTTGTACATTGCTACAAAATAAAAGATTCCAACTTGTATTAAAATCTTTCTTAGTTCCCATGATTAGATTTTATTTCCTTAAACACGAACATCGGCCTCATGTTTAGCTGAAACTGAAAGGCTAGCTATTTAAATGGACCGAAAGATTAAGGCCACTGGGCTCAGTGATTATATATATATATACGTACCCCCAAAGTATGTTAACTTATTTTATTTGTCCATTCACAAAAAATATGCACATCCCCTTTAAGAAAATAATCACTTTATTACATGTACTCATATACAATTATTTTATTCATAAAAGACCTTATAATACAATATTCTTATTTTATTTATTCTATCTACTTTTTTTTTTTTTTTTTTAACTTGTGCTCTTCTATATAAACATATTTTTTATGAAATGAGCAATGGGAGTATATTGTAACAGGAACCATTTTTATTCCTTTTGATTCAATACACACTTATATTGAACATAGAGGAAGGAATATATATATAAAAATATTAAGTCAAAATTTACCTAATTAAAGCTGCAGAAAAGTGCAATCATTCATGTACATATAATTAACCAATAAAAATATAAGGTCAAATACTTTTTTTTTCCAATACTTTTGGAAATTCATCGATTTTTGTCTATACTTTTATTTCATAAATTATTGCTTGTACTTTCATTTTAGTTACTACTTAAAAGCATTTTTATTCATATTTTCAGGTAAGACTCGTTTGATGTGGACACCAAAATTTACACGTGTTGTCGATGTGTATCAATCTGACGTCGTGAATTTTATGTACACAATATTTTTATAAATTTGGTCTTATAACATTTATTATATCGTAATATTTTATATTCTCACAAATTTGAAATTATTTGATAATTAATAGCTCGTCTTTATCTATAACTATATAACAATAAAAAGTTAATTTTTGTATTGGAATTTTTTTAAGCTCATAACCTACTTTCTAAATCTATAAAGAATACATTATCACAGTAATGGTAAAAAAATGGTCGCAATCTAAAACTGTAATTCATACCCCCTATACTAAATAACCATAAAAAACAATAACTTTAAAATAGAACCTCTCCCCTCCCCTCCCAAAAACCTATAATACACCATGTATCACTAATTTGATTTGCAACAGTTTCCAATAAAAAAAAACTTGCTGCTAAAATAAATGAATAATGCCAAAGGATTATCAAACAAACTTGGTGCCATTTGTAAACCAATACTTATAAAAAAGACAATCAAGAAAATGAAAAAGAAGGAAGCCATTTCAACTACTAAAGTTTTGGATTGAATGCTCTAAATTTCAATTTATGGGTGCATGTCTATGTATGTATTTCTGTACATCCATACCATACTATACTATACTATACTATACTATACTATACTATACTATACTATACTATACTATACTATACTATACTATACTATACTATACTGCCACTCTTATTTTGGTAGGTAGTGTGGATAAAATAAATGTTTTGTAATATATACTACAGGCCACCAATAAATCTCTTCAAAACAAGAATATACTCCTATCCACAATTTTTTCTCTCCACTCAAAACAAAACAAAACAAAAATCTCTTGCTAATTCTCTCATTTACAATCCCTCCCTACCCTAACAGGTAAAGAAAACCATATATACTAGTCCTACAGGGCAGGCTACAGGTAAAGAAATACTATGCTGGCCTGGCTGGCTGGCTGTGTGTTTTGTGTTGAGAGAGTTTTTCAGAGCTGCATTAAACAAAAGTCCAACCAAGTTTCCTTTGCCTGCAATCTCTGCTACACAACAAAACAATTCCAAGTTTCAGCTACCTTTAAAATGTCTGCCCCTTGAAGATAGCAATCACCCCATCTCGAAGAAGCGTGCCACAGCTGAATACAGCTCTCCCTCTCCAAATGGTTTAGATACATATTCATCCATCCCGCACTTGATGCACGCTTCGTGAGTCGCTTGAATCACGTCTGCTGTCATAGCTAGTATCGGAGTGTGCCAACCTCCCTCAATCCTCATGCTTTTATTGTATTCGTTTTCAAGGTTCCGAATTTGTCGGGTAGCTTCAAACCTAAACAAAACCCTTCATTAGCTTTACCCTAAACAGTAACAACAATGATAAGACAAACATTACATACCCATCCATTTCTGGCATCTGGAGATCCATAAAGCAAGCATCAAACTTGTGAGGAGGATTCAGCAACTCAACCGCCAAATTGCCTCCTTCCACACAAGTAATGACTGCACCATACTTGTTCAGGCACCCCTCTGCTACTCTCCTATTCACAGCATTATCATCCACAACCAATATTTGTTTGCCTTTGAGTAGACCTGTTAGTGTAGATGGTTTACCACTTGTGTCCACCCTCTTTCCAGTAGCTTGCTGGAAGGTGGATAGCAGCACACTTAGTCGAAGAGGCTTTGTTATCAACACATCCCCTAACTCCTCCAACTTCACCTTATTGCGCTCGCTACAGCTAGCTAATAAGAATATCTTCAAACCATTGTGTCTCATCGTCTTTATCAGGCTATGGAATTCTTCATCCCAATCATCTTGGTTGATGATAACCATTGCAATTTGTTGTTTAGACTCCAACGCCTCAATGCTAAAACACAAAACTACAGCCATTAGCCAAACTGGTCTCCGGTTGCACAAAAATTAACTGATATTTCCAGAAAGAAAATACCTGGTCGCGGAGCTGCACAAAAAACGGGAGCGAGCAAACTCCATGCTGGAACTTATGTCCACATACATTCCAAGTCTCTGAAGATGGTATTTTGTGACCTGTGCGCGGATTCTTTTCTCATCAATTACCAATGCTCTCAGCCCCTGAAATCCTGAAACAGCAGGATCACAAAGCTGCCATATCTTTTCCAGAGAGCTTGTTTCTGCTTTCGTGAAGGTTACAGTAAATGTAAAAGTAGTGCCAATGTTAGGTTCACTCACAAACCCAATCTCTCCAGCCATAAGTCCTACCAAACGCTTGCTGATGCTCAATCCTATTCCAGTCCCACCATATTTGCGTGATGTGGAACTGTCGGCTTGCATAAAAGGCGTAAAAATCCTGCCTTGTGCTTCGGGAGGTATACCTGTACCAGTATCTTCAACAGTCACTAACAATTTGATTTTTCCAGTTTCTTCTGCATTTTCACTAAGATTTCCAAAATTTTCCCAACTTCTCCATCTGTCAACTACCCGAAAACCACTCAATGTGTTAAAAGAAGCATTTAAGCCATCTTCAGCCACATTCAAGCTTTGACGTAGAACTTCATCCTTCACGTCGAGGGAAGACTTCACTTCATCTGCTAAATGCACGGAGACAAATATGTGCCCCTCATCATGCGTGAACTGCGAAAGATAATATTTATTTAGAGACATGTAAAATAGTGCCATTATCTTCAAGAAAATAACCAGCAATCATTGAGGAAAGACAAGCATGCCCTATACACAAGCAGCCGAATTCTGATACCATTAACAAATTATGAAACTTCCCTGGTATTATACGACTAAGACAAACTAAGATGGTCACAAGTTCACCTGCTTTAAATAAAGACAAGTTCAAGAAAATAAGTCCCTTACAAAACAAAATATCTCAAGAGGTGACAAATCGAATTAGTGACCTATATCTGAAAAATGCATGATAAAAATTCTGGGCGAACCTTGATTGAGTTCCCGACAAGATTTGTGACAATCTGCCCAAAGCGTTCCTGGTCGCCAATGAGCACTTCTGGAACTTTATCTGATACATAAACAGCCAGCTGGTTCCACCATAATAAGATGGTAAACCGAAATAATATTAGAAACTCGACCATACATGTACACACACACACACATAGAGAGGAGAGAGAGAGAGATCACAATTTTTAGCTTTCTACCTCAATCCCTTTTTCATGAGATTTTCCAGAAAAAATTGACAGGACCTTGTCAAGAACAGCATGCAGATCAAAAGGCACAGCCTCTAATTCAAGCCTGCCAGATTCAATCTTGGCCTGATCTAAGACCTTGTTGATTAATGATATCAAATCCTTTCCGCTATCATGAGCAGTTTGCGCAAAATTCAGTTGGCAGGCATCCAGATTTGTATCCATAAGCATCTGGAGCATACCTGAAATAAAGTGTTGCTTTAGCATTACTAGTAGCAAAAGTTTGAGAAAATAGAACAACCACTACTACTCTCAGTGGCAGAAATATTAAGATAAAATCTAAAAATTACCTAAAACCCCATTCATTGGAGTCCTGATTTCATGTGAAACTGTGGCTAAAAACTGCAAAAGGGATAGAAGTTATATAGGAAATAGGAAGAAACAAAGTCAAAAAAAAAAAAAAAAAAAATTGTTTTAGTTCATCTGAAATTTACCTGAGACTTCGCCACATCAGCTGCCTCAGCACGATGTTTGAGTTCCATCATCTCCCTATAGTCATGTTCCACCTTCGCAATTTGGATTAAAGCTGCATGAAAGATATGACCCAGAAGCAAAGTAATGACAAGTACTCCAACAGAAGCTGCTATAGCTTGCCAGGGAGGAGGACGTTTCTGTTTAAACCTTCACCCCAAGAATGGAAGATAGTTTTAGAAGTGTGTGTTGTTTCTTACTTTTCCTTTTAGAAAGATTAAGCAATCTAACCTGCAATGCATCTCATGCTTTCTAGTAGGATCCCCAAAATCAAGGTGGCTAATATGCAGCACCCCCGTATCAACCACATCAGAGTCAGAGCCATACATTTTGATTGGTGCAACTTGGTTGGTTGTATCATAAACATTCACCATGACAGTCTGTTTGCTAGCAAGTTGATGCAGAAGCTTCTCAACTAATGACGGAACATCATAAGCAGCACCTAGATACCTATTATGAGGCAGTCAAAAATATGAAATCTGAGAGAAGTACGACTCCCTGCTGCATGCAAAAACTAAAGAATTACTTACCCCACAGTAGCATTGATGCGTTCCTCTTCCGTGGCATTGAGAGGTAGATTACTGCTGTATACAGCAAAAGTAAGTACAACACCCAGGTGGTTGGATTTTAATAACTTGAATGGTGATGTCAGGACACCCTTTCCAGATGCCCTAGCACGTAAGATATTGTCACAGTCTTCCTGTATTAAGACAACTTTAAGAATATGTTGCATCAAGTGGACTTTTCACTTTTCTATACAATGAATGTTGCATTAAGGTTCCTTTACTCTAATTATTAGTCTATGCATGTAAATGTTAAAGCATCCATGAAAGAGAATGGTCAAACATGTATTAGATTATGAACCGAAGAAGCTAAATTAAGCACTAAGTCCAAAAGAATGCAAGTGGACTACTTTTAAATGAAACTGAGAATCATCCTTATGTTAGGCTGAAAGCATGAAAAGTTCATATGAAACAGTTGAGCAATGAATTCACTACCAACTCTAATCTTTATAAACCACTTTGATATGAAACTTATCATGGTTCCCAAACTAAAATCGCATATTAAGAAAGCGAACAGAAACGGACTATATCTTCCTAGGAAATGCAACATTTAAATTTTGCATGTTATAACTGCCTAGTTCCTCCGAGTAAGGATAAGAGAGATATTTTTGCACGAAAAGCTTGTGCTTATTGCAATACTTATCCACTTCTTTTTTACTATTATTTTTTTATAGTACATTTTATCAACAATACAAGGGATTAACAGAAGTAATTTAATATTTCAGTAAATTGCAGGCATAAAAGAAAAAAGTATTCCAGAAGCAAACCTTGCCAGACATCATATCAATTGAGACAATGTGAGATACAGTTTTCTGTGAGAAAATAACAGGCGCATATTCATCTTGAGCAGGGGAAGTGGTGAAGTTTTCTGGGTTACAGTCTTGAGCTAAAGTTTGATCTTCAACATCCATTTTTTTTATTGTCCATCCATACTGCTGCTCAATACGCTCCCTTTCGGAGTGACGGATTCTTAAAGCATAAGCGACCCCACTGGTAAGTGGCCTTTCAAAAGCTGTTCTCTCAGTATAATCTTCAAAGATATTCTGCATAATCCAAATTGGTGAAATATGAGTTTAAAACGGATGTCATTCTGTAACCAGAAGATAGAAGTTGTGAGGCATTTGTAGTTTTGTACCTGATCTATAGCAGACGGTTGTATTCCATGGTGAAATGTAGAAACAAGAATAGCCAATGCATGAACATGGTTCATGCTGACATTAAACTGGTCTTGGAGCATCCGAGCGCGTTCATCGCACATATTTGCCAGAGTTTCTTTCCTTCTCGTCATTATATCTTCATTCATGTACCAAAATAACCAAAATGAAGTAATAACTCCGCCTAAGACAAAAACGACCAAGAGCTTTTTCCTCCACTTTCCAGTGTTTTGGGAAGAATATTGCAGCTGAGGTTGCGGCAACAGTGTTTCTTGTTGACTACAAAGTATTTCGTATAACCCGCGGAGCCTGTAGCTTATAGCCATTCCAATAAGGATCCACAAGCAAATTTCTGCTAACCTCATATAGATGCCCACACAATAATCCGTGGCGTGAGAATTAAGCACCCTCATTTGCAATTCATTCTGCAAACCAAGCTCAAAGATAAGGATTTACATGAGGCACAGCAGATATTAACTGCTCAAGATATTTATGTTCACAGTGGTCATTTTCATTAAAACAAGGGCCTGGGTAAACGTTTTTAGATGATTTGAAAAGGTAAAAGAGCTTTGAATTTTTACAAATTGCCCTTGGAGATTTCAAGTATAGTAAACTACAAAGATGTCATTAGCTTGAAACTCAAAACCCCCCAATTGTCATTCAGTTTAATAGATTCTACGGAGGAAAACATTTTTCTCATTATAATTAGCTAGGAAGTCAATAAAGATTAAGCATCCATACCGGTCGATATCTAATTTTATGATTAACATGTACTGCAAAAAGGGTGCAAGCAGAATTAAGTGTTGCTCTCATCTGATGTTTGGTTAGTGAGCTCTTTAAGAATTTGTGAACAAACTGTATTTGCAGAAGAAAACTCTATATGATCCCCATCCCCTCTAGACAATAAACCAAAATTCTTCTTATCTGTCTCAAGTACTTAGTAACACAAGGTATGATACTATCCATTGAACCAATAAGAAGTGAGAAGAAAATTTGTTACACATGATCTTCAATCACATTCCATCGTATTAACAAATCTTACCTCCGTGCAATTAGGATGGGCAGATGAAAATGTAGCATTTAGCATACACAATGTTGGCATCCCTTCAGACGATGGTAATCCAGGAGACATTCCGATGGCACCCTCTACAGGTGAGCAAGAAGCCCGGAGTTGTATATCTTCAGTCACAAATTCACAGTGCCTCTGGGATACCTGGTTCTCAGAATCTAGAAATTCAAGCGCGCAGGAAGTAGTTCTGCTAGTGGGCATTCCATATCCTGATTCTCTGCAGCAAGCGAAAGACGAAATCTGGAACGATGACAAAAATAATTAGCTGAAAGAAGAAAAAGGAGCAAGCAGAACATGTGGGTAAGGAGTAATTTGCCACACAGCATATTTTATTAAATGTTAAGGCAAGAGCATAGGAGGAAAGTTTTCTTTGCATACAATAGAACAATGGTCGGAAAAAGGATAAGCTCACCCAAGATTGCATTCTACAAAGTCCACTTAATATAAGGAATAGCCCTGTACAATGAAAATTATACGCATTTATAAAACTGTAGTAACATTTAATTCATGTTTAGTTTCAATATGACTGATTTCCCACAATAAGCACCCCCCCCCCCCCCCCCCCCCCCTTCCCCATCATTGCAGCACGAAGAAACCCACAAAACAAGGTATCATCAACATAGACCATATGCAACTGATATGCATTACAGCAATAATCAGTAGGTGAATCGAGTCCTGTTTGAGAAAAAGGACAACAGAAAGATATTTTTGCCTAAATAAGCCAAGGCAATACTAACCTTCTGGTTGCTCGCGTTGCAGTTTTCCAATGAATCTCGGGAAGCTTCTTCAATTAGAAGGATGGTTTCAACTTTTCTTTCCAATTTTCCATGATTAGAGCTAACCGAGACCCAAATGAAGATACAGGAAGCCACAAGGCACAAGAGTACAAGTACTCTTATCCATTTCCAATGACTTGCTCTTTTATGCAATGACTCTTTAGCATCCCTGATGCTGCCATTCAAGCAAGAAGAATGCTTGTGATTTGAAGGCATCTTCACCAAAAACCACTTACTACATATTTTGAGGAGTGACCCTACCTAGAGTCGAGAAGATCATCCAAGAAAGACCCACCATGAGAATCATTATAACTGTATATTGAATACAAGTGTCAACGATGGAACTCGGGACACGGCAATAAGCCTTCAATGGGTAGCAATGAAGTTAAGGGCTTTCAGGAAGAGAAACTCTTTAAAAGAATCACAAGAGGGAATCAAAATCTGAAAAGTACGCAGTGCAACAGTAGATTCTGCAGTGACAAATTTTCTCACAGTAACATGTGAAGAAAGAAAGTGGTACGTAAAACCAACAACGAACAACCTTAAGTTGGTTCAGGACAGGAAGCAAATAACAACTTGGAAACTAATTTGAGTAGAAAAGATGGTGAAAATCAGGGCCCTTACCTTTCTTTTAATAAATGGAAAAATCAGAAGCAAAACCCTCTAACGTGTAGAATTGCAGAAGGAAAGTGAAACCAACTGGAAGCATCAAAGAGACTATTTTTATCATAAAACACACATCATCAATAGAAACTGGATTCACATAAATCCAGTTGGTTTCACCCCAAATCCAACTGGAATCAATTATCGAGGTTGCTTTTCTTTTCTTTTCTTTTCACTCCCTCTCTCATCATCCAGCTTGTTTAAAGGGACTTGTAATGTTTGCTATAATACATCATTATCTCATCATCTATGTGGGGTAAGGCAAGGAAAAAAGAAACAAATGGGAAACAAGATACAAATATAAAAATGTAAAGGGGAGTATCGGTAAATAGGAATAGTAGTAGTACTTCATTAATACTCCTACTTATTTTCCGTCCCTACTGTGTATAATTGCAGGAGTATTTCTTTTGCTTTTGAGAGATGTTGAAAGAGACCCAACCTTTCAGCCTAGCGTTTAAAGCGAGTGTTTTGTTTTCTTCTGCCACTCTAGATTAGACGTGTGTGTTTGGGAGAAGAGAGATGGGAGCCAAACTAGCGTAGCTTTTTGTATGTTGAGCTCAGAGAGAGTTCTGAAAGTGGAAAAAGGGCGGGGTGGGGGCCATGGGAAAGCTGTAAAAATCAAACAAAAGAATTGAACAAGCGGTGATAGTCTTTAAGATTAAACTGCATTATTTAGTGAACCATTAAAATAATTAAGGCATGGCCATGCATGTCCTCTGCGTACCTTACCCTACACATTAATAAAAGGTTCAAGTGCAAGTGAAGCACAATTATACTAATTATTGGTTTGACCATTTTTACTTCCAAGATTCTTCTCAAAATATTTCGCATATATTAAGCAAAGCTTTTTGCACATCTCTTGTTAAATTATTTGTATTGTCATACTCAGATGGAGTGGAGAAAAACCGGCATCCATACTAAAATTTAATCTGCAGTTGCGACATCTTATTACAGACTGACTATTCAACTGCCATAACAAAGAAAAAGCTATGTATGCATCTCATTTTTGACCACCGGCTTCAGCAGGATCAAGGACCTCAGCTTCAACCGTCTCCGGGATAGATGCTTGTTGCTCCGCAGACGAACCCCACTTGCCTAAAAGTGCCAAGTTCATCATCTCGTATATCTTCCCTCCCAGCTGTGCAGGACTCTCAGGCTGCATCAATTTAATTACAATTCATTAATGCTCATGCAACATGAGGATCACAAACTCTACATTTCCTATTTGGGAAGAAAATATCAAACTACTTACGGTGAAACCACTGGAAATCAAAGCCGTGTCATACAAAAGATCAATGGCCCTCAAGGCTTCTTCATCATTTGGACTACTCTTGCAAGCAGCCTGCAATATTCATCAAAATAAGTCAATAGGTTGAAATACAAGATTTTAATATCCTCCAGAATTCTGTTATTCAAAAAGCAATCATACACTTAAACTTTTGATGATTGGATGTTCAGGATTGATTTCAAAAACTCTCCTGCTTCTCATAAACTCGAGGCTAGAAGGATCACCAACTGTTTGTGCTTTCATTAGCCTAAATGAAAAAACGAAAAATGTTATAAAGATTAAATTTAACTCTCGGTAGACATGATATATGCATTGAAAGATAGATATCTGGCCCAGCATAAGCTCGAGATTTCACCTTTCCATGTTGGCAGACCAACCAAACTTCCCGGATGCAAGAACACAAGGTGATGAGCTGAGACGATTTGAGACTTGAACACTTGCAACTCTATCGCCCAGATGTTTCTTAATCCATTCACAAGTCTGGCTGAACTCTTGCTTTATTTCTTTTTCCTTCTCCTCATCCTTATCACCTACAATAATTCATCCATAAGCAAACCAACCATCTATGATCAGGAGGAGCATTATCTCTTAGTTCAAGTTGTATGTGAGACGATGAACATAGCACACAATTCACACTTTAAAACTGCTAAAATAAAAACACTAGAACTTTCTAGTGGATTTTCAGATAACTAATTGCAAAAAGGTAAAAACTTGTGTGAGGCCGTCACATGGCATGAGGCATCACAAATTAACACCCACCCAGGTAAAAGTGTTAATGCACCATGCTCTCAATTTATACCCCATTCATCATCTCATGGCATGACACCTTCTCACATAAGACCTAATCATGCAAAAAAGGGAGTAGCCTGCTTGCTGGACACATATGAGAAGGTTTTCATAAACTAACCCAGATCTAAATCTTCTTTGCTGATGTCAACAAAGTTCTTATCCTTGTAAGATTTCAGATTTTGGATGGCAACCTCATCTATAGGATCCACTAAGAAAAGAACCTGCACCAGAGTAGTAAATAATGGTAACCAACCAAGCAGGAGAAAACTATACAGACAGCAGATAAATTAAGTAAGCAGGTGCAGCATACTTCAATATCCTTTTCAACAAGTTTCTCCAAGAAAGGTGTACTCCTTGCACTAGCTACACTGTCTGCAGCAATGTAATAAATATCTTTCTGCTCGGGTTTTTGGTTCTCTACATACTCATCCAAGCTGATCATATCCTCATCACTTTGAGATGAAAAAAATAGTAGCAATGGAGCAATACGCTTGTGGTTCTCACGGTCCTCAATGCAGCCTAATTTTAAGTGTTTGCCAAAATTGTCCCAGAACCTCATGTAGTCCTATACAAGGGCAGTAGTTGTATAGGAGTTAAAACATTAACAAAATCAAGTGATATTTTACGCTTCATAACATCAAATCTGAAATGACATGGGAAAGAAGTACAATCGCAATTGAAGAACATAAGCAATTTTAAGAAGGTAAAAATATACTTCTCTATCCTCACTCAGACTTATGCCCAGAATCATGTCAAAGGCCTTGCGCACCAAGCGTTTCTTCATAATGCGAACCTACGTCAAGAAGCAGAATTAAGCATGAGTCAGTATGTATGTCACTTCTGAAATAAGACAACTCATTATCCTTTGTACTTACAATACGACTTTCTTGTAGGATTTCACGTGAGACATTCAGCGGGAGATCATTCGAGTCCACAACACCTTTAATGAAGCTCAAGTACCGTGGGAACTACCACAGACAGAAGAACTGGAATAAATATGGGGTTACTTAACATTCAATAAACAATCTCTACATAAATGTCCTTCATTTTCTCACCAATTCACCGTCAAAATCATCAGAAATGAATACTCGTTTGACATAGAGCCTTATATTCTTTGTCTTGGAGTTGACTATGTCATCTTTCCCAGTTGCTGCAATAGATGGCACATACAGAATAGATCTAAACTCCACTTCACCCTGAGCAACCAAATAGAATGATTCAGAAAAGAACTAGCCAGCAAACAAAAATCAATATAGCGCATTAAGGTTTACACTCTTGAATTATTTCTATTTCTAAAAACTCATGCAGGATGTAAAACAATTATTGAATAGTAGCTTCCCAAAACAGTAAAAAGCCAAAAAAAATTAAGTGCATAGGAGTCAGTATGACCTCAGTAGTAAAGTGTGAAGAGGCAAGAGGGTCCAAATACTCATTAAATGTTTTTTTGTAAAAGTCATTATAATCCTCCTTGGTGACTTCTTTGGGGTTGCGAAGCTGCATCAAACAGATAAAGTATAATATTATCAAGGCTGCAGTTTAATTAATTATTAATTAAAAAAATTGTAGTTCATACTTACCCATATTGGCTGTGTCTCGTTTATAAGCTCCCAATCCCAATATCGTTCAACCACAGTCTTAGTCTTCTTTTTCTGTAATAACCATTACAAAAAAGGCACTAAGTGAACTGAAAGGGAGCGGATATATATATTTCATAAAGGTACTTATAAAAGAACATTAATTTTGAACACAGCACCTCAGTCGTGCCATCTTGCTCAGCCTTATTGGCTTCAGCAGGATCCTCATCAACCTCGACCTGCAAAAGTGTAATCTCGTTAAGTACTTGGCAAGGAGAGCACACAGCTGCCCACAAGATGGCAAGAAGATGAGATAGCTGAATACAGAAACACCAAACTATTTGAAAATAAAACGAGACCCTATGTTGCTTGGACTTGGGTGCTGGTGGTGACAACATACATATCTAGAAGTCCAACTTATTATCTTTATATTTAGGATCTGAGTATCCCTTCTTAAATTTTCCACAACATGACTACTGCAATGCTTACTAAGATGTACTATACTTTTGGGATTATTCTCGCTTATTTTCTTGGAAAGGATCCACAATGCAAGAGTAGGAAATGCCAAGTTAAATCAAAGACCATACAAACTAAGGTACAATATGCACACCTACCTCTTTCGAGTATCCCTTCTCTTCCCATGTGTAAATTGGGAAGGAAACAAATTGTGAATAATTCTTCACGAGCTTCTGGATTCTTTCTGGATGTGCAAAACCTTTATCATCATGCTGATGCATAACAAAAGCAAAATGAGAACATGACTAAAGATCCTGCAAATGGGAGGCGTAGAAAGAATTGCATTAGTATGTGAACGCTACCTTGAGATATAGAGTGAGGCGAGTTCCCCTCGGAAGGAGCTTAGCCGGATCAGTCTCTTCTCGGATAGTATAGGAACTAGAGTTTGCTTCGCCTTCCCATACATACTGTGTGTCAGATTTTGGGCTCTTAGTCGAGACCTCAACCTTTCATGGAAAAAGGACAATAAATATCAGTAAAAAACTAATATAATGTCATAAAAGAATGACAAGGAGTAAGCTTCTGCTTGAGATTGTGAGTACATACCCTCTCAGAAACAAGGAAGGCTGAATAGAATCCCACACCAAACTGACCAATTAAATTGCTGTCAGCACCAGCGTCCTTGCTATCCTGTCAGCAAGACAACGTGGCGAGGTTAACATAATAGAATGTTACAGATCATAAATGTCAGAATCACCAGATAGCCACACCTTTAATGCTTTTAAGAACTTAGCAGTTCCACTTTGTGCAATAGTACCAAGACAATCAACAAGCTCCTGCCGCGTCATGCCAATCCCAGTATCTCTGTAGATAAAATCATTTGATTCAGGAACAAAGACGCAAAGATGAAACATGTGCTTCTAGTTCATAAATCTTACGTGATTGTAATTATTCCATTATCTTTGTCAGTCTGGATACGTATATCAAGATCAGCAGCATTCTGCAAAAGCTGGGGCTCAGTTACACTAAGGAAACGCAGCTTGTCCAAGGCATCACTTGCATTGCTGTGGAATATGTAAAACCAAGGCTCTTAGAATTTACATAAGATGAGGAACAAAAAATTGAACATGACATACAAAACGGAGGTAGGTGTGCTTAACATGCTGGTATGACATTTCCTAGAAATAGTAATTACTGGACCACATGAATGCAGAGAGTATCAAGAATATTGTTTTATGTAAGGAAATATGCTGCAACGTTCAAGTCTGTATTCTCTAGCCACTATCTAAACATCACCAACTGCAATACATGATCGTTAATGGAATTGGACATGAGCTAAATTGCAATCAGATTATTGAAAAGATAAAAATGAAGATATCTACAGAACCAATAAAGTATGTAGGAGCTATGTTACACATTGCAAGGTTATAAGCTGCAGATGCTAACTCTTAATTCTCTCATTTTTTGTTTTCCAGTAAACTTAGTTCAAATTCTTGCTCTCCTTGAGAGAGAGAAAGTTTTCAACATCAAAATTAAAATGTTCCTCTGCAACCTGAAATGGCAGGCAACTTGTTTAATGCCTTTCATGGGTCAGAAGTCGGGTTTCTCTGCAAGCAAGCTTTTTAGTAAATCATTTACATCACTAAAAAAATGCAGTGAGGAAAAACCCATACCAATAGCTGGATAGAATATCGTCAATTGGGAAAGGAGAGAATGAATGAGCATACAGCATGCAAACTAATACAACAAGTTCCAAAACATTTGCTACCCTCACTAGCGACTTTTTCTCAACTCAACTTTCTACATCTTTTAGGTATCATGTGTGCTTTCCAGGCATGCCACATATTTTTAATGTGCAAAATATGTCATTAACAGTAGTCGTTTGTCATGACTAATGTGCAGCAAGTAGAAAACAAAATCCATTTGAAAAGAAAATAATGGCATGCATATAAACAGAAAGACATGCCTGATAAGCTCACGAAGAAATACTTCTTTGTTGCTGTACAAACTATTCACAATAAGGTCCATGAGACGGCTAACCTGTGACAAGCAAGCAGAATAGACATGAAGACTTTATGAAATGTAATGACAACCAAAATAAGGTATGCTGTTCAGTTCAAGTCACCTCTGCCTGGTACTCATATTTTTCAGCTGGTGCGGTTGATGCATCCGATGCAGCAGCAGTTGACTCATGACGACAGCCCAGAACAGGCCCACTTTTAAAGTTAAGAGGCACTGCAGCACCAATCCCTTTGCTGCTACCAGATATTAGCACAGAGCACCATCTCTTTGTTGTATCACTTTCCCCGGACTAATAAGTATAAGATGGTATAAGTTACTTAAAATTAATAGCAGCTACGAATCCTGATACTTTTTGCTACTATAATTTTGTCAGAAATTCATGTTCCAAGAAGAAGTACCTTAAAAGTCCTAAGAAGAGAGATGGTCTAGCAGTTCACAAAGTAACACTCATTCGTGGCCCACTCACAAATGATTTGTGCAATCGTGATTCTTTGACAACTAAAGGCAAATAATAATAACGGTCCTATGAGTTTGACCATTTCCTATTTCAGGACACCCCACTTTCCCAAACTCTGAATTTCGCTCCATTAATTTTCAAAATTCAACCTTTAGCATCGGATTCAATTTCCCAATTCATCAATAGAAATTCCAATACATAACCACTAAAACAACGTAATCCAAACCAAAAAAAAAAAACATACACAGAAGTATATAGTGAATGAATGTGGACTAATATTGTCACCAAATGAAGCTGGTGAATGACGAAAAGGCTACGGTATAGCAGTAGTACCAGGAGTTGATCAACGGAAAAAGATGAAGAAAGTGGTCGGTAGCGTGTAGCAGCACCGCGGAGGACTGCGGAGACGGAACGCCTTGACAATCGGTGCATTTTAGCCGCCCTAGTACAGAGAGAGATGCTTGCAAATTCGTGGAGGTTCTGTTGCACGCTCTGAATGGGTAGGGTTTAAGAAGGGGTTTTAGCCTAGGAAGTTTCTGGAGAAAACGATTCTTTTCTCATTCGGGATTATATCGTTATAAATTTGGGTCGACGAATGGACGGGCCTTTCTTTGTTGACCTGGGTTTATTCTTTGGGCTTTAAAATAGGTCAAGGTTTTTTTACAGCCCTTTCTTTTTTAATTTGTTCACCATCCATTTCTTTCTTATGTTTGAAAACATATTTTAAAAAATTTAAGTACCCTTATGCCTAATTTTAGTTAGACAAATACGATCAGTTCACCCCATTTCAAGTTTATCTGAATTCCAACAATCACACAAGATCAGTTAGACGAAAAAAATGAGGGGTTCTTCTAACATTATTCTAGGTTAAATATTAAACACATTTTGATGTTGTTTGTATCTATTTATGTTTATATGTTTGTTTTTATGGGTATTGGTGTTGTTTGAGTAGTATAATTGTGCTTAGGAGCGAATATATGGTGGAAAACATAGTTTTGCTCGTCTTCTTACGTTTTTTATTTTGCTTCGTGTTCATGTCTGGTCAGTCGAACATTTGACAAATTTTAAAAATTTATGTCGAACATTTGTCACTTGTTCATACAAATAGATTCGAACACTGTGTTCGATTTTTATGTCCGAACAATGACATAATATTTTGGGGGGAAATCTAACAATGTTCAAATGTTCTAAAATAATATCAAAACATTGAGCATTTGTTCGATATTTTTTGTATAACATTTTCTATTTGTTCGACCTACCAGTGTCGAACAAAGCGATTCGACGAATTTTCGCATTTTTTTTGTATTTCATCACCAAATCATACATTATATGTTTCATTATATTTATAATCATGTAATAAACAACAAAAATTATATTCTATACCAACAATCACACACATAAACCCTAAAATTGGAAAATTAATGTAAAACCTAAACACAACGGCGGCGGATCACGGTGGCCGACAGAACGATGGTCAGCATTTTTCGCGCGTACTCTTTGTGTGAAATGGGGGGTGTGTTTACAAGATGTAAATAAGGACTGAAAAGAAGGATGATTAATTTTGAAAAATTGTGGATGGTGAATTGAACAAAAGAGTAGTGAACTGAAAAGGGGGTGAATAACTGGGGGGAATATTCGCGTCCTTTTTGCAGTTTTATGTTTGGGCTACCGAAAAATCAAATTGAGGGGGGTGCTTGGCTAAGCTTATAAGGTATTTAAAACAACTTGTAAGTTGTTTAAGAGCTTATAAGTATTATCAATGTGTTTGGTAAAATAAGATATTTAACAACTTATAAGATCATGAAATAAGCTCCTAACAGCTTATAAGTTGTAAAAAAATAAGTTGAAATTTCTCAACTTATTTTCCAACCACCTACCCCACCCCCACATCTACTTCAACATTAAAAAAAAAATGTTAGAATAAAAAATTTAAAAATATTTATTATAAATTCACAAAAGTCTTATAAGTTGTATTAGTCAAACACTCTAGCAATTTATAAGCTACTTAAAAATCACATCTTATAACAACTTGAAATCTAGGTTTTGTTCCATCAACGAAAATAGACTTTGAGTGGACCAATAAGTTAATTTGACGTAGATTATATATTACTCCCTCTATTTCAAAATAAATATCATTTTAGGTTTCTTCATACATATTAAGGCACTTAATCTTTGTTATAATTACCCCTATACAATTTTTTTAAAAAGAATAATTTTATTGGTCCAAAAGAATCTATAGACTATTTTATATGCATTGAATAGTGTTTCAAAGGTTAAAATGACATTTATTTTGAAATGTGAGTATTTGCATATTTTGTTGATGAGACAAAATTAATTCATGTTGTAGTATTAGTTAATCGTGTATGCATGGTTTGATTACTCCATGTTTTTTTCCGTCTTTCATGCATATATACGTACTTGTATTTGTGTCATTGTGAATGTATTGAAACCACATATTGTTGCTTGCCTTCGACTCCATCGATCGAATGCTTTCATTTAACATACAATTATATAACAATAAATTAGGTATTATATTATTAGTTTTAGGGAGAAAATATTATTTCCCTAAATTTCGTAGGATAATTTGCCATTTTTTTCAAATCAACTATTCTTTTGCCCTTTTGTAACTCTTTTTGCCCAAAAAGGTTGCAAACACAGTTGCCAAACAGGTGGCACACAACTATTTGTCAATCTTTTTGGGCAAACAAGAATTATTTCTTTTTTAAATGGGAAAAAAGATTTGTACTACAAAAAATAGGGTACTTTTAGAGAATTTCTCTTATTGTTAATTTTTTGTGTATGTATATGCAGCTAGCTTCTCCGATCATTGATACCATACCATACTATACTTGTCTCTTTTTAGAGATATTAATTAATTGTTATTTGATCTGTATATAATATCTTTTGCGCGCATTGTTGTATATATAGGTCTGGATTTAAGGGAAGATCGGTTTATCAAACTAGTTACCTCTTTCTTAATCATGCAGAGATCATAATTAATTAAGGGCCTGCATTTGTAAATTAATGAGCTTGCGAAGAGACCAAAGAATGATGGATCGGTCATATAATCATCATCCATGATTTGCATGCATAAAATTAATTGATGTATCTACTATATATCTATCTAGATAATCAATCAATGGATTTGGGAATGGGAAAATTGAGGGGGAGCATTGAGGCAAGAAGGGCGAACATGCGAGTAAAATTCCAAGATGTATATGGTTTCCCGGTGGAAGGAAATGTGGATGACGTGAATATATTGAACGAGGTTAGAGAGAAGATGAGGGAACAAGGGAGGGTGTGGTGGCCAACAAGGGTGTCAATTGGTATTTTCAAACCTCATTCCGAAAAAGTAGTCCTAGCATGAGATTTTGGGCGTTGGTGAATGCTGTTACCCTCAAGAAGCTCATTAGAAAGGGAATCCCTCTCAAGCTCAGGCCTAAAGTGTGGTTTTCCCTGTCCGGGGCCTCCAACAAGAAATCCACTGCTCCAGAGACCTATTATAAGGACATGGTTGATGCAGTCCAAAATAAGGTTACCGCTGCAACTACCCAAATTGATCATGTATGTTATATATATTTATCTCTCTCTCTCTCTCTCTCAATATATATATATAATTGCATGATTAATATATATATGTCTGTTGTGTAGGACCTCCCACGGACTTTCCCGGGGCACCCATGGTTAGACACCCGGGAGGGGCATGCAGCTCTAAGACGTGTTCTTGTTGCATATTCTTTCAGGGATTCTGATGTTGGTTATTGTCAGGTGTGATATTTGATACTTAATATTCAGATGTATATTAATTTTTAAGTAGGGTGTTTATGGTGCATATTATATTATATTATATTATATGTATGGACGCATCGCATCCAGGGTCTAAATTATGTAGCAGCAATGTTGTTGCTGGTGATGAAAACAGAAGAAGATGCATTCTGGATGCTGGCGGTGCTCTTAGAAAATGTTTTATTTGCCAACTGCTACACAGACAACCTATCTGGATGTCATGTTGATCAAAGAGTATTTCAAGACTTCCTCACCAACAAGTGCCCCAGGTCCATCCATCCATCACCAATATTTACTTAAGTTAATATATAATCTACCTAGCTCAATTTCATAATTTCAAAATCTTATATATGTGTGTGTATATGTATACACATATTCACACACACATACATATACTTATTTCATTGATCTGTAGGATTGCTGCTCATTTGGAAGCTTTGGACTTTGATGTTTCTCTTGTTTGCACTGAGTGGTTTATATGTCTATTCTTCAAAAGTTTGCCTTCCGAGGTGCTATGATTTAAGTATTATCTCTCACTTAATTACTAGTTGTAATTAACTTATTGATAAGTATTTATTTGTTTATTTTAGACCACCCTGCGTGTGTGGGACATTCTTTTCCACCAAGGGGCTAATATTTTATTCAATGTGGCATTAGCAATTTTTAAGGTAAATTAATTTATTATATGAATATTGAGTTGCATGTTGGTTGATTGTAGTACTTGGTTTTTGAACTAATATAATGATCTATAAAAAATTATTATTGCAGATGAACGAAGAGGAGTTGCTGATGACACGTCAGATTGGTGACGTCATTAATGTAATACATAAATGTACGCATCGCCTCTTTGATCCTGATGAACTTTTAACGGTATGTACATGAATGAATATAAATTAATTGATTTTATCAATTTATATATGGAGTAAGAAACAAATTAATCATCAGTAATGTCATGTATAGGTTGCCTTTGACCAGATAGGTTATGTGACGAGCACCACTATATCAAAGCAAAGGAAGAAACAAGAGCCGGTGGTGATGGCCGAGCTTGACCAGAGATTAAGACGATTAAATTCCCTTCACGCTGCAGATGAAAAATCATGACCTACCTATCTATCTTGATTAATTACTAGATATCATCAATGTATACTTAGAAATCAATAGATATATTTTATACATATATATATATACGCATCAATATGTATTGTGAAAAATTTAGGAAATTATAAGCGTGCTCATCCCAACTCAACTGATAGCATGTATATATGTATGTATGAATGATTGTTGTAAATAATGAACATTCTTTATCCCAAAATCTATGGTTCTGATCTTGTCATGAATAAACTTATTTCTTTCGCTATTTTATTTGATTTGATTTATATAGATTTAGGGATATAAATCATTTGACTAATCTTAAAAAGGATATTGAGATTGAGTAACAACAATTGATCATTCACTAATGTAATGAGTATATATATGATATTTATACCGGTTTAGTGTCATTCGAAAGACTATTTGTTAAGCTAGATTTATGCATGTCTCTGAAAGAGCTGGACTCCACAAAATCGGAGTTGCTCACAAATTCTACCCATGTTAATGTTATCTTGCCACAACTTTCGTTAAAATCTGAACTACCTCACATTGTGGATGACTGGGTTTGATGATATATAGCTCTAAATCATTGTTCTAGTATCATTGAGATGTTATAAAAGATGAGAATTGATGATTAGAGAGATGGTTTAAAGTTTGGAAGATCGGGCAGGCAGGTTAGTTACAAAAACTGTAAAGTAAATAACCAACTCGTAGACACAATTTGCTGGTGCAAGCTTTACCAGCTCATAGCTTGCAATTGAGTTGGAGTTTCTTCTAAATCTTTCTTGTGTATTATAGTTGGCATATCATACTACTCATCGATCCAAGAAATTAATAGTTAGAGATTCCATCTGAATCGACATTCAGGAAAAATCGCAGATAACACATACTACATATTATTTAGTGTTTAGAGAGAAGAGGCGTTTCTCGTTGTAACTCTTAGTTGAAACAATTTGTACGACCTTAGTGTATATTGAAATCAATAAATATCAGTGCCTTATCACAGTGGACGTAGATCATTTTTATCAAACTGCTTAAATCCCTAATAACAGCTGTGCGTTCTTTACCCGCATCTTGACCTTAATAATTCAACTTAGGGTATGTTTTGAATCACTACTGCATTATTAGAAGTAATTTTAAGTGATTTTGGTAGTAAAATCAAAAGTGAGAAATATTTTAAAATTGAGTGATTTTAAAAGTGGAAGTATTTGCATAAAAATCAATTAATAAAAACAAATCTACAAAAAATCAATTCTCAGAATTCAGAAGTATGTTTTTTCTACTTCTCCAAAATAGATTTTAAGATGGTTACATATGAAATGCAAACAATATAGAATAAATTTTTTTCAAAAAAATAATCAATTCTACTTATCAAGTAGTGATTGCAAACAATCACTTAATTAGCTCATCAGGTTAGGCTGATGTTCCTCATGAATCAAGATGAAAATTAAGTCATCCAGCTCTATCGTTCCCCACCCTCTTTGTAACTAAAATTTAAAATCGAGACATGATTCTCAAACCATGCGTGAAAGTGAAAAAACCTTCTTCAAAGCTTACTTAAGTCTCCAAATCAACCACTACTGGAATATTTATTTGTAGAATAACTTAGCTTTATGTCCAAGTATGTATTGATTTATCATTTACTACTTATTTGTTTTTTATATTTCATGATTAAAATAACATGGATTTTGAATCCAACACACACACACATATATATATATATATTAGAAGTTACATTTTATATAATAAGTAGTATGATCATGAATCCAATTCAAGTATTCCAAAGAGAAATGATTGTAATTGCAATAAAAAAAACTTATATTTATAATAATTAACTAATACATGAATCTTGTTTCAGATCTCTTGCAGGGAGATTGTATCAATGCAGTTGAGAGTGGCAGAAAACTTATATAATGGTCTTGTGCATTACTTAACTTCTTGGATCATTTTCTTGCTTGAATTCAGTCATATATATGTATATGTGTGTGTGTGTGTGTTTGGATCAATTAATACTAGTTAATTTCATGATTCTGCAGCAGCTGTAGAAGAGTCGTCATCTTGATCCTGCTCGTTTTCTGCTCCTACAACCTTCCTTTGCATGCTCCAGTACATGATGCTAGCTGTCAAGGTCAATATCATTTTCTGGTTCACCTCCAGTATATCCTCAGGCAATAAAAATATGGAGCATCCCAGCTTTCGGGCAACACTGATTATGTAAGTTGCATTTAATTTCTTATCCTCATCTGCATCCATGTATCTACACTTGAGAGTTCCATAACATCTAGGGGCACTAAGACCTCAAATACAAACACAAAATTAAGCATGCAAGTTTAAAAAATCCATCAGATTTAGTTGCATAGATACCAGTTACGCCTTTTGTTACAAGGCTCCAGTTAACCACCCTTGGCTCCACAGAACTTAGTAGTTCAAGAAAGAATGTGCCACTCGAAAGGGTTTTATCCTGTCAATGCCAAGTGTAGAGCAAATAATTATATAAACAAACCCATGTGCATGTCGATGTTGTAGGTTTTGAGTATATCGTAGTACCTTAAAACTTTCCATTTGGGAACTTCGACCACATTTCTTAACTTTGTCGTTTGCCCAATTTAGTATGTCAGCATCTCCTATTTCCTTTTCTTGGGAATGATACCTCAAGTTCTTCAACAATTGGAGCATACTAAATCTCATCAACTGCCACAGAAAAGCTGAAAAAAAAGATTAATTAAATAGCTAGTCCGGTCAAGTTATGTCAATATTTAGATATTGTAACCAAGTCAATAGAGACACCAGCGATGGGCCTTTGATAAATTTATATACTATAAATTATCGTGACGGGGGGAAATCATGTCAAAGTATATGTATGCCTCTCTATAATAGCTTTTGGATGAAAAACACAATCAATCTTACCTAATATGAGCTTCTTGTTTCCCTGCACGATGTCATTTCCAGCAACATTGACAAGAGAAAAGTTCAAATCCTTCCCAATACTTATAACTTGGTTGCAATTCTCAACTTTCCTAAAAGGCATCTTAATTGGAGGTTTGGTGGCTAGTTTCCAATTTACAGACCCAGGTGAAATTTTTTCAAGCACTTCCAATAAGACCCATCTACACGCATGCACAAGAAATCAAAATTATATATATACCACACACACATATAAGCTAGCTAGTTCGTGTAGATATATATATATATATATGTGTGTGTGTGTGTCGAGACAATTAATGTAGAAAAATCTCACCCTGTTCTCACATCCTCAAATAAGTTATTGACATATGAATCAACTCCAAGACTGTTAATCCACAACCGGAAACATCTCTCTTCCCGTGAAGTTTGAGCATCATCTGTCATCATCTCAGCAAAAGAAATTTTTGTGTTGTCCATTGATAGTCCATTTCTGTATTAAGTTGTAACTTTGTTAAACATATGATGGACATGGCATACACACACACACACACATATATATATATATATATATATTTCTTCAAACCTGTGTTGAAATATTTGAGCAACAAATGCTAGATTCAAGTTTGGCGATCCCTCGACAATGTCCTTTGGGGTAACATAGCTTTTGCAACCCAATTTTTCAGCTTGGTCAATGATCAATTTTGCTCTTTCGGTGGGATCTTTTGCATCCAATGTCGCAGTTGTGCCATATTCTGGAGCAAGAGCATTAAGCAAGTGAGCATAAGCTTCTCCGTCCTGCAAATAAAAAAATCAAGAGTAAAGAATTTTAAAGTTCCTACAAGGTCTAAATAACACTCTTACAGGAACCCATGATCTAAAGTATTACATCTATTCCACACTCTTTGGACCCTTATCCTAGTTTAATTTGATTCACGTGCAAACATAACTTATTCAATATCTCGTTGAGTTTTCTGTTACCATTGAGTAGCAGATTATATGTACATGTTACAAACCTCCTTAAATTGACATCCTTCAATCGTGAAAAGTAGTCCTATATTGTTAGATATCCTTTACTTCATCTAATTGAAGCTACCCCCATTATATCTTTCCATAAAGTACACAAAACCCAATAAAACTCATCAACTAAAATTTGTCTGCCGAGAAAATTCAATACTAACATCACATATTAAAAGAAAAAAAATAGAGTGAATTCCATTATACAAGTCACGATATGTGTGGTACTCGTTCTGTTATCAAATTTATGTAAGAAATCTCATATGACATGCAAGTGAACTTATTTTTGTTTAGAAATGTTAACAATCTCAAAAACTGAACCAGCCGGGTTCGATTCCCTCTGGGAACGAATTATGGGAGTTACAAGGAGGGCTTGGAGATTTCTTGGTGTATTTGGGGACTTGAAAGTGAACTAATCTAACTACTAACAACTAACAACTAACATTTACCGATCCAAAAAAAAATCTCAAAACTGCAAATACCCCCAATAGAAACATAGCAAACCATTCGGTTTAGAAATATTGCTACTCACCTTCAAATCAGAGGAGAAATTTGTGATCTGTTTTTCATATCCGGCTTTCTTTAGGTGAAAATTCATCCATTTCAGTAGAACTTTCTCTGGAGGTAGACCAATAAGCTCCTCCACTTCCTACACTTTGTGGACCAAATATAAACGTGAATAACATAATAGTACCTAACAATAATTGGAAGTTACGATGTTACCTTGGTGTCCTCCACCAATTCAACGAGTTGAGGAGTCTTCTTTAGATTTAGATCAGCTAATAATTGTATCTGATGTGAAAATAACATCAAGGTACATCTCACAATTTTTTTTTTAAGTTGATGAATAATAACAAATTAACAACGAACTTGTGTAGAATCTGATTTACCTTGATTAGTTGGGAAAGTAATCCAACAACTAGATGGGGCTGTGAAATAAACAACAATTCAAGTTATATATCAAAATTAATAGAAAGAAATATCTTCTAAGGAGTAGTAGAAATGGGGCTCACTCTAGCTTCAACTAGGTCTTGTGTGCCAATGTTGACCACAGTGCATCCAATTGCCTTTGCAGAATTGAGGCAAAGGGTATGGTTCTCATTCCTCTCCCATGGATTTAACACCTTCTTTGTATTAATAGCTCGCTCATCTATGGTACCAGGTACAGCCACATTAATGAATTTACTACACAAAAGATTTATATTTGTATGGGTTAGAAAGCTAGGAGTAGGTAGGTAGCATATATGGATTATCAATTAATTAATTAATACCATAGAAGAACACCATCCTTTGCCAATTCGAAGAGAGCATCGGTTGATGGATCTATGGGGAGGAAGTCCTTTAAGAATGGATCTTCTCCAAGACACCTGTTGATGTGGGCAACATACGAGGACTTCTCGGATTCACTAATTGTGTGGCGTAGTGTAGTAGTTGTAGCTTTTAGATCAAATGAGGATGAAGTCTTGGAATCACCCCTTTTCGCTGTGGCTCGAGCTTGAAGATTCAAATATTCCTGCACAATTATATTATATTATATTATATTATATTAATTCCAAATATATATAGTAATCTTACCAGCTACTACTCCAAAACAAAATAATACCCGGAGGAAGGTCTCGAAATCAACTTCTTGGTCTAAGTTGGAACACGATTCCCTCAAACTATCCTTGATCTCGTCCTCCGATAATATTTGAGTGATGGCCTTCAATTTCACCATCACTGCTGGCAAATCTATCAAACTAACATTCCCAGATTGGTTCCTTGCTGAAAGGAACTGCATGTAGATGTAGCCCCAATATATATATATATAATAAATGCAGCTTAATTATTTTTTAGATCAAACATACTATTATAATAAACATACAAGAAAATAGTTCATTTAAAATTGGATCCATCATAGGATGCATACTTTTGATTTAAGGCTTCGCAACTCCACTTGAGTAAATTGGCTTTGAAGCCAGGGATCAGACACGAGAACGCCCTCGAAACTAGACATAATTTCTCTACTTTTTTTTTAAGCTAAGCTGGTAAAGTTAAAATTGAAAATCCAACAGGAACTCAAACGATGATCAAATGCATCTGCAAAATTCACATATTAATAAACATGTACATGCAATTAAATTAAATTAAGATTGCAGATTCTCAACTATAGAATTTAATAAAGAAATCAACAATATGGCTAGAATCAATTATAACAATAAGGTATCATGATATACAACACCACCATGCCTTTTTTACTTGTTCATCCTTTTGTTCCCTTAATCTATCTACTTTTTGTGAGTGTGTAAATGAAAACAGACAAGGAGAAAAAACCGTTTTGGCTTGCGATTTTAAAGGCGCCATACACAATAACCACCTCTACTTTTTTGCTTTACACTCTCTCTTTTTCATCCCTCAAATTAAATAAGTAATGACTAATTAATTGAATGAAAATTTTCTTGTAACAATACTTGCATGAGTAATTTCACAACAGTTTTTCAAATTATATGAATATAAATAGACTCGGTGTTCAAATTATACAAAGTAAAACACATTATAAATTCACTGCCTACATCACAAATTAAAAATCTATGTCACTTGCAATTATCATTCTTAGAATTGCAACATTATAGTAAAATAAAGACACAATTAACTTAGATCATTAACAATTAGAAAACTAACTTTAAACATAAAATGATTACCATTAAAAACGGGTATAAGACATACCTAGTTACATCAATATTTCTTTCAATTCATCAAAACAACTCTCTATTCTACTTCTCAGTTATGAATTAAGTTATTTTTTATAATAAATATGTGTGACATACTTTTCATAAACGATCACTGTATAAATAAACGGACGTCACAATACCCAATAATACCTTTCGACATATTGCATTAAACCACGTACAAATAAGTAGCATACTTTTCATGGACAAAATGAGTAATATTTTTTAGTGAAATCAACTAATATATTCTAATAATTTGTGTATGAATCAATTTCACTTTAATATATATTGTGAAAAATTATATAGGAGTATTTGTTTTTATAAGAGCTAATGTATTACATTAAGTTTTTTTAAAATAATTTTATTTGGTTCGATTTGCTTAGAATTCATGAATGTGGGGCTTGTATATTTTAATTATAATTCTACATTGGAATATTTTAAAAGAGTACGTCTCATACACCAATTCTAAAATAAAGATTTATTGAACTCGTGAACTTTCCCAATTATATCCTGAATTGCAACTATTTTACTCAAATAATCATAAACTTATTGGAAAAGAACATTATTGTACACAGATCATTATGCAGGTAAGCCTTTGGGCCCTCCAAAAGGGAAACGAATGGAGTGTGTGACACAGAGAAAGAATAATGGAGCAAAAAAAAAAAAAAAAAAATCTCAAAGAAATTAAGAAAGGAAATTACGAAAATTAATTAAATTAAACAAATCTCAACAAACAAACAGACAGGGACTGGCGCCGTCACATCACAGCAGCATCAGCGCTAACGCCGTGGCCACATGCCCCAATTTCGAAATCATCATCATATGAGAAGAGGAAGGTGAAGAAGTCGGGGATGAGGAGGAGGAACCACTCGATTTCCCCTTATCAGCGGCCGGAGCATCAGCCGAGGGCGCTAGCTCCGGCGCCGGTGCTGGAGCCGGCATCGGCGGAATGTCGGTGCCGAAAATTGCCTCAGGCAGCAACACTTTGTCGGTCTCGTAAATGGCGACCGGATCTGCAGCGTGGACTGCACTGATCACCTTGGTTCTAGTCCATCCAGAGTCTATGAGAATGGTTCCAGCCTTGTCGGTAAAATTCAAAGCATAAGCACCACCGGCGGAGGTGGGGATGGGGTTACGATCGCTCAGATTCCTGAAATCTGAGAGCGAGTAGTAGTGGGGCAAGGAGTGGAAAAGGATGAGCGACTTGAGCTGATCCTGGGTGAGATTCGAGAGCGATGGCTTCTTCAATGACGAAAATGCGCTGTCCTTGGGGACAAAAATGGTGATTCCTTCATCCTCCTCGTCCGCTTGCTTCTGGAATTCTTCGCTCAGTTTTGTGGACTCCAGATACTTGAGGAAAGTGTGGAATGGCCCAGCCACCGACAGTAGCTGAGTCAGGTTCACGTGCTCCGCCTCCGGCGCCGGTGCCGGCGTGGGAGTTTCCACACTCTTTTGAGCATTTCCCGATGCTGCAAACAACACTAGGAACAGAGCACCACAAACCACAATATTCAACCTTCCCCTTTCCATCATCGTTATTTAATATTGCTTCTTCGATCTGCCACCAACACTAATTAGATCTGATCTGATTTGATGAATAAAAGCACTAAAATGTAGATTCGAAAAATATAGATCTAGGAGAGAATTAAGCTAGTGAAGAAAAATGAAGATCTATCAAAGACATTGCTTGCAAATAGTAGCATGGTACTGGTACCAGATCTGGATAGATTAACTCAAACCAACAACATTATGTGTATGAAAGCAGAAATAGAGGTCTCACCTGGCTGGGACGATTGAGAGGAGAAGGCAGTATACTTTTGAGTCAAAACAAGTGTTGATCCAGCCTCATAATATAAAGAAACCAGAGGAACTAACCAGCTCATTACTACTTAAAAGAAACTTAATAAACAGCTGGAAATGAGAGTTACCTACACTCTTCCTATTCCCGTTTCCACCAGTTTAATAAAACACGACTCCAAAACTACACGTCACAACAAAAATGGCAATATTTTTAGGGAAAATGATTTTTTTTTTCGTCCCGTAACTTTACCTCATTTTAATTTTTGTCCTGCTGACTTTTAAATTTTGATTTTAGTCCTGTAACTTTTTTTTTCGTCTTGCTGACTTTTAAATTTTGATTTTAGTCCTGTAACTTGACCAATTTTTTATTTTGGTCCTATAAGGATTAGTAGGTTGTAGGACCAAAATAAAAAAAAGTTATATAAGTTATAGAACGAGAATCAAAATTTAAAAGTCAGCAAGACGAAAATTAAAATGAGGTAAAATTATAAGACTAAAATCAAAATTTGAAAGTCAGCAGGACGAAAATAACATAGCACTAAAGTTGTAGGACAACAAAAGAAGCCAACAGTTTGATCAATGTAAGGTGGCCGGTGGGCTTTCCGTTTCGACCTCCCACCTTACCCATTTTGACTCCCCAAACTTGTACTCTAATCAAAGTTTCATGTTTTACTAGCTAGTTTATAACATACTCCCTCCGTCCCCTAATAATATTCACACTACCTTTATTCTCGTGTTTTAGCGAGCGAATTGTTTATTAATATTTGAAATGATAAAGTGATTTCAAGAAAGGGGTACGATAGATCCATCTCTACTCTATAATAAAACACTTTAAAAATTATTTTATCATTTTAAATACTAATAAAAAAATCGCTCGCTAAAACACGAGAAAACAGTAAATGTGAATATTATTAGGGGACGGAGGGAGTATATTTGAAAAACAGTAATAGTCAATATTAATAAATTTGAGTTCAAAGTTTTCACAAAAAACTCTCCAAGATAGAGTACAATGCTGTTTTGAAACTAAATAGGAATAATGTTTTTTTTTTTCAAACTTGGAATGGATAACTGAAAATAGAGTTTTTAAATGTTCAAGTTAGGCAATCTGTAGAGATTTTTATTTATCATTTAATTATAAACACAATTATGCAATTAAATGAGAATAAAAGTGCAGTTTATTTGTTAATAAAATTGCATTTCTTTTCTTGTATAAAATTATAGTAATTTTTAGTTATCTAATTTTATTTTTATTTTTTCTTTGACTATCATTATTAATATTACATGCTCTTTTTTTTTTTTTTTTTTTACCGACGAGAAAATCACGTAATAAACAATTGGGACCATAAAATCTAGGACATTACTCATAATTGAAGTTTTATGTCAACTTTAAATTTTAACTGAGTAATTTTTTTTAAAAAAAATTGGGAATTACGTCATTTGATGCATTCTAAATGAATGTTGAAATTTGAAATTGAAAGAAAGAAAACATTTGGCCGGAAAATTTAGGGCATTACTCTAAATTGGAGTTTCAGGTCAATTTTAAGTTTTAACTGTTTTTCTTTTTTAAGAATCCATCAACAGTTGTGTCACAAAAGAAAATAATTTGGGCCCAAAATCTCGGGCATTACTCAAAATTGGATTTTCAAGTCAATTTTAAGTTTTAAATAAGTTCTTTTCGAAAAATTTCATCGGGAATTGCATCATTTTAATTCAGTTATGCATTCTAAAAGAATACTGAAGTTTGTGATCGAAAGAAAGAACAAATTTTTTTAAAAAAATCTGGAATTGTGTCACTGAATACTTTTTTTTTTTTTTATGCATTCTAAACGAGTATTGAATTTTGAGATCAAAATGAAGAAAAAATAAAAATGCCCATGACATTAATCAAAATCGGAGTTTCTGGTCAATTTTAAGTTTTAACTGGGTTATTTTTTAAAAGAAAAATTCCAACAATTTTTTTTTTATTTGGTTGTTTAGGCATTCTAAATGAATAAATAAGATAATTATATAAAAGTGAGAAAAAAAAAGGAAAATGTATCGTTACAACCTAAAGATGTAAAGAAATCGAATAAAAGTTAGACGAACCTCTTTTTTTTTATTTTTTTTAAGATAAGAAACATAGATATTATTATTGTAGAAAAAAGGGATTAGAAATCTCTAAAAATTACAGATTACAACAGTAACAACACAAACTAAGCTAATCGAGAAATTTATAGAGCAAAAGACCAATCCTTAACATTAACAATAGTAGTCAAAGACATACCCTTAAACATATTGTGACTCAAAGACCATAAAGCAACCAAGAATTTAATACAATCCCAGAATCCCTCAACCGATCCAGAACAACCATTGAAAATTCGATTATTTCTTTCTAACCAAATAGACCACGAAACTAACTGAGATAACATTCCTCGTTTTCCATTTTTGCTAATGATTTCTCACACACATTTGCCTAAATCAACTCCAAAACAGTGTCTCGGATGACTCATTGTATCCCAAATTCTCAAACCACCCTCCATCATAATTCCCTAGAAAAAAAACAGTGAATAATTAGAGGATTAAGATCCTCAGAGGAACCCCCACACAAAACACACCAACTCAAGGACAAGGACATATTAGGAAACTGATTTTGAACAACATAACAAGTAGCTAACTTTTCCAAAGCTATCAACCAAAGAGGGGGTTTTTTTTTTTTTGACTTACTTAAACCAAGGAACTAACACATAATTTTCAAAAAATTCCACCCCTTGCCTTGTAAGGGCTGCAGTAATCAAATTAATTATGAAGTATATAATCAACCAAATACATCTAATCCAACTTGCGAGCACATGAAATTAAGACATCGTGAATAAAACCGTTATGTTGTCACCAGACAAGACACTCTCTTCACATGCCAATTTAACATAGACAAAATTGGGAGTAGGTGTAGCCATAGAGCAATTCAAGGTGAGCAGAAAATAATACTGTGTGCTCGGCTTCACAATTTATAACATCAAACTTGTTTATGGTACTAGTTCAAAACCGTTTTCCAGTATTATCATATACTTCATTCTTTGCCTTGTGGATTGAATAGACGAGAAACAAGACCGACTTTCCACCACGGCGTAACTGGCAATGCCTCATTCTTCTTGTATATGAGAGCAGGGAAACGACTATCAATAACTGATGTCGTCTCTTTTGATCCTACCACTGAGGACCTGCACTCCAAATGGAAAAAATAGAAACATTAAACGTCGTGATCTTCTGCAACAGCAATGAACATTGAAGGGGGGGAAAATATTAGTTACAACGTACACAGGGGGCAATGGACCTTCATATGCAAATGTTGATACGCCTTGTCGCTGCTTGTGCTTGGGATTAACAGAGCACAAGACGTACACACGCCCACGTCGCTTCACGGTCCGACAAAACTCACACATTTTCTTGACCGACGAACGGACCTTCATCCTAAGATGGGCCAGAGACCACAAGGCATCAAATGTGAGAATAAGATATAACAATATATTTGAGAGCGTTCTGCCACTAAAGACACGATTAATATGAGTCAAAAGGATTCACAACAAGTGACATCTTATGACATGATTTACTGAGTTTTACCAACACAACATGACAAATCAATGAAAAGATAATCTAGATTGGTAAAAGAAATCCGGAAGAGAGCGATAATTAAGTAGTTGAGATCCAGGTTGCAGCAACTCAACCAGAAAAAAACAAAATTCCTTCTTCCTGTTGCTACGGAAATAAACCAAGGCGATTTTCTTTAGGATAGCAAGCAAATAGCTACAAAAATGAAAATGACTGAATAAATGAACTAGAGAAACCAGCAGCCTTAAAGAACAAAACTTGAAATTCAATTTTAGTTCCAAAAGGTAGTCACAATCCTACATCTTTGTTTAGACAATTCCATCCACTTACGATTTGTAAACATAATAAAGACTACCTCCAAATCAACTAAGATCAGCCTCAGCAAGTAAAGCTCAGAAAGGATATAATCCAAGAAAAAAGCCAGCTAATCGGAAAATCTTACACGATTGTGCATAAAAAACAAAAGTAGTGTATACATTGACAAAGCTAAAACTGTAGAAAATGAAAAAACTCGGAATCGTCGGGAAGCCTACTGAACAAAAGAATACTGTAAATTAACATAACAAAACAGTATGCAATTCACCCATATAAAAGAGCGATTTGTTACAGAAAATGGTAAAGCGTCAGCTTGAATTACAAACAAGAAGTAGCAAAATTATATAAACCCTACAAAAACTCAAAATTAATTGTGAAGCCAACAAAAACATCATAAAATACTTAATATCTACAGTCTTCGTGAATATTACTTGTGATTCAAATAAATATGTACCTTGATTAAGAACCTAGGCCACTGTATGAGAGGAGAGAGACACAGGAGCGAGAAGAAGTGAGAGAGAGAGAGAGAGAGAGAGTCTGCAAAAGAATTTGGGTGGTGAGATCGTTAGCTCTAATTCTTTCTCATCAGTGGGTTGGGCCTCATCACATCAATGATGGGCCCGGTTATATGGACCCAATAACTGCCGAGTACACCACTCTGGTTTTAATCAAATTAAAGCAGGTATTAGATATTTAGATGTCCACAATGCCCTTTATTTCATTTTGGGATAAAATTTCATATTAAGTGAACCCACCAAACTTATATTTGAAAACGTCAAATTATGAGACAAGAAAAATAAAAAAATAAAAATCGCCGAACAATGTTTGCTTATGGAAATTATAATTTTAAAATAGTGGAGTTTTGGTAAGATTTCTTACTTATTAACAAGAGCAAGACCATTGATTTAAGCGTCAAGTGTTGGTAGCTCAAGTGGTTGAAGCCACCACCTAAGACCCCAAATGTCTTGGGTTCGAGACACATGTTATTTTGGATCTTTGAGTGGTAGTGTACTAATCAATTTCTGGGATATTAAGCCGGTGGGTATACTTAAAAATAGTTGGAGTCCAAATGACCGTGCCCATCAGTGATAAGTTAACTGAGCTCAACCGAAGACGAGTTGGACAACCTTGTTATTAGTCTCGTTGTTAAAAGGCTCCGATTATAATTGGTAGATACCCCTTACACTATTTTTAACGCCTAGCCAATGGTTGTGATGATAACCTGCATACTTTTTTTTGTATAATGTGGTTCTTAAATTCAACCTCAAACTATCATACTTGAATTTCAAAGGCGAAGCATTTTTCAAAATCTTCAAACAAGAGAATTCAATTGTTTATCCTTTTTATTATACAAAGTTTGATGATGTGTCCTCATTACAAGCTTTGGATCAATGCATGTAATGAGTTCGTTTTTTTACATGTATATTAGTTACTGGACAGTTAACTTCAGTTTAAGTAACCCTTATGCCATGGTCTGAGTACGAGGAACAACTTTGACTTGGGCCAATTTAATTGATCTCATTAATCATAGCTCATTCACATGTCGTGGGATGGTAATTGGATTGACCAATGAAGTAGAATGAATGAAAGCAGAACAATAATGTCCACACCAAAAGTCATCACCATTATTGAATAAAAACTCAAATTCTTGGTCTTTGCAAATTGAAGCCATCAACTTACAGAGGAAATAAATATGTGGTGAAAGTGAAGCAAAAAACAAAGGATTGTAGACTATTTAAAGGGAGTTCTTTCACTTGTACAGCCCTTCAAGCTCATCTTTAAACTTGGCCTTCACTTGCTCCCTCTTCAATTTCAAAGCTGCAGTAACCAGCCCTGATTCTGGAGTCCATTGCTCTGGCAATAACGCAATTTTCGCCGGAGTTTCAAACTTGTCCAATTTTGCTTCTTTTGCTGACTGCAATATTGACAATTTAGAGGCATGCAAAGATAAAACCAATCCTGATTTAAACTTGTATAAGAATGGAAACAAAGTCTTTCTTTTCCATACCTTGACTAGTGATTGTTGAACCACGTTTTTAGCTTCCGATTTCTCACACAAGTCAGAGAAATCCTGGAACTTGATTCCAGATTCATTAGCCCATCCCTCAAGGGCATGACGGGAGGGGACAACCAGAGCCACACAAAAGTTGTGGAAGGGGTCCGCATACACCATGATGTTATCTACAAAATTGCTCGATGCTAACGCAGCCTCAACCTGCAACAGTAAAAGTGAACTTCTGATTTAATGACACTGCTACATAAGTTCACAGTAATGCCTTCACTAAAATCAGCACCTTTCCAAGAGAGATGTATTCCCCATGTTGAAGCTTCACAATATCTTTCTTCCTGTCAATAATCTCAATGCATCCATCGGGATGAAACCTTCCAATATCACCAGTGTAGAACCAGCGCATGCCTCTCTCGTCCACCTGTATCACCATAAAACTGAATTAGAAGAAAAAAGGCAGCAGGAAAGTGTTGTCACCTAGAACAAAGCCATACCTTGTACACTTCTGCAGTTTTAGCATCGTTGTTGAAATAACCAGCAGTCACACTTGCCCCGCCGACGACAACCTCCCCTCGAGGCATGGGCTTATCTGATGTCCTGTAGCCACCTTCTTCCCAAGAAACAAGCTGCAGGAATGAACTCCAACAGTAAGGTCAAAATACTTGCTGAGATTCCAAAATATTTCAATTATTTGAACACTAAGCAGTTCCCAGTACCCTGCAATATATTTTTGGAATATGTTTCTTGTGGCATATATAGATTTGAGACCTCAGGCCAAAAATCTTGAAGATTTACATCTTAGAGTGCCTCCGACACAAACAAATATCTATGTGCAACGCAGACATACGTTTGTACACATTTACATATTCTTCCCTATAATTGCACGGAGATGGAGACAGGTAGTATTTTAGTGATTTTCCATTCATAGAAAGTTAATTTTAGCATCTTAAGAGGAAACAAAATTTAGTACATTACTGAATCACAAGGACATATATTTTATTTTTTGAATGACAATTACAGATGAGTTATAAGTTGCAAACAAGTTGGCATCCAAGCAACTTTAGGCAAGGATTGCTTCAGAAGCCAACAACATAGCACAAGGTTCAAGTATGTGATTAAGAAGCTTTGAATGACAACTAAAGATGAAGAGTGTAACGAAAAAAGCTGAGCCATGACATAAGGTGCACATTGCTAGTAGCTTTACTGCAGGAAATTTTGTGTATAGGAAAATATACCTTGATATAGCTACAAGGAAGAGGAGGACCAACACGCCCAACAGAAGTATCATCTGCCTCTGAAAAAGTCGATCCAGCACATGTTTCTGTCAGGCCATATCCTTGGCCAATGGGAGCCCTGTAAAAGAGAAGCACACAATATTTATGTAACCAATGTTTATAACTAATTTATCAAAGCCAACAGCAGAAGAGTAAGTTATAAACCAAGACTACAGCAAAAAGTCAGTTAAACAGTATACAGCCAGGGAAAATCATGTGTTACAATTTATGGAAATGTTAAATTAGCATTTATATTACCCCACACAAATGTTGATAAATCTTTGCGTATCTCCAGATAAAGGAGCTCCACCACAAAGCATAAACCTGATTTCTCCTCCAAGGATAGACTTAATCTTTTTAAAAACAATTATATCCCAGAGCGTAGCTTCCAGTCCCCATGCCCCAAACCAGCTTCCTTCAATAGCCGCCAGTCGGCGTTTGTAAGCAATGTTGAAAAGTTTCTTCACAATTCCTCCTTTCTCATCAACCTAGGACACAAAAGAGAGCAAAGTAGAGAGTATTGGAAACTCTTTAATCTTTTAAAAGCTTTTCATATTAATGATTTCATTGGTATGAAAAACTGGACTTCAGAAAAACCTTCTTCAGAACTCCGTCTCTAACACGGTCAAGTATCGCTGGAACCGCTGTCATCAAAGTAGGCTTTAATGCAGAAACATCTCCCTGGGTTCCCTTTTTTATTTTGTTTGATGTGTCTGTCAATGTCAGCGCTGAGCCATAACCAATTGCAACACCCGCAGTTAACATCACAGTCTGTAAAAAGTAGCGTCTTAGTACTTGCTGGAATATTCATGCTCAATCATTAAAAATGCTTCCGATGAACATGTTACCTCAGCAGCTAATTCAAAGACATGAGCCAGAGGCAAGTATGCCATATAACGATCATTGGTTCCAATATCCGGAATAACTGTCATCACAGCTGCTGCAGTAGCCACAATGTTGCCATGCGTCATCATAACACCCTGCAATAGTTAATTGAAAACCATGTTGGCTAGAATCCTCTAGGAGACGATTAATGTGTACAATTTAAGATCAGTTGACAAAAAAACACGAAAACCTAAAGGTTGACATAAATAAAACCTGCAGTGCAGTAGTGCAAGGCTTATGATTCTGTATAGTTACTTGTTTGTGTCTTTCCATACTTAACATATCAAAGCTGTCTCACCCTAACAATGAAGTCAGCTAAGTGTTACCTGCATGTTTTTTATACCCCAACCAGAAAATGCAATTTACACACTGATTGGTAAACTATTTTGTGTACTTCACAAGCTAATTTCTCTTCATCTGTTCATAAATAACAGCTGAACCTACAGATAACAAGAGTTGCTGGCATGCCTCCTGATTTCCACCATCACTATATTAATGCACCAAGCAATAGGTAATTCGCAATGCATGCCCAAGAACAGATAGACAATATAAATCAAAACCTTTGGGAGTCCCGTACTGCCACTTGTGTACATGATGACAGCAATATCTTTCTTGATAGGCATATTAGGTTGAGCAGGATTAGTTTGTCCAAGTTTTTCCACCTCCACGAATGAGGAAACTTTCCAGCTACTGCTGTCATCATCGACCCTGGAGCCACTGGGAGAATCTTCATCATCAAAATAAATGACGTGTCTTACAGTCGTCAGGCTTGAGCGTATTGCAGCCAACTTCTTCAATTGCTTGGAGTCGCAAATCACCGTTGACACTTGAGTCTGTCAAAAACTTGTGAACATGAGTATGTTCTGCTGAGGACCAGAGTTGTTTTAAGCAGAAATTGATCTCAAAGTAACTAGTACTTCATTAGAGAGAGAGAGAGAGAGAGAGAGAGTTGGCAAGCCAAGAAAAAAGTGAAGAACCATAAGAAGACGATAAAAGAACTGGAAGAAATATAGAGTTTCCCCATTGGAGCATTCATAGCCACCTCATTTAATGAGTGAATTAGCGCTTCTTCTCCCAAGGAAGCATAAATGGTGACAACAGTGACGTTCTGGCGGAAGCATCCCTGACACCAAGAGAGTAAAAAATATATCATTCACATGAAAATTAAAGAAAGTTATTCAAATATTCACCACAACTTCTAGAATTACCTCAAATGCAATGAGCCACTCTGCTCGGGTGTCGGAGAAAATGGCAGCACGAGTGTCCACATCGTGACCTAATTTGACAAGCCCAGAAGCAAAGTTGCATGCACGATCAAATACCTGCCCAAATGTTTCCCACTGGTATTCTCCCAAATGAAGCTTCTCAAATTTTCTGCCATCATTACCCGCAACAGACTCCTTACTAATTACCTTTCTTGTCCCAAGAAACTTCTTTTTTGAGTTTTTTTTGCATGACTGTTCAAACAATGCAGCCAAAGTAGTGGCCCCTTCCCAAGGAACCTCAACTAATTTGAGTGATCTAGCATTGCGCATAGCCACACCAGTCTCACCACCAACTTCAACTGGAACTCCTCTCTGCTTCAACTTTCTTCTACCCCCAAGTACCACAGAAAGGACTATGGGTATAATTATGGCAACTATGACAGCACAACCAATCCCATAAATTCCATTATCTTTTACAAGCGATAAGAAATTATTATTTCCCGCACTCGTCATCGTATTTGTGTTCAATTTACTTCCCTCGTCCTCACTTCATACAATAAACGAGCTAGCAATCAATTTCAGACTACTAACAACCCTGTGTAGAAAAAAGAGGCTATTACAAAATAATCATGTACAAGGTTCAAATCATAAAAAAACAGCCACATAGATACACATCAGAAGACACAGAAGTGTGTGATGAGAATCCCCAAAATTCCTAAACACAACCATAAACTAAAGGTGAAAAGAGTAGCATAGCTAGCCGAATCTCAAAAATGCAGTTATCATACAAGCATTTCTGGGTCCAGATTCCCCACTTTGGTCTAAGACAGTGAATTAGTACCGCAAAATATTCAAGACAACTAAAACGGCCATAAGAAAGCAGTCAATAAATACTTAAAAAGCTATCAACCGCAATTAATCATTGAAGGCAGCATCATACCAAATTGAGAAATGAAAACAAAATAAGTAATTCAACTCATCATCATCGTAGCTTCAAATCGAGCGTAAAGAAGGCACAGGAAAACAAAATCATGAAAAGAAATCAAGTCGGTACATCGAACAAACGTGATATACGCAATAAAAACTCAAATCATATATATCATGAATTAAAATCAGCTTGTTTAGGGTATGAAGAATTTAGTTAGCTTGAGAAGGATGCAAACCTCGATCATGCAAAATCAGGAAAGTGGAGGAGTATGGACACAGCAATCTAACTTTCGCCTTTGGGGTGGGGTGGGGGGTATAAATAAATGCACGCTATTTTTGTCGTTATTTTTGCTGTTAATTACAAAAGTACCCCAGATTTTCTATTAATCGATGATTAATGAGCGCTGATTCTGAGGCATGTCGGCATTTTCAAAATATCCCTCAACATACAGCAAAGTCGATTAAAAAACATTGCTATTTTTTTAATGAATGATGAAAACTTCTTGAATATTTTTTGATCACCAGAATAACAATATTATTGAAAATCTGGGTGTATAACAAGCAAGTATCCAAATTAACCGATTCACATTAATTATTTATTTATAACTATTAATTTAAGGTCTAAAATTTTCTTCCTCACCTAAAAAATAGAAAACTGTGAATCCAAAACCTTAAGACTTTGAAGTATTAAAGCTATATTTGATATATTATAATTTATATACATTACTATTTTTCATTAATCCTTTTGTTTTATATTTTTAAAATCACATAAAATTAATATATCTTTTATATTTTTGGGAAAATAATTTAAGAAAATATTATCGGATAACAAACAATTATAAAAGACCAAACATTGTCTTAAATAAAGCAAGTTCTAAATTAATAGCTTTATCATTCAGGTTTTGAATCGATAGTTTTTAATCTTTTAGGCCCTGAATTGTAGGAAAAATCTCTTTCATGCCTTAAATTGATAATCTTACTATCTTTCAAACCATAAATTGATAAAACTCCATTATTTATTGATATTTTGAAAAGAATTATTTACCATGTAAAAAAAAAAACTGTAGCTACATCGCACATCATTAGTAAAAAAGGAATTCAGTGTTTAATCCAGTTTATAATCGTAACGCTTTTAATCAATAATTAGATAATTTTATCAAATCATCCATATTTATGAGACTGAACTATTTAAATACTTTTTTTTAAACCACAGTATAAAATCTGGTGGATTGATTCAATAAATGAGAGTTCTCAATAGAAAAAATGAAAGACTAACAAATTCGTGTGTCACATTTCCTTTGACGACACTAACGAAATACATAGAATTATTCTCCAAAATCAATTTACAAGCCTTCCCAAAATCCCCACAAATTAAAAAATAAGAATTGGTCGAGTTAATAGCATCAACCACTAGCCTTGAATCCTTCTTTACAATTAAATACATTTAAATAACTATTTAAACTAGAATTGGTCGAGTTGATAGCATCAACCACTAGCTTTTAATAACTGTCTCAAAACATTTTGGATCAACTATTATATTTTAGCGTTTAAATATGTATATAACGTAATATTAATAATATTTTGTAATATCATTTACCTCACTTAACACTAAATATCAATGGAGGATTGTTTTGTTTAAGGTAGAATTCATGCATGAGTGATGAACATAAAGATTAATATTCTCTCACTTTAATTTAACTCTCGTTTTAGAAAAAAAAAATGTATTTTAAAATAAGGTAGTTTTAGTGTGCACTTAAATTTTGAAAAATATATTTTAAGCAGAAATTAGTAATACCCAAAAAAATAATCAATAATACTCCAACTGCAAAAAATATACAGTTCGGTATGTTTTGAAAAAATCAAAATTGAACACAAAATTCAAGTGTATACTATATATTTGAGTGCATGCTAAAAGTTGTGTTTAAAATATCTATCACTTTATTTTTTGAGAGATTTTAAATATTGATTTTTCAATGCCATCTCTCTCTTAATGTTTATATTAAGTATATTAAAGGTGTATTTACGTATTATTATTGCATTTTATACCCAAAATAAAAAAATAAAAATTAAATTTTATTCCTCCCAATAATATTTAGTTTAATTTTATTATTTCCAACATATCATCCGTTAAAAAGGTACTCCAGAGGCTGTCTAATTATAATAAATAAAGTGGTGAGTATTAATTAGTGAAAACAGAAGAGAGGCACACAACTCCATACACATCATCATACTAGATAATTTTATTTTTTGTTGAGTGGTCAGATTAGATAATTGAAAGTGTCAAGAATCATAAATGTGGTCATAAATTTTCCATCATTTATCTACAAGTGTCGTATTACTTCTTCAAGGGGAGATGGGTGTCTTAGTTTAGGAACAAAAATATGACCTCTCTTCTAGAAGTAGGACGTCAACTCAAGTATTTTTCAAAATATTATATTTACATGCCGCAAATTCATACTATCCATATATATATTTATGTTATATTTCAAATTAGAGTTTTTCTTTACGAAATTAGATTTATTGTGAACTTGACTATTTATTTACACAGATTTCTAATGTAATTTTTTAATTTTAAAATTGTAGAAAAGTGCGTTTATTGTTTTTTTTTTTCTAAATATGGGCATATATTGTTTACCTCCAACTATTATTGTTGAATTTTTTTATTATAAATTTTCATTTTCGTTTAATCTTGCAGGTGTATTTCTAATTTTGAAGCGGCGACATTTTTAAAAATATAATGTTTATAACTATACTTACATACTAAAAAAAATTAGTTATTTAAAACAAGCAATTTAATTAGTAAAATTCTTGCATTTAATTATTTATTAATATTTAGTAATTTATTATGTGACTAGGGTGGAGGTGGATGGATCCATACTAATTTGCAACCTATACAATTTTTTTTATTTCATTGCAAACATACTATATTTGACAGATTGCAACCTCTAGGTTGCAATTTGATTTTAGCATAGTACTATAAGTTACAGTTTGATTAAAAAAAATGTGCATATTGCAAATTGATAACATTATTATAGTACACATTGCAAATTAATATTAACCTTTAATAAAATTGAATAATCCCACCTCGTTCTTTATAAATTATCTGAGTGGCAGAAATGATCACATAATAAGTTGGAGCCACATTGTTTAAGGGGATATAGAACAACTAGCTAGCAAAATAAATGTTATAAAATAAAACCTATAGTGCCAAAAATCATTCCACCATTTTATTGTAACAGACATAACCAACTAAACTAGACCTTCTTATCATGCCTATTTCTGAAAACTTTGTTACCAACTAAGCTGTGCCTTGGGAGTGTAGCAGACGCAGAAAGCTAGATAAGCGCCACGGCTACGCTGATGATCCACGTTTAGCAGTTTCCTCGGCTCGAGTGAAAGCATCAGTGAACACATCCAGTGTCCAGTCTTTCACATCTTCCTGTGAAATTGGAAAGTACTCCCATCAGGAAATGACGTATATGTTGTTAAAAAACGAACCAAGCAAAGAGGAAAGGAAAACATTTGGTCGACAATCATGTGTCGTACATTTGATCATAGTATTTGGCAAAAACAAATCCATGAAAGACCAGAGAACCATGACTTCAAGATTATCAGAGGTTTTGCATTTGTATTTACATTGGGAGCAGAAAGGTACGTTCCAAACAAACATGAAAGCATATCGATCCAACATGCAATGCAAGCATTGAAAATGTACCCCAAATGTCACAAGCATTCCAAAAGTTCAGTATCCCAAGACAATGATTTTTTTTCTTTTTTTCGGGCAAATGGTGACTCGAACTCATGACCTTTCGGTTATAGGTAGTGGAACTAACCACTTGAGCTATTCCACTTCATCTCCCAAGACAATGATGTAGGCAAAATACAAAAAACAAAAAAAAAACAAAAGGTAAAAATAAAAGTTCGCCATCATAAAGAAACAAAAATAATAACAGTACCAACTCTGTTCACATAGACGATTAAATTACACTTAGGTTGCATTTGGATGGAGTCATTTGAAAATGAATGGGTATGAGAATTATGGATTTCAAATGACACGGTGTTGCTAGTATTTAAAATTCCTCCAATTTTAACTGTAACAAAGCTAGAAGTTTGAAATTCTTCGATTTAAATATCTTACACAAACAAGTGGAGTGGATTTAAAATCCATAACCCAAATCCCTCCATCCAAACACCACCTTGTAGCACTGTAATTCTATGAAATGGCACGTAATATATATGTGAACAATGACACCGAACACAACTCAATATTGGCGAATTCCTAGTATCACTTGAAAGAAAATGTCTGTATTAACTTTGGGGATAGATTGTGTATGGTTGTTCCAGCTATAAAAGATCATGAAACACCAAAGCTCATGCTCACAGGATTGATATAATTATTCTCTCAGTTTCGTCATCTGATCTTTGAGGCACTTTGCTTAAAGGTTTTAACACTGTTAAATAAAGTTAACTCAAACAACTCTTGTGGGCATTGATTATTGAAATTGCTGGCGGAAAGCGAAAACACATGAAAATTTTAGTATTACTATTTAAACTGGCCTTAATCACTTAATTCAGTCAGCAATTATTCTCCAGAAGAATGCATAAACAAATAGATAATGACTACAAGAATAAATTTACCATTTTCAGGGGTTCCCCTGTCCGTATTTTAGCATTTGGACGAGATAATGAAGACTCAAATGGAGTCCTTGGCCTCAAATCTTGAATTTTTTCCCACTCCTCTAGAGTGAGCATCCGGACAGTTCCCTGGCCCTCAGGAGCATTCTGTATCTTCCGCTCAAACCGTTCTTCAGCAGTTGTTTCATCTATCTACAAACATACAATAATTCAATAAAGTAAAGTATAATATAATCTCAACTAATCTACGCTATGGAAAAAACAAAAAACTTTCAATTATCTTTCTTCTATAATTAGAGAGGCTACAACTGCATTTCATCTATCTACAAACATACAATAATTCAATAAGCAATTCAATAAAGTAAGTATGATATATTCTCAACTAATCAACACCATGGAAAAAAACAAAAACTTTCAATTATCTTTCTTCTACAATTAGAGAGACTTCAACTGCATTTACAATACGCATTTTCCAGAAACGCCGTGATAAAAAAATCCTAATATGATCACTATTTTGGCCAAAATGATAATAAATTTAAAAGATACCATCATGAGGATCTTGGCAAAGATGGCTGTTCCAACGGAAACGAGTATCATTGGCATGGTTGGTACATCGAGCCATTTAGTTGATTCAGGAACATCCACATATAGTCTCTCCCTCTTTGGATCCTTCCTTTTCTTCTTCTTCTGAAGCTCAGCAATTTTCCTCTTCAAGGTGTCGCATGGACCATCAGAGGACAGTTTGTGCACCTTCCTGCAAATCTGAGGCATTTTCCGGCGAACTCCGTCCATCTTTAACTCATTCACCACTTGATCCGATGATATTCAATCACCTCTTTCTAATCTGTAGTTTAATCACTTTGAGGTTATTGCGATTTTGCATTCTCAGAATCACAATTTTGCCACCACCACTGAACCACTTCAACCAATATCACCAAATTGAAATCATATAGAAGAAAGAACAGCGTCGAAACGGTATGGAGCAGCGTAACCCCCTGGCCGTTCGGTAGCGGCGCCTCAAGGCGGAGCGGTGGAGATGGATTGAGAACAAAGTAGAATCAATTTTGAAACCCACGATTTTTTCAATTTGGGTAAAGAGGGTTTCAAGTATAATATCGCTAAAATCTTCGGACTGCAAATTAAATTCCATAGTAGGTTTCCCAAATTTGATATATGCCCAGATGTAATGCGTATTTGGTTTTACATACCCTTTTCCCTCCATAATACAATAAAAGGTCCTAAATTATCAATGTTTGGTTTGAAAAACCTCTAAATTATTTTTCTTATTAAAACTTTCTTAAACTATTAATTCATGTTTCATGCAAGTAACGAATCAATCAATTTTAATGTTATTAAAATTGAATTCCACCAAAAAAATGTGTCCCTAGTAGATTATTAAAAGGGTTTTATAAAACAAAAATTACATAATTTAAAATAAAAGGAATAGTCCAGGTATTTAATGAAACAAGAATATTATAGTTTAAGTCAGGACTTTTTTTATAACAAAAACTAGTTCATAGGTCTAATAAAACCAAAATGTTACTATAATACAAGGCGTTTTTAAAATAAAAATTAATTTAGATTGATAGTTTAGGGACATTTTAATGCACACAACATTTACACAAACTTAATAAAAAAGACATAAATATGAAACATGTTCATATCAAAAGTGTCGATAATTAAAAAGTGAAAAATCCGTTCATACTTTTATCAAACACATGACATTTTATGCATTAGTAAAATATAAGGGAGTTTTTGTAATATACACTTATCTAAAACAGAAAATTTTAATGCACTCAACCAAATATGTTGGTTTTTATGTAATTTAATCAGTTCAGTGTTTAAAATTATATGTCAACATTCACACTTGAATTCTATAGTATTAAAATTACAAGTTTGTTATTTTGACATTCAATCTTCTAAGCCAAAGAGAGTGAACAATCATATGAAAAAGATCAAATCTTTTGGGAGGTGCATTCATAACAAAGTGCCTCTGCACTTGCCTCAGCCTCTCATGCATCCTCAAATACTTCTCCTCGGACACTCCCATCAACACCTTCTTAATATCAACGATACTCTCCACCTCTATCACTATCGAAAACTCCGTCCAGTTCAGCACATCGCTGAGCGGTGGGACATAACCACTCGATATCAAAACCGGGACACACTCTGCGTAAATCGCCTCCACGATTCTTGGACTCGCAACTTCGTATCCGCTGGGGCAAAGACAAAACTTGCTACTCCTCAACATCGTTTCGTATGACACATTCCTCGGGAGCTCCTCGTAGACTCGAACGTCGGGGTCTCTGTCCTTCCAATGCCCCAACAAGAGGTGTCTTATGTGTCCGTGTAATCCGCCAGCAAAGAAGGCTAGAAACGGGCGCTGAGAGGGCGGAGCGCCACCAAGAAGGCCCCCGGTTTCCCCTGCCTTGATGTTGATTTCGGGTAAGGACACATCTTTTTGAGGATTGAAGCCTTCTGAAGTATTTGCATTGCATAAAACTCTCATGGAATTGTGGAACAAGTTTGGAACAGTTTTAGTTGAAAAAGGTCCCTAAAAAGTGAACACATTGTTTCAAGGTTCCAACATACATGCATGATTGTAAAGAGAGTTAAAAGTGAGAGTTAGTTAATTACCCAATCATGGCAAGAAAGCATGAAATGATCAGCCCCAAGGCTTGAGTTCCAAAAGGGATGGTTTACAGAGATGGTGTGTACATAATCAGCAACAATGGAAACAATGGCATCCCTATCCTTGCTTCCACTTTCATACAAATACTGAACCATCACCACAACACTGAATGGCAAGAAAAAGACATGGGCTTCATCCGGATTGCGTGTTCCGTAAAGTCTTGCCCCCTTCTCCATTTCATAGATCAAATTCCCCTCCGTTGAATATATACTTCTACATGGCCCATTGTGAAATACAGGCAATTCCCCTTCTTCATATACATAAATCTTGAACACCCTTTCCATCTCTTGATAGCTCCTACACAAAAAATTCAGTTTATTACTCAAGGAAAAGGTATTATACATTAGATCATTAAAGTAAGAAACTTATAGTACCTAAGAAATGCATTGGCATTCAAGTAGGCAGGGCCTTGAGGAACATAGCCATGATCCTGTACTTGATCCGATGATACGAAGCCATTTTGTGCAGCTTCTTTAATGGAGTGTCGCGATTTTGCAAGAATAGCCTCGATTTTCTCTAATCTGCGTTGCTCCTTGTTCAATTCCACCGCTGTAGAATTTTGAAGAGAAATTGATGTTGCATTGGACGAATTTTGAGTAAATAAAGCAGAAGATGATGATGTGAAGGAGTGGTCATGAGAAGTGAGAGAGTATGCAATGAGTGAGACCACAAGTAAGGGAATAACTATTAATGCTCCAGAAATTGGAGAAGGCAAATGAAGCCACATTGTTACAAGATCATCTCGTTCTTTCACAATGTATGAATAGTGTGTTGATTATCATGGCATCAAAATCTTTCTTCAAGTTTAAGTTTGTAGCATGTGAGTAAACTTAATTACGAACAATTAGTCAAATTAAGTGATGTTCTTTATTATTATTTTTCTTGCAAAAATGGTGATGTTAGATGGATTGACATCATTAGTATATTATAGATTTATATCGTTGGAGTTATTCATGCTTCTTCTTCCAAAACCAAAACAAAAGAATATGGATCGAGATTGGTGCTGCGTTAAGGCAACGAATTAATTAATTCTTTATTTTTTAATCGTTGTTGATACCAATTCACTTACTACTACTACTATATTTCTTTGAATAAAAATAGGAAATATGTACATGTTGATGTTATCCTAGCCTAGCTAGCAACCAAAATCAAATCCAATTCAATTAAAAAAAAAAAAAAGAATCAACTGATTTTGAGGTTCAATCTCCTCAACCACAAAGAGTGAATCATCATATTAAACACATCATATCTCTTAGGTGGATCATTCACAACAAAATGTTTTTGCGCCTCTCTCAATCTCCGGCGCAACGCCTCGTACTCCTCATCCCCGATCCCCGTCAGAATCCTCTTCAAGTCCGGCAACTCCCCCACCGACACTCTCACTGAGAACCTGTCCCAATCAAGTACGTCACTATACGGCAACACATAATCCTGCGATATCAAAACCGGCACACACTCAGCATATATAGCTTCCACAACCCTGGGGCTAGCCACCTCCCACCCACTCGGACACAGGCAGTACTTGCTGTTCTCCATCATTTCTTTATACGACGACACCTTCTCCACCACCTTAATGTCCTCGTCTTTGTCTTTCCAGTGCTGGAACATCAACGGCCTGATCTTGCCGTGCGGCTGCCCCGCGAAGAAGGCCAGGATTGTACGGTTGGACGACCCCGAGGTTGTTAGGCCGGTAAGGCTTCCGGATTTGAGATTGATCTCCGGAAAGGAGACATCTTTTCTGGGGTTGAAGTACTCGGAGGTGTTTGCATTGCACAACACTCTTATGGACGTGAAGTATAAGTGGTGCACGTACCACGTCGCACGTGGGCCCCAATCGTGGCACGACAGCATGAAATGATCGGCTCCCAAGGAGGTGTTCCAGTAGGGGTACTTGGTGGATATTACATGAATGTAATCACTCACCACCCTTTCCAAAACACCCTTGTCCCGTTCGACTGGGTCGAACAAATTTTCGAGGATCATGACCACACTAAAGGGGAGGAAATAGAGGTGGGCTTCATCAGGGTCATGAGTTCTTAGATGAGTGTTGGATTCAAGAAAGCCGAGAAACATTCCTTCTGTTGAGTATATGTCTTTGGAAGGACCAGTATGGAACAGAGGCGGATCGCCTTCTGAGTATACGTATATCTTCAATGTCTTCTCCATTAACATGTAGCTTCTACATGCATGAAACACGCCATTATTACTGTCATTTTGTGACAAACCATGGCGGAGACTAATTAATTGTAACGCAGACCAATGACTAGTTTCTCAAAGCTACACTAAGAGGGTGTTTGGGTGAGCTTATAAGTTGTTTCAAATAAGCTTAGCCAAACTCCCTCTAATTAGCTAGCTAGTTGCAATGCAAATATATTCCTCAACTTCTCATTCAGAGTTGTTGAATATGCATGACTAGTTTACATAACATGTAGTGTGTATATATATAGTTAGTTACCTTTGAAAGACATAAGCATTCCTATAAATTTCACCTTGAGGAACATAATCCAAATCTGCTGGACTTGTAATAATCGCTTCTTTAATCAACGCTCTCGCTCTAGCAAGACTTGCTTCTATCTTCCCCACCCTTTTATCCTTCTCCATTCCTCTTCTCAACATGCTTTTTTCATTCAACTCCTTTTTTAAATTCTCCACTGCCTTGTGCATTTTCGGACTCTGCAACATATAAATAAATAAATTCATTCAATCAACTTTGTACACAAGCCATCATATTAATAATTAATTATACATATGTATCTCACTAAACATAAATCATCCAAACATTAAATAAATAGTGATGAAAGTAGTTATACAGTGAATGTAGGGTAGAGGGCCACATCAGGGTTCGGCGGAGGGTGGTCACCGGAGAAGGAGGAAGAGGTCCATGCCCAGGGTGAATAAGGAAGAGAAAAAAAAGAGAGATTCTTGGAAGTTTTTGTAATAAGAGCTAATACAGCAACGGATAAAACTGCGAAAGCAACAATTTGAATGCATGGATTTTTGGTGATGATAAATCTCTGTCTTCGCAACTCCACACCCCTCATTGGCTAGTTTCAATCTGCGTAAAATTGTGACTTTGGTTTTACAGTTACATCCTATGTGGTCCGCATTTAATATAGGTGTCCTTCCAAATATTCCTATTGACCATTTAATTTTCAACTTTTCTTGGGTCAACAAATATCCTATAATTCATTCATTTATATATCCAATAACAAGATTCTATCACTTAATAATACTACATTTCGCATCTATTAAAACTAAACAAATCATCCAAAAGAAATTTATAATGAATTAATTTCACAGAGATAACTTTGTTTTTTTTGACTTTGTTGATTGTGTATAGAAGGAAAGAAATCATGAATTATATGCTAAAATCATTTGGCTTAATTTCCCTCATATATACAGTTTTATTACTGTATTTATAATATTTTAAATTGGATTATCAATTTTATTAAACATAATATGCAGTACATATACAATCTGTGTTATATTAAAAATAACGAAATATAATATTAAAAAAAAATTGGAATGGAATCTAATACGGCGAAAACAAAGACAGTTGCATTAATGAGAAATAAAAAATTGGGTTATGAGATCTTGGAAGGTCCGCTTGATAATGACAGATTTCAATACACCAATTTATTATTCAACTAACACCACCGTCTACGACATCTTAATCTCTATAATTATATTAAATTTTGCTTTAAATAATACTACTTCCTTCCATAATCCATTCACACAATTTAATTTTTTCATTGCTCATATTAAATATATATGAATTACAATAAATATTATTTATTATGGTATTTATCCGTCTCATTTAATTCACTCACACAAATTATTTTTTTATTATATTCATATTAAATATATGTGAATTACAATAAATACTATTTATTAGGAGTATTATGTTGGAAAAAAAGAGAGGTAAATTTATATTGATTTGATGTGGTGACAGATAAAAAAGAAACAACGACGATTAAAAAGAAATGGAGAGTGTACTCTTTGGTACCCAACTTCTTTTCTATCTTTGTGTGTACTCATTTGGTAGGACTGAAAACACTCTGAAAAAACTAATTTCAAGGCTTTTATGGTATCAATTTAGTACTTGCAAATTTCTCCTCAACCCACAACACCGACCAAAATGTCTTTTTAAGAAAGTTTTATATAATAAAATTTCAATGAACGTTTATTCATAATAAGATAAGTTAGATTCACAACGTCACAAAATGATTTACTCGATAAGAAAAAAAAGTTGAATGGATTATAACCAAAAACATACAATATCAAATCTTTGATCGATTAATATGTATAAAATATTAGTTTAAATATAGATGAGCAGATTAATACAAACATAAGCAGACAACTACAACTATATTTAATTCATCACTATGCCCGCAAAAGTATTTCATGAAATTCAATAGATACATTTCAGTCTCATTTCCTCAGAAATGATTAAATATTGAGATGCATGAGTAGTAGTTTGAGTTAATTCAGACATTTAATCCCAAAATAGATTTGGAATTATAGTAAATGAATGTTGGCTTTGGTCAAAGAATCCCATGCCCAACAAAGACAGAACTAAACAAAAAGAGAGAGAGAGAGAGAGAAAGTTTGCAAGTATTAGGTAGGAAAAGAAGGCAGCTTCCCGCCAATTGACACCTGCTTTCCCGGGATTCTTATGTACGTTACACGTGGAGCAAGCCCACCTCCTCCTCACTGCCACTAACCCCTTTCTTTCTTTCTTTTTCTATTTTAAACTCAAACTCCACACACCTCACCTTACCTGGTGGTTCCATCAACATTCAATTTTCTTTTTTACCAATCTTAATTTCTTGTTGCAGTTTTATTGGAGAAGAAGAAGGGAGAGACTAGAGAGTGTGTGTATTAATGGAGGTGCCAATAGGGTTTGCAGCCAAGTGTTGGAGTTTTATCTCCTTCTTGCCCTTCTTTTTCTTGCTATTTCTACTCGGCCTTCTCAAAGGTACCTTCTTTTTCTTTCTTTAAAATTAATTTGGTTGGGTTCCAAAGAAAAAATTCCTGTTTTTGTTATTTAATCTGCCATTCTTGGACACCTTCAAAAATCAACAAAGAAAATGGGAATTTAATTCTCAATTTTGCTGTGTGGTTAAACAGGGTTGATAATATGCCCAGTTGGTGCAACTATCATAGCAGTTGGAAACTCTGCGGTTGTGATTGGGCTTTGGCCTGCACATTTTCTCTGGACATACTACTGTGTAGCAAAGTGAGTTTGCTTATACACTAGTTCATTTGCAATTGCAATCAAGTTTTGCATTATAATTATATTGAGTGTTCTCATAATAGAACCAAAAGAATTGGCTGGATTTTGAAGATTCTTGTATTGTTTACATTGCCTGTCCCTTTGATCCTCTGGCCTATCATGGCAATTATCGGAAGCATCCTGGGTGGGGTAGGATATGGCTTTTTCGCTCCGTTGATTGCCACATTTGAGGCCGTTGGACCAAGTGTGTCCGATAAATGGTACCATTGCTTTCTGGTCAGTCTCTCTTTGATTATCATCGTTTTATGCTTCCACACCCTAAGGGTATGTTTGCTTAGCGGGATTGATACTTTAATCCCATTCAATCAAGTGTTTGGTTTATGTGATATAGGCGGCCCCGGATAAATATCATAGAAAATGAGTTCGACTAATTGTCCCATGAACAAAGGATAATTATTTATCAATCCTATCCATCAAAGCAAACACGCTCTAAATGTTTTACTTGCTTCATCAACTTTCCCTCTTGAAATACTTATCAGGATGGTTGCTTCACAACTCTTGAAAGTAGCTGTACAGTAGTAAGGGATTTCACCGATTTTTGCTTCCATTCTTACTTCTCCTATATGGATGAACTGAGCGAGGTCGTGCATGAAGATGAGAAACCTATAGATATAAAGTGAGGAACTCCCTCCTAATTGAATCTCACTGAATTGTACTGGAGTTAGATTTTACATGTTATGTATCTTTCAGGTTATCAAGACTGCCTGGGTGTTTGTTGGTTTCGATTCTTGCAATTCCTGTAGATGTTCCTCTCATTACAGTAGTAGCACTTTGGAAAAGTCCATACATGTTGTTCAGGGGATGGAAGAGGCTATTAGAGGATATGATTGGCAGAGAAGGTCCATTTCTCGAAACAGTGTGTGTTCCATTTGCTGGTCTAGCAATTCTTCTATGGCCTTTGGCTGTGTTAGGATCCTTTTTGGCATCTTTTCTCTCTAGCTTTTTCCTTGCCCTCTATGCTGGAGTCATCGTTTACCAGGTGTATGCTCATCTCCTTCGTTTCTTCGTGATTGTGAATGTTAGTAACTTGGTCGTATGAATCTTCAGGAAGATTCTGTTCGGATGGGATTAGCATACATTGTGGCGGTCATTTCTTTGTTTGACGAATACGCAAACGACTTGCTGTATTTAACAGAGGGATCATGCTTTCCCAGGTATCGTCTAGGAATAAGATTTTAAGTTCTTGGAAAAAGACGAGGACTTGCTATGTGATGATGATTTTGATTCGATAACACTTTTTGACAGCCAGGCCTCAGTATCGTCGAAGCACGAGGCATTCGACAGGATTGGAGAAAAGGAGGTCACTTGATGCCAAAAACGAGAGAGAAGGCTCACGCAACTCAAAGCTAGTTTCAGAAGGATCGAGAACGTTAAAACAAGCTATTCAACAGTATACGCCAGTGCAGGTGCGCTAGATGTGGCCTCTGGTAACATAACATAACATAATATAATAATTGTGAAACAAAATTATGGTAGGTATGGGATTGGCTCTTCAAATCCTGCGAGGTGAATGGAAAAATGCTGCTTCAAGAAGGATTGATAGACATCAAAGATTTCCAGGAATGCATGGTCAAAGGGAACTGCAAGAAGATGGGCATCAAGCTACCTGCTTGGTCCATTCTAGAGTGTCTCCTCAGATCAGCAAAGTTGGATTCTTCTGGTTTGATTTTGAGTAAGTTTGCACGTGTACAACTGATAATACTAGTTTGAGTTGGGAAGATGTTATATATAATGTGTTAATGTCCGACTTTGTAGCTGACCAAATGGAATTAACAAGATTCAACTTACCGAGGGATAAGGTGTTTGAGTGGTTAATCGGGCCCCTCTTTACCATGAAGGATCAAATAAAGGGACTACAACTAGACGAAAATGAGGAAAGCTGTTTGAAAAGACTGGTTATAGCAGGCAGAAATGATAGACCAGAAGATTGGGACAACTCTGAGTTCTCTTCCAGTGACAATGTGAGAAGAGCCCAGTTGCAAGCTGTAATTAGGAGGTAATTGCAAGTTTTTATGCTGGAAGGGGACTCGATTATATAATTGTATTCCCTTTATCTGTTTTAAGGATTATTGTAGGTGTTAAAGTTGTTAAACTTGTATATAACAGGCTGCAAGGAATTGTTGGTTCCATGTCCCGATTGCCAACATTCAGACGGCGGTTCAGGAATTTAGTGAAGGTGTTGTATGTGGAAGCAGTCCAGACCGGTATCTTAGTTGCAGATGCCTCAAAATCTGGACCTCGTGCAAGACGCCTCTTTGGTCGTAGGGACAGAGATGGAGGTACAGACGATCGTGATCAGGGCAAGTACGATAGTGTGGTATGATATTACTTCAACCACAAATGAATCGTATTGGATGTTTTCAAGCCAAGCATGCAGTTTCTACTCAATATATTCTTCACAAATAGATTATGTTTTGAGATAGAGCACATGAAAATGACAGTGAGTAATTTCACATGTCTGTTATATGGCATTTTTGTAAAAGAAATCCCAACATACAATTGTACACACTCTCCTCACCCATTTCACTAGCTAGGCCTAGCTTGTTACTACAGCTACAGTTCCTCTAAATTAAAATGGAGGAGAGAAAAGTAGGTCCTGAATTATATGTATCTCGACAAAAAAGAATCTAGTCCACCATACAGGGCTGAAGCGAACGAAAATTGTAAACAAAACTAGCTAAGTCATCTTCCAAAGCATGAAGAAGTGAGACTTGAAGACAGAAATCTGAGTCCAGCTGATCCTCCAGGGAAGTAGGAGATGGCATAATACATGAGAGCAAGGACCTAACAAAACACCATAGGATTTATAACTACTACAGCCAAATGAATCATCAAGAATGAAACGTGCAAACATCATTTTGCAGTTAATAGTATATAGTATGTTATGAATGGGCTCTTTTCTGCAAACCTCAGTTTGTTACCACTATATCTATAGTCTATATACACATGCTAAAAGCTTTTCAAGTACAAGGTGTTGCACTTTATTTCAGATTAGCACAATGCCTTATGCATGCGAATATTTTGGAAGTTTTCAGAACCTTAGATTCCGACTTTCCTAATATGCAATTAAAATGATCCCGACTGCCTAAACCACTGTGAATTACATTCACGAGATTGTTGTTTGGACGACTAAATTCACCATCAGGAAACAGAGATGAAGCACTTTGTAGTAAGAGCAACAAGAAAACAGTTTCTTTACTACTTGTTAACAGAATAATTCAGGTTTGTAATTAGATCTCCATGGGGGGGAAGCATCACATAATGACATGACCATATACAATAAAAATGAAGATGAAATGGCAGCAAAATATACCAACAGCAGATTAGAGGTTTCATACCTGTAGAACGGAGAAAAGAACAGAGAGAACGTAGCTGTGAAGCACCATAGATACATAAATAGTGCCAGCCATACTTCCAAAAAATCCCACTGTAAAAGGAAGTCTCTGAAGGGAAGAAATATAATAAGCAAATCAGAGAAGATTTCAAACAACAAGTGATGACGAAACCCCTTGAAAAGAATTATACCTCCTTTGATAACATGTGGCTAAGCTGACTTCTTGGACCTTTTAAGGCGAAAAACGAACCAACTATAAAGGCACATCCGAGAGTGAAGCAAATTGCAAACTTTTGAGGCTTGAGCACCATTACAGGAAGAAAAATAGTGAAAGCGATGAAGATAAAGAAGACACCAGCGGCCAGAAAGAAGCCAAAATACACAAGAGACTTCCCAGAAGGTACACTGCTTGTAGCAGAGTTGAAGCTCCCACTCACTCCTTTCGAAACCCTGTGAATGTTGCAATTAATTCGATTGAGAGTCACAAATGATATCCGAACTACACAACATGTATTGTTAAACACGATCCCCCAATTTAGGAGAAAGACCTAAAGTGCTATGATTTATAAGCAAACAGTAAAATTTGTTCATTATTTAGATGGGAAACACAAAATTGAGCATCAACATAAAATGAAATTGATAAGAGTGCTTACACGCCAAATGTGGAAGTGACTTTGTCGCTGGCAGTACGCACAGCGGCTTCGAGATCGAGGGAGGATGAATCATCGGCGGCGGCCTCGGAGGCGGCGGCGTAAGCGTTCCAGTCGGCAAGCAGAGACGACGGCGTTTTGTCGATCTCGCTGCTAGGGCCTCCGGTGAACCACGCCTGCGCCGTTTTATGCATATCGCCGGTGTGCCGTTGAGTGCTTCTAGGAGGATCCGACCAATCGAGTTTTCCTTTTCAACAATGGTGATGCGCCTGAGGAAAAGTGGCCAATTTCTAAATCGTGTTTCTATGAATAAGTCGTGTTAGGTTGGAACTAATAATATGAGTATGAGGGAGTATAAATAATTGAGAATTAAAAATAATTTATTACTATTAATATTTTAATTGAAAATTTAATTATTTCAAAAGTAAAAAACATGGAAACTGTATTTGCTAGCATTGGATTAACCCCACATAGAGCTGTTAAACGAAACGAGCTGCTCATGAGCTCGACTCGGCTCGCTAAGGCTCGACTCATTAGACTAAACGAGCTCGAGCTCAAAAAATACTCGATTACTTAACGAGTCAAGCCGAGTTCGGCTCGTTAGGCTCAATAAGTATGATTTTTTTTATATTTCCACTCGACTCGATAGGCTCGTTAGACTCGTTAACGAGTCGAGCCGAACTTGTATTACTACTCATTAATATTAACGAGTTCGACTTGATAGGAGCTTGAGCCGAACTCAAGTATCAAGTACTCGAGATCGCTCGACTCGAATAACAGCCACACTACCTAAACAAACAGACATGGGAGATTGAACCCCATCTCAATTCACCTATGCAACATTTTAGTTAATTTGTATTAGGAAATTCACAATCATGTACTACTAATATTACCTTTATTGTATCAAATATTCCATCTTCTCTTTTCAAATACAAATTTTAAAACAAACCTATATGCCCCCTTTTTTCACATTTCACTAAAGTTCGAATACTACTAAACTTTCGGCGATCAGAATGACGAAGCGATAACGACCAGAACCTCAGACAACGACACCAGAAAATTATTAGTTTTTTTTATAATTTGTCTTAGAGTTTTGATTTGATTATAATTTGGTCGAATTTAAGTTGAACATGCATCATAGAAAAAACATTAAATTAAGCAAAGTGGGTATATTTAGGATTTACTTTATCAGACAACAAATAGATTAATTAATAATTTGATGTGTGGAGTTGTTTGGATTTGAAGTTTGAACTTAAAAATCATTAAGCTAGTGGTGATGTGAAAGGCGCCAACAAGTTTAACTTAAATAACATTACTAGCCAATATCAAGCTGCCAACAGCTGCACTAAATTACACTCCTTCCCTGTAATACTTGGGAAAATATCAAAATAGTCTTCTAATTTTAGTTCTTTATCTTTTTAATTTCTCAAATTATAATCCTTTTGTTATTAGAAAATATTATTCTCAATTTTCTTTTAAAAGCCCAAATTTTACACGTGCTCACTCTCACTAAAGTATGTATAAATTCCGGACAAATTGTTAGAATTTCCATCAATAATGACATTTTCTGATAGTAAAATAATCACAATTGAAAAACTAAAAAGATATAGGACCAAATTTAGAGTATTTTGAGTAATTAGTTGAAAGCGACATGGACCCACCTCCCCCAACTCGACCCGTGTTTATCTCTCCTGCTCCTGCACTTTTTAATTATTATCTTTTGAACTTTTTAAGAACCCATAAATTCAACTCCAAAAAATTTCACTCACAGTCACAGGCACAGGCCACCAGCCCCGGCCCACCTCATCTTCTACTAGAGAGAGAGAAACTCTTCCCGATCTCTTTCTGCTTCTTAGGATTTATGAAAGCTGCTCCACTTTTCTTCTTTCTTCATACTACTATGTCTTTGGCTCCTCAATTCGGTAAAATACACCATTTCTTGGAAAATGAGCTTCCTTTTTTTGTTTTATATTTACCTCATCTTGCTTAATGCTTTCTTTGAGGAATTTGAAGATATTTGGAGATAGATTTCAGGTTGCTGTCTTGTTATTTGTTTTTTCAGTATACTGAGTTTCCTTGTGGTTGGAATTTTCATTTTATACTTGTCTTTTGTGGGAAAGAAAATGATTGTTGAGCTCTTCAATTCTCTGTTTTTTTTCTTCAAGAACTTTAAATATAAGCATTAAATACTCAATAAAGATCCTTTTTTTAACAACATGAGTAGTAATAGATATTATATTGAATTGGAAATAAATTATTTTTTTAACAACATTTGTAGTCCTGGTGCAACTTTTCCTCCCTTTGCCTCTGAATGGATTTTCAATTAGCTCCTCTTAAGTTTTCTCGTGATGTATTAAAGTGATACGTGCCAGTTTGTTCTAGCAAATTGTGGTTGATTATTTATGTCATAATCTTTCGTGCCGTAAAAGAAGTTTTTCCATCTGGTTTTCATGATTATGATAATTAATTAATCATTTATTGTGCAAAAACTATAATTAATTTCGGCTGAATTTTGTGGGAGGTGTCCTATAGCTTCCTGCTCTTCGGGAGGATTAGATTAAACTCATTAATTGTTGTTTCTAATATTTTTGTAGGAGTATGTATAAAGTGGAATTGGTTCATACATAAATCATTGAAGAGTATTAGTTGTTTTCATTAAAGAGTATTAGTTGTTTCACGTATTAGTTGTTTTCACTGAAAAGTCTTAGTTTATTAATACTCTTCAGTGATAACAATTAATATTCTTTAGTGAAAACAACTAATACCCTTCAATGATTCATGTATAAACCAATTTCACACTATACTTTGTCTTTTTGTAGTAGTCGGTTTTCTTTTCTTTTTCTTTTTCCAGTTTTTGTGTGATGTTACTTGCAGATTTTATATTTCATTTCTTTTGATAAGCCATCTCATTATTCATATCTGCTTTCTGCCAGTTTGAATAATCTAAGTGTGAACCTAAAGGAAGAATTTGGTTAATTACAATATGGGTTATCTATGTGATTTCTGTGGGGAGCAAAGATCTGTCGTATACTGTCAGTCGGACGCAGCTAGTTTATGTTTATCCTGTGACCGCAATGTCCATTCTGCAAATGCTCTTTCGAAACGGCACTCAAGGACACTTCTTTGCGAAAGATGCAATTCCCAACCGGCTTTAGTTAGATGCGTGGACGAAAGAATCTCCATGTGCCAGAATTGCGATTGGATGGGGCATTCCGGTACGAATATAAGTCCTGCTCACAAGAAACAAGCTGTTAATTGTTACTCCGGCTGCCCCTCAGCGGCCGAACTTTCTGAAATTTGGTCGTTTCTGTTGGATTCTCCTTCAGTTAAAGATTCCACTTGTGAGCAGGAGATGGGCTCAATGAGCATTTCTTATAACAAATCAAGGGATGATCAAGAAACGAACATCACAGGAGAATCATCACTTGGGGTTGAGCTGCTTAATGTGGATTTGTTGGCTGGTTCTTCGAGCTCGGCTATGCACAAGGTAGCTTCTGTTTTAGCAGTTCCTTTTCCTAGCTGTGAAGGACATTATTCGGATCTACATACAACTTGTGATATGTAATTGCATCGTCTCGTTTCATTTTGTTTGTTGAATCTTTTTTCTTGTGAAGCTAAGCTTTTTGTATGGAAATTAGAAGGCGAAAGCAGAAGGAAATATGTAACCTTAATGCATCAAGAAATTATGTGTTGCTATGGAATCATGATGAAGTTTAGATAATTGACCATACCATTACATACTTGTAGCTGTAAATATGTAAAAAAAACAACGATGCCTTCGCATGTTGAAGTTGTTGTCCTCTATCGTGCAGGTATTTATACCTGGAGAAAAGGGGCCTGCTGAATATGAAGATGGTTTATACGGTGATTTTAATATGGATGAAATTGACTTAGGTATCGAAAACTATGAAGAATTTTTTGGTGTAGCTCTCGGAAACGAAGGACTCGATGGCTTATTTGGTGCCGAGGTGTACTTTCTGCTTTCATTTATCGCGTATACATTTCCACGTGTGTTAACTCAATCTTATTTTGATACTTACTTTTCTGATAAAGATTCAACCAGCATGTAGCAATGCGGCTTCTGCAGATTCGGTCGTTAGCTGCAAGACGGAGCCCAACTTACATTTTACGAGGCAAGCCCTCTCGTTTTCTGGGCTTACTGGAGAGGGTAGTGCCGGAGACCAAAATTGTAGCAGGAGTGATGCCATCTCGCGTTACAAGGAGAAGAAGAAGGCGCGAAGGTGAGGTTTTGAAGTGTTTGTCGAATTTGTTAGGACTAAAATTGGACGGACATAAGTAATGTGTTCTTGACAGATACGAGGTAAGAACGAGGTACGCGAATCGCAAGGCGAGAGCGGACGAAAGGAGACGGGTGAAGGGACGGTTTATCAAGGCCGGTGAAGCTTACGATTATGATCCGTGCCGAAGCTGCTGAGTGATGAAAATTTTGTAACAGGTTGAACTTAACTAGCTAGATTCAAACAGCAGCAACTCTATTCTTGTCTTTAGATAAAGATGCATGTTTAGCCAGCCTTAGGGATCATTATTGTTTTCAATTTTGAATTGTGATTCTTCATTCTTGCTCAATTTTCCCCTTGTTTATGTTGGCAACATCTTGATATTCAGATAGTAGAGGCATGCCTCGGATGAAATAATTGAGTGAAACTCATCATTATACGGTGTGCACCGTGAATTTTTTAAAAAATACTTCTGAGAAATTACCTTTGTTTATACACCGACTTTTCCATATAAACAAGGTAACTTTTCAGTAATAATATGAATAACTTTTTAAAAATACACTCAAATTAAACGGTGCTCCTGTTGTATATAGAACTAGACCAATAATATTTTGCACAATTCTTCTCTAGCAGCTTGCACCATTCCACCGTCAATTCTGCATTATTTTATTATAATATCAGCGATAAATCTCCAACAATTTATACTAGTTTTTGCATTGAATTGAATATTTCGTTAATTTTTTTTATTAATGAACTATTTTTTTTATATATGCAATAATAATCTATATTAATGTTCATGTAATCATGCTAGAACCATTTTATTGATACGTATTTTTTTACATTATTTTTTAATTTATGTGTAGTATTTTAATTTATAGCATGTTATTTTTAAATTACACTAAATTCTTTTAAATTAACTACAATGCAAATTTATTTTATTAGAAAAAAAAAAGTTAAAATTTTGATATTAAATAAAAAATTGAATTACTTAAACCACACAAAACTACAAAAAATATTGAAAAATTATAGTTAATACTCTCACCGTCCCACAGTAAACTTCACATTTTTTTTTCTATTCCTCAGAAATCTTCACAAATCTAAAATAAAATTAATACTCTCTCACAACATCATTTTATATTAAAATAAAACTCTTAAAAATCAATTTTTCTTAAAAAAAAAAAAAGAAGTGTAATTACATGTGAAATTTAATAGAAAATTGAACGAGTATCAATATAAAAGCACAAAATTAAATTTCTTTGGAAAAGAAATAATGTGGCGTCAATATTTGGTACAAATTAATTTAAAACAAAATACCAATTAATTATCTAATCTCAATTTCAATTTTATAAACAAAATACGCTTAACATACTCAAATTACTTAACAAGAAACGTGAATTTATTTGGTAGATATTCATATGAGGCACTTGTCTTAAACGTCATGTATTTTACTTTTTACTCTTAATTACGTGTCTTCATTTACTTTTTAGATTCTTGTCATCAAAGTAGGAATGCCAAATTTACAATACCTCAAAATTTTCTTAACTAACAACCGTAAATGGAGTTTAAATGGAATCTTAAAGAGTTAAAAATAACAACAATCATTAGTAGAAAAATGGTCTCCAAAAAAAGTTTGGCAGCAAATTCACATGGTGGAAAGATGAAAGTGGTAATTTGTGGGGTCAAGCTCCTTTTAGCAGCAGTATAAATGGAGGGTAATCTTTTAAAGAAATTGATAGATTTTTGTCTTCTAAACTTTTTATCAAATAATTGATTCCTCTTCTGGACAATCTTGAAGGTGCTTGACTTGTAAAAACCCCTAATTTTCCAGCTTCCCTTGTAAGCTATCTACGCTTCTCTCTCTATTTCTCCTTCAAAATTATAGTGTTTTTCTTGTTGGGTTTTCAGTGGGGTGATTGAAATTTGATATTGGAGATCTGTAGTTTCTAATTCTGTCTGGATCCCTCTCTTTCCAAGGTTTTTTCTTTGAAAAAGGTTAAATTTTGCTCAATTTGTGATTTCCTTTTGTCTTAGCCCTTTTTATTTTAGATGGATGGTTAATTGCTTGGCATCGAAAGCTATTTCTTGAATTGTTCGTTGTAGCTAAGTTGTGAGCCCCCTTTTCTGTTTAGGGTTTCTTTTCTTATTCAACAAAAACATAATTTTCCTTCATTTTTTCTGTGTAGCGAATGTTCTGTTGTGCAATATGCTTAAGAATCTCAAGATTCTTGAGCATATCTTGTTTGCATAAAGTTGTTTTTCACTTTGTTTATCTGTAAAAAGATGGGGTTATATTCCACCTTATCATTTGTGGATTTGTGGGTATCGGATTCCACCTTGTTAGACAATATATCTGCAATTTCCACTGGCTTTCTTGATTTGCACTTGTGTAATTTGTTGAATTGCTTTTTATGCATATGATGTTAGAAGCATTATCTTGCTAGAATTGGTCCATGATTGAACTATTCCATTCAACGAAAACGTAAGTTTTGCTTTGATTACTACGCGATGCCTGTTTGTCGAGCTTTTCGTGTTTCTATGGAAGATAAAGGGAGACTTTTTAGACAAATTTGCTTTAGTAATTGTGACATTTTCTGTGATTTATCTGTTTGTTTCGTTTCCAATCACTTTAGCGGAGTAAATACTAAAGACTGATGCTTTTATCCATCAGGTTTTGGCCCCAGAAATGGCGATTTCATCGTATCCAACTACAGCAGATGCTGGAGTACTCATCGTAATCCTTGCAAACACAGCAATATCTATATCCATCGTGAAGGAGATTTTTCGCTCAATACTGCACGTAATTGGCATTCGAATCGAATCATGGGAAGAACTCTCTGTGGACACTTCAGACTCATACGAATGCCATAAGACTCCCTCAGAATCATACGTGGAGGAGTTCAGAAGCCAAGTACCAGCAATGAGGTTCGATTCCCTCTGCATACATGACTCCTCCGAGTGCTCCATCTGCCTGTCGGAATTCGAGCCACATTCAGAGGTTAACCACCTTTCTTGTGGGCACGTTTTTCACAACAAGTGCCTCGAGAAGTGGTTAAACTTTTGGAACACCACGTGCCCTCTTTGTCGCAATTTCATGATGCCCCAAGAAATCGAAGAAGATACTTGCCCTATGTAGATTGTGCTTGTACAGCATATCGATTATGTAGTTTGATTTAAGCTGCCAATGTTTTGCGTCCTCTTGCAGTGACGGGCCAGCATAGCTTATATTATTCGTATTGTGTCGTGTGTGCGTGTATATATATATTGTAAAAAGCTCTCGACTCTTTTCAGTGGTATTATTTGAACTCATCTCTTGTTCTAAATACATTATTGACACTTGATGATCATTGAATGAAAAAAAAGACACTATATATAGATATTTCTACACATTACAGGTGGTTCTCCCTGCTAAATCGCAGAGTTTGGATCCAACGGACATGCCACTACGAGTCAACCCTGCGTTGCGATGGTGCCTGCACCTGAATGAACCAGCATGCATCGTTGGGGAACACAAACAGTTTGGCTTTTTCACACTCGAAGACCTTCTCAGCCCCACTGGAGAAGTTGGTACGGATGATGCCCCCCGGGGTGATTTTGGTGATTTTGGGCTCAGGTTAGGGACAACGATTGTCATTGGTTTCTGAGACTTTTCGCCGATCTTTGATTCGCCTGCCATTATGGTCCTGGATGGAATAATTAAGCCTTTTAGAATGATCAGATGGAAACAAGTAGTAGTAGTTTCTTAAATCACTCAGATTACAAAATATCCTGTATAGATTAGACATGTTCTGGTAAGTGTTGTCTTTTTTCAAGATTCTGATGCATATTAGCCCATTCGGATTGAGAAGATCTGTTGCATTACAGCATTATCAAATCGAACAAGGAAAATGTTACAAGATTGATGGGAATGGAATTTACCAGGATAAATGCTTCAGCCTCTGAGTTACAAGATTGTTTTTCTTTCAATGGAATGAGGAAAAGGGATTCATAACCCACAGGATTTGAGTTTTCTTTCCTTAATTTTTTTTCCCAGTTTGTATTCTCCCCAAGTTTCTCTACTTATGAGGTTGTAGATCCTCACTTTTAGGCCACACACTACTGTTTCTCTTTACTATTATTAGATTTACAGGAGAATGACTTGGCCATGGGTACCATCATTTCAACATATTTCCAACAATTGAGGGATGAATAGCCCCCCTTTTGCCTTAATTTAACAAGATCCACTTTCTAAAATTAAAAAAGATTTAAACTTTTGTTAAGCACCAGAAATTACAAGAACACAGCAGAGTACAAAAAGTAACATTGATTTGAGAAAGGCATGACACCAACACACAGATTCTGTTAATATGTCACTAACAAAATATTTAAAAACAAAAAAAAAAAAACTTGGCTAAACCCTTGTCAATTCTAACTATGAGGAAGGAAGGATCAGCATGCATTACTACCATACTTGCAGTCTCTAGTGAGATCATTAAAAGTCTCAATCTGCTTCTTTCCCCTAATAAACACTTCAGAATCAACAGCAATCCTCATATAACCATCAAACTCAACCGCGTTTTCATTGAGCTTCGTCGTTTCACGATACCAATCGCTGTTAACCTCCCACAGATCTTTATAATCTTCAAGAAAGTGAATCGAATACTTCTCCTTCAACGCATCAAAGAACGACGTTTCTTCCTCATCCGTAGCAATATAAACCCTCCTTCCTTCTTCAATCTTGTTTTTCAGGGCAGCTAAAAGAGATTTGGGCGAAGTATCTCTATCAAGATTAGGCCACAGCTTCTTGTTCTTGTTCCTCACTCTCTCCCCTCTCTCCACATGAACAGCATCAAAATCCCACTTCATTCTTGCTGTAATAGCAGATGCAATATCCAGCAAACGTCTCGATTTCCGAATCATACCCCATGGCCGACGGATAACTCTCTCCATCTCACCTTCGCAAACCCGACTCCAGTAATTATCCGGCTCAACAGAACCAAACTTCCTCATGATCAAACTATCCTTCACATCAGCTAACTTCATAGGTGAGACTCTAACATCCTCCACAAGATGAAGACTCAATCCATCTTTCTGTTGCCATTTTCTCCAACCTGACCAGAACTGAGCTTGATCAATCACAGATGCTGAATCCTTCAAATGCTCAAAATCGAAATAGAATCTGAAATCCTTGCCCTCTTCATCAACACCAGACGAAGAGTAAACCTTCGACAAACATAAGCTTAGGTCCATAACCAGCGTCCGGTTCAAAAACTGCGCCTCGCCTAACATACATGTGAAGCTCCACAGATACTGATTCATACTTTTGCATCTTTCCCCACCACCCGAATAAACTAAGTACTTCCCACGGCTAAACGAACCCTCTGATTCAATCGAGGGAAGTGCATCATTCACAGCTTCACCACTCTCCCCAAACTCCTTCTCCTTCCCCTTTCCCTTCCCCCTTCTCATCCTAGCATTGCCACCAGAATGATACCCCCCAATTCCAGCCACACTCAACGTGCAATTATCGAATCTTACGAGGCGAAAACTCCGATAATCCTTCTTAGAAGCAGCAGCTGCATCCCCATCCTTTGCCCTAAACCGCCACGCCATATGACAAGAACTATCATTGTCCCCTCTCACAGGCTTCCCAAACCGATAGAACTGAACATCCTTAAACTTATCAATAGCAGCCCTCATTAAGAGATGGAAAACATCAGAATCACGGCATTTAATCGGGTCATTAACCCCACAATCACTACTCTCAGAAACCGCATTGGGCTCCTCGTCGAACCCAACATCAGTAAGGTTAATCAACGCAGCGAATGCTGATTGATCGGTGACGACATTAAAAGTGGGATTGGAATTGGATGAGAGGAAATTTGTGATTTTCGAGGAAGGATGGAAAAAGGGGTCTTGGATCTTGAAAGTAACGGCGATAATGGTGATAATAACGAGCCCAATTACAAATACACTCAAACAGAAATTGGCAACCATGGCTAACGCATTTTGGCCGGCATTTTCAGGCCTCAGATTTCCACTCCTTGATACAGAGACTGATGATCGACCCAACATTTTATTTCTTGATAATTGCCTTTTCTTGACCTCTAATCACAAACAAATTAGATAAATCCTGTTGGAGCCCAATAGTTATATACAGAGTGTGAATTTAAAGGGTGTAGCCATTACCTCATGCAATGCAGTAGTGACTCGAGGAACAAGGGATGGATGATGTGCGAAATTACTTTGTAATTTTGTGTATGATGTAATTTTGTACATTTAGTTACACAAAAGCAACTGCAGAATTGTCTATTTTTTAAATAAAAAAAATGCTATTATTTCACAATTTTTTTATTTATATTTAATTAAAAGTATTGATGCACACCAAAGTAATGCACATGAGACTACTACATTTTAAGCATAGAAGTCGGCTATTTGAACCATGACATAGCACAAGTGTAAGTTTGCAATACTTTCCTTTTTTAATTAAAGAAAAGTTATGTTAAGATGCAACAAAATCCCAAATTAAGCAAAAAGATTAAAACCCCATCACAATAAATTGTGTGGAATAATAGAAGAGACTGATAAAAGGCAAAGACAGTAGTTTCTATATACAAGTAGAACACATACATGGCAATTAGCAATTGGCAAACAGAGACCTTATCATGTATTGTGCTAAACTAATGTGTAATAAAATGGAACACAATTTTGATCAGAATGAAACAGCAGAGCTTGATGATGATGAAGCTGTATCCAATTCTTCAATTTCATGCATCTCCAATGGCGGTGAACCACTGATACGCCTCCTGCAAAATCAAACATTAATTATAAACAAAACCATCAAACTAGTTTTTTGATGCAGGGTAAAGGTAGTAGAGTCAATAGTGTAAGCCCAAAATACCTCTGAGATATGTTATCTTCAGATAATGCCTTTTCCAGTCTCTCCTCAAATGGCGTCGCATGCCAACTCACCTTTTGATCCTGAAAACAGCAATTTCAACATTTAAAAAGCAAGAAATAACAAACAAAGACGAAACAAAAGAAAGGCACATGCCTCTTTGTACTTGGTGGTAGAATTCGGAATCCCGTTCCCATCCCACCATTTAGGAGAAATACAAGTCTCCTCTTCATCATTCCAGTGGGCTGCCACCATCCCCAGAATAGGCCTATCTCCTGGACTAAGTTTAACATCAATATCGGCAGAATCTGGTTTGAGCCAGTAAGACAGGCTGGCCTCTTCCTTGCTATCTTTTCCAATTGCATCACAATTTGGCTTAAGAGATTCAATGGAATCAGATTTTTCTTCCTTCAATTCTTTCCACTGGGACAGATGCTCAGTTGGATACACATACTGAGATCGGATCATTGTCGTTTTTCCACCAGCAATGTTGTTCATATAAGCAGGGTATACAGTACCAGGGGTTTGCATCTCATCAGTTAGTTTCAGTGGAGTGCAATATGGTGATGGTTTTGATACACTTAAATTGCCAGGTGAATCAGAATCTTTGGAGTATCGACTAGAATCTTCTGATGATAATCTAGAGCTATCGGACTGGCATTCAAAACGAACAGACTTGTTTGTGCGCTTCACAGCCGTAGGAAAGGCTCCAGATGAGACAGAGGAAATTGCAGACCATTCAGTTTCATTATCAGGCACGTCTTTCGGAGCAATACCATTCTGAATGCCACAGCTCTGATTCGAGCTGACCGAGTATCTCCCGGTACTATGTCCAGTAGCGGTGCTGCTAACAGATACGCAATCGAGAGTAGGGAGCAAGTGTTGAAACAGTGTCAAATATAAGTATCAGTACTGGATATAATAAAAGGATGTGCAATTAGGAAACCTAAAAGAGCAAACAAGCATAGATATCTAAAGCACTTTGACTAGTAACGGAAACTGTGTAATTAAATAGACTCTCCGTTCAGTCAAATACTGAACCTTTTTCCTTTTCTTTACTGATAGGAAAAGAAATATTATTAATGACCAAAGCTGGGTATGAGAAATCCACAGCCAAATCATTAAGTTCATACATAGTTATGCAGCCATTAAAACAACAGATACCTAGCCTCTACCGAATTCATCAGTACAGCCAAAAACTGAACCTTTTAATACAATCCAATCACATTTGATATCTACTACTGCACTAGAAACATGCCATGTTATTCTGAGTCTACCTAGTAAAATATGAAAAACGAAGAGAAAGGGATAAATAAATTTCAATCATTTTTTTTTTAAAAGCAAGAGTTGATCAATGGTTCTAAGCCATACATATAGGATATACCTGTTAGGAGTGCCCACCAAAAAACCTGCTCCAGATACCCATTCTCCAGAGACTTTGAACGGTGTTGAAGATTCATCAGGCTGCTTCTCGAATTTCAATCTCTCAATGGATGAACTGGGAATACATGAATTAACTTTTGATGATTCTTCCTTTTGAGTCGATATACCAGCACATTTTCCTGATATTTTTCGAAATTCAACAGGAGTCTCAAGTATAGTTCCACATGCTTTCAGGAATTTGGCCTGCAAGGATAAAGATTAAGGAAAGTAAAACCTAAAACTTGCTTTGTCCTCAAGCATTGAGACCATTGATTAAAAATGTTGGAATATGTAGTATCTTGAGCTCTCAAATTAGATTATATAATTCTGTATTGACAAAAACACAAATCTTCAAGGTAAAGAAGCTAGGAGCATAGTTCACATTTAACTCAGGCATGATCTAATACCAAGTTTAAGATTAGACTATCCTATAAAAGAAACACAGGAAAAAAATATTATACATGTGTTTTCACCTTGATTCATCGAAAGATGGGAACACACAAAAAAAAGAACTAAAAAATAATCAATATTATAACCTAGGAACTTAAGTGTTGGGTTCTAGGTTCGAGTGGTAGGAGCTTTCAAGTCTCAGAAACAAGCAACCAAGATCAATTTTCCACGTTGACTCATTCAACATTGATTAACTTAAAATTGTGTAAGCAGATTATAAAGCAACAAATTCAACAACCTGCAATACATAAGATCACTTCACAAGAGCGATAAATAATGATCTATTTACATTCAAAAGGAAATATCAAATATGATAAAAAAAAAGGGACCTCATTCTTGAATTCAATAGTTCACTGTAATATACACAGCATATCATCTCACACACTCGTTAAACAGTCAAGATTAGTTAAATACTGATCAGTTCTATTAATTTTCACGGTAAAACCTACATAAAAATGCCCACAGATGATAAAAGCACAGGAATCTTGGGACACCAAGCCAAAACAAATTTCCAAACAAGATTTACAAGAATCTAAAACATGCTGACCTCATTCTTGAGCTCCCTGACATCAACCTCCTTAGGCAGTGGGTTCTCACCTTCCCCTTTCTCTACATCTGAATCTTTTTCTGGTTCTAATTAAAATCGATACAACAAGAAGAACACTTAATCAATCAATAATTCCAAGTAACAATAAATCCACTTCCAAAAACGTTGATCTTCACCATTAACCCAAGAAACCCCATACGAATTAGAGAAAAAAGTACCTTCAGGACAAAATAGCGTTGATAACGCATTTTTATTCCGATAAGCCCTCTGTTAACATTTTCAAATCAAGATCACATATGCAGGGATAGTACTAATTCAAACAACATTATCCATAAAACTTAAACAGAAAACCTTACCGAAGTAGGTACGGGATGATAGCGAGTATCTTTCATTCGAAAACAACCGAAGAAACAACCCATTGTTGCAGCAATCAGTGTCTGCAGAAACCCTAGAACTCCCGCTCCTTCACCTTTCTTCTTAGCAGAAATCGATGCCATATCATTCACCGTTTTAAAATGAATTCGAAATCGTCGAATTTATGGAGTTTTAATGGAAATTATTAGAGAGAGGGAGATACTGTACTAGCTGCGTGCGTTTTTAAATTCTAATGTGGAGAGGGGGAAAAGAATTCAAATCATGAACTTTGTAAATTTATATTTATACCCCTACACTTCCAAGTCTTACAGAAGACTACCTTTTTCCATTAAAATGTCCTTTCACAAACTAATTGCATTTTTATGTCCTTTCAAAAGGACATTTTTATAGTTTGTGATAGACTATTTATGAAATTGTTTTAAAGTATTCAATATTTGATCAAGAATATTAGATTGTAAAAAAAAAAAAAAATCCAATTAATGATAAACGGCACAAAAAAGTGGTGCGTGAGATGGAGAACGATAAAAAGGGATGGACGCACGAGGTTATGCACAACGAAGCAAAGACGCGAAATGGTAGACAACGGAACTGATAATAAGTTTTGTGTATTTTTTATTTTAATTGGAATGAAATTATGAAGAGTTTTGAGAAAAACATCATTTTCTAAGGCACGTGCGCTGATTTTTTTTAATCGTTCAAACTAAGTTTAGTGGTTTAATATGTGCCAAAATTTGATACTATGTATGCATTAATGCCAAGAAATATAGTTTATCGGTTTATATGCAAAATCGTTGATAGTTTGGTGGGTTTAGTGCAATTAAACCTTTATATTTCTCTGACTCAATCTTTAGCAGCGACAACTACAAATTTGTTTGATAAGATTAATTCAATCTAGTCTAATCAGGAAAAGAAGCATAAGAGGGGCATAAATTGAACTAGCTTTCGATAATAATATAAACGACATCATTCGAAGCATATCTCTCCACCACTTGCACTTCATTTCGAAGTTAGATAAATTTTATTTTCTTGTTTGTTTTGTTGCTCGTTATTATTTCCTTGTTCGTATTAGTGTAACCAAACCCGAAAATTCATATTTCAAAGCATATCAACAATTAAATCGACTTAGCTAGCCACCTATTTCAAAATTTGTATTTCAAAAATTCATATTTGTTATGTCATGTATTTATTGAATTAGATTCACCGTTCGTGATTGTTTCATTACTATCGTCACGTCCTTAGGTTTTCAATTAAAAAATAAAAGGTATATATGCGTTACCACGTAGAGCTGTTAATTACGTGCATGAGATCGATACGTAAATTAAGATACATTGGAGGTCAATATTTGTGAGCGTATACGTACCGATTTAAAGGAGTGAAAATGAAATGCCCACGTCGTGATGTAAAAGAAAGAATTTAAAGTATTCGTTTTATTTCTTCTTTTGATATTATTCTCTAGCTTTAATTGAATTTCAAGAAAGTAATAGGTAGGGTTTGATTTATTTGGCAACTTAGGACAACATATATAGAGGAAAGGGTCCAAAAGTAGGCACCGTCTTATATATATTGACATGACTCCACTGCATTAACAAGGAAAAAACAAAGATGACTTTTTTTATTGTGCTTCAGAATTTTGATATACAAAATAATTCTTCTCTAAATAAATCAGACCTTGAATAACTTGCATGTTTTGCACGTTTCTAATCCCTTTCATTATCCTTCGATCGAATTATATGCTGGCTAAAACTAATATAATGAAGTATAAATACATGTGAGATTACACATTATTAACTAAACTTATTCTATATTAAATTATTGATATAAATTATTTCATTAATTGGGATTAAAATTAATTTTAAAGTGTATAAATAATTTTAAAAGTCTACCTAAAATACACATATAGTGCAAAAGATGAATATCTTCGCATATATTTTAAGGATTTCTCATCCATCAATTTATGCACTTGCCCGTTTGATTAATGAAGCTTTTTGTTAAATTAGAAAAGAAAAAAAAAAAGCAGTGTAGATAATATATGGAAAAAAAGAATAAGCATTAATATGTTCCCCAAAAGTCTACATTATACCTTCACAAAAGTCCATAGCCTCCGACCATTCTTTACTTCATAGCCGCATTTTTTTTTTTTTTTCATTCCTCATATATCCATCATATCTCATTCAATATATATATAGTTTGGTATAAGAAGTCCTATTCCTTATCTTCTTCGTCTTAGATTGCACAAATTAAAAATGGAAACTAGTAGGGTTAGAAAATACAGGAAATCATCGGTTCCTCGTTTAAGGTGGACGTCGGATCTCCACGATAGCTTTGTTGAAGCTGTTCAAAAGCTTGGAGGCAAATACAGTGAGTAACCCAACCCGGTTTTAGGGTTTTATTTATATATGATTAATTCTCGTTTCTTTGTTTGATCGATGCAAGTGAACATGTTAATTGATTTTTTGTCACTTGAATATAATTATTAGATTATATATTATTTTCTTTAATTCTTTTTGTTCTAACAGTTGGTAATTGTATAAATAGGCCAGTGTCTTGAATTAATTTGTTAAATTTATGAATTAAATTAATTAATTTCTTGAAAATTGGCAGAAGCAACTCCAAAGAGAATTATGCAAATGATGGATGTTAGAGGGCTCAAGGTTTCTCATATCAAGAGCCATCTCCAGGTACATATATCTTTACTTTTTAACTCTAATATTTTGGATTAATTTCATCTGATTTATTTGTGAGATTATGCACGTATAACCTTATTTTGTCCTTTAATTATGTTCTTAAAGTGCTTATTTTGTATGATTCTCAGATATGTACGTACGTATATAGTATATAAATATATACTTGGCTATAATTAATGTAAATGGTAATATATGAGATCATATATGTATTAAGCATTCCTTGATCACAAAGATTATCATTAATTTGCACCCACAAAATTACGTGGTACGTACATCCACCACTCATTCAAATTTGTTTAAAAAAAACCAAAGTAACCTCAAATAAATATATATCCTAAAAAATATTCTTATTTGTTTTTTTCATTTTAAAACTTGTGTTTCTTCTAATTAATTTTAAATCTTAAAATTGTTTAAGAGTCTAAGTTATATTATTACATTGTCGAAATTTTAAATATAAGAAATATTGGCTTAAAATAATATAAACTTTAAAAAGTAGCTAGGGCATATTTAGAATATAATTAAAGTTATTGGTTCAAAGTATAAAAGGAAAATATTATGCTTTTCAAAATAAGTTTGATCAAGTGCAAGTATACAAGTAAGTTGGTGATCGTTAAACTACAACATGTATTAGATATTCAATATTAATGAATACCGAAAATTAATTGTTAATTTGAAATTTTACTGATTAATATTAATAAGCAATTAGCTATATAGTCCCTAGCTATTTAGCACACGTTTATTGGACTAGGGAATATTTAGGGTTTATACATTGGTCAAATTTACTCCTAGGGAATGTTGAAAAAGTTATTATACACACTTGATGATCCGTTTTTCTGAGATCATATATATTTATATGGACTCCAATTCGCTTGTACATATGTAATTATGTGTATATGTACTTGATTTTGGGGAAATTGTAGAAATGATCCCATAAGAATTGATCCTCATGAATTTGGTCCTTTTTTAAGCGCAAATAGTCCCATACGATTTTTCCGTCAAAAAATAACAGATTAACGAGCATGAGACCCACACGCCCGTTAGTTTTCTGCCAAAAACTCGCGCGTATAATTCCCAACTGAAAAATAATTAATTTCCAACATCTTAAAACTCTACGAACTAAAGTTGCAGAATCGCCTCCATACTTGCATTTTACCTTGAAATGATTGTTAATAGCAAAAGTTGGCCCATTTTCCTCCAAAAATCAAGTTGAAAAGGTTTTTCCATCCAGTATTCCATAGAAAACTGTAAAATATTTAACGGATATGACCTTTTCTGTTAAAAATGGGACCAAAAAAGAACATGAGACCAAATCTGTCAAATACAAATTCTCATGGGACCATCCTTGCAATTTACCCACTTGATTTTTGTACAAAGAAGATTAATACAGAGTACAGTATAATGTCAAGCTCCATAAAAAACTCAATCTCAGTGTCAAGATCAATAATATAACATAAATATTTATAATAGTTATAGCTAGGTAGGTAGGTTAGGTTTGCTCACTCAATTGCATGCATGTACAAAGAAAAAAGAGAAAAGAGAAATACATATATCTTATCTAATGTAGGTTTCTTGTCAACGATTAAAAAGTTATACATAGCTATAAGAAATCATAATTGGCTGCATTAGACATTTACCTAACAAGATAACAATGAAGAAAATGTAATTGAGAAATGATCATATATTGAAGCAATAATATATTTTCTTACTTATTTTCATATATCCTTGACCCATGCAATCTTGAATTCTTGCAAAATTTGATCAGATGTATAGGAGCATGAAGAAATCCATGAATTCAATAGAATTCATGAAGAAATGCCAACAACCGGAATACATCAATTTGTTCTCTCTACAGTAAGTTTGTTTGATTAGCTCTCATTTACGCAAGGGCGGAACCAAGGAAAAAAAATTTAGAATGAACTGAAAGTCTAATATAAATACAAGTTCGATTTTTGGCCAGACTAAATTTCTTTTTTTTTTTAATTTTTACATAGAAAAAAATCAAAATTTCAAAAGTTGGCTGGGCTATACCAGCCCCGCCCCTAAAAAGATCCGCCCTTGCATTTACGTACATTTGTTTTCTCTTTTAAAGAACAATTAATATATATATAAAAAAAAGATGCAAAATACTAAAATATAATTTAGAAATATGTTTATAATACGTAGCTTTATCTAATTAATTGTGCAGGGAATTGCAAGATTCTGAAACACCAATCCAAGGAAGAAGGAAAACTACCCAAATCAATGGTGAAACCTTATTCTACTACCAGGAGAATATTGATAAGAGGCAAGAAGGTGGTGAAATTCCATGGCCACACATTATGGAGTTACCCCATCCAATTAATTTAAATTATCAACCATGCAATATCAATTTAAACCTAACCATGTCGTCCTCCCAATAATTTTGTCTTATTAGAATTTATCTGAGTAAAAATTAAATTCATTTAATTATTTTTGTGTTGTGACATTACATTAGTTATATATGTTGACATCTTGATATATTCATGAACACATGCATATGCGATTTGGGAGAAGAAGAGTGCCGATTTATTGATATCATGAATTTGTGAACCACCATTAACATGCATCTAACTAATCGGATGGAATGTTATTTGCTTAAATAATATGCCGATTTATTGATATTTTTATTAATTATCGTGTCGAAATCGGATGGAATGTTATTTGCTTAAATAATATGTCGAATTTGATAATAGCACATCAATGAAATGTCATGATGAGTCCAAATTTTCATAATGTCATGAGTTCAGATCCTTAAAATTTTCATAATTTCATAATTCTAGCATATATTTTTTCAGTTGAGTTCATGTCGTACATTGTTTGCCATTACGATTAACTTTTCTTGTGTGTGTTTCTTTTAAAAGTACAACATGTCCTAGATTAAATCCAGTCCTATATTTTATTAATACATTTCACCCAAAAAATGTTCGGAATAGAAATGCAAAAAAACTTGAAAAATTTAAAAAAAAAAATTCTGAAAATTAAAATAAAAACATAATAAACATATGCATTTTCGAAAGAAAAAAAAATCCGAAAATTTGTTACTTTTATTTTTAAATCCAAACAATTTTAAGTTGGAGTATATTAACAAAAATAGGACTATATATACTGGGTCGAACATCATCATACATCAAGAGCATATTAACCCAACAATTTCAACCGAAATATAATTAAACTATATTTATGATTGGAATAGTGTGGTTTGTGAAGTATTGTAAAGAATATGATCAATTAATTTATTCAGTGTGCATCAGTCAATAGCTGCATGCAAATTCATTCATCAGAAAGAAAAAAATCACATAGAACGTATGATAAAAAAATAATTACATTCATGACTTTAATCTTTGGGGTTTCAAGTTCGAGTTATTCCACTTATTAGAGAAAATGGGAAGTGATGACTTGTTTGTTTTCTTAAAATTTGATTTCGTAGCTAGGTGCATATATAGGGTTCTCTCTTACCCAAGGATGAAAATATCCAGATATATCCATTTTTCATGGTTATCAGTATCGATATATATTGAGGGTAATAATATTTTCATAATATCTGTAAAAAAATGGTAATACGATCAATATCAATATGCAATATCAATTTCATATATTTTGTACAATTTGAACATAATATTGGTAAAATATCGAGAAAATATCGGTAATTTCGATAAATAACGAATAATATCACGAATATAAAATTCGCTCTATATTTATTGTTAAATTTATGTATTAAAAATTTGTTATTAAATTTTCATAATTTTTCAAATTTACCGAATATATCCATCGATATGTCCACAAATTCAGAATTTCAATATATCTACCGATACCGATATTTTCAACCTTGCTCATACCTAAGGTCCCAAATAATGATGAGGTGTCATTGGCATAATCAGTTGATCAATAATTCAACATGGGCCTTCAAGGAGTGGGCTCCTGGAGGCCTGCTCAGCTTTTTTATCGGCCCAAATGTCCAACCAATGGCACAATGGAAGGCCCATTAAATCGTCGGCAATTTACGTCTTCTTGTTAGTGTTTCACTATCTTCTACACTATAAAAATATACTTAAAATATTTGGGCTAATGGTATATACACATCAGCACACGTCATCAACATTCAACACGACAACACGATACAATATAAAACTTGAAACATAAAATTTGAAAGGCTGAAGCTCTGATTATTATGAGTATAATATAATAATTGTCCAAAACCAATAATTCAATCATACACATCGGTCTCTCTAGATGATGTGGAATATTTCTTATATAAATGACAACTAACATGATTTCCACCCATAAACAACCGTATCAAGCTGTACCCAATTTGTATGATTCACCATTAATGTCTTCTTCTTCACAATCATTTCCTATTAGATTAAACACTACTAATTTCCTCTTCTCCACAATCTTTCCCCCCTTTAATTAAACACTAAACTAGCTCTTTATATCTTAGGTATTACTTGGATTAAGAAAAATTACTCCGGTTATTAAAAGAATAGACATAATATGTATAAAGTAATAAAATACAAAATAAATTATTTTAAAAAATGTAATGTGTCTATGTTGAAAATTGTAGATAAAATTTATTATTGCAAAAGAAATAATTAAATGAATTTATTTTACAACTCTCTACAAGTTCTAACTTTTAGATGAGTCGGAATTCTTTCAATTATGCACATTTCTGGAAACAAAACTATGTTTCTATAGACGGACAAGCAACCAACAGAAAAAATATTACTCCCTCCGTCCCAAATCTTATTTTATATGTGAGTATGCACAATATTTAAAAAAAAGTTAAGTTGTGTAAGTGTAAAATAAAATAATAAAATCTGTTTTATTGATTATTGAGAAACGATTATTTTCTTTTAAAAGATATGAAAAGAGAGTTGGACGTTTTAAAAAGAAAAACGTGAAAAAAATTCAGGACGGAGGGAATACTTTTTTTTTTATATTTAGTATTTAATCAAGGATAGAGTAACTCGAGAAATTCATAATTTATTCCAAATCAAAATTGCTTATTTTACAAGATTGATGGCAACTTATGGTACTTTTAAATTAAATACTATAAATATTTTTCCATGCTATATAAGCTTGAAAAAGTAACGAGAGTATCCATGCTAGCTATATAAGCTTGAAAATATAGCACCAATAAAGCACTGATTTATTCTTAGTGGCAACCATGAAGCTAAGAATCTTCATCCTCCCCCTTCTCCTCCTTCTCGCCGCCGCAGCCACCACCAATGCACACAACATCACCCGCATCCTCGCCGGCCACCCCTCCCTCTCCACCTTCAACCACTACCTCACCCTCACCCGCCTCGCCGCCGAGATCAATCGCCGCCGCACCATCACCGTCTGCGCCGTCGACAACGCCGCCATGAATGACCTCCTCGACAAGCACTACCCTCTCGACGTCCTCAAAAACATCCTCTCCCTCCACGTCTTCGCTGACTACTTTGGCGCCAAAAAGCTCCACCAGATCACCAAGGGCTCCACCACCACCTCCTCCCTGTACCAAGCCACCGGAGAAGCCGCCGGCACCTCAGGCTACGTCAAAATCACAGATCTAAAAGGGGGAAAAGTCGGATTCACCCCCACCGACAGCGATTCCGACGAACCTATGGCCACATTCGTCAAATCGGTCGAGGAAATGCCCTACAACATCTCCGTAATTCAAATCAGCGACACTCTGTCCTCGCCGTCGGCCGAAGCCCCCTCCGCCGCCCCGGCGGACATCAATTTAATTTCACTTTTAGCCAGGCAGGGATGCAAATCCTTCTCCGGTCTATTAACGGCGCAGGGCGCCGACGACGTTTTTACCGAAAACATCAAGGAAGGACTCACCGTGTTCTGCCCCTCCGACGCCGCCGTGAAATCGTTCGCGCCGTCGTACAAAAACCTAACCGCCGACGCAAAAACCTCGTTGCTGTTGTTCCACGGCGTCCACGTGTACTATTCGATGGATATGCTCAGATCTAGCAACGGATTGATGAATACTCTGGCAACCGAGGGCGCGAAGAAGTTCGATTTCACCGTGAAAAACGACGGCGACGATGTAAAGCTCGTGACTAAGGTCAATTCGGCGACGATTACCGCAACCTTAATTGATAAGGACCCGGTCGCAGTTTACCAGATCGATGAAGTTTTGCTGCCAAAGGAGCTGTTCAAGACGGCGCCGCCGTCAATGAAGAAGCCAAAGTCTAAGAACGCGGAAGCGGAAGCTCCTGGACCCGCCGGCGACGATGAGGTTCCGGCCGATGAGAATTCGAGTAATAACGGCTGGACAATTGGGTGCGGAAGCGGAATTGTGGCGCTCAGTGTTGGTTTGGTTTTGGCAGTATTATCAGTGTAATATATTTTTTATTTTTTTTCTTTTATATGGAGATTATAGTGTGGAATTCTGTCATAAATTTCTATTTCTAATTGTAAAAAAAGTGCTTTTTTTTTTTGTTTCAATAACGAGGCTTTGTCATTGTAATGAGAGTTTTCCTTGGTATTTTTTTTTTATAATGATGGATAATGTGAAAATTCTTATTGTCTAAGAATTCCGTAGTGGATTCATAGTGTTTTGTATAACTTTGTTTTTAAATTATTGTTATACTTAAGTTAATATTACTCAAGATTTAAAAACACATATTTAAAGAGAACAAATTGAGATTCTTGTATGAACAAGATGATCTTCAAGAAAAAATAAAAACCAAGATAATATTCAATAACATAATACTCACTTCGTCTAATATTAGTAGTCCTACTTTTTTTGCTGTTATTTTTTATCAAAAGTTGGAGAGTATTATGAGATCTATTTATCAATAAAATTATAGTTTATGGAAAATATAATTAACTCACAATAACTTTATTGATTTTATTGAACGAAACGAGTAATATAGTCTTTAATAGTTGCGTGAAAACATGCAATGAGATTTATAATATTTTTTAGAATTGTAAAATTGCTTTTTGTTCAGTATAATGTCAATAGTGTATAGTGCACGCTATTGTCAACACTAGCATCTAACAAATTTATGGTATTGTACCATGACTATTATATTTACCCTTTTATAGAAATTTGTACAATCTGTATTACATAATTGTAACGTCAAGGGTTGAAAATATAAAAACATAGTAATAAATTAAATAACGGAAAAACTATGATAAATGTGGAAAAAAAGGTATTGTGTCGTGGTCGTGTATACATCACATCACAGAGTGTCGGCGCCAAAAATAGATTACAACTAATATCCCTTTTAGAAAGAAACAAATATGTCCAGCTAGGATTGACTTCTGATGTTTAATCCCCATCTTACCCCTCTCAAAACTAGCACTTTTTACATCAAGTAATAAAGTTGTAATAAATATATGACTTATACCCCAGATTGGGACAATGGATATACTTGTTATCATACTAATCGACAAATGTACACATATTTCTTGAAAATATATTCAAAAAAACAATAAATATAAAATTTAATACACTTTTATCAAATGTATGTTATAGAAGTACTCTTATACAATTACAACGATTGGTTTCTGAATAATAATAATAAGATAGTAGGGCAAAGGAATAAAACATAAATTATCCTAATTCCACATGGAAAACCATATATGATCGAGACCCCACGTGTGATCCAATTGGTGAGCCCATTATTCACGGAATATAAATTTGTCTGCATAGATCTCAAATGGATAAAAATATTTTAAATTCTTGTCGGAAAATATGAGCAGTGGAGAAAATACTCGACTTCCAATTTGAACAAAAAGCCCAATTGTTTGGGCCGTCTAATAACCCATGTCATATCAATATAGAAGCCCAATAAAGATATTCACACCACCAATTATTTGGGCCACCCAATAACCCATCTCTTATCAAATATTGGAGTCCAATAAACAGATTTAGACCACTTGCTTTGCTTTAGTTGACTATAGTATTTGGGACCAGATTATAGGCACCCACTTTTCTTTATAGTACACACATCCTACATATTTATTAGTTTCTCCACCTCAAACACTTTTTTTTTCTTTTTCGTTCGTTCCAAACATAAGCACTATAATTAAAGACATGATAAGATAAAATAATTAATTGCACTACCTAATAAATGATACATAAGCACTGTAATCAAAGATGAACCATGAGAGGATGAATACAATTAATTACACTGAATACATGTCAAAGTTATGTAACAAAAGATACAATTGTGTAATAAGGGATGATTGCTATATTTCTAATATATGAATTTTAACATGAAGTCGAATATTAAGTATTTTAGAACAAAAAATGGAGTATACAATTTGTATTCTTATTTGACACCAAAATTTAAACTTAAATACTCGCATGTAATTTTATACTGTTATATTTTGACACCTTGTATTAATATTTGACTAAGACAACATCAATAATAGGGAATGCCTTATAAAGTTTCAAAGAATAAAATAAGTTTCAAGGAGTTTACTTTTTTTTTTTCTCTCTTTCTATGGAAGCATGAATTAAAGCAGCCCATGACGTCCTTAGACACGAGATAATAAGTGCTTATTTCTTAGTCATGACTCATGCGTTTGATTTCGAGTCAAAAGTAGTGCCTATACCACTAACTTTTTTTTTTTTTAATAAAAGTTTCTAACACACATATTAGATTTATTTGAAATATCTTAATTAATAATTAAGCAAACAGAATAAATGTCCAATTTGTTTAATACTTCAAATTTTGTTAAACTTTATTTGGCCCATAAAAAGAAAGATTAGGTGATATTTTTAAAGCAAGAGCCTACCATATTCACAAATTTCTTGTTGATCAAGATTATTTGGAATATTCCCAAAAATATCTCAAATAAATAACCCCAAAGAAAAGAAAAGTCACGTGCTTGAACACGTGCCCCTCCCCCAATCCCAACCCAGCGTTGAATCCTTATTCCATATATAATCTCCGAATCTCACTCAACAAATCTTCGTTCCTCTCAGACCTCTGTTTTCCTCACTTTTTCTTCTCAAATCTGTTGCTAAATCAACACAAGGTTTGTTCAATTTCTCCCTCCGTATCTATAACTATAACTGCATGCAAATTTGCTTACGAAGTATTTAGATCTGAAACAGTTTGTGGTTACTGATTAAGATCTGGTTATTGTGTTTCATAGAAACCGAGATGGGTAGCTCTGAGTTCTCATGGAAGTTGAAGGATCATCCAAAGCTGCCTAAGGGGAAAACCATCGCGATGGTGGTTTTGGATGGATGGGGTGAGGCCACTGCTGATAAGTACAACTGCATCCATATCGCTGAAACACCCACCATGGATTCACTTAAAGATGTAAACAAATTCATTGTTTTTTTTTTAATTCATATTCTAGGTTTTTGGATCTTTGTATGTTGTTCTCGATTAGTTTTTGGGAAAAAAATTGATGTGAGATTCAAACTTTTGGTTGGTTTGGTATAGGGTGCTCCTGATAAGTGGAGATTGGTGAAGGCACATGGTAAAGCTGTGGGGCTACCCACAGATGATGACATGGGAAATAGTGAGGTTGGTCACAATGCTCTGGGTGCCGGCCGGATTTTTGCGCAAGGGTGAGCTTTTTTAAAAAAAAATATATATTTGGTTGTTAAATTCGTCGTTAAAAATAGTATACTCCTGATTTGTTGTGTATATATCTTATTTTTATTATTTATTTAATACAAAAAAATATGTTTTTCTGATGAAGAAATAGTTCAGATATTTTCATCTTTAAGTCTTACAGAGAGAAGCTGCGGGAAGACCCCATTCTAACACATGATTGTATTCGCTAATGCATAAGGAACAATATAAATAAATTAAAAACTTTTTCTTTTCCTTGGAAGATTTTCGATGTTTAATTTGTTGATTTCATTTATCTGGGCTACTTGTTAAGAGAAATATCTATGGAAAAATTCTGCTTCTTGATATTATCATGTGCAATAATGGTTGAGTAAAGAGCATAGTATGAAATCTTGTCAAAAAGTTTTTATTACTCTAACTTGGTCCTGTGGTACAGCATTGTTTTTAAAGAGACAGTTCTAAATTATCATTGTCCATGTATTACGGAGTTCACAATCATGACTTATGTATGTTAACGGGATTGACAACAACTTTTATTATCTCTGGTTTGTGTCCTTAATATTTAAAATCTATTGGTTAATCTTTTTCTTAAATAGTGCTCAGCTTGTGGACATGGCCCTTGAAACTGGTAAAATCTATGATGGAGATGGTTTTAACTACATCAAGGACTCTTTTGCAACTGGAACACTACATCTCATTGGGTTATTAAGTGATGGAGGTGTCCACTCTAGGCTTGATCAGTTGCAGGTAATTCAGCTCTCAAATTTTCATGACAACTCTTCTGATCAATCAAGAAGTAGTAATGAGCTACTTTTCTTTCAGTTATATGCTTTACAAAAACTTTAACCGTGTTTTGACTATTTATCGTTTTGCAATCTCTTGCCTATTAAATCGAATTACTAACTTTCCACTTCTTGTTTTGAGTTCAGCTGTTGCTTAAAGGTGCCAGTGAGCGTGGTGCTAAAAGAATTCGTGTCCATTTTCTCACGGATGGACGTGATGTTTTGGATGGATCAAGTGTAGGCTTTGTTGAAACTCTGGAAAATGATCTAGCAAACTTACGTGCGAAAGGCATTGATGCCCAGGTTGCATCTGGTGGAGGTCGCATGTATGTTACAATGGATAGATATGAAGTAAGCATTTCTGTTTTTTCTCTTCCCTTTTTTGCAACAGAAAGGATAGCTTAACTCTATATTTGACAGCATTAATCGTCCATCTTATCTTTTGAGGCAAACTCCTGGGTGGGTAAAGGGTGCAGACTGGGTAGTGCAGGGTTTGAGGGATCAAAGGTGGTATACTGTATACATAGCAAACATTGCTTATTGTGTGTGAACTAAATGGTGGACTTCATGTAGACTACCATTGTTTGTTTGTGTGGCTGAAAGGACTGGTCTATACACACATTCTTATTGATTATTAATCTGTGATTATTCATGGTGTAAATATTGCGCAATCGTACAAGAATTAGCTTCTGAAGTGTTCACCTAACTACATGAAAGTTCTCATTTTAAGACGCTCGTGGCTCTATCCTTAATGCATTATTATCTTTGTGGCTGTTTCCAGAATGATTGGGATGTTGTAAAGCGAGGATGGGATGCTCAAGTGCTTGGAGAAGCACCACACAAGTTTAAGAGTGCTCTTGAGGCTGTCAAGAAGCTGCGAGAGATTCCCGGTACAAATGACCAGTACTTGCCTCCCTTTGTTATTGTTGACGATAATGGTAAGGCTACTGGGCCTATTGTCGATGGTGATGCTGTTGTTACTATGAACTACCGTGCTGATCGTATGGTCATGCTTGCCAAGGCACTCGAGTATGAAGACTTTGATAAATTTGATCGAGTTCGATTTCCTAAAATTCGTTACGCCGGAATGCTTCAGTATGATGGTGAACTTAAACTTCCAAATCGCTACCTTGTTTCTCCTCCAGAGATTGAGAGAACTTCTGGAGAATACTTGGTGCATAATGGTGTCCGTACTTTCGCGTGTAGGTAAGTCGGCCAAAGCTTAATTTTTCTTAGTAATTTGTTCCTTTCTACAGTATTTCCCTTCATAAATAATTGAGGTATCTACTGAAAACCATGTCAGTGGTGACCATCTGATTGGGCTCGTATATTCTTGATTGTTTGATTTCTGCTATAGACTTCATTCCCCTGTTGTCACATGCCAACCAATGCATTTTAAACACATCATATGCCTGCTTGATCAAAAGCTATATATGCATGTTATTTCAGTAATTACGGCAATTTCAGAATTTTACAACTATGTTCATTTTTAAATTGTGTGTTGGCTTTACAAAGCGTCACCAGACATCAAACTTCCAGTCTGCAGTTCTTAATTACTGTTATGTTAGTAGCTTTCTGTCACCTGCACAGGCTGCACTGTTCTTTTTTTTTTTTTTACCCGGCGTCAAGCTCATTATGGACATTTTCCCGTCGTGTTTTGCAGTGAAACAGTTAAGTTTGGCCATGTCACCTTTTTCTGGAACGGGAACCGCTCCGGATGCTTTAACCCTGCAATGGAAGAATATGTTGAAGTTCCTAGTGATAGTGGTATTACCTTTAATGTCCAGCCGAAAATGAAAGCATTGGAGATTGCCGAAAAGGCGAGGGATGCCATACTTAGCGGCAAATTCGATCAGGTAATTCAACTTTTTTTTGTATATATATTTTTTGTGATTTATAGCTGAGAAAGACCCAATGCTTTCATAAGATTCAGTTTCTTGATGTGATTTTCTTTTTTTACTCTGAAGGTACGTGTGAACTTGCCTAATAGTGACATGGTGGGACACACTGGTGATATTGAAGCAACTGTTGTGGCTTGTAAGGCTGCCGATGAAGCCGTCAAGGTAATACTAATTGTCGAGTTGCAAAATTTTGCGTAGTTATTTTATAGTACTCTCATGTATCACCGACCCATCCATCAGCTCTTTATTTTTTTGTACTATAGTGATGATCTGCTAATTGTTTTGATTTTGGTTAGATGATCCTTGATGCAATCACGCAAGTGGGTGGAATATATGTTGTAACTGCTGATCATGGGAATGCAGAGGACATGGTGAAAAGGAACAAGAAAGGCGACCCTCTTCTTGACAAGAATGGCCAAATTCAAATTCTTACTTCTCACACACTCCAACCAGTAAGTAGTTCATTTACAAAGTTCTTGTCCTAAGAACTTGCTGAGTTATGATATCAATTCCTAATATATGTTACTTTTCACACTCTTTATAATGTGATTCTTCACCATAGACTGCACAAAATTCATCCAGTCATTGCAAAAAGAAAAAAAAAACCTGTTCTTTTGGTTTTATTTCCTTTCATGAAGACACCTCTTTTGTTTCCCCGATTCCCCAACGTGCCTCAGCTAAGCACACCTCATTCTTTTCCCCACTTAAGAGCGTACAAGTTCACGTCTAATTTTTCTCCTGAAGAGCAAGATGCGAAAACGGATTAGTAATAGTAGAAGTTTTTTCTGATGGAGAAATATTTTAACTAACCTTTTTATTTTTGTCGTTAGGTCCCGATTGCAATTGGTGGGCCTGGACTAGCAGCCGGTGTGAGATTCCGGAAAGATGTTCCTACTGGTGGGCTAGCTAATGTGGCTGCAACAGTCATAAATCTACACGGGTTTGAAGCCCCAAGTGATTACGAGACAACCCTGATTGAGGTCGTCGACAACTAGACCAACTCCGTCTCTTTTTCAAATTTTGCTGTAGAGGAAGTGTGTGAGAATACGCTGTCCATTGTTTTGAATAAATACTGCTCTAAGTTTACTTGATAGATTTCTTGAGTATTAACATAATCAGCCTCAATGTATGCTGAAATTTGGGATTTTACCTTTATGTGATTGGACAATCTGATGATTTGAAATATAGTTGTCAACTTCACATTCTTGTCTTCTGGTTTCTGCTTCAAGGGTGTGTTTGATGAGTGCTTATAAGTCGTTTTAAGTAAGTTCAACAAAAATTAGTTATAAGCCGTTAAGTTAAAGAGTTTGATTAATAAAACTTATTTCGAAATTTCTATAATTTAATTTGGTGCACAACTGAGTCAGTTGAACTAAGGACAATGAAGACAAATAAAGACTAAATGAACTTAATTCATAGATCCTAATGTACACGACCATAAATCTATCGCAAATATAAAATACAGAGACACTACATTTGCATTAAATAATCTATTAATCTACATCATTAAGTTAAAAAAAATATCTTGCATATCATTGAAAATATCTTCCATATCATTGAAAATAGAATTATAAAAATCCAGGGATTGGACGGTGGCCAACGTGGGTCAAACGTGATGAAGAAAAAACAAAAAAATGAATGTAAATTTGATAGAGATATTAGGTAAGGAAAAGTCCACATGTTTTCAATTATCTAAACTAATCGTTTTCTCTCATATTACTGTATAAACAAAATGTTCAGTAAGGAAATTTTTATTGCTAAAATCAATATTAGATTATAATAAGTTACAATAGTTGAAAAAAAAAAAGAATATAATTAAACAAAATCTAAGAGTACATTTTTCTAGAGTCTTAAAAAAAATATTACAATGGAAAAATATTTTATGAATTAATTGCACATTAATTATGTTAAAATATTAAATATCATATTTATCAAAATTAAAAAAACCTTTCGGTATGATTTTATAATTAATTTCTATTTTAGACTCTTTTATTATTATATTAATATAGATTCCCTTTTTCATTTATAATATTTACCCAGTATATTCTTGACCTTTAATATTCTATATATAAATATATATATTTATCATAGATAAGAGGTTTTAATGTTACTCTCTGTTTCAGAGAATGCTACTCCACATCTAATGAAACACTAGAAATAAAAGCATATTAATATTAGAGAGTTAATATGAGCAGTTTTGGAAGATTAAGGGGTGATATCTCTTGAATTCCTAAAAACAATACTAATAATACTTCCCCTACACAGAAAATGATCTTGTAAATTTTTGTACGAATTTAAAAAAGTTATATTGAAGAATATAAATATAAATAATTATTTCAATTATAATCAAGAAGACTATTTTTTCAAAACAACTTAAACCATTTTTTTTTTTAAAGGATAGACTAATAAGACTTTTCAAGGAGGATGATTACATGTATAATTGCATTTATTTCAGAATTGATTGTATTTGAAGTTTATAAATAAATAAATACTCCCTTCGTCCCGGGTTTTATTTCATAGGTTGACTTGCACAATCTTTAAGAAAAGTGAAGTGTGTGAGTGTAAAATTAAATAATTAAATAATGAAAAGGTGTTTTATTGACTTTTATGTGTGTAATTTATTTCCATTTTGGGAGTGTGAAATAAGAGTTGGGACACCCAAAAATGGAAAACGTGAAATAAGTTCCGGGACGGAGGGAGTAGAATTTGTGTGGTTGTGTCCAATAGAATCTCACGCATATCAAAGCAGGTAGGTATCTCAATTAAAAGAAAGAGAGAGAAAGGAGCACTTTTTTGCTTGGCTGCTTTACTATATAAAAGGGGTTAGATAGAAAAGCTAAAATCTTTCTCCTTTCTTTCAATCTGGTTAGTTATTCCTCCCAATCTGCTCTCAACAAGTTCAGGTAAAACAACCCATTTCAAGTTTTCTTCACCTCTTTCTTTCCTCTATTTGTTGCTCCATCTATTTCAGGTTTTTTTTTTTGGCTTCTGGGCTTCCCTGTAAGCTGTTTCTTGAAGTACTATGTGCTGAAAAAAGATACCTTTTTTTTTTTTCTGTATCGGAAATTTCTCTAGTTTTTAGCTTATTTATGTTGGTGGGTATGATTGAAGTTACAATATTGTTTCTATTTTCTGGGGCTTCGGATTTTGGGCATGATTGACAAGTTACAATCTTGTAGCGTGATTCATTTAATTTGTACGTCTTTCCTCGTCTTTTTTGAGTCTGATTATGCTGCTTATCGAAGCAAAAAGTTTCTGTTAATTAGATTCTGTGTTGCCTCTGTTATGTTTAAATTCAAATTCATTCAAATCTTTTGTGCAGTCGTCTAATTCATTTTGATTGGTCATGCAACTCTTTTTTGCCTATTTTTGACTTTGTTTTCCATTACTTAGAATGTTTGCTGTAGTCCCCATGGAGAAAGTCTGCTAAAACTCGTGAGGTTTTAATTTAGGAGGTTAAGGAACAGATTCTAGGCTTCTTTCTTTTTTTTCCCTTCTAATAGTTTATTGTATTCTCTTACACAATTATGATCAAAGTGTGTGGTAATAGCCAATAGGATTGGTATAACAACTTGATCCAGTTTCTTAACTTCTACTCTATTCGCGAGTTCATGCTTGAACTTACAGTCATGGTTCATGTTTGTAAAGTCGTGACTAAACCAGATAAATTGTACTCCCCTGTTGTCCTCGAGCTTTCTTCCCATTTCTTCTTGTTGAATGGTTTAAGAAAGTGTATTTATTTATTAATATATGGTGGACTACATGTTGACTTTTCACTTCTGAGATAAAGTAATGAATAGTGTTGAAAAGTGAATTGAATGACTGACACTTTTGGTAATATTGTGTGAATTTGAAGGTTAAAGTGTATGTGTAGTAAAATGTTATTTTTGTCATTTATGGAATGAGAAGTTTAGTGGGGGACGGCCCGAAAAGGAAAGTGGGATCAGGAACGGGGGAGTATCTTGTTATATCATGTAGAATCTACTGCCTTTTTTACGCTTTATCTTGCACTTTATAGTGTCTGAATTAAAGCGTTGTTGATTCTTGACTACTCTTGTGATGTTATCAGGAAAAATGCCCGAGGGAATAACAGCCGAGTCTCTGATGAGCAACATCATGGACACTATTAACGAAGGGGTATCAAAGCACAAGAACACGTCGTTTTTTGAGGATGATAAGTCCAACTCCGTAACAGCTCAGTTCAACCGGCTCTTTGGGCGTCAAAAGCCCGTTCATCATTGTCTAGGGGGTGGCAAAAGTAAGATCTTTTCACATTCATATACGATTTAGTATCAAGTTTTTAATATGCCTACACTCGACTGTGCAGCTGCTGATGTGATGCTATGGAGGAACAAGAAGATCTCAGCTAGCATCTTAACTTGTGCCACCATCGTTTGGGTGCTTTTCGAGTGGCTCAATTACCATTTCCTTACTCTCGTATGCTTCTTTCTTGTTATCGGGCTTCTGCTTCAGTTCGTTTGGACCAATGCCTCAGGCATGATGAGTAGGTAAGCGTACAACACAGACGAGCATTGTAGCTCTACATCCTTTCTCCGATTTCTGATATCCGTTATCTATTGACAGGGATAGATCTTCAGTGCCTCGAGTCGTTTTTCCCGAGGAAGTTTTCGCTAATATCGGTAAAATGATAGGGTCTGAGGTGAACAGTGGCTTATGCTACTTGCAGGATGTTGCTTGTGAAGGAAACATTAAGCACTTTCTAGTGGTAATCTCTCTCACTCTCTCATCATTTTCTTGACATGTTTTTATGCAAGTGGTGATCATTCTTGTGAATGTATTGATTGATATCCGCTATTCTCTTTTAAGAGAAAAAATCACAAATGGTCTTGTAACTTTGCTCGGGTCCATAAAAGGTCCTGTAAGTTTTTATTTTGTCAATTTTAATCCTTTTAGTATCAATTTTGCCGGAAAATTTAAAATTTGACCGAAAAGTTGCGCTAATTTTTAATTTTGGTCACGTTGAAGGTCTTCGCTAATATCATTTGAACCATCTCGCATAACCCCTCAATTAAATTCATGTTTCGATTACACCTATCCCAAGAGTTGGGGTTTCAAAATCGTGAATTTCGTTTATTTCCATGGCTAATTTTCGAGCAATTTATGGTAACATTTGGGTCAAGACATATACTATTCTCTTCTCGTTGAGCTTGTCATTTTGATACTTTTTTCGGTTCATTATGTAAGCTACAACAAATTTCCGATAACTTTCCGACCAAATTTAAATTTTCCGGCCAAAAGGACCAAAATTGATACAAAAAAGACTAAAATTGATAAAGTTACAGGACCATTTGTGATTTTTTCCCCTCTTTTTAAAAAACTTGAACCAATGAAACAAGATGATAATAGAGTTGGAATAAGAGCATTTGATATAATCATCAAAGCTGCGTCTTAATCTTCTAACATACATCCATTTTTTCAGGCAGTTGGAAGCTTGTGGGCACTTGCTATTATTGGAAGCTGGTGCAACTTCTTGACTGTGATATACATAGGTAGAGTCAAGACAGTAATTTTTTGTGCAGTAAGAGTAAAAGTTAGTGTTAACATAATGTTGTGTTTGCAAGGTTTTGTTGGGGCGCACACATTGCCAATCTTGTATGAAAAATACGACGATCAAATCGACGCCTTCGTGATGAGCGTTTTCCAGCAGTTCAACCACAATTACAAGAAGCTCGATTCTAGCGTTCTCAGCCGCATCCCACGGATGTCCTCGTTCAAGCGCAGGAAAGCCGAGTAGACCACACAAATCGCAATAATCGGATGGAAAACAAAATTCATGGTTTAAAGTTTAGAAGCATAATGCTGTTATAATTCTGTGTGTATGTTAACACGCGATCGCATGCATGCTTTGTTTACGACGTTCACATTATAGCGAGATTCGTGTTAAGTACGTTTGGTTCAGGTGTCACGACCGTACATGCATTCACACGAAAATATAATTAGAATCACTAATTTATGGTGCAAAAACATCCTTGTAGTTATCCCCCCTATGTTTTAAAAATTGTTTGAAACCTCTTGTGGTTTTATAAATATAGCATGAAACTCTCAATTCTGTTAAGATTAACAATAGTGTAATGCATGCTTCATGTGAATTTTAGTGACTTTTTTTTTAATATATTAACACAATTATCCCTCCATTAACTATATTAAATGTTCCTTGTGTTTTTTTTTAAAAATAATTTTATGCTTTTATATAATTTATTTATTTAATAATTATTGTCTATAAAATATTATAAATAAATGAGAAGTGAAAAATACTTTTAAAAAATTCTCTTTATATATGATTATGTATTAATATATCATCTAGTAAATAATTTGGGCATTAATTTGTACTTGGAAATATTAAGAAAAATACAAATAAAAAATAAAAACATTGAAACCTATCCTGCACACTTCTTCTCGTTCTAAAGAAAACCAGTATCACTATAAAATTTCTTCTTGGTCAGGTATTTATATGTTCAAAATAAACAAGTTTTTTCAAGTAATTCACAAATTTCTAATTTTATTTTACTTTTTTTTTTGTATAAATTTTAAAATTTTACTTAGAGATAAACCTTAGTTTTCATTCTGGTGTTTTATGAAGTTCAGAAAGATATAACAGGTCATACAGGTTAAAAATTAATGTTATTAATTTTTAAGGAAAAAAGGGATTCTTGTGCTATATTATAAAACCACAAGGGGGTTTCATGCAATTTTTAAAATATAGGGAGGTTTCACGCTGATTTTCCAAACCACAAGGGGGTTTGACACAATTTACCCAAACATTTTATATAAAACTGAATGTAATAGAACTTTTGTCCTTTTGAGAGAAATAATATAGTAGTAGCACATGTATCTAGTTTTCCATCAAATAAAACAAAGGAAGCAAGCTAGGAAACTCTGGCATAAAAGCTATAGCTGATTTATACATAGAGTGAAGCCTGAAGGCCATCACAGCAGTATTAATGCATATCTAGTCAAATACAGCATGTTCTCAGCAACATATTTAAAAAGCAAACAAAGAATTATCGTTAAGAGTTTCTGGAAATTACGACATACCAACCAAAAACTATCAACATTAGTAGTAGATACTGTTAAGAACAGAGCATGTATCAGAATTCTAAGCACTCATCCCTATATTTATCTTTCTTTATCTTCATGCGAAGAGACACATCAACTTGTTGCCTTATTTCAATCAACGAGCTTCTCCCCTCCTGCAGCTATTTCTCACTATCTCAACATCTGCTACACAGAATGCTGCTTCGTGCTGAAACAATCAAATGTTAACATCAGAAGTGGAACAACACGTATACGTGTATCGATTTTTAGTTAAAACACAACTCAAAGCTAATAGTAAATGAAAGGAGATGAATCACCTGACAAGCTTTAGAAAGAATCATCGAAATCACCAAACCGTGAACTACTCTTTCCAGATCTACCGGAACCAAAACCACTTGAGCGACTAGAATCACCAGCATTTCCAAATCCACTCTCTCGAGCTGGGCCACCCAGGCCTACAGAGGAACCAAAACTACCAAATCGGCCTGAACTACCACTGTCCCCAAAACCACCCGAGCGGCTAGAACCAAAACCGCCAGAGCGGCCCGAACCAAAGCCTCCAGAGCGACCCGAACCCTGTCCACCACCCCCACCACCCCCGTAATTTCCATATCCACCAGAAGATCCACCAGATCGACCACCCCCAAAACGACCAAATCCAGAATCACCAAACCGACCACCTCCCCTATTTCCACCAAAACGACCACCCTGTTCCATGCCACCATACATGTCCAACGCCCCAGCATCAACAGCAATCTTCGGGAGCTGAAACCAGGAAAATTATAAAGGATTTAGCTAAAGATATTCACACAAAGTAACAAAAGTTAACATTTTTTTATGTTTCCACGAGTCAAATAATAATTACAAAACCATGGTTCAATTTTTTGGTGTTCATTGTCTAATACAATGTTACACATAGCAATATCAAGATTAAACTACAAGGTGGAGGATGTCATAAGCTCAAAGCATGTAAAAGAAGATAAAAGCTCAGACCAGAGCAATAAATAGATTGACAACTTACCTCTATAAATCGGCATCCTACTTCACGTTCGACAGACTTAACCTCCCTATATTGGTGGTCCGAATAGATAACAACTGCCTTTCCTTTCTTCCCAGCACGACCTGTTCGTCCAGATCGATGAACAAACATCTCTGAAGAGTTTGGAAGTTCATAATGTACCACCTGAGCAGAACAAAGCATCCAGGGTAATCTCAATAACGGGAACACAAATTTGAACAGATCAGTGTGTTATCAAAAGCAACAAAAATATAAAGTGTTGTTCAGCAGGCTCACTTCTGCACCATCAAATGATTACAGAATACAGACCTAAGCTATGAAGGCCAACATATATAAGATGCCTCACTACATAATGTGAGATGACAGTCAAAATAACAGCTCAAAGACAAATCCACTTAACATCCTTATAACAATGACGCCTCCCATCAGAAGCCAAAAGAGTGCTAAATATACAAGTTTTAAAAAGGATGTGCTACATTCTCCATTAATGACTCATATTAAAGAGCCTGCATAAGACAAACTGCAAAACATGCTAAAATGCCTTAATCCCAGGGGCATGAAGATATGCACAAGGCATTATACAGATGTTGGGATTAGATAATACTTATATAGACCATAGGTCTATTATCTATAATAATGTCTTTAAAGTTTTCACAAAAAATTTAAAAAAGGAAAACCGCAATATGACACTTCATTCTCTCTTGTATTGACCGACATATGGTAAAAGAACATATCATCTAAGTAACCATGTCAAAAAACATATGAATGAAGAATCACCAGGTCAACATTTGGTACGTCAAGTCCACGAGCAGCTACATCAGTGGCAACCAAAACATTGACTACTCCATTTCGAAAAGCAGACAGAGTTCTTTCCCTTTCGTTTTGTGAAATATCGCCATGCAATGCTTCACATTTAAAGCTCCTTGACATAGCATGTGCTAATCGATCAGCATCACGCTTTGTTTGAGTAAATACAATACATTTACCTCCATTTGCATGCTCCTGATAACAAAATTGGCCATGATTTTTTGTTCAATTGAAAACTGTGATAAGGCTGTGTTACATGTAACGAATAAATTCTGTAGAAAAAAATAGATGCACGATACAAACATATATTAAGAGAAAAAAACACGAGCAAAAAAAAAAAAAAAAAATTCATACGGTTATCAAAGGACCGAGTATGGCTGCTTTCTCCCGCATGTCTGCTACAATCGAATACAAGGAAATCCCATCAGCTAATTTTTGATCAGATTCTCCAACCTGCAGAGCATATGGGAAGTTAGCAAGTTACTGATTGGAATTACACAATATCTCAACCATTATGTTTGTTAAAAGAAAATCAAATCATAAAGTCTATAAACACAGGCTCACAAGGTCAACTGTAAGTGGGTTTTTCAAGAACTTCTGAGTAAGTCTCAGTATCCAATTTGGCATTGTAGCTGAAAACATCAGAGTCTGGTGCTTCTGTGTAATATAACTTAATATAGTCTCAACATCATCTGCAAATCCCACATTAAGCATCTGATCAGCTTCATCAAGGACCACAAATTGCACTTCTCTGAGGTTCAAGGCACCACGCTTAATTAAATCAATGACACGGCCAGGAGTTCCAACAACCACATCAACACCACGGTCTAGAGTACTCATTTGTCTAGATATTGGAACACCCCCATAAACACATAAAGTGTCCAACTTTGGGGCAGAATCAGCAAATTCTTTGTCCACTTGTCGAGCAAGTTCTCTGGTTGGAGCCAAAATAATGGCCAAAGGATTCCTGCCTTGTCTGAACCATAAAACAAGCACATAATTTAGCCTCAAAATTGATAATTTAAGTAAGGAAATGGGGAAATACTCAAAAATTATACAAAAAATAGCTTACCCATGCTTCTCATTGTACTTAATGATCTTGTCCATGATAGGGATCCCAAAAGCTAGGGTCTTCCCTGTTCCAGTTCTTGCTCGCCCTATCATGTCACGGCCCTGCATAGCAGGTTCCAAAACAGCCCTCTGCAATTGAAAAAAAAATAAATAAATAAATAAATAATAGTAATTAAACGAAAACAGTCTAAACAGATGGCAACAATAAGAAGAGTGCAACTTAAAGGGCACATTTACTCATAATGTTGATTCAGAATTTCCATGATGTTTAAACTTTCTACCAACGCATTACCAATTCCATATGCCTACAAATTTTAGAGCTTAAGCTTGTACTCTTTCCATTTTCTTACTTGAATTAGAAATGAATTAACTAGCATTATAGTTCATACTTGTGAACTAATAAACAATCTCAGCACTACTTTTACACTGGTGAACCTAAAATTACAAACAAAAAAATCAAATTTTGTAGCGATTACTGACACTCTGAATATAGAATCAAAAGCCTGGAGAAGGTTACCTGAATTGGGAAAAGCTTATGGATGCCCTTTTGAGCCAAGGCCGAGGTGATATCCTGTGAAATCCCGAGCTTAGAAATCTCAAGTCCTTCATCGGAAGGCCCATTCGAAGCCCTTCTCTCGTCGGGATCCGAATAATCGGCGACTGCAAACCCGGCCCTCAAAGCACGGCCCGAATGGAAGCTCCTCGCCAATCCAACGGCCGGAGAGGGAACCAAGGCGGTGTGAATATGCCGTGCATAAGACGGAACTGGGGATGGATTCTCGGAAATGAAACGGCTAACGGCGGTAAGAGCGAGCGTCTTCAATGAAGATGAAGACGATCTCCTGATCAAAAGGAGGCTACCCATTTTTCTCCTATAAGGTGGAGGAGAAGAGAGAAACGGTGAATAACCCTGAAGAGTGGTAGGGTTTTTGTTAGGGTTTATCAGAGGGGAGAGAGGCGACGAATTGGGGAGTTAGCAAACTATATTGAATAAAGAAGGCGGTTTGGCACGTGGGAAAGGGGTTGGGGTTTTAGATATTTTCAATATTTAGAAATGAATTAGACTATAAAAAATCAAATAATTACTAATTCTTCATCTTTTAGTCTTTTACCAAATAAAATTTGAATAACATAATATCTTAACATGTTTTTCATGATTTTATTTACTTATAAAACTTAATTAAATTGATTATATCATGAACTAAAATATAGGTAAAATAGTGATATATTAATATCTTAATAAGTATTTATGACTTTTTGAAAATAGTCCATAATTGAATTTTTAATATGATCAATATCTTTAATTTATAAGGTAAAATCATGATTGTTCAAGTGTTGATAATAATCTACAAGGGATAAGAGTGTATGGGAGGCGAGATAGAGTTTAATTTTGTGATCATCGAAATGATGGTAGTCTGATTAGAGCTGTTACACGAAACGAGCTGCTCGTGAGCTCGACTCGGCTCTACTCGTTAGTTTAAACGAGCTTGAGCTCGAGCTCGAAAAATACTCGATTTCTTAACGAGCCCAACCGAGCTCGGCTCGTTAGGCTCGATAACTAAGATTTTTCTTAAAATTCCATTAGACTCGATAGGCTCGGCTCGGCTCGGCTCGACTCGATGGGCTCGATAGGCTCGTTACACTCGTTAACGAGCCGAGCCGAGCTCGAATTATTACTCGTTAATGTTACCGAGCCGAGCTCGGCTCGACTCGATAAGAGCTCGCTCGGCTCGAATAACAGCACTAAGTCTGATTACTTAAAATGACGATTATTAACACTTTCTTTTGCTAGGATATCTCCTACATTTAAGTGTTTTAATTATTGGGCTGAATCTCCCTTTGTATATAAATTATTCTAGCTTTAGGGGAAAAAATCATTTTCATATAAATGGTTTAGAGTCTCTCTAAACCACATATGATTTTAAACATATTTAAATCGAACTAATATAGCCTATTTTTAATTATTCAATTGAATAACAAAAACATGATTCCTTCCTTATAAAAAAAAAACATGGACCTTAATTTTTTTTTTTATTTAAAAAAATGAATCATTGGACTTTGTGATTGGGCCTACCTCTATTTATGGGCCCATAGTATAGTGTCCGGCACTTGTAAGTTTAGGATACGGTAATTTGCACCAACATTTTTGTTAAATACACTACCCTCGAATTTTAGAAAAAAAGTTCCGATTTTCTTTTTCAATTACACTATGTTCAAAAAAAATTCCAAGAAAATGAATTTTTTTTCCAAACACAGAATAGTGTGTTCAACATGGTAGTGTATTTAACAGAGAGGATGGTGCAAATAACCTGGTTTTTTTAGTCCTTTCAACTTATTTTTAGGATAAATAATATTAATTTAAATCATCACCATTTTTTAAACTGCATTTAATCTAAATATTTTTAAATACCATTAAAGAAGCAATTTTAACTTCTTCTTTTTCTCTAAAATTTATTAACAGATTTGTCTTTGTTCATTACTTGCGTGGCTATTTATATAGATTATATAAAACAACGTTGTATTAAAAAAAATGGCTTCAATTCTAAACACATGAATAACAACATTTAATTTAAGTGAGTGTAGAGATAACATTTTAGGCTTAATTCTACAAATGAAGTAGGTGATAGACTAATTTGCCTGAAAGTCTTAATACAAAAAAAGTTACTTAATTTTTTTTTAACAGGATGACTTTTTTTAAATTAAAATGCAATTTCAGAAATAATGATAATTTAAATTGCAATTAAACCATATACAATGAATTATGATATGGAAAAAAAATGTACCCTAATAAAATATATAAATAATTTATTGATTAAGTTAATTATTATAATCATAACATATAATATTCCTAAAGAATATCAAATGAAGATAAATATTTAATTGTGAAGGATATGTAACTACTGAAGTTATAAGATTGAAATCGTTGAACATACAACACATGGAGATTAGTGAAGAAGATGCCAAATTACACGAAGACAAGCTGCTAGTTTATACATGCAAAGGTAAGCAAAAATGGAAGCATTACTTTATATGCATCCCACCAATCAAAAACCCAGTCTTGAATTATTCACACTCCTCCATTTCACATATAATCAAACACTTAACTCCAACCAATTTGTCCTTTTGCTGCCGTCCCACCATTTTTATTACCAAAATTCCCCATTTTTAACCCTTCACATCTCCAATCATTCATTCTAAAACTTCATTCCCCCTTTTTATCTAATTGAATAGTGAAATGAAGAGGTATAGGAATAGAGGTATCTGGGAATTTGAGCATGGACTGAATAGTAATGGGGGCAGGAATGATTTCTTGAATTGTGGAAGAAAAGTGGTGTTAGGTATAGATGGAGACACAGCCTCCACTGTGTGTATATGCATGCCTTTGATCCCCTTTGCCCACCCCCTGCCCGACCCCCTGCCCGTTCTTGCCCGGGCTGTCGCCGGTTGCTCTAATCACAACAGCGTTGGAGGTCTGTATTTATGTCTATATGAATTATATGTTGTTGATTTCTTCATTGCTTTCTCTTTCTTGCTCAAATTTGGTATGTGTTTGTTATGCTATGTTTCCATTGTTGTGTTTATTAAGTACCCCCGTTTGGGCACAACTTTTAAGACAAAAGTGTAATGAGTAGTGTTTTGTGGGGTATAAAGTGAAGAAATCGGTTGAATTGAGTGTACTGTGGGCCCAGAAGGTAAAAAGTAACGACAATTTCTGTAAACATGTGAATACTGTGAGGGTTGAGTTTATAACAATATTTCCTTTTATGGGTGTGCAAACAATTTTGGCACGGACGGATAAGGAGAGTGTGCAAACAATTATGGGACGGAGGGAGTATCTTGTTTTGGTTTAGTGATCATTACACTCAAGACAAATACTTGTGCGAACTCGGTTTTCTTCGAATATCATTGTTATGCATATGCCTTATTACTGTTTAAAGATCAAGTGCATATGAATAAAGTAATAGTGAATATGCATAACAGTGATAGTTGAAAAGGAGAGCTTACGTAAACTTGAGTTCACTGAAGACCTACTCTACACGTAATGGTCCTCAAATGAGGCTTAACAGATACTGAAGAGGATTAATTTGAATATATGGAAATGATGTTTCTGTATGAATGGAATAAGTACAGTTGATGTTCAATCTTTAAACCACATTGGGACATACCTTTGCAGTAATTTGAAGTGTTTCTCCATTCATTTTTTTGGTGCAAAAAGCATTTTTTTCTGCAACCTTTTAGGTTCTCAGTTCTCACAGATTAAGAATAGCAGTTTATAATGCTAAAGTATCTGTTAATAAGTAGAAACTTACATATAGATTTACCAGTTTGCTCTTGTGTGTCTTGCAGAATCTGCCGCTAGAGAGACTTTAGAGCAAGTTATGGCAGATGCTCTTGCAAAGTCAGCATCAACTCGTTATTCTGTTCAAGCCGTTTGTCTTTCAGCTTCCGGTGTTGACCACCCGAAGGACCAGCATCGTCTACTAGATTGGCTCAGGTTTGATTCTCAAAATCATTAGAAGTATTTCTTCAATTCCTTCTTATTTACCATAAAGGAGCCGGAGACTTCTCTAGTCATTGTTGGTATCCTTGGATGTTCTACCTCGATTTAATGTGTATTAGCAAAAAAAAAAAACACTTGCATAACCCGATGTTTGTATATATTTGTAAATCATTTTTGAGTTTGTATATATTAGCAAGGAACTCCATTTTTGATAAAGATTGCATCTTTAATCTTGAAACACCAATTTAGTGTAAATTAACTTAAGGAATAAACTCCAGTTTTGATAAAAATTGCATCTTTATCCTTGAAATTAGTGTAAAACCATTTTTGATAAAGATTGCATCTTAAATTTAGTGTAAATCATTTTTGAGTTTGTACAATTTAATCTGACACCATCTGATGTTTTTGTCGTTAGAGAGATATTCCCGAGCCATGTAAGGTTATACGTTCAGAATGATGCTGTAGCTGCTTTGGCCAGTGGTACAATGGGGAGGCTTCATGGATGTGTCCTCATAGCTGGTACAGGCACCATTGCTTATGGCTTCACCGAAAACGGGAGAGAAGCTCGCGCTGCTGGGGCTGGACCCGTTTTAGGTGACTGGGGAAGGTATTGTTTGTGCATTTGTGTCCTTATATATGAGTGTTTTTTGCTTCTTTATACGACATATTCCTTATCGCCTTTAACACCAACATTTTACTCGGGTTTATGCAGTGGATACGGTATAGCTGCACAAGCACTGACTGCTGTAATAAGGGCTCACGATGGCCGTGGTCCACAGACCACACTTACACATATTATTCTCGACACGCTTACTTTGTCTTCACCAGATGAACTTATCGGGTATGCTCCCATTATACGCCATTCATCTTCTTAGTGCTCATTATAGTGATGAGAAGTCGAATCTTGGTATGGTTGCATATTAGGTGGACGTACGCAGATCCATCTTGGGCTCGAATAGCAGTCCTTCTCCCAGTCGTGGTTTCCTGTGCAGAGGCAGGCGATCCCGTCGCAAACAAGATCTTATTCGACGCTGTTCGTGAGTTGGCTTCGAGTGTCAAAGCCGTCGTCGAGAGATTGGAGCTATCCGGTGAAGGTACACATATATTTAACTTGTGAAATGTATGAATTAATACAAACTGAAATGTTTTGTGTTTGGTTCAGATGGCAACGACCCGTTTCCCCTTGTAATGGTGGGTGGCGTTCTCGAAGCGAACGAGAGATGGGACATTGGTAACGAAGTGATAAGTTACATCTCCAAAGACTTCCCCGGTGTCGTTCCTATTCGTCCGAAGGTAAGCGTACCATCTATAATCGCACGAAATTGTTTCGTTTCGCATGCTGAAAACGTGCTCGTTAACACACTAGGTGGAACCTGCAGTAGGTGCTGCTTTGCTTGCTTGGAACTCTCTGATGAGACAATGCAATCAAGAAGATCTGGTAAGGTGACCCCATGCGTAGTTAATTCTGCAGCAGCAGCAACACATTATACAACTTAGTAGTGTACATAAAAATGTACTTTGTCTTTTTAGATATAATTTATTTGACTTCAGATTTATTGTAAGGAAACAAATTTTGTTTTTGAGTTATGTTGTGGTAATCATCTTCTTACTTTTTTGTACTAGTATGTGTCGCAAATGTTGGGTATATATATATATGTATGTAAATGGCGCAGTGCAAACCGGTTTTTTTCAAGAAAATCAATAATTAATGACAAAAATTTGTGTGAATGTGAATTCGATTTTTTCAAATATTATTTTACTGTGTGAAGTTGAATAAAATGATAATAATTTTATGTTTTATTGATCTTTGTAAAAAATAATTATTTTCTTTTTTTTGGTGTGAAAGTAATTGTGGAACATTTAAATAAAACAAGTGTAAAAGTGTTCGCGGGACGGAAGGAGTATCACGGTGTTGATGACCTTTTTCGATTGAATGTGATTAGTGGCTGTTTTACTCCATGAAGATCATCAAACAAGATCAATGATTATGAGATTTGATTAAGTAATGCTCAAGAAATAATTTTGCAAGAGTTTGGACTTGTATTCAATTGTTCTCCCTCTTTTCATGCATATGAAGGGAGTATTTATAGACATACAAAGAGGCCATGTGTCACCATCTTGGTGGCTTAACCATTGGATCTTTGCCAAGTGTTAGGACACTTGTACAACATCTACACTATTGCTCATTGGATGGGTGCCAAGTGTTAAGACACTTGGACCATATCTAAGCTAGTGACACTTGGAGTTCCCAATGTTATGCTTGGTCTTTGGCACTGCTGAGATGCTCTCGACGGTGACCGATTGCTCGCTTGTACGTCTTCATTAGATGTCATGATCCTTCGCATTTAGAGTTGTTCGCTCCTTGCTTGGGATTATTTTACAATGTTGCTCGCTCCATTACGAATCTGTTCGCCCAAATTGATCTTGGCTTGAGTTGCTTGCACAACCGTTCTTTGCAAGGCTGCTCGCCTAAATATCTTGCTTACCATATTAGAGCAGTTCTGCAAAGTTGTTCGCTTTACAAAGCTGCTAGCTCCACAAAGCTGTTAGCTTCTTTCCTTTATTATCCTGTTATCAAACTTAATGATAACTGTTTCGTTTATTAATCACTCCATTGTTCGCCCATCAACACACGGTTTGAAAAATCAAACATTTTATCAGGCAGCGGTAATTGACATACATAATAGTGATATAATATATACATTATTGATATTTGAGAAAATAAATTTACTTGACTTCGATTTCACATGAAACTCACTCATAATTAATTGAAGTATGACAAATCAGTAAAAATACTTAAATATGTGTATTTGTGAAGGCATTTATGCATTAATATTATTCATCAATTTTTTTTATTAATAGATGAATATGTAAAAAGTAAATAAATATGGAATGGGTTTTTAAAAATTAATTTGAATCAAAGTTAGTATTGTTTATAAAATACTAAAATAGACCATTAAAACATTAAAAGTATAGTTGAATTTAATCATTAATTTGATGATCAAACTTTTCATTTAAAAAAAAAAACCAGTATTAGATTTACAGGTGACAAATACACTATCATACTAAAAGGGTAATGCATGTAAATTTATATATCTATGAATATTACTCAAAACACTATAATATACTCATTTTGTCATTGACATTTTATGTAATTATAACTTTTTATGGTAGTAAAAATAGGAAAACTTTCAAGTTAAACGCAAATATACAGTAAAGACACACTTTTTTTTAATCTTATTTATCCAAAAAATATTTAACTAGTAAATGCTAAATAAATTTCTAAACTGATTTTGTAGCTATATACCGCTAAATTTCTGCTCTAAATCAGATATTTTTAACATCCGCAAGAAATCGTATGGAAAACAGGTTTACCAACAAGCTCTTAAAATCAGATATATGTTGTGAAATAGAAAATTAAATATCATACCTTTTTTACCATTACAAGAAATCTTTAGCCCCCAAAGATTAAACTATGTAATAAAAACAAAAAAATTAATAAGATTGCTATAATTGATGTACCTTCCTAACTCACCTTGCCGCAACATTTCACTTCTGTATGATTTCTCTGAAATTACAGTAATCCCCAAAAGAAAAGAAAAGGAAAAAAAAAAAAGCTTTAAAGATCTGAAGCTGATTTTAGCTCCACACACAGAGATCTCAATAGTTCACAAAAGCTACTCATCATTTTCTTTCTTCTTCCTTTAGCTTTTAATTGCTCACTTTAGCTCATTTATTCCTCGGACCAGTCTTCTTCATGTTCTTTTCTTTCTTCTCTTTAGGGTTGTTCCAAACTTGGTGTGTAAACTTCAAGATCTGCTTCAACTTTTCATTTTCCTTAAAACCCTTGTGAAGTTTTTTCTCCTGGCCTCTTATTATGATGTACAAGTGTCTTCTTTTTTGCTAGAAAGGGAAAAAAGATTCAATTGAGGGCATGACAAAAAATACCTATTCTCGTTGGCTTGGAGGTAGGGGGTGGGGGTGGGGGGTTATGGTTGCTTGCTCTTTCAAGAATCCCTTTTGATTTCCGGGTTTTAAGTTTTTTTTGCAAGATTATAACTTGTTTGAAATATGAGGTTATCTTCTTCTTCATCTTCTTTTACTAGTGCAGGTTTTAGTGCTCAGCCTGAGGAAGGTAAGTTGTACCCCTTTGCTACTTTGTTGTACTTCTGGTTTTGTTTTTGCATATGAGAATGCGGGTTTATTGTGTAAAGATTCAATTTTTATTTATTTCTTAAAAAAAATTGGGGAATTTTCGATGGCAGGAGAGACGAAATGTTTGAATTCGGAGCTATGGCATGCATGTGCTGGCCCATTGGTTTCTCTCCCACACATGGGAAGCCGAGTTGTATACTTTCCTCAAGGCCATAGTGAGCAGGTTTGTAATTAATAGAAAGATCTTTGGCCCAAATCTTTAGTTACTCTACATGAATTTTGATAGGAAAACGGTGTTTAATTTCACAAAACAGTGAAACTGTTGTGTATTTCTAAGAATATGACTGAATAGGATGTGTGCAGGGGGTTTGAGTTTGAAGGTTATATGTTCAGTGTGTTTCTGGTACTTTTACCCGTGTCTTCGATGAATAAGTAAGCCATTTGTGTGCTCTAGTTAGCTAAACATCTTCCATGCATTTTGTTATTAGTTCTCTAAACGTACCTTTTAGGTGTCTATTTCCGCTCCCGTTGCTAATTTGCTCTTACCATCGGTCTTGTACAGTCTCTGCCAACTGCCTGCTCGACGTAATATTTTTTATACGATTTCAAAATAAATAACTTTATGTTATTATTGGTAATATAACTACGTGAAGTAGCTTTGACATGCAGTTAATCTGCTGATCTTTTACTGAGCTTCTGAATGTGTTTCTTTAAGTCTTTTAACGTGTCAGTATAAATCATACTTTAATATTGTCGACTAAGTTTCCGAAAGTTAGTTTCGAATAGACCTTAAGACGACTTGATAATTGTGAGCAGGTCGCTGCCTCAACTAATAAGGAAGTCGATTCTACTATCCCGAGCTATCCAGGTTTACAGGCACAGTTGATATGCCAGCTTCACAATATTACCATGCATGTAAGTCATTATTTTACTTTTCGCGTAAATACAATTTTTTAATGCTATAATATTTACTGCATGAATTTTCGAAACTGCAGGCAGATGTTGAAACTGATGAAGTATATGCTCAGATGACTTTGCAGCCGCTTAGCCCTGTACTTTACTGAGATTTCTCTTTATATTTGTGAATTCTATGCAGTTTTTGTTGCTTACTATCTTTTTTATTTTTCGTTTTGGTTAGCAAGAGCAAAAAGACTTATGCTTGCTACCAGCAGAACTCGGTACCCCAAGCAAACAGCCAACAAATTATTTCTGTAAAACGTTAACTGCTAGTGACACAAGTACACATGGAGGGTTTTCTGTCCCTCGCCGAGCAGCTGAGAAAGTCTTTCCTCCGCTTGTAAGTCTTTCGTTATGATTGGTGCAATTTTTGTAAGTCGTTGAATTATTTGGTTTACTATTTTGATTTTTGCTTCTTCAGGATTATTCTCTAACCCCTCCGTGTCAAGAATTAATTGCAAAGGATCTTCATGGCAATGAATGGAAGTTCAGGCATATATTTCGGGGTGAGATTTCAAATAATAATATAGAAACAAACAACAAAACTCGTGATTTTACTGGCCTGTGCCGTGGGCCCACAGCGGCTTATTAAATGCTTTAAGATGATAACTTGTCCAAAAGCTGCCCGTTAGCTTAAAAAATTAGATCTAATTAAACATTTGAATTGAGGAGAAAGGTTCCTTGGGTGGTGTTTGCAATCTCTACAAAACGGGGGAGAATCACTTTTTTTGAAAAGCTACTCCTTACAGTTTTTTAAAAAAGTGACTCTAGAAGCTGTTAATAGAGTTTGCAAATACACCCTTAGTTCACTTGAGTTCATTAAAGTAGATGAAATATCAAATTTATAACTCCTCAGAAGCTGAGAACTTCGAATGTGTTTGCATCATGTTTTTGATTAAGGGGATTGGTGGAGACGTTAGGGAGAGCATTTTTATCGTATTATTATATGGCCACTTTTGAAGCTAGCCATCGTCATTCATTTTTTTGTAGTTAATTGAGGAATTCTTGCTTACAGGTCAGCCAAAGAGACACCTCCTTACAACAGGATGGAGTGTGTTTGTGAGTGCAAAGAGGCTTGCCGCTGGAGATTCCGTTATTTTCATCTGGTAAGCAACCTTTCCGTATTATAAGCTCCTATTATTAACTTACAGGTATTTGTTGCTCTTTTGATTTTGTTGATTGCTATGGTAGCAAGATGTTTTCCATTTCTAGCAGTGAAAGAGTCGTTCTTTACTCTCTGATGTACTCAGCTTATGCTTTTAGGGTTGGTTCTTTGTTTTGTAATAATTTGGTCTTTCTTTTGTACTTGTGAGTTTTCTCTCCCCTACCTGGTCCATGCCCTATGTAATTAATAAGGATGGTTGGTTAGAGGCTTTGAAAAAATTAGGTTTTACATAGTTTTGTCGATTCTACACGTGGCTAAATACAACAGCATTTACTATAGCATGACCACATACATGCTTATGATTAGTGTGTGACTCAAATGATAGATCTGAAATGTGGCATGCATATACGTTTAGGAAATCTTATTGTGAGTTAAAATACTCGGCAAACTGCTTTATAGAAACTTTATTTCTTAACGTGTTGCCTTTTCAGCATACACAATAAAGTATGGTTTGATTTTGGAGTAACGGTTGACTCTTAATTGATAATCTTATCAGGAATGAGAATAATCAGTTGCTCTTGGGGATTCGGCGTGCTCAACGTCCACAAACCATTATGCCTTCGTCAGTTCTGTCGAGCGATAGCATGCATATCGGTCTTCTTGCTGCAGCTGCTCATGCAGCAGCCACAGATAGTCGTTTCACTATCTTTTATAATCCAAGGTAATCTCGTCTTCTCTTCTTTATTTATTTTTGGTCTTATTAAATAAATCTCAACTTTTACATTTGTTTTTTAATGTCAGGGCGAGTCCATCGGAGTTTGTGATACCACTGGCAAAGTATGCCAAAGCAGTGTATCATACACGAGTTTCTGTCGGGATGCGTTTCCGGATGCTATTCGAAACGGAAGAATCAAGTGTCCGTAGGTAGGCCTAATATTACTACCATATGTAAAAAATCTTTAAATGGTAGACTTGATACCATGGACGCTACCAAAGATAATCGAAAAGAAAAGCTAATACAGTTGCAAAGCTAATAAATGTCTATGTGAAAGTTGGTGAATATTAAATGTTTCATAACTTACGTTGAATCTGAAGATACTTGAAGCCGATTGGTCAAAATTTGGTTGCAACTTTCTTTTGATGATTTCATATGTTTTAAACTCAGGTATATGGGGACAATTACTGGTATCACTGATCTGGATCCTGTTCGTTGGCCAAACTCACATTGGCGCTCAGTTAAGGTAATAAAATCCATCACCTGGTTTTTGCAATTCTAAAGCTTGTTGTTTGATTTCCGAGTCATCATAACTATCGAAAAAGTGTCCCAAAATCCTCCGAAAATGGAGTTTATTTTTTAGTCTCCTACACATCTTTTGTGCATTGCTGAACACTGACTAGATTTCAGCTCAATTATAACTCGAAGCATGATATCCTACGTTTCATATTTAGGTGGGGTGGGATGAATCAACTGCAGGGGAGAGGCAACCGAGAGTTTCCTTGTGGGAGATCGAACCTTTGATGACATTTCCCATGTATCCTTCTCCGTTCTCCCTCAGACTGAAACGACCATGGCCGTCTGGACTCCCATCCTTCCCAGGTCCGGATTGTAACAGTAATTATGTGTGCCTATCTTTTGCTTCAGTGCTCCTTATGTGTTACTTTATCTGTGATTCAGGTCTCCGAAACGGTGACATGAGCCTTAATTCTCCGTTATCGTGGCTGCATGGGGGCATTGGAGATCAAGGGATTCAGTCGCTTAACTTCCAGAGATATGGTAACGTATCCCCGATGATGCAACCAAGGCTCGATGCCTCCATGCTCGGATTACAACCAGATATGTACCAAGTCGCCAATCAGCCTCTCCACGTCCAGCAAAATGTGTCTGCTTCACTAATCCAGAACCAAATGCTGCAACAATCCCATTCTCAACCGAAATTCCTTTTTCAAGACAACAACGTCGTATCCCAGGCTCAGCTTTTGCAGCAACAGTTGCAGCTCAATCAGCAATTCAACGATGATCAGCTGACCAAAAAAATGATCGTGAATGGATCTCAAACGGGACCCACCTCCGAGCCCCAGCTGCAGCATGCGCTGTCGTCAACTAGCCATCTGCAGAACTTCTCCGACCTCATCGAGAACCACATGCCATCATATAATAATAATAATAATTCCTCCACCCCTCAAAGTTTTCTAAGCTCGTTTACCCACGAAGGACCCACTCCTTTAGTCTCTCATTCCTCTTCATCGAAGCGAGTAGCATTAGACCCCCAACTTCCTTCTAAGTTCTCCGATCTATCGGCCTTGCTTCCCCCGTTTCCAGGCAGAGATGTTTCGGGCTTTCACGTCATGACAGATTCCCATAACTTACTATTTGGGGCTAATACGGACTCGTCAGCTATGATGCTTAATGGGGTTTCGGCCTTTAGAAACAACGAAAATGAATCGTTGTCAGCACCATATGCAGCTCCTGCATTTGCAAGTTCTGCAGCCACCCACTTTCCTCATCTTAACACAGAAATGACTACCTCAAGTTGTGTAGATGAATCGGGTTACTTGCAGTCCTCAGAAAACGTGGACCAAACTAACCCACCCTCTGGAACCTTTGTGAAGGTAAGTTAGCATATTACTTTTTCGACCATATTTACTTCTTTTTTTTCGCACATATCCTCTCGGTCTTGAAAAAGAGTGCATTCAAAGCCTACAAATAAGACTGCTAGTTTGTAAAATCTTTCTTGATGCAAGAAAATCTGGAAATCAGCTTGGTCTTGTATATAGACATCTAGGATTGTAACTTATGTGCATCCTTATTTAACGATCAACGTACTTTTAGACATGAGGGTATCATTATGCGAACACAAAATTATCTGGAATGTTGAGAATTTGACATAGTATCATGGATCCTATCAGGTCCAGAAAACAGGGTCCTTCGGACGGTCGCTCGACATTTCCAAGTTTAGCAGCTACGATGAGCTGCGAACTGAGCTTGCTAGGATGTTCGGGCTTGAAGGATTGCTGGATGACCGTCAGAGATCAGGCTGGCAGCTTGTATTTGTCGACCGAGAGAATGACATTCTTCTCCTCGGCGATGACCCTTGGCAGTACGCACCTAACCACTTCTTGCATTTCCTCTCCTTTACTTTCCAAAGCATTCCATCTTTCAAAGTCAAGTCTTTTTTGCTATTTAGTTGCGCCATTTAAAAGAAAAAAAAGAGTCATGTAGTCCAAGTATTGCTTCTATTCTGATTTTCCTGTGGTTTTTTATTTGAAATTCCTCTTTAACTGCAACCATATATATGTATACACCCACACACACACCCATGTACATATATAGGATAATTGCCAAAAGCCCCTTAAAGCTTGTCCAATCAAACCACATGGTTAAAATAATTACCCAAGTACTCCTTAAAATGATCAAGAAATGCAAAATCATTTCACTCGTTTGTCAAAGCAGTTCTTTTAGGTGTTCTTTTGGTAAGTTACCCATATATCTATAGGTGCCTATTTGGATTTCTTTTACTACCCCATGCATGCTAGTTAATGTGGTTCATCTGGATGCAGGGAATTCGTAAACAGTGTGTGGTACATCAAGATTCTGTCGCCTCTCGAAGTGCTAGAGATGGGGAAAGAAGACCTTGCTAATTCGGCCGTGACTCAATCGCACATGCTCAACGCCTGCGATGATTACACCAACCGCAACGACTCCAGAAGCACCACCACCTTTAACGGGATACCATCTGTGGGTTCGCTCGACTTCTGAGGTTTTACCACTTCAAACTAAGTCAAACTCGACGTTCGTTCGTTTTTCCATATTTGCAACAAGACATTTTATGTTTTAACCACTCGATCAGGCCTCCTGCTCCTCCAAGTATGTAATAATATCTGTTGTATGTAGCTTGGCTTAATTTGCATGCCAGATATTTCCTCCTTTTATCATATTATATATTTATCCCATCAATCGTATTATAGTGTATTTCTACCATTTGGGCTTTGTCTCGATAGAAATATAACTCAAAATATGGAACTAATAGTGGCATTTGACATGTATATTATACTCATTTAACTCGTCAATTTCAACTTCCATTCCTCCACAGACATCAATTTTAATTTTGTTTAAATGGCACATAAATTGAAGTCAAATTGATACCCTCTTGCAAATTTAATATAGCATAGACTCTCAAAGAACAAACCATATTTAGATGAATGGATTTTTTAGGTCGATATATCATAATACATTAACATGCATCAGGAAACAACGCTTCTAGTGTTAATTCTTCAGCAAACTACACACATTTTAAGGTAGACTACATACACATAGATGGTGCTCTGATCACTCAACTCTGAAATCTTTTGATTTCCACAATTGCTCACAAAGCAACCACCATGCCTTTGCTACAAGCTATGTTTTAATTCATTACATTACATTACATTACATACGAGAGATCAATAATGGGGCTGAAACCGGGGCTTCCTCACCCATGACCGGCTGGAAAAGATCCAACTCCCCATACCTTTCCAAGACGCGCATTTTACAGTCCTCAGCAGCCATTAGGCCAGTCGAGTATGCACCATGGACTGATCCTGGATAGTCTATGCTCGTTGCTTCCCCAGCAAAGAATAGGTTGTCCACGGGTATCCTTAGCTTCTCATATAGTTCATGGGATTTCCCAACTCTATCGTAGCTATACGAGCCCAACGAGTTTTTGTCCGTCCCCCAATGTGAAACAAGGTACTGGATCTGCATAATCACACAAGAAACATCTTGTCAAGAAACTTACTAGCACGTTGAAACCCTTTATCCAAGAACAAGGATTTATATATATATACACAACGAAGGCAGACAATTATAAGTTTATAATGCAGTTGCACTGTGCAACTCAAGTTCATTTTTAAATGGTATTAGCTGGTCAGTATCAGTTGTTTTCATTGAACGATATTAATTGTGCACTCAAGTGTTGCTCATATAAAGAATAGGGAATGCAACATACCGGTGAAGAAGCATTTGGAAGGATTCGTTGCAGTTGTTTGAATGCAAAATCAGCGGCCGCCTCATCAGACTTTTTCTCAATGTCACGAGCCAGTTGTCCAGCTGGCATGTAGACGAGCACAGCGTGTCCAGTGGCCTTGTGCAGGTTAAGAAAATAACTGCACTCGTAAGTAGTCTCTGCAACTACTCCCAAGAACTCTACATTCGGCCAAAAGACGTTGTCAAAGTGCAAAACTATCTTGTTCTCCAACCCAATTCCGAGGTCATTAATGGCTGCTTCCTTCCACTCAGGTAGTCTCGGCTCGAATGTGATGCAATTGGATTTTAGAACACCAAGGGGAACAGCAACAATAGCAGCATCTGCTACAAATGTTCTCCCCTCTTCTGTTGTTACCTTCACTCCATTGTAACGTCTAACTACTTTCGTCACTCTAGAACAAAACATGGAATAACAAGATTAGAATGAGCAACACTTGTGTGCACTTGGTTCAGGTGAACTCTATCCCATTTTGATTCATTTACAAAATGGGTCTAACAAAAACTTGTATATAAGATCCATTTTAGGATTCGTAGGGTAGGATCAACGAAATTCACAGCAGATCCGCAAGCCAGGTATACAAGAAGTTGTCGCTTAGAATTATATTGTACTATTAGGAATGTTTTAGGTAATTGTTCGTTATAAACTTTTAACTTACCTGTGGCTCAAGCGGATGTCAAGACCTTTGGCGAGTGTATTGATAACAGGACGATATCCCCGCACCATTAGCCCATGCCCGCCAGGAAGCAACACTTCCTGTAAATGCAATATTACAGACTGTCACAAAACCACATTCTTCAAACATACAAGAATGAACTCGCAACAGAGATTCATCCTTAGCAGAAAATTACATATACAAGAAGAAAATGAAACGCAAATACAACTATGGCAAGGGGAAAAAGTAACCTGGTCCCAGCCTTTAAGTGATATGGTATCAGAATCTGCAGCAAACCAGCCCTCCATTCTGCATAGGTACCACTGCAAAACCTTATGACCCAGCCCCTCTAACTTTAAATCTGGTCTCCTCTTAAAAACAATTGAGACGGCACGCCTCATTGACATGTCCTCACTAACTTCTTGTCGTATAAGCTCAGTCTACATATTATTGTAAAGTTGAGAAAAAATTAGAAGCATATACACAAGGTTAATAGTACAAGAGAAGGTGCAAAAGAACAACAATTTTGTAACCACTTTATTTTTTCCGATTTTGAAACATAGAATTAGATGAGCCACGCAGAAACATGAAGGGACATACCTCTTTCAAGATGCTCTCAAATACTTCACCAACTTTCGCAACTAGATCTTGAGGAACTTGGTTTCCATCCATATCGAAAAGCCCGTAACTGAAACAGCAGATATTAGCTTTGGGCTATGACTGAAATATGTAGTAGATGCTAGAAACATTTCCAATTTATACAAATCAAGGCCTTTCTGATCAGTTAAGACAAATGCTTGATTCAAACTTTCAACAAACTAAATTTAAATGATAATTTTTGCAACTAAGCAAATTATTGATGATCGATGCTCGACGGAGGAAATTATTGATGATTGATGCTGTACAGATCGTTTGTAGTTTAAGAATTCATAGCATTAAACCAAAGCTAGATATTTCAAAAAATGATTAAGCGTTGCAAGAATTTAAAAGGGCATCAGAACTACCTTTCCAAATCATGATCATACAAAACCGAGTTGTCCCCACTCGTGCGATAAAGAGGTAATCCCAGTCTTCCTATAACAGAAGCCAACGGATTTTCCTTGCAAACACCATGTAACCTGAAAACACGACGTTCATAACTAGGCTCTTTCAAAACAGTGGTAATCATCAAATTCAAGACATTAATTACCATGAAGCACCCAGATCAATTGGAAAACCAAACGAATAATCAGTGTTCACTCTTCCACCGATTCTATCACGTGATTCCAACAACATAACCTGCAAAAAAGAAAATTACTTGCTTTAATACTACTGCCCTTATACACAACATACTAGAACAACATACACATCTCGAACCTGTGTATGCAAAAGATTTTTTTCAACAAATGAATCATAATGATTCACTCTTTGAATTGTATACCTGAAAAGCGGCATCATGAAGAGCTCTTGCAGCTGCAATGCCCGCAAAACCAGCGCCTATAACGATAACAGATGGCGACGCCATGGTCTTTCTTTCCAAATTTGAATAGCAAACAGCTACAAAATACAAATATTACTAAAGATAACCTTGAATTGGTTGCACCAAATTCTACCATTTCCTAGACTGTACCGATCATTTTAATCCTACTCCGGCCCATGCCCGTTATAGACTAACATAGTGTTCTCTTTTTTGTGTTTATTTTTTAACTAAAAGTTGATCTGAAAATGACAAGAATAAATACTAATCCATTAGCTTGTTCTATAAACAGATATTTACATATTAAGAACCACATCTAAGATAATTGGCTAATACACTGAAACTGAAGGATTTTACTCCATAAGTCTATAGTAAACTGAGATTTCATAATTTATAATTAATATGTACATATACACAGACATAACTAATTAAACCAGTTAATCTGATTTCTTTTAAGTTTCTAGAGGGGATGCATTAAGAAAATGCCACAAGAGACTTATTTCTTTAAATCACTATCAGTATGCATGAAAGTTCAACTTGATCAGAGGAAAAAATTGGTATAAGGTTAAACTTTTGTGCACAAAAAATAGCACTAAATTCAGCGAGAGAAATATCAATAAATAAACTAAAAAAAAAAAAAAACTGAAAACACACCTGGTCGCAGTTGGCGATTACCCTTATCTCTCGACTCCATAGTCCACGAACGATTGCGACGATCGGAAGATAAAAAGTACAACTAAAATTCGCGAAATTAAGCAATAACAACACGGATCTTAATCTCAGTAACCGCTCTGAGAATCTGAGCAACAAGTGGAACAGTAAAAAGGTACTATTAGCTTTGGAGTAATGGAGAATGAAATGGTTGGAATTCGAAGAGGCGATCTTCACCATGCGTCTCCCAAACCCAAATTAAAACGATAATTAAACAGAATCGAATTTGAAATCAGAATTTACTAGAATTGATTAATGGAAATGGTCGTGCGAAGATCACAAACTGAAGAGAGAGAAAGTGTGGCTTTCCAAGAGAGAAGAAAAAGGTGAAGAACTACTGCGAAATGTTTGGAGGTTTTATAGAGACGAAAGGTGTGGGTGCAGTGCAAATTATGCCGGTGTTGCTAAAGGGGTCGAACTCGAGCTCCTTAAATCCTCGTTTTATAAATGAACTGGCTCGAGCTTGATTCGTTAGACTTGATAATTGATTTTTTTTTTTATAAAACCGAACTTGTTTTCTCACTCGTAAATGTTATTGAGTCAAATTGAAACTCGACTCGATCTGAACTAGAGAACAATACTCGACTCGTCTCGCCTTGAACAACATCGCTACGTGGGTGTTAGGTTGTTAGCAATGTCACATTCTTTGTTTTATTTTACGGGAGAAAAGCAAAATTGCCCTAAATTTATAGAACAGTTGTTTTTTACCCAACCTTTTAAAAATAATATTTTTTTTGCCCCAAACAAGAATGACAAAACTGTTGACACCATGCCAACCGATAGCAAACTCTTTTTAGGCAAAAAATTTAAAAAAACAAAAATTGGGTAAAAACAAGTACTTCTCTATTTTAAGGGCAGTTTTGTGTGTTTTTACTTATTTTATTTTTTATCAAAAGAAAATGTCACGTTTTGGAACTTTCAACGTTCCTTTTCTAATAATAAATGCTAATTTATTAATTTTCCTAAATGTATATTCATTCATTAAATAATTCGGGAAGATCACCTCTTCGAATATTCATGCATATTCTTCATTAAATACTCCTATTAATCCTAAATGTATATTCATTTAATTGGGAAGATCACCTCTTCGAATATTCATGCATATTTTCCTAAACGTATTGTTGATGACCTTTTCTAATCAAGATGATTAGTGGCTGTTTTCTTAAGTTAAGATCACCAAACAAAACTAAGAAATTATAGAATTTGATCAAGCAATGTGTAAGGAAGAAATTTGCAAGAGTTTTTGCTACTTTTTTTATTATCGAAAATATCCTCCCCCTTCATGCAAATGAAGGGGTATTTATAGGCATACAAAGAGGCTAGGTGTCACCATCTTGATGGCTTAGTCATTGAGATCTTGCCAAGTGTTATGACTTTTGTACAACAACTAATCTATTGCCCAATAAATGGGTGCCAAGTGTAAAGACACATTGACTATTTCCAAAGTTAGTGACTCTTGATATTCCCAATGTTGTACTTGGTCTTTGAAACCACTCAGCTGTTCTCCTTGGTGACTAGTTACTCGTCTGTACGTCTTCGTTGGGTTTGTAACCCCAGTTGCTCGCCTGCTCGCCTCTTGTTGAGACCTTGGGTCTTCTTGTTCTTTGTTGATCGCTACTTTGTAATGGCCTTTATGACCTGTTGCTCGCCGCCTTCATATGGGAATTAGTCCCTGTTGCTCGCCTCCTTCATTAGGACCTTAGTCTCAGTTGCTCGTCTTCATCTATTTGGTCCCCAGTCCCTGCTGATCGCCTCCTAAGGTACACAATCCCTGTTGCTCGCCTTCTTTCATATTATTGATCCTTGATGATTCCTTAATCTTATCAGACTAATATTCTTTTATGCTAATATTATGTCCTTGTTGGTCGCCTATTAACAATGCCCCCTAGTTTGGCATATAAGGATGAATTTTTATCCTTTTATGTCAAACTATAAGGTAAGATGTATTTTGTAGTGGGAGGCGAGCAACAGGGAACTCGAAATTTTTCCACTTTATACGGAGCGAGAAATCGGGTTTTGAATTTCTTTTAGGCGGGAACTTTTGGGGAGCGACCAGCGGGGAACTCTTGGAGGCGAGCAGCGAGGGACGACTCTTGGATTTGCGTCGTTTCGCTTCCCGAGGCACGGACTACGAAGCGACGCAGCCTGCCCACGCGTGCGCGCCTATAATTGCAACTAGGGGCCTTAATTCCTTACTCTTCTCAATTTTGCCCCCGAATCCATATATATAAATAGCTCCCCCCTCCATTTTCTCTCTTTTTCGTTCTTTCATAAGCAAACCGCCATTGGAGAGTTTTCAAGCTTTTCCTTTCGTTATTTCCTTCGATCTTTCAGCCAATCTCATCCAAATCAAAGGTAAATCCTTTGATTTTTCTTGTTTACTCTTGTTATTATTTACATTTTTCTTTCGATTTCGCCATTTTTGTTCTTCATTTTCCTTATCCGCCATCGCCGCCGTCGTATTGCCGCCACGCCGCCGCCGTATCGCCGCCGCGTCACCGCCGTACTCGTTTACCCCTTGATCAAACTTCATCGTTTAATTTATTCGGGAGTTTTTCAAAAAATTTCAAAAATTTTCGAAGATGACGTCACCTTCCTCAAGTCATACGCCATCTGTTGAGATTGTCGAGCGAAATCTGGGGAAAAGGCCCATGGAAGATGAACCGTCAGCTCCTGCTCCTCGCCGCTCGCTTCGGCGAGCAGTTGGGCGAAGCCCTAGGACTTTGCTCGTTGACGAAGAGACGGGTTCTGAAGCAAGCTCTGTTGCTCGCTCCGTTGATTCTTTCTATGCTGTGGAGAGCTCAGGCGAGCAAGATGTCCAAGGCCCCGTTGCTCGCTCCTCGGCTAGGGAGGGGACCAACTCGGACTTGGGTGAAGATTCCTCCGAGGTCGCTGCTGAAATAGAAGGGATGAATCTTCATGAAGAAACGGGAGCGAGCAGCGAGCACCAGGCGAGGGGTGAGCAGCGAGCAACTGGGTCAGGAGGCGAGCAAGTAGGAGTTACATGGGAATTCCTCCGAGAGATAAACTTTCCCGTTTCAAGGCCAATGCCCGAATCTCTTATTCCTAAAGCCGTAATTCGAAGACAGGATTGGATCGACTATGCGAATAAATACCACAGAGCTTTCCCTACCCCTGATCGACCTATTATGGAGACTCGTTCATCAACGTATACAGCGAGTAAGGTAGCCAGCGCAGTTCTAGAGGAGGATTTAGTTCGGATACGATCTCATTATCGTATCCCGTATGACATCCATTTATATGCCCCCCAACCAGGAGAGAGAGCTGACGACCCCCCTCCCGGTTGCACTGCCATCAACCTTGACATACTCAATACAGGGTTCCCTCTCCCTCTACATCCAGTGATCGGGCGCTTCCTGAAGGATATAAACTTGGCAATCACCCAGATTACTCCGAACGGTTGGAGTAGTTTGTTGGCTTTTATGACCCTTTTCGGGTTGGAGGGATATCGTAATAAGATCAGCACGGCGGAGATACATTATGCCCTGACCATCTCTTCGGCCGCTAATGAAGATGGGCCTGGTTGGTATTACATCAAAGCCCGTAGTGGCGTTAAATTAATTGAAGGAGTGCCCAACAAGGTCAAGAGTTGGCACAAGCAATTCTTCTATATTGGTGGCGATTGGCGGGCGTCTTCCGATTTTTCGGGAGGACCGGGGCGTATAGACTCTCCTACGCATTTCGGCGAAATTCGGCGTAGGTTTTGAATCTCAGTTCATCGAACTTTTAGGTGAACTAATTTTAATCTTTTTCTTTGTTTTTGCAGGTCCGCGTATCTTGAGGTGGGGGCATCCAGATCTGAGTGAAGAGTTTCTATACGTTCTTGCGTTGATTTCTCTTCGGGACGCTAAAGACCGGAGTGTCGAACATCTCTCCCAAGCACATCTCCGCAAGCACGCTCAGCTCACTACTAGTGCTCATCACTTGGAAGCGCAAGCAGAGGTCCCTGAGGGTAAGTATTTACTTATTACCTTTCCCGTATCTCCTATTATTCACTCTTGCTATGTTGCTCGCCTAGGCCCTTCTGGTCGCCTAGGTCTTGCTGGTCGCCTAGGCCTTGCTGGTCGCCTAGGCCCCGCTGATCGTCCAGGATCAGTTCTATTTGCCAAACTGATAATTTTTGTGTTGTTTTCAGCTCAAAGGGTAACGGTCGCTGTTCCTCCCATTCCCGAAAGCTATCATTTACTTGCTCGTCGGGTTAAACAGATGGCAGCCAATCAACCATCAAAGAAGAAGAAGTTTGATCCTTGCACTTCTTTGATCAGACTTAGAGCCGAAGCTGACGAGGATGAAGAAGAAGCTCCTGAGGCTCCTCTCCCTGTTCCTCAGGCGCCTGCCCCCGTTCCCCGCCCTCCTGCTCGATCCTCGCCTCCCGCCAAAGACACTAGGGGTAAAAAGAGGCTCACTAAGGAAACTGCTCCTCGCAAGGAGGATGATCGGGCCAAACGAGCAAGAGGGCAGGGCTCTTCCCAGGTGGGTAAAACTGCTCGCTCCTCGGCGGTGGAGGAGTTGACCGAGCAGCAAGTTGTGGGCGCTATGATTGCTGGTCAAGGAAGAAGCACATCTCCTGACAACTCATACTTGGGCTACGACCCCGTGAAAATGAGGGAGTGAGTATCTTCCTATTCAGTTTGATCGTTTACTCCTTTGACTTTGTTTCCTGATGACTTCTTCTTTTGAACAGGTACCGGAAAAACGACTATCCCGGTCGTTCAAAGGTGCTTCACCAGTTTAGCTGTGTGAAATCTCCCCCCGCTCCCCAAGAGATTAAGGACTCCCACGTCCGCAGAGCCATGGAATACGTCCCCCGCTCGTGGACCAAGACCGGCGAAGAAATTATTCAGAGCCAGAGTCTCAGTGACAATGCTCGTTTGTTGAGCTACAATTCGAGCCATCAATCAATCACAGCCCAACGAGTCTTGGATCAAGCCGTCGAGCTAGAGCGAACAAATCGCGGTTTGGGGCGACGGCTTGAGCAAGTTGAAGCGGATCGGGATGCTCAACTTGTTCAGTTGAAGAAGAAGGACGAGGAGCTGAAGAAGAAAGATGAAGAATTGGCCAAGATGAAGGCTGACTTCGAGAGAGCCAAGCTCACTTGGACGCGGGAGGTAAAGGCTGCTGAGGACCGGGAGATGGTAGCGTCTAATGCTTCAGAGAAGCTAAGACTGGATTTGGGTGTTGCCACCGATCGTTTGCAAGTCCTGGAGACTGAGCGGGTGGGTCTGGTGGAAAGAGTGGAGTCGTTGAAGGTCCACGTCGACCAGCTGGAGAAGAGGAACAAGCGTGCCATTTCTTACACCACTTACGTGCAGGATGTAACCGATAACACCAATCTTGGTTACATCTGCGCGTATGCTGATAGTGTGAGGAATGTGAAGTATGCTTTGGATAACGGTCTGGACGTGATGACCTCGACCATCAAGGACTTCACAGATTACGTCACTGAAAACCCACCGGCCCCTGGCTTTGAAATCCCGATAGCTGACTTAGGAGAAATGGGGGTTAACCTGAGTGTCTTCAAAGACGACGTTCGCATAATAGCCCCTAAGGAAAGGGTGGAGGCGGATAGGGATATGACTATCTTTGAAGCTTTGGGTCCTCTTCTCCCTAATCCACTTGGTGAAGCAAGCTCCTCTGCTGCTGTAGGCGAGCAGCAGGTCTCCGGGGCCACTGTGCAAGACGTTCCACCTCCTCCTTCTTCCCAAGATCCTTCGGTGCCACCTGCTCCGCCAGCTCCCGAGACTTAGGCTTAGTTTCTTTTTTTGTTTAGTTGATGCAGTAGGATGATGGTTGTATATTCATCTCTTGTAATTTTTTGGTGCTAATGAATGAGAATTGCACTTTTACTTTATTGTTCGCTTCTTATTTGCCCTTTAATTATTTTTTGCTCAAGTATTTCTTTCTTAAGTTGAAAGTAAAATACTTTTCCTTGCAAATTTATGCATGTTATTCATGTATGGGTTTGTTTTGTTCTTTAAGAACTTAAACCTTTATCATGCTTCTTTCTATGCATTGTTGCTCGCCACTTGCTATGTTTGTGCATAAGTGCATTTAGCTTCGGAACGAGCAACTATGTATCAGCATGTGCCCTGTTGCTCGCCTCCACTATACTTGTGCTTTATGCATTTAGTATCTTGGGCGAGCAACTCCGTGTGATGGGGCGATCAGGTGGGCTCCTGAGTCTCATGGACCCTGCTGCTCGCCTCCACTGTACTTGTGCTTTTATGCAATAGTATCTTCGGCGAGCAGCTTTTCTGTTTGGCGAACAGTTGGGTTTTAACACCTTTTGCTTTCTTATGTACATAATTCGCTGAACCATCATTCATCCACATACAAATTTTGCCAAAAAAGGCCAAAAAAATGTGAAGATTTCATCGATCTCACACCTTACAAAAATATAAACGACACGATAGTCTATAAAAAACTTTACATTGGTTTCCTAATCATTGATAATATTTCTTCAATAAAGCCGCGTTCCAGGTGTATTGGGCCGAGTTGCCTTCCATGTCTTCAAGGTCATACGTGCCGTTGTGCCATTTTTTAGTTATCTTGAATGGGCCCTCCCAAGTCGGTCCAAATACACCTGGAGGTGTTGCTAGAATTTTCCGAAGTACCAGATCGCCGACTTCAAATTCTCTAACTTTTACTTGTGAGTTGTAGTACCTTGCAATCCTTCTTTTGTATATTTCGTTCTTTATTTCTGCTGAGATTCTTTTTTCGTCGATCAAATCCATTTCTGCAGCTAGTGCCTTGTTGTTTTCCTGTTCATTGAACTCGGCCACCCTCTCAGTCGGTATTTTGAGCTCTATAGGTATGACTGCTTCTGTACCGAACGCCATAGCAAATGGTGTTTCTCCAGTGCTTGTTCTATGTGATACCCTATATGCCCAAAGTACCTCGGGCAGTTCTTCCGACCACTTGCCTTTCTTGTCTACCAGACGGATTTTGAGGATATGTTTGATTATCTTGTTAACTGCTTCGACCTGGCCGTTAGACTGAGGATGATACGGTGTTGAGAAATGTTTCTTGATACCCCACTTTTTGCAGAAATCTCTTATCTTCTTTCCTTCGAATTGCTTTCCATTGTCTGTCACTATCGCTTGTGGGACCCCGAACCGGCAAACTATATTTTTCCAGATAAAGCTAATCATTTTCTCTTGTGTTATCGTTACCAGTGCTTCAGCTTCGGCCCATTTCGTGTAATAGTCCACAGCCACCACTGCAAATCTGGCATTCCCCTTTCCCGTTGGGAAGGGACCTATGATGTCTATTCCCCACCTTGCGAACGGCCATGGACTATTTACCGAAATCAACTCCGTTGGCGGCTTATGGATGTTGGGAGCGAATAACTGGCACCTGTGATATATTTTTGCAATTCTGATTGCGTACTGTAACAAGGTTGGCCAGTAGTATCCTTGTCTTACTGTTTTATATGCCAATGCTCGCCCCCCTGCGTGATTTCCGCATACTCCTTCGTGTATTTCTTTCAGAACTTCCTGACCTTGCCCCCTTGCTAGGCATTTTAATAGGGGCAGTGAAAATCCTCTCTTGTAAAGTTGGTTATCCATGATTGTGAATCTTGCTGCTCGCTTAGTTACCTTTGCTGCTTCTTGAGAATTTTCAGGTGTCGTGTTATCTTTGAGGTATCTATATATCGGTGTTCTCCAGTCATCCTCTGTCAATTCTTCTTCGATCTGATTGATCTTGTAATCATTGGTGGATGGGTTGGAGATTCTTGTGATGATGACCTCTGAAAGTTTTGCTGGTCCGGTGCTAGTAGCCAATCGGGCAAGTGCATCTGCTTGCGCGTTGCTGTCTCTCGGCACCTGTTCGATGTAAATTTGCTCGAAGAGTGAAGCTAAGTGAGCAACAATCTTTTGATATAAGGCCATGTTTTCATCCTTGGCTTCGTATTCCCCACGGACTTGATTGACTATCAGCTGGGAATCTCCATAAATTTGAACTCTTCGAACCCCCACAGCCAGAGCTAGTCGTAACCCGGCTATCAATGCTTCGTACTCAGCCTCGTTGTTTGTCGCCATGAACTCAAACCTTACGGCTGAGGTGAATACTTGTTCGTCTGGACTGATCAACACTATCCCGGCTCCTGCTGCTGTGTTATTCGATGATCCGTCTACATACATGTGCCATGGGTGATTATGACTTCTCGTCGGATCTTGAGGGAATGTTAATTCGACAATAAAGTCGGCTAACGCTTGTCCCTTGATCGCTGTTCGAGGTGCATAAGTTATTCCAAATTGGCTTACTTCAAGCGACCACTTGAGGAGGCGACCAGCTGTGTCAGGCCTTTGTAAGATTTGCCTTAATGGAAAAGTTGTTAAGACCTCCACCTGATGATCGAAGAAGTACGGCCTTAGCTTTCTCACACTCATCACCAGTGCATAGGCTAACTTTTCCATGGGCGAATACTTAATCTCTGCTTCATGCAAGGCCTGACTCACGTAGTAAATTGGCAAGTGAAATTTCCCTTCTGCTCGAACTAAAACTGAGCTGATGGCCACCTCTGATGCCGCTATATACAAGTACAGTTTTTCTCCGGAGACGGGTTTTGATAGAATTTTAGTATCACTCAGATACTCCTTCAACTGCTCAAACGCTTGTTGGCAATTATCCGTCCACTGGAACTGTCCTTTCTTAATGGCATCAAAGAAAGGTCGGCATTTGTCTCCGGATCTGGAAATGAACCTGTTTAGGGCTGCTAGACATCCGGTTAGTCGTTGAACTTCTTTAACAGACCTTGGCGGCTGCATATCCATAATTGCTTTGACTTTTGATGGATTCGCCTCAATACCCCGTTGACTGACCAGGTGTCCAAGAAATTTTCCCGAGTGTACCCCGAAGCTACTTTTCTTTGGGTTTAGCTTCATGTTATACGCTCGAAGTATTTCAAACGTTTGTGCAAGGTGTTTCAAATGATCTTCTTTTCTCGGGCTTTTCACGACTATGTCGTCCACGTATACTTCCATTGTTTTGCCTATGTGTTCATCGAACATTTTGTTAACGAGTCTTTGGTACGTGGCTCCCGCGTTAATCAATCCGAATGGCATTCTTTTCCAACATAACAAGTTTTTATTAGTGTAGAATGCTGTGTGCTCCTGGTCATCTGGGTGCATTGGTATTTGATGATACCCAGCAAATGCGTCCATGAAGGTAAGGAGCTCGTGTCCCGCCGTGTTGTCCACTAGCTGGTCGATGTGAGGTAATGGGAAGTTATCTTTAGGGCAGACGACATTCAAATCAGTGAAGTCGATACATAGCCTCCATGTACCATTTGATTTCTTTACTAACACCGGATTTGCTACCCATCTAGGACATAAAGCTTCTTTGATAAGATCATTATCGAGTAACTTTTTTACTTCTATGTCCAATGCTTCATATTTGTCGGGCCCAAATTTTCTCCTTTTTTGCCTCACCGGTTTCTTAGTTGGACAGACATTTAGCTTATGACAGGCATGCTCAGGGCTGATGCCTACCATATCAGCATGTGACCATGCAAATACATCGAGATTGGACTTGAGGAACTCTTCCATTCTGGATCTATATGGCTCAGGGAGCTCAGATCCAATGAATAATTCTAAGTCTTCTCGATTTTGGTCAATTCTTATTGCCTCCAACTCCTCTACCGGGGTTGCTCTCCTTTTTTGGCCTTTCCATCGAGGATCGATAATGGGCCCTTCAAAGTTGATCTCATCCTTGATCATTGGTTCTGCCCCCAGCCTTGGTTCCAAATCTTCAACCTGATTTAATTCGGGTACGGCCTCTCTTCCCTGTTGCTCGACCATGCCCTCCTGCTCGTCCACACCCTGCTGGTCGTCCATCTCCATTACTTCAGTGTCGACGGACTCCATGACTTCATCCAGGATGGATGGTTCACCTTCATCCCTGCTGCTCGGCTGCTCGTCCATCACGGATATTCTGTTGTCAGTGGGTTGAAGTTGCAGGAGGCATTCACGGGCTTTCCTTTGATCGCCTTTAACCGTACCTGACCCTTTTGGAGTTGGAAATTTAAGACAGTAGTAATACGTCGAAACGACCGCTTTGAATTCATTTATGAAAGGTCGACCAAGAAACCCGTTATAGGCAGACTGCTGATTTACAACTAAGAAATCTACCATTCTAGTCAGTCTCCTTTCGGGATTCTCGGTCGATACAAGTTCGACCGCCAACGTAACTAGTCCTAGAGGAACGGTTACAGCATCTCCAAATCCTACTATTTTATGATCACATTCTCTAATATACCCCTCACAATCATCTATCTGATCTAGTGTGCTTTTGAACAAGATGTTTGTGTAGGAGCCTGTGTCCACAAGCAGACGGTGAACCCGGGCTCCCATGATATTAGCACAGATGATTAGTGAGTCATTGTGTGGGGTAAGTATCCCGTCCAAGTCCTTCTCAGAAAACACCAACTCGCCTGTCTTTAGAGTAGCTTGGTTTACCCCAACTTCCCTGATTTGAGCTACTGCCCTCAGCTCTGCTTTCCTTTTTCTTTTGGACATTAGTGGCCTACCATCAGAACAGCCCCCAACCGGTCCGGACGGCTCGAGCATCAAGATTTCTCGGACGGGTTCGGCTGGGGCTGTCATCGTTTTCTTCCTTTTCTGATCCCTCCTGCTCGGCTGTTCGTCGCTCTCGTCATCTTCCGAGCCGGAGGATATCGCCACCCTTGGTTTCTTTCCCGGCTGTCGCTTCACAAACTCTGACAACTTTCCTTCTTCGTAAAATCTCCACAATTGTTTTAAGAGATCTCGGCATTCGCTTGTGAAGTGACCTATAGTTTGATGGTATGCACAGAATTTGTTTGGGTTCATCTTTCCTCGTTCTTGCCGTATCTTACGGGGTTCAGACAGCATATCTTTATCCTTCACGTTGTTGTATACAGCTTCGATTGATGTGGATAGGACATGGTTCAACTTCTCCTTCAATTCGGACCCTTCACTAAAAGCTTTCATGTTCCTAGGGGCCTTGTATTCCCCTCCTGACTTCTTTCCCGATTTCTTGGTATCAGCCTTGTCCCCTAGCTCTCTCTGTAGAGTTTCTTGCATCGAAATGTACACTCCAGCCTTGTGCCTGAATTCGGAATAAGTTTTAGGAAAAGCGAGGTGCATTTCCTTCCACAGGTCTGTCCCTTTCCTAAGCCCTGCCATAACTGCCACTATCTTGGTGTCCTCACTCACTGGTTCTCCTTCCAATAGGACTTTATCGAATCTCTCAAGGAAGGCTCTATCAGTCTCCTCATCTCCTTGTCTCAGATCTGCCAACCTGTGTCTCTGTGTAAGGTAAGATCTGACCGTGGAGAAGTGTGAGAGAAATTCCTTGCTGAGCTGCATGAACGAACTGATGGAGCCTGGAGCTAGTGCAGAAAACCATCTGTGAGGACCGTCACCAAGAGTCAATGGAAAATTCCGACATTGAGTTGCATCAGACGCCTTTACCGATATCATGTAATCGGTATATTTGGACAGGTGTACTTTTGGGTCTGAATTTCCTTCGTACAAGTTAATGGCCGGGAATTGTACTTTCTTTTGTACTGGCGCATTAAGGATATCCGGGGACAAAGGTGATGATGGCAACATCGTCGACCCGTCGCCTTTTTTCTCCTCCAACTGTTTTTGCATTTCTTCCACTGCCTTCTTCAAAGCTTGCCACTCATCTGGAGACGTTTTTCCGCTAGAAGGCTGTTCGTCATGATTGGGTTCCATGACCTCTTTATGACGCAGTCCCTTGCTAACGGGACGTTTCTCTTGAGTGGCGTGCCTAGCGATGTTACTGGCTCCATTGGGACCTAATCGCCCGAAGGCTGATCTTCTTAGCCTTTCATGCACTGAGCGGCGAGCAGCAGGGTGTGTTTGCCCTGTTGCTCGCTCCTCGCCTCTCTGTTGATCCTCCCTATGCGTTCCGTGATATCTTGCCCTTCTCGTGTGATAATGGCTTATACTTCTTGTGTCCCCGCTGCTCGACTCCTCACCTGTCCCCGGAGTAGACTCTCCTCGACTTCCAAGTCTTTCACTTAGAGGAGCTTTCCCTTTATTCCGACGAATTTCTTCGCTGTCAACCTCGTCATTTCGTGCGTCTTTTCTTCCTTCGCCTCGTTGCTCGCTCGCCCTGTTGGTCGCCGCCTGCGTCCCTGATGGCCCGACCATTTGTCTCCTTTGCAAAGCTTGTAAAACAGCAATCGTTTTTGCTAGCTCTTCGGGATTTTGAGCAAGAGCTTCCACTTCTGGCGGGATTGTATCAATGGTAACTTGGACATTTCTTTGCGAAGTTGCTTTAACCGTACGTGCATGTCCTTCGGTAGACGAAACCCTCGTTTTTGACCTACGACTTGGAGACGTGCTCAAATGTCGTTCTTCTTGTGATCGAACCATTTTGGTTACCAAAGTACAAGTGATAAGCAAATGAATAGGGTGATTTTGTTTCCGACAAGCACCTTTTGTAAGAGTTACTAGCTTTGTTTGTATGAATATAGTGATTTGAAAACCCTAGTTCATACAAACATGCATTTAAACTCTCAAGATGATGTATAGATGGATGATTTTGCTTCAAATAATGTGTACACTTGATCTCCTATGACTTCCTCCCGGATTCCGGCCGGATTTTGCAGATTCCGGTGGAATTCTTCAACCTTTTTTTTCGACTTTTTTGTGAAACGAAGGTTCGAACCCTCCTTCTAGCGCCAATTGTTGATGACCTTTTCTAATCAAGATGATTAGTGGCTGTTTTCTTAAGTTAAGATCACCAAACAAAACTAAGAAATTATAGAATTTGATCAAGCAATGTGTAAGGAAGAAATTTGCAAGAGTTTTTGCTACTTTTTTTATTATCGAAAATATCCTCCCCCTTCATGCAAATGAAGGGGTATTTATAGGCATACAAAGAGGCTAGGTGTCACCATCTTGATGGCTTAGCCATTGAGATCTTGCCAAGTGTTATGACTTTTGTACAACAACTAATCTATTGCCCAATAAATGGGTGCCAAGTGTAAAGACACATTGACTATTTCCAAAGTTAGTGACTCTTGATATTCCCAATGTTGTACTTGGTCTTTGAAACCACTCAGCTGTTCTCCTTGGTGACTAGTTACTCGTCTGTACGTCTTCGTTGGGTTTGTAACCCCAGTTGCTCGCCTGCTCGCCTCTTGTTGAGACCTTGGGTCTTCTTGTTCTTTGTTGATCGCTACTTTGTAATGGCCTTTATGACCTGTTGCTCGCCGCCTTCATATGGGAATTAGTCCCTGTTGCTCGCCTCCTTCATTAGGACCTTAGTCTCAGTTGCTCGTCTTCATCTATTTGGTCCCCAGTCCCTGCTGATCGCCTCCTAAGGTACACAATCCCTGTTGCTCGCCTTCTTTCATATTATTGATCCTTGATGATTCCTTAATCTTATCAGACTAATATTCTTTTATGCTAATATTATGTCCTTATTGGTCGCCTATTAACACGTATATTCATTAAATATTTTTCTATATTCATGCGAGCTAATTAATTACCATAAAAAAGGGTATACGTATATTCATTAGGTAACTTTACTTTATAGTTTATACTAATAAAAAGACACGCGTGTGATTTGGGAAGAGTGGAGAATTTAGGTAATAATTCTCTATGTATGTCCACTATTCTGATTTATTTTGTAAGATATATATGATTAATTAAAGTTGGAAATTGGAAGATTTTATTAAAATATGGAAAAGTTCATGCTATCTCAGATGCCACGGACTGTCGCAATCCGTCGTGTTAAATGTCGGTAGCGAATGATGTGATAGGAATCGGAATGACTGTTTTGCCCCTAATATAATGGAATATACCTACAAACCCACGCGACCCAGACAATTGTATGCATAAATATTGATATTGAAAAGAACGATACTATTATAATACTACCCTCGTTGCTGAAAAATAGGTTTGTTCTTTTGTACGTGGTTTAATGCGATATGTCGGAGGGTATTACAGGATTTTCCGAAATCCATTTTTTAATAAAATGATTGTTTATGAAAATTATGCGAAATAAACTTTTCATTAACGATAATATTATTAAAATTTGAACCTTAAAAACCCCGTAATACCTTCCTATATTTTATTGTGGTTTTAAATGAATCAATGCATAACAACATATTTTAATAATCCCTAACTTTTTTTTGTTAACTTACCAAAATTTTAATGAAATTTTCGTTATTTTTTTCATTTTAATTGCGATATCAGTATGGGATACGAATATTTTCATCTTCGCCACATGTGCAACCTATATGCTTTGGCAAATATTGTTTTTATTTTTCAATTTCAGTTATCGTAATCACAAAATTTCGAGTGATAGATTGGACCATTATCTAGATGGCCAATTCCCTATGTCCTCATGGGGAAATGAATTTATGGTGGGAATTTCTCTAGCATATTATCATAGTACTTTGTATCTTTTTTGTTTCGCAACAAAACAAAAAATAATAACTACCGACTTATATGCAACTGAATAATCCGTCCTCCTTTCTGTCTAAATATTTTAGCACGAATAAAAAAAAAATAAAAAAATAAATTAAGAGTAGATATTGTGGATATTGTGAGGTTATTCATAAATAAAACATTCTCTCCACTCGAAATTATTTGCATACATAAAACGATTCACTTTAAAAAAATGCATTTTTTTAAAGTAAAATAGTGACATATAGGTAAGGTAAATATGTGTATATTATTATTAGTGAACAAACAAAATAAAGGTTTTTATAGTGTGCAAATAATTTTGAGACAGACGAATAAAAAAAGTGTAAAAAAGAGTTATTGTTTGTAGGTAAAAGTGAGTGACAATTTAATCAAATAATTGGTGGTTGAAGGGTGAAAATATATAAAAGAGAATAATTTTAAAGTATATGAACATTTTTTATAAATATTTAAATAAAAAAAATAAACACAATTGTGATAAACCTATTATTAATAACTAACCGTAAATCATCATAAACGTCAAAGTAAAGACTAGTAGCATTGATTTGATTAACTAACACGTAACCGTCAAAGTCATAGGATATAATTAATCAAAGAGTGACACAAATGAGGTATCAAGATTTTATTTGACTAGTAAATTTTAAACAAATTTCAAACAAAAAATAATTTTTAAAACACGTGTTGAGGATTTAATAAATCAAACAAAAATATTTAAGTGTAAGTTATATTTAAAAATAGTTCATTATTTTATTATAAAATTATTTTAAAATATCAATGCATAAATTAAGAAGGAAGAGTAGTAACCACAAAAGAAGTCATTTAAGAAAAATGGGAAGTCCAAATTATGTTTTAGACGATATCGCTTAATACAATGTACAAAACTGCTTACAAATCATCTAACAAAGTTGATTAAAAAATAAAAAAATAAGTCACGTTTAAAGTCGTATTATAAGGTATTTTTAATAAGTCTAGTTGCCAAAATATTTAGTTTTAAAAATCTTTACTATTTTTATTGATTCTTTTAAAATTATAATTTATCATGGATAATACTTATCCTCGTTAGCAAGTGATATATGACCTTACTTACCATTCATCTAATTAAGCATTGCTTTTCATAAAATAACCAAAACTAAAACTCTTTTATTTAAATATCAAATATATGTATTCATGTAATTAACTAACTAATTAGTAATTACACACTTAGTTTTCCACTATCTATCCGAATGAATAAGATTGCACTCCATTTACAATTGGCAAATTTTAAAATAGTCAGCTAAAGTTTTCTTTAATATTATTAATAGTAATAATAATTAATGTATCTCTCCGATTCGATTTTGAATATTGTCCATAAAAAAAATGGCATAAGTTTTAATAAAAAGAGTTATTTATTAGTAGGAATAAGAGTTGTTTATTAGTATTTGTGGGTATAAAGTTAATAAAGTAGTGACATGAGTGTAAATAAATGATATTTTTAAGGGATAAGTTAAAATGAGTAGTGTTTGTTTTTTGCTATTTTGGATAAGTGGAAAAAAAAATCTTCCTTTTATGGTAAAACGGATAATAAAAAATGAATTGGAGGGAGTAGCTATTTTGTACATTTTGTATATAGTGCATTTACTTTACATTAAAAAATATATTTTAATTACACTGAAAATTATTTTTTTGTGTGAATAACTTCAACTGTCGAATAAGTGTATCGTGTACCAAATGCATATGAGAGTACAACAAAATTAAAAAGCAAAAAGACATTAAATTAAAAATTGAAAAGCAAAAAGACATGAAATTAAAAATTGACATTGAGCCACTGACTATATGACGTGACATTTCAACTGAAACGTGATACGAACCAAACACACATGTGGTGTACTTAGCAAACATGTGGCTCTCCATTCTACGAATTATATCAAAAAAGATAAGATTATTTATCCACCATTCTACTAATTATATCAAAAAAATATGAGCTCTTAATGCAACGCGGATCACGATTTGAATTATCATATTATTATTACTATTGAAATCACTTCGTTCCTAATAATAAAATATGGTAATTTATGTCGAAAAGTATAAGTTGATTATATTAAAAAATATAGTTAGATTACATTAGAAAAAAATTCAATGTAAGTTTATAATTTAACCACACTTTTCAGTATAATCAAATCATACTTTTCGGTGTAAACAATCTTAATTGTTGAGTGAGCACTTAGCAAATTCTAAGACAGATTAAAAATGCACCATTAAGTTTAGGCCAATGTTATATACAGTCCTATCTTTTATGAATACACTCCACCAAAAAGTGTTCGGAAACAAAATCCGAAAATATGACAATTTTCGGAAAAAAAAATCCCGAAAATGCAAAAAAAAAAATCAATAACATATGAATTTTCGGAAATTTTTCTAAAAAAATGTTATATTTTTTGGAAAAAAATTCCGAACATTTTTTTGGGTGGGGTGTATTCACAAAACATGGGACTGTATTTAACCTGGATCTTAAGTTTAATGTTATAGGCCCAATTCCCAGTTATTATCAGGCCCATGAGAATAATTGGATTTAATATTCAGCAGCCCAAAGATCATTTTAAATCCCCCAAACCAATATATATATACGTGAAAATTAATTAAGTGAAAAAATAATAAAAATCATACAAGCAAATCAATTAATTCTATGATGTTTAAAATGAAATTTAAAATATTTCAAGTGGTAAGAGGGTTATAACACAACGTATGCATAAAAAGAGGAAAATTATATGACTAGAGTGTATGAACAAAAACTCGTGCAAAATGAGTAAATCGTGACATATAAATAATTTTGGTCTAAATGGAATTTCACTACATATTCAACATTGAGTTTTTTATAAATACTTTGAACAATTTGATGTAAAATTTAATATTGAGCGTATCAAAATCAACACTTTGCATATTTTAAAATAATAATAATAATCAATTGATTTGGGTTCTTATTGTAAAACAATAATTGTTTCATATTAACATTCACATTGTGTGCATATCATTCTCGTGCGACTGTAAACTTCAAATAGTAATTAAATTATCGTAGTAGATAGATGGAATAATTATGATTTATGTAATCGTCTCCTTTTAAGTATAAATAAAGTATAACATATTCAAGTTGGTAAGAATGAAGTCTATAAAAAATTTGAATAAATTTTATTATCAAAATATTAGCATATACAAGATGATAAGAATCAAATCCGTAGAAATCTTAAATAAATTTTATAATCAAAATCTCTTAGTGTAAAATTATTTTTAGCATGTATAAGATGCTAAGAATGAAAACGTTATCATACGGTTTAAAATATTTACAAAATCTATCTATTTATAAGATTTGATAAAATTCATATTAGAAGGTTTAAAATGTTGAATTGAGATTAAATTTTAGGCATAATGTATTAAAAGACCCCCAAACTATTCAATTTTATTTTAAAAGGTCGTTGAACTAATTTTTGTTTTAAAAAGCCTTTAAACTATACATTTTTGTTTCATTTTTTTTGTTTCAAAACTTAAAGTATATAATTCTTGTTTCATAAGGCTCCTGCTGAAAATTCATTAGAGACACATTTTTTGTTAAAAATCGACCATAATAACATTGAATTTGGTTGGTTTGTCATATTTTAGTGAAAAACATTTAAATAATTTAGCAAAATTCATGAATTTCCATTACCAAGAGCCTCGTGAAATAAAAATTACTCCCTCCGTCCCCTAATAACTTTCATACTTTCCTTTTTGGGATGTCCCACAATAACTTTAACACCCCAAATATGGTAATAAAACACTCTCACAATACCTACTTTAATTCAAAATACTCTTCATTCATTGGTTGAAAAAGTTAATAAAACTGTTTTTCTTAAAATCTGTGGGACGGAGGGAGTAATAGTTTAGGGACTTTTTAAAACAAAAAATAGTTTAGGGGCCTTTCGAAACAAAATGTGATAGTTTAGGGGTCTTTTGATGTATTATGCTTAAATTTTATTACTATTATTTAATGTTAAACAACTCCCAAGTCTGGAACCCACTTGACCCGACCCGTCAGTCTGAAGTTTGAAGAACACAAAGATCTACGACGACGCTACACACAACGCATCCCGCGACTAATATCCCACCACGTGTCCTTTGTGCCACGTGTTCTATTCCGATTCGTCAGCAACCCACACTTTCCACGTTGACTCCCCCCTACAAAACCCCCTTCCAAACGGCCTCCATTAAATTGATGCTTCGCTAAGAGCTCAAGTTTCACAAATATGGCGACGGCGATGGCGAATTCACTCCGCGCATTGCTCTTTCTCTCAATTTGTCTGCTAAATTCTTTCCAATCTGAATCGGCGGTGGCAAGCATAGATCTCGGCTCCGAATGGATGAAAGTCGCCGTAGTCAACCTCAAACCTGGCCAACCCCCGATCTCAATCGCCATTAACGAGATGTCGAAGCGTAAAACTCCCTCTCTCATCAGTTTCCACGCCGATTCCCGGTTGATTGGCGAGGAATCGACTAACCTCCTTGCTCGTTACCCGACTAAGGTGTATTCCCATCTTCCTTCACTCCTCGCTAAACCCTACAATTTTACGCGAGAGTTCCTCCAGAAGCTGTACTTGAGTAACGAGATCGCGCCCGAAGATTTGCGGGATGTGGCAGTTTTCAAAGCGGAGGCTGGGGAATTTAGTAATTTCACGGCGGAGGAATTGGTGGGCATGGTACTGAATTATGCAGTGGGGCTAGCGGGGACTCATGCGAGGACGAGTGTGAAGGATGTGGTGATCACAGTCCCGCCGTTCACAGGGGTGGCCGAGAGGAGAAGCCTGTTGGAGGCGGCGGATTTGGTGGGGCTGAATGTGCTGGCATTGGTGAATGAGCACTCGGGAGCTGCTTTGCAGTACGGGATTGATAAGGATTTTTCCAATGGATCAAGGCATGTGGTGTTCTACGACATGGGCGCTAGCAGTACCTATGCTGCATTGGTATATTTTTCGGCCTATAATGCTAAGGAGTTGGGAAAGACTGTGTCAGTCAATCAATTTCAGGTAAGTTGTTATTTTCAGATGTTTTGATGATTGATGCGTTTCAATTCCTTTGAATGTGCGATTCTATGTATATTTTCAAATATTATGATGATTGGATGTTTCACTTTCATCAAGTAACGTGGTTAGCTTCTTAGCATTTTTCATAGGGGTATAGATGAACTAGGTCGGCGGACATACTCTTACCAAACTAAGTTGATTCTTTTAGTTTTTAAATATGTGTTTTAGCTTATTTTATTATTAGTTGAATCATGTTTGAATGAATCACGTTTTTAAATACCTGAGCTGGGGTTAACTAAAACTTTAAATATTTATTGAAATTCACGTATGTTCAAGCTTTGTTGTTATGTTTACCTAACTCATGCCCAAAAGACATTTTAGATTTGGATGAAAGAACACCACACAAGTAGACCCTAATTAAGAAGGAATTGTCCTCAGTGAACTAATTTTTGAGTTCTGATGGTTGTGATCTTTTTTTCCTAAATGGCATTGCATGCACTGGAAGAATTAGTAGGTGGCCTTGTTAAATGCAATTCCAACACTTTTGATCGTTTTTGTTGATGTTCAATTCTGAAATGTAATATTTTTTTGTCAATTAATGAAAATTGTGTCAGAAAAACAATCCTAAGTAGCCAAGTTTTATTTATTAGGCACTTCTCTTAGATGCATGACAGAACACATTTGCACAACTTGAGTTTTTCATTAAGTATGATGCCTCATATATTAAACTCTGTTTTACAGAAGTTTCTTCTGTTAGTGTAGATAGTTTCATATTTGGTTGTTGTTCCAGGTGAAGGATGTCAAATGGGATGCGGCACTTGGGGGCCAGAATATGGAATTGAGGTTAGTGGAGCATTTCGCGGACGAGTTCAACAAACAGCTTGGAAATGGGAAGGACGTTAGAAATTTTCCCAAGGCTATGGCCAAATTGAAGAAACAAGTTAAGCGCACAAAAGAAATTTTGAGCGCCAATATGATGGCTCCAATGTCTGTGGAGTCTCTTTATGATGATCTCGACTTCAGGTTAGTTAGTCCACCTTCTAGATACACAATCTCTGAGATAGATCATAGAACTAATTGATGGCACTACTCCAATCTTATAATCTATTTCTATTCTTACACTTTCCAAAATCTATTTTTTACTTTGTCCTTTCACATCCGAAAGCAAGCCACAGTATGTTGGTATATAAGAATCTCTACTACTATTGTCACATACCTGCTCGTCGACAGAACTCTTCACCCGGTCTCTTTTCTCTTCTGCATCAGTATGTTTCCTTTTTTCTCCATTAAAAAGGACTACTAGTGGTAGTTGTAGAATCTATTCATTCAACTAATTGTTGATAATCCAAATCATAAGCGTTCTCCAAGGTCAATTGTTGTTCTACCAGTATTATGTAGAATCTGTATGGAGATTAATTTGTAGCTTAGCTGTTTTTTTTTGTATTATAAAAGAAATTCCTACAGCTTTGATTTGGGATTTTTAAATCTAGTAGATTTCAAAAATTTGATAAATAGTAATGGTGTGTGTTTGTTTTGAGATTTAAATAGTTAGGGTTTAACTTTATGTCAAATCAACGTGTAATAGTATGTCTGAATGTGATGTTGTATTATTATATTATTGTTGATTGTTGATTAATTGTAATGATTGAATGATTGTTTAATCATTAATGTGTTTTACTGTAAGTTGCAAAAGTGAGAATTTTAGTTGTGAAAAGTAATTAAAAAACAAGAGTGGGAATAAAAAAAAACCATATAGCCTGAGATCATGATGGTTCCAATCACATCCATTACATTGTTAAATATATATTGAATGGTATCTGTTTTTCCCCCAATTTTTTTTCTAGGAGCACCATAAGTCGCGAGAAGTTCGAAGAGCTTTGTGAAGATATTTGGGAAAAAGCCCTTGTTCCCATAAAAGAGGTCCTCAAGCATTCTGGACTAAATGTTGATGATTTATATGCAGTAGAGTTGATTGGAGGTGCCACTCGGGTTCCAAAGTTACAGGTATTTATTATTTAAAATTTCACTTTTAGAGCCATTTTTAAAGATACATTGTCTATATGTCACTCATTAAATTTAGAGCAATAAGGATAGTTTGCTATTTTTATTTTCCTATTAGTTTTTATTCTTTCTTATAGAAAATGCACCTATGGCCCCTTAACTTGCTCAAAGAGCAACGCCAAAGCAAGGGACAAATCATTATCTTTTATATCTCTGCTTCCACTTCCATGTCAATTACAAGAATTGAATTTCACCATGTGTTTTTCTTCTATAGGCTAAGCTTCAGGAATTTCTTGGAAGAAAGGAATTGGACAAGCATCTGGATGCTGATGAGGCTATTGTTCTTGGCGCCTCGTTACATGCTGCAAATTTAAGTGATGGAATTAAATTAAACCGTAAGCTAGGAATGGTTGATGGTTCTACTTATGGTTTTGTTTTTGAGTTGAATGGTGATGGTCTAACAAAAGATGAAAACACCAGACAGTTGATAGTACCCAGAATGAAAAAGTTACCCAGCAAGGTAAAAAAAATTGGATACAGAAACTGGTAATTTTTGCTCCCTATAGTATCGGCTCAAACTGTTTCTTTTACTGCAGATGTTCAGATCTGTTGTTCACAACAAAGATTTTGAAGTTTCACTTTCTTATGAGAGTGGAGATCTGATGCCACCCGGTGCCTCATCTCTCACATTTGCACATTATGATGTCTTAGGTCTTGCAAATGCTAGTGAAAAGTAAGAATTATATTGATTATATATTTGATATCATTTATTGGAGAACTCTATTTTCTAAACAAGGTCTTTTTAATGCCTTAATATTTTAGGTACTCATCAAGGAACCTTTCCTCCCCAGCTAAGGCCAATTTACACTTCTCTCTCAGTAGAAGTGGTGTATTGTCTTTGGATCGTGCAGAAGCTGTCATCGAGATAACTGAATGGGTGGAAGTTCCGCGAAAGAATCTCACTGCGGACAACTCAACAAATACTCTTACCAACACTACTGAAGCTAATGCTGGGAATGCTTCAGAAGAGAGCAGTGAAAAATTGGAGACAAATAATGGCAATGGTAACTTGTCAGATGCCACTGCAAATGATTCTAGCAATTTGAATCTTGGTACTGAAAAGAAACTGAAAAAACGGACTTTCCGAGTTCCCCTGAAGGTATTTAATAGTGAATATTTTGTAGCCCATAATTATTTCATACTTAATTTTTTTTGAGAATCCAGCTTGTATGTTTCATGTAGGTTATTGAGAAAACAACAGGTCCTGGAATGCCTCTCCCAAAAGAAGCTGTTGCTGAGGCTAAACTCAAATTAGAAGCATTGGACAAGAAGGATGCAGAAAGGAGAAGAACAGCTGAATTGAAAAATAACCTTGAAGGATACATATATTCTACTAAAGACAAGGTAAAAAGTTTTTCTTTTGGTTTGTGCAGATTGTGCGAGTGCCTGAAAATATAGCCTCATTGATCATGCCAATCATTTTGTACTTATTGTATTTGATTATAAGGATGTTAGTAGATGTTGTTTGGAAATTTTCTATTAATTGTTGATCTTCTTTTTGCTTATATTTGCGGTATATTTTATTTAGCTCAGTTCTATTAATGTTTCAATCACATGATATCAGAACACCCACACACTTTTTTTAAGACTTTGCTGGTATTTTCCTTGTATACTTTTTGATTCCCTGTTCATTCCCTTCTCTTTAATTCTGATATTATTGAGCTGTTAATTTGTTTTGGTTATGACTTGGTTTACAAATCTTTGGATTCTTAATTTAATTAACTTACATGTGCTTTTTGATTGTTCATGTATTAGCTTTCATCTGAAGAGTTTGAGAAAATATCTTCTGACCAAGAGAGGCAATCTTTTGTCGAAAAACTTAATGAGGTTTGTTCTCTCTCTCCCCCTCTCCCTCTGTGTGTGTGTGTGTCCCACGGATATTAGGCCCACACTTTATAAAGTATCTCAATCAAATACTTGCTAAAGTTAACCCCTGATGCAGGTGGAAGATTGGTTATATACTGATGGTGAGGATGCCTCTGCCACTGAATTTCAGAAACGCCTAGACATGTTGAGAGCTATTGGTGACCCAATATTTTTTAGGTTTGTCTTTATCAATTTAAATAAAGTAATAGAGCTTTTACATGTTCAAGGTGGAATAACATGTAGTTTGTTACAGGCATACAGAACTCACTGCACGACCAGAGGCTTCTGAACATGCACAGAAATATCTAACAGAGATACAGCAGGTGAATAATTGGTACTTTGAGAAGTATGATTAATTTCGTCACAGCTGATCGGCTATCAATATATACGTGTTGCTTTTTCCATGCATAAGAATTTATGTTTATGAAATGTTTTGGGCGAAGAACATAATTGAATTTTATAGAGCTTGCAGAAGGCTAAGTTTTCATTTAACTGATCTAGCATCTTACTACTCCCCCCGTTCCTCAACTACTTTCACACTCCTAAAATGGAAACAACTCTCTCTCACAAAAGTCAATAAATTAACCTTACTTTATTTAAAGATATTTAACCCCACATTCACTTACTCATTTTTCTTAAAAAATTTGTCATTCCCTACTATGAAAGTAGTTCTGGAATGGAGGGAGTATTTTAAAGAACACCAATTGTAAACAGAAGAAATTATATTGGGGATGAACTTTTTCTTTTTTTGTTTATCCTGGAACACTAATATTCTCACACATGCCTGGACTTGCATTACCTGGCCAATCTCTAACTTGTTTTGATCGTCCTAAATCTTCAGATTGTGCAAGGATGGGAAAAGGACAAATCTTGGCTGCCAAGAGAGAGAATAGATGAGGTTCTATCAACCTCTTATTTAAAACAGCGTACATATAATATGTTGACAGCCATAGAGAAATTTAAAATTTGACATCAACTTGATATCTGTGGTTATAGGTTTTAAAAGGAGCTGAAAAGCTGAAAAGCTGGTTAAGTGACAAGGAGGCTGAGCAGAAGAAGTAAGTTTTTTTTCCCTAAAGATTATATTGGTTTCCTCCACATAATGTACACTCTTCTTAACATTCCCCCCCCCCCCCCCCCCCCCCCCCCCCCGGCTCCTGTTTTTTATGAGATTGTGTTAATTATATGCCGTAATATTTCTTTTAGTAATTGTTTCTTGAAAAAGAACTGAGAGGTGATGTGAAAAAAAAGAAATTATGAGCCAAAATGATTCCAATAATCCATGGCACTAACAAAGAATATGCAAAGTGGCATATATTCATCTAGTTGTGTACTTATAAGTTCTCTTAGTTTGCTAAGTCCGTTTGGCTAATTTGAAACATCTTATAAGCTCTAACATCTTATAAATTGTTTTAAAATCTTATAAGATGTAATATTTAAGTAGCTTATTAGTTGTTAAAGTGTTTGGCTAATACAATTTATAAGATCTTTGAGAATTTATAATAAATATTTTTTAAATTTTAATTTAAATATAAAATAATATTTTTTTAATTTTTATGTTGAAGTAGAGGTGGCTGGGGGCAAGGGAGGGGTAGGGTGGTTCCAAAGTAGGGTGAGTGGTTGTGGTGGGAGTGGTTTGGAAAATAAGTTGGGAGATCCCAACTTATTTTTTTACAGCTTAAGCTGTTAGGAGCTTATTTTATGATCTTACAAACTGAAACATTTTATTTTGCCAAACACATTGATAGTGCTTATAAGCTCTAAAACAACTTATAAGCTGTTTTACGGAGCTTATAAGCTCAGCCAAACACCCTCTAAGTCCTTAATGTCATCTCCAACAGGACTTCAGTGTTCAGCAAACCAGCTTTCACATCAGATGAAGTATATGCCAAGATTTTTGATCTCCAAGACAAGGTATATTCTTATCCATAATTATTTCCAGTATTACATGAGTTTTCCTTAGTTCTTAGTTGCACTTGTTATTGATGCTTATTCATGGTCTTCCTTAGGTTGCAAGTGTGAATAGAATCCCGAAGCCAAAGCCTAAAGTTGAGAAACCTGCTAAGGTGGAAACAGAGAGTGGTGGCGACAAAGCAAACACTAGCGAATCTGCATCCGAAGAGAAGACCTCTTCAAAAGACCAACCAACCAGTGATTCAGACAATGCGGCTAATGACAAGTCAGGTGCTGAATCCAACGATCACGATGAGTTGTAATTATCATTTTAAGAACGCACAAAACCACAATACTCCACCTGCAATACGAGGTCAGATATAAACACGTGCTGGTTGATGGTTACGGATTAGATTTCGTAGTAATGTGATATGGTTAGAAAGCAGAGATGAACCCAGTTTTTGATGGTTGGCTTTCTGGCAATCCCTGTGATTGTTACTGTCTCGCCACCTTGGGTTCTAAATTCTAATATTACTTGGGGAAACAACCACTGTGCCTTTTGCTATTAGCTATTTATTATATACTTGTAATATTTTTTTCTTTCTGAAAAGAACTCCCACATTGATTAGGTGGACATACTGCTGATGAGCCATTTTTGAGTATTGAAGGAAGTTTCTAGAGGAAATCCATTCCTATGACCCTTTTTTTTTATATATATTCCTATGAACCTAGGGAATGCTTGGTTTTAAATTTTTTTCACTATTGGAATAGTAATGAGAATCACTAAATGAGCAAATATAACTATGATTGTCTTATGCGAAAATTAATTCATGATTGATGATTGAATGAGTAGTAATTAAAGGAGGATAAATAAATAGATAAGTTCATATCTTAGGAGGATACATAATTAATTAAAATGGAGCAATAATTATTTTACTTTGAATTTCATTAATTTGTATTAAATATAAGAAATGTGGATTGATTTTGTTTAATTTTCATTAAATCATCATTTTGAGATGTGATATTTCTAAACTTGATAAATTTAAAAAGTGATACCAAAATATGTAAATTTCCAAAATCTCAAAATATTCATGTTCAATTCATAACAATAATTTTATTTTCAAATTAAGAGATTAATATAGATGCTTAGAGTTGGGTTTCTCTTGTTAATTTGGTATTTCTGACTATTTTAAATCATTTTTCTCGAATTGGGGTGCAAACGACGCCAAACAAAAGGCTATTTATCCAAAAAAGTATTTTTTTTTTTGGAGGTGACTTAACTAAAATGAGAAGAAATTGACAGTGAATGGAGCGTGATATATAGTACTGTGTGTTGAATGAACATATTGTTTGAAATACAAACTCATGTTGCATCACAAAATCAAAATGAAATACATTTCTACACACATGATATTATAAGTAAATATCAACAAGAAAATCACAACCTTATAACAGTCTGCATTAAACTATGCATCCCCACTACTAATCTAATAAAAAGTATCACAAAATCTGAGAGGCCTGCACCATCAATGGTGCTAATTGCTAACATCTCTCTCCAAAAAAATTAACTATTATAACCGTTTTTGTGTGCCTTCTGCCATCTCCAAGCTGTGCTCAAACTTTCTTGAAGATTAGTGAACTTAGCTGTCCAGTTGAGTTCATTGAAAATCTTGGAAGGATCACTGTAAACCTCCGCATAATCCCCCGGACGACGACTAAGAAACTCCACCTTTATGTCGACGCCAGTCGCCTTCTTACACGCCTCCACGAATTCCTTAACCGAACTACCTGTAATCACAACGATTAAATAACGGGAAAAATACATTTTTTTGTCCTTTAACTTTGATTGATTTTAATTTTCGTCCTGTTAACTTTGGAATTTTATATTTCATCCTATAACTTATAGGAATTGTGTTCTTCGTCCTATTAACTTTGGAATTTCGAATTTCGTCCTATAAGTATAACTTACAAAAAATTATGTTTTTTGTCCGGTAAATCTGACGTGGCACCAATTTTTTGTAAGTTATAGGACGGAATTCAAAATATCCAAAGTTAACAGGACGAAAAACACAGTTTTTGTAAGTTACAGGATGAAATTCAAAATTCTAAAGTTAACAGGACGAAAACCAAAATAAACCAAAGGACGTTCGAATAAATCTTGTGGGAACACGAAAAGAAGAGGACCTTTTCCCGTCCCAACGTTGTAGATCCCGACTTTCCCAGGTGTTGCATGCGCTAAAGCTTTAACGTGCGCGTCTATCAGATCAGTAACGTCGATGTAGTCTCGAATACAAGTTCCGTCGTGAGTCTTGTAATCAGTCCCTCTTACCTGCAATTTTTTTATGAAAAGTCTGTTTCCATCATTACCCCGTTTGATTATCACAAGAACACACATACCTTTAAACCCGGGATTATTCCTCTGGCTGCGTCAAAACAAGCCCCCGATATTCTTCCCTGTTCGCGAAGCTCAGGCCGTGGAGCTTCGCCTAGCCTTCCCTCAGGGTCCGATCCAATCACATTGAAGTACCTTAAGATCATGACAGCCATGTCTGATGTCTTCGAGAAGTCGAGGATTATATCTTCCGCCATTTTCTTGGCTTTACCATATGGGTTGATGGGAACCTGAATTCAGAGACAATTAACATCCCAAATCTACAAACTTACAAACTAATTTGAGGTCCAAATAAGTGATCAAAATGTATAGAATGAACTCACTTGAGGGGTGTTTTCGGTGATTGGCATCTTTTCGGGCTCTCCATACGTAGCACAAGTACTCGAATAAATCAACGTTTTAACCCCGTGTGCGGCCATTGCCTTCACTACTACCAAAGTATTCGACGTAATATTATGATAGTATCTGTACAGCCAAAGAATTGGGGTATCAGAGAACACACATGTGATCGAAAACTGTAATGAAACGAGATGGGAAATCGGGAGTGATACCGTAGAGGTTCAGCTGTGCTTTCACCAACATAAGCAACAGCAGCAAAATGCATAACAGCATCAAAAGCATTCTCAGAAAATATTTTATCTACCTAATATAAAAGCTAAGGAACACCTTCTATAAATTGAACGAAAGTTAATCCAAATAAACCGAGCAAAGCAAGGATACAGCAGACGCATCTCCAAGATCAGCATATATGAACTGAAGTCTCCCGGGCTCTGGGTAAAGCCCTTGGAGGACTTTAACGGCTCCCATGTTCCCACGGGAAAGATTGTCCTAATGGAAATTATGTAAGAAGATCAATAGAAGTTTCTTCTCCTACTTATAAAATCAACTTTTACTAACATACCACAATAGTCACACGGTATGAATCTCGCAGAAGGCGAAGAACAGCATGGGAACCAATGAAGCCTGCACCTCCCGTCACTAAGACATGCGTTACTCCAGGCTCGTGCTCAGAAAACTAAAGATGCAGAAATATGGAGCATGTATAAGATACAACCGAAAAACGGAGTTCTTTATAATTGTAATTGGAAACAGATATAATGCAGCCATGATTTAGAAGCACAAGTATAACTAGATGAAATGATTACACTTTTATTTCAATAGATCAAACTTATACTTCTTCTCACATTGATCATAGAAAATTGCAATTGGAAACAGATATAATGCAGCCATGAAATGATTACAGTTTAATTCCAATAGATCAAACTTATACTTCTTCTCACATTGATTTCTATTATAAAAAATATGAATCAAACTATACCTTGGTATTGGTAAAACCAGACGGCCGTTTAACCATGAAGATAAAAAGCGCAGTGATGCCAGCAACCAAGAGAACTTTCCGAGTGAAATTGCTCCGCCTCTTGATCTCTATGTAATCCATCCCTAGATGTGGATTATAGTCCTTCAGCAGCATTTTTTCTACAATGCATAATTCTAATTATCATGGTTAATATTGAAAATTTAATCAAAAATGGAAAACAACTTTCATGCCATCCCAAAAGCTAGAAGAGCATCTGTGTTTCATTAAGCTATTTTTCCAGAAAATTTAAATGTGATGCCACCAGAAAAGCCCACATCATCCTTTACTCTCAAACCATTTTCGAGCGATTTCTTTAAAACATTAAGCATTCTAACGACCTTACTAAAGTGGGTTCGGCTATATGGATCATATCTCCATCAAGTGTGCAATAAGTTGTAAATTCTAAAAGAACTCGAAAACCAAAACCTGATTTGTATCTTCCATGGGAGAACATACCTTCATATAGAAATATAAAACACAAGACACAACTTTTTTCAAGAAAATACAGCTAACACATTCATATGTATATATGTGTGTGTGTGTGTGTGTGTGTGTGTGTGTATTAGTGACAAATGAGGAATCTAACTATACAAAGCAAGAACGTGCAAAAAATTCAGCAATTTCATTAGCAAAAAAAAAAAAAAAAAAAAAAAAAAAACAGAAATCAAATACCAAAAGATTGAATTTTGATAAACATTTCACTTACCCTTCCCAAAAATCACCTAATCAGCAACAAACCTTCCACTTATTTCATGATAACAAATATGCCAACTTAGGAATGAAGAGATTCCATAAAAAAAAAAACAAATGAAACAATTCATTTATTAAGCAATAAAGACAGATAAGTTAGGCAAATATCTCAAGCAAATTTGTCAAAAAAATTGTACCAAAAAATTCCTAATTTTTGACTCATTAATTCATTATCCAAACACCACATTAAATCACAATTCAAGAATTACCCGAAATGACCACGCAATTGGAAAACACAAGAAAAGATAAGGGGTGAAAATCTGGAACATTAATTACTTACCAGAAAGAAGAAGAAAGTTGAAACAAAATACTAGTTTGTTTAAATGTGAAAATGGCCAAAGAAACCGAAAATATGTAAGGATCTATGTTTATACATATAATATGTGTGAAATGAGAAAGAATGATTAGAGAGGTTTTTTGATAACGGTGGCATGAAATTAGGAGACGCATATATTGACGCCCAGAAATATTGCCATAAGAAACGCAATGAACCATGCATTGACATTTCTTTCTTTGGTCTAGAGAGAGAAAGAGAGGAGAGAGAAAGAGTGTCCAGGTGTAACCAGGAGAGAGGAAGATCCAAATTTTTTAGATATTATTTTAATAGATATTTTTAGATACTATAAAGTAGTACTCCATTATTTATTATGTTTTGCTAATTAAATAATACTGGAAGTTGGGTGTGCATGTGAAAATTATTGAAATTTAACCATGTTCATGTAAAAGTAAGTTGTTGGGTTTTGATGAAATAGTTTTCTAATCCTTATAAAGATTCCCATTGTATTGACATTGATTAATGATTCTAAGCATAAGAATGCAAATGCGTATTATGCTGCAATTGTTTATATAAATTGGACATATTTCTAGTTCCCAATTGATTGATACTTATTTGAAAAGTCCCACAAATTCTGCAATAATCCAAATTTTGCATACATATTATATCATTTAATGCTATTGACCAAAATTGAATAGATCCATTCCCTCCAATCACAGAGTGCCAAAAAAAGGTCACTCTCCACAAGTAAAGTTAACTACTTTAGAAAATAAAAAATCATATTTTATTTTAAAGCCTCTCCTCCTTTACTCCCCCATCCCATATGCACTTGAATCCATCCCATATGCACTTGAATTTTGAAAAAAATACTTCAAGCAGAAATCATTAATATCCCTAGAAGTAATCAGTAATACCCCAACTGCAAAAAAATACACAATTTTGTGTGTTTGTGTTTATTTTGAAAAAAAATCAAAATTGAAGTTAAAATTGAACTTAAAATCCAAGTGTATAGCTATGCACTTGGATGCACCCTATAATTTGTCGTTATTATTATAAACTTAACAAAATAGAACCCTAAGATAATATGAAATTGAACCAAAAAAATGAACAATAATAATATGGAAACCACCTTGGCTAAGGGTGGAAATGGTATACAAAAGGTCCAATTTACATAATGGAGAGGGGTGGGGGTAAGGTATTCAAAGATCTACATAGGCCATGACAAAGGGTTAATAAATACAACAGTGAATTTTAAATGCTACACGACATGAAATACATCAAAATTCAAACATGATATGTGCAGTCATTTACGTATCGAAAACCTAGCTCCAAACATGCCCATCTTCAAAGGAAGCCCTCTAGTTCCTAAACATCATATCAATAAACTATAATGTGTCTTCTTATTTCCCCCCGAAAGAGACATTCATGGAAGAAAAGAACACCGAATTGTCGATGTTTCTCAATGGTTGCCCTGTACATTCACCCTTACTCTTTAAAACATTCGATCCACAGCTTACAAAATACTAATAAAGCTCTCCACATTAAATAGTTTTAAGAGCTTTTGATATAGATACAGAGTTTTCAAGATAGTTTATTCATGAAAATAAGCACAAAATAAACCATTTCCAAACCCCAAAGAGAGGGGGATTGCAGAGAGCTTGCAGGCAGGGGAGATAGAAAGAGAGAAAAGGGAGGGTGGAGGTGGGGGGAGGGAGAAGAGAACAACACCAGAGGCATCAAACACCACCAAGCTTAGAACTTTAGGCACTAAAATTCCGCCCAAAGTAGAGACGTCGCCAATGCTTCTCATCTTCATGATCCAACGAACATAAATAGAAGGGGGATAGCAGCAAAGGAACTCACCTTTACAGCAATGGATTTACAATTCATGGATGATGAAGCTTCTCGCCATTTCAGCTAACCTCTCACCGATTCAGGACTCACCTGTCCACTATTTCCACCACGGGGATTAAACCCAGTAACAGGCATTGAACGCTGAGCAAAATTCAGCAACAGTTTCTTCTGATTCTCATTAGTATGAGGGAGACTAGCTCGAAGAAGCTCAATAGGCATCTCCCTGCTTACAGCTCTGGCTGCCTCAGAACTAATAACCTCGTTATTCTGTGGATTTTGAGAGATGATTGATTGCAGTATACTATCATATTTACTGACACAGTACTTTGTCAGGAGTCCAAAGAAGGCATCGAATGAAGCTTGCCAAAGAGCAGGATTAGGTATGGTGAAGGTGCTGCTAGGTTGAGGATCTATCAATGATTGAGTTGCTCTTTCTAGAACAGATCTCAAGATGACCGTTGCGCCATCCCCAGCAGGGCTACCTATGGGGCGGAGAGGTGGCTGTTCAGAGGAACAAACAACAGCAGCAAGACAAGCACTGACTGCATTAAGATCCATGCCACTAACACAAACAGAGACTGTTTCAGCAAGATTGTTAATGGTATCAGCTGCTTCTGTATCAGATGGGAGACCACCAAACAGAAACCGTAAATGGCGGAAGATGGCCATGCAGACTATTCGAGCAAGTTCACCACCGGGTATGAGAAGCCGAAGAAACCTCGAAATGAGTTTCCGGCCCTTGGAAATGGAGACTATCCTTAGAAACACTATATCATCCTTGGGAGATAGCCCGACAGAATTGCCACTTTTACCGAGTGGGTCAACCAGCTGAAGAGAGGTCGCTAATCCTTCTAACAGGATTTGACGCTTTCGTCTTAACTGAGCTCCACCATCTTGATGTTGAGAACACTTTAAAAGACGGTCAATGTCATCAACGTCCAGAAGAAGAGATAGCCCGTCTTCAATAGTTACCCTTGCAGCAAGCATCGGTTCCTGCTCCAAAGGCTTTTCAACTGATTTCTGCTCGGCATTACCGTCTCCACAAGCAGAGGGAGGAGGGTCAACTTCAAGAAGAGGGTGTGGCCTGCGAATTGAAGAGAAGGAAACCCTTCCAAGAGCATCAACATGGAGATGTGGTTGTGATTCGGTACTATTACGGGAACGAGAAGATCGTTGTTCCCTAGGGTGGGATGGGCAGAAATGGTATTTGGACCTTGTTTCAGCATATCTTTTTGCAAGGCTGGCTTGGTGGTAGTAATCATCTACGTAAGGGTCGTTGCCATGTGAAGAATGCTGCATTTTAAGAATGCTTTCTATTTCTTCAGCAGTCATGTGCTTTGATCTGATTTGCGGTAAGTTACTGTCACTCCTATGGCTACTAGCATCAGACCCATGATTAGAGAATCGCACAGAATGCTTAGCTTTTTGTGATGATTTAGATTTCGGCTCTCTTCTATCAGTTGATCCATATTTACTGAAATGTAAAGGAGGAGAAGGTACACTATTAAACATTTGAGGTTGTAGAGCCGAAAGGTGGGCTAGAGATGTTTGAAAAGAATGGTGTCGTATTGGCTGCTGCAAGATGTTGTTTAACAGGATAGATTGATCTCCATGAAGAAGACCAGCATGGCTAATCCAGTGATTTTGCAAATGGTTACGAGATAGATTTGCTGAAGTTAGGTTTGAATTATATTGGTATCCTCGAGGCAAGCCAGCCCAATGGAGAGAGGAATTAGATAACAGAGAGTTGTTCTGTGCAGAGAATGGAGACTGAGGTCCACTAGAGAGAGATGACAAGGTAAGATGATGTGAATTGTTCAGAGAAGATAGTTGAGAACCTGGTGGAGGGAAAGAAGTGAAAGATGACTTTGGGGCCATAATAGGTTCACTAGAGAAGTGATTCAACTGTGGCTGCTGCAGAGGGTATGATGATGTTCTGTATAATGGTTTAGTTTCTGGAAGAAACATTGACGACAGATGAGGCTGTGATGACCATCTCTTACTTTCTTCATAACATTCCGAGTCAGAATGGTCGGGCCAATCTGGAAAATCCGTCTCTCGAGTCCATTCTGTAGCTGATGAACCTGAAATTACCTTAATTAATCAGAGAAGCCAGAACGAAAAGCACAACAAAGAACATAAAGGGGAAGTAGCAAAGAAAATGATGTACGAAGAGCAAGTTATACACATGAAATTAAAAAAGATTTTTGTTTCAGAACTGGTACAAATCAGACATGAACTCAACAACCAGCAATAAATTTTAAGTGAACACAGATAAATTAAAACTATGATTCTACAAGTAGAAATATAATAAGAACTCACTCTCCCTAGAGAAAGATCCAGATCGATCACCAATAACTCCAGGATGTCTTGGTCCAGAAACAACTTTGTTCAACTGCAGATAACAAAAATAACAAAAGGATGATACGAGTAATAAGGTGATCAAGATTGAGGATATATAACACAGGAAAAGCTTTTGCGTCTAAAATATCAGGAAGACTTTCACTGAGCATCTCATTAAAAATTTGAGATAATTATTACAAGCAACATAACAAGGGTGTTCCAGGATCACTATTATCAGTCAAATTACACATACATGCCAGAACTCCTTGATTATACTATTATCAGGATGCTTCATTTCTGAGTTCCAATCCTATTGTTGATCTTAAAGCAAATTGTTGTCAAACAATCAGATACTCTCCAGCCAAATATGAACATCATAAATTAATTATAAGCCAACTCACCTTTGCGAATGTTGTTGTTAGATCATCAATATCAGATAATGATCCTAATCCTGAGCCCTGGTTCAATGAAAAAGCATTTACATAATTAGGTCAAACAGCCAATCTGAATAAAGCATTTACATAATGAAGAAACATAGGCCTTAAAAACATATACGGCAAGGAGATTTGTTACAACAAGGTAAAACAAGTATGCATAAAATGACAACTAATCAGAAATCAAATAAACCTACATGCGGTGTGTGCACATCCATAAACTTATACTTAATCAGGAACAGAATTTCATCAGCTAATATTTTACAAGAAATATATAATAATTAGGAGGTGTTATGATTAGAATGACATCAACTGGCAGATGTTTTATGCTATGAATCTACAATTCACTGTAAATTTTCTGGATAGCAGCTCACAGATTGTAAAAGGTAGACCTAAAATGTCATAAACTCTACAAACACCTTGAGAACCCCTTCAACCCCATAGCAAATAAACTGTCATAAGAGATTATGTTAGATTGTTTTTCCTTTTAAAGCTCAGTAACATCCTCTATTTTTACAGCATTGGCAAAACAAATGCATCCTTAGATATTCTTCCACATAGGAACTAAAAACCCTCTGGAGCAAGCAGCAAGCAGCAAGCAGCAAGCAACAAGCAACAATTTTGAACTTAACCATCATACAAAATTAAACATCCAAACACATAAACATAATTTTTATATGTTAACCTCATCTTTGTCAAACAAATGATACTCATTCAACTCCTCTTCACCACCAAACCCTCCACCAATTGCAGGAAGAACCTCCCGTTCATATTCATCCAAGTCCCCTAATTCCACTTCCTCCTTTATATCTTTCCCGAAGAATGCATACTGCGATGCATCGAACATCGCGCCACCTATAACATTCAACAAAATTAACACCAGCACTCAAATTAACGCACAATTATACATACGAAAGCGCAAATCAAAACAGAAATCGAATCCGAGAAAAGAAGAGAGCTCCAAACCAGAAAGTGAGCTGCTGGTGAGGTCGGTGAAGTCACTGAAACCTTTGGCGTCGGATCTCTCCATAATCAGGAACCTAACTTCAATCGCGGAAACATATACAGCGATGAAAACACCACCGCTCCGCTTTTGGTGCGTTGGCACTTAGGGTTTAGTAGCAGACAAAAGAAGGACTCGCAGTGAGATATACACACACAGAGTTCACATAGTGAGCGGTTAGCGTCGATTCTATATTTGTCTCATCCTGCGCTTTAGAGAGAGAGAGAGAGAGAGGCTGCCTGCGCACACTCAAACACATGTAGAGAGAGAGAGAGGAGTATAATATATCACATTAGGATTTGGCTTCATCTAAGCATAAGCAACGCTAATGGAGTATAAAGAAAGAAAGAGAGGAGAATTTTATTACTCCACTAATTAAAAATTAAATTAAAATACTTTTAATATTTATTCTTACTATAATTATTTTTTTAAATCCAAACACATTCTCTTTTATGAGAAGTATAGAGTGATAATGGTTCATACACAAATTATCGAAGGGTATTAGTTGGTTTCTCTAAACAGTATTAGTTGTTTCCTTAAAGAGTATTACTCCCTCCGTGCCGCTATTATGTTCCTATTGCACTATTCAATTCTCTTCAAACTTGTTTAAATTACATCTCATTCCATTAATGATTAAATTGAAAAACATATTCGATTTGTTTCATTGACTTAAAATGAATAATATGTTATTTTTGAAAAAATATTTTATCAATTTAAATACAACAAATCGAGCTTCACATTAAAAGTCAACAAAAGTCAAACAGGAACATAATAGCGGGACGGAGGTAGTACATGTTTACACTGAAGAGTCTTAACTGTTCAGTGAAAACAAACTAATACTCTTTAGTAATAACAACTAATATCCTTCAATGATTCATATATGAACCAATTTCACACTATACATACTCATTTTATGAACGTCATTCTAAGTTGAACGTTTATAATTAAAAAAAAAGACATACTATAGTATTAAATTAAATTAAATTTTCAATTGAAATAATACATAAATAATTTTAGAAGAATGTTTATAAATTTATTTTCCTTTAAGAATGTTGTTAATAATGAGATGTTTTAGCAATAAATATTGGACTAACAAATATTAATGGAGTTGTATTATTATTATTAATTATTAATTATTAATACTTATATACTATAAATATTGATAAGTATGAAATATAGTATTGTATTATATGCTTCTCCCATCAAATTTTTATTCACTTTCCTTTTTGGATTGCCCATCAAATTTTTAGTGGTTCTTTTTTTTGAAAATAAACACTACTCACAAATAAATAATTGGATCCCACAATACCCCCTACAATATCCTTACTTAATCTACTTTATCTACTTAATTAATAAAATACTAATTTTTATTATATTAGATAATATATATTTCCTCCATCTCATTATTATTTACAAACTTTCTTTTTTAGACTGTCTTACTATTATTTGCAAACTCAAATAAGGAAATTCTTTCATGGTAAATTTGACCTCACAATATTTAATTCAACTAATTTATTTACTTTATACATAAAATTTTACGAAATTATTACTCAAAACTCTACTCTCTTTATTTTATATGGAGTATACATACATATGTGTGTGTATGTATACTCTCGATGTCCCTTATTATCCGTCTTAATTTATCCATTCACAAAAACTAATTTTAACATTTATTAAGGTATTAAAAGACATATATACTTTTATTTATTACTCATATTTATTATACTATATCGATTAATTCCACTATTTATTATGGACATTTAAAAAAAAGTTTAAATATGCATTGGTATTAATAAAATTACAGTTATATTTGTATTTTAACAATAATTAATTCAAAATTTAAAATATAATTATTTCAAATTACAGTCTATATAGAGCTTAGCTCTGGCTTAAAATGGGGCCCCCTGCTAGTGGACGGTGGGTTATGAATCCCCCGAATTAGTCGGCCAATGAGCCGAATACCGAGTACAAGAAAAATAAAATGATAAACCTTGATTGAGTTTATGATTGACAATTGAAGGAGTATGGAATGAGTTTAGTCTATTCTAGGATCCACCTCTTTATTTTTAAATCAATTCTCAAATTATTTAGATTTTAACATTAATTAATTCAATTTTAAAAATATACTTATTTCAAACATCATTTAACATTTAAAATAACATATTAAATTTATGTACACACATAATGAATCCAATAATACGTAAGTTTATAAAATATATATATATATATATATATATATATATATATTTAACATTTAAAATAACATATTAAATTTATGTACACACATAATGAATCCAATAATACGTAAGTTTATAATATATATATATATATATATATATATATATATATATATATATATATATTGTCGAAAGAACTCGAAAATTACATTAATCCATGATTAAATAATCAAATTAAACATTACTTAGTTGGCTAATGGAGTGTTTTCTCTCATGAATCATGATGCACGAGAAATACACCTTTGAAATTTATTTTTCGACCAGTTAGAAATTATTTTAGTAAAGCCCACATTCTCTTCAAAGCCCAAACCAAACCCAATGATCGAAGTCAATAAACCGGCCCATTTATAATTTTAACATATTGAGCTAGTATTTTAACATAAAATTAGTTTTTTTTTAAGAAGGCATTCTAAAAAAACTTATAAGGATGTTTATTTTGAATTTTTCAATGAGAATGATAATGAAATTTTCTTTTCCTCTCAGCCATTATATATGTTAAACGAATGATTATTTTCACGGTGGTTACATCACTAATTTAAAAAAAAAAAAGGTTATTGGTTGTAAGATGTGAGAATGATTGAGGAGGATAATTATAAAAAGATATAAAAGTAATCAAATGGGTAATGAGTACCTTATTCAGAAAGAAAATAGTGTGACGAATCATTATAATTACCTTATTTTATTCTCATTTCCATTAATAGTATTGAAAAATTTGTAAAAACATCACCTAAATATATACCACCTACCAAGTTACTTGATTGGAATGCGTTGGAAACTAATGAAACAAAAATCCACTAGATTATAACAAAAAATAATAATAAACATTTCAAAAGTACAAGTTTCACGAAATAAATTTTAGGGATTATATATTTGTAAGTCAACTTTGCACTATTTTGAATTTGATCCACATGAATTACATGTTTTGATATTGGTCCCGTAAGTTTGAGATTATTTTGATTTTAGTCCTTTTACCTTGATTTTTTATATTGGTCATGTAAGTTCGAATTTTTTTACAAAAAAAATGGATTACACGTTTTGATTTTGGTCCTATAAGTTTTAAAAGGACTTAAATAAAAAAACTTCAGAACTTACTAGACCAATATCAAAACCTATAATTCATGTGGACCAAATTCAAAACAGTGCAAAGTTACAGGACTTACAAATATATAATCCCTAAATTTTTGTTCGAGAATACATTGGTCAAGTCCCAATGCATTACTTCAAAAAAGAAAAAAAAAAGGAATAGAGGAGTAGATCATTCCTAGAATATATACTACTATACATTTTAATAATACAAATAGATTAGAGCAACACCAAGTCAAAAAGCCTAAATGATGACATAATTAACATTTCCGAGACATGAAAAGTCTAATAATAAGTCAACAAACTGACGTAATAAGAAATATGAAAAAGATAAAGACGACCACCAAATCACTTTGCTTCTATTGTTTCTTTTTTTCTTTTAAAAGAAATTCTTTGTGTTGGAATATCGAAAATGGGGAAAGAATAGATTCAAACAATAAAGTATAAAAATTCAACAACTTATAATATAAATGCTAGGACTCAATTTATTCATATATATTCTCTTTTGAATTGGAGACTAGATATATACTTTAGTCTCTTAATTCATATGCAAGTTTAGTTTGAGATACATCGATATTCAATGCCAATATATGCAAAATTAATTATTTGTATATACATTAGTCCAAATCTAGAAAATTGCCAAAAAAATTATTAAAAAAAAAATACCCAATTTTTTTTTAAAATTAGATTAAAAAACAATTGTCCTTCAAATTTTTTGGACAAATATTTTCTTTTCACTATATTTTAAATGGTGTGACATAATTTAATTGAATTATGTTGAAAAGGATTATGGCCTATAGCCGGTGGATTTTTGTTCCTTAACGCGGCGTCGCCGCCGTTGGATCCCCTCTCCATTAAGCAATCTCCGCCACCTACTCCACCTTCACCCTACCCACTCCACCCCACCACCCCCTATATATATACTTTCAAAATCACCTATATATTATTATTATATTTCTTGTTTAAAATCACTTCTCTCTTCTCATAGTTTATCCAATCTCAATGAGCAACTATAACCAACCTCAAGGTACGTAATTTATGACTATATATATAACATAAATATTATATGCAACATGTATTTATGGGTTGATTGATTTTGCAGCCGTTTATCCTCCACCGTACCCGGCGGAGCAACAGGGCGGCTACATGGCTGCGCCGCCACCGGTTGCTTATCCGATGAAAGATGATCAACTTCCTCCGGCCGATACCAAATCCAGAGGTGATGGATTCTGGAAAGGATGGTTAGTAATTAGTTAGCTTACCCTTAATTACCATTTTCTTTTTGTCTTATATACAATTTTTTTTTTAATGGTGCATCGAAAATCAATCTTAGTGACAATAATACTAATATTGTGATTATAATTTTTTTAGTTAAAAATCTTTAGTAACATCAGACAATTTTTAATAAAAGAGTCAAAATCGATATCTTGATTAATTTCTTTTAATTAATTTATGCATCTAAATCATAGTACAAGTTTTTATTTTATAACTATTTATTTATAGGCTAATTGCAAAAAAAAAAAAAAAAAATTTTATATAGTTTATGGTTTTTACCAATTACAGTATTAATTTTTTTTTCAATTTAATGCATCACCTTTTTATGTTTGACAAAGTATAGAGTGAAACTATTATACATAAATCCGTGAAGGGTATTAGTTGTTTTCACCGAAGAGTATTAGTTGCTTTTACTGAAGAGTATTACTGATTTACACTAAAGAGTTTTAGTTGTTCGGTGAAAATGAACTAAGACTCTTCAGTGTAAACCAGTAATACTCTTCAGTAAAAACAATTAATACTTTTCAGTGATTCATATATAAACCAATTTCACTCTATACATACTCTTTATGTTTTGCAATTTCAAACATCAACAGTTTTCCGTCAACAATTAGAAACATAACTTTAAAATGTATTTTAAAGACTTTTTTAAATTTTTTTTTTTAATTAACCCTTTATTTATTTGGTTGCAGTTGTGCTGCTTTATGCTGCTGTTGTTTATTGGATGCCTGTTTCTAAGGAGGATTAATATTGCACAAGGAGGAGGATTTGCACTAAAACTTTCAGTTTTAATGTATATGTTTTTATGTCACACTTTATTTTCTTTGTGCTGAACACTATTATTGGATTTTCTACCAGTATTGAATTTTCTTTTTTTCTCTCTCAGTCTTATATTCATTTATATTATTATTCAATTATTAATGTATGTATGTGGCCTAGATGGCTAGATTACGAAAAGTTCTTATTCATATTGGGCTCGATATATAGTCAAGTTAGCTAGCCATAATTTTATAAATGCTATAACAAATGAATTTAACAGTGTTCAAATATTGTAGGAGGTGGTTTTTTTTTTCTTTAAATAAAAATAAGCTGACTAAACAATTTTATGATGGAAAAATAAGATTTTTTTCCACCCTTAACTTAGATACTAAGATTAATCATCGCCTTTCTGCAATCCAAATGAAGTCTACGACACAAATAAAACAAAACGTGATTTATTATTGAAAATAATATCAATTGCAACAATGATGCAGATCTAGAATTCGATTTAGACGACTGTTTAGGCGCTAGGTGGTCATCAATCGATCCGATTTTGGTATATAAACTGCAAATTCCACTCAATTAATTTGAAGTAAAACATGTGTTTAACCGTGTATTTAGGCTATTTGCATTTGAAATTTAGAGCTGAATTGTTAATTTATTATTCATTTTTGTTTGTCATTTAATTCTTATTTATTTGTATATATATTTTATTGTTATTCGTTGAATCATTAATTTACGCAGTTATATATACTAAATTTTTTTAAGTTGTATTTATATAGTTACCAAATGACTCCTTGACTATATTTAGTAAGATAAAGAGGGCAAGAAAATAAAAAATTCATACCGAATAGGCGGCCAAAGGCGCTAGATGTTTCAAATATGTCCGAGTGAAAATGAAATTGCATATGTTAGAAGCTAAATGGGAGAATGTTATGTTCAGGTTTGTGTTACTTACAAGTTAAAGTACAAAAAGAAAAAAAAAAACTGAGGAAATCAAGAGTTAGAAGAAAAAACAAATTTGTGTTTAATATTGTTTAAAAGTACCATCGAGCTTTATTGTTTGATGATTAACTAAATCAAACTTTATGTAAGAATAAATACTAATCTAGTTCGAATAGTTTCATATTTGTACACTTATTTTACTTTTGAATTCTATATGGAATCGAGCTCAATCATTCTTTAATCCAACCACGAATCATTTGCTCCTACATGAATGGAAAATGTCACACATGGAATTAACAAATGGGCCATAAAATTACAAAAGTCACAAAGAGATATCCAAGGACTAAATTCTGTTCAGACAAGTTAGTTTCTACTTTCGTGGTAAATCCATAACTAACTTACAACAAACAGTATTCCGATCAGAAGAAACCGCTGGAACCCCGCCACGGACCACCACCCGAAGCCGCTGGTCCAGGGGAGGTTCCGGCGAGGGTTCAAAAACACCTCCCCCCTTTGAGAGGTTTCTCCCGCTTTGCAGCTCGTCTCCGTTATCAGCTTGGCGTATGCACAAATTAGCTCGAACGAATTACTTGAGACCCGATCCGGACGGAGGGTTGAGTTCAAAATCCCCGGGAATGAAGATGGGAAGCTGGTTGGAGACGGCGTCCCTCTTATACCTAGGCAGCCTATCCTGTCCGTCGCCTTTCAACCCGGCCCTGATTGGAGCGCTCAGAAGCGGGCCCCCGAAGAAGATGGATTCTCCCGAGTACGTCAGATTCTCCGCTTGTTGGACGGCAGGTTTAGGCGGGATAATGGGCCGTTTATCTTGATTGCCCGTTGGTGCGTTGGCATTCGGTGCTACTGCTGGTAAAGAAGGTCGTTTACGGGCATCCGAAGCTGATACTGGAACGGAGACGTATCTTCCAGCTTCTTGATCCCACACCACGGAGGTTCGTTTCACGTCTCTAATGAAGGACGTCGGCGGAGCAGCGAGAGGTAACGGGTCCGGCCCGCTGTGTCGTTGCATGATTTTTTCGTCGAATCCGGACGAGTTGTGGAAAACTGCGTTGTTTCTGATAGGCACAGCAGCAAGGGGGTTCGGGTTCGGGTTTGGGTTAATGTTCGGGATCGGGCCATGCGATTGAGGAAGCGGGCTTAACGAGACGGACTCGTGAACGTGGCTCGGGCTGCTGAAACTGCTCACACTCTGAGTGCCCATTTCGTATTCATCCCGACTACCTTGACTCGGAGCGAACGAGTTTCTCAAAGGCGAGAGACGATACTCGTTTCTCGTATCTTTGTTCCCCCCAGTTTCCGTGCTCATACTGCTTCTAACACTAGCGTTCTCGCTCGAACTTATTTCGGAATCGGGCAAACGACGACCATCAACGGGGCGTAGTACAGAAGACGACGCCCTTGCTTTAGCGGCCGCTTTCATCACCTCGTTTGGATCCAGTTTAGCGAGCTTCCAAGCACTCCTCCGTACGATTTTTTTAGGTCCCTTGTTCGCCTTATCGCCCAAACCAGTAGCATCCGGATCAACCGTAGACGGGACCATTCCCGGCCCTAACTGCGGCGCAACTTCTTCCTGATATCCAAGCAGAGTGAACTCGTTAAGGTCATCCATAAATACATAGGAATAGCGTAGACGTGCATGTATACCTGATAATCTACAAAAACACGAGGAGGGGTGCACCACGCTCCCTTGTATTGAAGTCCCAACGAGCTTCCACCACTGAATCCAGTCGTTGCGGACCCAGATGGAGAATATATAATGTTCGGGAGCTCCTCGTCTACAGATGCTCCTGCAGGTGCTTCACTCATCGCCCTCATTGCCACAACATACTCGTACGTCGTAATTCCCTATAATTCCCAAGAAACAAATACGAGATGAGACAATTCAGATGAGTCTCGACTCTCGACATACCAAGTTGATACAAAAAATTAGAACCTTTACAACTAACCTTTCTAACTAGTATCATGTGAAAAAAGAAAAGTTCACCCAACGGCACACACGCCAGCAATGACACCGCTGTGCATATGATCTGCGAAACGAAACGGGTCAACAAATAAGAATACGTCTAGTTTATGATCACATACCGAATAAAATGGTACCACGAGATGGCATTACCACAACAGTTGCAAACGGGGCACGAGAGAAACCGTTGCCTAACCTATCAACTATTTCAGCCTCCATATGATTCTTACTAACGAAGCAACGAACTACGACACCAATGCCGACTCCAGCTTCGATCATGAGCTGTGGAAAGAGACGGGAGGGGTGAGAATCGAGATTAATTATTCATAATGTTTAAGTCAAAGGGCGGTAGTAGACTTACCCACACTAAACTCATGGCCATAAGTGAGATGAATGTTACGTAGTTTTTCCGCCCCACACAGTTATTCAGCCACTACAAAGCATGAAAACGAAGACGTTATATTCATGGATTTAAATCTTTTTAGAAGATACGAAAGATGCATGAGATCAAGGTATGTACCCGACAATGGTGATCGAATCCATCAACACACTTGTCACAACTTCGGCAATGCTTGCTGAACTTACGAACCTAAAAAGAATTAAATGTGGCAGTCAAATTAAGTAAAGGCAATAGGGCAGAGAAGCAATGATTTATTGGATTTTATTTTTTGAGAAATGATTGGGTTTAGAGGTTGTGAGAAAATTACTAACTCTCTCCGTCCCACAATTTATAGCCCATTTGACTCAGCAAGGTTTAATGTGAAAATTGTTTATTAGTATTATACTATGAAAGAAAGGTGCTTTTTAGTGGCAATATGGTAAAGAAATGATGTAAAAAACGGAACAAAGTTACATTTTAGTGGCATTGTGGTAAATAGTTATGACTATTTATGGTATGGTCAATCTATTGTTGGACGGAAGTTTTCGGTATGCGGGCAATCTATTGTGGGACGGAGGGAGTATAATCAAAAGTAGATGGTATTTGAGGGTAAAATTGCTTTAAAAGCAGGTAAAAGTGAGGGCAAATGTGCTTCTGCTTTTACCCAAAAGTTGCTTTTTTGGAAAACACTTATCTTAACTTCTAGAAGTAAAGAGTAAAACCCAAAGCTTTAAAAGCAAATGCAAACAGTTTCGTGGTAAACAATTTACGACAAATCATAACCTACCTCAGCATTGCACAGCGTGCAAAACAGGGCATCTTCAACGGTGCCTTCCTCAGCTGCTTCATCTTGTTTACGACAATCTTCAAGAACAAAGATTGCACAAAAAAATCCCCCAAAATAATGGCAGAAGGAATTCCTTCTCGGAGTGATAACTTCAGCATTGGATTTCACAGACTCAACCGAACCTTTCTTGCTAGAATTTGCGCCCGCAAAGGAACTTCGTGAAGGAGAGGAAACACACGAATGAGTTCCGTTACTAACTTCTTCAAATTTTCTGCTCATTCCATGGGAAATCGAATCATGCTTTTCCCTAGCTTCATTCACGAACCCGGGCTCAAACTTAGACATGATACCAGGGTCCGCCGGGTTAATCGCAGTAGACCGAACATAAAGAATGAAAACTAACAGTGCCTGCATTACAAGAAACCCTTCAATTTAGATTAAGCAGAACATTCAGTTTTCAACGAAATGTCGTATATGTTTTGAGACTTGAGAACCTCGATACACTTTGTAAATAGTGGCTTCATTTATCTTATGCTTTCAATTTTTTATATTAAATAAAACGAAGCCTATCCAATTTCACGAGTCCATTTCAAACGACATTACTGCCCGTGCCAATTTGTGTGCAGAGAATAAGAAGGTTATAACCGGAAAGTCATCATATATGCAGATAATTCACATACCACTGGGGAATAGACACCAATCAGGACATACTCCCAAATTCGGCCTCCGAGAAATGGAGCAAAGAAGGCATAAAAAGCTACCACCAACAAGCAAAATACCGTGATAGCAACAACCTGTGGAACATAAATACAAAGGTGTACAAACTATCAATCAAATTGAACAATAGTTTGAACTAAATCACTACGGAAACGAACTACATTTTGTCGTTATAATTGAAAAACAACAAACTTAGATCAAGCTATTCTGAATTGGTAAGGACTCATAGGTTTATTTTAAGCAACTTTACCTTCTTATTTTTTCAAGATAATGAGCAAAAGAAGGAAGACATCAGATATTCTCCCATCCCAACTCTCTCCCACAGTTGGAATTTCATTTTCTCTTTACCCTTCAAAACAATTCTAAAGGAATAAAAATTTCTCAAGATTTCTGCTTATCCATCTAGGGCTTGCCCCCCACCCCCCAAATTCAAAGAAAATTTCAGCAATTCAATTACACAATTAACAAACAACAAATCACATACACAAATTGAAGAAAATGAGCTAAGAAAAATACCTGAAAGGTGTGGGCAGGCAATTGCCAGCCATGCTTCCTCACCATTACTTCCCCAATCTTAATTTACACACACTTCACCACTTACTGCGTGACAAAAAAAACCCCCTTTTTTCTCCTTTTCCAGCTGAAAATCAATCTTGCCCAAACCGTCCAGCTAAAAAAAAAAAAAAACTAAATTAATTAAAAGCAAAACGAAGAAAAAAAAAAAAAGAAACCCTTTACCCTTTTTCTCCGAATAATCAGAATATTCTACTAAATTTCCACAAGAGTCCAAGAAAAAAGTACAAACCCACACCGGAGGTCAAACTTTGTCAAGAAAAATGGTAAACACAAGCCGACAAAGCGACGGCGAGGGATGTGTGTGTGTTTGGTGCGTGTTTTTGGTGTGAATTTCAACACACAGTGGAGTTGGTATAAAACAGCAATTAAGCTATTTTATTTTTCACATTCTGAAATAAAGAAAGGGTGCTTTTAATGTAGTATGGTTGGTTAGGTACCCCACTATTTATTGTTATTTTTCTATTTGAAAAAATTGCAATTTTCTCTCCTGTAACATCAAGTTTTTATTGAATTTAACACCAAGTTTTCTCAATGGAGTATATATGGTTATGAAAATGATTCGAGTCATAATGAATTCTGTTTAATGAAGGAATTTTTATTTTTAGTGAGACATTAATTAATAGAGGAGGTTCTAACCGTTAGTTGCCTTATTTCCACAATTTTAGTAGATCTATTTTCCTTTTATTTTTTCTATCAATTTGTGTCTCTTAAAATGGAATACAAAATTTATCTTCATACTTTAAATATCTTTTTAATTACTATTAATAATTATTTTATTTATAAATTTAACCTTTAAATTCACATTATATTATAAAAAATATCACTTGTTCAATATTTATTATTTTATTTAAAATAAATATGTGAATCACATATATTAATAATGAAATACATTTTTTAAAAATAAAATAACAAAAAGAAGGGAGTATATAGACTAAATTTTGTATCACATGGGGTGGTTTTTTTGTGTACTCTAATATCATAGAATATTATATTTTATTTCCGTAATTATTTACACATTTTTTTTCGATTTATCGCAATATTGCGTGCACATATTTAAAATGGAAAATTATTCACAATTTTCACCCTCACATAGTCACATTATCTTAATATTTATACCAATATTATAATAAAACAATCCAATAAAACAAAATGTGCAATTTTTTTTATGATAATGTTACCCTCACGAATCAATTCAACCAAGAAGTGCATTTCTTTTAATTTGTGTGCTAAAAATAATGGAATGATGGAAGTATGATTATTAATTATTGAGTCACTCATGAGAAAATATGCCTTTTAAAGATTTAAAAAATAAAATAAATAATAGCAAATAAACAATTAAAATAACATATGCTCTATATAATAGTAAGATATATTAAAAAAAGCTAAATATTCATTTTTTTATACCCGTATATCGTTTTGGGAAGACGGGTACCCGGAGCCCCATCGTATGATTTTCAGGCCATATATGTCATTATAAAATTACTTTTGGGGCAAAAATCATAAACCACATTAGATGGAGGTCATTTTAGAAATTAACAGTTGTGGGATCTCTCTGTTCAATGTGAAGACGTCGTATTACCCACCCTTTTCTTTAATCGGAATTCGAATTTCACACCGAAAACCCCTTCGATAAAGTGCAAGGGAATTGTTGGCGAAGAATTGAGAGATTTGTAAATCCTGAATGTTTCTGGATTCCCGAGATACCGGTAAGTTATCGACCTCTTTGAGTTTGATTCCTTTCCGTCTCTAATTTCGCTGAATTTTCAATTTTTTCTGTCTTGTAATTTGTTTCGTGGAAGTATGAATATTTGAAATGGAGTCCTTTTAGGTCTCACTGATTGGATCAATTGGTAAATTATGGAGTGATATTTTTGTTAATAGCTACTGCAAGTATAAAAGGCAGCTGAATTTGTTATATATGTATGCGTGTGTGTGTGTGTGTATCGTATCGTTCATTTCTCGTTTGTGTTTATGATATCAATTTCCAAGGATTGTTTGAATTATTGAGTAATTTTAATGGTGAGCTGTGAGAAAAAGTGCAGTTTATTAGCTTTCGATGTGTGCAATTTTGAAGGATTGCATAATTTACAGGTGAAGATTGAGTTTCTTATGTATGTAGCTTAATCAACTCTGGAAGCACTTATCTCGAAATACTGTAGATGGTATGGTGGATTTTGAGGACAATGTGGAATGTGGTGAAGAAGGGATTGCTTTGAATATGGTTGACATTGTAGATACTGCAGAAACTAGGGATGGGCAAGCAAGTAGTTCTTCTAGAAGAGATATTGTGGGAATTGAAGGAGATAATTTTGAACCGCATGATGGCATTGAGTTCGATTCCCACGAGGCGGCCTATTCCTTTTATCAAGAGTATGCTAAGTCTATGGGGTTCACCACATCGATTAAAAACAGCCGTCGTTCTAAAAAAACGAAAGAATTCATCGATGCTAAATTTGCATGTTCAAGATATGGGGTCACACCAGAATCAGAGAGTGGTGTTAGTAGAAGGCCGAGCGTTAAGAAGACGGATTGTAAAGCCAGTATGCATGTCAAGAGGAAACGAGATGGGAAATGGTATATTCATGAGTTTATAAAGGAACATAATCATGAACTTTTGCCTGCCTTAGCATATCATTTTCGTATTCATAGGAATGTAAAATTAGCCGAAAAGAATAATATAGATATTCTACACGCGGTTAGTGAGCGGACGAGAAAGATGTATGTTGAGATGACTAGACAATCTAGTGGCAGTCAAATTACTTGTCTGAGCAAGAATGACTCAGATCAACAGTTTGACAGAGGTCGGTACTTGGCATTGGAAGAGGGGGATGGTCAAGTTATGCTAGAATATTTTATCCAAATCCAGAAAGAGAATCCGCTTTTCTTTTATGCGATTGACTTGAACGAAGATCAGCGTATAAGGAACTTGTTCTGGATTGATGCAAAAAGTAGGAAAGATTATGTCAGCTTCAATGATGTTGTTTTCTTTGACACTAGTTACACTAAAAGCAATGAGAAGATACCTATTGCGCTGTTCATAGGGGTGAACCATCATTTCCAGCCTATGTTGCTTGGATGTGCTCTATTAGCTGATGAAACTAAACCAACATTTGTTTGGTTAATGAAGACATGGCTCAGGGCAACGGGTGGGCAAGCTCCAAAAGCTATTATCAGTGATCAAGATAAACAATTAAAATCAGCTATTGAAGAAGTTCTCCCACATTCGCATCATTGCTTTGCTCTGTGGCATGTATTGGAAAGAATACCCGAAACCCTTGCCCATGTACTCAGAAATCATGAACATTTTATGAGAAAATTTAACAAGTGTATTTTCAAGTCAATAACTGATGAAGATTTTGATATGAGATGGTGGAAGATGGTAAGCAGATTTGAGCTACAAGAAAATGAGTGGGTTCATTCGCTGTATGCTGACCGTAAAAAATGGGTTCCTGCATTCATGAGGGACACGTTTTTGGCTGGAATGTCCACACATCAACGATCTGAAAGTGTGAATGCTTTTTTTGACAAGTATATTCACAAAAAGATCAATCTGAAAGAGTTTGTGAGACAATACGGGGCAATACTTCAGAACAGGTACGAAGAGGAAGACCTGGCTGACTTTGACACCTGGCACAAGCAGCCAGCACTTAAGTCCCCTTCTCCTTGGGAAAAACAGATGTCGACTATATATACCCATGCGATATTTAGAAAATTCCAGGTTGAGGTTTTGGGTGTGGTAGGATGTCATCCCAAGAAAGAAATGGAGAATGGAGGCAATACTACTTTTAGAGTTGATGACTGTGAAAAAAATGAGAATTTTGTGGTTACATGGAACGAGGAGAATTCAGAGGTTTCTTGTTCGTGCCTAATGTTTGAATACAAAGGTTTTCTTTGCAGGCATTCAATGATTGTCCTCCAAATATGTGGTCTTTCAAGTATCCCATCTCGATATATCCTTAAGAGGTGGACAAAGGATGCAAAAAGCAAGCAAACGTTGGTAGAGGGAACTGAAAGAACCCAAACGAGGGTGCAAAGATACAACGATCTATGCAAACGAGCTATTGAATTAGGAGAAGAAGGTTCCATCAGTGAAGAGAATTGCAGCATTGCTTGTCGTGCTTTAGTTGATGCTCTGAAGAACTGTGTGAATATAAATAACAGAACTGCTGTAGAATCCTCTGTTGGAATTCGTTGTGGTGAGGAAGAGAATCAAATGCTCGTTGCTACGAAAACAAATAAGAAGAGGGCTACGAACAAGAAAAGAAAGGTTGGATACATGTTACTTTTATTAGATATAATCTATCTTGACCTCCTTGTTTGAAGCAAAGTTTATTCTCAGTTACAGCCAGAGCCAGAAGCAGTTGTCATTGACACTCAAGACAGTTTACCGCAAATGGTGAGCTATATTGTTACATTCATTAAGTTTGTATTGATATACCAAAATAATAAGTATACTTTATAGGAATTGAGACGACTAAGCATCCCCTGCCTTATATGCTCGTCACACAGACCAAACTTATGTTGATAACCTTCTAATTTTTGGCCTTATAGGAACATCTGAGCTCGGAGGGAATTCCCTTAAATGGATACTATGGGTCCCAACAACACGTACACGGACTGGTATGGTTTTGTGCGACCCTGGACGATATGTCAGTAAAAGCTTTCTTTGATCGATTATCCTGCTGAATATATAGATTTTATGGAGTGACGATTTACCCTCTTATAATTGATCCAGTTAAATCTGATGGAGCCACCACACGATTCTTACTTTGTCGGTCAACCGACTATGCAGGGGCTGGTACGCTATATTAACTTCCCCTTGAAACCTATTTACTCATGAATAAAGTCGATTGAGTATATATGATTTTGTGATTGGATTGTAGGGATCCCTTTCTTCTAGCCATGATAGTTTTTATGGGGCTCAACAAAGCATGCCTCAACTGGTACTGTTTCTCGTTACCTCATATCCTAACTATTGCTTATCTCGAATAATGACATCTTAGATCATTAAGTTTGTTTCCTCATTTTTATGCAGGGGCATCTGGATTTTAGACAACCATCTTTTACTTATGGCGTGCAGGTAAGTCGTCAGAACAACGTGCTGAAATAGATTGCTACCTTAACTTCCTCATTTAGACAGGAGATTGGGGTTTGTGCCCTTCTCCTACCCTATTGCCAATTTGTGAAAAACGGTTCGAACTCTTTTTTGAACGAAAAGGAAGTAGAATGGTACTTAAACTTTCAATGTTATATAACTCGATTTTCTTGAATGAAACTCAGGATGAGCATAATGTGAGACCAGCACAGTTGCACGGCTCTGCTAGACATTTTTGACAATGTGATCGTTTTTTTCCCTTTTCAAACGAGTGTGTGCAAGATGTAAACAAATTAGCCGAGCAAAGTCTTCAGAGGATTCTCTCCGCCGCTAATTGCCTCGGAGCATATTTTGTTGTGAGGTACTTGTAGCCTGTAAGTTGGGATCAAATCTGAGTTAAGTTTCTGAACTTTTTCCCACTCTCTTTTCGACCAAGTTTTTTTTTTAAATGATTGGTTGTTTACAATATTCATCAATTTCATTATAATGATATATACAGTAATTTGACATGAAGTTAAAGCTCGCAGTAAAATGAAAAAGAATGATTACTTTCTGCTACATTCAAATCATAGTTGGATCAAGTTTGATCTGTAGTGTATTTGACATTGTAGTACCCGGAGAAACTTGCACACCATGTGTTCACACAAACTAAAAAAATGGGTAAATATACGTGAGTATGCACAAAAATCAATATTTTCTTTTTTGGAGTTTGCAAGTTATTGTAGAACCGTTCGAAAGGACAAGCGTGCAGGTTTCTCCGGAACATAGTTAATACTTATTATTGTTTTCAGAAAAAATAGTCTGTGTAAATATTTTTACTTTTGCCCTCTGTATATTTTACGAAGTATATTCATCTCATTCCCCCCCTCCCCCCGTTTCCCCCTAGTTTTCTTTTTACTTGTCCCTCATTTTTTCCATTTAAAAAACTTTTCTCCCTCTTTACTTTTATTTTACACTTTTGTGCTATACACTTCTAATTTTTGTAGCTAGAACTTAAAAACAAATTTATCTGTCACTTTGAGAGCGCAGAAAGAAAAAGTACACGTGATAAAATGTAGAATATTCAATATATGGGGCACACAGAAAAAAGACAGAGACCAAGGATCTAAAAAGAAAAAATATATGTGTATGTGTGACCACAACTTTAAAAAAAAATTGGAAGTGAATTGAGTTAAATTATACAGTCTATTTTGTTCTTACTTATTCCAATAAGAAATAAAAAAGAAGTAAACTTAAAATTCTAACCTTGTGAGTAAAGTTGTACAAGACTTGCCCTGTTAGAAAGATGATATAGGATTGTTGTAACTCCTCATTTCAATAATTCTAGTTTACAATTTAAAAAGAAAAAAAAACACAAACTAATTTACTAGTGAAGTGGAATCTTCTTAATTTGTTTTCTAAAATTTATAAATAAATTATGTACAGAGAAAGTGAGGTGCAAAGGTGTTTGAAGTGTTGAACATTTTGACAATTGACATTCTTTTTTTTGTCCATAGATTCCTCTTTCTATGTTTTTTTTTAACTTTCTTGATTTGCTAAAAGATAACTAAAGCGTAAAGTGATAATATTTTTCACTTTTTTGGATATCCTTTGCCCATTTTCACCAACAAATTTAATTCATCCCTTTATTTATTTTATTTTTGTTTGAGAACTTCCCTTTATCAGTTTTAGAAACTAAAATAAATAAATTCGCAGTAATATGGATCCAGTCCAGCTTCCCAGTATTCACATAACAAAAATCACACTATAATATCTTAATATATCAGTAAATATAATGGTATTAGCAAATACATGAAATAATATTAATTTCCTATATAACCATTTTCACAAGTGACTACTCTTCACTTTAATATCAATGGATGAAATATTTTCCGGACATAGTCCGCATGCCTAATTTGTCCGTTTATTCAACTTAATTCTAGGGTAGTATATAAAGGTTTTACATCCCTTTTAATTGACAAAAAAGTATCTCAATATCGTGTGGTTATAATAATTATATCACATTACTTTAATACTTTATAAATAATCCAAGAATTAAAAAAAAAAAAACAATAAATTTATTATCATTCATATTATTGTTACAAATATAGCCGTTAAAACATTGTTAGGTGCTAAAGTGTAGCTGCAGAAATAAGTCTTATTACATGTCTAATTAATGTCTCCAACGGCTAATATAGATAGGAGAACTATTTCGACATAAAAGGCAACTTTCCTAAAGATTTTAAAATACTAATGTTTTTGAAAAACAAGAAAATAAATTCCTCAGTCTATCATCAATTTTCCTACGAAAATAAATCCTAAATATTAATTAGCTACAAACAATTTGCCTACAAAAATTTACCCATAAATAATTTACTTACAAAGATTTATCCATAAACAATTTGTTTACGAAAATTTCGTAAGCAAAATTCTTTGTAGGTAAGAAATAAAAATGTCTATATACTTAAACAAAATTGTAGGTAATTTTCACTATCAATTTTTTTTGATGAAAATTTCGTAGCCATTTCGAAAATTAGGGTTAGATACTTAAATCCCACATTCCCACTGTCAACGGATGTTTCAATGGGTTGGGACAAGTCCTTTTTATCATGTATAAATTAAACGTAATTGCTAAATATAGGATAGTGAAATTGATGTCATTTTTCATCTTGGGTTTGGCAAAAAACCGACTTTTCCAAAACGACATGGGTCAATAAATTCAGAGCAGATAGATACTCTGAGAAGTAAGGTAAATCACGAGGATCTAATACAAAACGTGTAGGTATCACCACAATTATTTTGCATCCACCTAATAATTCATTTGTTCCACATATTTTCCATTTTAACTCATTTTAAAGAATATCTATGTAATAAAAATTAGAATATCTTTTTTCAAGTTGAATTAAGTAAAAAAAAAATTATTTTTTGGGTAAATTTTGTATGAGACCGCCTCATAATATAATATTAATACTATTTGATGTAAAATGTGTCACTTATTAATTAAAAAATTGTAACTTTTAAAAAGTGATAAAATGTTAACAAAGAGTGGATAATAATTTTGTTAAAAGTAACTTATTACTTTTCTAAAAAAATATTGTTACATTTTATTATAATTCTGTCACTTTTTTTTTTTTATTTGGTCGTTCTCACGGTATAAGACGATCTTACACAAGTTTTACTCTTTTTTAATTAGTATATATCATATTTTATACATCATCTCATATATATTATATGATAATTCTAAAGAGAAAATGTTTTCCCAAACCATTTTTACCTTCTATGTGTTGGTTGAATTTTTAGGCAGTCTTACTCTTACCCTTCACGAGGAGTTTGGACTTAAGACTCATTGATTTGCATTTGGGTCATAATTACTCTCATAACATATAAATCACAACTTAAATACTCCTTTTAGTTTTTACAGTCACATTAATTTTTTTTAAAAATATTTGTCGCTTTAGATTTCACAAGATAGATTAATGTGGTGCTGGGTTTCACTATTTTCAATGATAATATTATATGAATAGAAATAAATGTATGTTAATTATAGTGATTAATATTAATAAAAAAAATGATACACAGTGTAAATGTCCTTTTACTTTATGGGAAAAATTAAAAGTGATTAGAGTAATAAAAAAAGGTACAAGACCAGTAAAAATCACAATTACTCACCCACATTACTTGCATTTGATGAACACATTTGCATCCCAACATTAGAATTCTAGACATTCTTCTAGATTTGGTCAGAATTACCAACGGCATTATAGGAAAAAAATAAATTAAATAGACAATAATTTTCGATTAAAAGAAATAAAAGTCAGGTATGTTATGATGCGAGAGGGAATACTGTAATTCAATGTTCCTGTACAAAACGGTCGACTTGTTGTTGGGTCCCACCCAGCTGGGACCACGTGGTGTGCTGTGCAGCAAAAGTGCGCAGATATGAGCGGACCCCACTCCTCACTCCCTCCTCCATTTAACCTCACTCTCCCCCCCCCCCCCCCCACTCTCTCTCTACACTCTCCCCCTCTCTCGCTCATCCTCTCTCGACAGCAATGGAGATTCTCCACATTTCCATGCTTCTTCTCATCGTGTTCCCTTTCCTCACCATTGCAGGTACAACTCCTTCTAATTAAATCGCGAATGTTTTTAACTTATCAATCAATTGAATTTGTGTTTAATTGAATTGCAGATCCGCCGTCGATCGGAATTAACTATGGCCGGATCGCGAACAACCTCCCCTCGGCGGCGAAAGCAGTTAACCTCCTAAAATCGCAAGGCCTGGACCGGGTCAAGGTATACGACTCCGACCCGTCCGTCCTCAAGGCTTTATCCGGGTCGGGTATAAAGGTCACTATCAACCTCCCCAATGAGCTCCTCTACTCCGCCGCCCGCCGCCCTTCCTTCGCTTATTCGTGGGTGAAAAATAACGTCGCCGCCTACCACCCAGCCACCGCCATCGAAGCCATCGCCGTCGGCAATGAGGTGTTCGCTGACACGCACAACACCACGCGCTTTCTAATTCCGGCAATGTACAACATCCACCAAGCGTTAATAAGGTACAACTTCCATGACGTCATCAAGGTGTCATCCCCAATCGCTCTCAGCGCTTTGCAAAACTCCTACCCGGCTTCGGCCGGGTCGTTCCGACCCGAATTTATCGGACCGGTTTTCAAACCCATGCTTGAGTTCCTTCGTAAAACCGGGTCGTCACTCATGGTTAACGTCTACCCGTTTTTCGCTTACGAATCGAACGCTGACGTCATCCCGCTCGATTACGCGCTTTTCCGGAAAAATCCCGGCGTCGTCGACGCCGGCAACGGCTTACGTTACTTCTCCCTCTTCGACGCCCAAATCGACGCCGTTTTCGCGGCAATGTCGGCTCTGAAATACGATGACGTACCGGTGACCGTCAGCGAAACCGGGTGGCCTTCCAAGGGGGATTCGAGCGAGGTCGGTGCCAGCATCGACAACGCCGCGGCCTACAACGGCAATCTCGTCCGTCGTGTGCTCGCCGGCGGCGGAACCCCCCTCCGCCCCCACGCGAATCTCTCCGTCTACCTCTTCGCTCTATTCAACGAGAACAAGAAGCCCGGCCCGACATCGGAGAGGAACTTCGGGCTTTTCTACCCGAACGAGAAGAAGGTTTACGACATTCCGTTGACGGCGGAGGGGCTGAAGGAGTACCGCGACTCGGCGCCGCCGATGACCGGCGGAGAGCAGAGGGTGGCGACGGGGACTGGGCAGACGTGGTGTGTGGCGAAGGCGGATGCGGGGAAAGATAAGCTACAGTCGGGTCTAGATTACGCGTGTGGGGAAGGAGGGGCTGATTGCCATCCGATTCAGCCCGGGTCCACGTGTTTCGATCCTAACACGGTTGAGGCACACGCTTCGTTCGCTTTCAACAGTTACTACCAGAAGAAGGGGCGTGCTATTGGCACTTGCTTTTTTGGTGGGGCCGGTCTCATCGTTACCCAACAGCCCAGTGAGTACCCTAATTTTTCTCTTGCTTTATTTAATTTTATATATTTGCATAGTATAAATTGAATATTCGGTAAAATTTAATAAAGTGTTAAATTGTGAATCATCCTAATACTATCTCACACATATCTTTGCTTAAATACTTGATAATATATGGAATAATGTTAGTATAAGGACTAAAAGATGTTAAAACTATCAATTTAAGATCTAAAAGATTTTTCTTATCAATTAAGACCTGAAAGATAAGACTATATTTGACGAAAATATTATCCGATAATAAAAAATTGTTAAAGATCAAAAACAGTCTTAAAATTATTCTTTCGGTCCTGAATAATAGAAAAAAAATCTTTCTGACCTTATATTGATAATGTTACTATTTTTCAAGTTTTGAATGGATAAAACTCCACAGTGTAAAGAGTAACACTTTGTTAAGCTAAATTTGGTAACACGACTTAGTGAGACATTTCATTGGCAAAATTTGGTCAATGGTTTTAATGGTGTGGTGGGCCAAAATTCATAATTACAGTTTTATCACTCACAATTAATAATGGGCAACTAATTAATGCAACTCTAATCTTAGGGGGAATACTTAGAGATTAATTCACAATAGATTCATAGCACTCACAATTAATTCATAATTAAATGGGCAACTAATGCGCCTAACTGCACATGAGAGAGTGAGAAGTGATACTTAGAGAGTCATGTGACGGGCATTTGAGTCAATATTTTTTTAATTAGTGGAAATTAAAAGACAAAGTTCATGTTGACATTGCTGCAAGTATAATCCTGAATGATTAAGTAGGAAACTGATTAGGCGGCGTAGATTAAGAATTGTACAGGGGCGAGTGGCTAACATGTGCGCAGGTCAATAATGGTAAAATGAGGTGGCCCACAAGAAGTTGATTTTAGGTGGTAGCCAGGTAATTGTATAGCACGTGATTGACGGACACATCTTTCCTGACATGTCTTGGATTCCTTGAGCCTCCCCATTCATCTAATTAAATAAAAAAATTGAATTCTTTTTACCCTTCATATAAATAATTAATGCTCCGCGTTGTTATTCGAAACGAACGAGCTCTTATCGAATCGAGATTAATATTGACGAGTAATAATACGAGCTTGGCTTGACTCGTTAACGAGCCTATCGAGTCGAGCCTAGTAGAATAATAAAAAAAATTATTTATTGAATCTAACGAGCTGAGTTCGGCTTGACTCGTTAATCTATCGAGTATTTTTGTCTAACAAATCGAGTCGAGCCGAGCTCACGAGCAACTCGTTTCGTGGAACAGCTCAGCTACAGTCACTAGAGTAGTTTTTGCACAACATTATGAAGGAAAAATGTTAATTTTATGTAAAATTAAATAATGGCTCGAATTTATGATTCGACGGTAGTGTGTTCCACTAGTTTCTTTTTAGCAATTCATTAGTATTTAAAAAATAGTATAACATGACATGTTCTTTATTTTAGCTTAGTGTTCTAGATTCTTTAATGTGTAATGAATGACCTAAAAAAATTTATGGAGATCATTATGTAATAATTCTCTTTTTTGTGTTGTCTTTCCAGAATACGGCAAATGTGAGTTCCCTGTCGGAAATGGAAACTAGAAAGAGCTGCAAATAAAGCAACGGGCATGGAGGGGTGAAAGAAATCTAGTCCATCCATTTTAGTATTATTTTATTTTTAGTTCCTTTGTTAGATTCTTCCATCCTATAGTTATAATTAGTAGTACTTAGATACACTAGTGCCCAATTAGATGAACTTAATTAGCTATTTTGCTGCTAATATTGTATATTTTTTTGGTTCCTTGGAGATTAAATTTATTAGTACTATTCCGATTAAATTGTTTTTTGGTATGATATGGTGTTAGTGAGCTGAATTATTACAAGTTTGATTTTGTGAATTTTTTGTAATTCAAATACTGCAATAAAACGAAAGTTAGCCGTGTCCACTACAAGAAAATAAAAAATTGCCTACAAAATTATAATTGTCTACAAAAAATTTCCAACAATAAAGTTTGTAATAATAATTGCCTACAATTTACCTACGAAATTTTCTAATTATGAAAGCTTCTACATTTTTAAACCTAGAAACAACTTGCCTCTGGAATCAATTTGCCTACGAAATTTTCTAATTATGAAAGCTTCTACATTTTTTAACCTAGAAACAACTTGCCTCTGGAATCAATTTGCCTACGAAATACAATCTCTAGGTATTAGAAATTTTTGTAGACAATTCGTAGGTAATACCCACCACGAATTTTTACGAAATATTGACAATTTCCATAGACAATTTTATGTTTTTTTGTAGTGGTAATTGCATGTTCTAAAAGTGGATTTTAGCTAATTAAGATATGATTAGATTTTAATATAATTAATTTTAATCATCAAAGAATTTATTCTCTTCTATAAAAATTTTGTTTTCTGATAAAATAAAAAAATTAATCATCAAAGTAAATTATTTTGGTATGGGCGCATACGTCGCTTGTTCTAGAAAACCCCAAAAATGCCAAATATTTCCATTCAAGCTAACGTCGTCGTCACCTCGCTTGGCATTTGCTTTGACTGGTAATACAATTGCGTCTAATAATTACCTTCACGTTTTTTTATTTTATTAAGGTAAATTACCAAAATCCTCTATGTATTTGTTCAAAATTTTAAAATGACTAAATAACCAATTAGTGCAAAAATGAAAGGAAAAAAATAATCATAATAAGTGAAATAGTAGTTTTGGTTTTCTTAAAATGTAGTATTTGGTAATTATTCAACTATGAAGTTCTTTTGATATTTCGAACCGATCACCAAAAGAGTTTAAGTAATTTGCTCTTTATTAATTAATACAAAAAAAAGCAAGATTGAATGAACACTAGTAAATTATTTCTTCTTACAATCAAGATTGCTATAAACTTCCCCTTTCATTGTTCAATATTTTAATTTAGTATTTCATTTTAAGCTCCTAAACTAATAGACCTATATGATAAGTTTTTTTAAATTCAAAAAGTTTCTTTATTTGATTGTAAGAGCAATCATTAATGAGAAGTCTCACCACAAAACTTGGTGAATCAACCTAAAAATAAGGGCTCTCGTAGAGATGAGATTCTCTAGCAAAGACGTGTGCCATTAAATTTGCACTACGCTTGACAAAAGCAATCCAATTTTTTTTTATGCTCGTGTAAAACATCCTTGCAAGCTCTAACATAATTTTCGAAAATAGAAAGCCTAGTAGAATTTGAATTTACTGTACCTACCACAATATTAGAATCTCCCTATATTGTAACTTATCAAGGTTTAGATTTTTAATCCAAGATATGACCTCGAGAAAATTCATAGCTTCTCCGACATCGACATCCATGCACCCAGAAATAATAATAGTACGCGCTGCAACAAACTCAATGCAAGAACAAGAAACAACGAGAAATTTAATTACAAAGTTTGGTGGATTAATCTAGTAATAGGGGTTCTTATAGAACCGAGACATCCTAATAAAGACGTGTGCCATATTATTAAAAGTTAGAAATTAATTTTAATTACAAAAATGATGAGTATATAATTATAACTATTCAAAATTTTGTTATCATCACTTATATCACTACCTTTCAGTATTGAGGATTTCTCATATGCACCAAAGGCATGGTGTACTCACTCAACAGTTGACACTGTTTACACTAAAAAGTTTGTTTCAATTACACTAAAAAATGTGGCTAGATTATATTGAAAAGTTTACACTGATTATAGTTTTCAATGTAATTGAAACAAACTTTTCGGTGTAAACAATGTCAACTGTTGAATGAGTGCACCATAGTGTAAACTTTTCAGTGCAATACAAGCACACTTTTCAGTATAAACAATATCAACTGTTAAATGAGTGCACCATACCCAGTGACAAGGGAGCTACTCTTCAGTATTAATTAATGTAAAATCAAGTTATATTCAAAAGGTAAAATTTGACCAAGACTACTACTAAGCCTCAATAAATACTCCAATCCCATCCCACAATTCAAACTATATAAACTTCACCGATTTAATAACCCAAAAACCAAAAAAAGAAAATATTCATCTCAAATTCATGTCAAATCCTAGTGAGTGGATGCAAATTCATTTCAACGATGCCAACCGGAACGAACTTCCTCCTCCTCCCACCACCGCCGTCGCCGCCGCCGACACGTCAAGAAACGGCCGTGTAGCGCGGCCCATCCGACGGCGGTCAAGGGCGTCGCGGCGAACCCCCACCACCTTACTCAACACCGACACCACCAACTTCCGGGCCATGGTGCAACAATTCACCGGCAGCCCCATCGCCACCACTTACGCCACCAGGCCTCAGCCCTCCGTCGCCGGCACCGGATTATACAATTTTACGCAACATGCCCCACCGGCGAGTGGGTTTCAAGTGCAGTATCCAAACCTAACTCAACAACAACACGTGCTCGTGATGGATAACATGCTCGGTCGCGGCGGCGGCGGCGGATACCACGCGCCGCCGGAGTCATCTTCCGCTAATGAAGATCGTGATTACGATAACTACATGTTTTGATCTCTACTTAGAAAAGATGCTGATGATGATCGACTTCCCTTTCGTAGGTTGTATATACTTTCTTGTTTTTCTAGTTACCATAAAATTAATAACAACTAAGTTTTTTTTTTTACCATTTTTAAATAATACTTCCTAAAATAATATATTCCACTTTTCATTGTTGGTTTATTTAAAATAAATATTTATTTATTACTTCCTCTATTCTTTAAATTTATTTTCATTAAAATGGTCACGAGATTTAATGAAATCATGAGATGCATGAGATAAAATAAGGATATTGTACAGTTTATTAAAGAATAAAATGATTGCTGGTAAGCATGATTATGGAATAATATTTTCTAACAAGAAAATGAAAATAAATTTGGAAGACAGACTAATAAAAAGTGAAAATAGATCTGAAGGTTGGATGTAGTAATATAGAGTGATTATATAATGGGTCAATATGTGAAATGTAAAAATATTTATTTTAAAAAATATTAGTTTCTTTATTAATATAGGAAGTGTTCGTTTGCTATTTATAGAAATTAAAATTTATTGTGGAATGATACATGAAAAAAGTAAAAAATTTATTTTGGGATAAGAGAGTATCAACAGTTTTATTGAGTAGTTGCAGTCGTTTGTAATGAATTGTTATATAACTATTCAATAAAAACAAATAATGATAGAAATATACTTAAATTTTGTAATGAATCGTTATAAAACTATTTAATAAAAACAAATAATGATAGAAATATACTTAAATTATAAGTAAATGCAGTGCATATAAGACTTTGACAATAATGGTAGGCATAAGATCAACCCAATATTTCTGCAAGAAAATTGAAATAAAATATTGAAAATAAATCAGAGAGAAACGTCTCTGAAGTCTGAAGTTAACATGCAGTTTGATTTAGCTTTTGGTCCATTGGATAATAAATTTGAGGAACGATGTGTTCAATATATATGATCACATAAACTTATTCATATTTAATACATATATTCATGAATTTCTTCTCGTCAATTAATTAGGATTTCGATTTTATTTTTACCGCATGTTTAACTATTATGTGTTTAAATTAATATATTGTATCTTGATATACACTATGATAGAGTAAAAAAAAAAAAAAAAACAACGTTCTATAAATTTAACACTTCAAATTTATTTAATCTTTACACATCTATATTTTGTCTAAATAGCCTTGCTATGATCCACGGACAACTTTAATTTGGTCAATTCAACTAATACATGAAAAATATTAATTTATCAAATTGATTATGACATTTGAAATTGTTGTAGATTTTTTCAAACTTGACTGTTGACTCCCAACCCATACTCATAGTTGAATTTTCTACTTTAATCTCAAGATGGTAATATTTGGAGTGTGGATATCTTATTTTTGGTATTCCATAATACCAATCAAACTATTTAAAATAAAAAAGTTTTGGGGCTTCTGAAGTGATAATTGGGCACCTATATTGCATCATGCATGATCACTTTAATATTATTATTAGGTAGTATAAAATGTACACTAATTCTAATTCAAATACAAATAGTTTATCTCTAGTTAAGTGCACATGGTGAAGAACATGTTTTGATGTCATAAATTGACAAAAGATCATTAGGCAAGTCCTAATTACACTATACCCACTGAATTATCGATAATTTCACATTTAAAACCATAGAAATATTTTTTACATTGATATATACAATTATCAAAATTTGACATATAAATCAATAAATTTCATTTTTGGCAAAATTTTCCTGATTTTAATATATGAGGATTATTTTTATAAAATAAAATAAAATAAAAAAAATCAATTGGCAGCTAATAGCTCAAGAAGGTGGATGCAAAGATAGTGACCGACATTAAAGGACGGATGCACGAAGCAGTGTATGGTAATTTAAAGAAAGGAAGAGGTAGAATACAAAAGTGATGAAGAGTTTTGTGTTTTCTCATTTCAATTTGAATGAAATCATGAAGGACTTTGATAAAAAAAAAATTTCTATAAGACACGTGCTCGACAATATGTCTTTTTTCGGGAAAAAACTGATCAAAAAATAAGTTTAGTGGTTTATGTACTTTTTGTTAGTGGCTAAGGAATTTATATGAGAATGTGACTTGTGTAACAACTACAACTACAAATGAAGACGATTGGAGTATTGAATGCTAATGGAGCTATTAATTGTTGAAGAATAATTAATAGGAATGCAGTTAATATTCGGAGATTTGTCAAGTTTTTACATAAACTTGATCTTGAAGGTTTGTGATCCTTAATTATGAGCCCTAAAAATTGTATTTATTGCACAAGAAGTATTCCTTGTGTTGCTCTAGTACCTTAGGCAATCCATGCATTTAATGCATGAATTGACTCTTTTAATAGAGAAAAGCCGAACCCTCAATGTCAGATGGGTTCGGCCCATACAAACATGACAAATGTTTAGCAGGTACAAGACTTCCTCTTATTGGGGGATTTAGTTTTTAATCTAGTCCCTGAGTGCTATCCTTAGCGTCGATTTACTGTTCCTTTTCCAAAAAGGATTTTGATCTTCTGACTTGGTCCCCTGGTGCTAGATTTCGTAGGATAAGGTTCCGAGGTAGTGCATGTGTGGCATCTCATCATCTTTATAATTCGTCGAGGTTCGGATGGTTCGCCGTGGTCGCCCAAGTGCTTTGCCGAGGACTTAACAGTTCAGCAAGGCCTGCCGGGGGACTTGTCGAGGTCTTGATGACCTAGCGAAGTCGGCTAAGTGTTTTACCAGAGTCTCGGTGACTCGACGAGGTGGTCTCTTATTTATTATTCCTCAATCAATATATAGTTTATTATGATTTTTTAAAAAAAAAAAAGAAAAAGAAAAAAAAAAGGATATTATGAGATATGTACTTCATCCGGCCAAAAAAAAAAAGAAAAGAAAAAAAAAAAAGTAGATATGTACTACACACATCCGAATATTGACAAAATAGAACAAATGATAGATTTCGCTCCAAATTTATTCAAAGCACCCGGCAAAAATATTAAAGGTAAAACGAATAAATATTTTCGTTAAACGAGCCAAGTATCATTACTTGTATTTGTAGGGTCACAATCTATTTTCATGCTTACTAATAGTAATAATTAGTTAAAATTAATATCCTTAACTTTCCAATTAAGGATTTTTAGATTAAAAAAATATCATACTAAAAATAAACAATATGGAGAGAGACGTAAGCCGGTAACGTCGGCGGGATATTCCAAAATAGGAAAATATATATTTTTAGAGAGAGAGAGAGTGAGAGAGAGCGCGAAACGGTCGAGATGGGCGAGAGCGGCGTTGGAAAAGCAGGGGAGGAGGAGGAGAGCCACGCCACCATAAACGCCGCCGCGAGCACGAAGAACGACGTCGTTAGCACCACCACCGATCCTTCTTCCTTGCCTGATCGTCCTGTACGTGTCTACGCTGATGGAATCTACGATCTCTTCCACTTTGGCCATGCTCGCTCCCTGGAACAAGCTAAGAAGCTGTGTGTTTTTTACCTTTTTCATCGTATTTCAATTTTAGGTTTCGGTGTTTGAATTGTGCGTTTCGCGTGGAATTGTGATTATGATGTTAGCTCAGCTGGTGTTGGATTAAAATTATGGTGTTGATTGGAATTCTGTGAACCGTGTTTGATTATTTCGTTTTGGTGGCATTTTTATTGATTTTCAGTTCCTGTTTGTTGGAAACTTGCAATGCTTTCTAACTTTTGGGCATATGAAATTGTGTTACTCATATTGGTTAATGCTGTGTTGTTATTGTTGTTGATTGAGAGAGTATGGAGGATCGTGACGAATTTTTGTGGTGAAGCTGATTTTAAATCATGAATTGTGTGATTACCAGCTTAGCTTGTTAATTTCCTGAGGCCACACAGGCCTTCTGGCTATGCTTTAAATTGTATGAAATCGTTTATATTTCTTGGTTTAAATAAGTTTTTAGCTGAGGTACTAATACTTTCTTTATGTAATATAATGATGTGTATGTATTGTGATTTGTAGGTTCCCTAATGCATACTTGTTGGTTGGATGCTGCAATGATCAGACTACACATAAGTACAAGGGAAAGACTGTTATGACTGCAGCTGAACGTTACGAATCCCTTCGTCATTGCAAGTGCGTTTCTCCTCTTCTACAATTTGTATTTGTGTTGTATGCATTTCTGATATTTAAGGTAGCAATCACTTACAGTTTCTTAATTAGATTTAAGTTTTGTGTGCAAGATAGCTGATTGATTATGATTGGTGATGCATCATTATTAATTGTAGAAGACTACAAGTTCAGGAAATAGTTGCTTACTTGATTAACTTGTAATTCATGTAGCTTTATTTTTTGGCAGGTGGGTTGATGAGGTTATTCCCGACGCCCCGTGGGTGATAAATCAAGAGTTCCTTGACAAACACCAAATCGATTATGTCGCTCATGATTCACTTCCGTAAGGATTTCTCATCTAGAAACCACTCTTTCTCACAGTTAAAGTTTGATAACATTAGTGGCATCCAATAGTAATTCGATTTAGGAATGATGATGTCATCTGAATTCTAATATCAAATAGTATTACAATGTCTTTCAATTGTCAAACTACTAAGGGTTGTTTGCAAAAAATTATTTATCAGCACTTCTCCAATATCTTTCATGATCGCTCGAGAAACTTTTGAATTTACTGCTTGTGTAGCCTTTTCTAATTATCAACAGCGCTAGTGGTACATTTAACGGGTGGCCTTGTTCTGATGTTCTGAAAACCATATAAATTTGGTTTGCTTTACATATGTTTGAACTTCCAGTAACAGGGCATTTACACCCCTAGGGGGATGTAACCTTCTTTTGCAGTTATGCAGATGCAAGTGGAGCTGGAAAAGATGTTTATGAATTTGTAAGCACTTAATTCTTTGTTTCCATTGTGTAGGTGTCAGTTCTTAGTGTCTTCTTTGAATTGGAGACACTTAATAATCATGAAATTATCTAATCTTAATGTAGGTGAAAGCTGTGGGACGCTTTAAGGAGACCAAAAGGACCGATGGAATTTCAACATCAGATGTTATTATGAGGGTTGTAAAGGATTATAACCAATATGTAATGCGCAATTTGGATCGTGGATATTCAAGAAAGGATCTTAATGTTAGCTATGTCAAGGTCTATCTTCTTGTTCTCCTCAAATCATCCATTCATCTAGATTAATTATCAAACAGTAAGGTCCGAGCTTTAATGATCTTACTTCGGTTGGGCAGGAAAAGCGACTAAGAGTGAACATGAGACTGAAGAAGTTTCAAGAGAAAGTCAAGGAGCAACAAGAAAAAGTCGGTGAAAGGGTTGAGTTTCTTCTATTGAAAATGTTGAATTGTTGTCCATTTGTGTACTTGGATGTGTTTCATTTAAGTCTATGTATTTTCAGATACAAACTGTTGCAAAAACAGCTGGGATGAATTCCAATATTTGGGTCGAAAATGCTGATCGATGGGTTGCTGGATTTCTTGAAATGTTCGAGGAAGGTTGCCATAAGATGGTGAGCAATAGTTTACAATTTGGATACGTACAACAGCTTCTACATTTTGCCTTAATCTTTCGTGCCGATTTTCTCAGGGGACTGCCATTAGAGATCGAATTCAAGAGAGTTTAAGAGGAGAACAGGTAAATCCAAATGGGCACGAGACTAGTAGTGACAACGATAATGACTACGAAGAAGAAGATGACGATGATGATGATGTGTACTACTACGATGACGAAGATTTTAATGATGATGAGTACTACGACAGCGATGGGAAGAATTGCTAGCTGCAATCTGCTGAAGCTGTGCAGAGTATTGTAGATATATATATATTTTTTTAATTCGTTTACATAGTCTTGTTTTTGGACCTGTTTGGGTAGGGGTCATAAATAAATTAAACTACCTGCTATTTTTATTATAGGGGTAATACAAAGAAGTTGTTACATTAGGAGGTGGGAACATTGGTAATTATATCATCAATCAATTTCTTGAAAGAAATGTAGGAAGATCCACCTTCAACCACACTCAATTTACTTTTCTCCATCATTTTCTTCACTCTCTTTCTCACCTCACTCCCACTCTTCATCACCTCCCTGACCCCCCTCTCCACCACCGCCGCCGCCACCACCTCCGTATCTCCCTCTTGGTACGTCAGAGTGATCTCCACCGCCAACCCGAGCTCCCGCACCAGCTGAAAAGCATTCATATGCTGCTCCGAATGCAACGGCCACGTCGCAATCGGAACTCCACACCACAAGCTCTCCAACACCGAGTTCCACCCACAATGCGACACGAACCCACCCACCGCCGCGTGCGACAACACGCGGAGCTGAGGCATCCACCCCGTAACTTTTCCGACCCCACTTGTCCTTTCAAGGAAACCCTCCGGAAGGACTTCTTTGTAACTTGCGTACTCGCTCGGAAAGCTTGCTTTCTGGCTCTCCGGTGGCTGTCGCCGGAGGGACCAGAGGAAGCGGCGGCCGGAGCGTTCGAGCCCGACCGCCACTTCCTTTATCTGAGCCTCACTCAAACTCCCCTGGCTACCGAAACACACCACCACCACTGACTCTGAAGGCTGGTCGTCTAACCACCGGAGACACTCTGCTCCGCCGTTGCTGGAATCGATAATCGGGCCTTGGTTCAGAATCGGGCCCACTGGGTGCACCGGGGGGATTCTAGTGCCCGGTCCAGAGAATGAATCCAATGCATGGGTCTCTAGGTCATTGAAAGTATTGATTATTATCCCCTTAGCTTTTCTATAGTCACGGCTGTAGTCAAGAAACCTGCATTAGGTAATTGATACAAAGGATTAATATTAATTTCCAACAATATTTTTTAATCTATTTCAACTCATATCAAACAAAATTATTGGATTGCAATCTATGCTTAGGTTGCTAATTAATAAACATAATATTACATCAATATATATAAATTCAATATCAATTTGCAACATAATTATGATATTTTATCAATTTGCAATATGTATATTTTTTATCTGACTGCAAACTACCCTATACAATTGCAACCTAAAATATAGTATATGTTGTAATCAGATAATTTTATCCTCCATATAGGTTTCAATTAGATAAAAAATTGTATATGTTGCAAATTGATATTAATTCAAATTTAAACAAATTAATTTCACAAGTATTTGTGCATTCATTGAAATTCTTTATAGGGGAAAATGCATTTTTTGTCCTTTAACTTGGTTGATTTTGATTTTCGTCCTATTAAATTTGGACTTTTGTATTTCGTCCTATAACTTACAAAATTTGTGTTTTTTTTTGCCCTGTTATCTGCTATACTATACTAGGTAACTCTTCCGATAAATTCAAGATGATATTTTGAGTTTCATCCTATAACTTAAAAAAATTAGCTGACACGTTACCGGTACAAAAAAAACAATTTTTTGTAAGTTGGAGGACGAAATTCAAAATTTCAAAATTAACAGGACGAAAATCAAAGTCAACCAAAGTTCTAACCTGTTTCGCCATTGGTGCTTGTCAAGGAGAACAAAGGACAGGACGTCTGGCGGGACAGGTTCGGCGTAACTCGGTATAACCAACCCGGTTTCCGAGTTCCCCAACTCGTACACATCCTGATTATAATCATCTTGGAGGGTCTGAAAATGGAGCATTGCGCCGAGGAAACTCGCCGGAGAAGCGAAGAAAATGTAGGCGGGGATATGGAACTCCTCCGCCACGTGGATCATGGAAGTGCAGAGCATGTCCACCACCACGGCGGCGACGTTGGGGCGGCGTGATCGGAGGAAGTCCGCGACGTTACGGCGTTGGCTGAGAACGAGGCTGTGAGTGAAGAATCCACGGGTTTCGGTGCTCCAATCGGGACCCGGTTCGGTTAGGGGGAGCTCGAAGAAGTTGACGGCGGCGCCGCCGCCGGAGGAGGAAACGAGTAAATCGGTGAAGGAGCTTGTGACGGTGTCGATGTAATTAGGGAGCTTCATTATGAGTACCGTCACTGAAAGAGTTTTACCTGTTTGGGTATACAAATATTATTTTAAAATGACGTACTAGGCCGACATGTTAAGTTTTTAAGGCTTTTTAAAAACATCTTAACCTACTTAGATAAATAGATTTTTTTAATAAATTTTGATCCGATCGCCTGACTCATTTAGTAAATAAGCCAGACTAGATCTTATTAGATCAAACTCCCGTTAGGTGGCCTAAACTATTTTTACCCGCAACTTAAGGTGGTGAAATAGAAGATGTAATAACAAAGTGAAACATATAATTGTGATCTAAAGGACAATTTGACCCTACTTTAAAAAAATATAATTCCCTTTGGAGTTAATTTCACACTTTGGTGAACATATGTTAAGAAAGTAATGGAATGATTAGAGATTTTAAAGGTATAATTTTGTAAACATGTATGTATGCAATAAATAAATTAATTGGGTTGCAAGTATGTGTCATGTATGCGTCCTGTAAAGGTAAATAATTAAATAAATTAATTTCATACTTCTCTATAAGTTTTAATTTTTAGATGCGGTAAAATTTTTTCAGACTCACGTTCAGACAAAGATGTGAAGATATTGTGATGAAGCTTATGGAGGGTTTTATATTTGTGGGTGTAAAATCTTCCATATATGATATATACAAGGTTCTGATATAAGAAAAAGGGAATTTTTTGTCCTTTAACTTTGGTTGATTTTTTATTTTCATCCTGTTAACTTTGGAACTTTGAATTTCATCCTGTAACTTAAAAAAATTATGCTTTTGGTCCTGTTAACTTTGAAATTTTGAATTTCATCCTATAACTTACAAAAAATTGGTGCCACGTCAAATTTACCGGACAAAAAACATAATCTTTTATAAGTTATAGGACAGAAAAAAACACTAGTATTTGTAAGTTATAGGAGGAAATTCGAATATCCAAAGTTAATTGGACAAAAAAACACAATTTTTGTAAGTTATAGGATGAAATTTAAAATTTCAAAGTTAACAGGACGAACATTAAAATCAATCAAAGTTAAAGGACAAAAAATGTATTTTCCCTAAGAAAAAACTTAATTATAAAGATCTCAAAATTGTACATTATTTGAGAATAATTATATGTTGGACAAACCTGATTTAACCTCACAAAATCTGTCTAAATTTACTTCAAACTCAGTTTAGGTATATTTAGAAGAAATTAAGATGAAATGCTACTACAAAATCGTACGCACAGAAATAGATATCAAGTAGTATTATTTTGAAAACTGATTAATACCTGGAGGGAGATGGTTTCTGATGAGCTTCGCAAACTCCACGATCTGCACGTGCCCCATCACTGGCCATGGTATCAACACCACCTCCGCACGTGCCTCCTCCATATCTCTATCTCTATCTCCCAACAAACAGTTTAATATATGTATATATATATATATAAATATAAGGAGGAATTTACACCTTTATCCCCATCAATTTAATGTACACTCCTCCAATTAATTTTAGATTGTTCCAAATTTAAAAAAAATACAAATTTTAATAAAAAGGTTGTTTATTAATATTTATAGATATAAAGTTGTTTTTTAATAAAAGAAAAATGATCATTTTAATTTTTTAAGACATAAGTTTAAAAGGATAGAATTTTTTTTTTGCTATTTTACAAAAGGAGGAAAATTAAGAAAAAAAAATCTTACGAGTAATTAAAATGAATAGAAGGGAGTAATAACTTGTTGAATTAATATAGTCAAAATCATCACCCAATCTGTCTTCTTACGTGAGATTTTTAACATATTAATTTATGGTGTTTGTTTAATTGGTCAAATGTAATATAATGAACTCTTTCTAATCCAATTTAATGTACTAATAATTTGTAAAAGTAATATTTGATAGTCAAATGATATTAATTAGAAATATTAATCCAGTTAATAATTTCAGCTTTAATTTGATTCTCAACACCCAATCCTTCTTCTTACATCAGATTTTCAACAAATTAATTTATGATGTTTGTTAAATTGGTCAAATATTATAATGAACTCTTTCTAATCCAATTTAATGTACTAATAATGTGTTAAATTAATATTTGATAGTCAAATGATATTAATTGAAAATATAAATAAACTTAATGGTTTCAGCATTAATTTGATTCTCATCACCCAATCTCTCTTCCTACGTCAGATTTTCAACATATTAATTTATGATGTTTAATGGTAGATTGCCTAAGATTTTTCTTGAAAACCTGATTCCCTAATTAATATCTTTGGTTGGTATGCATATTTAATATGAAAATATTTATGTGCTTATAATTAAATCTGTATCAATTTATTTTTGACTGGGACCTGAATATCTGGATATGCGCTCACTTCCATTCATTGTCATCCCTAATTGTAAAGTCGATTTTCTCGTTTCTTTTAGATCGCACTCTGCTCCATTCATTATCATCCCTAATTGTAAAGTCGATTTTCTCGTTTCTTTTCGATCTATTTGAATAGGGGCATAGATAAATTAAACTACATGCTATTTTTATTATAGGGGTAATACAAAGAAGTTGTTAACCTTAGGATTAAACTTATTAGGAAGTGGTAACATTGCTAATTATATCATCAATCAATCTCTTGAAAGAAATGTAAGAAGATCCACCTTCAACCAAACTCAATCTACTCTTCTCCTTCATCTCCTTCACTCTCTTCCTCACCTCACTCCCACTCTCCATCACCTCCCTGACACCCCTCTCCACCTCCGCGGCCGCCACCGCCATCGTATCTCCGCTCCTCTCGCGGTACGTCAGAGTGATCTCGACCGCCAACCCTAACTCCCTCACCAACTGAAAAGCATTCATATGCTGCTCTGCATGCAACGGCCACGTCGCAATCGGAACGCCACACCACAAGCTCTCCAACACCGAGTTCCACCCACAATGCGACACGAAACCACCCACCGCCGCGTGCGACAGCACGCGGAGCTGGGGTATCCACCCCGTAACTTTTCCGACCCCACTTGTTCTTTCAAGAAAACCCTCCGGAAGGACTTCTTTGTAACTTGCGTACTCGCTCGGAAAGCTTGCTTTCTGGCCCTCCGACGACTGACGCCGGAGGGACCAGAGGAAGCGGCGGCCGGAGCTTTCGAGCCCGACCGCCACTTCCTTTATCTGTGCCTCACTCAAACTCCCCTGGCTACCAAAACACACCACCAACACCGACTCTAAAGGCTGGCCGTCTAACCACCGGAGACACCCTGCTCCGCCGTTGTCCGAATCACTCATCGGGCCTTGATTCAGAATCGGGCCCACTGGGTACACCGGGGGGATTCTAGGGCCCAATCCAGAGAATGAATCCAATGCATGAGTCTCTAGGTCACTAAAAGTATTGATTATTATCCCCTTTGCTTTTCTATAGTCACGACTATAGTCAAGAAACCTGCATTAGGGAATTGATATTAATTTCCATCATATATTATTACCATTTACACAATTTGCAATATGTACATTTTTTAAATCTGTTCCGACTTATTAGATTGCAATCTATAATATATTTTAGCTAGGTTGCTAATTAATAAACATAATATATTACATCAATATCAATTTGCAACACAGTGACATTTTATATCAATTTGAAATATGCACATGCCAGCAACCTACCCTATACAAAAATGGGGAATTTACATTTGGTTCAAAAAAATGATTATATTTACAAATTGGTTCAAAGCATTTAAATAGACGTATAAAATATTTGCACAAAAGTAGAAAAAATGTATCTGTGCAAATTGTTTTGAACCTACTTGTAATTAGAGTAACTTTTTGGAACCTATTTGTAATTTTCCCTACAAAAATTAACTGATTGAGACCTATACAAATATTAACTATTGCAACCTAAAATATAGGAGTTTAAATTACAAATCGTCCCATAACTTTTTGACAAAATAGATTTGGTCCCAAAATTAACTTTTTATCAGATTTAATCCAATTTCTCTGACAGGATTCAATTTTGGTCCGAATTCTCACTTTGAAGTTCGAATTTGGTGATTTCCGACAAGGGTGTTGATGTGGCGTTTATGTCTACTATTTATATTTGATTTTTTCTTTACTTTTACAATTTTATTACACATAATATATATTTAAAAAATTTAAAAGAAAATGATAAAATCAAATATAATTAGAACATATGGACGCCACATCAACACTCTTCCCATAAATTTTCAAATTTCGGACTTCAAAACGACGTCGTATTGACTTTTTCGGCCGATTTGAGACCAAAATTGGACTTTGTTAAAGAATTTGAGACTAAATCCGATAAAAAGTTAATTTTGGGACTAAATATGTTTTGTCAGAAAGTTATGGGACGTTTTGTAATTTAAATTTTGCACTCCATATGAGTTGCAATCTGATAATTTTTTTATATATTGTAAATTGATATTAATTCTAATTTAAATGAATTAATTTCACAATGGTCTGTGCATTCGTTGTAATTCTTTCTAACCTATTTCGCCATTGGAGCTTGTCAAGGAGAACCATGGACAGGACGTCCGGTGGAACGGGTTCAGCGTAACTCGGTATAACCAACCCGGATTCCGAGTTCCCCAACTCGGACACATCCTGGTTATGATCGTCGTGGAGTGTCTGGCAATGGAGCATTGCGCCGAGGAAACTCGCCGGAGAAGGGTAGAAAATGTAGGAGGGGATACGGAACTCCTCCGCCACGTGGATCATGGAAGTGCAGAGCATGTCCACCACCACGGCGGCGACGTTAGGGCGGCGTGATCGGAGGTAGTCGGCGACGTTACGTCGTTGGCTGAGAACGAGGCTGTGAGTGAAGAATCCACGGGTTTCGGTGTTCCAATCGGGACCCGGTTCGGTTTGGGGAAGCTCGAAGAAGTTGACGGCGGCGGCGCCGCCGCCGGAGGCGCGGACTAAGTCGACGAAGGAGCTCGTGACGGTGTCGATGTAATCAGGGAGCTTCATTATGAGTACCGTCACTGAAATTTTTTTACCTATTGTATATATAAATACAAAACATTTTATCAATTTTTTAATCATTAATTTTAATTTAACAATAAAAAAATAAATCAAATTCATTTGGTGTTCTTAATTACATATTAGGCTTTAACAAATGTAAATTTAATATATAGAGTAGTTCTAGTACTGTCCACCTGAATGCACTTGAATTTTGAAAAAAAACAATACTCTATATAAAATAATACTCTAAAAAGTAATAATAATACTCTAAAAAGTAATAATAATACTCAAAATTGAATAACTATTCTATTAGAGAGTATCTAATACTCCTCCCGATTCAAAATGTTTGATGTTTTAGGATTTGTTGTGAGAATTAAGAAGTGGTATATAGTGACTATTATACCCTTATGATATATTGATTGAAAAAGAGATTTATGGAAGGTCAAATAGTTTATTTATGGTGTAACATTATTAAAAGGTAAGAAAAAATTATGAGTGATATTTTAGGGGGATTTAAATAGGGGCATAATAGGAAAATAAGGTGCAAAATACCCTAAACATTAAATATTTTGAAACAAAAAAAACACCCTAAAACATCAAACATTTTGAATCGGAGAGAGTATAAGTTTTATAATGCTCAATTTGACATATATTATGAATGGTTGCTCAATTTAGATTTTTATTTCGTACTTCACCATTTTAGTATTCTCCCGTCTTCTTCTAAATTATATATTTATCCATATTGAATGTTCCATTCGAAACTTCTCTCTCTTTTTTTTTTTTTTTTTTTTTTTAAGTAGTAAATGTGATTTCTATTTTTACTTTTTATACATTTAATACATTATTATTTAATTTCCGTGCAAAACACAAATGAGAAGTGGGATGCTTTGAACAAAATTGCTGGATATATGAAACATGTAAGGATATATGAAACATGTAATAAATAACTTTTCAAACCATCAATAATAATTCGACCCTACATCGAAAGAATAGTAGTAGTAGTTCTATAATTATATTACTATATTAATTATTATATAACACTAATGCGTTGATTAATAATGATTTAAGACACGCTTCACGTGTTTCACCAATCTCAAAATAATAATTCAATTATTTATAACTGACAATAAAGATAATGGATAACATGGTCATTGCCTCATTGGGCCAAATTTATCGATTTTAAGGAAAACAAATCAAATGTCATATTCCTCCCCTCCTTTTATTAAATATCATTTTAGCTTTTATATTATATTTTAATATATATTATTTTAATAATTTTTTATCGAATATTCCAATTTCATATTTCAATTACACCTATTCTGTTTTCATGACTAATTCAGATGATCTAAGGTAGGATGAGGGTCAAAATATGTATTATTCTCTTCTTTTCGTTAAACTCGTTGTTTTAATATTTTTTTGTGTATTTGTGCTACTAACATACTACCAGCAACTTTTACATCCTTGTTAAAAAGAAAAAGAAAAAAAGAAGGCACACCTATAAATTATTGGTAGGGAAAAAATAGTTTAAAATAATAATTAACAAATTAATAAATAAGTCGATAAAATATTTGCAATATTTTAGATCTACCTAGCTTAGAATTTAATTTTTAATATAAAAATGTATGTATACATGAAAACCAATTACTCCCTTCGTCCAATATTAGCAGTCTTAATTTGAGTATTATGAGGTATTGTGAGGCTCATTTTTCAATAAAGTTATTGTTTATGTAAAATATAAGTATAACATTTTTCATAAACAATCATTTTATTTATAAATGGGCCTCACAATACCTCACAATACCAACCAACTTATGACAAAAAATATCAATTAAAAAAGTAGGACTACTATATTGGATGGGGAAAAAGCAATTATATATTCTCATGATATTCATTAATTTATTTTTCACCTCAGCTAAGCTATGATTGATGTACAAAACTCAAAAACTTAAGTAATCTCAAAGAATTAGATTCTGTGCAACACAAATACATAGATCTTGAACTAAGCCATGATCGATGAACAAAACTCAAGAATGTGAATTAAACTAAAATAAAGTTAGAATTTGAATTCAGTACTGTATAAGATCGTCATCTGTGAGTTTATTATATATTTGTGCTGCACAAGACGGTTCTGTACCACACAAAAAAGTTAAGATGATAACATACCAGGAGGGAGATGGTTTTGATGATGAATGATAAGCTTTGCAAACTCCACGATCTGCACGTGCCCCATCACTGGCCATGGAATCGCCACCACTTCCGCACGTGCCTCCTCCATCTCTCTCTCTCTCTAAACTGATTGAATGCAACAAACACTTTAAACTTATACAAGTACTAGTAGTATTACTTATATTATATATAGACCTCTCTCGTTGGTGGGTAATTTACACTTTTATCCTCATCAGATTGTGTAATTCCTAAACTATCCTTGCGAGTCAGAATTCCTCGTCATCATTGGTTTAACTAGTATATATTCCTTCAACTTTCTTTCATGCTATTAAATATTTCTTGAAATCGACATGTGACCTTGGAAATATTGTATAGTTCATACTCATAAAACTTTGGCAGTAGGTACAAGCGCAACGGTGGGGAATAATATTTTAAAGGGTTAATTGCAAATAAAATCACAACCTTTTTGCAAATTGCAATCTAATTTAAACTTTTGAATCTTTGCAAACAAAACTTGTTTGGTTGCAATTTGAACCAAAAACTAATTTTTTTACCGTTCGAAAATGATGTTTCACATACCTGATAATGAATAAACAATCGTATTAATATGTTTAGATTGATTTGGGTGACAACGCATAATTAATCATTACGTTTGAGCAGATTAAAATTGGTCTTTTAGTTGAAATTGCTAACAAATTACAAATTGGGGTTTTGTTTGCAACGATTTAAAAGTTTGGATTAAATTACAATTTGCAAAAAGGTTGTGATTTTATTTGCAATTATCCCTATTTTAAAGGATTGTAAATGGGTGGCAAAATGAGATTAATATTTCTTTAAAAAAATCGTGAATTGACAATTTAAAAAATAGTAATTTTTAAAAGTTATAAATTGAGATCAAATCAGTTTCAATATAATTTTTACAATGTAGACATTTTTTTATTCTTGAAATTATCAATGAGAAAATATAATTTTGTAGGCAAAATTGTCTATCATTAAAAATTTCATAGATAATTCAATATTTTGTATTGCAATTTAGCTTGGTCGATTTGAGTTGATTCAGTCTAATTTGACTTTTGGGATTTTTAAAAGTTGTAGTTCTTAGATTATTCTAAAAAGTTATCGTCCTTATTTTACTAGCCCAAAAAATTACAATTCTCATTTTGTCACCCCTAATTAGGATCTCGGCATTAAGTTAAATTTTAAGATGATCTTTGCTTACTTGAGTTGTTCCATCTCAGTCAAATATTATAAAATGTTAACCACTTTTCTTTTTACCTAACATTTCATACAAGCTATTTATGACTTATATAGCATAATAATAATATATTTTGTACCGCATTGCATATTAGTGAGCGATGTCAAGATACATAGATGTAAAAATTACATTTTATAATATTTTTTCAAAACAACTTATAAGATACGGTTTAGTCTTTGCTCTTACAATATTAAAAGGTTGTATAACACTTTATCCGGATCTTATCCGCAAAATATAATGGGGATGTGCATGTGTATAATACTATAATGTAGGAGTATATAACAATTGAAAATATAAAATAACGGTATTCTATAATTTCTATTTCATGCTGGCAACTAAATTTATATTCTATTTAAATAATTTCAATGCTCCGTGTTTTTAGTTATCATGAATGTAACACGAATATGGACATGATACATTCATTTTGATATTTTTTATAATTATTTTGCAAAAGGTGACACAAAATATTCGAATATGCTTATAAAAATAACTAATAATAACTGAATCTAGTTACGTCGTAGTATTTTTCTGCATGGCAATAGCATCTATATATATACGTCTAGAGATTTGGATATATCCTATCCACTTTAGATCTAAGATGACTTTATCAAAAACTGATCCCCTAATCGCCGCCGCGAACGCCGACGCCAACGCCGTGGCGGTCAAGACTCCGCCGCCGGAGCGTCGGGTGGTGAAGACCCCGCCGCCGGACAGAATGGTGCAGACGCCGCCGCCGGAGAGGAGCCACGTGGAAAGTCCGCCACCCGGGAGGAGCGTCACGAGTGCTCCGCCGGAGAGGAATATCCCGAGCCCCCCGTCGGAGACGAGGGTGACATGTGGGTCGCCGGAGGGGAAGAAGGCGGCGGCGATGGGTGGCCGGTGGTTGAACAAGATTGTTGATGTGAAGGAGGCGAGGAATCAGATAATTTTTGCCCTTCCGATGATACTCACAAGTGTGTCCTACTATTTCATCCTCCTAATATCGGTTATGTTCGCCGGCCACCTCGGCGACCTCCAGCTCGCCGGGTCGAATCTCGCCAATTCCACCGCCGCCGTCACCGGTTTCTCCCTCATGGTAATCGGAAACTGTATCAGTTGTTTCATTAAAAAGTATTACTTTGATAGTAATACTGTATTATTTTGAGTTGTAGAGTAAAATGTATGTATCATATGTACACGATCTTACACAAGCTTTAATGTTTGGTTAAGTCCGCAATTCTAGGTCGAGCTCGAACTCGATAAATAAAAAAATGTGAAAATATTAATATTCGAGCTCGATTAAAACTCGTTCAGACTAGATGGTACATGTTGAGTAATTAGTTGCTAAAAAAAATCTTCACCTTAATGTGTGTCCATATAATTCTATATTTGATTTGACATAATAAAATAAAAGCTTGTTTCAACTTGGTTCGATTCGGTATTTATACTGCACATACTTTTATATTGGTAAAGTCTGAGTTTCGGCTTGAGTTCGATAAATAAATAAATAAATAAAGAGGTATAGTCTTATATGCAACGGGTACATTGTGCAACTCAAATGTAATTTTAAAAAGTTGCCTCTATTATTTTTGAAAACTTGTCTCTGCTTTTACTGAAAAATGTATTTACCAAGGGTAATTTTTTAAGAATACACTTACGTTGCATGGTGCACTTGATGCACAAGAGATTTACTTATTAAAAAAAAGTAAGAATATTAAATTGTTCACTCAATAAAAGCTCGAACTTGAAATTAACAAGTTTGAACAAGGTTCAATTATAGCACTATGTACCTACATTATGTTGAGTATGTTAGAAATTTGATGTGTGTAGACGAAGATTCAATTACTTGTGTCTCTGACTCGAGGTAGTTGTAGCCCTACATGCGTTATGAACTTGCTAATTTATGTTTGGTTTGTAGGTTGGATTAAGCGGGGCTCTTGAGACATTATGTGGGCAAGGATATGGTGCAAAAATGTACACAATGTTGGGAGTATACCTCCAAGCATCATGCATCATCTCCATAATTTTTTGCATTGGTGTTTCTATCTTATGGTGGTTTTCAGCCCATGTTTTAAGTTTATTACATCAACAAGGAAACATAGCAGAAACAGCTGGAGTGTATATGAGATACTTAATTCCTGGATTATTTGCCTATGGATTCTTGCAAAATATGTTGAGATTTCTTCAAAGTCAATCTGTTGTCTGGCCATTAGTGGTGTGCTCGCTCGTGCCCCTAGGCCTGCACGTCGGGATCGCCTATTGTTTGGTTCATTTGACGCCGCTTGGCTTTAAAGGTGCGCCTATTGCAGCTTCGATTTCATTGTGGATTTCGACTACCATGCTCGCAATATACGTGCTTACGGCCAAGAAAATCAAGAAGACGTGGGAAGGATTTAGATTGGAGTCACTAAGACATGTATTGAAGAACTTGAAGTTGGCTTTGCCTTCAGCGGCTATGGTTTGGTGAGAAACGATCGATATTGTAATTTGAAAGCGAGAGACAAGTATTATTTGACTAACACTTTTCATTACATAAAACAGTCTTGAATTTTGGGCGTTTGAGATTCTTGTTTTGTTAGCCGGATTGATGCCAAACTCCAAGTTCACTACTTCGCTTATTGCAATGTGGTAAGTTATTGTTTTTTATTCATCTATTTCATAGGTTATTGCTAGTCTATTTTTGGGTTAATTGCAAAACTAGGCCCATAGGGAAAAAAAATTAATTTGCATGCAAATGTTTCTTTTGTCAATCAGCCTAAAAAGTTTCGTCAAGTTTATTGACGGAACGTATATGACTTTTTAGGATTTGTTGCAAAACTAGTAAACATGAGAATTTTCTCTAGGACTAGTTTTGCAATTAACTCTTTAAAAATCAAATGGTTTTCATTCATAATTTAATGAATGAAATTAAAACTAAATAAAGAGAATCATTTTCGAGTATAGATGATGAAATCGAAAAATTCTTGTGGGACTAGTTTTGCAATTAACACGTCTATTTTCTAATCTTGTCAAAAAATTGTGTATTCAGTGTGAATGTAGAGAACATCTTCTACATGCTTGCTTACGGTCTTAGTGCTGCAGCCAGGTAACAAGAAAATAAAACGTATTCCTTCAAATTATCTCTTGATTATGGTTTTCTATTACACACATTTTCAGATGATACATGTGCAATAAGAATAAATGTCATTTGTTTATGCTTATTACATATTGTTCATCTAAAATGTGTAAGAGAAAATCACAATTGCCGTTTTTCACCACACATTTTAGCTAATCAATATGTTTATTGTAGCACAAGAGTGTCAAACGAGTTGGGAGCTGGAAATCCCGAACTAGCAAGACATGCTATGGGCGTCACTCTTAGGCTAACCATTACATTTGCAATTTTAGTAATTACAGCAATATGTTTAGGTCATAGAGTATGGGCTCGACTGTTTACTAACAGCAGTGATATAATTGATGCATTTGGTACGATGACACCCTTCCTTGTAGCATCTGTATTGTGCGATTTTGTCCAAGGAATCTTATCAGGGGTAGCCAGAGGATGTGGATGGCAACATTTGGTTGTGTTCGTTAACCTCGGAACATTTTACCTCATTGGCATGCCCGTTGCTGTTCTTCTTGGATTCAAGGTTAAACTATATGCAAAGGTAAGTAAGTATAAGATGGACTTTTTGTTATATATAGTATTAAACAACGTCTATGCATAAATTGAACTTTAGTGGTAACTTGACGAAATCTCTTGATGCAGGGATTATGGATTGGCTTAATATGCGGTCTAACAGCACAAACAACTGGACTTTTACTACTTACAAAGTTCACAAAATGGAAAAAAATGGATGTATCCAAACATCAACATTCATCGGCAGAACACCGGACAAAGATGACTGATACTCATGTATGAATATTTTATGTTTACTTATAATGGAAACAAAGGAAAATTCAAAGCACTTTATTGATCAATACACTATCAAATTGAGGCAAGCATTGTTGTAAAAATTTAAAAGTGGAGTTTTAACTTGTTTGATAGTTAAATATCCTCACAAAATTTAATATTGTTGATCAACTTGATCCAATGGTTACAAGTTGCTATTTGGAACATCTTAAAGAATTCTTGCCAATTGTAAATATGAGGAATTATCTAGATGTTGCTCCTAAAAATGTGACAACACTTCCCATTTCTTTTAGAAAAGTTAAATGTTGGACACAATTCATAAACCATATATGTGGTTGTTGTTCCCAAATGAAGTTGAAATACTTAAAATTTGATTCAACATCTTTGCTCAAAACTTATTTGAATTCAACTTGATATATTAAACAAGCTTGAAACTTAATTTTATGTTTGCATGGCAAAGTCTATAGCTCGAAAATGATACTTAAAGAAAGACTAGCTGAAAATTTATAGCAATTTTGGGCACCAACAAGCAACTCTTTTGGTGGTGATTTTAGAAATAAGTTCAAGCTTGTTTAAAAGCTTTCTCAGCTAAAAGATATTGAATCAAATGACAAAGCCACTTTATCATAAATAGTAGTCATCTACATTTCTATTAAATCCATTATATTATCTAGAAAAAGATCTGGCATTTTATTTACTTTGTCAAATTTTATCTTAAAGGCAAAGATTTGTAATTATTACCATGAATATAATTTACTAATATCTTAGGTTGAAACAACTAATACCTTTAGTGAAAATAACTAATACCACTTCAATCAATACTTTTAATGAAAACAACTTTAGTGTAATTCACTAGTGTAATTTACTAACATTCCGTCAAAGAAATTTCGCTATGAATATCAATTCACATAAAACCTTTAATTGTTGAATACACTAAAACATGCATGACTTTATCAATTCAAATCAAGATAATATAGAACGAAACAAGAACAAAATTCTTGAATCTCTTCTCCACCAAACAACTAAGTTTGAAGTAACTTAACTAAAAACAAGATCAAGACTCATAATTCTTGCAAGAAATTAGGATCCTTTTTCTTGGTGGTCTTCCTCTTCTTGAATTTATTAGCAGCTGCTTTCATCACTTTTGCCCATACCTACACATACCAAATTGTATTATAAATCTCACAATTAACCATTTAAATCTAAAAGTCCAAATTTTTAGACAACATTGAACAAACTAAGAGAACATACACCAAAATCCGGACATACCTTTGGGCTCGAGGAAGACGAAGAGAGGCGTCGCGAAGAACTGATCGGAGAAAACCCGAAAGATCGCCTTTTTCTCCTCTTCATCTGACCGCATCTACTCACATTATTAAGCAAAGTATCTGTGAATTTCCTCTTGAGCCTAGCCGCAATTTTCTTGGTGTTTTCCAGCAACCCCACCTCATCGTTTCCATAAGAGAGCTTCCGGGAAATCTCAAGGCGGTCGCGGCCGAAATCCGGCGGCGGAGGCGGCGGCGGAGGAAGCAGGGGAGACCAAATGGAGCTCTGGGAGTAGTCGAAATCGAAGGCGGAGTTATCGGGGAACTTGCAGAGGAGGTCAGTTGACATGGTGGGTACGAGATATTCCACCACCATTAGCGGCGGTCCGTCGCCGGAGATGGGCGGCATTGGGGTTTTGGTTTTGGTTTATGGGAAGAAATAAAAAGGGAACAGAGGTTTTTATCGGTTAAGGAAGTTAAGAAAAGTAGCCGTTGGAGTTGAAATTTGGTACAGTGGGACAAATTATTTATTGCTAGGAAACAAATAGTGGCAAATTTTATTAATTATTGTGAAATAGTTAAATATTGTAGCATGTGTTATGAGATTCAATGTCTATATAAATTCAAATAAGAGCATCCAAAGATTATTTTTTGGAAGTATACAAAAAAATTTCAGTTTTTGTAATTATGAACGGTTTAGTTTTCCACCATTTGTAAGAATAAATTAGTAGTACTAGTAGTTCTCATTTCTCAATGGTGGGGGAGACCGAGAGCACGAGAAAGGTAAAAATAGTCTATGTGTTTGTTAAACGAAACGAGTTGTTCGTGAGCTCGGCTCATTAAAACTCGACTCGTTAGATTATTCGAGTTCGAGCTCGAAAAACACTCGATTGTTTTAACTCGACTCGTTAAACTCAATAACTAATTTTTTTTATTCCGCTAGGCTCGTTAAACTCGTTACGAGTCGAGCCGAGCTCCTATTATTACTCGTTAATATTAACGAGTCGAGCTCGAGTACTTGATACCCGAGGTCGGCTCGAATAACAGCGCTATATGGGATAGAAGCATTTTACTTCCATATTTCACCTTTTTCAAAATAGTTCAAAGAAAGATAAATATACGAATTTAATCTCTTTTTTTTTTTTTAATTGTACAATTTACATTCTAAATTTCACCGGGTTGACAAAACTTCATAGTTTTTTGACATGCGCACGCCCTGTACACGTTCAATTTTGAGATGTTCGGCGAACATTCATTTTAAAAAGGTAAATCAAACCTGAAAAGCCCTAGAAATCCTTCTCCAATTTTTTCCGACAAACATTAAAATACTTCCCAAACCTCTAAAACATTAAAACTATTTATTAATAGCCTAGTCAACATGTTTGTTTGAGTTGAACGCTCACGTTGCCCACTACATATCAAAAATCGATGGTGTTTTGTCGTTTTTTGGCGAATTTGTGACCTAAATTGTACAATTCACCAAAAAATTGAACTAAATTTATACATTTATATTTTTTGGGACCATTTCAAAAAAATTGAGTTTTCTATCCCTATGTGGTTTACATCTTGAGTTTTTAAAATAGTAGATGGTCGTTAGACTTTCATGTCACACAAAATTAGTAAATCTCTTATATTCTTAAATGTAGCCATTTTTGTGAATGGGATCTATTATCTTCTTCTCCTAGCAAGAAATTCCTTTTGGATCCACTCAATTATTTAATTTGATGATTACTACATATGTGTTATTGTTTAATTTGTAATGCATGAGATTAATATTACATATAGCTAATTTTTATATGGGTTTAGTGCATAGAATATTCACTCAACAGTATATACTTTTCAATATAAATAACTTCAATTATTGATTGAATGCACCTATGCATCGTTGACTGAATCTGCAGTATTTGTTATTTCGTAGGTGACTTTTTTCATTTGATAAATGAAGTCTTCCTATTGATTTTCTAAAGGATAATAATTATTTGTCTTAAAAAATAGAGAGTCTAATTTTCATTTTCTAAACATAAATTCTTATTCTATGAGAAATATAATTTCTTATTCTTAATTTTCCTACATAAGCTCCTCTCATTACTAGCACCGCTAAAACCTCCCCAATAAACCCCAATTCGCCGGTAATGGCAATGGCCCTCCGCCGCCGGATTTTCACGCCCATTTCTCGCTGCACCCCCTTCCGCCACTTCTCCGCCGCCGCCGCCACAAAGTCGCCTCCTCTAATCTACGATTACACCACCAACTCGACCTCCCCCACCACCGCCGACGAATCTATCCCTCTCCAGCTATTCTCATGGGGCCGCGGCGCCTCCGGCCAGCTCGGCGGCGGAATTGAGGAAATCAGGATGTATCCTGCGCCGGTATGCACCATCAACGTCCCACCTAATTTCTCCCTCTCCAGCTCAATCCCCGGGCGTCTTCCCCAAAATTTGAATTCCGATCCGACCCAATTGGAAGTCGGGATTTCGTGTGGGCTTTTCCACTCCGGATTGGTGGTGGATGGGAAGCTCTGGATATGGGGGAAAGGAGACGGCGGCCGCCTCGGATTTGGGCATGAGAATCCGGCTTTTGTTCCCACTCTGAACCCTAATTTGGAATCGGATGTCAGAAGTATTGCTCTCGGTGGACTCCATTCCGTCGCGCTCGATGTTGTTGGCCGCATCTTTACTTGGTTAGTAGTTTACTATTATTAGGAAGTAATGAATTTGAAACTTGAAAGAATTATCATGTTTTGCTGAGTTTATACATAGTCAATATTGTTTTAATTCCAATTGCTCTTCTGTTCTTTATAGCATTATTGCTACTTTGATAAAAACTGTGATTTGTGAAGTATATGTATGTGGTGCTTAGTTTTATGATTTTTTGTGAAGTTTGAAGTTTTGGTTGCTAGTTTCAGTATGTTTATGTAATTTAACTTCAATATGCTTCTTATAAACAGCATTATTGTGACATTGCCGTTTCTGCTGATGACCGTTAAAGCTATATTTTTCTTGGTAAAGGTTTCTCAAGCTTTCTGTCAAACAAAAAACAATTGTTTGTGACAGCTAGTTATGACACATAAATTCACACAGTATTAGTAAAAGAGCAATCTGTACTTTATGCTTGTATGGCACGATTAAAATGCTTTTACTTTTTCATTGCGTGAGAGAATTTACTCTGTGATTTGTGAAGTATGTTTATGTGGTGTTCAGTTTTATGATTTTTTGTGAAGTTAGAAGCTTTGATTGCCAGTTTCAGTATGTTTATATAATTTGTAACTCCAATATGCTTCTTATAAACAGCATTCCCGATGATCATTAAACCGATCTTTTTCTTGGTAAAGGTAACTCAAGCTTTCTGTCAAACAGTATTAGTAAAAGAACAATCTGTACTTTAATGCTTGTATGACACGATTAAAATGCTTTTACCTTTTCATCGCGCGAGCTCTATCTCGTTCCAGATAGACATAACGTAAACCTTGCTGATTTTGTTGTTTGTTAATGAATGCATCGAGGTTTGCATTGCATGTGCTAGGCACCCCATTGATTTGCATTGGTATATCGTTTGCAAATCTTGATACGTTTTTTTACGAAATGAAGTTTTCAGGGGCTACGGTGGGTTTGGTGCACTTGGGCATTCTGTCTATCACCGAGAGCTGTTACCTAAATTGGTTGAAGGATCTTGGGATGAAGAAATGTGTCATATTGCAACCAGTGGTACACATACAGCTGCTATCACCAAATCTGGTTAGATATTTTCTTCAGTGTTCCTTATTCATTTTCCTATTTCTTTTAAGCAACAATTCAATCTTGTAGTTCTTTCAATAAGTCAACCTCTCGGGATCACTAAAGCCTTAATTGTGCTAAGTTTCCAGCAATTGCAATGTCGATATACGTAAATTAATTCAGATGGCTAAGGTATTGCTGTAACCTTTCCCTTTGCTTGTTCTAGTGGGTACTTAGTCTTTCATCTAAACCCAAGCACTGTCCTTTGAGCTAGTTTTTCTTGCCTCAGTGTTGGGCTTCTGTCTTTATCAGTTTCACCACTTGTATGCTTAAAAAATGTGTCGGAAAAAACAACCCGGGTGACACCTGCCTGATGTCCACCCCTAATGGTGGGTCTGTTGCACGTGAATTTTATTACTGCATGCTTTTAGTATACATATGGCTATATATTTAACCAATTTATTGTCACTAACTTTGTTGACCATGATATCATGATGAAGGCAAACTGTACATTTGGGGACGAGATGAAGGGGATGGTAGATTGGGCCTTGGGCCTGGTCGTGGCCCAGATTTCGCGGGTGGTCTCAGCACGCCTTCTCATGTCAAAGAAATGCGTGAGCCGGTAGCTGCTGTTTCATGTGGTGGCTTTTTCACAATGGCATTGACTGAAGATGGCCAGCTCTGGAACTGGGGTGGTAAGGCTTCCATTTTATTCACTGTTTATCTTGCACCTTCAAGCATAAACTAATGAGAGGTGAAGATCAAATTCTTGGACAATAAATAAACTGAGATTAGAGAGAAATTAATTGACCAAATAATAACATTTAACTAGAACCATTTGACTTTCTATTGACTATCATAGCTCGAGATTTTAAGAATAGTATCTCTGTGTTTCTCTGTAGCCAACTCCAATTATGAGCTTGGTAGAGGTGACAAAATTGGTGGCTGGAAACCTCAACCCGTTCCAGGCCTCAAAGATGTTCGATTAGTTCAGATGGCTAGTGGTGGATATCATTCTCTTGCTTTGTCAGGCATGTTCGTTGCAGAATCTTATAACTTCAATTGGTTTTCTGTCCACACATTCATCTTATACAGTATAGTTGGTGTCTAATATTTCAGATAAAGGAGAAGTTCTTTCTTGGGGTCATGGTGCAAATGGTCAACTAGGTCATGCTTCCCTTCATAGTCGAAAAGTTCCTGAACCTGTTGAGGCATTAGCTAACGAGAGGGTCACCTATATTGCTTGTGGAGGTTCATCATCAGCAGCTATAACTGGTATATAAGAAAGACCAAATCATAATATTTGGCACTCTTTTTTGAACACTTTCTATTCTTCTATACGGGTGTTTTTGTGCGGCCTTTAATTGATTAAATAATCACTTCTAAGTTGCTTCGGAGAAGCAGTCATAGTCCAACTTTTTGTTACCAAAAAGCGCTTCTTCTTTAACATTGTACACTTCAAACAAAACATACTTTTGTATTTTAATACAAAAGTCAATTTAAATCACTTTCTTTGTGCTTAAATAATTTACCAAACTAATATATCAACGATAACCGAAATGAATTCTTTTATTGTTTAGACAAGGGGAAGTTATACATGTGGGGCTATGCAGCAGACAGTCAACTAGGGGTACCTGGACTTCCGGAGATACAATCATCACCCGTTGAGGTTAAATTTCTCTCGGACGAAGATGGATTGGAGAATCACTGCGTGCTTGCCGTTGCTGTCGGCGCTTCTCATGGAATGTGCCTCGTTTCAAGGTCAGTTTGCTAACGAGTAAACAAACTATCCCCTAACGCTATCCTGAAATATAGGAACGGGTAAATTTTGGCATAATCGTTGTATCTTTACTGTATTTTAACGTTATACTAGGATATTGTCCTCTACCTTTTCTTCCTCATGCTTGATCAAGATATCAAATGTTTTTTGTCTTGATCCTCTATAAGACACGGAATTACAAGGTTTGAGTGTACAGAGTTTTTTACTCAGCCGTAAAAGTTTATGGGGTGTGCTTGTTATGATTCTTGCATCTTTTTTTTGATATTTACAACATAATAGGAAGTTACAATATATTGTATTGCATATTTCGATCGAAACGAACTATTCGGAGAATGAGTTTGATAGTAGTGCGCAAAATGGTAATGGGTATGCTCGTTTTTGTTGTGTTGTTTAATTTGTATATTTGAATGGCAATCATTACCATGGAAGGTGATTGGTTTAATGAAAATTTATGATAGTAGAAAGTATCATTAGCTTATTTTTGTATTCAAAATTATAATATTATGCATTAATAATGCTTAAAAGGGGTACCATAACATTTTTTTTTTTAATTTCACTATAAGACCGAAGTTTAAAAACTACATACCAGAATTCCTTTTAGAGTGTTTTATTTTACAAATATCATCTAACTTGATAGTAAAAAAAAAAAAAAAAAAAAGATTAAGTTTTGTGGAATTTTTTTGAATGTCAATCTTAAAAACTGAACGCTCGAAACCTTTTTGAGTGTTCTATTTTATAAATATGATCTCACTTCACAGCAGTGTTCTAAAAGTCGTTAGTCACTAGTCAATCGGACTATCGGGGTCTAGGCTGAATTTTAAAATTACACACACAAACTTGTTTTCGAGTGTTTTATTTTACAAATATCATTTCACTTGGTAGTACGAATGCAATTTTTTCTTCCGCCTTTAAAGGGTATCATTAAAGTTTTTTTTTTTTAATACCAGGATAAACTCAAATTTTAATTTTATTTTACAAATATCACTTCACTTGATACTATAATTTAAAGAGAATAAAGTTTCGTAGAACATTTTTTAATGTCAAATTTTCCTCTGCCATCAAAAGGTTACCATCACCAGCTTTTTCAAATTTCAAGATAAGGACGAATTTTAAAAAATACACGAACCCCATTTCGAGTGTTTTATTTTAGCATTATCATCTACCCTTTTAAGTTTGTAAAGAAAATTAATATTAAAAAAAATTCCATAAAAACTTATTCCTTTAAAATTTTATTTTTAATTGAGATGATATTTGGAAAATAAAACAGACGAAAAAAAGATTTGGGTGTGCATTTTTTTTAAAATTCGGCCTTATCATGAAATTTTAAAAAAACTGTGATGGTATGGTACCACTTTTAAGTTTATAAAAAAGTTAAATTTTAAAAAAAATTGTGATGGTACTCCTTTTAAATTTGTAAAAAAAGTTAATAATAAAAGAATTCCACAAAATACTTATTTTTAAATGAGATGATATTTGTAAAATAAAACACACAAAAAATGGGTTTGGGTGTGCATTTTTTAAAATTCGACCTTATCGTGAAATTTTAAAACACATCCTTTTAAAAAAAAATTATATGAGATAATATTTGGAGAATAAAACACTAGAAAAAAGGGTTTGGTTGTGCATTTTATGATATTCGACCTTATCGCGAAATTTGGAAAAAACTGAGTTGATTAGTATGAACTGCTTTCATTTAATATATTTAATTATTTTAATTAAATATATTACATATTAATCGTGCACTATATCTTTTGCAATGCTTTTGACTTGACTAGCTAGATTGGATCTATGGAAGTAGTAATCATGTTATGTACCCTACTTGCCATAGAATGGTCCAACTGCCTCCCATTTCATTTTCATTAAATCATTTACTCCAACAACAATCTTTTATGTCGCATAAAATTTAGGCAAAAAGTATATTACCATTAATGGATATTGAAATGTGATAAAGATTGATCATTTATATAAAATTATTAATCTTATACAATTAGTCCTTTTCTTTTACTAGCGTTGTCCTTTTAATTGATAATATTACTTCACCATAAACTATTTTTTAAGTGAATTTCAGGATCAAGAATGGAGTGGATTTCAGTATAAAATATTTATACTGTACATCTAATTTGCACTGTTAATGGATTTATCAGTTATATTTTAAATGCAAAACCACACCATTAAGTTGGTGCAATTGTAATTTTTTTTTTCTTTGGTTGCAAATCGCACCAATCGCACTTCGTAGTTATAATTACTATAATTTAATATTCAACATTTTAAATTACTAACTCCATTAATTCCTCAACCAAGTCCATAAAGTAATAAACCATGTTCACTTTTTCCAATCCAAAATCTTAGCCTCTATATATAACAAGTCATGTGTTATAATTTTATTATAATGTTCGATTTCTTTTAACATATTTTTAAAGAGTTAGCTCCAAAAATTTATCATATAATGGTGTTCAAAGATATTATTTTATTCATATATATATATATATATATATATATATATATATATATATATATATATTCTAACATTGATTCAATTAAATATGATGTCACTAGCTCAAGTGACATTATTGGCGAAGTGATATAGCTTAAGTGGTTAGAGATTTCGGTCATTGATTCGAGTCACGGCTTATCAATAAAAAATAAAAGGCAAATTCTCATATGTACCAAGTGCTCGGTGCACTCACTCAACAATTGACCATGTTTATATTGAAAAGTATGATTCGATTACACTGAAAAGTTTACACAAAAAAAAAAGGTTTTAGTGTAAACTTTTCAGTATAAATAAGGTCAACTGTTAAGTGATTGCATCATACACCAAGTGCACAATAGAGTTACTCGGAAAAAAATGATGTCACTAAGTTAAATTCACACTAATTTTATCTATTAATATATAGTTTTTCATTCTAAACCGTCAAACCGCAAAAGATCGAAACTGTTTAAAACCGCACGATCAAATTTGCATGAAAAAATCACGATTTAAAATTGTACAATAAATCAAACGCATGCGGCAAATGTAATTTGAATTTAGTCTTGAATAAAAAAACACCATAAAATCATACAATTAATCACCTTAATATCAATATTATATGGTATTTTTTCTATGCTGAGAATACATCTATTATTTAACAAATAAATTAATAAAAGAAGAACATATATCTATCGTTGTCAATGGAAGCTTTATTTGGAAGTATGAACAAGAAAAGAGCAGAGGCTTTACTAGAAGTAAAGGGCACATGAAAGTGAGGGAGGGAGATAATTAGATCTTATTTACTGATGGGGCCCACATGCACCGACACCACCAAGCATGTGCAAACCCCCGCTGCTCTGCGTGCACCCATAAATGATTGTAAATTCGTAATGCGCTCTTTTTTTTCAAAAAAAAATAAAAAAATACTTTCTTCGTCCCTAAAAGTTGGTTCTGTATTTTTGCACGTAGTTTAATGCGATATGACGGAGAATAATTATCGTTTTTTAATAAAATGATAGTTTAATGAAAGTACGTGAAATAAATTACTTTCCATTAACGATCATTTTATTAGAAAACGAACATCAGAAAATCATGTAATACCCTCCAAGATATCGCATTAAACCACGTAAAAAAATTGAACCAATTTTTAAATAGTTTCAACATTATATATAATATATGTATATGTGCGACCCCTCTTGAGATTTAAATAACCATTCCCTCTCCTGATTTCAAACTTTTTGGTTAATGGAATTTAAATAACACTATGTTTTGTTAGAATTTGGTTAAGGATGGGGAAAAAGATAGTTTTAGTCCTATAACTTTTCACCTTTTTGGAATAGTTTCAAGAAATATAAATGTATGAATTTAGTCCCATTTTTTTTTTTAAATAGTACACTTTACATCTTGAATTTTATTGAATTAACAAGATACCACCGTTATTTTTACATGCGACCAACACGTGCACGTTCAATTTGGAGATTTTCGGTGAACGTTTTAAGAATGTAAATCAAACTTGAAAAGCCATAGAAATCCTTTCCCAGTTTTTTCGACCAAAACATTAAAATTCATTCTAAATCCAGTCTTCCAAAATATTACAACTATTTATTAATAACATAGTCAACATGTTTGTCTAAGTTGAACGCTCACGTGCACGACATATGTTAAAAAAACAACAGTGTTTTATCACTTTCGGCGAATTTAGGACGTTACAATTTACAAAAAATTGGGACTAAATTTGTACATTTATCTTTTTTTGGACCACTTTACAAAAGTTGAAAAGTTATAAAAATAAAAATGTTTCTATGTGGTTGAATGAAATGTAATGTTAATGACTATTTTCTTTGACAAATGGAGAATTTATTAGTTGTTGCATTCCAGCTATAGCATGGCACACAACAATTAGTTAAAAAAATATTAAGTGCATGTCCTATGTTTCTCTACCTATTAATTGAAATTAAATTCATTTTATTCTAACAACCAATCTGGTTGTGGTGTAAAAGGTTATAAATGTTGAATGCGTCCAAAAAGGTACATCATTATCATAAATAATTCTTTCACCCCCAAATGAATGTTCTCATTATCATAATTAATTCTTTCATCCCCAAATGAATGTTCTAAATAATGTTATTGACAAATTAAATTGATCCCGATAAAAATATAGCAAAAATTATTTTAAGGAACTACAAGATAACATGTTAGGTAATACTATTTTCTTTGCAATAGAAGCTCTAGCCATCTTTTGTACCCATGGATTAATTAGTATAATAGAATAATATCGTACAATGATATGATAGGGAAAAAAAAATCATTATAATACCCTCTCTATTTCAAGGTAATTTGCACCTTCACTTTTACACAGAAATTAAAAAAAAATGTCGAAACATATATATATTTTTATAAATGTGCACACAAATCAATTTTTTTATGGAGTGTGGAAATTAATGTGGGACATTCAAGTAATACAAGTATGCAAATTGATCTAGAATGGAGGGAGTAGTAAATGTGTGACATTTGATGTAAATAAAAATAAATTAATAAAAAACTTGTATTGAGATAGATCAAAATGGAAAACTTTTATCTGGACGGAGAGTATTTTAATCACCAAGAAATTGACAACTATTTCTAATCAAAATACTTCCTTCTTGTCATTTTCGATTGTCCGTTTGTTTTTTTACACGAATTATAATACGAAAATTGTTTATTAGTATTTGTAGTGATAAAATTATTTTTTTATTAGTATTACGGTAATTAAAAGATGCACAAAAATAAATAAAATTGATTTTAGTGAAGGGGCAATGAAAATGGAAAGATAGCTAAAAATGCGGATTTGGATCCAATGCTGTACAAGAGTGTCATGTATAATACAAATACATGGTGACACCAATTGGTGTCACCCACCATGTATTTGCGACATGACGCTCCTGTATAGCACTGGATACAAGTTCTAAAAATGCAGCACTAAACATGATCAAGAAGTTGCAAGACTATCAAGTACATTCACAATCACACCTACAATTGGAAAATAAGAGTGGATTTCTATTCTAATTTCGTACTTCATATACTATAAATTTATATTTAATACACATCACATTTAATTAAAGATAATATGAAATCAAGAAAGCAAAACTAAATTCAAACTCGTTCTATTCTATACAAATTCGATACTATACTCCAAAAATTCTATGGAACGCAAGATTTAATAATCTACATTACGATTATTACCTCTCTTGTGTTGCATAGAATCGAACACAGTCGATTTAGTTTAAAAAAAAAAAAAAAAAAATCTTTAACTATAAACTATAGAATCCTTTGAACAATTAATCCAAAGAATTGGAGCTTGGATTATTATGAAAAGCAGAACACTGATACGCCGGCCGGGAGAGCTGGTCGCCGGCGCTGGCGGGGCACGCCGCCAGCCCCAGCGGCGGCACCGCCATGCAATTGTAGGAAACACAGACCGCGGCGGCGTCGGGCAGCGTGGACCCCACCTCGAGGGCGAATCCGGTCAGGTAATTATGCTGGAGGTAGAGCGTCTTCATGGTGCCCGCCTCCACGCTCGCCACGTACTCCTCGGGCACTGCCCCGGTCAGGCGGTTGTTGTTGAGGAAGAGCGCCTCCGCACCAATGAGGGCAACGGTCAGCTCCCCGGTCAGGGAGTTGTGGCTCAGGTCCACCGTGGACCCCACCGATGGCTGCTGCCACGGTGGCGATTGTGGGACCCCGCCCGAGAAATTGTTCCGTTGGAGGAGCAGCGATGTGACGGTTGGGCGAAAGAGGGACCACGGGATGGGCCCACTGAATTTGTTACTGCTCAGGTCCAGGTACGCCAGCGACGCAAGCGATTGCAGCCCATTGAGTGGGCCCCAGATGCGGTTATTCCCCACCGAGAAATACCGGATATCCGCCGGCATTTTCAACGGCAGATTACCGGAGAAAAAATTATTACTCAGATCCACGTGGAGAACCTTTTCCGGTAAAGCAACCGGCATTTCGCCGGAGAGTCTATTCGAAGCCAGAACAAAAACCTTCAGCTGACTCGCAGCCGTCAGCGACCGCGGCACGCCGCCGGAGAGAAAATTCCGGCTGAGGTCGAGGGTATGAAGTTCCGGCAGCGTGAAAATCTTCGCCGGAATTTTCCCGGTGAGGCGGTTGTTGGTGAGGGAGATAACTTTCAGACCACGGAGGTTTCCGATCACCGCCGGGATGGGGCCGGTGACAATGCCGGAGAAGAGAATAAGCTGCGTGAGATCTGTCAAATTTCCGATCGCCGGAGACAGAGTTCCGGAGAGGCCAGGGGAGTCGGAGAGGCCGGTACCTAAGGAGAGAATAGAAACGCGGGAGGCAGGGGAGCACGTTACGCCGGCGAAGGAGTCGCAGGGGTCGGCGGCGGCGGAGAAGTCCCACGTGGAGAAGAACGGCGCGGCAGCGGCGGCGGGAATGTCGGTTAAGGAGTCCTTGATTTGGCGGAGGGCGGCAAAATCAGAAGGATTGATGCCAGAAACAGAGTTTGTGAAGAGAAGGGAGAGAATGAGATACAGAGGAGAGAGAAAGGTGGTTTTGGCCATATTTCGATTTCTAGAGAGAGAAAGGTGGGGGGAGATTGTGAATTTGAGTATTTGTGTGTGTGTAATTGGAGGTGTGGGAGTGTGTGCAAAATAAGGGGGTCAATTTTTGGTTTAATCAGTAAACTGGTATGGCAGTGAGACAGTGTGACAATATATGTGAGGGAGAATTTGGATCCAGTATAATATCTTCTGTTTTTAATTTCATTTAATATCATTATTATGTGAATTATTAAAATGAGGCTACGGTTGGTGTCATATATGTGGACATTTTGGTATTTTTCAATCAAAACAAAAAAAACACGGGAAGTGACATGATGGTAAATAATTTGGGAGTATGTTGGATTTTTCAATGCATGTGTTTGCAAAAAAATTATTCTTTTGCTGAAATCGATTTTATCCTCGAATTCTTTTTGAATTTTCTATATTTTTGTAGAATTTTAAAAGGGAAGAGAGAAACAAATGGTTATTTGTATTTTGAAATATGTCACTTGGCTGATATGGAAAGGAAAAAAAATGCAAAAATCTTCAATTTTACGGACTTTTCGTGTGAAAAAGTGGTTGATGAATTGAAGGCAAGAACTTGGGGCTAGATCGAGAAGAGATACCGGAACATTTAGTTTAGAAATTTGCTATCAAATCCTAAATTAGTCATGGGAGTGTAAGATTTATCAATCTTTGAGAATGTATAGAAGTAGCAAAAAGAATGTGTGTAAGGTATTTCTTATACCAATGTAACATATCATTCCTTTTGTTAAATAAAAGTTGGTTTTTTGATTAAAAAAAAAAATTAAGTAGTTTAATTTAGTGATTATGAGAATAATTGCTTAATAATAAAAAATTTGCAAAAAATAGTAGAAGCTACTAAAAGCACTAATAACCAATTTATAAATTATAGCTTTTGTTAAATTATATAATCACTTAAAAGAGTAATAAAACACTTTAAAATGTTTTACAAAAGTAAAAATAAAAATAAAAAAATTATTATAAGTGGACACAATCTCTTACAAACACACATTATATGTCCCTGAAAATTGATCCTGTTTTTTTTCCACATAGTTTAATACAATATGTCGGAGGATATTACGGGATTTTATAAGGTCAATTTTTTAATAAAATGATCGTTTCAAAATGATTAAATGCAATATGTCGAGATTTCAAAATTCGTCCAAATTTCAGATCAAACATCCCTCGGAAATGTTGCTAGTTAGCTTTGTTTGGAGTGTTTCAAAAGCTAAAAAAAAATATAAACTATAAAAAGAAAACACTCACATAGAATTTCTTATTTACCTTGGATCTTATTTCGTTTTAATTCATGTTTAAACTCATGTAAATGGGGATACTTTTTGTTTGATTGTTTTGGGTGGGGTAAGACAGAGTGGAGTGTACTTTTTCCATCTGCTTTTTTTAATTCTTTATTTAAAGAGAGATTTACAGAGTGGAAATTTCTGACAGGGCACTTGGGAGTTAGCAGCTAACTAGATTTTTGACCAAAAATGGGTCAATATCAGACATTAATATAAAATTGATAATAATCTAAGAAATACATTTTGAAATATTATTTGTGCAAAAGAAGGTTAACCTTAAGAAATAACTTTAAACAATATTAATTATTTAAAAACACACAAAATGCAAACAAAATTTTTAATTTAAAAATATACTTTGTTCCTTTTATTTAATTTCTTGTTTTTAACAAGTCGTTCCTAGCATAAAATGGTCAAAAATAAATGAAAAAAATTAAGATAATATGCGAGAGAATTAAATGTGATTTATTAGGTTAATTCATAAGTAAATGGATGACGCAAATGAGAATTAATGATTGAGAACACACTTCTTCAATTACTTAACCAAAAAAAAATATATAAAAAAATTCATAAACTTAACCCTTTCTTTCTTTTCTTGATATTTTTTTTTTTTGACGGGTTCTTTTCTTGATATTAAAATAGCTTATTTGAGGAATTTGACCATTTGATTATTACGTCAAAGCTAGATTCTCTTGTCAATTTCTTGTTATGATAACCCCTAACTGCACTTTCGGTTAGTCCATAAATGGAAAATAAACAACAGAATGTGAAGTTTCTATAATAATAATAATAATAATAATAATAATAATAATAATTAATAATAATATAATAATAATAATTTTTATTATAATTATTTAAAAAAATTAAATATGACAAGTCAGCATCAGTACTTATAGTAGTTCAACCAGTAGGCCATATATAATTGGATCTAGTAAGTGAGTGGGTGTTTTCTAATTTCCGTACATATTGTTTATTTATAATTTATTTATCTTAAATAATTTGTGAATATATCACTCTATCTCTTCGGTCATCCCAATTTTATTTTCATACTTTCATTATTTGTTCGTCGCAAGTGAAATTGTATTTATATTATTTTATTGAAAAAATATTTTATTAATGTGGAACACAAGTACAAGGGTATGAGTAATAACCACATAAAGAAACGTACAGATTAATCTCAGGATTCTACTCTAGCAATCGAGAATCTTTCTAAAATTCACGATCCCATCATTATAAGATCAAGAAGCAAACATAGGACATTTGATCGAACACCAACTCCAATATCTCTCCTTGATTTCTACCGCAATCTTCTCCACTTCGATTGGAACTCCTTTTAAAGATTGGGTTTTCCTGGCTCTTCCTTTCTTGCCATTAAGAATTTCGACATGCATATTAAAGTGTTCTTTAATCTGATTGTGCATACCGAGTGAGCAACCAACCCAATCATATACATCGCATTTATTAATTTGTTGACAATGTTAACTTTCATAATAAAGTTAATATTTCTTATTTGCGACAAATGAATAATAAAAATGTGACAGAGAAAAAATTACACAATTTGCCTATTTAGAAATCAAATGCGACTCTTTATAGATTAAAAAAAAATCATTTTAAGAGAGTCGAGTAAGTAGTGACATTAAATAAAATGCAAACATATGACCAAAGTATTATTTGATGGAGTTGGACTCCTGTGGAACTTTTTCATAGTATGAAATTAATACCATTAGATTGATACCATAACATTTAACATTGTGATTTATGTTTACAAGTCAAATTGTATCAGTAAAGACATCTAAAAATATCGGCGAATACATGTAATGATATTAATTTTATATTATGAAACTTGTTCATAAGTGAATTTGTAATGAAAATTTGATTTATTGAGGGAAGGAAGATAAATTTTGAACTTCTAACGATAAATTAAAGATTGTGAATTTATAAAGGGATGAATTTGAGCAGAAAGTTATACAACACTATTGGGCTGCGCTTGGGCATTACACAAGCAGGCTCCTGTATTTTCACAATGGGCTTTTAGGAAATTGTTGGGCTGAGCCCAAATATTTTTCTAGCTCCTTTCTTACATCTTCCATGAAAGAAAACACACACGAACAAACCTCTCTTTCTTTGTTTATTTTAAGGTAAAATCTCAAATGCTTTTTAGATATTAGGGGGTAAAATGTAATCCCCCATACACTATTATTTTTTCATTTGACTTTTCACGTATTTAAAAGTGAGAGTTGATTTATAGTATTTAAATTGAAAAATTAGTTTTTTATGAGAGTGTTTTAGTCAATTTAAATAAAAGAGACAAAATGAAGATGTTTTTATGTGTAATTATTAGTGGCTAAAATATAACTTAGAGATGTTTGTAGGGGATGAATATCTTGTCTCTCCTCCACATCATTATTTCACTCAGAATAATCAAATATCCATTAACTTCTACCTTAATTCTATGGTTATAACCACTTTTTGAAGGCTCTATTATTCATTCACTTTCATTATTTTACAATAAAAAGATAGCAAAAGACAAATAAAAACAAGAAAAATGAGGGTTACACTTAGTAACCATATTCTCAAGGGGAGATTGTTATTTTTGGTTATAACTCACAACCATAATGGAAATAATCAATTATTGAAATGTTATAATCCTCAAATACTAATCATTGTGGTTGCTCTAAAAAATAGAATAAGCAAGCTCTCTAGACAAATGAGAAAATAAAATAAGGACGGAAGGAGTAATAACTACAAATAATCTGATCACCATTAAGTCAAAGATGAAATTAGAATTTTATTTTAAAAGGGAAAAATGCATTGTATTATAGTATTATCCATAGTTAAAAATTCAAAAGGCAAGCTCTTACAATTTAAATGTCTAACTTTTTTTTTTTACATGTATAAGGGAAATAATTAAATGAATTAAATTCACACTCTTTATAAACTCGGACTTTTGGAATTCATTTATGGTATCAAAGCCATAAGGCTCGCGCTCAAACAGAGATGAGAGGCAGCATAAGAAAAATAATTAAATTAATTAATTTCATATTACTCTACAACTTTTAGATTAAGGAAAATTCATTCAACGTGTATAGTGGAAAATTTAAAAAAATTTAAGGCTTAAATCCATTCCCATTTTAGTCTTTATACATATGTAAAAATATATATAAGATGTCAACTCCAACAACTTTACCGGTAAAAAAAATTTATACGATGCCAACTCCATCAAGGAGACAATCATTTAACAAAAAGTTGTGAAATACATTTTGAAACTGAAAGTTACAATTATATATATAAAAGATGTCTCAAGCACTCGTTATGACGGCCATTCTCCATCCTTCGAGCTCGACTTCTATGGACGTCGAAAAACCTTCATAGCAAAATCATATAATTAGCATCTCAAATTATGAATAATCTTGAGAGAAAAAATATCAAGTGATTTAGTTGCACTAAAAAATCCTTGACTTTTAGTGACAGTAATGATGTCAATTACATGTCATTATTGTTTTTCTAGTTAAAAATTTTTAGTAACAAAAAACACTTTAATAACAGGATTCTGTCATTATAAATTGTTTCATGTCATTAAAGACTTTTAGCTAGAGAAATTTTAATGACAGAAGGAAAAATATTTTTTTTTAGGTCCGTAATTTAGAGGTGGTTGTGTTTTAAAGACAATATGTTTTCAAGTTTGTAAAAGTAGGACAATACATTTTTGACCTTGTAATAGTAGGACTATATATTCTTTAGCTTGTAAAAGTAGAACAGTATTCTAGATTTTTACAAGCTTTACATGTAGATTTTTTAAACATATTGTCCTATTTTTACAGACATAAAAACATATTGTCATATTTTAACAAGTCAGAAAACATATTGTCCTTAAGCCTAAAAAAATTATTTTCCCCAAATTTTTTGTATTTTTGATATAAAAAAAATTGCACCTTAATTAGCAGGGCATTGGAAGCCAGAGGGGGGAGTTTTTCCGCATTCGGCAAGGAGTTGGAGAGCAATGGGAATGATTATATTGATGTTGAGAAGTTTAGCTCTAATGGTGGTGCATAGACAGAGAGCTGCATCCAAGTCTAGTAGCCCTCCGAGAACGGGGCAACACGTGTCTTTCGCGGTGTTGCCAATGCCGATGTGCACGAGGCCGCCTAATATGTCGACGCATGCGTCTAGCTTGAGTGTCGAGCATGTTTCCTGTGGTGGTGGTGGTGGAGGACATGGAGTTGGTGGTGGAGATGGAGTTGTAGGTGGTGGTTGTGGTGGAGTAATGGTAGGTGGGGCGGGTGTAGGGGGAGGTTTGGGGGTGATTGGAGGGGTTACAATGGGAGGTGATGGTGGGGTGGGTGTAGGGGGAGGTGTGGGGGTGATAGGAGGGTTTACAATGGGAGGTGATGGTGGGGTGGTAGGGGGTTTTACAATGGGAGTTGGTGGTGGGGTGGGTGTATAGGGTGGTGTGGGGGTGATAGGAGGTTTTACAATGGGAGGTGTGGGGGTGATAGGAGGTTTTACAATGGGAGTTGGTGGTGGGGTGGGTGTATAGGGAGGTGTGGGGGTGATAGGAGGTTTTACAATGGGAGTTGGTGGTGGGGTGGGTTTATAGGGAGGTGTGGGGGTGATGGGAGGTTTTACAATGGGAGTTGGTGGTGGGGTGGGTGTGTAGGGAGGTGTGGGGGTGATAGGAGGTGTTACAATAGGGGGTTTGGGGTGGGTAGGAGGTTTTACAATGGGGGGTGTGGGGCGGGTTGGAGGGTTTACAATGGGAGATGGGGGTGGTTTGGGGTGCTTTGGGGGGTGTACTATGGGGGGTTTAGGGTGGCTTGGGGGTTTTACAATTGGAGGTTTTGGCACATGTGGTGGTGGTTTAGGGTGGGTAGGACTAGGAGGGTGTACAATGGGAGGCTTGGGTGCATGGCTTGGAGGGTGGACAATGGGAGGTTTGGTCCCATGTGGTGGTGGCTTGGGGTGGCTTGGAGGATGGACAATGGGAGGTTTGGTCCCATGTGGTGGTGGCTTGGGGTGGCTTGGAGGATGGACAATGGGAGGTTTGGTCCCATGTGGTGGTGGCTTGGGGTGGCTAGGAGGGTGAACAATGGGTGGTTTGGGCCCATGTGGTGGTGGCTTGGGGTGGGTAGGAGGGTGGGCAATGGGTGGTTTTGGCTTATGTGTAGGAGGTTTGGGCACATGTGGTGGTTGTGGTGGTGGGCATGGTGGTGGTTTGGGTGGTGCCGCCGGTGGCGGCTTCGGCTTCGGCGCCGGAGGCTTAACTTTGGGTGGAAGGTGGTGGGGAGGAGATGGGTATGGACAATAAGGGCATGCTAGAGAAACATGCAGAAACCCTAAATTGAGAAGAAGAAGAATTAGGGGTTGAGTGATTTTTATTTTGATCATGATTGTGAGAATTAGATATGTTAGCAAACCATCCTTCTTATAGGCAAAAAGTAGTGAGTGAGCAAACCTATGTTTTTGCTCTTATTGGGATGTCCAAATTGATACATGTTCAATACTTGATAGATATAATAAATGAATTTTAATATATTTTCGATTAATTTTAGATAGCCACACATTTTCAATACTCAATAGGTATAATAAATGGATCTTAATATATTTTCGATTAATTTTAGATTGATACACAAGAACGACAAAGTATTACCAAAAAAAAAACACATAAAATTGTTACGGAAATTATCAATATGGCTACGAAATTTCCAACCAAAAAATTCGTAATGGGAATTACCTACGAATCGCCTACAAAAAATTCTAATTTATAGGTATCTTCCTTCCCCACCTACAAAAAAATTTGACTACGGAAATTATGTTAGACAAATTGTGTTGTAGGTAAATTTTGTAGGCAAATGACTTGTAGGTAATTATACCTAGAGATTTTATTTCGTAGGCAAATTAATTCTGTAGCAAGTTGTTTCTAGGTTGAGAAATGTAGAAATTTTCATAATTAGAAAATTTCGTAGGCAAATCGTAGACAATTCTTACTACGAATTTCTTTGTTAGAAAACATTTGTAGGCAATTCTAATTTTGTAGGTAAACTTTTATTTTCTTGTAGTGTATAGGGTGAATCAGTTTCACAGTAAAATTGATTTACAGCATTAGTTGTTTCATAAAAAGTATTAATTTGATAATAATACCGTTTACTAAATTAATATCGTTTAGAAATGCACTTGTTATACTTGCTAAAAAAAAATAGCAAATGGTTAAATCTCGGGTTGTATTCAATTAGATTAATTTAATTCAAACTTGAACATAATTTTTAATTATTTTTCAAACGAACAAAATTAGTCTTGAATAATACTCCCTCCAATTCTAAATAAATGTAATTTCAGCATTTTGCGTTATTTACTTAATAAATGTCATTTTAGCTTTTAGAGTACTCCCTCCGTCCCTAAAAAATAGTTCTGATTTTTCACGTGATATGTCGGAAGGTATTACAGATTTTTTGAAGTTCGTTTTTAATAAAATGATCGTTAATGAAAAATTCGTTTCGCATACTTTCTATAAACAGTCGTTTTATTAAAAAATAGACCTTAAAAAACCCCGTAATACTCTTCGACATATCACATTAAACCACGTGCAAAAAACAGGACTATTTTTAAGGAACGGAGTTAGTGTAATCTATAGGTTCTTTGTCAATTTTTTCTAAAAAAGTTAATTATTATTTAGGAGTAATTATGACAAAAATTAAGTATTTTTGAAAATATTTAAAATAATATTTATTTAGAATTGGGCCTAAATAATAAACTAAAATCAACTCAATGATGATACGGTAGTCACAAGATTGTGAAGAAAAGTAAAGGATAACAAGCTGGCATCACATTTCAGAGTTTTCAGTACAAAGGGAATCGAGCTATTTTTAAATTGTAGCGGCTATTTAATCCGTGATTGCCCTCTCACGTGAACATCAATTTTCACACAAAAAGAAGACGACAAAAAAGCATTAATCATCTTTGTTCAAGAACGAAACAGTACAAATATTTCGTGTCACAAGAATGAAATTAAAACCGATTTTTATGCACACACTTGGTTGAATATTCAGTCTTTTTGCAGACCCAATTTTAAGAATTAACAAAAAATTCGAAGTCGGTAATGGAAGGCTGCATCTTGTAGGTGGGCCCCGATCGCTCGATTTAATAACGACCCGGCTCGAGCTCGACTCGTTAGACTCAATATATGAAAAGTTTCTTGTTATTTTAATGGGGAAAATTGCATTTTTAGTCTCAAGAGAATGAGTGTAAAACACTTTTGGTACCTATGTGCAAAATTAATCTTTTTCTTTGCAGTTTCGGTCCCTTTCGTGAATTTTCAGGACCAAAACTGCAAATTTGCCATATTCTCTTGGGGCCAAAAATGCAATTTATACATTCTCTTGGGACCAAAATTGCAATATATCATATTCTCTTGGGACCAAAAGTGTTAAAAAAAAAACTACGGGACTAAAAGTGCTGAAAAATGGATCATTTTAAAATGGAGACATTCTTTTAGGACCAAAAGTGCAATTAACCCTATTTTAATGTAATATATGAGGGCTCGTTAGGTTCGTTAGACTAATTTGTCAGTCGAATCAAACAATATTTTCAGCTTGTTAATGTAATCAAAAGAACTCGAGCTCAGCTCAACGAATACTCAAATTGAATTCGAACTTCAGAAACTCGGCTCAATTTGAATAAGAGCACTACTTGTAGTGTTGCTCACACTCACTCCCCATGGAAATATTTTTCTTTTCTTTTTTTGGAATAATTACAAAATGGTTCAAAAAATAGATCATAATTAAAATTAATTCAAGTGATTCGTACCGACACATAAAAATCTTTATAAATTTTTTGAACAAATACGTAAATGTCCCTTTTTTCCCAACTTTTTTGCTCTGAGTTGTCTAAATCTTTAAACATCCAATCCATTTTTCTTTTTCAATTTTGGATGTGTCCCCCAAATTTAGATGTAAATCCAAACATTAGATTTGTCGTTGATGCACAACTTGGAGCTTCTCTTATCCTTGTATCAATATTTTGTAAAATTAGATAAATTTGGAGGATTTAACTATATATTAATCTTTGAGTATAGTCACATTCTACTGCAGATATGTGGTTTATATATATACTACCTCCATCCATGAAAAAGAATGCTAGTTTGTTTTGAGTAGGTTTTATAAAGCATAAATGAAATAGATAAAATAAGAATATTTTAAGTATTATATGATCAATTTATAAATTAAGTGATTATATGTGCATGTAAAATTGTGAAATCACTGAGTGACATAAAAATGACATAATGTATCAAAAGACCCCCAAACTACTAAATTTTGTTTTAAAAGACATCTGAGCTAATTTTTATTTTAAAAAGTCTTTAAACTATACATTCTTGTTTTATTAAACTCCTGAACTATTCTTTTGTTTCAATCAAAAAGCCCTTAAAGTATATACTTCTTATTTCACAAGGTCCTACTGAAAATTCATTAGAGATATATTTCTTGTTGAAAGATCTTAATAGCATTGAATTTGATTGATTTATCATATTTTAATAAACATTAAAAAAACTTCCTAAAATTCGTAAATTTTCATTACTAAGGATCTCATGAAACAAAATTTAATAGTTCAAAGGCTTTTTAAAACAAAAAATAATTCCTGAACTTTCTGAAACAAAATGTTTCAAGGGTGAATATATTTTCTTTAAACTATACATTCTTATTATGCCAAAACGGAATGAACATATTTTCTATGAACAGATTACCACATCACCAAGCATCTATTATAATTGACATATAACTATATAAGGCATACATAAATTGACTGTCAATCAAACAAAATTTAATAATATCAGCAAAATTTGGATATGAACACCAAGAACTCGAAAATCAAGCTAATTACAGATTACAACAATTAAATGAAAGATAAAAAAAAATAACTATAAAAAAACGGAAGCTATATTGGTAAACCTGAGAGCTTCTCTTGTTTCTTCAGCAAGTATAACCTTTCACAGATCAAGACAGCTATGATACACTCAGGATAAAATACAACAAACAAACTCAAAAAATAACTTTTCTAACCAAAGAAAAGGACACTGTTGAACCCCTCTTTTTCTCTAGATTAGAACAGTTAGCTGTAGAAAAAACAAAAGGCCTGTGATAAATAAACTTCTCAAGCAACCTTACTCGGAGAAGTATGGACAAAATCGTATGCTGTGAAGATGGAACTCCTGCAAATCGTTCTTGCTATGGAGCTCGGCCATCACAGCAAAAAACCCTCCTTCCTTTCTACACTTTGACTTCAAACAATGCAATAGATGTATGTACGTATCAAGAACCGCTTGCAACCTCTGCAGCTCGTTGCCTCATCATTTCCATTACTGCAGCCCTTCGTCGAGAATCAGACTGCTGCTGCAGCCTTCTCATATGCTCCTTCAAGTCTCTGCATCGGCATTTACAAAAAATTAGATATAATTTCCATAATGCATATGAACCAAAAATATGGAACATTTAGGAAAATGACAATGCTGAGATGGATGTGCAGACACACTACTTTAGATAAATAGTGTGGACGGTGGAAAACCGGATAATGAAATCTAGGAATTTCAAAACTTTGATGAATAGCAAGATTAAGTGTTGGATGTAACTTTATGTCAAATCAAGTGGGTAAAGAGTAAGCTGGTGTGATGTTATTATTACGTTATTGTTGGAAAAATTACATCTCAAATCTAATGTGCATGAGTGGTGATATAGTGTTATTATATTATTATTAGGATAAACTATATGCCAAATCAAGTGTATAAGAGTGTTAAGGTATTTTTTTGGTGTGAATGTGGGTTGGATTTTGAAATCCTGATGTCAAATCCCAAAACAGAATAGGACACAGGATATAATATCCCACATCCAGTCGGGGAAATTCCAAAACAACTCAGTTCACCTTTTTAAAAGTAAAGATTCATCAACTCAAATTAAGAGGGAAGGGCAACACCTAAAAAGGCTTGGATAGAAACTATTAAAAGGACATGTTAACTACAAATAAGAACATGGGCCTCAACAAAAAAACGATGGAATATGATTCATATAGCTCACAGGTTTAGTTAATGGAATTGTAGTTTTCATGGTAGCCTATAAAAATGGAACATGACTGATTAGGCACTTGCTAAAGCAAATGAGAGAGTTTGGAACATACTTGCATCGCGGTACAAGGCACTCGGATTCTTTGCATGCTCGAGCATGAAGCTGAAGGAGATACCACATTTTCTTACACAGAACACAACCTCCAGAAGCACGTATTTTGCACAGCATACCATGGCGGAAAAGTCCCTTCACTTTGCGACAATTTGGATATTGGCAAAGTGAATATCGACATTGAGAAGCGTGCACCAGGAGCTCAAGCATTTTTTTCAACTGCAAGATCATACAACATAATTTACCTGTCAGAAAACGTGCCTTCACAAACAATATGCAATGCTTGAACACACTCTAGCAATTTGATGGGTCGTGATGTAAACAAAATATTAAATTGTTAAGATTGTTTAAGCACAACGCACGATGTTTAAATAGTCAGCTAGTCATACTTTTTTATTTCAATCAGCTGACTGATCTAGCAGTACATACTAATTGCCCCGTGGTTATAGTTGATGAGAAGTCCTATATGGCTCATCCAATATACCTTTACTGATTGATAATATTGAATTCTCAGTGAATTATATACACCTTTGTGGTTAAGAATGAAAAGCTTCTAAAAGATACGATAAAAACAGCTGATAGAATTTGGGTGTTAATAGACGATGAATGTAAAAGATGTAGACAATGAGAAATGACTGGAAAAAAAAAGTACTCTCTCCATTCCAATTTAGCTGCCGCTTTTAGGTGTTTCACATAGATATTGTATCTCAGAATGAGACATGTCACAAAAATTAAGAAAAGGGCAAAGTGGAAAAAAAAAATATTTGTCTTGGAAAACCAAAAGTGACGGGTATTTTGGAACAATTTTTTTCTCTAAACGACAATTAAATTGAAATGGAGGGAGTAATATTTACCTGTGTAACTCGTAATTGCCTTGCTTCTTTGTTCTGAGCATCTCGGTCATTCGAGGGATGATTTGTTAATTTATGAGGATGATCAATTCCTCCTTCCTTTAAATAACATCCACTGCATACATCATAGTCGGGGCATGTTTCACAGCGCCAACCTTGCCCTGTTTCTATGTCAAGGTTGCATTCATTACATGTTGTCACAAAAGCTGGGGCAGTAGGATTGTGAAGATGATACAGGACCATCATAGAGGAATGCTTGGCTCGTCGAAGGGTATCATACTGATAATGATTTCCTTGACAAAGGCTAAGAAAAGCCTGTCTGGTATCAAAGAATTCACTCTCGAGAATTTCATCTTTATCTTTGGTATCGTCAGGGACACCAGTGATTTCAACCTGCATATTAAAACAATGTGAAACCTAAGGAGAAGAACATGAGTGCAGAAAAAGAGGACAGGGAAGTTAGGATATGATGGACTAACAGGATAAAGTGTGTGCTTGTCCTTATGGTTGATAGGATGTCTCTCTCTGTCCTCACGCTTTCTCTCAACATCATAGCACCTGAAATTAAAAGATATTTTTGATGAAATCACCAGCAGTATTTCCATCATGCTACACTTCCAGACAACTTAATATTGGTATATCCATCAGTCGATGGCAAACTGGTCACTTGGAAGAACTCCACATATTATCGTGCAAGCAACAAATTATTGTAATAGTGTTGTTATTGCAGTCAGAAACACTATATTTACAAACTAAGAAGAAGAAATACAAAATTAGTTCGATCAACAATAACTAGCTCATATATCAGTAGAACTTGAAGTATAATACTGCTTGGTGAATATGAGATGCACATTCAAAACTCACCTTTCACAGAGCTGAAAGTTTTTGCATTGTTTGCAAGCCCAATAATTTCCGGAAACCATTAGTATGCAGCAGTGTGTGCAAGCAGGCTGTAAGTGAACCATGATAAAGTCTTCCTTCATTGGAGATATTGTCTCGCCCAGCTGTGGAAACAAATTTATAATCAGTGAAAATAGTAGATGTAGAAAACAAGGTTAGTTATGTGCTTAAAGTCATGCTGTCAAGAAACACAAATCGCAATTCCCTATAATGATAGATGCTAAAATATGTAAGAAAACTTGAAGAAACAATACAAGAGCAGAGGACAGTTAGATAGCAGAATTACTTTATGCATTAATAGCAGGTCCTTAGATGCATTGCCAGAAAGATCCATTTGGCCAGATGCCTTTAGAGCTCTTTTGGTAATGGATTTCTTATAAGTTCCCTTCTTATGTTTTCTCCCATCCTCTTCTTGTTGCAGTTGATAGATCATGTCCTCGGCAGCACCAGGCCAATAATCCCCATCAAAGTATGGTAACCTAGCTGCAGTTACCTTTGCTCTACTTTCACCGGTGAAAACAAAGAAATGATCATACAGATTAGTAAGATCAACTACAATATTTTCCTTTGCAGCTTTTCTTAACATGCACAAATACCTGAAACCAAAGGAACAAAACAAAATGCATTAGAAGGCTCTCCGATTGAACAGTCTCAACGTCTCATATCCCAAAAATTAAGAAACTTACCATTCACGAAGTTTATCAGATTTTGGTGTCTTTTGAATTTCTGGGTGGCAATACAGAATATAATCTTCCCCCTTTAATGGGGGGCAAGCCCATATATAGCAGCTAGCAAAACCACGCTTTTTGCAATATTCCAAGTATCCAATCTGAAAAAAGAGATATATTAATGTCTTGTATGCCAAACAACAAATTTCTGGCCAAAACCGAGTAAGCTACAAGGGTGATTGAAAAGAACAATGATTCAAAAACTTGCCAGAATCTCATGGTACACAAATGTCCGAAGGGCCTCTCCTGTCACGGCCTTGACCTCTGGCCTGAAATACTTAACTGAGTCCAAGTATGAAAGGTAGACCCTGCGGTGATTTGGTTGCAGACACTCTGATCCAAATTCTTGAACATACATGCCAAACAGGCACACTTCAACGCCTTCAATATTTTGAAACAATAGTACCACCTGGAAGATAGAACCAAGGTTTAAATACATATAGATAACACACAAATGTTGATATTAAATAACTCAATTTCCTTTGTTACACACATGATATCAAACAAATGTAAGGAAGCTATTAAGATTTCATTTACATTTTGAGTTACTCAACATTACACAAACTAAACCCCACAGAAACATTAGTAGAGGATCCAATATAGAAATCTGCTTAGCTTGTCATCATACATTATCTCATACAATCACAATTGACTTTTTTTCCTTATAAAGTTATAATCTTCTAGTTCACACAAACTTCCAATGTGCAGCCCTCAGATGACTTTTCTAAAATCAAGGGGAGAACATTGAACGAAAGAGAAAACCATTACGATTGTAACTCCTGTAAGTTCTTACACAGTAGTAATACACAAAAATGAATTAAACCAGTTATCATAACACTATATTGGCACCTTAGATTTATATGGGAACTCAGTGGGATAATTTTCCTCCTGGAAAATTTCAAGAAATCGTGGTTTAACTTCCAACTTCTTGTCCACTGATGAGACCACTCTTACAACAAGTGAATCTGCTCCTGGGACCTGGAAAAGTTAACAATCATAAATAATCAAATAAAGTGGTCTAATGAGATAAGCAAAACAAGGACACAAAGTTCAAAAGTTTGTCATAAAGAACACAAAAAAATGTTGCTAAAAGCATCAGACTTCTTCATATACTTTTTTAAATATGACCATTAGTTCATAATGAAAGCTTAACAAGGGAGTACTTCAATTTAGAAGTCAGGATTTATACCCTCCGTCCAATATTAGTAGTCCAACTAATGACAAAAAATAACAGCCTAAAAAACAGGACTACTAATATTAGACGGAGGGAGTATTAGCTAGACATACTTGATGATGCATCACACCTACCTATATATACTAAATCTCAATATTAATAATGAGACACATTTTATGCAAACATCTTTTCATGTGAACTTTTATATGATTGGAATTGACATGTACTATGCATACGCAGGATCAAATCACCTCATCATAACTTTTCCCTTGAGCCCTTGCTCTATCCTGCCTTTCTTGCTTCAGCTTTGCAAATAATCGCTGTTCCATGTGATCACTCAAAATAGTTCTAGGCAAATCCTTCGCTCCTAGAACAGAACTCTGTGGAAGTGGCGCACGTTCTCCTCTTTCTACTTCTTCTATATAACAATTTGGACAGGTGTACTCAGCTTGACCACCATCATTTCTTCTACCATTGAATAATGCACATATTTGATGCTGCCAAGCTTCGCATTTGTCACATTGAACCCACTGCAAAAGAAAAAAACATTCAGCATCTTTAAAAAAGATAGAAAAATAATATATGGCAAGAAAAATGGTAGGCCAAGTACATAATGCATACCCATTCTTCAGTTTCCTCATCATTTTTCCTTTTCTCCATTCTTGCCTTTGGAAGAGTGCTTCCATCAACTGCAATGGTGTCTCCACGAGTCTCATTATAGCATGGGATGCAGAAGCAATGACGAGTATCACCAGCTCCAATGGTATAATACATTGCATTCCTTTTAATTCGAGCACCACAAGGTGTACAGTATATAGGGGGTGGTTCAAAGGCAAGCTTCTCAACTGCACACAACTGGCAAGAATTTTCACTCATTGAACGCTCCATTGCTTGATGCTTTTCTGCTTTTGCTTTGGTCTGTGTAACAAAATACAAAATTGTAAATCAAGGAGAAGGGTAACTCATGGATGAGAAGAGATTGTAAGGTACACCAATATTCATGAAATGGAGAAGGTAAAAAAGAATGAGATTAATTAAGAAAATTCAATTATTGAACCCAGGTTTGATTCAATATGAATTCTTGGGCTTGCTTAACTACATAGATAATGAAAGGAGCGGACTCTTCTACATCTAAAAACTTAGTCATCGGAAATCCATAACATGTAATTAAGTTGAACTTAACAATTCATAAGCCTACTTTTCCAGGAGCAAAATGCTTTTGCTCTCAAATCTCACAACTTTTTGGGTGCGCAAGCTACGTTCGTAGTCTATGATAATGATAGAACCCATGACAAAGATGTGTTTACAAGTGAATAGTAATAATGCCGTACAACCATGAAATGCATATATGCAGCATCTCTGCAGCAATTTATCAATCAGAATAAGAAACTAACTACTGGCCTGGTAAAGTAAACAGCAAATATGAGCTCCAGACTGACCTGGCCAATCCACTGCCTAAGAGTTGAAATATGCTGCCGGACTAGCTCAGGGGTAAATAACTCTATCATTGATACTCCCTTTATATTTGGCTTCCCAGATTTAGATGTATTTTCAGAGGGTAATGGTGGATTTTCCACCTTAGCTTGTCCCATCTCCTTTTCACTCTTAACAACCTCATGTACACTAAATCCAACAGGGTTGTTTGATGCACTGTGATCTCCTTCAGGCCTCTGGGAGTAAAAATCTTCCATCTTATCCTTTTTCATTTCAATGAATTTTGAACTTAATGGTCCAACACTTCCAGGAACTTCCACTTTCACTTGAGTAATTTCTGACTTCATAGAGATCTGAGAATTATGTAGTTGTTCAGGATGTACATGATGTTGTGCATCCTGAACAGGAGATTCAATTACAGTAGAAGCCAATGCAACAGAAGTTTCACTTTCAGAGACTACTGATTGGGAGCCTTGCTCAATTTTTATACGTTTGACAGAAGGTTGTAGATCTTGAGGAGTTTCAACCACCATTGGGCTTGTCTTATGCATTGACTTTCCAGCAATTTCAGCAGTCTCATATGATTTAGAAGAACTGTTGATGGAATTCGGCAACCCAGACTTAAAATTAGCACGGGCCTTTATATGAGCCTGTTTCACATAATTTCTCACAGGAATACAAACAGGGCAGTTCGTATCACGACAACGTCTATGATGATTGATTAAAACTCTCGTATCACAACAACGGGGAAATGGGCACTGAAATATATTGCAGCGTTCCATATGTCTCAATAGTTTTTGAGCCTTTGAGCAGTGAACCTCTATGCATGTCCCCTCCGGTGCAGGACATCCCCTAGCATGTCGTAAAAACAGAAGCCACCTCTGTTGGTTCTTGTACCGCTCACGACTCAGGTTATTAGATCTGCATACAGCATTGCTCGTACTGGGGGGTTCAGCTGATTTAGAAGCATCTGATTGACCCAAACTTGATTCTTTGGATGCTAAATTATTCAGTTGAGCTACATCTTGCCCAGTTAACCGATGCTGAAATTCATTTTGAACGCTTTGATCTTGTGTAACTCTACCTGGTAAATGAGACACATCTTGTGACTTGGAATACCATTGACAATGCGATCCCCCATCTGGTTGAATACCACCCGGGACTCCACCAAAATCACTTTGTTGGTTAGCAAATTGCTGTTGCATCTGATCTGAAGTATGAGTAACTGTTGAATTGACATCCTGCGGGCCAGATGGATGAGAAAGCATCTGAGTAGCTCTAGTATGGTCATCCATCGAGTTATGTTGGAAATGACTCTGCATATCAGAGAACTGGAATGGGTCAGGGACGTGTGATGGCATACCTCCATCACCATGCTCTATCCCATACTCAGACTTCGCCTCAACAACCATATTCGATGACAGCTGGGATTGACCAAAAGTATCATTCTTTAACAAAACCTGGTTTTGAGTTTGTCTTTGTTGGACCTGGTTCTGGAGAAGTTGCTGGCGCTGAAACTGGTGAGATGGCTGTTGAAATTGTTGTTGCTGATGAGGCTGTGTGAAGTTTTCTCTAACTGAATACTGCGGCTGAAAATTCATTTTCTCCGATTGATCAATTGATTGAGACTTCATAGTTGCCGACTGTTGGGTAGAATGTGCATTTGACTGACTATTAATCATCAGAGGAGAGTTTGTCTTTGACATAGACTGCATGGACATGGCATTCAAGCTCTGATTGTTCATCATTGATCCAACAGAAGATACAGGAGAATACATGTTTCCAGATCCTGAAGCCTCAGCAGCACTAATTCCATATCCATCACCTGTCACATAGAACACCTTGCAGTGAGGAAAAATATTAAGAACTATAACAAGATTAACTTTTTTTACTATCAAACTTAGGCCTATTATTGCATAACACAACACACACACATAGAAGAATGATGGGAGTGGTGAAGAGAGAACAAGAGTACCCTGCATTACTGGTCGCTGATTTTGGTCAAACTGCTGATGCAAGGGTTTAGTGGAGTTCCCATACATTGTTCCTGATAGATAGCCCTCCGTGGTTCCAAGACCACTAATCATGGACATATTGTTACCCATCATCCCCATCCCCCCATTTAAGGGCCCATTTGATAATCCATAGGACTTCTGCTGCAATGTAGATCTGATTCCACCGCCCATGTGTCCTCCAATGTTATGTAATATACGACTGTTTTGCCCACCTACACGCTGCTTTTGCTGCATAGGCTGTGATACAAATGAAGATTCACTAGCTGGAAATGCACCAGCATTATTGGATGATTCCATATTCGTAAATGACTGGTTATTAGCATTATTATTTACTTCATTATTGTTACTATTGTTAAATCCAGGGGTGGGCATCATTTGACTACTCATTCTCTGCGTGTCCATGGATGTCACCATGTTATTCCCCCCAGAATTGACAGAGAAAGAGGAAGACGACTGCTGATACCCATTAGCCAAAGTTCCTAAAAGAACAAATGTGTGAGGTGAGAGTTTAAGGTCAAGTCAAAATCAATACCATGGATCAAAAGACTAAAGGTACCATCTATGAACTAAAAGAATCACCTTGGACATGACCAGAAGACCCATTTCCAGTTGGCAAGAAGTTCCCAGAATTGGCACTGCTTGATGCGATTGTGTTGGAGCTATTGTTAACAACAAGAGAGCCATCTATAGATGGATTCCCAGTAACATTAGAATTTCCAGCTTGTTGCAACCCAGGAGTTGGAATCATGGTACCAGTAGAATGAGAAGAATTAGCATGAGAGAACTGCTGATTGTGATTACTCGTAGGTAGGCGTTTAATCAGAATATGCAAACGATGTTCCAGAGTCCCTAGGTTTAGGTACTCATCCTGACAAAAGAGAAAACAAACTATGTAAAAGGCCTTACCAATACAGTGATATATGCGGCACTTATAAGCACTTCCTAAACATTGTAAACATTCTTATGCATGTACTCCCTCCGTCCCTTATTATCCGTCCCATTTTATCCATTCACACGAACTAATTTTCTCATTTATTAGAGCATCAAAAGACACTTGCACCCTTATTTATTACTCTTATTCATTACAAGATGTTGATTACTTCTACTATTTATTAGGGTAGCTATGCATTGATATTAGTAAGTCACAATTAATATGTCCCATTTTGGATAAAATGGGACAGATTAAAGGGATGGAGGGAGTATTATATATGAAAGAGAAACACGTGATATTCAGAAGAGCAATGTCCATAAGAAAGACAAAACATAACACACCGTTGTTTTGGCACTCTTGAACAAAGCCTCTTCTAAACGTTTCACTAAATCAATCATTTTCTTCCTGGGCACCTCATGAGTTTGTTGACGTCGCTGCATAAGAAAATCCCAGCTGAAAAGGGGAGAAGTTGTAACTTTAGCAAACACAGCACGTAATCTTGATCAATATTTCCCATATGTTAGTTATCCATAACAATAACTCATTCATGAACATAAATAACAAAAAGACAATCTTACATTTTTTCTTGCATATATCTGCGTGTTTTCGCGTATTCATTGTCTGTATTTGATACACCACGGTGGATACTAGGATTCTGCATCTGGTTTGTCACACGGTTTCCATTTTGCTGTGATAGCCCGGGCAAAATGGTACCAGCTTGGTTTGGTACCTGACCGGAGAATTGCCCAGAATGGTGGGTTTGCAAATTCATTTTTTATTTATAATACAGTGTCCTTCAGAGTTCCATGTAGGTATCAAAGGCCATATCAAACCAGTTGAATGAGTATAGATCAAATCAAGTCTCACTTGTAAGTTGTTAACAAATAACAATCAAGAAAAATATCCAAACCTGGTCACACCTGCAATATAATGTTCACTAAGACAAATGAGAAATTAAACCAACAGAGTTAAAATTGCAGAAGAGACTAACATTCAGAACAAACAGAGAAATGTCTCAAATATTAATAAGAAAAAAAAGGGACATTGATGCTACATTGCAAATTTAAATATAATCACATGCTCCTTTAGATGATCAGCAACTATAAATTCAGAGTTCAGACACTCTAATATGCCAAAATATTAAGGTTCCAACCATAATTTGTTGAAGGTGGAAATTTTATCAATCATCTGTGATTTTTTCACGTTAAATGCAAGCTGAGACTTGAAATTGAATCACAGACACATACTAACAACCTAAAATTAGGTGCATCATATCGAACAAAGGATGTCGAAGAGAGGAGTCCAAATTCCAAAGAAGAGTTTTGAAACTAAAAAAATATTAATCTGATCATCTTTTCAGGAAGTAATGGCCACTTAAAGTTCACATCTTCCAGAATATAACAATGAAGCACCTCATGACAAAATTATAGTCATTCAAAGGTTCAGTCAAAGAGGAAAACAATCATCATCAATATTTCATAGTTGCTAATAAAGGTGCCAAAAGTTTCAATTTTAACTCTTGCATGCTCTCTCATCACAAAAAGACAGGAACTCACCAACCAAAATAGGAAGGAGGGATAGGGAGAGAGCAGGAAATGCATATGACCCAATGTTTTCAAAAGACATCACTAAATTCAAGCTTAAGAAGATAAAGAAAATCCTTTAAAGTGGAGGAATGCCTCCTTGCTTTGTGTGTAAGTGAAGTGAGATACCCTTGACAAGCTAGATTTCTCATCTAGGGGCAAGAACTACGTGCTATGAGCAGTCTGAAGAGCACAATATAGATATAGAATATATAGGAGCTCGCGCAATTCTAAAGCATTTTGTTCACATTGTAACCGACCAAATCATTCAGATGCCCTTCTTGATTGAATGCTCTCAGTCAGGCCTTGACGTTTTTCCTCTCTAGAACTTGCTTTCTACCACAGGACTTACTAAAGTTCATGAAAAATGCAATTATTCCTTTTAATCTCCTTATCTCTTAAAATAGACTGATGGAGACCGGTAGTTGTCTGATGAAGGTAAGTAATTTCAAATTTTCAATCGACACTTAGAAATTTGGTGGAGTGGGTCCACATTGAAAGTCGTGATAAGACCAAATAAAAGCCAAAAAGTCTAAAGCACGTTGCTAAAATCATGTTCACAAGAAGAGGATTCAGTGCGAATCTCCTCCCTAGTCAGAAACACTTTACAAATAGCATCCATGTCCATAATGGCAAAATAGATTCTTTTCATTAATTTCCTTTAACCATCTAATAAAACGGTGTAACGGTAAATCCTGAAAGCTAAGTCTTAGATAAAGGTTCTAACTAATTAAAGGATCAACTAAACGACATCTTTGCTACTCGAAAAAGTGTTTTCTCACATTACTGAGCAAGCAGATGATCGTGTATCTCCGAGTATTTCAGAGCAAAATCAAAAGTATTTAATCAAAAAACAACACTTAGTTTCTTTAAGCCAACATCAAACAAATGCTCATAACTTAGTATTGCCCAGAAGCTTGATCAAGTGCATAACATATAAAAAAAAGTGTAATCAACCCACAAGAAAATCCGCTAGGCTCAAATAAATAGCATAAAAACGATCAATCCAAAAAAAGAACAATTTGAAAATCCACTTAGGGTTTAATCAAATTGGGGGAAACAAATTAGAAGATCAATTTCGATCAAATGCAGCTTGGATTTCCAATTGAGGTTAATGTTGATTGCGATTAACACTTAAATCAAATGGAAACTCGAAAATCAGCTGAACCGATGACAGTGGGCCAAATCGTGAGCGTTACAAATAGAAGCCGAGCTGAACACTTACAGATATAGAGATACAGCAGAGAGCAGGCCGAGCTGAGCCGTGAGCAAATGGCGGCGCCGAAGATCGAACGGCGTCGTACGATGACTCAATGGAGACGATGATTTGGGGAAGAAAGGACGTTTATTCAAGAAGGGTATTTTTTGTTAATTTTTTTGGGGGCTAAAAGACGTCATTTTAACTTTTCCTTTTTAGGATTTAAAAAAAAAAAAAAAAAAATCTAAACTCCATCTCTTATGGAGTATAAATAATCCAGTAACAAATCAGGCTACAAATTACCAAGTAGGAAATCTATTTAAGTTCAGATCGATCTTAAATAAATAAATTCGGCATAAATTTTTTATGCACTTGAATTTAAAATGAATACTCCAACAAAAAATAGTAGTAACCAAAAAATAATTAATAATATATCAATTGCGTAAAAGAAAAAAAAAAACTCAAATAAATAAGATGTATAAAAATAAATATGTTATATTTTAGTATAACTCAAACAATAAAAAAGATATTTTTATATTAGAGAAAATTAAGTAAACTGCCTATAAAAATTTATTTTTTAAAACATATAATTATTTATGAAAATTGTACAAATAAGAAGAAAAAAGGAAAAGGTAATTATGAGGAGAGATTAATTAACCAGGAAGAATAAGAAAGATATATAATAACAAAATATGTCATGTTATAATAGAACTATATAATTTCAAACTTAAACAATTAAAAAATGGTTCCACATATAGGAAAGTGAAATAAATTATTATACACTTTTATTAAAAAAAAAATTAAAGCATTAACACATAATTTTTTTTTAAAAAAGGCACATAAAGGTTTTAATAGGAGCAGACGAAATTTGTAAAACATTGATTATAAAATTAAAAAAAATTAGTAGACTACTAGAGTTTCGAACTCGAGACCTTAAAAAAATAAAAGAATAACACATACTTAAATAGTCAACTCTACTAGCAGAAACTAACAAAATGAAATGCAATGTATATTTATATCATGATATATAAATATATGTATATATAAGAAAAATATTGGGGGCCCTGTGCGATGGCACCGAGTGCGCCACCCCAGGACCGCCTCGGAATGGTATGAATTGTTTCACTAAAGAGAATGAATTGTTTTCACTAAAGAATACTCATTAGTTTTGGAGGGTGCAAATTGTTTTCATTAAAGAGTATGAATTGAAAAGTATTAAATATATGAATAGTTTCACAAATTGTTTTCACAAAAGAATATGTTATTCTACTAAAATAAAATTGCATAATGGTTCATTTATGAACAAATGTCACACTTTACATACTCTTTATTTCTGTAGGTCAAATTTGCGTATTTCTTTTACAAAAATCTTACAAGTCCAACATGATGATTCGTATAAGTATATATATATATATATATATATATATATATATATATATATATATATATATATATATTCAATTACTACTTTTTTATATTAGTACATAGATTATATAATTACATATATGAAGTAGTATTTGGTTAACCATCAATAACCCTAAATCTCATTAAAAATGGAACAAAACAAACAAACAAAAATATTAAAAGTACAATTGATTAGGATCGTAATTGCATCAAAAGTGTGTATTATTATCGTCTAAAATATTACTACTCAACTTGTGTTTAATCTCGTATGTTTGAGAATGTAATGAAAATTGTGGGAAACAGGTGAAAACAAACAAAAATATGTAAAAATCAAGTCGAGTCTTAAGTTGAAGATGGAGCAATAAGAATGAACTTAATAATAAGACATGGAAAGAAGAATAGAACAAGTTAAAGTTATCACTTTACAAATTCTAAAAATCAAGAGCAGGAGAATGAAACAAGAGCGATCAAAACGAACGAAGCAAGAAATGAACAATGTATGTGTTGATAGATAATTTAGTAGGAATGATATAATGTAGCTTGAAAGATTAATGATTATATCTACCAAAAAAGTAAAGTACAAATACTAATAAGACAATAAATGTTTGGAGAATGTTTTTATTTTCAATGAATTATCATGATATTAATGGTCCGCTGGGGGCTTATTTATAGTTACAAATTAGGGCTTGCACTTCTTAAACCTCTTGCTACAGTGTCATCAAACCAAGTGAACCACTTTTATGCCCCTGTCCCACCGCCTAAACAAAATAGATTGTTTCCTTTGGGCTTGATATTCTGAATATGTTATCGTAGGGCGGGCAAGTCTGGTCGATGGTTGGCTACAATGAATCAGTGACTGACCCAAGAATTTTGTTGATGGGGGTCCAAGCAACAGACAAAAATACTTTTATAAATTTGAGTTCACGTAAAAAAAAAAAAAAAAAAATCAAATATCACTATTTGTATATAAAATGTCATTATTTTGTATGTGAAGTAGTGCTATTTAAAATTCAAATGTAATTACTTAGAGTGGGACATTAAGACAAAAATATAAATATAAATAAAAAAATAATTTTGGTTGATAAAAAAATTACTAAATTTAATAAAATGAAAACATTTAAGGGGATAAAGACAAATAATGGAAAAACTATTAAATGTATCAAGGCCTCAACCATTAAACCACAAAATCAAATCAAAATGAATGTTACAATACCCTATATATTTTATAAAAAACCCAGTGGGCCCAAGTACCCCCTTGACACCAATGTAGGTCCATCCCTGCCGGTGATCCTTGATTAGGCACATTTTTGTGGCCAGTGGCCTGTGCCCAAGTGATTGATCTCATCAGTGTGACCTCTAGTCGTTGTTTACTCAAGATTTCCCTGGCCGATCTGTCAACCAGCTCGACTAGAAGACTCCACAGTCTAGTTGTTGGTCGCTTTAATAGGCAAGCGAGGCGTTGCTGACGGGTACAACGGTATGAACTCATCAAAACTAACTCCCATAATTCGCAAAAATAAAAAAAAAGTCACGAAAACTTGTATAGGAAGTAAATGTCATATGCAATAGTAGATGAATCACTAAAAATTGGACAAAAACGCAACACATTGACAAAATATATAAATTATCGGAGGAGTCTTCCGCATTAGTGGAAGTAAACAAATGGAGAACCCCAATAAATTCGTTAGCACGAAGGACTTTCAAATTAGGTAAGTGAGGCATCACAATAGGGATGTAAACGAGTTGAGCTCGACCCATTTGATTTTTTTAGGCTCGAGCTCAACGTGTGTGTAAATTATTGAGTTCGCGAATAGCCAGAGCTTAGCTCGAAAAAGAGTTTGTTTGCAAATTTATAAAACATAGTTGGGGCTATAGTTCAGAACAAAGCTCATCTTCAAATTAATCGAACATAGATCGAACCTGAGTTCGAAAAGCTCGTTAAAAAGTTAATCGAGTTCGGCTTGATAAACTCGTTGAAAAATAACAGAACATTTCATCAACGTCTAATTAAATAGGTAACTACTCAAGCCCATATCGAGCCTACTCACGAACATGTTGACAAACTTATTAATGAGTCTGTTCGCGAGCCTATTCATGAGCTTATTCGCAAACCAGTTTGCAAATTTCATAAACAAACTTGTTCACAAGCTTTTGAGCCAAATATGATTAGGCTCGAGCTCAGTTCAATAAAATAATCGAGCTCGAGCTCGTGAAATTTGATGAACGAACTCGAACGTATCTTTTTCTAGCCGAGATCCGAATAGTTCACAAACGGATTGACTCGTTTACATCTCTAATAACAATATAAAATATGTTTATACATATTTTATATGTGAGTTGATTGTCAGTCGAATGAGCTAACACTTTTAACCAAACGAGTTATCGGCGGCGTTATAAGACTTTTTACCGTAATTACATTATTGTATAGTAGTGTATGAATTTTTGTTTTGCCTTTTGTGTTTGAATGGATGAAATTTATTGAATATCCATCCTATATTAATTATCAATAAAATTATAATTATCACAATGGCGTATAAATATTCTTGCATTCATCTAAATATTAATTATTTGGAAGAATGATATTGATTGATTAAAAAAAATGAAAAAAGAGGAAATACCAATCCAACAACACTGAAAACTCCATACCCAAAAAGTAACCGCGGCATCATATATAAAAGGGGTGAAAGAAAATCTCAATCAGTCTGCGGAACTGATTTGCAGGTTACCCAATTCCCAAATCTAGTCGAAAGATCTCTAATAAAAGCCCCCCCACAATTGTACGAATCAAACCCTAAATCAAGAATCGAATTAAAAGCCCTCAGCGGAGTTGACCAATCATGAGGAAGAGAGAGAGAGAAAACCCATGTGGGATTTGTGGGCACTACCACAAGTACGAGGAGGGGGAGGTCTGCGGCGTCTGCGGCCACCGGATGGTCGCCGGTTCCGACAAATCCGCCGCCCAACTCAGCGCCTTTCCGTCGGAGATCCTGCCCGAGTTCCTCTATCTGGGCAGCTATGATAATGCTGCCCGGGCTGAGCTTCTCAAGTCCCAGGGCATCTCCCGTGTACTCAATGTAAAATTTCGTCTGATTATATGAAAGTTAAAGCTTCAATCTTTATTGGTTTTGGTGTGTTTTACTCTAATTTTATTGTTATTTGAGCTTCGTATATTTGGTAGCCTTAGAAAGTTATTTTCATGCTATGTGGCAGACTATTTTGTTGAATTTCTGAATTATTTGGAGTTGGGATGCTTATGTTTAGGCTTGATTCCTGATATAGTAGAAAGTTTTTGAATTTTATATTTCCATACAGTAGAAAGTTCCTCTATCAATTGTGCTAGATTATATATTTACTTGAAAGTTAAAGCTTCAGTCTTTATTGGTTTTGGTGTGTTTTACTCTAATTTTATTGTTAGTTCTATATTTGGTAGCCTTAGAAAGTAATTTTCATGCTATGTGGCAGACTATTTTGTTGAATCTCAGAATTCTTTGGAGTTGGGATGCTTATGTTTAGGCTTGATTCCTGATATAGTAGAAAGTTTTTGAATACTATATTACCATATAGTAGAAAGTTCCTCCATCTCCCATGTACTCAATGTAAAATTTTGTCAATTGTGCTTGATTATATATTTACTCGAAAGTTAAAGCTTCAATCTTTATTGGTTTTGGTGTGTTTTACGCTAATTTTACTGTTGATTCGAGCTTTGTTTATGGGTGTGTATACACGTGTATAGCTTCGTATATTTGGTAGCCTTAGAAAGTTATTTTCATGCTACGTGGCGGACTATTTTGTCGAATTTCCGAATTCTTTGGAGTTTGGGAAGCTTATGTTTAGGCTTGATTCCTGATATAGTAGAAAGTTTTTGAATTTTATATTACCATATAGTAGAAAGTTCCTCTATCTCCCGTGTACTCAAATGTAAAATTTCATCAATTGTGTTTGATTATATGTTTACTTGAATCTTTGTTGATTTTGGTGTGTTTTGCTCTAACTTTATTGCTAATAATTCGAGGTTTGCGTATAGCTTTGTTTGTACAGTAGCCTTAGAAAGTTATTTTCGTGCTATGTGATGGACTATTTTGTTGAATTTCGGAATTCTTTGGAGTTTGGGAAGCTTATGTTTAGGCTTGTCTCCTGATATAGTAGAAGGTCTTTGAATTTTATATTACCATTTAGTAAATCGCTTAGGCTTGAATATATTAAAGGTGGCTGTAACTGATGTTCAAGATGTGGCAATCTCGAATCTTTTAAAAGTTGCCTGATATGATTGGTATTGTATTTAAGTGAAGATGTGATACTTTTGCTTTATTAGGAAAAGGTCGTTGCTTAGTTAAAATCCAAATTATGGGAGTTTAATTTATTTTCTCTTTTCTGGTTTTCCACCGACTTTGTTGACAAATTAAACCACCTTCCTGGTACTTGTCGTTTTCTTGAGTCCTTGGGTCCTGATATATCACATTTGGGGACTATATAGGATAAAATCTATCTATGATATTTAATTCCGTAAAAAGAAGATTGCTACTCTATGAAAAATCTAGAAGCGCTACCCTTCTTACCTCTCTGAAATTGCCCATGAATGACATGAACGAGTCTCTTATTTGCGTAACGTGTCCTACGCCGGTGAGGCTATTTTAATATGCTATATATTGCTCTTTGGATTCTTAATTACATGACACTTTTCGGGTTTACACAAAAACACGTATATGCTTTGGGAATTCACGACTTTCTTTGTTGTTCTTGCATGTGATTGAAGATGTTTTTATTTTAAAAATCTAGGCATAATGTATCAAAAGGCCCCCAAACTATCCAATTTTGTTTCGAAAGACCCCTGAACTAATTTTGTGTTTTAAAAAGCCCTTAAACTATACATTTTTGTTTCATTAGGCCCCTAAACTATTTTTGTGTTTCAAAAAGTCCTTAAAGTATATAATTCTTGTTTCGTAAGACCCCTTTCTGAAAATCCGTTAGAGACACATTTTTTGTTGGAAATCGATCATAATAGCATTGAATTTGGTTGATTTGTAATATTTTAATGGAAAAACATTAAAATAACTAAGCAAAATTCGTGAATTTTCGTTACAAGGGCCTTTTGAAACAAAAAATAATAGTTTTGGGGCCTTTCGAAACAAAATGTGACAGTTGAGGGGCCTTTTAATGTATTATGCCTTTAATCTATTCTAAGCATTAATTTTCATGTATGCCTTGATTTTGTGAATATTAGTATACGATATTTTTCTTCGTTCGTTTGTTCCTAGTTATTCTGAATAATGGAGAAGCGTCCTAATATTGAGTTTTAGATGGCTACTTGTAATTAGCTTGAATTCGACTATTTTGGTTAGATCTTTCTTATACCTGCAATCATCTTTATAAGGATGCTTTCGTTCGGAATATAGACATTTTCATTGTTATAACAGATTTTTCGTCTGTGCAGACTGTGCCTGCTCTTCAAAATTTGTACAAGAACTCTTTTACCTATCACTGTCTCCAATATGATCAAAAACTGCCGTTCGATGATGCCATTCAGTTTCTAGGTGAGCCCTTCGACTTTTATATTTAAATTAATAAGCCTATGCGAAAAATTATATTCGTATATGACAGCTGTATCAGATGTGGCCATTAAAAAGGATAACGTTTACTTGTAAATGCAATTCGCATAAAGAAACTGTCAATATCCAATTATATCAATCCATATAATTATTATATCTCCTATCCTTCTCTCTTTTTTGACATTTCTTATATAAGAGTTTTGCAAAAGAGACGTGTTTAGTATTGAGATTTATTTTTTCGTTTAATGATATATATCTTTATCGAACTTATTTTTCTGGTATATTTGTGCAGAGCAATGCCAAAGGGATAGAGTTCGGGTTCTTGTGCATTGCATGTCTGGAAAAAACAGGTTAACTTACAATCGTTTCCTTCTTTATATTTCCGTTACCCTTTTCCTTATAAAGAACAATGTAAAGTTCAAATCTTGCTTACATATTAAAGAACCTTGTACGGGATATGTTAATCCTAAATGACATCCTAAATGTCGATATCTTTTACATTCCGTTTTTGCTATTTACAGGTCACCCGCAATAGTGATGGCGTTTTTGATGAAAAGTAAGGGCTGGAAACTTGCGCAGAGTTATCAATGGGTGAAAGAACACAGACCTTCCGTCGAGCTAAATCAAGGTTTGGTTAAACTCACCCCTTGGTATTATTCTTATCTTGCTTAAAGTACCAAAAGGTAAAAAGAATTATACAAGAGAACATCCTAGGATTCGTAAAAGGAATAGATGTCGAAAACAAGGATGGTAATGTCATTTTGTGGTATAAAACCTATCCCTCCGTTTAGAATTTTTGATTCAAATTATATGATGTTTTGATAAAAATTTACATTCCCCCCTTTTACCCCTATATCAATTCCGATATTTTTAGCTTATCTTTGTTACAATCATTAATAAGGATACATTTGTTACTATACCGCGAATCTTAATTTTAACGACAAATTGTAAACCATCAGTTATTGTGAATCGGAGGGAGTATGTGATAGATTTTGACAAAGTATTATATGAAAATAGTTCATGATAAGCTTATCATGAACAATTTTAAAGTATCATTAATCTTATCAGGAGCATTATTAATCTGGGTCAGTGGTATTATATTGCAATTGTTGTAAATTTTCTTGAACCCAGAATAATGATATTCCTGATGAGATTAATGATATTCTTGATCAAATATTCAATACTTTCAAACAGTTTCATGATAAGTTTATCACGAACCATTTTCATATAAAACCTACTCATAGATTTTTAGTTCTAATTCCAAATCTGATAATTTCTACTTCGATAATTTCAGCTGTCTACCAGCAATTACAGGAATACGAGCAAACGATTTTTGGTTCCACCGATGCCATGCCTGGTTTGCCGTCTTTCAGCTTTGGCTTCTCAAAGCCAAACGACCCCCCAATCCCGTCTCCAGTTTTCAACAACGCCGGCAGTCCTTCAATATTCAACCGAACACCATTCGACGTCCCCCCACAAGAGTTCACGTTTGGAGCAATGCAGACTCAGAAACCAACCAACACCGATATCTCCATGGATGGTTCTTGATCTTCCGATCATACATTCCTTCGAAAAGAAGCGTTGCTGAAAGGTAAGGCCCGTGTGGGTTTTTAAGGGATGCAAAACGGGAAGAAATGCTGCTGATATTTTGCGCTTAAACTGAGCTCTGATGAACTACATTTTCTTACCACCCAGCTCGTTTAACCTTTACCCTTGAAGTTATTTGTCCATTTCGTGGTAATAAGTTTTTTCTTTGCTGTCTGAATGGTTTAATCTATAATGTACATACTCACATATTGGCTACTACATTTCATTTATCTGAAATTGGAGGTGGGATTTTGAATGCCATTTGGTTGTTTTGCGTCTCGTTGATGCTGCACGTATAGCGTATACGTCGATAAACTATTACGTGTCTTGTTGATGCTCGAGATCAGCTTGGGCAAGAACTCAATTTCGACTCGAATTTAATCGAGTCGAGAATAACACCCAACTTGGCTCACGAGCTTTGCAAGGTTTATTATATCCTTCATATATTTAATCGAGTCGAATCAAGTTGAGTTCGAAATCTTAAGCTGCATCTGAGCTTGGCTCATTTGTTTCCGTATTGAACTTAGAACTTATTTATTGAATATATTGTTAGTTAACGACTCTTTTCGAACTTAATCGAGCCTAAACAGTAAATATCAATTATAAATTAAAGAGACCCTTGAACTATTTTTTGTTTAAAAAACCCTTAAACTATTTATTTTTGTTTAATGAGGCCCCTGAGAGCGAAAGTTCACGAATTTTACTGAGTTACCTTAATGCATTTTATTAGAAAATTATGAATCAACCAATTTCGATGTTGTTAAGATCGAATTCCAATAAAAAATATGTCATAATGAATTATAAAAAGGGTAATTGCCTTAGCAGTCCAATTTTTTTGCCCAACTTGCTTACAAGTAGAGGACCAAAAAATAATTACTCTCAAGTCAAGTTAGGATCCTATTCACTAGGTTATATAGGTACTACATTACCCCCCACCCTCACCTCTACCCCCACCCCACGACTGCCCCCTACCCAATTCCTATATTTCAGCCCATTTCCACTTTCCTCTTCCCCATTTCCCCTCTCTCTCTCTCCCCATTTTTATTGAATTTCTGCCATTTTTATCTCTCTCCCATTCTTGATTGAAAATCAACAGAAAATCAACAGAGATGCAGAGATGGGTTCGTGTGGTGTAAAGTAGATACAGAGATGAAGAATCTCTGTATGGTGAAGAAAATCAACAGAAAAACAATTTGGGTTAGGGGCTTCTTTCAGATACAGAGATGAAGAATCTGGAATTTGAGGGGGAAGAAAAAAAAAGGAGTTTGTGAGACCAAATTTTAGGGGGAAGAAAAAAAATGGTGGAGACCAAATTTGAGACGCTGCGATGAGCGATGGCAGGAGGCGGCGGCGGTGCCGAAGTAGGGGAGACCGTCCGCTGCGATGAGCGGTGGCAGTGCCGAAGGAGGTAGAGACCGCCGCTGCGATGATCGGTGGCAGGGGACGGCGGCGGCATGCAAAGGCTCGAACAAATTCCGGTGGCGGTTGAAGCTTTCGGTGGATGCAAACAAGGCTCCGGTGCATCCTCCCTCTTCTCTTGGATCTTCAAGTAAGTTGATGATTAATCTCGTTTTTTATTCAGATCTTGTACATTGTTATGGCGTTTTTGTGTTCAAGATTTGGTTTTTGGTATTTATAGGTTGAGGGGACGAAATTTGTTTTTGAGGCGAAAATGATCCAAAAATGGAGCTTTTGGTGCTTTCTGGGCTGAAATGGAGGATGAAACCAGTCACCCCTCTTTCGTTTTCTTGATCACATTGTAAGGAGGCTTGGATTGAAGAGCTACATTCATTGGGAATTTCTCAGAACCTGTGAAAATGTATGTTGTTTTTTTTCTGGATAAAAATGTATGTTGTGTTTTTTTGGGGATGTAAATTTTTTTGAACTTATAAGTAATTTTATAATTGAACTTTAACGATAATTTTTTGAACTTTAATAATATTTTTTTGAACTTTTCGGATGTTTAATTGAACTTTTCAAGAAAATTTTGAACTTAAGAAATATTGAACGGGGTGAACATAATATTTTGAGTTTGTGTTTCTATGTGTTGAGTTCAAGCATTGAGTCCTATGTTGAGTTGGATGAATTGAAATTCTTTGTTGAGTTGGGTAGAATTTCAGTATTGAACTTTTTAATTTTTTTTTTTGAACTTATAGGTAATTTTATATTTGAACTTTAGTTAGAATATAGACTAATGGACTATTTTATCTTTGGTAGTAGCTATGCAAAACTTGAATTGTATGTATGATCTGCCATATAAGAAACCGATGGATAGTTTTTGGGTAGATTCTTGAAAATTTATGTTGCTAACAGAGTGTGCTTTATAATTTTTTTAATTTTTCTATGTGATGATATTTAAAGAATATGTATATTTTTCTATGAAAAGTGGGGGAGTATTTTTTCTATTAAGGGTATGTATATTTTTTCTATTAAAGAGTATGTATATTTTTCTATGAAAAGGGGAAAATGAATTTAAATTAAGTGTGTACTAAAAAAAGGGGGGAATATAAATTTAAAATTTGAAAAAAGTCAACTAGAAAAAGTTGGGGGATGGGTGGGTGGGGAAGGCTGAAAAGTTGGGGTGGGTGGGTGGGTGGGGGGGGGGGGTTATAGTGGCATTTGTGTAATAATATAACAACTTTTAGAGTTGAGAGTAATTATTTAAAAGGATGTGAGTGTAAAGAAATTTTCCTCCAACTTTTGCCTCTCAAAGCAAATGGCCCTTATAAAAAAGGGTCTCATGAAATAAAATATATACTTTGAGGGCTTTTTAAGACAAAAAAAATAGTTCGAGGGTCTTTTGAAATAAAAGTTTATAGTTCAGGAGCTTTTTAAAACAAAATATAGTTTAGGGGTCTTTCGAAACAAAAGTTGATAGTTTAGGAGCCTTTTAATGCATTATGCCATTAAAGTATTCATCAATTTAATAATAAAAAATATTTTAATTTTTTTTATATATCTACTAGTATAATTCTATTTAATAAAATAAGCTTAATTACATATTTATATTAAATTATATATTAAAACCAAATTGTTAATATTTTTAATGAATTTAGTGATCCTCTGGAGTACTATGAACCAAAATACTATTATCAACACTTTAAATTCATTGAATACATGCTAAATAGTTCATGAACCCAGTCTACACCAACATAAATTCTTCCTTTTTCTTACACTTATCACAACAATGATGATTATTACAATTTATACAAATGCCAATTTGAATATGTTACGAAGGGCAAGTCTTCTGTAAGACCGTTTCACGAAATACATCAAGTGCAACGGAAAGAATAATTATTACTACGAAATGCACGTCTCAAGCGACGACTTGGCAAGCCACAATAACCCCGGATCATTCCGTTTTAACACCAGAAAGACTTCACCCTTTCCAGATTCATCAGCACTAACTTCTTCACAAAATCCGACCAGTGTGAGTATCTCAACAGCAGCTGCAAGAACAAAAATACCGATTCAGAAACTTGCTCGATGGGGGCGTCATAAAATGATACTCCCTTTATTTCGAAAAAAGTGTCGTTCTAGAGATTTCGTATCAAATTAAAAATTATAAATTTTGCCATATATACCCCACCTAAATTTCTAATATATCTATTATATTTTGATGATCTAAACCAGATATGCTATATTTTAATATAATCCCTAAAATATCTCTTATATTTTGAATTTGAATTTGAATTCGGGGTAAATCAGGAAAAAAAAAAGGTGAAAAATTAGCTAAAACGACACTTATTTTGAATCGGAGGGAGTATTTGAATAGAAGTGAAATCCATACATACCCTTGTAAGCAATAAGGTTTCTTTGTATCATCGGATTAGCCTGTGAAAATCAAACCATAACAATCATGAGAAAAAGTCGAAAAGGGCAATCTTTCTGATACACATTTCATCAGATAGTAAAGGTAGCATACCTTCCTGAGTTTTTTGTACTTCATATCGCCAGGATGCTCGATCACATTACTGCAAGTAATCGTCGGTATTTCAATGCATAGGCGCATAAAAGTAGTCGAATAATAACTGAATTAACTAATCATAGACGTACCCGATTATCTTGATTAAAGTTTGTAGAACTCGTCCAGTCTCCATGGGTGTAGCTTCGTATTTCAGTGACTGAACCGCGCTCTGCAAACGACCACAAAACACAGTAATGGGGTCTTGGATTACCTGCAACTCGGGATCATTTGGATTAGGTCCGTTGTTTTGTGTTGACTCGGGCTCTAGCTGCATCTCTTCTGCTTGAGAATCATCGAGTGCAGGTTCTAGAATGTCGACTCTTCTCCGAAATTCTTCATTAAGATTTGGTTCGATAGGAGTAACCCCTGAAATGTTGGGATTAGATCCTTCACATATGTCAGGCTTCGAAGAAGGCAAAGGGCCACTAGTATGGACAGGATCCATTTCAATATCGAGATGGTTCGTCCCTGAATTCACATTAGGCTCAAGTAAAATGGGTTCGTCACTCACAGAGTCATCTGGATCGGATGAAGTAGTGAGTTCCTGCAAACCATCTGCAACGTGAGATTCTAGAAATACTTCGATTCACCAGTTGCACCGAGCAATTACGGTGCAACTGGTGCACCCAAGTGTTACTCGAGATTCCATTTTCGATTCTAAAAGATTTAGGCAAGAAACATGGCCAAATTATCATAGCAAGTACCTCGGATGATCTTGCATTGGCTATGCGCTCAAAAGCAGCAGTAACTGAAGCAGAACGGGCATTAGGAAGGACGGAGACCTGACCTCCAAGCTTTCTCGATGAAGTCACGTTACTGCTAGCCTCAAAGTCCTCATCATAATGTTGTGAATGGGAAACTCCACCCAACGTATGACCTCTAGCTTTAGTCCAATCGAGACTAGCAGCTTCTTTGTTAAGCTGTCGCACCAAAACGCACATAAGTCTAGCCATTCGAATACATATATAGTCGAGCGATATAAAAGGGAAGTCCTCCAATACCTGACTATCCAGAGCATAGAAATTTGAATCATGCTCCGAGAACACCATGTGTGCCTAAAAAAGACGAAGCAAATTGATAAAGCAGACGAACACACACTCACAAAAAAAAGCGAACCTATGTAAATACATTTTGGCGACATACCAGCTCATGCAAAAGAGTCTTCTTAATGCTTTCGTACTTCCGAAAACCCTTGAGGTCATCCGTTCGTAGCCTCAGTGAGATCTCTTCTCCTTGATTCTATACATAATCCACACACAAAGAGCTTGAGAAAGACAACGCCAACCAGATTCTTGATAACTAAAGAAGCTTTTGAATACCTTGTTGAAACCAAGGATGCACTTGGGACTGACTCCAACATAACCAACTGGTGCCATCTCAGTCAAAATTCCCACTCGCCAACGATGCTGTACAAGGCCAATCAAAACATTGCTTACCATAACTAAGAGAAAACATTAAACGACTTCACAACCATATGTATTATAAACAATCAATATAACTACGTTAAAGTACCTTATTCATAATTGCAACGATTCCCGGATCTGAAGCAAGCCTATGCAGCAATGCCAGAGCCTTCGATGCTGGAGGATCTAACTGCACTCATTCAGATTACGTAACTTAGTTAATACGGTTTTCTCAATCCTAATGAAAATAAACCTCATGAAGCATATACAAATCAATCGAAACTCATTACGAAATTACCTCTATTCCAGGAAGACTAAGTGTTCGAAAATCACAAAAGATATAATTTCCTTGAGGCAGTTTCAGAGACGTGTAAGATCTTTCAACACTTCTATTCTTCAACCTCTTTTCTTCTTCATCGAATCCAGCAATCCTGAGGTCCGCCTTTGCATTTTGAATAACCTCATCCACCTCATCTTTCAGGACTCCCATCATTCTAACGGATTTCCCCTGATGCAAAACGGTAAAAAACAAGGTATCACATAAATTCACATTTTCACTTTTAGAGATAATAAAAAGCTCATTCTAAGAGGGTGTTTGGCTAAGAGCTTATAAGCACTACCAATTTGTTTGACAAAATAAGATGTTTAGCAGCTTATTATAAGATCACAAAATAAGTTCCTAACAACTTATAAGTTGTAAAAAAATAAGTTGGGAAACCCCAACTTATTTTCCTAACTACCTCCCACCCCACCTTGGAACCACCCCACCCTCATCCACCTCTACCTTAACATAAAAAATATTTGTCATAAATTCTCAAAGATCTTATAAGTTGTATTAGCCAAACACATTAGCAACTTATAAGCTACTTAAAAACTACATTTTATAAGCTCTTAAAACAAACTTTTAGATGTTAGAATTTATAAGATGTTTCAAATAAGCTTAGCCAAACGGGCACTAAAAGCATAATCATTTCAAGCACACTCATAAGTCATCATACGATAATCCACGAGGGGAGAAGCTTTGGCACCTTAAGAATTGACGCCGATTCCAAGCTCAGAAGCGAGTGCTCATCGGAAAAAGGATACAGCAGTTTAGAACTTCTCTCGATTGATACAAGTAACCGTAGAGTATCAGCCTCGACATTGGTGAGTTCTCGCAACTTATCCCCCAACTCCTTAAGCGTGGCTCTTGGATTCACCTCGACAACGATCTTTCGTCCCCTCCATACAACTAAGCAACTATGCAAATCCTGCTCCTTTTCCATAATCTGGTTTATACAAGAATGCCTTCACATCACCACCAATGATAAATAAATAAAATCCAAATTATACTACATTTTCCATACTAAAAACTCTGTTTTTTCAAGAAAAACTTAAACCCCAACACCCATCCCCACCCCACCCCACCCCACTAGGACTGTAAATGAGTTGAGCCTAGTCGAACACACTGGTGTTCAAACTTGTTTGAAAAGTTACCGCGCTTTAATATTCATGTTTGAGCTTGTTTGATAATTAATCGAATCGAGCTCGAATGAGCTTTAATCGAGCCGAACACGAGTCGAGCTCGAGTAGTTTGACATTTTACACATATTTTATCTTTTTTTAGTTATCGAGCTCGAGTTCGAGCCGAGCTCTAGACTATCCCAAACATAAAATTAAGTTAAAGCTTGTTTGATTTCTATTTCGAACCGAGCTCAAACGAGCTTTTATAAACCGATCTCAAATCGAGTATAGAATAGCTTGGTTTGATTTTCAGCCTACACCCCAACCCACCCCAAACCCATCCCAACAATAACAATAAGGACTAAAGGATCATCAGTTCACAAATTATCAAATGTAACCAATTATTCTATCAAGATTATAAATCCTTATACTTAGTAAGCAAATAGTCATTTCCACCTAATCTTGACCTCAAAAAAACCCCAATCTTCAATTAATAAAAACAAGGCAAAATTCACAGCACCCAAAAAAAAAAAAAAAAAAAACAGAAAAAACTCTCATTTCACAACTTCAAAAGTAAAAATCAATCATTTGATTGCTCGGAAAACAACCGCCAAAACTTCAAATTCAGAAAACTAAGCGGAATTCTTCAGCTGAACAAGGCAAAACAATCGAAGTTTTTACCAGGAATTGAAATTCAATATATCACGATCACATTTTCACACCTCGTTACCGAAATCTACGATTAAATCAACAACAAATTAAAACATTTCAATAAAAAACTTGGATAATTCTCACCTTAATTCTGTGCGCTTTGTGATTTCTTTTTCCTCAAGACAGCTTTGTGGGAAAATTTAGCGAAAAATTGGAAGAAAAATATGAAAGGGCGTAAATATATATGTATATGAGAGAGGAGGCGTAAGTTAGTATGACCATGGAGAGGTACGGCTAAAATAAGCGGTTGACGGAAACGCTCATGTCTGTGCTGACGTAAGAGGGACAGAGAATATTCTAGAAGAACAATATATAAATAGAAAATTCTATAATAAAAAAGTAAAAAAACCGTCGTAACACTTTTGCAAGGTATTTGTATCACTTTGAATATATGTAAAGTGTATTACTTAATAAAAATTGAAAAATAATACACTTTACATTATATAAATTTTATTTCATCCATCTCGGAATAAGTTTTTCTTTTCCTTTTTAAGCCGCCCCACATGAATTTCATTTCATAAATGATAAAAATAACATTCCACTATATTTAATTTTTAATCTCCATAAAAATTATCAAAAATATAACACATTCCATTTATTTTTTTAACACTATTATTAGCCACAATAACTCTAGCTCTTACTCATTTTTATCGGATGAATTAATCCTACTTAATTATTTTGTTTTTGGTTTGATGGAATTTAAGTGGTTTTAGACTCGATGTTGTGGTGTGTGATTTCACTAGTGATATGATTGATGTGCTATCATTTGAAGCTTGAATTTATATAGTGGAAAGTGTAGATTAAATTCAAAATAGTTCTGTAATTTTTTACCTTTTTCTAAAAAAGTTTCACATCTTTTGATTGAATGAAATTATCCCATAACTATTTGCATTGCTCGCTTTTAGTCTCAAGTCGCTGAAAATTACAACAAATGACATATTATCTTCCATGTGCAGGTCGCGTGACGCAAATGTCAGGTCAAGCCCGTGTATTTGATCCACGTGGCATTAATAGCGTTCAGATGTAGAATTTATTTTTACACACATTTTAATATTAAATAAAAATAATAATGTTTGAAAATTAAAAAGGAAAAAAATGTTGTGTAAAAAAATTGACATATATGGATGCTACTTATGCCTCGTGGATCATATACATGCATTTGGCCGGAAATTCACGTCACGTGACCCGCACATGAAAGAAACAACATCATTATTGAAAATTTTCGTTGACTTGGAACCGAAAGAGAGCAATTCAAATAATTGTAGAATTAATTCATTTCAACCAAAAGATATGAGACCTTTTCAAAAAAGGTAAAAATTTACGAGAATATTTTGGATTTAATATCTGGAAAGTAAAAAATTAAACTTAATTTATTTAAATTATTAATTTTTAATTTTTTTTTTACATAAACACTAGTAAATTTTCCCGTGCGTTGCACGGATTGAATATTAAAAAAAATTAGAATATACAAATTATAATAGAAATATAAATTAAATTATTTTATCTGCTATATATGCATTGATTTTTTTTCTATTTTACTCAAACTCCATTGTTTTTTATAAAAAAAAAGTTTACATATCCTTATACTTTCTATATTCTAATATATTCTATAATTTTTTTTTAAACTCAAAACTCCCTTATTTTTTATAAAAAGAAATTCCATATCCTTATACTTTCAATACGCTACAAATATTCCGCGTGAATACGCTGGAATTCATCTCGTACATATTATAACTACACTATTATTATACCCAACAATGTATACATCATTGGCAATTAATACATATGGTACAAAATAATGAACACTAATATGTTGTAGTAATTAATCAATGTCTACCGCGAATTCGATGTTGCAAGCCATGAGACGACACCGTTGGATGACGTTTGACGGCTAATAATCTCCGGCAACGGCTTAGCTCGCAATTGGGATCGTCATTTGGAACGAGCAACGGCCTTCCTTCGCCGAAAATTCCAGCCGCGTTCATCAAATTTCCTTCCACGGGGGACGAAATAAACGAGCCGAAAACGAGCAGCATCGCCACGCTCACCACCAACATCCTCGCCATGCTAATTACACTATATTTATCTCTTGATAATTATGGATGAATATCTATTAATGACATAATATGTGTCTTCTAATTTTTAGGGTTTTATTTGGAACTTTGTTTTTCTTTCAAGTTTGTGAAATGTTGCAAAAGATTTTATGTGGATACAATTAAAGATCAATATGCACGAATGTGTGTATATTTTTGTTCGGAGATTGTAGATCATTAGCATTCAAGGGTTGTCCTTAATTATATATTTTCATTCATTTGAATGGACGTTTTTTATGGATAAAATTGCATGTGGTTGTATTTCATTTACCTAAATATAATATATAAAAAATTTGATTAACATTATACACACAAGGGCATGAAATTAGAAATATATATTTGAATTTAAAGTGTATATATAAACACACACATGCATGATTCAACAAACATATGTGCATATGTATACAATAAGGGAAAAATTATTTTTAAGGCCAGTAGGTTTGGGGGTAGCAAAAAGAGGTCAGTACATTTGCGGGTTGATATTATAAAGACCATAGCTTTTCAACGTGGCAAATTAAGGCCAAATTGGCCCGTCACTACAAAAAAGACGGAGATTAGCGACAGCAATTTTGCGACGGCCAGAATATCCGTCGCAAATACAGTGAATTTGCGACGGATTTATGTAAGTCGTCGCAAAAAATGTCAATTTGCGACGACTAAGGAAGTCCGTCGCAAATGATAGTAATTTGCGACGGATACGTCGTCGCAAACACTAGGGCCCACCGACTTCGTCTTGAACCGGCTACATTTGCGACGGAAAGGTCGTCGCAAATTTCAACTTTGAATTTGCGACGGTCCATTCCGTCGCAAAATATACCCGTTTAAAGGTGACCGTTCATGACGCGACCCGTTTGACTGATTTGCGATGGAATTTGCCGTCGCAATTTTTAAATTTGTATTTGCGACGGACCAAAGCCGTCGCAAATCTTACATTTATATCCGCGACCTTTCGGGAAACGGTCCTTTGACTGATTTGCGACGGAATTTCCGTCGCAAATACGAACCGTTTTACGCGTCTTCTCGGGTAACGGTGCGTTGACTGATTTGCGACGGAAAAGCCGTCGCAAATCAGTAAAAACAACGTCGTTTTATCTTTGACAGGCGAAATTTGCGACGGATAGGCATCCGTCGCAAATATTTTTACAATTATAAATACTCTCCTCGCGAAGCAGACGGATCCTGCGAGAAAAAAGAAGAAGAGGAGGAAAACGAAAGGAAAAGGAAGGAGAAGTCGGGAAAAGGAAGGCGTCAGTCCCCACCGAGTTCTCGTTTCGACATTTTCTACAAATAAACAGTAAGTTTTCTTCATTTTTACCGTTTAAAATTTAATTTTAAAGCATGTTTAGAGAATTGATTTTAGTTGAATTGTTTGAATTATATTAGTAATGAATTGATTTTAGTTGAATTAGTTTATCGAATTTTAATTTAAATCATTTTTAAATTTTTGTTAATTAAGTTTAGAATTGAATTAGTTGAATTGTTTGAATTATATTAGAAATAAATTGATTTTAGTTGAATTAGTTGATCGAATTTAATTAGTTGATTGAATTTTAATTTAATTTTAAAGCATAATTAATTTTTGTTAAGTTTATAATTGAATTAGTTGAATTGTTTGAATTATATTAGAAATGAATTGATTTTAGTTGAATTAGTTGATCGAATTTAATAAGTTGATTGAATTTTAATTTAATTTTAAAGCATAATTAATTTTTGTTAAGTTTATAATTGAATTAGTTGAATTGTTTGAATTATATTAGAAATGAATTGATTTTAGTTGAATTAGTTGATCGAATTTAATTAGTTGATTGAATTTTAATTTAATTTTAAAGCATAATTAATTTTTGTTAAGTTTATAATTGAATTAGTTGAATTGTTTGAATTATATTAGAAATGAATTGATTTTAGTTGAATTAGTTGATCGAATTTAATTAGTTGATTGAATTTTAATTTAATTTTAAAGCATAATTAATTTTTGTTAAGTTTATAATTGAATTAGTTGAATTTATCATTATTACAGATGAACCCAGGTCAAGATAATTTTCTCACTGTCATCATAGTCGACAACAAGTAAGTATTTTTTAATGAATTATGTATACTTTTAATTATATATATATTAATATAATTAACTTGATTTTTTAATTTTGTTGTCACAGACTGCTTCCAGCCCATGAGACTAGCTTAATCGTCTCACAAATCATTAGGATGAGACAATTTGAGTATGGTGCCCACTCGTGGAGTCAAGTGTCCGAGCAAAAGAGGATGGAGTACTTTGATGACTTCAAGGTATAAAAAATTTATTTATTATGATTTTAATTTAACTTTTAATTTTTTAATTTATTCGTTAATATTCTATTTTTAATTTATTTGCAGAGGCGGTGCGTTTGGGACCCTGCCAACGATAGTATTATGTACCAATTGTTCTGTGCGAAAGCGCAAGAACGGTACAAAGATATTATCTACGGCCTGAAGAAGCGGTGGGAGCGTGGGGATCGGGTGGAGTTGGGTCGAGCACCAGACAGACGATCGATATGGGATGGTTTGGTGGATCACTGGAACAGTGAACCATCATTCTGATGAAGAACAATTTATTTATGTTTTTTGAACTATTTATTTATGTTTTTTGAACAATTTATTTATATTTTTTGAACAATTTTTGGTAAAGACATTCCCGGTTACAAGGTTTCCGCCATTATTACAGAGATAATGAGGGATAATTTAGAGTAGAACGCAATGAAGTTCAAACTCGTCTCGTCGCAGCAGAAGCAGTAATACTTGGATGGGTTTTGGGTATATATATGCAAATATTTATAAACAATTAGTTGGTTAAAAATATTTGCATATATATACCCGAAACTCTTCCAAGTAGTACTGCTTCCGCTGCGACGAGACGAGTTTGAACTTCATTGCGTTCTCCTCTAGATTATCCCTCAATATCTCTGTAATAATGGCGGAAACCTTGTGACCGGGAATGATGCTACAAATAGTATTTCAACAAAGATATTACTAATTCAGTGTTAATTAGCATAATTACTTGTAGCAAACATATACATGATCTTAGATGAATTAATTTGGTGAATTTTGAAGAAAAAAAAGAGTCAATTTGGATACATATACAATTAATTGCGTACAAATGAACGAATTATAAATTTAAGCGGGAGTCGAAATAAATAATTTTACAGAAATAATAAAAATTAAATGGCCCCAATATTTATAAAAACAAGTTAGAAACGAAAATGAATTAATTTGGTGAATTGTAGAAAAAAAAACGAGTCAATTTGGATACATATACAATTAATTGCGTACAAATGAACTAATTATAAATTTAAGCGGGAGTCGAAATAAATAATTTTACAGAAATAATAAAAATTAAATGGCCCCAATATTTATAAAAACAAGTTAGAAACGAAAATGAATTAACTTGATTTTTTAATTTTGTTGTCACAGACTGCTTCCAGCCCATGAGACTAGCTTAATCGTCTCACAAATCATTAGGATGAGACAATTTGAGTATGGTGCCCACTCGTGCAGTCAAGTGTCCGAGCAAAAGAGGATGGAGTACTTTGATGACTTCAAGGTATAAAAAATTTATTTATTATGATTTTAATTTAACTTTTAATTTTTTAATTTATTCGTTAATATTCTATTTTTAATTTATTTGCAGAGGCGGTGCGTTTGGGACCCTGCCAACGATAGTATTATGTACCAATTGTTCTGTGCGAAAGCGCAAGAACGGTACAAAGATATTATCTACGGCCTGAAGAAGCGGTGGGAGCGTGGGGATCGGGTGGAGTTGGGTCGAGCACCAGACGGACGATCGATATGGGATGGTTTGGTGGATCACTGGAACAGTGAACCATCATTCTGATGAAGAACAATTTATTTATGTTTTTTGAACTATTTATTTATGTTTTTTGAACAATTTATTTATGTTTTTTGAACAATTTTTGGTAAAGACATTCCCGGTTACAAGGTTTCCGCCATTATTACAGAGATAATGAGGGATAATTTAGAGTAGAACGCAATGAAGTTCAAACTCGTCTCGTCGCAGCAGAAGCAGTAATACTTGGATGGGTTTTGGGTATATATATGCAAATATTTATAAACAATTAGTTGGTTAAAAATATTTGCATATATATACCCGAAACTCATCCAAGTAGTACTGCTTCCGCTGCGACGAGACGAGTTTGAACTTCATTGCGTTCTCCTCTAGATTATCCCTCAATATCTCTGTAATAATGGCGGAAACCTTGTGACCGGGAATGATGCTACAAATAGTATTTCAACAAAGATATTACTAATTCAGTGTTAATTAGCATAATTACTTGTAGCAAACATATACATGATCTTAGATGAATTAATTTGGTGAATTTTGAAAAAAAAAAGAGTCAATTTGGATACATATACAATTAATTGCGTACAAATGAACGAATTATAAATTTAAGCGGGAGTCGAAATAAATAATTTTACAGAAATAATAAAAATTAAATGGCCCCAATATTTATAAAAACAAGTTAGAAACGAAAATGAATTAATTTGGTGAATTGTAGAAAAAAAAAAAGAGTCAATTTGGATACATATACAATTAATTGCGTACAAATGAACGAATTATAAATTTAAGCGGGAGTCGAAATAAATAATTTTACAGAAATAATAAAAATTAAATGGCCCCAATATTTATAAAAACAAGTTAGAAACGAAAATGAATTAACTTGATTTTTTAATTTTGTTGTCACAGACTGCTTCCAGCCCATGAGACTAGCTTAATCGTCTCACAAATCATTAGGATGAGACAATTTGAGTATGGTGCCCACTCGTGGAGTCAAGTGTCCGAGCAAAAGAGGATGGAGTACTTTGATGACTTCAAGGTATAAAAAATTTATTTATTATGATTTTAATTTAACTTTTAATTTTTTAATTTATTCGTTAATATTCTATTTTTAATTTATTTGCAGAGGCGGTGCGTTTGGGACCCTGCCAACGATAGTATTATGTACCAATTGTTCTGTGCGAAAGCGCAAGAACGGTACAAAGATATTATCTACGGCCTGAAGAAGCGGTGGGAGCGTGGGGATCGGGTGGAGTTGGGTCGAGCACCAGACGGACGATCGATATGTGATGGTTTGGTGGATCACTGGAACAGTGAACCATCATTCTGATGAAGAACAATTTATTTATGTTTTTTGAACTATTTATTTATGTTTTTTGAACTATTTATTTATGTTTTTTGAACAATTTATTTATGTTTTTTGAACAATTTTTGGTAAAGACATTCCCGGTTACAAGGTTTCCGCCATTATTACAGAGATAATGAGGGATAATTTAGAGTAGAACGCAATGAAGTTCAAACTCGTCTCGTCGCAGCAGAAGCAGTAATACTTGGATGGGTTTTGGGTATATATATGCAAATATTTATAAACAATTAGTTGGTTAAAAATATTTGCATATATATACCCGAAACTCATCCAAGTAGTACTGCTTCCGCTGCGACGAGACGAGTTTGAACTTCATTGCGTTCTCCTCTAGATTATCCCTCAATATCTCTGTAATAATGGCGGAAACCTTGTGACCGGGAATGATGCTACAAATAGTATTTCAACAAAGATATTACTAATTCAGTGTTAATTAGCATAATTACTTGTAGCAAACATATACATGATCTTAGATGAATTAATTTGGTGAATTTTGAAAAAAAAAAGAGTCAATTTGGATACATATACAATTAATTGCGTACAAATGAACGAATTATAAATTTAAGCGGGAGTCGAAATAAATAATTTTACAGAAATAATAAAAATTAAATGGCCCCAATATTTATAAAAACAAGTTAGAAACGAAAATGAATTAATTTGGTGAATTGTAGAAAAAAAAAAAGAGTCAATTTGGATACATATACAATTAATTGCGTACAAATGAACGAATTATAAATTTAAGCGGGAGTCGAAATAAATAATTTTACAGAAATAATAAAAATTAAATGGCCCCAATATTTATAAAAACAAGTTAGAAACGAAAATGAATTAACTTGATTTTTTAATTTTGTTGTCACAGACTGCTTCCAGCCCATGAGACTAGCTTAATCGTCTCACAAATCATTAGGATGAGACAATTTGAGTATGGTGCCCACTCGTGGAGTCAAGTGTCCGAGCAAAAGAGGATGGAGTACTTTGATGACTTCAAGGTATAAAAAATTTATTTATTATGATTTTAATTTAACTTTTAATTTTTTAATTTATTCGTTAATATTCTATTTTTAATTTATTTGCAGAGGCGGTGCGTTTGGGACCCTGCCAACGATAGTATTATGTACCAATTGTTCTGTGCGAAAGCGCAAGAACGGTACAAAGATATTATCTACGGCCTGAAGAAGCGGTGGGAGCGTGGGGATCGGGTGGAGTTGGGTCGAGCACCAGACGGACGATCGATATGTGATGGTTTGGTGGATCACTGGAACAGTGAACCATCATTCTGATGAAGAACAATTTATTTATGTTTTTTGAACTATTTATTTATGTTTTTTGAACAATTTATTTATGTTTTTTGAACAATTTTTGGTAAAGACATTCCCGGTTACAAGGTTTCCGCCATTATTACAGAGATAATGAGGGATAATTTAGAGTAGAACGCAATGAAGTTCAAACTCGTCTCGTCGCAGCAGAAGCAGTAATACTTGGATGGGTTTTGGGTATATATATGCAAATATTTATAAACAATTAGTTGGTTAAAAATATTTGCATATATATACCCGAAACTCATCCAAGTAGTACTGCTTCCGCTGCGACGAGACGAGTTTGAACTTCATTGCGTTCTCCTCTAGATTATCCCTCAATATCTCTGTAATAATGGCGGAAACCTTGTGACCGGGAATGATGCTACAAATAGTATTTCAACAAAGATATTACTAATTCAGTGTTAATTAGCATAATTACTTGTAGCAAACATATACATGATCTTAGATGAATTAATTTGGTGAATTTTGAAAAAAAAAAGAGTCAATTTGGATACATATACAATTAATTGCGTACAAATGAACGAATTATAAATTTAAGCGGGAGTCGAAATAAATAATTTTACAGAAATAATAAAAATTAAATAGCCCCAATATTTATAAAAACAAGTTAGAAACGAAAATGAATTAATTTGGTGAATTGTAGAAAAAAAAACGAGTCAATTTGGATACATATACAATTAATTGCGTACAAATGAACGAATTATAAATTTAAGCGGGAGTCGAAATAAATAATTTTACAGAAATAATAAAAATTAAATGGCCCCAATATTTATAAAAACAAGTTAGAAACGAAAATGAATTAATTTGGTGAATTGTAGAAAAAAAAATGAGTCAATTTGGATGCATATACAATTAATTGCGTACAAATGAATGAATTATAAATTTAAGCGGGAGTCGAAATAAATAATTTTACAGAAATAATAAAAATTAAATGGCCTCAATATTTATAAAAATAAGTTAGAAACGAAAATGAATTAATTTGGTGAATTGTAGAAAAAAAAAACGAGTCAATTTGGATACATATACAATTAATTGCGTACAAATGAACGAATTATAAATTTAAGCGGGAGTCGAAATAAATAATTTTACAGAAATAATAAAAATTAAATGGCCCCAATATTTATAAAAACAAGTTAGAAACGAAAATGAATTAATTTGGTGAATTGTAGAAAAAAAAACGAGTCAATTTGGATACATATACAATTAATTGCGTACAAATGAACGAATTATAAATTTAAGCGGGAGTCGAAATAAATAATTTTACAGAAATAATAAAAATTAAATGGCCCCAATATTTATAAAAACAAGTTAGAAACGAAAATGAATTAATTTGGTGAATTGTAGAAAAAAAAATGAGTCAATTTGGATACATATACAATTAATTGCGTACAAATGAACGAATTATAAATTTAAGCGGGATTCGAAATAAATAATTTTACAGAAATAATAAAAATTAAATGGCCTCAATATTTATAAAAATAAGTTAGAAACGAAAATGAATTAATTTGGTGAATTGTAGAAAAAAAAACGAGTCAATTTGGATACATATACAATTAATTGCGTACAAATGAACGAATTATAAATTTAAGCGGGAGTCGAAATAAATAATTTTACCGAAATAATAAAAATTAAATGGCCTCAATATTTATAAAAATAAGTTAGAAACGAAAATGAATTAATTTGGTGAATTGTAGAAAAAAAACGAGTCAATTTGGATACATATACAATTAATTGCGTACAAATGAACGAATTATAAATTTAAGCGGGAGTCGAAATAAATAATTTTACAGAAATAATAAAAATTAAATGGCCCCAATATTTATAAAAACAAGTTAGAAACGAAAATGAATTAATTTGGTGAATTGTAGAAAAAAATGAGTCAATTTGGATACATATACAATTAATTGCGTACAAATGAACGAATTATAAATTTAAGCGGGAGTCGAAATAAATAATTTTACAAAATAAAAAAAATAGTTGGGCAAAATATTTTAATAAACAACTTAGATACGAAAAGATATTAATTTGGTGAATTGTAAAAAAAATGACTTAATTTGAATACATATACAATTAATTGCATAAAAATAAACGAAAGTAGCTTGTGCCCTAGTGGCGCGCGCCCCCTCCTCTTGCACAAGAGGTCCCGTGTTCGATTCCCCTTGGACGCAAAAAATGGATTAATTGTTCAAGGCTTAATAAGACTAATATAGAAGGTGGGCCGCATATAAAAAGGGATGGGCCGGTTGGCCCAGTGGTCCGCGCCCGCCCCGGCCGCCTCGGGTGCCCGGGCTCGAACCACGCGAGCCATTTTTTTTTTGTATAGGCTCGGTAATTTGCGACGGCCAAATTCCGTCGCAAATATTGAATTTTGCGACGGAAAACAACCCGTCGCAAATTATAACAGAAAAAAATAAAAAATATATATATAAACATTTGCGACGGAATTTGGCCGTCGCAAATGTTGTTGACCCGAACGGGTCTGACCCGAAAAATTTGCGACGGAATACTGTCCGTCGCAAATTCTGTGTGACCCGGCCGGGTCTGACCCGCCAATTTTGCGACGGATTTGTCCGTCGTTAATTTGCGACGGAAGGCGAAATCCGTCGCAAAAATTAGCTACGGCTGTTTTAGGGACGGATACGTGTCCGTCGCAGATACCGTCGCAAAACACTGTTTGCGACGGATTTTCCGTCGCTAATTCCGTCGCAAAACAGTGTTTTTTTTGTAGTGCGTATTACCTTCAATTGGGCTGAATTTGGCCTTAATTTGTCACGTTGAAGAGTTGCGGTCCTTAATTATAATGCCAGCCCGCAAATGTATTGGCCTCTTTTGGCTACCCTCCAAACCTACTGGCTTTAAATTGCTACCCTTTATATATATAGTCAGTAGAAAACCCTCTATAGATAACTGATGCAGAGCTACTAGTCAATTATATACAAGTAGAGTATGATTACCCATGTCAAAATTAATTGGTAATAAATCTGTATAAATTGCTACCCTAACACACAGAGTTTACTATCCCTAATTTGATGAGTATGTTTCAATTTTGCCAAGTGAAATATAGTTGTAGGGCTGCAATTGCAATATGTATAGGCTCTTGTACTCATTTATAATGATGATACTAATGTACAATGAATATTTTTTGCTTCAATTACTCCTACAAATATTGGTGCTCGAATCCTAAATTTTGTTGTAGGGGTTTGTTTCGCGTGGCCTTTTAGGTGTTGTGTTATCTGTATTGACACTGTTGTTTTATTTGGAATACTTCATGGTACTCAATCCGTCCTAGAACTACTTTCATAGTAGAGGATAATACATTTTGTAAGAAAAAATTAAGCATTTGAGTCAATGATTGTGAGATTAAATAAAATAATAATACATTTTTACTTTATTGACTTTAATGAAAGAGTTATTTTCTTTTTAAAAGTTGTTTAAATAAGACAGATGTGAAAGTAATTGTAGAATAAAGGAAGGGAGTATTAGTTTTATACCTTTAATTAATACATAAATTTGTTTTTCCTTGAATAAGCAAAACATTCATTAATCCAATAATACCCATATTTTTGTAATTCAAAATCATTTTTTTCTAGTTCAAATATTTCAAGGAACATTTTTCTCGCAAATATATATATATATATGAAGCTGGATAAGTTAAATATTGATAGATGTTGAGTCACAACATCTAGTAAAAGGGTAGGTGAGTCGCAATTCTCTCACCAATCATCTTCCTATATAAATCACCTTGCCCTACTTCATTTTTCTTCCATGGAGATGCTTTCAATGTTATTGCACATTTATTTCTTCTTCCTGTTTTGTTTATATAAAGGGTAGCAATTTAAGGTCAGTAGGTTTGGTGGTAGCAAAAAGATGCCAGTACATTTGCGGGCTGGAATTATATGGACTACAACTCTTCAACGTGGCAAATTAAGGCCAAATTCAGCCCAATTGAAGGTAATACGGGTCAATTTGGCATTAATTTGCCACATTGAAAAGCTGCGGTCCTTATAATGCCAGCCCGCAAATGTACTGGCCTCTTTTTGCTACCCCCAACCTACTAGCCTTAAAAATAATTTTTCCCTATACAATAATGCCCAAATTAATTTAACCACGCATCAAACAATAGAAAATAAAAAGGTTAATTGCAAAATAAATCACGAATTTATAGTTTTTATTAATTACAATTTTTTTTTATTGTTTGATGCATGGTCAAATGGAGCTAATTAGCCAATTTTTTATGCTTCGAGCTGATTTGTCATCAATTCACCACATTTTTTAAAGTTATTAATCTTGTTAAAACCTACTGTAAAATACAGAATTTGCTCGAGGCATAGAATGGCTCAATTCCATCATATTCTCTTAGCTCACAAAATCACTGAACAATTTTATTTTATCAAAATTGTATATATAACCATCTTAACTCTGATGATTATATAACTGTATCCCTTCTAGAACATTAACAAAAACGACAACGTACTAATGACTTGTAAAAGCATAAAACTGAAACTACGCTTTTACTCATAAAAGCGCATTCTTCTGCTATATCTCCAATAGATCTTAATTTGGCAATTCGAAAAGTTAGTGTCCTTATTTTACCACCCTTTTAAGTTATAGGCTAAGAAAAACAATTTTCCCCAATGCGAATGAAACCGAGCGCGAATTTAAAAAACATATATGTTATATTTGAAAAAAATGAAATTAATTTGAGTTATTTTGCAATTTACCCATCATTTAATTGCTGGAAAAAAATATTTTTTTAGACTCGTAATTTAGAGGTGGTTGTGTCTAAGGACAATATTTTTTGGGCTTGTGAAAGTAGGATAATATATTTTCGAACTTGTAAAAGTAGGACAATATATTTTCAGGCTTGTAAAAGTAAGACAATATTTTCTACCTTGTAAAAGTAGCACAATATATTTAAAAAAGGATAAAATGCACTTTTGAGCTCACGAGAATGAGTGCAGAACACTTTTGGTACCTATGTGCGAAATTAATCATTTTTATTGCATTTTTTGTCCCATCAGTTAAGTTTTAGGACTAAAACTGCAAATTTGTCATATTCTCTTGGTACCAAAACTGCAAGTTATTCATTTTTTGGGGATCAAATCTGCAATTTATCCAATCCTCTTGGGACCAAAAGTGTCAAAAATAACTACGGGACTATAAGTGCTGAAAAAAGTACCATTTTGAAATGAACACATTCTTTTTTGACCAAAAGCTTGTAAAAATATTATCCTACTTTTACAAGCCAAAAAACATATTGTCCTAAGCACAAAAACATGTTGTCCCACTTTCACATGTCCGAAAACATATTGTCCTTAAAACACAAACACCCCTAAGTTACGTGATAAAGCGTGTATCCCTTTAATTGCAAATATATGTTATAACAATCATTAAAATAGCAAAAGCGCTTGCACCATTCATTTCTAGATCTATAATTTCATGACTTTTTCAAATGAAGCTATAATTTTGGTGCTCTACAAATGTGTTGATGGTAAATATCCATTTCCGGAAGATGCCTTAGGATTGGATGGCTCTTCATACAAGTAGCTATTTCCAAATGAATGGACAATATTGCATTTATTTAGCTATATAAACTCAAGATCCCATCCCCATTAAGCCACCAAGAAAACCTTGCAATTTTAAGAGGAAAATAAATTATATAGACAAATCATCATGTCGACAAAGACGCTCGTTGTGTTCTTGGCGATATTGCTCGTGTTTTGCCCCAATTCTTCTTCCGCGAAGTTTATTGGGTACGAGGCAATTCGAAGTGGGGATGGACATATACCCAAATCTCACCCAACGCCAGTCAGGGGGACGTACGAAAGGGGTTGTGAACCATCTGAGCGATGCCGCAGTCGGAAACTCATGATGATGACCCCCGACGGGGACATCTTTTGATCAGATCACCAACATTCTTCTATTTCTTTTATTCTTAAAATTGCATCCCATATGTTTTCTCCAGGCAAATTGTTCTAGCCATTTGTAATATCATTACACATGCAATAAAATTATCTTAAAATAAATACGATTAATTGCATATGGTTTGTTTTTTTTTTTTTTTTTGGTTACAAAGGGGTACTCTTGTTAGCAAAAATAGGACACTATCTTTATGAGCTTGCAAAACTGGGACCCTACCTTATAAGTTTGACAAATTTAGGCCAAATTTCATCAGATGCGGACCGAATAGTAGAAGAAGGGTCAAACCGGGTTTGGGTTCCAGCGTGTGATTTGACTCACATTTGGTGATATTTGGCCTAAATTTGCCAAATTTAAAAGATAATGTCCTAATTTTACAAGTTCATAAAGATATTGTCCTAAATTTATAAGCACATAAAGATAGTAGCATATTTTTTAAATTCATAAAAGATAATGTCCTAATTTTACCAACCTCCCTAAGGTACTATCCTAAAAAAAAAATCCCTATGGAACACAGCAGGACAAAGCTCTTGCTCCTAACAAGCAAAACCATAATATTTATATAGATATACGTAGTAGACAAATTTGTGTGATACTGTCTCATGACATGAAACATTATAAATTAACATCAAGTGTAAATGTGTCATGTTCAATTTATACCTCATCTCACTTTCTCATGTCATGAGACGGTTTAACATATGCAAAATGTGTTTTAAAAATAACAAATGCATGCAATATGCATAAATGTATATTATACTCACACGTGCATGATATACGTAGTTTATTTATATATAATATATGTAACAACAAAATAAATGAAAGAATACAACAGCCAATTAATCCTCTTCCATTGATATAATTACCTTTTTCTCCGATAAAAATAAATAAATAAATAATAATCACAACAACCAATCCTCAGTTTATGTACCTTAAAACAAACAAGTAATTGACATCAATTTTAAATGGTTGTTTTGCTTTTACAGGAAACACAATATAAGGGTTTGGACAACACATAGTAAATTTGGATAAATTTCATGATGATTGAAGAGTCGAATAATTATTTTCTAAGAAATGGTCGTGGGCGTTCACTCTAATTAAATACACATTTGAAATTAAATATGTATATATATATATTTTTTTTTTTTTTTCTCAATTCATGTAAATATGTAATGAGATATAGAAATGTTAAGATGAAGATTTATTTTGGGAAAATTGGTTTTTTTGTCCTGTAAGTTTGGTCAATTTTGTTTTTCGTCCTCTAACTTTTGACTTTATTTTTTAGTCCGATAAATTTTAAAAAATTAACATTTTCGTCCTAAAACCGATAATTTTTTAGTCCTAAAATTAACATTTTAGTCCGATAACTTATTTTTTAGGACGAAAACGTTAATTTTTTGAAAGTTATCGGACTAAAAAATAAAGTCAAAAGTTAGAGGACGAAAAACAAAGTTGACCAAACTTACAGGACAAAAAAACCAATTTTTCCATTTATTTTCCAAGGAGCTTGTTTAGAGCTTTTGAATGGAAATTTGAACGAAAATTTGTTTTCTCTCTTAATTTATTCTGGAATATGTGTTGTATGAATATAATTATATATATGGTGGTTACATTATGTTAGTAAGAAAAAAGAAAATAAAAGTTACAATAAAGAAATAAATGAACTATTAATTAAAATATAAAAATAAAGCCAAGCTAGCCATTTTTTTTTCTTCTTCTCTTCTTCATTTAATATTTGCAAAGGGTTTGCAAATGATTTAAATGGGCCACATACTTCCACTTGTATAGGTCCACGAAATTTGCTTGGGTTTTGAGCAAGATTGAAAATATCGGTATCGATAAATATATTGAGAAAATTGATGTGAAAATATCGATAAATATATCGATATAGGTAAATTTAAAATGTATGAAAAGTTAATAATAAACTTTTAATACATAAAGTTTGCAATACATTTTTTTTTATATTTATCGAAATTATGAATGTTTTCTCAATATTTCCCGAACTTTTTCCAAATTCTACTAATATTATGCTCAACTTGTACAAAATATAATTGAAATTGATCTTACATATCACTATTTATTGATTTTTTAGTTGATTTATAGCCCTCGAAAAATGACTGGTGGAGCGTAGCAATAATGGTTATAAAACCATAACGTTATGAAACTATGGTAACCGCCATCTAAATAATGAATAATTAATTCAAATGTAACTGTCATCTTAATAATGAACATTTATTTCAGGTTAACCGTTTCAAATTTATTTACTTTTTCCGTTACAAATGGAAAATAAAATCGAGACAAATATCCCTAATATAAACCCAAGAAATTCACCCCAACAAATAACCAAGAAAACCATACAATTTCAAGAGAAACTAAATTTGTCCTAGATGTTGGCGGTGTTGCTGGTGACGATGCTCGTGGTTTGCGCCACCACTTGTACGGCGGCGCCGCCACCTACTATTAATTATAAGGATTTTCCCCGCGGTGTTTCTAATAACACAAATTCACACTACCGCAGGGGTTGCCAGGCCATCTTAAGATGTCGGGGTGGGTCCCGCAAACTCCTGACGACGACTGCTGACGTGGATGTCATTCAAGGAAGCTCTTAAAATTGCATTTTAATAATTCCGATTAATTGGTTTTGCCTATGCCAATCTTTTTCCATCTTGATCATATTATGTAACATTATTACATAATAATAATAATTTATCACAAATTATATTATATTGCACGTTTAGTTACTTGTGTTGTTAATTACTTGGATTCCAATGCCGATAAATGGGGATAAAAAAATTGGGGTGATGGTAAAATAAGGACTATAACTTTTAGGACTGATAAAATAAGGACCGCAACTTTTAAAAGTAGCAAATTAAACAAGAACCTTAACTTTTAAAAGTAGCACAAGGACTGTAACTTTTGTACACTTGGTCTGCAGAAAACAAAAAGGAAAATAAAATAAAATTACACATGACATGACCAGCTACATGACCCTCAACAGCCGGAAAAATGACGAATTTCAAAATATTTTTAAATTTACATGACCAAAATCAAAACATGTAATGTGACAAGTTACACCTAAAATATATATCCAATATAATCATAGGTGTACGTTCATTATGCAAAACAAAAAGTAAAAAAAATTGAAAAAAAAAAGTAAACATTCGGTATTAAAACAATATATAATTCATACGTATTTTCTGATTCCCCATATCCATCTATATTTGTTATATTTGAAATGCAAAGCAATTTAGGTTTTGAAAGATAGTAAATCATCAAATTTGAATTTAAAATATTTTTATTATTGATTCATGACCTAAAAGATATAGAAAACTATCAGGTCTGGAAGATAAAAATCGCTAATTTAGAACTCACACATTTTAAAACTATATTTGATATCTTATAATTACTAATTATTCAATTAAATTTTATAAATCACAATTCAAAAAAAAAAGTTGTATTAATTTCATGTGAGTAGAAAACAAAAGATAATAATATATATAAATAATAAGATATAAACTATAAGATGACAAACATGGCTTTAATGTTTGTCTCCAGGTCCTGAATCAATAAAAAAAAAATTAAACTTTAAATTAGGCGTGTTTTTCTATACACGTGTATGAGAATCGTAGCAGTACTGAATAAGTGATCATGTTAACTTATCGGTTAACACGAGTATATCCTTAATGTGGTGTTTTGACACGTAATTATAACGACGAATCAAATTATGTTATTGATATACTCAAAGTTAAATAACGGAAATTAAAGAGGTAATTAATTAAACGACGATAAACAAGTAATAATTAAATAATAAACGAATGTGCACCGACTCGTGCAAAATTTAACTGGTAGTTTAGCTAGAGTCTTTATGTTTTTTCATGATTTATTAGTAGGAGCAATTACAAAATTACGCAGACATATTCTGAATAACAAGTGCAAAATTTAACTGGTAGTTTAGCTAGAATTTTTATGTTTTTTCATGATTTATTAGTAAGAACAATTACAAAATTACGCAGACATATTCTGAATAACACTTGAGTAAATGTGTACCTGGATTGAGAGCACTTTCATAGTAATAATACCTATAAAGTGAAAAAAAAAAATGTTTTTGTTCACTTTGTAGGTAATATTACTCTTAAAGTGTTTTCAATAATGAAGGTGCTATATGGATACTTTGATGTTCCTTCAAAAATTACAAAATGAAGAAGTTTGTTGCTATTTATATATCTAGATAATAATAAAAAATTAAAAAGTTTGTTGCTATATTATATATGTGGATAATAATCACAAATGATCCTTTAACTTTTGTTTCTGCTCATAAATATCCTGCAAATTTATACTTTATCAATTTTGGTCCTTTTTGTAGAAAAATTAAATTTTGACTGAAAAATTGCCCTGATTTTTTATTCTAGTCATATTGACAGTCGTCACAACTCTCGTTTGAACCATACTTTATCCAGGAAGAAAGCTCCTCAATCAATTTCATGTTTTGATTACATCTAACCCAGGATTTGGACAAAATCGCAAATCTCATCCATTTTTGTGGCTAATTTCGTGTGATTTACAGTAAAGTGAGGGTCCATGGCTATATTATTCTCTTCCTCTCATTGAGCTTGTCATTTTGGTACATTTTTCTTTTTCGTGTGGTTTACATGTGCACATTCATGCAGAAGATTTATACTATGAAAGTGTTCTCAATCCAGGTACACATTTACTTAAGTGTTATTCAGAATATATCTGCGTAATTTTTTAATTGCTCTTACTAATAGATCATGAAAAAACATAGAGACTCTAATTAAACTACCAGTTAAATTTTGCATGAGTCAGGGCACATTCGTTTATTATTTAATTATTATTTGTTTATCGTCGTTTAATTAACTAACTCTTTAATTTCATTATTTAACTTTGAGTATATCAACAACATAATTTGATTTGTCGCTATAATTAAGTGTCAACACACCACATTAAGGCTATACTCCTGTGAATCGATAATTTAACATGATCGCTTATTCAGTACTGCTACGATCGTCATATACGTGTATAGAAAAATGCGCCTAATTCATGTATGTACGACCTTCTTTTTCTACTTATTTGAAGCCCCATAACAACCTACAATTTTCACTACCTATTTTTGGAAAAACAACACACACCAACCATATTCTTCACATTACTAATTTTAGCAAAGGACAAACTCTCATCCCAACTGAATTTTCTGCACTATATAAATCCAAGAAATGCAAAACAAAATCAAATAACCATAATAAAAAATAATATAATCATTTAAATAAACACGTATTGAATAAAGAAAATGGGAAATAAGACGACATTGGCATTAACCCTAGTGGTGTTGCTTGTGTTTAGCGCTAGCTTTGTTCCATCATTAGCCAAAACAATTGACTATCCGGCTATAGGAAAGGGTGGAATTCCCCCAAATACCCCTCCCAGGCCCCCCGCAAACGAGTATCGCAGGGGCTGTCAACGTACCCTACGATGTCGTGGTGGGAGTTAATTAATAAATCAATTGTTTTGTGAGGATGCATGTGCAAATTTATTAATTCCCATTGAAATAAATACATATATATATACGTATGTGTATATATATGAAGGCGTGTTTATTATGTATAATGTCGTAAAGACATTTTATTCTTGAATAATAAATATTCATTTGTTATGGATAATTATGTATTTCCTCTATCTTTTCTTTATCTGTCATATTCTATTCATTCGCACAAATCGATTCTTTGTATTTATTATGGTACCAAAATACACTTATACCCCTATTTATTAAACTTACAACTACAAATAATGATTAATGCTACTATTTATTATATGTATTATTGGAATATATATGACAAGTTTGCATTGGTATTTGCATAGTGACAAATAATAAGGACACTACCTTGAATAAAATTGGACAATTAAAAAGGAACTGGGGGAATAATTATTAATGCTTTCGAATGTAAATGGATGATTAATTAAGACTTTAATTAGAGGAAGATTTGGTGAACTACTTAAAAATTATGAAATAAAAACCTCTTGGTAAAGGTCCAACTCAACTCCACGGGTCGAGATGCATAGAAATGCTCAATTGAATTACAAGAGCCATATCAGCAGTGTAATTTTTGTTTTCAAATTTAAAATTTAAAGAAAAAAATACCAATTTAGTGTCCGAAAATTGTAAAACTATCAATTTAGAATTTAAAAAGTTTTCATATCAATTAAGAACCTAAAGATAGAACCTACTAATTTAAGACAAACATTAAAACCATGTTTTTCATCTTATAGTTTATATCTTATTTATATATATTATTATTATTATTTTCTACTCACATGAAATTAATATAATTTTTTTTTGAAATTGTGATTTATAAAATATAATTGGATAACTAGGAATTATAAGATGTCAAATATAATCTTAAAATGTGTGAGTTCAAATTAGAAATTTTTATCTTCCAGACCCTGATAGTTTTCTATATCTTTCAGGCCCTAAATCGATAATAAAAATATTCTAAAAATCCAAATTTGATAGTTTACTATCTTTCAAAACCTGAATTGCTTTCCATTTAAAATTTAACAAATATAAATGGACATGGAGAATCAGAAAATACGTATGAATTATATATTGTTTTAATACCTAATGTTTACTTTTTCTTTTCTAAATTTTTACTTTATGTTTTGCATAATGAACGTACACCTATGATTCTATGGGATACATATTTTAGAGATTAAAGTTTTGTACACCCTGTAACTTGTCACACATTTTATTTCGGTCCACATAGATTACATGTTTTGATTTTGGTCATGTAAATTTGAAAATATTTTGAAATTCGTCATTTTTGCGGCTATTGAGGATCATGTATCTGGTCATGTCGACGTGTAATTTTATTTTCTTTTACTTTTTTTTTTCTGCAGACCAAGTGTACAAAAGTTACAGTCCATGGTTTGCTACTTTTAAAAGTTAAGGTACTTCAAGGAAGTTTAATTAGTTCTCGATTGATGTTTTTCAAGTTCAAGCTAGTTCTTTGTGGATTAACAACTTTCTTCAAAGTTCAATTATGTTCACCCCAAAAGTTCCTAAAAGCAACACATAATCCAAAAAAAAAAGTGTCTAGCCTTGAATTAACATTACAAAGTCCCAATTCAAACTCAGCTAATATTCCAGGGCTGATCTAACTAAAAAAAAACCAAAAAGTTAAAGTCAAAGTCAAGGTCGGAGGAGAATCATACTATAAATTAGAGATCATACTCGACATTCATATTTGATTCAAAAAATCATCTTTGATGTTCGTGTTTTTATTTATTTGAAATATTTAAATACAAAATTTTTGTTTGCTCATGTTTAATTTAAAATTTTGTATAAATAATTATTTAAAGTAACAAATGTAACTCATCAATTTAATCTAATCAACCATAGAATTTAAATAGTGAAATCCTAGCTTCAACTATTCATTGAATTCTCACATTATTGAATAGTAATTAAATATATTATATTAAAAAAATTATATAATATTTTAATATCCTTTAAATATTTTTATTTTTTTTTATAATTTGACCATTTTAAAAGGCAAGGTATTTTTTTAAAATTAGAGTAATTTTATTTATAAAAAAATATGGATATAATTTAAAAAATATGTGCTAAATTTAATAAAAAGAAACATGGGCAAAAATTCATGATTTTGTATCGATCCATTAAATAAAAGGATATATATAGCTTTTGAAAAAAAGTTCCTTTTATTTTATATTTTTTTTATACTCGGTATCGAGCCAAAGACCACGACATTGAAGAACAACAAAAGAAATAATGAAAAACATACTATTACTAAATTAACTGACCGAATGTAACATCAAATCAATCAATATTACATAAAGTGAACATAAGAAGTTCAAAGAGCAATCTCTTCTGCCCCTACATTATTCTCCTAAGTCCTAACTACTGAAACAAATATAAAAATAAAAATCTAAAATTAACCGGAAACCGGCCGAGTCTTGTTACAATCAAGTTCAACGTCACTTTTATTTAATTAAATGACAATCAAAATATGCATGAAAATACTTGATTCATTGAATTTACTCAATTAACCCTCACCACGACATTGCTGGCTGGCTTCACAACCCCTTTGGTACTCATTTGCGGGCCCCCAGGAGGGGTATGTCCGGGAACTCCACCTCTTTCCATAGTCGGATTCCCAATTGTTTTGGCTGATGATGGTACGTACCATGAATTAAAAAATATTAATTGAACTAAAGAATATTAGAAAAACACTTATCATTTTGCATAAAAAATATTATAAAAACTCTATATATATGTTTAATATATTTTAGGATTTATTTCACAAAAATTCATGAACTTTATGATTCTTATCAATTACAACATAAACTTTTTTTCTTTGCAATTTAATGCACCAACTTTATAAATTTTGCAATTTAAAATATATGATAATTTTCCGTTAAGAATTAAATGACATCCCTGCCGAAAACATTTATAAATATCCACATTGATGCCAACAAATAAAATTATATTTTTAAAAATGAAAACAATGTCTTTAAAATGCAATTTTAAGTAATGTTTTTAAAGTTAAAATGTAATTTAAGCATGTTATTTTCATTATAAAAATTCATAATTTTATTTATTGGCATCTATGTGAGCTCTATGTGGCATATTCGACAACCATTAATTTAATTGTTGACGAAAAACTATGAGATGTTCCAAATTGCAAAACTTATAAAGGTGTATTAAATTGCAAAGAAAAAAAGTTTATATTGTAATTGATAAAAGTCATAAAATTCATGATTTTTTTCCCAATTAATCCTATGTTTTATAGTTTATTTTTATCCCAGTCGTACGAAATTGCGCCTTCCGAAACTATTATCCTTAAAAAAAAGTGAAGCATTATTAATTAATGCATCATGGAAAATAGTAAATACAAAAATTAATATTATATTACCCAATCCAAAATTAGATCAAACACTACATGGCATTATCTTCTGCCCGATCGACATTATTCTCCTACTAAAAGAAATACAAAAAATTATCCAAGAATCTAAATTAACAGGACATCAAAGTCTTGTTACAAAACATCACTTTTATTTAATGACAATTAAATTGTATAATGATTTTTTATTGTATTAATTGATTAATCAATTAATCAACCCCCACCACGGCATTGTTGAGATGCTTCACAACCCCTTTGATATTCGTTAGCTTGGCCAGGAGGCGTATTTGTGTGTGGAATGCCACCTCTTTGCATGGCCGGATACCCGATTGTGGTGGCCGATGTTGAGACGAAAGCGCAAAGCATGAGCAGCGCCACGAAACTCAACGCCATTGCCGTCTTATTAGCCATGCTTCCAAATTTTTATTTTACGATGATTTTTTTGTAGAATGAATTTTTTTTTTTTTTTTGTTGCTTGGTTATTTTTCCTTTGCATTTATTTATTTATATAGTGTAGAAATTCAGTTGGGATGGGAGTTTGTCCATTGATGTTTTTATCACTAAAATTAGTAATATGAAGAAAATAGATGAGTGTGTGTTAATTTTTCAAAAATAGGTAGTGATCTTCCGAATTTGTAGGGTAGCATTGGATCTAGTCTTCCTCTCTATCCTTTCAGAAATTATCAAACTTTTCCCTTAAATAAATTATGTAAATTGATAGGATTTTAATGAATTTTCCCTCATAGTAATTAAATCGTGTCAATTAAATAATTAATGAGTGACATCCATACATTTTCAATAGGGATATTCAATCCGTGAAATCTTGTTAACATGTTTAAACACATTAAAATTATGTCTAATGACACGTAATTATAACGACGAATCAAATCATATTGTTAATATACTCAAAGTTAAATAACGGAAATTAAAGATGCAATTAAATAAAGGACGATAAACAAGTAATAATTAAATAATAAATAAATGTGCCCGGACTTAATGCAAAAATTAACTGGTAGTTTAACTAGAGTCCTTATATTTTTTTTTTATCATTATCTAATTAGTAAGAGCAATTACAAAATTACTTAGATGTGTTCTGAATAACACTTAAGTGAATATGTACCTGGATTGAGAACACTTTCGTATATAGTAATAATACCTATAAAGTGAACAAAAATATTTTTTTTTTCACTTTACTATATACTACTATTAAAGTGTTATCCGTGAGTTACTATAACATTATCAGTCGTTTCTTTTATGGATACTTTGATCTAGTTCCTTTGTTCCTTCAAAAATTACAAGCTTAAATAATTAAAATCATGTAAATCGAGGATTCTGACAAGCTTAAATAATTAATTTCTGTAATGTAAATGGAGGGTCCTAACATATTTAACCTTCCATCGTAGTAATTAAATCATGCATAAACAAAAAAAAAAAATCATTTACATAATTGAGGTCTACCTTACTCCATCTTCGTATTCTTGTAAACATGCATCAACTTATACATTAATATACCCATCAATTTAATTTAATCAACCAAAAATTGAAATAGAGAAATCCTAACTTCAACTATTCATTTAATTCTTATATTATTGAATTAAATAGAGACTTACAAAATATATAATTTTTTATTATACTGAATAAATAATTAAAATAAATTATATTTTGAAATTCTTTAAAAAAAATTCTTTTACATATTTCAGAATAAAAAATATTATAATTTTAGATTTTTTATTTTATCTTATAATTTGACAAATTTGAAAAGTAAAATGTCTTTTTACTGATTTTATTTTATTTATAAAATATATGGATATAATTTGGTTAAAAGAAAGAATATTTTCTCAATATAAAGAGTTAAAAATATAGATTAAAAATCATGATTTGGCCTTAATAATATGAAGATTTTAAATAACAAATTATCCCATAGCTTTTTAACAAAATAGGTTTAGTCCCAAAGTTAATTTTTTTTATCAGATTTAGTCTCAATTTCTCTAACTAGGTATAATTTTGGTTCCAAATCGACAGAAAAAAGCAAAACAACGTCATTTTTGCTCATTGAGTGGCACATGACGGGTAAAATTGGGAATTTTCAGCGATGAAGTTGATCTGGCTGTCATTTATTTATTAAAATTAAAAATACATAATGTATAATAAAATTATAAAAGAAAAAATCCAATATAATTAGTACACTTGGACGTCATCTCAACTCCCTTGCCATAAATTATTAATTCGGACTTCAAACGACGGCGTATCAACTTAATTTTGGGACCAAAATTGGACCTAGTTGATACTAAATCTGATAAAAAGTTAATTATGAGACTAAATCTATTCTATCAAAAAGTTATGGGACGATTTATAATTTAAACTTCATTCATATTTGCGGTGAGATGCAAGAATCGACATTAAACGACAAGATATATTGTATCTAGCTTTAGAAAAAAGAAGAAGTTTGTAACTATTTTATATATCTGGATATTAATGAAAAATGATCCTGTAACTTTTGTTTGTGCTCATAAATATCCTGCAAATTTTTATTTATCAATTTTGGTCCTTTTTGTAGAAAAAATTAAATTTTGATTAGAAAATTGTCCTGATTTTTTATTCTTGTCATATTGACAGTTGTCACCACTCTCATTTTGATACAATAACAATTATTTCTTGATCTTTCCATTATTAATTGAGACCTCTTAGAAACCTAAAAATTCGGAAGTTCACTACCTATTTTTGAAAAAATAACACACACCAACTATTTTCTTCATGCTACTAATTTTAGTGGTAAAAACATCAATGGACAAAATAACATCCTAACTGAATTTCTTCATTATATAAATCCAAGAAATGCAAAGGAAAAATAACCAAGGAAAAAAATTAATCATTACAATTACAGTCAACAAAAATCATCCTAAAATATTATTGATCATGGCTAATAAGACGACATTGGCGTTGAGCTTCGTCGCATTGCTCGTGCTTTGCGCTTTCGTCTCAGCATCGGCCACCACAATTGGGTATCCGGCCATGCAAAGAGGTGGCATTCCACACACAAACACGCCTCCTGGCCAAGCTAACGAATACCAAAGGGGTTGTGAAGCTTCTCAACAATGCCGTGGGGGTGGTTGATTGATTAATTCAATCAAATATTTGCATGAGATATATGTCACATTTAATTTAAATAGATATATGTGTTGGAAATAAGACCCATTTTTTATTATTGGGTTTTAATAAAGGTAGTGTTGAGGTAGGACATATATGTACTAGTCTCAATGTGTCCCATAAATTTAGAATATATCTTGATAGTGATTTTTTTTATTTGTTTTTAGTAGGAGAATAACGTACATCGGGCAGTAGATAATGCTCTTTGAACTTCTTGTTCACTTTGTGTATATTGTTTAATTGATCTGATTTTACATTTGTTATTTTCTTTAACAAAATCGATAAACGACTTTTTAATTGGAGAAAACTTTCTAATTATGAAAGCTGTTCACCATATTAAACTATATTCATTCAGTAATTTCATTACATTCATTCAGAAATATTAATATTCTTTTATATAAATAAATATCATTAAATTCTACATACACAAACACGTTGAAATGTGTGAATAATTAAATTCTATGTTATTAAAGTGTAATGGTGTCAATTTATGTTGAACAAGTTTAACTCTTTTATAAGGAACTAATTATATGCAAGCCATATACCGTCGAAAAGCTCTAAAATTTTCTTTCCAATGCAACAAGATGATCTCAATAATAATATCCTTGCTAAGTTATGATTATTCTACTAAATTGTGACAGAATGGAAACCAACTCTTGGGGGAAAATTGATTTGGTTCCAAGAGAAGCGAGTCTAAAATACTTTTGGTATTTATGTGTGTGAAAGTGATATTTTTTTTATCCTATATATTAATTTTCAGAATCAAAACTGCAATTTACTCATTCTTTTGGAATCAAAAGTGCATGTGTCGAAAAAACTGTGGAACTATTGTTTTTGGATATAGGTGTGCATGTGAGGTGATCATGACTTTAAAATAATAGGATGCAAAATTCTCGATGAACATTAAAACTGCGTATGTGTTTGTTTTGAGATTTTGGTAGGGTAGGATCTTGTTTTATGTCGAATCAAAATTTAATGATGGTTGATATTGTAATTTTTTGAGAAAAATAATTTTTTGGTTCCGTAACTTATCCAGTGTCCAGTTTTGGTCCCAAAAATTTTCACTTTTCAAATTTGGTCCCATAACTTATTGAATCGTCCAATTTTGATCTTATTTTCGATGTAAAGTTGAAAACAACGCCGTTTTGGCATGTACCAAACGACATCGTTTCAAATTTCCAGCAAAATTGGAACCAAAATTATACGGTCAGTAAATTATAGGACCAAAATTGGACATTAAACAAGTTAAAGGACCAAAAAACTATTTTTCAGAAAACATTGATAATTTCATTAAAAAAATTCTTTTCTCACCATAATTAATCATATATATAGATCCTGGAAGGATGATGAAATTAGTAAGATGTTTGGAGTGTCGATAAAGAATAAAGACAAATTGGAGGAAATGTTTGATGGAGTAATTAAATCTTGCAGACAAATTGAAATTCTTTATAATATCAATGACGAGCATGAGAGTTGTTTTTTTAAACTTATAATTTCATATTGTGCTCTAAAATAAGCACTATAATAAAATAATATTACTAGTTAATATCATGAAAAATATAAACAATCATCTATGTACTATTGGTGGAGATAAGATCGCGATAACGATAACGATCTGAAATTATTTTACCAAGGTTTGGAGAATCAATATTTATAGAAAAATATATCTTTATTATTTTATTTACTCTATTGCGATTATATTTCCTAGTTCATAATTAAATTTTCATTATTAATATTTATGGGAGCTTTGTAATTCATTTTAAACACTAATTATTGCAATAGCAAAATATTGTTTTACTTCTTTTTTTTTATTGTTTTCTCTAGTTAAACTACCAGTTAAATTTTGCACGAGTCGGGCCAAATTCATTTATTATTTAATTATTACTTGTTTATCGTCGTTTAATTAATTACATCTTTAATTTCCGTTATTTAACTTCGAGTATATCAACATAATTCGATTCGCCGTTATAATTACGTGTAAGGCTATACTCATGTTAATCGATAATTTAACATGATCACTTATTCAGTACTGCTACGATCCTCATACACGTGCATAGAAAAATGCGCCTAATTGTATTTTCATGTGTGTACGGCCTTCTCTTCCTACTTATTTGAAGCCCTTAACAGCCTACAATTTCGGAATTTTACTACCTAAAAATAACACACACTAACAATATTCTTCACATTACTAATTTTAGTAACGGACAAACTCTCATCCCAACTGAATTTCTGCACTATATAAATCCAAGAAATGCAAAGCAAAAATAACCAAAAATAAAAATTCATCGTAAATAAATTAGTATCGAATAAAGAAAATGGGTGATAAGACGGCATTGGCGTTGAGCTTCGTCGCGCTGCTCGTGCTTTGCGCTTTCGTCTCAGCATCGGCTTCCACAATCGGGTATCCGGCCATGCAAAGAGGTGGCATTCCACACACAAACACGCCTCCTGGACAAGCTAACGAATACCAAAGGGGTTGCGAAGCATCTCAACAATGCCGTGGTGGGGGTTGATTAATGCATGATTAATCAATTAATACAATAAAAAAAATCATTATGCAATTTATTTGTCATTTAATAAAAGTGATGTATTGTAACAACACTTTGATGTCCTATTAATTTAGATTCTTGGATAGTTTTTTATGTTTCTTTTAGTAGGAGAATAATGTCGATCGGGCAGAAGATAATGCCATGTATTGTTTGATCTAATTTTGGATTGGATAATTTAATAGTAATTTTTGTTTTTACTATTTTCCATGATGCATTAATTAATAATGCTTCACTTTTTTTCTTTTTTTAAATATTAGGGAAAATTCACTTTTTTGTCCTTTAATTTTGTTTGATTTTGGTTTTCGTCCTGTTAACTTTAGAATTTTGAATTTCATCCTATAACTTGCAAAAAATAGTGTTTTTCGTCCTGTTAACTTTGGAATTTTGAATTTCGTGGTGCCACGTCAGATTTACCTTACACAAAATATAATTTTTTGTAAGTTATAGGACGAAAAACACAAATATTTTGAAAGTTATAGGACGAAATCCAAATTTTCAAAGTTAACAGGACGAAAAACACAAATTTTGTAAGTTATAGGATGAAATTCAAAATTCCAAAGTTAACAGAACGAAAACCAAAATCAACCAAAGTTAAAGGACAAAAAAGTGCATTTTTCCTAAATATTACTAATAAATAAAAACATGAACATCAAAGATGATTTTTAGAATCAAATATGAATGTCGAGTATGATCTCTAATTTATAGTATGATTCTCCTCCAACCTTGACTTTGACTTCCGAATTTTTAAGTTAGATCAGCTGCTGAATTTTAGCTGAGTTGGCATAGGGACTTTGCAATGTTAATTCACTTGAATGTTATTCGGAATATATCTACGTAACTTTGTAATTGCTCTTACTAATAGATCATGAAAAAACATAAAGTTGCTCTAGTTAAACTACCAGTTAAATTTTGCACGAGTCGGGGCATATTCGTTTATTATTTAATTATTACTTTTTTATCGTTGTTTAATTACCACTTTAATTTCCGTTATTTAACTTTGAGTATATCAACAACATAAGTTGATTCGTCGTTATAATTACGTGTCAACACACCACATTAAGGCTATACTCGTGTTAAACGATAATTTAACATGATCACTTATTTAGTACTGCTATGATCCTCATACACGTGTATTGAAAAATGCGCCTAATTATATTTTCATGTGTGTACGGCCTTCTCTTTCTACTTATTTGAAGCCCCTAACAACCTACAATTTCGGAATTTCACTACCTATTTTTGGAAAAATAACACACACCAACCATATTCTTCAAATTACTAATTTTAGTAACGGACAAACTCTCATCCCAACTGGATTTCTGCACTATATAAATCCAAGAAATGCAAAGCAAAATTAAATAACCATAATAAGAAATAAAAAATCATTGTAAATAAATACGTATCGAATAAAGAAAATGGGTGATAAGACGACATTGGCATTAACCCTGATGGTTGATTAGGCGTGAAATTGTCATGATTCGTAGCTAGAAACGCCCTAGTTTTGGTCGAATTTATTGAGTTTTTAGAGTCAAATGAGTACTATTTCTATACATTGATGAACCTATCTCTTTGATACTCATAGGTGAATCGAGGATGAAAAATGGAGTTCGTAGGACTTTGAATCGACTCAAACGGATGCCCGGATGAGAAGATATCGAAGAAATACGATTGGTATTAGTACGTGAGAAGAAAAGTGTTAGTTGCAAGGAAGGAGGGCCCATTCGAGCACGACCACTCGAGCACCTCGCTCGAGCAACGTAGGTCGAGCACTCCAAACATACAAAAAGTTTTTGGCGCTCGAGGGGCACAGCTCGAGCGCCTCATTGGCATAAGACGGCATCAAATAAAGAAAATGAGAAATAAGACGGCATTGGCATTAACCCTGGTGGTGTTGCTTGTGTTTAGCGCTAGCTTTGTTCCATCATCAGCCAAGACAATTGGGTATCCGGCTATGCAAAGAGGTGGAGTTCCCGGAAATACCCCTCCCGGGGCCCCTGCAAACGAGTACAGGAGGGGTTGTGAAGCCAGCCAGCAATACTGTGGTGGGGGTTAATTGAGTAATTCAATTAATCAAGTATTTTCATGCGGATGTTGATTTCCATTTAATTAAATAAAAGTGATGATTGTAACAAGGCTCAATTGGTGTCCTGTTAATTTAGATTTTTATTTTTATATTTGTTTTAGTAGTTAAGACTTAGGAGAATAATGTAGGACAGAAGAGATTGCTCTTTGAACTTCTTAATGTTCACTTTATGTAATATTGATTGATCTCATGATACATTGGGTCATTTAATTTAGTAATATTACTTTTTCATTATTTCTAATTTTGCTCTTCTTCAATGCCGTGGTCTTTGGCTCGATACCGAGTATTAAAAAAAAATATATAAAATGGATTTTTTTTCAAAAGCTAGATATGTCCTTTTATTTAATGATCGAATGGTAATCATGAATTTTAGCCCATATTTTTTTAAATCAAATTTAGCACATATTTTTTTACCAAATTATATTCATATTATTATAAATAAAATCACTCTAATTTTTTTTAAAAATCCTTACTTTTTAAAATGGTATATTAAATAAAAAAATAAATTTATTTAAAGAATATCAAAATATTATATAATTTTTTAATACAATATATTTAATAATTATTCAATATTACTAAAAAATCTTATATATTTTGTAAATCTCTTTTTAATTCAATAAAGTGAGAATTCAATGAACATTTGAAGCTACGATTTCTCTATTCAAATTCTATGGTTACTTAGATTAAATTGATGAGTTACATTTGTTGCTTTAAATAATTATATATACTAATTTATATGTTAAACATGTGCAAACACAAATTTCATATTTAAATATTACTAATAAATAAAAACATGAACAACAAACATGATTTTTTGAATCAAATATGAATGTAGAGTATAATCTCCAATTTATAGTATGATTCTCCTTCGACCTTCACTTTGACTTTAACTTCCGGATTTTCAGAGTTAGATTAGCTATTGAATTTTAGCTCAGTTTGAATTAGGACTTTGTAATGTTAATTCAAGGCTAGACACCTTATTTTGGATTATGCACTGTTTTTAGGAACTTTTGGGATGAATATCGTTGAACTTTGAAGAAAGTTTTTAATCCACAAAGAACTTGAACTTGAAGAACATCGATTGAGAACTAAAAAAACTTTGTGAAGAACTCAAAGAACTTCCACGAAGAAATGTTGATAAGAGGGGTCATGTATCTTAGTCTCGGATCAAACAACATTGTTGAATGGTTTGCTTGAACAACTCCCACGAAGAAAAGCTAATTAGAGGAGTCTTGCACCTTGATCTTTGGATCAAATGATGTCATCGAACGATTATCATGAGGAGCACGAAGAACTTAAAAAAAATAACCTTTAAATCACTGAACTAGATTTCTAGGACTCATGAATTCTATGTTTTCAATATTGCTAGTGCGTTTCAAATGGCTAAAATGAGACTCTATTTATAGGTGTGGACTCTTGAATTTGATAGGATTGATTTGATGGACCGGAAGATCTATAGTTATCTGGAATGGTTTGTTAGGCTTCCATGATTTGATTTACCAGGTCAAGCTCCTTGATGGATTCCAAAGTTCTGGTTTAGGTCCGATTTGATTTGTTGGACTTTAGATACCCGGTTTGGTTTCTCAGGCTGTAGAGACCCAATTTCATTTATTGGGCTTTAAAAGACCCAATTTGATATTCTGGCTTTAGAAGCTCCAACTTGATTTATTAGGCTTTAGAAACCTAAATTATCAATTATTAATTATTATTCTATTTATTTTAGTTATTGTATTATTTAAATTCACAATAATAGATCAATTTAATTGCAATTTAACACATGTTTTTTTACGTGTCATTATTTGATTAGACACAATTTTAATGCGTTCACAACATGTTAAGAAGATTACGAGGATTGAATATCCCTATTCAAATGTATGGATGTCACTCATTAATTATAAATGGATGTGCATGGATACATCCATTTCTCATGCAAAACTTATGGTTACGTTGCAATTCATAATTGCATTAGTCTATATTTTTTTATCACTACCTAAAGTTAACATTTCTAAATTGAATATATAACACGCTTAATTATATTTCTTTACCTGTGTACGGCCTTTCTTTTCTACTTCCATTTTTATTTGAAACCCTTTAGCAACCTACAAATTCGGAAAATCACTAACACACTCATCTATTTTCTTCATATTACTAATTTTAGTGGTGAAAACATCAATGGACAAACTACCATCCCAACTGAATTTCTTCACTATATAAATCAAGAAATGCAAAGGAAAAATAACCAACCAAAAAAAAAAAACAAATCATTCTACAAAAAAATAAAATTCGTAAAATAAAAATTTGGAAGCATGGCTAATAAGACGGCATTGGCGTTGAGCTTCGTGGCGTTGCTCGTGGTTTGCGCTTTCGTCTCAGCATCGGCCACCACAATCGGGTATCCGGCCCTGCAAAGAGGTGGCATTCCACACACAAACACGCCTCCTGGCCAAGCTAACGAATACCAAAGGGGTTGTGAAGCATCTCAACGATGCCGTGGTGGGGGTTGATTAATTGATTAATCAATTAATACAATAAAAAAATCATTATGCAATTTAATTGTCATTTAATAAAAGTGATGTATTGTAACAAGACTTTGATGTCCTGTTAATTTAGGTTCTTGGATAATTTTTTTATATTTCTTTTAGTAGGAGAATAATGTAGATCCGGCAGAAGATAATGCCATGTATTGTTTGATGTAATTATGGATTGTAATTTAATAATATTTTTTATTTTTACTATTTTCCAAGATGCATTAATATCTTGCTTCACTTTTTTTTTAAAGGTTAATAGTTTCAGTAGGCGCAATTTCATACTACTGTGATAAAAATAAACTATAAAAATATATTAAACATAATATATATATATAGAGAGAGTTTTTATAATATTCTTTCTGCAAAAGGATAAGAGTTTTTCTAATATTCTTTAGTTCAATTAATGTTTTTTTAATTCATGGTACGTACCATTTTGTCTAGATAATAAAATTTGTTAGCAATATTTTAGAGTTTAATTAGTTTGTGTATGGTATATATAATTGGTATAATGTAACGAATTAAACAATTAAACGTTGCCAAATAACCATCCTTTTTTTTTGTACAAACCGTATAAATAACTCAATTATTTATAAATCACTTATATATTTTAATGTCATTTATTATATAGGGTCAAATGCCTCAATTTTGGGTGTTGAAGTTTTCAATGCCCTCGACCATGGTTTGTTGGATAGGATTCTCTATAAAGTTAATATTTGGTCGTCTTTAAATATATGATGTATTTTTTTTTTTTTTGAAAGATAAATATATGATGTATTAATTAGTGATGTTATTTATAAATGTATACAACGACATATACACAAAATTTGTTCTACAATTTAAGGGATTTGGTGCAAACTGTGAACCAATTGCGCCATGATCACGTAATTGGGGGAAAATGATATTTTTAGGACCTTAATTTAAGGAGGTGCCAAAATGAGGACCATAATTTGTTGGACTGGCAAATTAAGGACAAATCAGTCTGAATCAACGCAAATTGGGCTAATAAGCCCGATTTGGACTTAATTTGAGCCCAAATCGGGCCAATTTTGCCTGAATTCGGGATAAATTTGGCTTCATTTTGCAACTTTAAAAAGTTATGGTCCTTATTTTATCAAGCAGAAAAATTATGGTCCTCATATTGTCAACCACAAAAGTTACGGTCCTCATTTTGTCAGTTCGAAGAGTTACGGTCCTCATTTTGCCACTCCAGTAACGATCCTGAAAAGATAAAAAAAAATTCCTGTAATTGGGCACAGGGGTCAAACGTGCAGGTTAATATAACTAAAACTAGCAGAATTAGATTTGACGGAAAACGTGAAATGAAACATTCGTACTTGAAACATCATATTTGGTGAGCAATTAATTATGAAATGTGTTACAAATAAATCTCTCATGAATGAAGTTGCAATCACCTCCCTTTCTGCTGAAACTTTAAATACAAAGGCAAAACTTTGTTTAATAAAAGAAGAGAAGAAACTCCATCTTTTAGGAGTATGTTTCTCTAATACATTTACTCATATGTATACATACGTGTACTTAAAGTTCTTATACTTTCGGCAGGGTAGTTGACCTACTTTAAAGTATCATAAAAAACAGATGATAATAAATGGAAGCCCAAATCTTTGTACGGATTTCTTTTCGACCTTAAAAAAAATGTTCATGTGACGAAATTTTGTCTTTTTTATCAGTATGAAATGAGACGGTCTTATATAATTTTTTTATACAACGTACTCATTTGAAAGTCTGAACTTGTATAGAGAGGTGTAAAAATAATTCATTAATATTATTTCCTTAATACTTTCCTCATTCATGAGTTGTGTTCAATTTTTTCCTTGATAATTTAATATTGGGTGGAGTTGCTTTCTCCAGAAATTAAATTCGGAATCTTTGGATTTGGACGTGTGCCTTTTTTTGGCTCTAATACCATTAAATAATTGGACAAGGATTCCTCCCTGTACAGCACGGTGCTGTGCGGGAAGCATTGGATCACCCACAAACACACACACCCGTGTGTGTAATTCAATGGCGCTCATTCTGCATTTGTAAAAAAGTACTCCCTCCGTCCCCGAGCTTTCTTTCCACTTCTTTTTGTTGAATGGTTTAAGAAAGTGTATTTGTTCATTAATATATGGCGGGCCACATGTTGATTTTTGGGATAAAGTAATGAATAGTGTTGAAAAAAGAATTGTATGAGTGGCACTTTGGTAATATTTTGTGAATTTGAAGGTTAAAGGTTGTATGTAATAAAGTGTTATTTTTGTCATTTATGGAATGAGAAGTTTACTGGAGGACAGTTCGAAAAAAAAAGTGGGAAGTTTATTCAGAGACGGGGGGAATATGAAATTAATTCACTTATATTATTTCCCCTTGAAAATAATATTTCACTTAGCACACTACAAGAAAGTTTAATATTGCTTACGAAAATTGTTACCAACAAAAAAATTCGTAGGGGGGATTGCCTACGGATTGTCTACAAAAATATCTAATTGTATAGGCATTTTCCTTCCCCACCTACACAATAATTTCCCTACGGAAATTCCGTAGGCAAATTGTGTTGTAGGCAAATTGTTTGTAGGTAATTATACCTAGGGATTTTATTCCGTATAGGCAAATCAATTCCGTAGGCAAATTGTTTAAGGTTGAGAAATGTAGATGCTTTCATAATTAGAAAATTATGTGGGCAAATCGTAGACAATTTTTACTACAAACTTTTTTGTTGGTAAATTTTTGTAGGCAATTTAATTCCGTAGGCAAATCATTATTTTCTTATAGCGGCAACTAAAAAATGAACTATATTTCCAAAACCCTAATAAAAAAATTCACTCAATAATATCAACCGGCCTATCATGCATTATCAAAACCCAACTAACCACCAATTAAATTCCCCACAAATGTAGATGAAAAGTCCCATTCACCCCTCTTCTCACACTCCCTATAAATCACACACACAACCAATTACAACACAAAACAACAATGCACCACCATACCCATACCCATACCCATGCAATGGGATCACATGCATGTGCATGGACATCACCACTACCACTCATCCTTATCATGATGCTTGTACCCACCGCAACATCCATTGTACCGGCGATCATCGTCTTCGGCGACTCGTCGGTCGACGCCGGGAACAACAACCACATCCCGACGATCGCTCGGAGCAATTTCGAGCCCTACGGACGCGATTTCGCCGGCGGAAAGGCCACCGGAAGGTTTTGCAACGGCCGCCTCGCCACCGATTTTATCTCCGAGGCGTTCGGCCTCCGGCCGGTCGTGCCGGCGTACTTGGATCCGGCGTATAATATATCGGATTTTGGTGTTGGGGTCACTTTTGCCTCCGCAGGGACTGGATATGATAATGCAACTTCGGATGTACTAGTAAGTGAATGTGTACTAATCTTAGCCTTTTACTCCCTCCATTTTAGTTTATATTTTTCCATTTAAAAAAACGTCCGTTCCAATTTTATTTTTCTATTTTTTAAAATAGAAATAAAATGCCTTCACTTTTTTAAATTTCACGTCGCAAAAAATTATTTTATTCATTTAAATATTACAATTCAACTCTCACATTAAACTCCGTGTAAAATCAAATGGGAAAATAAAATTGGGACGGAGGGAGTATTATATTATGGGGTAAATGTTTTCTTTGGATAAAATGTTTTTTCGAGACCGTAATTTTAGGGGGTGGCAAAACAAAGATTGTAACTTTTTGGCTGGCAAAAGATAAGGCTCGCAATTTTTAAAGGTAGCAAAATAAGGAATGTAACTTTTAAAAGTAGCAATTTGAGGCCAAAATAAGCCCGGATTACCCTCTTTCGGGATTATTTTCCATGTGAAAGTCATGTGGGCCCATTTCTGGGCTCAATTTATACCTGAATTAGCATCCAATTGACATCCAAGTGTGCGATTTTAGCCCAAAAATGTGCTAGTAATCCGGATCAATATGGCCTCAAAATGTTACTTTTAAAGAGTTATAGTCCTTGTTTTGCGACCTTTAAAAGTTAGGACCCTTGTTTTGCGACCTTTAAAAGTTACGGTCCTTGTTTTGCTACTTTTAAAAGTCGCAGTTCTTATTTTGCAAGCCCAAAAAGTTATAGTCTTTGTTTGCCACCACCCCAAAGTTACGATCCTAAAAAAATATTTACCCGTCTCCTTTTGTCCTTCAACTTTCGATAATTTTAATATTAGTTCATTAACTTTTTCAACTTAGTAAATAGTTCCATAAATTAATAAAATTCAATTTTTTTCGTCAAGTTGAATTTTAAAAAAATTTAATGGACGGATTTCAAAGACGAAAAAGTTAGTGGACTAAAATCAAACTATAAAATTGTCAAAAATGTTTGTATTTTTTTCTTTTTACAATTTACCCACAAGACTAATTCCGTATTTTATTTTTTTATTATACTAAAATTATTCACAAGTTTGAATTTTCAGGGAGTGATACCTTTATGGAGGGAAATGGAATACTACAAAGAGTACCAATTGAGACTAAGAGCCCATTTTGGCGATTGGAAGACCATACTCATTCTCTCCAGAGCATTATACATAATAAGCATTGGAACAAATGATTTCTTGGAAAATTATTATGCATTCAACTCACGGAGACGATCACAATATACAATCGAAGCATACCAAACGTTTCTCATCGGGATCGCCAAAAAATTTATCGTCGACCTCCATGACCTTGGCGCGCGTAAAATAAGCCTCGGAGGCATCCCTCCGATGGGGTGCATGCCCTTAGAAAGGGCACAAAACATTGCAAATGGGAATGAATGCATGGCAACTTATAATATAGTGGCAATGAGCTTTAATAGTAAGTTGGATGATTTAGTAAGAGAGCTCAATGGTGAAATTCCTGGCTTGAAATTGGTCTTCTCCAATCCCTATTATGTTCTCATGCAAATAATCACAAATCCATCCTCATTTGGTAAGTTTTTGGAGTATTTTTCTTGCTGGTTAGTGCCCAACAGGGCTTCATGATGTTGTACCATGTGCTTTGAGGTGTTGTACAGTACAACTAATTATGCATATGGTACAACACGATGAAGCTCTGTTGGGCACCACCAAAGCAGGTAGCATAGAAATTAACCGTTTTTCTAAAGATGTTAGACTCAATTTTTTTTACGAATACAGGATTCGAAGTTTCTCAGAGAGCGTGTTGTGCGACAGGGATGTTCGAGATGGGATACGCCTGTGACGACCGCAGTCCTCTGACGTGCACGGATGCAAACAAATACATTTTTTGGGACGCATTTCACCCGTCGGAACACACCAATAAACTAGTTGCACAACATGTTGTCAACACTTCTCTACACAAGTTCCTTTGATTCACAAAAGGAACATTAGCATATATGTGTATATGTAGTTTATTGAAATTTTTAAATCTCATGGTTCAATTAGAAGTTATTTTGTTCAAAAATTGGCATGCAAAAACCAAGTGAAATGCGCTATCACATTCTATTTACCGAACCAAGTGCATAAGCGTCGTACGTAAGAATTACTCGTTTCGTGCATGAACGTACAAGTCACGTAAGCAAATTCCAGAAACAGATCAGAAAGATGCAGTAAAATTCACAATAACAGATGGTGTATAAGTAAAGAATCCAGATCTAATAATGTGAATTTCAATAGCCATTGCACACACCTCGTTACATCAAAACTGGTTTTCAGCTCGATTCTTGCTTCTCTCGGATGTAAAAAGAATGTATACCTACAGCTCATCCTTGCCAACACTATCATCTCCCATGAGTTCTTCAAGGGAGAACTCGTCTTCTTCGATTATCTCTCCATCTTTACCGTCCCAAGGTTCAGTCTTCACAATTTCAGCGCTGCCCGCCAATGGCAGAATGCCTTTTCCGCCCTGTCCAGCTTCTTTCACAAATTCTCTGAGAAAACAAATAGATACTTGATCATACATATGTTTTGTGTGTGAGAGAGAGGGAGAGGGAGAAGCAAGAAACAGAACAAAATAGAAAGGTAAAGCACTAACATAATCTGGTCACGTTCAAATGCGCTCTTAAGAGGGGCATAAACTTTCTTTTTCATATTCAGGGCTACCAGAGCTGGATATCCATAGCCTCCGACTCCAACGTGCATTTCAAGATCAGGCTGCTTACCGGCAGCAGCCCAGAGGTAACTGCAACATTTATGAAACTTGAGAAAATCGTTTAAAAATTAAAGGTTTTGTTACGTTTTATTAATTTTAAGGATGATGATGAGATTAGGGAGCCTGTTTTAACTTGCCTGTAAGGGCTCCTTTTGAACTTCTCTGCAACTGATAGGAAAAGCTCGAGGTACTTATTTCTTCCCTCTGCCTTGGAGTCCAAAATATCGGGAAGGAATGCGACAAAGCAGATAGCAGCTGAACCACACTTCTCTTCCATGACATCCTACACAATTACACAGGGTTTATAGTTTAGAGTTTGTGGTACAAAAAAGTGAGAAGACGAGTTACGAGGAAAGGAGGGATCTTACTGGGCTAGTCAATTCCGTCACTTCAGGAGGGGCAGCATTCTTTTCAAGGTGCTCCAAAGCAAATGATTCAATTGCTGATGCTGATCGTGCGCCTTCATATGGAAACGGGCTGTCTTTATCAGCACCAAACACCAAGATAGTGGGAAATCCTTGAACATTAAACCTGCTCATCAAAGACTGGCAACTTTGACTGGTTAGAAATGTGTAATATATTGATTATTGATCTCAAGAAACAATGATCAGGATTAATATGCAAGGTTATGTAGTTATTATGCTAAATACTGCGGGGGCTTTTTTCAGTCTTCAAGCAATTTCACAGCAAGATTTTAAACTCATGCCACATAGTACAACATGCAATGCACATATGTTAACTTTGTTAAAATTTGGCTACGTAACCATTTGGAGGAAGTTTACAGTAGTAGTCAGCCAACTAATAGTGTGTAACTACCAAATTTCTGTGATTAAGAACAAGGTACACGAATGTACTCAAAGATAGTAATCGAAGAAACAAAGAGAGGCCATCTCAGAAGTTATTGATGGCTTGTAACTTACTTTTTCTGCATCACAGTCAACATGACCCAACTTAACCTGGCCCTTGAGACTGTTGGCTGCCCTCTTCCACTCAGGAGCCAGCTTTTTGCAGTGCCCACACCTTCACAATCGAAATGTCGAAAAACAATAAAATTTCATAATAGAACAGACAAGTATGCTGATAGGAGAAAGATATAACTGCGTATATAGTTAACAGGAGTCACCACAAAACCACAGATTTTAAACCTACAGGGTAAGAAAACAGATATATCAAGCAGGCAACTTACCAAGGGGCAAAGAACTCCACAATCCAGAGTTCCTTGCTTTTGAGGACCAACTCATCAAAATTACGTGAGTTCAGCTCCACTGATGCACTAGGTTCTGACTTCTTACTGGAACCTCCTCCTGATTTACCATCTAGACGTTCTTTCAAGAGTGCTTTGACCTTTAGGGAATTCATTAAAAAAAATTATAATTAACCATTCCTGAATCCGCTCATTCATAATACAATTCATAAGCAAAGCAGAAAAGATGAAACATCCGTGACTCAAAACCTAATTCAATTCAACTCAAAACCATTTATCATCTTATGATACATTGAATACACAGGCATTCAAGCACAAAGGTGAGTGCCCACATGAATAAAAGAACACTATATCAGAAGGATCGAGACGATTAAATGTTTAATGGCAGAAAAATGTGAACACAACTTTTTATTTGGAAGGACCTAAGATATTACAGTGATGATCCTTAAATCTTTATGGCCTGAAAATAGTAATTGGCTATTAATTGGTGATTAGATTTGCAGAATAAGACTAATGCAAAAAAAAAAAGTTCACCAGCAATTCTACCTTCCTTGCAGACAAAGTGACAAACCGAACAATCAAAAAGTATCTCACAAAAGGTCAAAACTGATGAAATCAATAAATACAAGGCTTACAGATAAATATTCTCACCTGTTGCAATGCATATTCAACAATGGGCTTGGCATCCCTAGCTCCTTGATAATCTACGGGGGCTTTTCCAGGTGCAAAGACCTTAATGGTAGGAAAACCTTTGATTCCATATTCCTACAAGACACAAGGATGAACGATTTAAAAAGTGTGTGTGTGTGTGTTAAACCATAAGAAGAATCGATCAAGAGTAGATCAAGCTGTCGGTGAAAATAATGCAGCAGCAATCACATAGGATAGACAAATCTCATGAGATCAAGCTTTCTAATTAAACAAATATGATGCATCAGAAAGAAGAAGTATTCCAAAAACCAAAAAAAAACAAAAAAAAAAGAAAAACCTGAGCTAGTGATTGGTGAGCATCGGCATCTAAAGCCGCCACAGTCACTACACCTTTCAAGACGGTAGCTGCTTTCTCCCACGCGGGTGTCAATGCTTTGCAATGACCACACCATGGGGCGAAGAACTCGACTAAAACTATACCATTAGAATTAAGGACCTGCAGAGCATAAAGTGAATCTCAGAAGCATTAAACCACAGATTCAGACATCGGATTAAATGATAATCATCAGTTGAATCGAAATGTTAGCAAAACTACACCATTTACAAAATCAAGATTATCCCACTCCTACACTCTCAATAAAATTTATATCATCATCAAGCACAGCAAACTATATAAAAATACGACCACATTCAGATTTAAATAAAAGCTCAATTCTACAATTTTACCACATTACATACAAACTAAAAGAAGTAAATTCGAGTCGGATCTCAACTTCAATCATATCAACAACTCAAATAGCACTCATAACATAGCATTTTCAACCAGTTACAAAATCAAGATTATCCCACTCCTACACTCTCAATGAAATTCAAATCATCATCAAGCACAGCAAACTATATAAACATATGACCACATTCAGATTCAAACAAAAGCTCAATTCAACAATTTCACCACATTACATACAAACTAAAAGAAGTAAATTCGAGTCGGATCTCAACTTCAATCATATCAACAACTCAAATAGCACTCATAACATAGCATTTTCAACCAGTTACAAAATCAAGATTATCCCACTCCTACACTCTCAATGAAATTCAAATCATCATCAAGCACAGCAAACTATATAAACATATGACCACATTCAGATTCAAACAAAAGCTCAATTCAACAATTTCACCACATTACATACAAACTAAAAGAAGTAAATTCGAGTCGGATCTCAACTTCAAATCACATCAACAACTCAAATAGCACTCATAACATAGCATTTTCAACCAGTCACAAAATCAAGATTATCCCACTCCTACACTCTCAACTACATAAAAATATGACCACATTCAGATTCAAATAAAAGCTCAATTCAACAATTTTACCACATTACACACAAACTAAAAGAAGTAAATTCGAGTCGGATCTCAACTTCAATCACATCAACAACTCAAACACCACTCATAACATAGCATTTTAATCAATTATATTTTCCTCGGGGACGAAAAAGGGGGGAAATACTACAAATGACGTTAACTTGAACAAATTCACGCGCGCACATAAACAAAAGGAGAAAAAACCATCGGAAACAGATAAATGGAAGCAAATTCGGTACCTTGGACTTGAAATTATTGGGGTTTAACTGAAGAACGGGTGATGAAGGTCCGTATAATGCATAAACACCTAAATTTCCGAACAATAACAGAACTACGAGTGGAATCAATGGCGATTTCTCCATTTTTTTTGGATTTCTCTAATCTAACTGAAAACCAATTGAGCTTCGCGGAGTTCAAAAACCCGCTGCGTTTGGGGCTACGTAGATCAGGCCAATAGGAATGCTCCACGTCATATTAATCCTTGTGTGCATTTATTATCTTTCTTAATTGTATTTACTCGTGTTTTTTATATTTTAAAATTTAGAAGATGTCCCAGAAATTGTAGTAGTAATACGTTTTCGGAAAAAAAGGAAAATTTTTGAGTAGTAATAATAAATTTATAATACATTAATTTCCACGATACTTATTTATTTTATTTTTATTTTATTAAATACTATCAATAAGTATTTATTCCGTCCATAAAATCTTTCATTTTCCTTTTTTTTTTTCTGTACAAAATTTTTTTACTTCTAAAATAAAAATAATTATATCTTACAAATATCAATAAAATATTAAAGTGGTATTATTTTATATAACAACACATTTTCATTTTTTTAGGGAGTTTTGTATAAAACCAAACTCCAATTTTATATTTAAATTAATAGGTTATATGACATGATAAATAAAATTCATTTTATTTATAAAAAAATTCTCACATAAATTTTTATCATAGCACTTTGTATTCAAAATTTCAAACATGACCTAAACAAAATATAATCATTCAAAGACAATTCGATTCCTTTTATATTTCATCGGTTGAATCTTAACGCATGAGTTGAATCTTAACGCATGAACTCATAATTGTGGTGGTTCGTTCGATAGTTTTAAAAATTTCACGTGGCATACACCCGGGAATGGAACATAAAGCGAAACATAAAAAATAATATAAATTATTTAATGTGATTTGAATAAACAATTAAGCATAAAATATATAAACAAAGTGCTCAAGTTTATCAGCTCAAAAAATACAAAGAAAATCGGGGCGAAAACTGCAATTTGCATATCTAATTTACTTTGCTTTCGAATCTTCGAGTCCATGGGCTTCAAATTTTTTATCACTATATCACTGATTAATCGAAACCCCTTCCGCCTTGTAAATTAATTCATTCATCATTTATTAATTAGAAACATCGATTGCTTTCTTTGAAAGCAGAGAGTTAAAACATTTTTTTTTTTTTTTTTACGAATTAGAAGAATGTATAGAGGTATTCCTCGTTTGAGGGCGTCGGGCTCCTCGATTTTGCCTCACTTGAGAAGAAAAGCAAAGAATTCGTTGGTTGCTGCCCAGGACACTTTTTATTCCGTAAAGGTCGAATTTTTCTTACACGTTTGATGTTTTTTCAATTTGTGGAGTGAATTTTGTTTGATTTTTTTATCTGGGGTTTGGTTTTAGTTTCAATTTTTGGTGTTGCAGGATATCTTTGAGAGGCATAAAGTGGTGTTTACTATCTCCACTTCTATTGCATCAGTTGCTACAGCATGGGCTGGTATATAACCCCCCCCCCCCCCCCCCCCCCCCCCTCTGTTGATATTGTGTTTTTAGTTTGATGATGTTAAGGATTAGGATTTCTTGATGTTAATATCTTTCTTTTTCATGTACCTAGTTTTGCTTGTTATCAGTAAAGTTATGATCCGAATCCATTTACCACTTTGTCTAGTTTTATGAATTCTGATGATATGTAGATTCTTGGGGCAGAATTTAGAACTGTAATAAAATAGTCCCTTCGTCCAGTATTACTAGTTCTGTTTTTTAGGCACTTATTTTTTGGCATATGTTGGAGAATATTACGGGGTATTGTGAGGTCCATTAATCAATAAAGTTATTGCTTATGCAAAATATAAGTATCATATTTTTCATAAACATTCACTGTAAGATTCGGAAGTATTCGGTTGTAATTTATAGTCATCGTCGTATGATGGAGTAGTGATGGAATGGTTTGTTCCGACACTGTATGATTCTGTTTGACTTGATTGAATTAAAATTGTTGATGTAGGTTACTCTTTACGCCAGCTCCATCAGGCAAGAGTCGAGCAAAGGCTTGAGTCAATCGAGAAAGCTGTAAGCAATTGCTGAATTCATATTATCTATCCGTTCTGTTTTGTTTATAGAGTTGATGATATTAGTACCTTTGTTAATGTGTATTATTGTGCTTGAAATATTTCTCAACCTTCCGAGATGAGGGTCCAGAGATTTGGAGCGTAGGATTTATTGGGCTGTAATATTCTCGTAGGGTCAATGTTATATAAAGAGAAGCACTTTACTTTCGGAGTTCTGAGCCGTGAAATTAAAGGATTCAGTGAGCATATAAAGATTTGGAAAATCTAGCTGTTCTTAGTTATGTTCTTACCACCATCACCATGATAATGATAGTGATTTGTCATCAACTTATCGTTGTTTATTTGGTCATTTTTGACAAAATTATTGGTTCCATAAAGACAGATAGCTATCCTGTATAGTCCACATTCAACTTTGTATAACCTACCTATGCTGAAATTTTCACTGCATAAATTTAGAGAGGATTGATTGGAATATATTATATCTACAAATGCTTTGGTCTCGATTATTCTGTTGATATGTGATTGTGGTCTTTATCTTCTTGCAGATGAAAAATAACTATCAAATGGAAGATCCTGAGTTGAGAAAACTCGTCTCGGGGACTGTTAGTTTGCCGGCTTGTGTTGCAACTGCTGGAACCACTTTAATTATAGGGTCAGTGATTTTGATTTACCGTAACTTTTATTCAGTTCGATAAGTTTACATTCATATGGAAGCCTTCCAAGGGTCGAGTTTTAAGGGAAAACGATGATCCTTAATATTGCGGTTATGTTATATTTCATATACTTAGGAACATAGATGAAAGAAAGTAGAGTACAATTAGGCTCATGTGAGAAAACATGAAATGATCGAATGTATTGAAAAGGACGCGAAATCTTATTTTTCGGAAAATTACCTGTGTTGCTGCTTATAAAATGTTTCTGTATTGAGTATGTATAGAGTGAAATTGGTTCATACATAAATTATTAAAGGGTATTAGTCGTTTTCACTGAAGAGTATTAGTTGTTTTTATTGAGGAGTCTTAGTTGGTAAGCATTGTCGAACTTAATGTATTTTTTACTTTTACTCTTAATATGTTTATACGTATATGCATTTGAGCCTTATCGAATCTTTCTATTCAAAAGGATAATGCAGAGTCAAAGTATAGAGTGAAAATGGTTTATACATGAATCATTGAAGGGTATTAGTTGTTTTTATTGAGGAGTCTTAGTTTGTTTTCACTGAGACTCTTCAGTGAAAATAACTAATATTCTTCAGTTAAAACAATTAATACTCTTCAATGATTCATGTATAAATCATTTCCACTCTGTACTTTGTCTTCGGTATTGTCCTTTTGAATAGAGAGGTTCGATAAGGCTCGGTTACATATACGTATAAACATATTAAGAGCTTATCGAGTTGGGTTTTGGTGAACTCAAGCTTGCGTTTAATTTGCAGGTACGGTTTGGGTTGGCGTAGCGGAGCGTGGTTCGCGAACCGAAAGTTGAGAAGGGAACAGATGAAACTGCTGGAGCAAATAAAGCCTAAAAGATGGCCATTGAAGTTCTTGAGAAGGCCTTTAATGAGATCAAAACCTCAAGAAAATGCTGCTAAGATTTCACAACCTTTGCCAAATGATGCTTCCATGTCACAAAGCTGAATAATTTGAAAGGTTTTGCAGTTATTGTCTTTGTAGGATAGAGAAATAAATGTTGATTTATTGATGCTATAAAATACGAGAAAATATCTATGGGGGCATATTGAGAGGTTGATGAAAAAAAACACAGGGACTATTATATGTTGATATAGGCTTAATCTTAATTCCAAATATAAAAAAAAGAGTATGGGTAGAGTGAAATTGGTTTATATATAAATTATTGAAGGGTATTTGTTATTTTCACTGAAGAGTATTAGTTATTTATACTGAAGAGTATTACTGGTTTACACTGAAGAGTCTTAGTTCATTTTCACCGAACAATTAATACTTTTTAGTGTAAATCAGTAATACTCTTTAGTAAATATAAGTAATACTTTTCGATGAAAATAACTAATACCCTTCGGTGATTCATGTATAAACCATTTTCACTCTATACTTTGTCAAAAAAAAAACTCATATATGACTAATGAGACTTTCGTCCATTTTTTGTGATACTTAAATTTTTTAAATGTTACAAAAACATGCAGGCGCATCGTAGTTTAAACCTAATAATTTATAGAATGAATAGTGTGAAACTTGTTTATATATAAATTATTTTATAATATTTTTTATTAAAATATTCATACATTTTAGTAAAAATGAATTAGTTTCACCCTATTGTTTGTTAATAATTTATATATGTAGTACTTATGAGTTTGAGTACATTATTAAATTGAATTGTAACGATAGAGTATTAATTGTTAATGTGAAAATTGCAAAACATGTCCTTTGTGTTAACGCGTAGCAATTTGTGCTCTCAATGATTTTTTTTTTTTTTTTTTTTTTGCAATCTATGATTATTTTCGTCAGAAAATTAAAAATTATCATATGTCGTCGTTGTTGCTTTGAAATCTATGATTATTTTCATCAGAAAATTAAAAATTATCATATGTCGTCGTTGTTGCTTTGATTTTTTTGGCGAATCGAAAATCAAGTCATATATTAAATTAGGGGTTAATTGCAAATAAAATCACAACTTTTTCGCAAATTGCAATTTAATCTAATTATTTAAATCGTTGTAAACAAAACCTCAATTTATAATTTGTTAGCAATTTCAACTAAAAGACCGATTTCAATATGCTCAAACGTAATGATTAATTATGCGTTGTCATCCGAACCATTCTAAACATATTAATACGATTACTTATTCATTGTCAGGTAGGTGAAACATTATTTTCGGACCGTAAAAAAATTGGTTGTTGGTTCAAATGACAACCAAACATTAAATTGAAGTTTTATTCGCAAAAATTCAAAAGTTTAGATTAAATTGCAATTTGCGAAAAGATTATGATTTTATTTGCAATTAAACCTTAAATTAGAAACAAGTATGTCATGTAGGTACCTTCAATTGTTCATTGTGTATATTACAATTCCATGAATTTAAATTTATGTGTTTCATTCATATCAATTGGCGATCGTCTTTTTCTTGGCCATAGTGAATTGAAGATTAAGTCATATATTATATAAATCCATCATTTTGATGTATGGCTCGTCCTTCAATTTGCTTGTTTCAACCAATTAAATAGGGGATTAGAAAGTCGACACTCTATTTCAAGCTGTCAAATTTGGTTATACATGTCACTTTTCTTATATTTATTTAGGTTTTAGAACTTTAAACTTGATGGATAGCAGCATATTTGGTACTAAAAAATAAAAAATGTTTGTTATTTAATGGGTATACAATAATAACATGACTTAATACTGCGTTCTTATAGTTAAATATTACTCTGCTAATATAATTAATCAAATTTCAATGGCCTGAAATTTCAAGCCACAATTAGCAAGAATTATTTTTACCACAAATTAGAGAATCTATGAGCTAAAAGAATCAACAAAAATCAAAATCAAATTTTGAAATACACATGAAAATGAGCATCATTCACCAAAAATGTAGTACGAGTCAAAAAGGTCTCTAGCAAGTTATATAACATAAATAAAGTTCACAGTAACAATATTCCTCGTAAGGAAACAGAATTGGTCGAGAGAAGCCAAAAATAAACCATCACAAAAAGAGTGATGGTAAGGGTGGCGGCACCGCCACCTCCGGCGGTCTCAATGCTAGTACAACAGTCAATCGGATTCGTTGTTAATGATAACCTCAGACGAGGCTTCCGACGAATGTGGAAGAGAATCTGCACCGTCGGGTGAATCTCCAGTGTTTTTCGTATTCGAATGCTGATTCTTGTTGCTTGCAGTTGCTGCTCCCTTCTTAATCCAGTCACTCAATTTGGATGATTTGGTCTCTGATACGGGCCCCACAGACGCCGTTTTCTGATACAGAGGCGGAGGAGCGTAAGCAGCAAGAGGAGGAACACTCAAGCCATATGCAGCAGCAGAGTAAGAAAATCCGTTCATGGGGTGATCAAATCTACAGGTGGGACCGTATTTGCAAATACCATACAGACTGTAATACGAACATGGTGGTTGTCCCTGTATTTGAACACGAGTCGATTCATCAAACACGACATTAAACAATGCTTAAACCTTATCGTGTTAGTTCTACTAAAAGGTAAAAGTTGGTCAGTATTAGTTGTTTTCACTAAAAGTACTTACAGGTCTTAAAGGAAGCCCGAGTGGACCAAGAGAATTTGAAGCTAATTGTGAGATCTTATCTCTCGGGTGATGATATTTGCATTCCGATCCATATTTACAAGTCCCGTGCTCCATGAAATACCGGCATTCTGGCTGATCTGGTCTTTCGGGCAGATAAGGGAGCGACAGCTGCCCATTAAGTGGCGGTGCAGTGAGGACACTAGTAGCGGATACGGGGTTGATGCTTCCCTAGTGATCACATTATTAGAAGTGAAGCATATGACATGAAGGATAAACTCAAAGAAAACGAAAACATATCAGCTGTATACAACAAGCGGCATACGGAGTCTAGACTATACAGTTTTATGAAAATCAATGTCTTGTCAAAATATACGCTACAAGATCGAGCAACCGTATTTTTTGCAACATATATGATGGGAAGGAAAGGAATGGGTACTATTCCTTCTTTATAATGCCAATATGACGTACACATTTGTCAAGATTTGGACCGATTCTCAGAAGGCTGATCTTGCAATATAAGTTTCATAACAATTCTAAGTAACAAAAAAGCATGTTTTAAAGAGAACATAGCATAGCAGCGCTATACTCTTGAGATTTTCCAAATACTACTATTCGTGATAAATCATTCCTAAAATGGATTTATTGCAAGAGTGAGTAAAGTAAAATTTCAGGTGTAAAATATAGTTTAATTGCTTGTAATCCAAAGAAGTAAAGAGTATATTTGTGGTAAACTATGCTTAGTAGGGACATTCTATATAATCCTCAAGAAACAAACTACGATGTTTATAATTAAGAATCTACGACAGATACAGTACAATAAAGTTCAATTCTTGAATAAAAGTTACCAAACACTAGATAATCAAGGAAGGAGAGAACATCACAGCAACAAAAAGCGGCATACCATATAAGTATTCCATCCTTGTGAAGGAGGCAGATATAAAGGCATGTAGCTTTGTGGATGTTGGAGAGAACTAGCAAAATAAGTTGCCTTTGATAACGATGCTGCTGAGAGTTCGCTTACAGATGATGAACCAGATGAAGGCATAACCGCTGAGCCACCAGACCCATACATAGGTCCAGCTACAGGTAAGAAGTTAGTAGCTAATGCAGGTTGAGGGTGATGGAACTTGCAAGCATATCCGTATTTACATATGCCAGTCCGCATATAATACGGACAGGACTTTGCATCCTGATAAAATACACGAAGCCAATAAGCTGTGATCATATTCTTACTATCCACTGGCATATTTAAAGAAAGAACCAGGCTATAAAAGATGAGCAAGTCCTGTATGAGACCATCTCATACAAGCTTTGTGATAAAAGATATAAGCACCTGACGCATCGGAAGGCCCAACATATTCATCACCGCATCATCCGGCCTATCCTTAGGGTGATGATATTTACAGGTAGATCCATACTTGCAGGTGCCTGTCTTTAGATAATACTGGAAGAAAACAAAATCAATCATAGATCAATAAAATTCAAACCAAAAGTTATACGCATTGCTAGACCATAGACGAACATTTATACATCACTCACTTTGTAATGCAAAAATAACTACCAAATACAACCAAACCTAGAAGAGTCATGCAGAAACTGATTGGGATGCAAATACATATTATTCAATGTCCATTTAACTTAGATAAAATCTCATAATTTATTAAACAAGATCTTACAGGGAAAAAAAAAAATAGGGTGTTAAACAAGCAGAGTTACTTATTTTCCAAACACAAATCTTCATGGTTCACAAGTCAGTAAAAGCTTAAAGAACATCAGAAGAGACACCGACACCATTTAGACAACAAAATCTAGCTAAACGGGTGGAGTAGATAATGCAACTACATACAAAAAAGCAAGGTAGGTTAACTAACATGCAAAATCCCTTCTTAGGTACTGATTAATATTCCCATAAGGTAACATGCTACATTACCATTAGGATTACAAGCATATAAATCTCTTAGGTGCCGTTTGGTTTACGGGATAGGATTGGATTAGCTAGGATTGGATTAGAATGACTATCGAAAAACAGATAGACTAGAACCAAAAAATTTGGACTAGAACCAAATTTTCTGAATCGAATTGTACACGAGATAGTCGTTCTAATTTATCCATGGTCATGGTCCTACGCAATTCCTCAAAACAAACACAAGATTAACTGGGATTATAAAGAAAATCCCAGGCAATCCCTCAAACCAAACAATCAGTCAAATTACTCCACAGCTCAGCAAGAAACGCCACGTTGCTGCTTCGTAGAGTGAACTTCAGCACAAGGAACTAATAGCTCATTCCTTTAAAGAATGTAATAAGTAATATCGGATGTGCCACGTGGAGTTAAACCAATCCAAATTAGGTATTCGAGTGAAACGGAAAACTAATAAGTATAATGATGAGGTAATTAGAGCTGATTACCACTATTAGACATTAATAACAGTTGGATTAGTGTGAGACCATGCAAAAATATAAGCTTCGAATACACAAGACAGAAAATTAAGAACTAAAGGTTGATCGATCACTTATAAACCGTAATCCTTAACAAAGAGATAGACACATTACCCCGCAATCTGGTTGTCCAGCTCTCTCGGGAAGATCCCGGGTGGTTTTAACGCCAAACACCTAGCCATCATCAACAACAACGAACAAGAAAAACCGAAACCATTCAGAAAACATTGAATCAGTAATCATACACATCATTTTCATAAAGGTTTTTACTTGTCCTGGATTTGAGGGATGGTTGAAACGACAATTGCTTCCATAACCACAGGACCCTGTTCTCATATAGTATATGCAATCAGGTTCGCCGGGCCGATCCGGGTAGGATCCGAGCTCATCACCAGCTCTACCATTGGCATCACTGCCTTCAATCTTTAGCTGTCTCATTGCCTCTGAAAACATCAATCACTTAACTAAATATTCAACCCAAATCCAAAACACACACATACGAACAAAAAGGTACTCAATATTCAAAATCAAGTCTCGTTACCCCACAAAATCAATAAATCAATTAAAAATTCAAAAATCAGAACTCGATTATCGGTAGAACAATGCATTGATCAATTAAAGGCGCCGATCATCGGCGAATACGAAGATCATCACTCCAAAATCACAATTCCAACAACAAAACACAGTGCGAGAGCAAAATCGCACCAAAATTACGAATAAACCAGCAAAACAATCGAGATTTTTAGAAAAATTACCATACCTTCAACTCTATCGGACGTCGAACCATTCCTCTGCAATTTCCGATTCCCCGGCATCGATTTTTCCGAACTTATATCTACAGAGCTCTTAATACGATTGTTGAAGCTTTTAATTGTGCTTTAGATTTCGATATTATTGCTACCCCCACTGAATACACATGCGCGTGTGATTATGATCAAACCGGGAAAAAAAATCACAAATCACGCCAAGTTTTAATGCCGGAAGGAGAAATGAATATTTACATCACTTGGATTGCATCATTCATTCAAATTAATCAGTTTCTCTCACTAGAATTCGCCCTCGGATCTTCAAAAAGTCCCAAATTAAACTGAAAGAAGAATTCTGCACATCTGCACAAAAGATTTCCTTGCACTCGTGTACGATTTTATTAAATTAAATTGACCAAATAATTTACTGTCAATTAATATTATTTATTATTTAGAGAAAAAACGAAAAGAAATTGGGGCACATGCTAAAGGACAGATTTAACCTTTAGTTCCTCTTCAATACTGTTTGTACGGCTATTAAGAAAAGAGTTATTTATAGTATTTAAAGTGATAAAGTAGATGATTTTGGTTATTAGTGTATATTAAAAAGTATTGTTACTTTTTTGCCAAAAGTAGATGTAGCAAATGAGTATGGGACGGACCTTTTTGGCAATGTAGCAAACGAGTTTGGGACGGAGGGAGTATAATTTTCTTTCTAGTAGTGTATACGGTTTTGTTCTTATGCTCACCGGTTGTATCAATTTATATGTTCATCGCTTCATGTGGCGAGCGTAATATTTAAATAAAGGAACCACTATTAATTAATTAATTTGTTTCAATACTTAATTGACACTATATTAATTTAATTATATTTTCATATTTATATATATTGAATATTTCACCCCATTTCTTTTGTAAAATTAGATTATATTTTCTTTTACCCATGTTTTCTTTTACAAAATTTAATGCAAATTATAGAAAATGCAATATCATTATTTATTGCACTTAATCATGCAAATTAATATAATTTTATTACACAAATTACTATTTTCAGGTCAAACTTTTTTATTTTTTATTACACCTGTATTGTAACTGATTCACGAGCCCAAAACTTAGATTTAATGCACCCTAAAAATTGTGAATTAGGGAAGAGTTTTCGAATTAGTTGTAAAATGGATAGGGAAAAAAATTGTGTTAGATGAAAATACCTTCTTAATATCACTTATGATGCACATGTAAAAATTCGGAAGAAATTTGGCCTTAAAATTAGTTTAATGGTTTATATATTAAAAATTGATAGCTTGTCCAATTCAGTGAAAAGGAAAACAAAAAAAGTTGTGGTTTAGGTGCAATTTCAATAGTAGTTTTGTTGGGTGTGCATTGTGCAATTAAGTCTAAAAATTTAATGTGAAAATATAAATTTTAGTACAATTAATTTCATCTCTAGTGAGGTTCAATTGTAAAATCGCACTTCACTAAATTTATAAACTGGTCTCACCTTTTTTTATAAAGTGCAATTCACATGTCTAATTTTTATATTCTCAACAGAGTATGTATAGAGTAAAATTGGTTCATACATGAATCATCAAAGGGTACTGGTTGTTATCACTAAAGAGTATTAGGTGTTTCATTAAAGGGTATTAGTTGTTTTCACTGAAATGTCTTAGTTTATTTTCACTGAACAACTAAAATTCTTCGGTGTAAACTAGTAATACTTTTCAATAGAAACAATTAATACTTTTTGAGAAATCAATTAATACCCTTTGATGATTCATATATGAACTATTTTCACTCTATACTATTTCTTCTCAACAAGCCTCCCTCACATATGAATCTCTTCAAATTTGGAAGGTAAAATGTTGAATGGTCTCATTAATGAATGTCTTTTCGCAAGATTATTTTGCATAATAATCAATGAGGGTTTTGCTTATGGATATTATGGATATGTAGTTTATTGTTAGTATCTGAATCTAGATAATAACAAATATTTTTTATAAGAATAATGACTTTTTAGTTTTTAGTATAAAATTTGGGCCATGTTTAATTTTCCTAAAAAAAATATGTTTTGACATTTTTTCAATATAGGTGCAAGAACTCTACATGAATATTACATAGTGTTACACTTATATTGAATCGTTGCACTTATTATATTGAAAAATAGTTATAATTTATTTATTTATTTGTATTAAAAAATTAAAACTCCCCCTACTTTAATACCAATTAGTCACTCCCTTATTTTTATATGGCAAATTATAGTATACTAATTTTACTGTATAGTTTATTTGTATTTTAATAATATTAATTATTTTATTAGAACATATTAATCTGATTATAAATAAAGAAAACCACAAATATCATTTTGAATTGTAGCATAAAAATAATTTAGGAGTTACTAATTTAAATTATCCCAAGCACGAAAAAAAAACAATTTTACTTTCTAAAATTAATCACTTCAAAACATCACTTATTTATATCTCAATACACTACATTTTCTAATATTCCTTTTGTCTAAACTCCTCAATGAAATATATGGATTAATAAATTCTTAATTTACATCTTTTAACACTAATCATCAATATCACTATATGGATTAATTTCTTAATATGTGTTTCATCCCAGGGGTGCAAATTCCTCTAGGACGGAGGGAGTACACGGAGGGAGTATTTATTTATATATCACTATTTTAATTTTAAAAAAAAACACCTTTTTTAATAATTGTGTCATTTTCATGAGTACAAATTCAAGTGATACTAAGTATAAATTCAAGTGATACTAGGGAGTAGAAAATAGAGAACTTTATTAGCTGCCAAAAAACAAAACAAAAAAAGACCTGATAGGTTAGGGTTGTTTAGTCTTTTCACTGTCATAATTAATGCAATAGTACTAGGAATGAGGAATTGGGCGCGAAATACAGGGAATATATCACTTTTTTTATATTTTATTTTCAGAAAATGTGACAAATCGTCGCCGTTGAAGGGGGGAAAAGTAGTAGCGTGGGCTGAAAGCAGGAAGATCTGCACCGTTTATATTCTTGATCTTCTTTGATTGACCAACAGCCGTTGATCCGAGGAATTACATGGGGCCCATATATACACTCTTTTAGTCTTTTTCTAAAGAAGTGGGACCCAAGAAGAACCGACCCTCTCACCCTAGAACAACAGGGGATACCAAATTTAAATAAAAACTTACACTTCCATCTCCCAAAAAAATTTAGACCCCTAAAATTATATGTCTAAAATTATATGTGCATTAAAAAGAGTATGTATAGAGTGAAATTGGTTTTATATATAAATCATTGAAGAGTATTTGTTGTTTTTATTGAAGAGTATTGCTGGTTTACACTGAAGAGTTTTAGTTTATTTTCACTGAACAACTAAGACTTTTTAGTGTAAATCAGTAATATTCTTCAGTAAATACAACTAATATTCTTTAATGAAAATAACTAATACCCTTCAGTGATTCATGTATAAACCAGTTTCACTCTATACTTTGTCATTAACAAAAGGGATAAAAAAATTCCCATAAATTATATGTGCATTAAGAAAAGGGGCAAAGTAGTAATATATGAGTAAATATGTGTACATTTATGTGGGTGTACATGCAAATCAATATTTCCATTTTAAATAGTGTGCAAATTGATGTAGGACGTCCAAATAAAAAAAAATGTGCAAATTGGCGTGGGGCATTTAAATAAAAAAAATATGTAAATTCATATGAAAAGGAGGATTTTTTTTTTTAATTCTTTATTTTCGAAATCATTTTGCTAATACAATTTATATTTGTAATTCCTATAATAGCTTTTTTTTATTGAAATTCAAATTAACATGAGAATAATTTGAACGTCCTAGCAAAAGGATTAGTTAAAGTTATTGAGTTTTCAACTAACAAGATATATTGTATAATTACTATGTTGTGTTGAGTTGGTAAGGTGTAACCAGTTTCACAGTAAAATTAGTTTACAAATAATGTATTTTTATGAAACAATTAATACACTCAAAACAAGTTTCACACTAAATCTTGTTCAGACAATACTTTGTTAACAATATAATATTCACAGGTAGGAACGTACAAATGGCTCGAATCTCCATAAAGAATAGTAGATTCTAAAATCCACAAAATAAAACAAAACAAAGGACTATATGTTCTCTCAGGATTCTAAATCGCATAATCAGAAATTCAGTAATGGTAAGAAAACCCTAGATCTACCTAAGCGCCGCCGCCTCCCTCGTCACCCCCTCCCAGCGTTTCTTCCTCCACCACCACCGTTCTTGCAGTAGTCTTGCTTTGTTTCTCCCTCACCTCATTTTTACATTTCTCCTTGAAAAAATCAAAAGCGCTTGAATCCATAAGCACCCCCATCGCAGTCACCGGACCACCACTCCCTCACGGTCTATTTTTTGGTTTAAGTCTAGGTCTTCTCTTATTGGTTGTTTCTTTAGATCAACAAGTCGATCTCTTTCGACGACGTCGTGGTTACGCGTCCGCTTGGTAGGTTGATCCCCACTAGATCATTGTTTTTTCCATTTATTTTGTTTTGATTTTTTTTTCCCTGTTATTTGGTTGTTTTTGTAGTTTAAATTTTTTCCGATTTTTATATTTCTCATCTCCTCTAAGTTCTTAGTAGTGAGATTCTCCACATCTTGTGCGGCTGTCTTCTCTTTTCTGGATTTTCGAGATTGTATTTTTTTACTTTGTTTGGGATAAGCTGTTGGTTCTAATTTTTCAAACCTGGTAGTGAGCCAGATACACTTTGAGATTCTCCAGTCTATCAAGGTGGTTTGTTGATCGAGGAGAGAACGCTATGAATATGGAGATGATGAAAGACACCTTAGTATGGAGTGTTTTACTTGTCAAAAGGTCTTTAAAGTTTCTTATTCGTTAGCTTCCTGTATTTACTCTCCATGTCCTTACGATTGGAATGGAGTAGTTTTGTCTCACTATTTGAGGACATAGCCTCGGGTTGAATATGTGGCCTAATAAATACAATAATTGATTTGTGATTGCCAAATGAAGTTGACAATGACGTATAATTAGAGATAGGTAGGGAGAGAAGGGGGCTGACTTATAGGTTAAAGTTTTTATAAAGATGTTTAATTTATGTTACATTGAAATCTATAGAAATAAAATACACAATTATAGAGTAACATTTATATTATTACTTTTTAATAAAATATTTTTTTAATAAAATAATTGTTATTTTTTTAATGAAAATAATTAGTACCATTGAAATAAATTTTATAGTGAAAAATTAGATTTTAAAATAAATACACATCAATTGTACAATGCGAGTTAAACAAAATCATAATTATATATAATAATTCCTTACTAATCTAGTTAGATGAGATTATTTTTAGGATTTTTTTGAATATGATGATTGAGAGTAGATTTATATGGAAAATATTTCATGATAAACTTATCATGAAACTGTTTTAATATATTGAATATTTGATCAGGAGTATCAAAATTTTCATCAGGAGTATCATTAATTTGAATTTAATTTTTTTACAACAATTACAACATAATATCACTGATTCAGATTAATGATACTCCTGATTTAATATTTAATACTTTAAAATTGTTTCAAAATAAGTTTATCATAAACTATTTTTATATACTTTAAATTTTTTATAATGAAATAAAGATTCATTTTTAAAGTGGGCATGATAATTTTTAATTTAATTTATCTTACCACATAGTTTTCCCTAGATTTTGTCATCCTTAACATAGTACAACAAAGACATAGTATACTTATCTACATAAAAATTAATAACGGCACATTTTGTCATCTTACTAACTACTAAGGCTGCATTATTTACAAGAGGAACTCGTACTCTTTCAAAAGGCCATTCTTGTTCTCTCAACGGTTTGTAACGGTTCAATAGAAATAAAAACGATTATTAATAAATGCATTTGAGTTGGACGTACTTTTAATATATAAAAGAAAGATTGATTATTTATCTTATAATAATATATTCTCAAACCTCTCCAAGATGATGTGTCAACACCACCTTATTCTTAGACTGATGTGGCATGTCTCAAATCTCTCAATTTTGAAATAATGTGCTTGTTGATAGGCGAACATCATCTAGGTATGGAGCGAACAATTATTGAAGTCTAAAACAAAGAAAATCACGATTTGGGTGCATTAACCAATCTGGGAGGTGTATTAAGTGACGAACAACTCTCCCGACGGACAACTAATGGGCGAACAGGTATTAAGGCCCGAGACCAAGAATGAGCCAACTGTGAAGTCATCCATGACGAACAACTTGGTCAAACTACGATACAACAAATAGCCAAGGAGGTGTGTACAAGTGAACAAAGGACAAAGATCCCAAAGCCAAGCTGAACAAAGCCATAAGGCGAGCAACTTCCAAAGTACAACCTCAAGAGGCGAACAACTTTCAGTTGGAGAATCAACAAGACCAATTAAGCCGACCTAGGCGAACAACAATGAGTCCGAGATAAGACCAAAGAAGACTTTGTAACTAAGATTCAGCTTAGATAAGATCAAAGGGACACATGTCAAGCATGCAGGCTAGGGAGACCAAGAGTCTTGGACACCTCATGCTTGCTAGTCTCTATAAATAGTTGTTCTCCAGCTTACTTAAGGAATGAATTCAAATTTCAGACTAAAAAATACACACAAATACACCCAAACTTACACACATACGAAATAATTTCAATTTCGATCTTCATTTTACCCGAATTCATTAACCCAAGACTCGTTTTACCATTTACGGTGGTAATCAATCACACGTTATTGATTGGTGACGTAAAAACGGATTAAAACAGCCACTAATCCTCCTGATTAGATTCGTTCACCAACAGTGCTCTCATTAAAAGTTGGTTAAACTTTTAATCTCGACTCTTCGTTTAATATCATTAAATCTAAACCATTAATTTATATCTGCATAATTAATGCAAATAGATATTTTTTCCATTTTCTTATTTAGTTATTTTTAGAATTTATTATAAATCATATTTTTTCCAAACCTTAATGCAATTAAATATGATCTACTTATTGAATGAATTTAAATTTATCATTTCTAAGTTTGAGTTAGTATATATAGTATAATATAATGTTCGATTATTTTTCCTAAAATAAAAGGTATATAGTTATATATTCCAAAGAATATTCTTATGTGATATATTCTTATTATGGACAAGATATAATATTGCATGCATTTTTTTTTATTATAAATAAGAGCATATTGTATTTCATTTTTTCACATCAAAGTTTCATTTGTTCCACTCTTTTGCTGAGATTTCTCCCATCAATTGTTGGTTAGTTATATATCTATTGTTATTAGTATATTTATTTTATAATTAAATTCATCATTTTAAGTGCTTACAATTTGATTAGATTTAAATATCAATATTAATATGAGTGTAATAATGATTGTTGATTTATGTTCTACATCGTTTGGTTTAAATATTCTTCATGTGCACAAATAATAGATTTAACTATACCATGTATTTTTATCTGAATAATTATGATGGTTTAATTGTTGTAATTTAAATCTCATTTTAGATTTCAAGAGTATGACACCTCAATTTTCTCTGATTTCTAATATCAAGAGTGATAGCCAAAAATTGACCGTTAAAGTTAGGATTGAAAAAGTTGGACAATATTTTTTAATGATTTTAATAGAGACAAGTTCTACTTGGAACTCATTTTGATCGATGAACGGGTATTTGTAACTTTAAAGTTTATTTCAAATTTTGTATTGTTTCTTATATAAATTAATTTCTTACCGTATACTCCCAATAACTAATAATGTTGATTAATTTATAAATTATTCAATATTGAAATGGAAATTGATTATTATTAAATTATTAGTCTAAGTAATGTTATTCCATAATTGTTATTAATTTATGTGAATTTTGATGTTTTTTTTTTAATTATTTAGTTTGTAGGATATACCTATAGAGTTTAGTGAAGGGCACGGGCCACAGCTAAACAAACCCCATAATTTATTGTATATACCTCGAAATTTTTTAAACAAAAATACTCTTATATTAAATGTCTACAGAAAATAAATATAATATATTTTTTCAGTACGCGAAATTCGCGTGGGTATACCCTAGTAATCATATATAAAGATTGGGTAATTATTCGAATTTGAAGTAAATGCATGTTTATAGTTTTACTTATTTATCCACTATTATTTATTTTGAGCACTTAATAAATTTGAATGAACCCCACAAACACCAAGGATTGGTCTAGGTTTGAGATTTATGTGTATTTTTTTTTTCCGGGTTTCAAGTTTGAAACCAAAACACTATTGATTTTGAAATGAGTTGGTTCATACAAAATTTTGTTACTGTTTCGATTGAAATCCTAGTATAATGAACAATTTATGGAAATTTCAAAGTGATGCATATATATAATCATCTTTGGGGTCGTGCATTGGGTTGTGTATTGGGTCGTGCATTGGGGTTTAAGGACTTAAACCTTAAACCACATGAGTATAATTAATACTACCTCCGTCTCGGAGGAACTTGTCCAGTTACTGTTTTCACGTGTTTTAGCGAACAATTTTTTTATTAGTATTTAAAATGATAAAGTAATTTTAAATTTACTTTACAATAGATGAGATATAGATCTATCATATTCTACCTTAAAAGTCATTTTATCATTTCAAATATTAATAAACAACTCGCTCGCTAAAACACGAAAATAAAGGTAGTGTGCAAGTTCCTCCGGGACGGAGGGAGTATTGTTCACCACTTAAGTCAAACTAAGAATCTATATAAAATTAGTATGCCTATTGTATATAACTTGAGTCTATAAAAGCATATTATAAATTTTGTTGCAATTGTATCAATTTACATGTTGTTTAATTATATTTGAGGATATCCTATATTTATGTTAATAATCCAAAACAAGTAATATAAGTATATGTATTCTATGTATTATTATTGAATTGATTAATTGAACTGAAAAAATATATTTATATTTTTTTAATTATTTAAAATTTTAACATTTAATTGATGAATTCTCATTGTCAAGAAAACAATGCACCAAAATACTAATTATTTGGTTTTTTTTAATATCACATTGAATTTAATATGTCATTTTTCATTGTCTTAACTGTGTTTAACATGTGATATTATGTTTGAATATATTTATTCTATAATATAATTATATTATTTTATAGTATATAATTTTGTTATTTATAGATAATACATTATAATGTATAATTAACTTTTACGAAAATTCAGCTGTATACAAAGTTTAAGGAATACACACTTTGTTTTTAAAATGGATAGTATACCTAAAAATTGAGCCCTTATATGAAATTCTTCTAAATAAAATTTTAAAACATTAATTTTGTCTTCAATTTTTTTTATCAATATAGGAATTGTTACATTTCAATTATAATTTTTTATAAATTTTAATTTTAGTCCTCAAATTCAATAATTAATTAAATACTAAGCATTTTGCTAATGTTTACTTTTCACAAAAGTAATACATACCCTATTGCAACTAATTTTATACTCTGAACAACCACTTGTACAAATTTCTTAAATCCAGTTGGCCCAATTGTCTTGAGAAGACCCAATAGCTCACGTGGTTTGTGAGTGCCACGTGTTCAAAGATTGTTCATTTGATAATTTTGTATTTTTATTTGATTATTCATTTCAATTCTAGGTATATATTGTTACTTTTTATTGTCAGTACTAAATATAATAGGTTTAAGTGCGAATAAAATTATCGAAAAAAATTGCAATTTAATCTTAATATTTTGATTCTGTTAAATAAAATTTTTTTAAACAAATTTTGACAATTCGAGTTCATGAAATAGATTTATTGGATATATTTTACGGTAAAAAATGAGATAAAGAGCATTTGTGATTATGCTTGCATCATGCATATGATTAAGCATTCAAATCATGGGCAATAATAGCTTGATTTGTCAAAATTTGTAAGTGTGGAATTTTATTTAATAAAATTGAAAAGTTAAATTGAAATGCAATTTAAAAAAATATAGTAATTTTATTTGCAATTGAGCTAATATAATAGGCTTAAAAATATAAGTAATAACGATATTTATACAAGTTTGGAGACGAACAATTTGATATATAACTTTACAATCATTTTGCCTAAAAATTACAGTGACGTCGACAGTTAGTGATGATTTTTTTCCAAGTGAAAGTAGATATAAATTGCTCTTTTGCTCAGAAAATTAGTCCTGTTTTTTTTTTTTTTTTTGCACATGATTTAATGCGATATGTCAGAGAGTATTACTAGATTTTTTGAGATCCATTTTTAATAAAATGACCGATTAATAGAAAATATGTGTACCGAACTTTCCATTAATCATTTTATTAAAAAACGAACCTCATAGGGACGGGGTTAATATATTATTGCAACAATAATAAAATAAAAAATAATAATAATATAATTTGCATAGATAAAACTGAAAATATCTCCATCTTCGCCCCCACCACCCACACCGTTGTTGACGCGAATCTCCCTTTCCTGAATCCGATTCATCGATTCATCGCCCCTGCGAATCAATCTCATTCCCGATCGGCAATCGGATGGGGGATAGCTCGATGGGCGTCGCGGTGCCGGCGATCGACAAGTCGGAGATGAGCGGCGCCGAAGCTCCGGCGGCGGTGGAGAAGGAATTGATGTGCCCGATATGTATGCAGATTATAAAGGACGCCTTCTTAACATCCTGCGGCCATAGCTTCTGCTACATGTGCATCGTCACTCATCTCCAGAACAAGAGCGATTGCCCTTGCTGCGCCGAGTTTCTCACTCCTTCTCAGCTCTTCCCCAATTTCCTCCTCAATAAGGTTCGAATTGTGTTTTTCATGTCGCGATTTGTGTTGTGGATTTTAGGAGCAAAGACGATTGATCTAGTCGTAGTTAGTTTTGCATCCGATAGATCCATTGGACAGCAATGGCGATTCTATGAAATGATCAATGCTCCTTTTTATCCGTTACTGTATTTTGGTTTCATACTGAATTTGCATCTTGAAATAGTTCAATTCACAATGCAGCTTACTGTTGTAAGGTTTCTCTGTGCCACATTTGTAGCTATTGAAGAAGACATCTGCTTGTCAGACATCAAAATCTGTATCTCCAGTAGAACAATTTCGTCAGTCGTTGGAACAGGTAATTTTGATCTGGGTATCCCTTAAAAGTTGTGTTCATGCCAAGTTCAGTTAGGATTTAACCAATCTTAAATTTTATCTCTGTCAAAATGGTTTTTATACTTCCCTACGGCATACTTGTTTGTTATTTATTAATATCTCAGCTACTTCTATTTAGTTAATGATTGTAAGTAGGTTAGTAGACTCCACTTATCTGAGTTAGATATAGGTATGCCTGTATTTCAGGATACAATAGCTTGTCTTACCTTTTTTGGTTGTTTGGTATTGTTCAATGTCAATTACCAGAAAAAAGATAGCATTTTGTTATTTTTACTTGTATTTTATTTTTCTTCTTATTTGCAAGTCAAAAAAGATTATAAACACATGAAACTGCCTATAATAATTTAAAAGGTATATTCCTATATTTAAACAAAATTACATAAGGCTAGTTATCAAGTTTATGCTTTCACGGGGTTGTGTCTCTTTTATTGCTTCTTAAATGCTTTTAAGGGAAAATAAATTTGTCCTGTTCATGCAGCAAACTATGCAATTCTTCAATGATGAGCTTCCTTCTATATCTGCTTTTGCTGCTGAGGCTTGATGTCTTTTGTCCTTAGACAGGGTTGTGAAGTTTCAGTAAAGGAGCTGGACTCTCTATTGTCTCTGGTAGCAGAGAAAAAGAGAAAATTGGAACAGGAAGAAGCAGAGAGAAACATGCAAATTCTGCTGGATTTTTTACATTGCTTAAGGAAGCAAAAAGTTAATGCACTCAGCGAGGTTTGTACATATCAGCATTTAATTCGGAATGCTTTATAATGAAATAGTTGGTTGGTTTCCGTATTTCGTTAGTTATACTGTATGTATCGAGTAATTTCATATGTTTGCTTGAGTACTCCTCCGTTCCTAGTAGAATTTTTATGGTGTTAGATTAATGGACCACGCTTGCGTATATTAGATTAAATAAAAATATGTTATACTTGAATATAAATAAGAGCACCTGTCGTGTCCGAAAACAATGGTGTGATATGATGATTCATATAGCCGGCCACACATAGTGGGATATTGACTTAGTTTGCTGCTGTGGTTAATGGGATATGACGTTATTTCTTTGTGGTTCTTCTGGCTCATTGCCCTTGTGTCATTAATTAATGTTTTCTTGACCATTAATGTTTGTTGTACTTACTTGTTTCAGTCAAAATGAATATGATGTTTGTTTGTAGATATTGTTGAAGGGAAATAATGTCTCGATGTGGGTACTCTGTTGAAATTCCAATTAGAGATTTTTTTAAATTATACTGAGAAGTACCTTTTGGAATTCCTTATATATGATAAATTTTCCGCTTACTCGTGTGCTTTGTCAGGTACAAAATGATCTCAAGTATATCAAGGAGGACTTAAGTTCTGTGGAACGACATAGGATACAGCTATGCCATGCAAGAGAGAGGTGTTCAGTCAAACTGAAGATGCTCTCTGATGATCCTCTGGGAATTCGATCTCGCACTCCTTCAATGGATAGAAGTACGCCAGGACTTGTATGTAATTCTTACAGCGTACAAGGAGGAATAACTTCTATGAACTTCCCGTTCAAGAAAGAGGAGGGAAAGGCTAAAGCTAAACCGCTTGCCATCAAGAGCAAGGAAGCTTCTCTTAATGACCTAACGTCACATAACATAAGCCAATCTGGTTCGGCTGTTACTCGGAAAAAGCGTGTCCATGCACAGGTTAGCAAAGAGGTTCAATTGACAAGCCATTATATGCAAATAAGTTACTAAGTTACTATCATATGATTTCGATGGCAGAGAAACTAGATTTTTACATGTTGCATAGTTATTTGAAAATATAAAAAAGCTATTATTAATAATGCAGATTTATCTTTGTTTTAATTATTTATATTGACAGCCTATAAAATCATGTGAAAAAAATTATAGCATGATGACGTATTTTTGTGTTGTGAATTGTGATAGATATTATATTTGAACTCGTATCAATAATTTAAATTTCTTATTCTTTAAACAATTTCTCCTTGATTCTTTGCAAGCTATAAACCTGTAAGCAAATAACTTAGAAGATTTATCTTGAGAAGACTATGCAGATATATTGATGATTGGTGTGATAATATTTCATCCAAGCCGGTTTAACATATTTACTTCTCTCATCAAAATGCTAATAATGAAGTTAAATATTTTGTATATTTCAAGTATATAGTAATATATTTTTCAAAAACATTAGAGCTAATACTCATAAGCGGCTTTACTTCTCATCTTCTCCTTATAGGACCTTGTAGGGTTTTGATTAATTATGGGCTATGAGGACCCAGTAATTTGAACAGCTTTCAATTTTGAGAATTCAGTTTTAGCCACACAATTTCAGAATCAACAGACAGACTTAATCATTGAACATGGCATGGAGTAAAACTATTTATAGAAATTAGAATGTTATGTATTTAAATTTTAAGGTGTGTCTGCAAACACAAGAAACAACTTTGGAATCACTTATTTAGTTATTTTCAAAAGTTGTGAGATGGAGCTTTAGGAATAAGTGATTCTCTTCCACTTTATATTGATTGCAAACACCCCCTTAATCATAGACAGTATGTGATACTATTGAATTATTGATTAACTAAAATTCCCAAATAAGGTTGTCCTATCAGTTCTTAACAAACTTAGTAATATTTGGTGAATCAGAAACAAGTTAATGAATCCCTTTCTCAAATGCTCTCTTTGAGAACTTGCTGCTATCCTGCAGTTTAATGAGCTTCAAGAATTTTACTTGCAAAAAAGACGTCAGTTACTCAACCATTTAGAGAAGCAAGAAAAGAAAGACAAAACTACCATTACAAGAGAAGGTTATAGTTCTGGTCTCGCAGATTTCCAGTCAGTTTTAAATACATTCACTCGGTACAGGTAGATACATAAATTCAGTTCCACTGTGAATTTCTACTATTTGACATGTCTATCACATCTCGTAATGACCATTTTTGGGTACTGGTTTGAAACAGTCGACTACGAGTAATTGCTGAACTTAGGCATGGTGATCTCTTTCATACAGCCAATATTGTTTCAAGGTAATTTGTATATCCGGAGAGTACATTTCATGTTTATATCATCTAAAAAAACCTCAATGCGAAAGTTTGCTTATGAAATTGGAAAGAATTACAACCTACACTAAAATAAAGCCTGAATTGATTAATGAAAAGACGAAGAGACCAGAGTTCTCGTGGTCTTTTTGGAGAAATATCTTATCCAGATATGAAATCGAGATAAATAAATCATTCCTAACCTAAAAGAATAAAGAAGAGTGAATACTTTTGATAAGAAGGTTACCAGTGTCAATCCCAATGACTATTTAACATATAACAAAATGAGGTATTACATAAGGGAGAAATGATTTAACTCTGCTGTTATTGAACTGGTTAACCTGATAAATAGATCCTCATAAGATACATCTTTCCATGAACTAACCACATTACTTTGTCATGAGATTCTGCTTTAAGAATATATTCCTTCGAGACTAATGAGAGTAGATTTTCATGTATCCTATTAGAATTAGTTTATTTTGAAATTTGTTTTCTCACTTTTATTTTGTTTTTATTTCGGTTTCTGCTTAAAAACATGTACTCTTTCGTTGTTTGCAGTATAGAGTTTGACCGCGATGATGAACTCTTCGCCACTGCTGGAGTATCACGGCGCATAAAAGTTTTTGATTATTCTACAGTAGGCTTTCGCTCTCCATCAGCTGTCCCTTTACTATCCCCAGTTATGTGTGTCATATGTTAGGTGGAGATTCATGAGCCTTCTTTTGCTCATGTATAATTCCAAAGTCAAAAATGGAATAAAACATAAGGCCACTTTTTCCTTTTGTAAATCTGAAACTCATTTTTCATGCCTAGGATCTAACTATAAGCATTTCATTACAGGTTGTGAACGAACCTACTGATGCTCACTACCCTGTTGTTGAAATGGCAACCCGATCTAAACTTAGCTGCTTGAGCTGGAATAAATTCACCAAAAATCATATTGCTAGTAGTGATTACGAGGGTATAGTAACTGTTTGGGATGTAACTACGCAGCAGGTATGTGTTGCACAAACATCAGCTATTTGTTTTTTCTTCGGAAAAGGAAAATAAAGTGAGGATCAAGTATTCCCCCAAATTGATACTGGTTACAAATTTTGGCCTTCTTCAGAGTGTTATGGAATATGAAGAGCATGAAAAACGTGCTTGGTGTGTTGATTTTTCCCCAGCAGATCCATCAATGCTCGTGTCTGGAAGTGATGACTGCAAGGTAAAGTAACATTCATGTGTTCTTTATATATAGTTATTATGAAACATTCATGGCCATGAGATTTTTATATATAATTATTAGTTACACTCTTGATGACAAGTTTTGGAACTTTCAGGTCAAAATTTGGTGCACGAAGCAAGAGAGCAGCGTCTTCAACATTGATATGAAGGCAAATATATGTTGCGTAAAGTACAATCCTGAATCTAGCAATTTTATTGCGGTAATTTTATTTCTCCTTTAACCTCCCGCCTTTTTATCACAATTTGTTGTGCAATCCCTTTGAACAACTGGAATTTTGGAATAATATTATCTAGCATGAACAAATTCTAGCAATCCGATATGCACTCCCTGTAGAAAAACACCCAAAGAAATACCTTGGGAATATAAAAAGCTGTAGACTAAGATCAAATTAAGGAGACTGGTTTAACAAATAATGTAGTTTGTGATGAACTGGAATTTTACTAGTTAATCTTGAATAAATTGTCTTTGGAGCACAGAATGCCTAATAAGGTACCACTCATTATTCAGGTTGGTTCTGCAGATCATAATATCCATTACTACGACTTAAGAAATTCTTGCCATCCACTCTATGTGTTCACTGGCCACAAGAAAACAGTTTCATATGTAAAATTCTTGAACAGCAACGAGCTTGGTTCCGCATCTACAGACGGCACTCTGCGACTATGGGATGTCCGAGAAAATTTGCATGTACGTTTCATATTTGTCCAATTATCTATAAATATATAAGTATTTCGTTATGAATTGTGAGAGTTGTTCTCAGGTTCGTACGTTTAAAGGGCACATGAACGAGAAGAATTTCGTCGGGCTCACAGTGAACAACGAGTTCCTAGCTTGTGGAAGTGAAACAAACGAAGTGTTCGTCTACCACAAGGTGAGGACGTTAACATAAACTTCTAGATTCTTCTTAAACCAAATTCGTTTTCTATCTTTTCACCTTTATCTAAAAGGTCCTCTATTTATTTGCTTTATCAATTTAGTCTTGTATTTGTTCAAGTTTCACCAAAATGATCCTAATTTGGTGAAAAATTGTCCTAATTGATTTTTTGTATTTTATTTCAAGTTTTTTTTAGATTTGGTAAAGATTGCCACCTAGCGTGCCACATTTGAAAAAAAAACCACATCGTAGGCTTCCCCCGAAAAACTAGTGCACATGACTAAAAAGATGGCATTTTATGCTTTTTGCTTTCAATTAGGACCTGATTGGAGAAATGTGAATTGATACGGGACTAAATTGATAAAGAAAATAAATAGAGGACCAAAACGGTGAGATTTTATACATTTTTAGGCCAATCAGGATATTTTGGCGAAACTTGAATAGATACGGGACTAAATTGATAAAGGTGAAAAGATAGAGGACGAATTTGGTTTAAACCCCTCTATATTGTCGTATTCATCTTATCTTCTCCTTTACAACGAGACGAGTTTCGTCTCAGGCTATCTCCAAAGCGGCGACGTGGCATAAATTCGGATCTCCGGATGCGGGAGAAGGTGAAGAAGATGCAGGGTCTTACTTCATCAGTGCAGTATGTTGGAAGAGTGGAAGCCCAACTATGTTAGCTGCAAATAGTAGAGGAACAATCAAAGTGCTGGTACTTGCTGCTTGATGATTTGTACAGCTGATTGGTTTGGGGTACAGAAATGTTGCGATTCTTTCACCATTGATGTAACTGTATTGAAAATAGCGACATGCTGTGACAAATTCTTTGTCTATTAGCTATTCTTAAATGGAAATTTGAAGCCCATTTACTCCTTCCAGTATTTTTTTTAGCGTAAATTCGAATAGATTGTTCTTTATAGAAAAGAATTGAATTAATTTATAATGGCAGAATTTTCTGTCAAAACCATTGAATTACTATTAAGAGAAAAATGCGACTAAATGTACTCTCTCTTTAGCCTATAAGCTCTTTAAAATTGTGCATTTTAATATGTACCAAGTACACGGTGTAGCAGTTGAAATTATTTATACAAAAAAATATGATTTGATTACTCTGAAAAATGTGGTTAGATTACGTTGAAAATCGTTTACATTAAAAAGTGTAAAGTTAATTTTTCAGTATAATATAGCCGCATTTTTTAGTATAATCAAATCATACTTTTTAGTATAAACAGTTTCATTATAAACCATTTAAATTCTTCAATAAAATAAATGTTTTATAATTTAAAAATTATAAAGTTTATTTTTCTAACTAGCTGCACCCCTGGCTCCCACATGCCACAACCACAATAACTCTGACAATCCCACTCGTCTCTACTTCAACATAAAACATAATAAAATAATTATTTTGTATTAAAATTAAAATTTACAAATATATATATGCTAATTATCCAAAAATTTATAAATGGTATTAATCAAATACTTTAACAACTCATAAGGTATTTAAAAATGATATCTTATAAGCACTTAAACCAATTTATAAAAAAATTAATTAACCACATGAACGAAATATGAATATTTACAAGGATGAAACGACTCTAGTCGAAAGTTTTAAAAGATACAAAAAGGGGAAGGGAGGAAGCAAACTATACAACATCACAGGATGAACTTGCTAGTATTTTTCCTTCTTTTTTGCTTTACACTTTTATCAACAATGTAATTTACTATACAAAATTCAGCCTTTTTACAGTTTATGCAGAATCGCACATTAGCAGCACCATCTCTTGTATACACATGGAATTACCCGCTGAAAGGTGTAGAGGTATAAATTCGTGTAATGTCAACTAATTTTTCGTCGAGTCGAGCTGGTGATGGGATTCTTCCTGCTTCTGGGCTGCAGCAAGTAAAATACGAATGAGAGGTCGAGAGGAGGGAGGGAGGAACGTTTAACACGATATACTTACGGTTACATGAGCTGGTTCGGGAAACTGTACATTTCGAGTTCTCTTTTCAGCGCTTGCTCTTCTCCTTCTGCGTGGTAATTTACGGTACAGCTCCTTCATATGATTGTAGATGCTGGAAAACAACGGATTCGAGAATACGATGATTAGTGTTGCAGAATATATAAGGTTGTGTTTCACTTGTTTGGATAAGATATTCAAATGGATGGATTTCAAAATACTTAGCTTTAATCCTAGTTCAAATGGGGGGAATTTCAAATACTTAGCAAAATCGTGTCATTTGAAATTCATAGATATATAAATTCATTCATATTCATTATCAAATTCCTTGAATTTCAAATGACTCTATCCAAACACAACCTAAAGGAATTCAAAGCAAATGCTCTAGCTGAATACAATGTGAAGGTGTGGTTTGACAAACTTGTGAAAATGTTGAATAAATACCTTAATCGATGTCTGTTAAGGGCCGTGAAAAAAACCACGAAACCATTGAGGATACTTCTGAGAGCACGGAAAACCTGATACAAAGACAATAAGATAAGCTACCAAACTATATATATCTTACAAGAGTAGAATATTACAGTAAACCACCTGTGAGAAAAGGTCATTCCAGAGAGACCGCCATAAAGAAACCTCCACCGTTGTTTCAACATCCCTGGTAAAACTAAATATGCTGCTAGCAAATAGCAACAAGTCTCCACCCAATTCAATTATACAATTACACGAGTAAGCCACAAGGCTACCAAACCCAAGGACCAGACGGACTGGAGCATAAAGAATTTCCCATAGAATCCAGAATATAGGATATATAACTGATGTTGCTGCAATCAAACACAACGAAATCGTGAAGTTAAAAACTATTGCAATTGAACGGCATAATGGAGATAAGTGTAACATTAACTCACCAATATTCCATACAAGAGTCAGGATATACCATAATGGCAGCAGTAACATCTGTACAACGTCTCCAACCATGGTAAAACAAGACTCGACCACCACCCAAGATACTGAAAAGAGACTCTCTGCTAGTCGTATGGACATACTCCAAAGAGGGAGGATGAATTCCAAGAACTCGGCAAATGGCCCAGACATTGGGTCTATAATAAATGAAAGGCATGTACGAATAGTCTGCGTCATCATTAGAAACCACTTGATGGCCTTCTGGAAATTATGAAGAAATAACATAGTCCCCAAATACTTGATTCTTGAAATCATTTCCAATGATTCTATCCAATCAAAGAGGGGGAACAAACTAGATGCAGTTGCCTTAAGGAGGGGTACATTTTTATACAAGTCATAGAATCCAATTAGGACAGTGACAATTGATATACACACGTAGCAAAATCTGGCTAAAGGGCACATCCACGGACGGTAAATATGGCAAAATAATGGGTAAGACTGAAGGAAAATTACCCAAGACGGAAGTCCAGCTTCAAGTAGAGTAAGTAACCGCAAATCAGACATAATTATATCCTTTAATTTAAAGGGGAGATCACGATCATCAAAACGGAACACAATCAAAACATCCCGGTAGATAGTTGGCTGGAGTATCTTTACACAATCACTTAGATCAAGGGTGCGAAGAGGAATCTCAATGGACCCCATAACTTTCCTTCTTTTGTATGGACCATGAAGGGGAGGCGTGAGTAGACTATTTGTTATGTTTCCCATTTTTAATGGGTAAGCTCTGAACCTGCTACTCAAAGAGCAGGGAGATCCTTCTCCAACAAATATATCATCAATATCAGTCTCATTAGTCCTTGTGAAACTCTCTTGTGCATCATGGAAAACCTCCCCTGCAGTAACAACAAATGTAAGATAATCTGAATTAAGACTTTGCCTACTTTAAAATAACTAAGATAAAATGTGCAACACTATCGATAACAGAAACAATCACATGATAATGCTACAACATAAATGAGCAGAGCCAGAAAAAATACAGCATTTAATACTTTTACTTCCAAAGAAGTCCCAGGTGTATCAGTAACATAGGGGGCTAGGGGAAGCACAGGTTACAATTGTCCTGAATCAGCATCTGCATGCACTAGAGCTTATGGTTGCAGAAAAATCATAATAAATATACGAGGTATTTGTTGGACATACCAAGTATATTCTGCACATCAACATAATTAAATCATAAAACTTTATCTAACTGCCACAACCTCAGAACCATCAACACTTCCTACTCTGATAATGGCAAGTTTTAGGCATTTAGCATGCTCTGGACACATCCAGTCATGATATTATTGCTAATTCAATACAGTTCATGTTCAAGAATTATAACTAATTTGACTCAAGGTATGGCCAAGTCTGCTTTGATTGTAGGAGTCGATTAATTTGTCTCATGGTGGCTTTGAAAGTCTATCAAAGGACAAACATTGAACAAGTGCATAAATTAAACGATACTACTCCAAAATTTGTACGGCTGTGTTTAAGCTCATCATTTTCCATCTGTAATGGTGTATATACATCCAAATGAATTTTCCTTACTATACATGTTTCTCGCTTCATAATTTCAATCAATAATGAATAGTGCGTGCATGAAGCAGCAAGATGCTAGCAAGTCAAAAAGGCATCACCAAAGGAGGAGGATTCAAGAAATACCTAATGTAGCATCTAAATGCTCTTTCAAAAGAATCAACTCATTAAGTGGCCCAGGAAACCACGAAGATATTGATCCGGCTGCTTGTGCTATGCTGTCGAATTCCCACCTTCTCATGACTTTAGCCTCAATTGCAAGTGATGTATCAGTCTAAACATGGCATATAAAAAACGGATATTCAGACTTATGGGACAGATTACAAAGTGCAGTACTTAAAAATAAAAAACCTTGACTACCTACCTGGAGCTCATTCAGATAATTAATACCACGTACATTATCTCCCCAGGCAACCTCAAAGACAATGAAGCCATACAAGGTTCTATGCAGCTTGCTGTTTGCAATCAAAGAATTCCGAAGCTTCTTTACAGGTAACAAAGCTCTCTTCCTGGATAACGTCACAGCATCAATCAACGAGAACCACCTTTTTAAGTTCCCTAACGTACTTGTATTGGACGATGAAGCAATCTGTAAATCTGAAAAGTCTTCTATTATCTTTCTTTCCTTCTGCCCTCTAGTGTTGGCAAATGGGGACATCCTGGACTGTACAATAACCAAAATTATATCAAACAACCGAGTTAGCATCTACAATTAAAGCAGCAAAATCCTGCTAAGTGGTGTGGGAAAGAGATATATTAGCAACCTTAGTGACCACTAACTGCCACAATTGTGCAGGCCGTGAGAGATCTTCTAACCATGGCCGGTTGTCCACCAAGATATAAAATTTCCCACTGTCAGAGGCCATAAATAGGTAGAGATGTGAAAGATAGGACTGTAAATCCCTGCAGAAAAAATACTAGAGTTAATCCAACAACACAGGATTTGGATCACAATCTGTAAGAAATTTTCCTTAGCAAAATAGTTAGATTAAAACACAAGAATCCACACCGTTGGATGAACTGAAATTTCCCATTCTACTAAAAACAGTAAATTAACCACTAGACAACATACAGATCCTGAAATTTTTACTCCTTCCGTTCCCAAATACTTTTCACCGTTACTTTATCTTCGCGTTTTAGCGAGCGAGTTGTTTATCAGTATTTGAAATGATAAAATAATTTTTTAGGTAGGGTATGATAGATCTACCTCTTCTCTATTATAAAGTAATTTTAAAATTACTTTATCATTTCAATACTAATAAAAAACCCGCTCGCGAAAACACGAGATGAATAGTGACTCTGCAAAGTGTCCAGGGACGGAGGTAGTATTACACTTCCATGAAGTTTCATCAAGCAAGAGAAGTAATAAAGGTGAGGCCTTCCTGCACTGGCCCCACAGAGATGGGTGAACTGCCAAAACTGAGAATTTTCTATGCTACCAGCAGTGCTATATGGTGTTGTACCACGTGCTTTAATGTTTTGTACAGTACAACACATTAAAGCAGATAACTAGTCCAGATAACTTTGCATACACTAACAATATTACCAACATTAACACTCAAAACACATTATTAGACTGAGATTTCGGATGATCCAACACAAACAGAACCTTTCCACAAACATAAACGAATCTGATCTCAATTAGCAAACGAATTACAATTCGAAACAAACAAACACCAAAAAACAGGAAAATTCAGAAGGATTTACCCAATTTGCAAGCTTGTTAACGGAAAAACGCAGCGGCCATTGTCTCCGTTCGCCATTGACATCGAGATCAGTTTCCAAACCAGCTACCACTGTTCCACCAAACTACAAACACCTCACCACACTGGAAAACTCAAGCAGAAAACGAAAAATTCCACCAACAAACGAAAACTGAACAAAACCTGAGCAACAGAATCCCGACGGAAGCTGATCAAGCGCATTCCATAGAAACACCAGTCCAGAAGAATTTAAACAGCAGTAACCACCACCGAACTTCATTAATCAGCAACGTACGGCCAGGATTAATCTGGCGCCGGAATCAAGGGCTGAGAACGCCACCAATAGGAGACACGCGCATCGATAGAGGCACGGCCAAATAACAGCAAAGACCCGCCATTAATGTGTGGAAGATTGCTTGAATTTATTGCGGAGATAATTCGAATTGGGATTTGGAATTTAGAATAGCTTTGGAGAGGTGTTTAGCATAGACCCGGGACACGTTGACTGCGTGTTCTGCGTGAGAGAGAAAGAGGTTGATTCTAGAGAGAGAGGGGGACGTCACCGTGACTCAGTTAAACCGGTGTGTGAACCGGTAAGGGTATTTTGGTAAAATTGGTATGAAGCCCTCCCGCCGCGCGAATATAAGGATATTCCCATGTGCGAAAATTAATATTATAATTGATAAATAATAAAAAAATCCTACTTGGATATAATTGAGACAATTACAATTATTGACATTACAATGGATTCATCTGTAAAATTAATTCAATTACATCTACTTATATCATAATATTTTATATCTAATGATATAATTGCATTAAAAATATTCTAAACTATCAATTTTTATTTTAAAAAATTCATAAACTAACAAATTTTTATTTTAAAAGGCTCTCAAACTATTTTTTATTTTAAAAAACCCTCAAAATATATAATTTTTGTTTCATAACAACTTTTTTTAACAATCTATTAGGTCATATTTTTGTTGAAATTCAATCTTAACATCTTTGAAATTAGTTGATTTATCATTTTCTAATAGAATACATTAAACTAACTCAACTAAATACGTAATTTTCGTTACCAGAGACCTCATGAAACATAAATTAATAGTTTAAGGGTCTTTTGAACAAAAAATTGATAGTTTAAGGTTCTTTTAATGAATTATGTCTATTGTATTATTAGTTTATAAGTTTAATGATATTAGTGAATTCATGTAACTGTATCAGTGAATATGTGTAATGATATAATATTTCATATTATGAAACTTCATCGTAGAAGATTTTGTGAAACTTGTCTGTAGTATGAAACTGATATCATTACATATAGTTATTGATAGCATAACATTTCATAGAACACAAAATCTAGGGTGAATTAATTTCATGGTATGAAATTTATACCGTTACATACATTAACTGATGTCATTACATGTATTAACTGATACCATAGTGTTTCATAGTATAAAGAGTCCAAATATCAGTAAATACATATAATAGTATTAATATTATTATATGAACAAGTTTCATATAAACCTACCCATATACTATTTCGAAAGCATTATCTTGGTAATGGTATTTTCATAATTAAATCGGTGGTCAAATTTGTTATTATCCATGGACCAATTTTAATTCGGCCGTTGTTCCAATTAAGTGTAACTGATACATAAGATACATTAATTTAAAAAAATTGTCTCTTTGTAATCAATAAGAAATATACATCCTATAATTTCTCACCGATACTAAACTTTGTAATAAAATTATAGTGAAAATCTTGACCCAACTCTATTAATAGAAAAATAAGCTCTACCTCAACCTAATTACACAGGTCAACAAAAATAAAGGCTACCAAATGAAATTTCAAACACTATGGTAACCTATATATAAATATACGATTTCGAATAATTTCACAAGTGGTAATATTAATTAATTATTCTACCTTCTTTCTTTTACTTTCTTTTCACAAGTGGTAATATTAATTAATAACTCCACCTTCTTTCTTTGACTTTTTTTTATAATTATCCAATTTTTTTATTGCTACAAAGAAGTGTTGGACAACAGTGTGTTGTCTAACACTGTTGTGTTGTATTGTACCACTTGCTATAAGATGTTGTACATGTACAACACTCCATAACTAATGGTACAATATTACACTGATGTATAGCATAGTTAAAATCTAATTATCCGGCCTTCTAACAACATTATGAATGTTGTACGTCTGTTTATATTATTATGCCCAGCTAGAGCTTTAAACGAAACGAGTTGCTCGTGAGCTCGACTCGGCTCGGCTTGTTAAGGCTCGACTCTTTAGATTAAACGAGCTCGAATTCGAAAAAAATTCTATTGCTTAACGAATCAAGCCAAGCTCGGCTTGTTATACTCGATAACTATAAGATTTTTTTATAATGCTACTAAGCTCGATAGGTTCGTTAACACGTGATTATATGGGCTACCAAATAGAGCCTCATGTGCTTATTATTGCAAACTTCAAACTAATTATTATTAAACTTCAAAGTTTGTCTGTTATATCATTAAATCAGAAAACTCAAATAAACTATTACTAAATAATATCAAGAAATTAAATCTGCAGCGCTCAAATAAACTATTCTACATTATGATCTAGAAGAAATCTGTTTATTAATAAACTATTCTACATAATAATCTTTTTATTAAATAAACTATATATTACTACCTCCGTAAATAATGAAATAGATAAACAAAATTGAGACAGAGAGAGTACTGCGTAATTTGGATCAATGAACCCAAATAAAGTTTTAGTGCATCATAATGATAATCCAAAGTTATAATAAAAAAAGAAAAACGTGCATCAAAACTCAAGAGAATATATAAAAAGTAAATTTAACTCTAAACATCAAATCGTATTAACAAATCCATAGGTAGGTAGAATCATCAATAACAAAATCTAAAGATATACCAATAAATGTGTACTAAAATTAATTAGAAGAAGACAGACTCTTATATGCATTAAGTACACGATACACTCACACAACAGTTGATCATGTTTATACTGAAAAATTTGTTCCAATTACACTGAAAAGTATGGTTGGATTACACTGAAAAGTTTATACTAAAAACTGATTTTCAGTGTAATCCAACCACATTTTTCACTATAATTGAACAAACTTCTCGGTATAAATAGGATCAACTGTTGAGTGGGTATACCATACACTAAGTGCACAATAGAGTTACTCAGTAATGGAAGGGCAAAAGATACTGACTTCCTTCATCGTTCTCCATCACATAAGCCTCTTGATTTCCTTCACTTTGATACTCATTCACGTGTGGATGTGGCAGCGTCGGTAAACAATATTCTACATTCCGATTCATCGGCGGCGGCGCCGCCACTGCTCCCCCGCCCTGATTATAATAAATCATGGCCCCTTCTCCCGTCCAATCGTATTGCTGCGGGTAATTAGTAGAACTAGAAGCACCCATACCATCAACTAAACAAGGAAATTGATAATTAAATTGATTCAAATTATCATTATCCACTAATCCCTGCAGAGCCGGTTCCGCAATTTTAGAGGCCCTGTGCAAAAATGAGTTAGACGCTCGTAATTTTTATAATAAATGTAAATAATATAATCATTAGATCTCATACTAATAAATAATGAGTTATTATCAGTTGGTCCTTGGTCAACTCAAAATAATAAAAGACATTAAAAAGAAAGAATAAATGTATGAAAATATTTTAAAATAAAAAATATAAAGAGCCATCCAATTTTGTGAAAAATGTGGATAGGAATGCTGTTGGAAGTCATAAGGACGAAAAAGTAACAATACGTTTGGATAATTTAATGAAATAAATTTGCTTGTATTTCAATTTGTGAAATTAAAAGAAATTACAAAAAAGTTGAAGTGCTAGTTTTGTTAAAAATAAGGGAAAATTGTTTTTTTTGTCCTGTAACTTTACCTCATTTTTATTTTCGTCCTTCTAACTTTCAAATTTTGATTTTGCTCCTACAACCTACCAACCCTTACAGGACGAAAATAAAAAAGAGGTAAAGTTACAGGACTAAAATCAAAATTTAAAAGTCAACAGGACGAAAATAAAAAAAGCGGTAAAGTTACATGACTAAAATCAAAATTTGAACGTCAGCAGGACGAAAATAAAAAAGTAGTTAAGTTATAGGACGAAAAAAATCATTTTCCCTAAAAATAAATTCTATTGGAAAACATATATAATGTACAATAAGCTCTCACCAGTAAGGGGTCATGTCCGGCGGCACCACCTGCGTTGCCCTAGGGCCGCCACTGAATCCCTGTTCCTGTTCCTTCATAGACTGAATCATGGATTTCAGATACCGAGACTTGGCGCTCAATTTCTGGGCAAAGTCTCGGAGAACGACCGGATCTTTCTCCTCCTCAAGCTTGTCGTTCCACGTCGGATACTTGGCCTCACTCCTCCCTTTCCTGAGCTTCGCGAGTTCGTCTTCGGCTTTCCTTTGCCTCTCCTCGAAGAAATCCTTCAACCCGAACGTCTTGCACTTGTTCGGGTCGCCGCTTTTCGACTTATAATTGTCGATTATTCGACAAGTTGCGAACGCATCGTTTGGATAAACCTCGGGCTCGACCCCGCGATCAGGGCCGTAGATGATCATGCATGCATCGACGGCGCACAGAGTTTTGAGTTCATCAAGTTTTTTCTTGAGGCCCTCCTTTCTCTTGTGGAATGTTTGCATGCGTGCCCCCTTTTTCGAAATCAATTCCATCTCCAACTTTCGACGCCCCATCTCAATGCTGTAAGAATTTAGACAAAGTATAGTCTCTCTCTCTTAACTATAAATAATGTGGAGAGAAGGAGAAGATCGTTTAGCCCTACTTGCCTGCCTTTTTTATTTGATTCTCTTGGATTTGTAATAAATGCTTACAAAGATATTTACGTACATTATTGTGTCCCAGGATTCAATTTCCATATATTGCAAAAAAGAAAAAAATTGACAAAAAATTCATAAGGGTGATTGGACAACAAGTCACGTTAAGAAAGGAAGAATTGTCGATACTTCATGACAAAATTAACCTTAATTAATTAACCATTCTTAATAATAATCATATTTAAAGAAAAGAGCATTTCATAGTAAATATCCTTCTATGAAAGTGCGTATTTTTTTTTATATTAAATTTGATTATAGCGGAATATGATTCTATATATATACTTTAATTAGTTTTGATGCATTATTTTGTATTGCACTATTTTTAACACATATAATTTGATCCGAGGCGTGTTTGAATCCAACGAGCTGGTCGACTCGAGCCCGAAAATTTTATGAATTTTTAGGAGCCCGAAAAATTTTATGAATTTTTTAAAAATACATATAAAACAAGTGTATGACCAATATGTGTATGTGTAATTCCTTATTTTATTTTCTTAAATTTACGATTCGAACTCATAAATTTATAAATTTTAAAAGTTTTTAAAATTTTCTAATGGTAAAGGATATTGTTAACCGGTTTCACCGTAAAATTTGTTTGTATTTATGTATATTTTTTAAGAGTATTAATTGTTTCACTAAAATATATTAATTTGATCGTAATACTGTATAATAAAAACAACTAATATATTTTATAGTTGCAAGGTGAAAGTGGTTTGCAAGAGACTTATCATTTCTAATTAGTATGGCCACACAGAGGCTGCCACATACCGTATTCATCATTTTAACTATAGCATAAAAGTGCATTTTTTTTGCATTGTAAAATATTTAATGGCATCATTTAAAATTTTGTGTTATCATTAAGTTCATATAATTGAAAAGACTACAAAGGGTCTAATTTTAATTTCGACTCAGGCCCCGTAATTTGTAGGATCGGCCCTGAATGTGTTAAATTATAGAAAGACAAAGTATAGAGTGAAACTAGTTTATACATAAATCCGTGAAGGGTATTAGTTGTTTTCACTGAAGAGTATTAGTTGTTTTTACTGAAGATTATTACTGATTTACACTAAAGAGTCTTAGTTGTTCGGTGAAAATGAACTAAGACTCTCCAGTGTAAACCAGTAATACTCTTCAGTAAAAACAACTAATACTCTTCAGTGAAAACAATTAATACCCTTCAGTAATTCATATATAAACCAATTTCACTCCATACATACTCTTATAGAAATATATAATGCCATTTAATATGCGTAAAATAATAAAAAGCACACCTTTAAAATAACTACTGAAATAAAAAAATCTATTTTCTTACTTTAATTAAAAATAAAATAAAATAAACTTCTCCCAAAATTAAATTTTTGACCCACACGCGCCAAAGTAAAATACACACACATATATATAGACCACATTTGCTCATTCACAAACCGCGCTAAATTCATGTATATTTAGCTATAATCTTGTTCTGATTCCGTAACCACCACTGTTGTTCTTGCTGCAAATCCTGCTGATCCATGGAATTACTCAACATCGATTCACCAGCAAACGAAGAAACGGCAAAAGGATCGTTCTCGATTTGAAACGAGCTCTGATTCGGAAACTGCAACGGAAATGGCGGAATCGCCTGAAAAGTAGGCATCGCCGGAACAATTGACGATTCTGATACATCCTGTAGAAACGGATTGTAGTAATTTCCCGATTGAATCGCGAAATCCGCCGATTGCTGCTCGATTAACGGCTGTTGTTGCGGCGGAGGCCGCGGCGGCGATGGTTCGAACAAAACCAGCTCCCAACTGTTCGACAAAATGCCAGCGGTGGTCATGGGGTTATTCTCCTCCGAAAACGACGCCGTTTTGTTCTCCGATGCCGATTTCGATAAAGGAGATGACGTTGAGATAGTTTCAGCTAAGACGAGCTCCCAATTGTTGGCCTGGATTGAGTCCATTGATGTTTTCTGGTTGTGTAAGTTTTCCTTTTCGTCTAAGTCGGATTCATCCCAAACTGACATTAGATCCACCATCGAATTCGTTACCGGAAGCGATCTAGTCGAGGCGGTATCGTTTACAAGGAACGATTCGTCTCGTCTAGGCTCGGAATAAGCTTCCAAATCGATGGAAATGGCAGGGCAAGTCCCTGTTTCCGTGGCCTTAATTAGGTCTTCTAACGACGTACATTGTGATCCCACCTCTGATGCAGATCTCTCCATCGTATACCTCGATTTTTCGACCTGCTGGTTGAACCGGTTTCCCGGCCTAGAATTCGACGAAAACGACGATTGATCCTTCAAAAACTCCTGCAACGCCTCGAGAAGCTCCTCGGATATCGTCTGCACACTCGGATACTCCGAGCTTCTCCCGATTCCAATATTTTTGCATAAAGAGTAGAAGTTATTAAGCTCTTTGAATTGCCTTGCAGCTTTAGCGCACGCTTGGAAGGCGTTCACGCAGTTCTGAAACTGCAAATGGAAGAAGCTATCAAGAATCAAAGTTAGCCCATCTGAAATATCTTTATAAAGCTCGAAGCTTTCTTGGACGATCGCGTAAAGCGAAATCTGGACCAAACGGTTCATCCTCGCCTCCCCCGTTGGGCGCGTGGCGATAGCGCGGTCGAGCAGTCTCTGCCAATACATGATCCGGTCGAGCAGCATTGCGGGCTTCATATCAAGAACGGGCTCGCTAGGCCGTCTGCTTATCGTGCGTTGAAAAACCCGACTATCCTTCATCCCGTGGTTATACCTGTTATATATCTTTAAAGGTATTAATTCCTCACACATCGCTGTAAATTTATCTCACGGAAAATTCGATAGTTATACCTTAACGAATTTCGGAAGCAGAAATCACAAGTGCTTTAATAAAATTCGAAAATAGAAGACTCGGACTTTTACGTGGTTAGAGAAACTCAATTTTCGATCTCAAATCAGTTTAGTGATAATGAATACTCCACACTGTGACTCTACTCAAGGGTTGCAATGAACCTAAGGGTTGCAACTCTTACCCATCAAAGTGTGTCACTTTCACTGAATATTCACGTTGAACCAAATGGTTACAACCTTCATCGAAAAGATATCATTTCACAAAGAACTCTCTCAAATAATTATATTATGCAGGGACAATGCACTTTTTTATCCTTTAACTTTGGTTGATTTTGGTTTTCGTCCTGTTAACTTTAGAATTTTGAATTTCATCCTATAACTTACATTAATTGTGTTTCTTGTCCTGTTAACTTTGAAATTTTGAATTCGTCCTATAAGTTAAAAAAATATTGGTGTCACATCAGATTTATCGGACAAGATTGGACGAAAAAAACATAATTTTTTGTAAGTTATAACATAAAATCCAAAATTCCAAAGTTAACAGGACGAAAAACACAATTTTTGTGAGTTATAGGGTGAAATTCAAAATTTCAAAGTTAACAAGATGAGAATCAATATCAATCAAAGTTAAAAGACAAAAAAATTGTACTTTCCATATTATGTAAATATACAACAATACCTCCTCTGCAGCTTCCCCGTCAGGAAGCATTCCAACCGCTCGTCCAGATAAAGAGCGAACGTACGCACGAACGAGGTGAAATCCCACGGGCTACTCGAGCCAGAGTCGTCTCTAAACGTCGAAAGGTTGAGAATCTTGGCGCCCCGTTTCATGGCATGGAGGACCTCCCTTGGGAAATAAGGGTCCCCATCTTGGAAGATTCGGAGAACGAGCATCAACGACTTCAACGCGACGATCCAATTCCTCGTGCGGCCTATCCGTTTCCCTATCGCGCGAGCGCATGACGCAGCGTGGAACTTGTTGGAGGAGACGAGCTGGAGGACCTCGATGACGTACCTCTCGTCTATGGGGACGTCGTCGTGTGTGGTGGCTTTGAGCACAGCAACTTCAAGAGAAGAGGAGGCAGTGCTGGAAACCTTTGCAAGGCCAATGCTTGTTTGATCCTTAACTGCCCCTATAGCCCTTTGAAGCTTGCTAGGCATTTTTGATGATGGGAGAAGCTCAAATTCTCATCATCTGCAATGACAAAAGTGCCCCTAAGTTAAATTTCCAATTCTTGAGTATCAATACAATATTGTTTTGATGTGCCAATAATGTATTGTCCAAACAACAAAGGATGTTTGTTCACATTTCTTAGTATTGTTTGATCAAGAATAGTGGTGGAAATTTGAGGGTGACTCTTTGTTTTTCTATCTTGAATGTCTTCTTCTTTTCTTTCTTTTGGGGGTGGTTAGAGAGAGATGCAGAAAGAATTCTTTCAGTTTCTCAACATGTTTTTCTCATAATTCAGATTTCTCCTACATTCTCTCTCTACCAAGTTGTTGCACAAAAAAATCGGCTCTTATCAAGGTCAACCTTTGATTTTTTGGGGTTGGAAAGGGGGTTATTATAATATATTTGAAGACTTTTGTCATATATAAATTTGGTTGAAATGTAATTGTTTCATCCTCCCTTAGTCACTTTTTATTTGTCCATTTTGAATTAGAATGGTGTTTTTTTTTTAATTGTTACTCAACTAATGTATTTTTTATCCTTTTTTTTTTTAACAATGCTCCTAATAACTATTAGAACTAATTATTATTTCATATTTTATCCATCCAATTTTATTTAGACTTATTTATTTTAGCACAAGTTTTAAGAAATTAGATATATTATGTATAAAAGTATAGTGAATTGTAAGTTAAGAATGTAAAATATTTTCTTATAAAACAATCAAAGATAGTTGGCTCACGTCTGCCCAAATGTCACGGATCAAACTAACAACAATTTCATCCTCATTAAATTAAATACTTATTGGACATCATCAGTCCCCTACATGATGGAGTTGACAAGTTCAGAAAACAACCTAGTCTATGAATAAGGAAGAATATTGAAAAGTGCTATATAAATAAATTAATTTCACATCCTTCTACAAGTTCGAACTTTTAGAGGGGGCGAGACGGAGGGAGTAATAAAAAAAGGGTATAAGTGTCTTTTGATTTAATAAATGTAAAATTAATTTGTGTGAATGAATAAAATGATTTAATGATATTAACATATTTTTAAAGTATACTTTTATTGACTTTAATACTATTGAATTTAAATAAAAAAAATTCAAATTATATAAGTCTTTTAAATTAAAAAGCTATTTTATGAATTTTAATATTTGTTTAATTTAATACATGATTAATAATCTTTACATGTTAATAATATATACTTGTATTAAAAAAATTAATAAAATTAATTGATAGATGGATAAACTAAATTTAATTTAAATTTCTATAATAATTGTTTCACTACATAATAATTTTGGGAAAACGCAGTAAAATTTTGATAAACAACAAACATCGCTCCTTCCTCCCAATCCACCTTATTCCGACTTCCGCCGCGCCTCCGCCACTCGATTCCGACAGCTTCAGTCGTTTACCCGGCGCTGTTCTGCTCTCCAGGTACTTTCCTCTTTTTTGGCTGAATCGTTCCTCTGAATCTCGATGGCACAGCGCACCGCTGTCGATTCGGAAAGCCGCCGTCGTTGCGGCACCGCTAAGCTCAGACCTATTCCTCAAATATTAGGGCTAGGATACTATTATGCTTTAAAAGTAAACTTTTCATCATTTTCAAGAGACGCCACTCACACATTAGGTGTATGATGCGGTTACTGTCTTCCATTGAAATTCAATTGAAGTGCATTTTCTAGGTTTTTTAACTTTGTTACTTCCATAGTAGTTTTCAGCTGTTTGATGCGGTTACTGTCTTCAATTTTCCATGAAATTGATACATTTAATGCTTACTAAATTTTATACTCGGATTTTGGCTGTTTTTTTTTTTTAAATTATTTATACAAAGGTTTTGAAATTGTATGTTCGTTTAGGAGGAGCAGAATCCATGGAGACCAGCAAAGAAAATGAACAGCAGCAGCATGTGTTCCTTGATCGTTCGAGTAGGGCTACTAGGGGCAAACGGTATGTGCATATTGTATTCCATGAAATGTGCTTGTGTATATTCGGCTTTGGGCTAATATGGAACTTAAATTATGTGATAGGATGACAAAGTTGCTTGATGATGAGCTTGAGGAAGACGAGCTCTTTTGGAATCAAGATGCACTGAAAGAGGTTGTGTGGGCTTGTTTTGCATTCCTTTTAGTATAATTTGCATGATGACAATCACATTCATGTTATGTTACTATTTAATATCATGGGTTTGTCTCAAGGAAATAGACCATTTGAACACTTGGCAACATTGTGGGGTTATGGACTTGTGAGAGATCAAAAAACAAAGTCTTTTTGAAGTTATAGCCAAGATGAGAAATAAAATCTTTCTTTTTCTTTTTCCTGTTTGGTGAAAAATATGTAGGTTATTGTTAGGTTTGATGGCTGAAACAGATGTAAGATACAGAGCACATTTGTAAGTGGTGAAGCTGCTGATTAGAAACAAGTATCTTATTCTAGCATCTTTTTAAACAACACATATTGACATACAGTGTGCATGTGTGTGCACAAAAGTGTGGTGATATGCAGACCAGGTGATAGAACTTGGTCATCATTTCTATTAAGGTGTCGACAAATATTAACTGTAACTTGATACATCTGCTTTATAGTTTCCTTACGCTTTTATGTTAGACTAAGTTGCTCGCTTCCTAATATTTGCAGGAAGAGCAAGACGTTGAATATGAGGAAGAGGGAGAGGTAGCTGATGTTTTTGACAGTGACTTTGATGAAGATGTAAGTACGTGTTTTTATGAATCTTTGCAGTCTCACCTTCACCAGGTTGCTTTCTTTAACCTATTGTATAATTTTACTATGCTATCAGGAGCCTATCGCAGATGAAGAAGCAGAAAAGGAACCTGATGAGAGGTTTGACTTTCTCTTGCACCGTGGGATACGAGTTATATGACCAAATTTTATCATAAAACCTACAATTTGCCTTTACTTTTTTGGGTTCAGACCAACAAAGAAGAAGCTAATATGTCCAGGGAAAGCACCACCAAAGAAAAAGCAGAAGAAAACCAAGGTGCTTTCTAAGTCAGAAAGTGCACCCACAGATGAGAAAACTGCCGAGGAGTCGACTCATTCAGAACATCATGATGCCCCTGATGATGCTGAGGCAGAAAAAGTAGTTAGGAAATCAACTAGGACTTCTGTAATTATCAGGCAGGCCGAGAGGGATGCAATACGAGCGGCATTGCAAGCTACAATGAAGGTACCATGAAGTGATGCAACTTTCGAATTTGCTTACATAAAGAACTCCAGTAGCTCATGTGCTGGAGGTATTCATGGACTAACATTAGAAATTATAAAATTTGCACACTATTAGAGTCTCGGGACTCTTAACTTAAACAAAGTGTTTGAAAAATCTATAGACATACTTGAGAAAGAGAGGCACTGTAAACCCCTTTTCCTCTTGTGACATTTACAGCTATCATTCCAACTTTCTTGTTACTGCCTAACTAGTACTCCCTCCGTCCCAGTGATATTTGCGACATGCCTTTTGCACATGGATTAAGGAAAGAGAATCTTTTAGGTATAGTGTATATTTTTGTGAGTGTGCACTCAAATCAATGCATCTTTATTTGGAGTGTGCAAATTTGTGTGAGACGTTCAAAGAAGAAAAGTGTGCAAATATCCCTGGGACGGAGGGAGTAATTAACTTTGGTACTGTTTTCAGAAAGAAATGCAGTTATTTAGAAATATTTCTACTGTTAAGGTTATGTTTGTTTGGGGTTGCAGTGGTGCGGGAAAAGTCCTGGCTAGGAAATCCTTCAATAGTAAAAAAGTGTATTTGTATTTTGTATATGTTTGGTTGTTAGGATGTAATAGAGAGCAGTAGGGAAAAATACCCTCAAGTTGTTAAATACCATTCAATCATTTTCCATTGTTGTGTTTGGTTTGTCATTGCTTTCTCAAATTGCAGCCAATAAAAAGGAAAAAGGAGGGTGAGGAAAAGAGGATGACCCAAGAAGAAATGCTTCTGGAAGCAGCTCAAACAGGTGTTCCCCATGGCACTCCTGTTGCAATATTTATTGCCTTGTTGTAATGTGGGTTGTGTTAACTTTACTTGCTTTATCATGTGGCAGAGATTATGAACTTGAGAAACTTGGAAAGGGTGTTAGCAAGAGAAGAAGAAGTTAAGAAGAGAGCTATTGTGCATAAAGCAATTTACAATGGTCCACAAACACAATATTTTTCTAAAAATGGCAAGCTCTCTCTTGTTCCTTTCTGAATATATTATATGATCGCTTTTCTTGAACCACACCTGTTGATTAAAGTGTTTCGATTGGATTTTAATTCTAATTTTGTGCTCCTAATTTTTTGTTTTGTTTTGTTGATAAGAACATATAATTAAACATGTTTCATAACAGGTGAATCTTATATTAGCTTCTTGAATGGATCATCATTTGAGTCGGAGGTCTCAACCACATCCACTCCATGTAAGTAAAATTCTTTAGTTTGTGATCACCTTCACCAAATCTCTGAGTGCAAACTTGAATTTCGTAAGAGGTTAAGGCATTAATGTTGCTGGTTTTCTGTTGTATAGTGCTGCCATATAATGTTGATATTTGAGAATATAGACAATTAAAGTAACTCTCTGCATTTTCTTCTCCTTTTCTGCCATGCATTAAATTTTCTGAATTGTATCACTGTATGAAAGTTGATAACATTTTTCCTGCTACATACCTATAACCTAGTTATAACTTTTAACTGATAAAAAGAATCATAGCAAGAATGTTCTTTGTTTTGATTACCGTCATTTTTTAATGTATGACCTTTCCAGCAATTTACTGCTTGGGACTGATTGATATTAATTTTCCTAGTTATGATGCTTAGAAGTGTATGAGAGAAAATTAGAAATGGCCAGAGGATCAAGCCCACATCCTTTTGGAAACTTAATTGAACAGCAAACAAAAGGGTAAGAAAGTATATTCAAGTACAAGAATTTGTATGACGACCCGGAAAATAAGATGTTGGAATCTCAATGTGGCTTATAAGTTGAGAACAATACATTGTAGTTTTAGAGCAAATGAACAAAAGTATAATGCTCTTGCTTCTTTTAATCCAACATTTGGTCCTTTTTCTATTGTTAAATGTTAGAAATGTCTGTCTCAGTTGATATTGAGACAAGTCAACAATAGTATTTAAGTGATTTATGTTTCATTTAGTTCTTGCCTCTGCCTGTAAGACCTCAGAACACCAGAACCATGTTCCCTATGGCAAGCCACAATTTGAAGTTCTAGAATTGTCTCTAAAATGATTCAAATTCTGTACATGTTTAGCTACAGTATTATAGAAAAGCAAGAGCAACATATAATAGAGATGATTACATGGGAAACAAATTGCTTAAATTTCTAAAATTTAACGATTCCTAAAAAGTTGAGGATCGATGTAGAGGAAAATAGTGTAGCTGTTTAAAATTAATCTATAGGAGCATGTGTATTCAATGTCAGTTATAATCTATAACAGAGAAACAGGTTACTTCATCCGAAATTTTAGTTGAATAAGTTGGGAGTACTAGGGGAAGTGAAAGTTCACATCCATATTTCAAATTCTGCCACCTGACCCCACCCGTGCTGAAAATTTAAGTGAATAAATTGGGAGTATTAAGGACTGAATTGTGTTTCTTGGGTTTGAGCAGGGATAGTTAATTGGCAGCAATATAGATGTGTTTTTCTAAGAGTTAGCTGATGTTTTGCTGTTAACTGATTTTTCATCACATGTTTGTAGATCCAGAGAAGGCAGTTTGTGCTGTTACCGGACTGCCAGCAATGTAAGTCACAACGATTACAGTGTTGTACTCCTTAAATTGCATCTTTTTTGAAAAAATAATGTTTCTTAATGAACCTATTATATAGGTTGTAGAACTTAAATTCTAAAATTCAATTGTGCGGTTGTGCCTAGTTGGCAGAAGCACAACCATTATATTGTGCATGTTAAATAAGAAAGAGGAAATCACTTTGCAATTGTAACAAGTAGTTTTAGTGTATTAAATATTTGATTAGGAGTTTCATTAATTTGGGTCAGTAGTATTATATTGTAATTGCTGTAGATTTTCTTGACCCAACTTTTGATACTCCTGATGTGATTTTTGATATTTCTGATCAAATATTTAGTACTTTAAAACAATTCTATGATAAGCTTATCATCAACCATTTTCCATATAAAACCCACTCTAGTATGCTTGTATTTCAGTATTAGAACCATCAAGTATGATGATAAAAGATGCGTAAGTTCTTTTATATCATGCAGTTATCGTGATCCCAAGACTGGTTTACCGTATGCCACAAAAGAAGCTTTCAAGATAATCCGTGAACGGTAAGATTCTCTCTTCCGGTAGGGTTTGGTAAGTGGTAATTTCAAAGTTCACTACTATTACACCCTGAGAAATACTGATGTTTTCTGCAGAAGGAAGCCCTTAATCCACATAAATTTATGACTGAAACTGAAAACCGAAAAAATTCACCCCAACCTCAGTAATTTTTTTACCTTTTTACAAACGGTGATGCACTGATGTTACCTTCAGCAATTTTCCAGTGCCTACACATAACGTGAATGATTATCTCAAGAATTTCTATGTTTTTTTTTTTTTTTTATCGAATTGCCCAGACGAAAATATTCTACAATACCCGCAATTTTCCAGTGCCTACACTTAACGTGAATGCTTATCGTGGGCTACTCTACTGATTGTACAGGTTTGCTGAGGAGAGTAGCACCAGCAAGAAGGAAGGCAGCATGGGGCTGTTAATGGATGCAAATTACGAGCAAGGATTCTCTCAAAAGAAAAAGAGATCAGTTATTCCACATGACAAGGACTTTAGGCACTTTGCTCGTTTCCGTATAATTCCTGCTCCGGAAATTGAAGACTCCGACTAGAGTCGAGAGGTTTTTGTGCGAGGTTGAAACTTGTATGCATGCATTTTCAAGCAGAAAATAGTTTTTGTACAGTGTTTACTTAGATCCTAATCAGAGTAATTTTAAGAGCTAATGAAAAGTTCCCTTGATGTAAATGAACTTAGTCAGGTCGAATAGTGTCAAGTTCGAACATAAAGGACATTATATAACGTAAGATAATCATTTATACGAATGTCACTAATAAGGGTCCGCTTGGTTGGGGGTAATGAGTATAAGGGAGAATGATTTCATTAGTAGTGCTTGTATTCAGTGGCGGATCCAGAAAATTCAAATAGGGTATGCACAATTCTAAGAATGCTAAAAGAAAAAAAAGGTAAAATCATGCAATTTAATAAATCTAAAGTAAGTCCTTAAAAAATGTAGAACAAAAATAAAATATAAGGATTCGATTGGTTGGGGTGATGATTATAGGGAAATGAGAATTAAAATGATTGAGAAGTCATCCAAATAGAGAGTAATGAATGAGAAGTCATTTGATATGTAAATTATAACTCATTTTTAATCTTATTACAATATGCTGATAATACCAAGCACTACTAATCATTCTCATTACCCTATAATCATCACCCCAACCAATCGGATCCTAAATAATTTAGGGGAAGCTTGTTTCAAAATTTTCAATAGGAATAAAAAAAACATCTATTCTCCACCCTCGAATATATTAGATGAATGATCGTCTGTATAATGATTAAGCCCCTAGTGTTGTACTCTAGGTTTGAAAAAAAGAGATATAAATAAAGATTGTTGGTGGTAGCAGAAAGAGAGAAATGATTGAGGAAATTTGTATAAGAAGAAAGATAATTAAATGGATGAATAATTACTTTATTTAAGAGGGAAAATAGTGTTGTAGATCATTTTTATTCTCATTAATTACTATGATTATCATATACTACCTTCGTCCACATAAAATGGTTATGTTATTTTGCACAGAGTTTAATGCGATATTTCAGATGGTATTACGGGGTATCATTTTACTCATAAATGAACCTCACAATACCCCATAATACCATCCGAAATATCGCATTAAATTTTGTGTAAAACGTAGGACCATTTTTTGTGGAGGGGGTAATATTTATCAACATTCCTATTTCAATTGAAGAATTTTTAAATCAAGTGTCTCCTAAAATTTAAAACATATTAATATTATGAATACAAGATTTTTTTTTTTATGTAAAATGAAATATATAGTTTTTCTTTACATTTTTTAATAGCCCATACATCAAAAAATATATATAAACATTATATATGTAACTATTTGAAAAAAAATGTGGGTATGCACTTGCATACCCACTCACCTATATGCATCCGCCCCTGCTTGTATTATCAATATATTGTAATAAGATTGAAAATGAGTTATAATTTACCTATCAAATGACTTCCTATTCATTACTCCCTAACTATTTTTTTTTTTAATTGTTGGATCAATACTTGAATATGAAATGAAGACACATTACCAGTTCAATATATAAGTATCTTCTATTGCAACGACTAGTTTGCAACGGCAATGGCTATTGGGCGTGAAGGTGGGCAACATAGTGACCAAATAAATTAACCTAGAAAATTGCAAAATATTCTTAGAAAATATTCTCGATTAGTAAATTAAATTAGTCTACATCGTTCACTCAAAATTTGAATTTCTATATAAAGAGTAGAGATTTCATTATTAAATCATTAAAAAATATTAAAGTATATAATTTTTTTTTTTTTGATATCTCTCTAAAATACATTAATAGCAATATATATTACGACATCCAATGTTGTAAAAGTCGGAAATCGCTAGTCGGACAGTTACTGGCCGACTAGAGCGTAGTTCTTTTTTTTTTTCTTCTATAGAGCATAGACATAAAAAGAAACAAGCATTAAAAATTTATACTTATTCCCATCTTCCTAGAACAATTAAAACTAGTACGAACCCCATCTTCTTAAATTAATCCGTTGGAACCCTCCAAATAAGATTGCTGAAATTAAGATTAAAACAAGCACTAAAACTAAAAGACTAGAATAGATTCACGAGTGGGCGGCGATGACTATACAAGCGACGATGAACACCGAATAGAGCGAGACCGACTCACGAATAGAGCGAGATCGGAGAGCAATGTGGGCGGTGGGTGATAACCCTCTCCTCCCTGCCTCGTAGATGTATTGGTAGGGTCTGAAGTTTGAAGTTTGAATTGAAATTTTCAGTTTCTCAGTCACAGTATTCTATTCGAAATTTAATTATTGAATAATAAAAAAAAATTGGCCGTCTAGGGCAGTCGAGGACCTGTCTAGTTGAAGGAGTGCCTAAGATGGCGGATTTGCAAAATATATGACAAATCCGTCCACAAAATATTCTGCTTCAAATGAAAGAATTTGTCCGTGAATGATTTTTATGAACCTAAATACAATCTACAAAATAAAACTTTCAATTCATTCGAGAAAATGCAAAGAACACAAAACGCTTCCAGCAAATTAACCATAAAATTATTCGCAACAAGTTAGAGAAAAACAAATAATTAATATGATGCATTCTCAAAAGTATTTGAAGAGTACTGCAATACAATTCAAATAGTACCCAGTCAATCTAATTAAGTGGAAAATTTGTTGTATATAATCAACAAAATGAATATTTTATTATTTCATTTCCAACGGCAAATTTTTTTTATTTTTATTTTCACGTAAAAATATATGTATCCTCTAGTTGTTTAAAAATTTGGCGGGCTGCAAAATCTCAACCCAACCCATTTATTGGCGGACCGCGGATTTGGACGGGCCAGCCCACTTTTAATTTTTTAGTGTTTTATTTTTAATTTTAAAATATATAATAAAAACTCTAATATATAAAATTCATCAAAATCAAATATAATCAAACAATTTATCTTGATAACTATCACTATAAAAATATTAAAATAAAATTTATTATCTTTAATTAGAATAATAATTTTCTGCAAATTGAAGTTCACAATATATTAACAATAATAACTCATAAAAATAGACTCCTACTATTAAAATTCATCATCTATGAACATAAATTTTACAAAATAGCCCTAAAAATGATATTGTAATAGATGACAGTGTACAAAAAATATAAAATAAAAATAAAAACTTTTTTTAAGGTGGGCCGGCTTACCCCAACCCGCAAAAGTCTGCAACGATTAGTTTGCAACGGACACTGGCCAATATTGGGCATGAAGGTGAGCAACATAGTGACCAGATAATTTATCTTTGTCTAGAGAATTGTGAAATATTCTAGAAATCATTCTCAGTTAATAAATTAAATTAGTCTACACCGTTCACTCAAAATTTGAATTTCTATATAAGGAGTAGAGATTTCATTAGTAAATCATTAAAAAAAAGTATTAAAGTATATAATTTATATAGGGATAAAAAGGAAAATGCCCATTCTTATAATATTAAAAGTTTTTTGCCCATAATTTTTTTAAAAAAAGTTTTATACCCATTTTGATAAAAAAAAAATACATACACATCCTTAATAACAAAAATTCTACCCCCACCCCCAATTAGTTCTTATAATTTTTAATATATATTAATGTAATAATTTTAGTTATTTTTAAAATTTTGTAATTTTTTTATTAAATGATATTTTTTAATAAGAAAAAGAAAGAGTGAAACCAAAACACCTAAATTTTACCACACTTAAAAAGAAAAAAATTTACATCTTTCTTAGAGTGGACAAAAAACTTTATTTTTTGAATGATGGGCAAAAAACTTTTTATTTTATTAGAGTGGACATTTTTACCCTTTTACACAAGATATGTATGTATGTATGAAGAAATGTCAGCTCATACAATTATTAATATAAATGATAAATCTTATTAATAGAAATATACATATCACGACATCATAACAATAACTGAAAATTATGAGTTAAATTTCGGCTGAGTTTCATCACGTTTTTGCAAAATTTGAATAATTTGTCATATTCCCAAACACTTGAAAATTTTGGAAGAATTTGAGGGTAAGAAAAAAATAGTGAATATGATAATTATTTGAGAGATGAGAATAAAAATGATTCACAACCACCATAATCTCAATGAAAATAATTTTTTTTCAAATTAATATAAAATAAGATTTGGTGTTGATAATATTTTTTCTCAATTAATATAAGATAAGACTTGATCTTATAAATAATGCTCCTCTAACCAACAAAAACCATCTTTCAGCCTTTTGTATGAGTTTTAAGAAAAATAGGTATTATTATATAAAAAATAAAAATACTGTAGTCAAATTAAGTACAAAATATATTGTTTTGAAAATGCGTGTGAAGATTAGTGGTCAAACTGGTAAATGATTAAAATCGGCAAGCAGCCTCATTCCGACGAATAATCAAGACACAATACAAGACAATTTGACGAACAATGGACGAACAACCCCTAAAAAGTTAGTCAAATTTTGCCCGAATACCCGCAAGGTTGAGCGAGCAGAGTGGAGAAGAGCTCCAAGAGAATCGAACAGCCTAAAAATATGAAGAATTCATGTATACATACCTTATTTTTCATGAATAAATACTCATATACACATACACGCACCTCGAATACACATATATACAAAAGGAATACGAAATCTTTACTCGTATTTACCATTTACGATAGTACTCAATCATACGTAATTATTTTTTGATTCCAAAAATAGATTAAAAAAACCACTAATCCATATGATTAGATCAAATTATTAACAAGATGCAATATAGAAGGATTACTGAATTGGAAAGTGCAAACTGCTAGTATCAGTACCACTCTCTTGAGTGTTAGACTATTTTGCATTGAAAATGAAGCACTACATTAAAAAAGAAAAGAAAATGGGCTGGAATTGTTCAAGGTTTATGGAGTAGGTAACTATTTTTTTTATTGGTAAATTTTAGTTGTTAGTAGTTAGATTAATTTATCAAGTCCCCATATATTCCCAGAAATCTCCAAATCCACCCTATAACTCCCATAATTTGTTCTCAAAGGTTGCATCTAATGTTTATTGTGAATTTGTTCATAGAGCTGCAAAGTGTGTGATTTTGGTGAGCAATTTGTTGTATATAATCAACAAAAAATAGATAATTATTAGTAGGCAAATAATTATACGAAAATAGTTCATGATAAACTTATCATGAAACAATTTTAAAGTATTATTAATCTCATTGGGAATATCATTAATCTCATCATGGGTATCATTAGTCTTAATTTTCTTGAACTCAAACTAATGATACATTTGACAGGTTTAATGATACTCCGAATGAGATTAATGATACTCTATAAGTATTTCATGTTAAATTTATTATAATGCGTTTTCATATAAAACCTATTGTTACTAGTATATTCTCTCGTGATATAATATTGACCTATACTTTAAAATATTTTTATGATAAACATTATAAATTATCCCCTATTATACTAATAGGGAGTTTATAATGCTTATGTGTCGTCACGAGGTTCATTTCGCCTATGTGTCGTCGTGTGATTCATTTCGCCTATGTGTCGTTCGGAGGTTAACTTCGTGGAAGCCTACATGCCAATTTTATGAATCATATGTGTCATCTACGTGTCATATTATGAGATAAGGAATCTAACAAAAAAATTGTATATACAAGGATTTGAACCCTAAACCTCATAAGTAATATTCATGATATTTACCAATTAAGCTATGTTATGAACATGTTTAAAGTTTGAATACTATTATATATAACTTGAGTTTAGAAAAGTATATTATAAATTTTACTATGATTATACCAATTTACATTTTACTTAACTATATTTAGGATATCCTATATATACAAATTTTTATTGTGTTAGTAATGTAACTAAGTAACTTTAGTATATTTAATTCTACATACTATTACTAATTTGATTAAATAAATTTTTAAAATTCTAAATATGTGAAATTTTAATGTTTAATTGTGTTATTTTTATTGTTTCACTATATTTGAGGATTTTTTATTTCGAAATTTTTAATAATTTCCAATAATTTTATGAATATTCACTACATCTTTAATTGTTTCAATCTGATATTTCGACTTGCACTTTTAAAAGAAAGAAAAAACGCATGAGGTATCTGGCGTGTAGTTGAGGAAATTATGTCATAATTTAAAAGTGTATACTAAATAAAAATAAAATATTACGTGAATTTTTATAATAATATTGAAAATCATAACTAAATTGAGATCAAGCCTGAAAGTCGTGAATTAAAATATTATCCCATAATTTTATGAATACATATTATTTGAATATATTTATTATACAATATAATTATGCTATTTTATGATGAACACAATTATTTAAATATATATAACACTTATATAATTAATTTTTACAAAAACCCCGCGTGATACGCGGGTACTCATCTAGTTTTCATATAATACTTTGCCCTTATTTTAAATTAATTGATTTGACCCAAAAAAAAAGGAAAAGAAAAAGGGAATTAAACTTTGTTAGCTTAGTCACTCCCTCCGATTCTATTTCTATAATTCTATATGCAGTAAACGACGCCGTACCGAGGCCATCAGATTTTCCCCTAATTTGTAAACCTAGCGATTCCCACCGCCGCGGCGGCGCCACCGCCACCGGAGAAATGGAGTTCATGGCGGAGTGGAAATCCCTCTGGCCTATATCCTCCACGTTTTCCGCACCATTGCTCATCCCAGATAACCACAAACTGATCGGCCCAATAATATTTACCCCAAGCCCCTCCGCCACCACTCTCCTTCACTCCTCCTCCCTTTCGCATCGCCTTCCGCCGCCGTATCCACAAGTCACACTCCCTGGATTACTCGAAAATTACGATTCTATCCCTTCCTCCGCCGTGTCTATATCTTCTCTTCTCGGGCCACAAATCCCTAATTGGTCATCGGAATTTCACGCCTTCAGTTCTCTCCAATTGCTTCAGATTCCTAAGAAGAATCTCGTCATTGCATTCTTCCCAACCGGAGAGAATTCTGATTATGTAGGTTTTTCTTCGCTTTCTGTAAAAAGTGGGATTTTAGGTACAAAGGAGAAGAGCTCTTTCCATGTGGTAAAAGAGGGTAAAATGGACCGTCAACGAATCAAAAGCTTGTTGGTTAATCCAGTTGATGATTCTTCAGCTGTTGGGCTTTTAATGGTGAGTACAAACTATTCTGTATATTGGTATAGAGTTGGAATTACTTCACAGAAAGATGATTTCGTTTATTTGGAATATGTGGGGTGTGTTAATAGTAAGATGTTAAGGGGTAATGTAGTAGTAAGCACTTGTTGGAGTCCTCATTTAAGTGAAGAATGCTTAATTTTGTTGGATAGTGGGGACTTACTGTTGTTTGATGTTAATTGTTCGTCTCGTAGGAAGGCGAATTCGATGTCTTTAGATAGTAAAAAGATGCATGTTTCATTAAGTGATAAGTTGGGATTGAAGGAGAAAAGGGATTGGTTTGGATGTGAGTTTAGCTGGCATCCTAGGCTATTTATTGTTTGTCATCTTAATGAGATATTCTTGGTAGATTCGAGGTCATCGGGGGAGTGCAATGTCTGTTCTTTGCTGAAGCTCGAGAGTTTATCTATGCGGAAAAATGATGGGTTTTTCTCTCTATCGAGGGCTGGTTCCGATGGGTTCTACTTTACTGTGGCTACGAGATACTTGCTGCTTCTTTGTGATGTGCGTAAACCGTTGATGCCGGTCTTGCAGTGGGCGCATAGTGTTCGAAATCCATGGTTTATGTGTGTTTATAGATTGTCTGAGCTGAGAGCGAATCCGAAAGATTCGAGTTACAAGTTGGCTTCGGAATCGGGGTTTTGTGTTATTTTAGGTTCTTTTTGGGACAACGATTTCAGTCTTTTCTGTTATGGCCCTGATCCTAAAGGAGATGGATCCATACGTTCGGAAATTTCCAAGTTCTGTAACACGTATTACGCTTGGGGTCTCCCGTCTGAGCTTTCGTTGTCCGGTTCGGATTGCAAATGTGGTAGTTGCATTGTTGGTGAGGAGTTCTGGAGAGCTTCCTTCTCGGTTTGGATTGACTGGAGGCACAAAAAAGACTTAGTTTTGGGGTTTGGCATTCTCAAGCCCGACATTTTCGCAAATTTGTCCTCACTTGATAGTAACGGACCTAACGGTGGGTTCATGCTTATCAGGTTAACATCGTCGGGGAAGCTAGAATCGCAAACCTACTTTGCGGAGATGGGGTCTAGGAAGCTTCCAGAAGCCGGTCACAAGAGGAAAAGTATTCATGTGGAGGATAATTTTTTGTACGATTGTGACTATTCGGAATACAAAGGGATGAAGAAATTTTACCATATAAAATTGGAGTTTCTCAAAGCATACTTGGAAGATGAGTTAGCGAAATGCATCGTGGAAAGGAAAGAGAAGATAAATGAGAGTGCACAAAGTAAGCATGCCACGAAGTCTATGTATAGTTATCATCAAGAAATTTGTCCTAAAATGAAGGCTTTTAGCCGTACGAAAGGAGAATCTTCTGGTGTATTGCAAGATATTAGTTGGCCAACTAGCATACATGAAATTGCTTTAAGGAGTGCATTTGCATCCTTGAACACAAATGTGTTGCAATTGGCTTTCGCCACCTACTCGGATTTTGATGAGGACTTCGAGAACTATAACGAGCCACTGGAGTTCCTGGATATCCCTAACCAACTTCAAGCCCCACCTTTTCCTTTTAGAAAGCCGTCTAATCGCAGCAATAAATGGTCTAGCAAAGTTAAACCACCCGATGCACTTGTGGGTCCCATCCTCCCTCCTCAGTTTTTGACTACCCTTCAAATGATTTGGATGGAAGAACTTAAAGACGAAAAGGAGCTCTACCCGGAAGAGTCGGAAGCATTTTCTGCTCATTCTCGATTCAAACTTGAATGTGATAATGTCTTGGAAGCTGTTCGGGAACATATATCGGATTCTGATGTCGAATGTGTTTCTCTCGCGGATGATACCGAGGATTTGAGCTTTGAGACTCGGAAATTCAATCTTTCTTGTCATAAACCATCAGCTTTCCTGGAGAAATCTGATTGTGAGAATGATGTATTTTCAACCCATGTTTTTAGGAGAAATCGAGAGCTTGTGTTTGATCTTAGCGAAGAGATGGTGGGACGAGAGTTGTTTGATGTGGGCTGCCCAATAGAATTGAACTTTGGTGACTGCATCCTTGATTTTACGCCGAAGGAGCTGGAATTATTCCAAGATTTGAAGAAACAAGACCTGGAATTTCAGAAAAATTACGAGCCGTATCAAAACTATATTGCTGGAAGCGAAAAGCTGAGATGAGAATTGTTCAATGCTGCTCCGAATGGGTATTAGTTCTCCTTCTCTAGGTTATTTCAACTGCTGTATAATCATATTTCTTGATTATTGCTATCCTTTTTATACGTCACATAATGCTAAAATTCTGCTAGTGTTCTGATCATTAGTTTTGTTTGAGAAATGCTCGTCGCAAATGAGCTAAGACATGGTTAGAAAAGAAGTTATTGTTGAAGGAATTAAGTTATTTATTTCCATGTTCTGATAAGAATATGAAGTCACAACTTTAAGGGACCGTTTGGTTTGAGGGATTGCACAGGGTCATGACCCTGGATAGATCAGAACGACTATCTCGTGTACAATTCGTTCCAGAAAATTTGGTTCTAGTCCAAGTTTTCTGGTTATAGTCTATCCATTTTCCGATAGTCGTTCTAATCCAATCCTATCCCGTAAACCAAACGGCCCCTAAGAAACAAACGGAATGACCTTCACCTTGAATATATTAACTGCATTGGCTTGCTTTTTTTCATGATTGTTTTTGACAATGTGATAATACTTGGCTGGAATTTTCCTTAAGGGGAGTGTCTTTGCTTTCTTTAAGCTGTGAGAAAGATCTCTAATATTATGTGGAATTCTTAACCTGGAAGCAGCTTAGCTTTTTGCTCATGAAGACATCGAAATTTCGCCATCTGGATGCCTACACGCTTCTAGCTCGTGGAACATAACGAACGTCGTGTTTAAACGCTGCTCGTTGCCATTAAAAGGTATCAATTTAGACCCTATAAGTTCTCCTTTCTCTTCTTACATTCTTTTATGTTCTCTAATGGAAAATTGGGAGTAGATATATATATGTTTCTTTTAGCTTCACCACTTATAGTTTCATCTACTGCTACTCCTTTTCTTTTCTGGTGCTCATTTCTAACTATTTAAATTATTTTCTCCTTGTTTTCAAGGATACATACATACTCTTATTGAATTTTGCTTCCCATTTTCTTACAATTGTTAACTTTGAGTGTCAATTACAAAATCGTCCCATAACTTTTTGACCAAATAGATATAGTCACAAGATTATCTTTTTCCTAAATTTAGTCTCAATTTCTCTAACAAGGTCCAATTTAGGTCCCAAATTGATCGGAAAAAAGCTAAACAACGTTGTTTTTGCTCATTGTGTGACAAATTACGGGCAAAAATTGGAGATTTCCTGCAATGGAACTAGTATGACTGCCATTTATTTGTTAAAATTCTTTATATATGATGTGTAATAAAATTGTAAAAGAAAAATAAAAAATTATATATATAATTAACACACTTGGATGTCACATTAGCTCCCTTGCAGAAAATCACCAATTATAGACTTCAAAACGACTATCATGTTGACTTTTCCGGCCAATTTGGGATCAAAATTGAACACAGAGAAATTGGACCTAATCTAATAAAAAAATAATTTGGAACTAAATTTATTATGTAAAAAAGTTATGAGACGATTTGTGATTCTAACTTTCATTATTCACTCATTTTTCAAATGGAATTGTTATTTTAAGATCACTTATTAAGGCATCTTCCTTCAATTTGGCAAAAAAAAAAAATCTATTTTCTAGAGAGCATTTACAATCTCTTGTAGTAGAGTAGGTTTTATATGAAAACGCTTCATAATAAGCTTAACATGAAATAGTTTTAGAGTATCATTAATCTCATCAAGAGTATCATTAAACCTGTCAGGGGTATCACAAATCTGGGTCAGTGGTATTATATTATAATTGTTTTGAATTTTCTTGAACTCAGACTAATGATACCCTTGATGAGATTAATGATACTTTAAAATTGTTTCATAATAAGTTTATCATGAACTATTTTCGTATAATACTTTGCCCTTGTAGTATAAGCATTTCCCTACTATGATAATCTTAAATTAATCGAACCATTCTTTCTTGTCCTATGCAGGCATGAAACTCGTCACAGAAAAATCCAAGCAACCATATTTTGGCAAAAATTTACTCTCGAGGAGACGGTTCACAAATTAGCATAAATTATAATTCATCATTTCCATGGTGTTAATGCTACATTCCTAACTTATACCCCGTTTCACCATAAGACTGTCTCATTAAAGACTAACTCGCTCGAATATTTTTTTACGACATTACGTTACTCAAGTATGTACATAAGGATATTGATATAGTATCTAGATGGGATTTGTATTTTCATATTTTGGAGTTTGTTAAGTTATTTATATTTAACACACCATTTTTTTTTCCGAAATAAACAATATCCCAAAAAAATTATCACGAAGAAATACCAGGAAAGCTATCCACAACGTAAGGAAACTCGATCCAACAATAAGGGTTTGTTTGTTTTGGGATTCACACGGACAGGACTAGAGCTTTCCGGCCCCCGCCACATTCTAATTAGAGATATAACATCTCGTTTTTACATCTCATTCTTCATCCACATCTATAATACCTATTTTCTCTCACTTACACTCTCTTTCCTATTTTTCTCTCACTTTCACTCTATTTCCTATTTTTCTCTTACACATCCTACTTTACTTTTACACATGATTTGACATAAAGTAAAATCTCACCCTACTAAAATCTCAAAACAAACACACTTTTATTACTCCCTCCGTCCACCAAATTTTTACCCGCTTTCCTTTTTGGTCCGTCCACCAAATTTTTACTCATTCCTTTTTTGGAAATAAACTACACTCACAAACAAAAAATGGGTCCCACAATACCCACCACAATACTTTTACTTTATCTACTTTATTCACTTTTTCAATAAAATACCAATTTTCATTAAAAACTGTGCCCTACAGTAACCGGGTAAAATTTTCGTGGACAGAGGGAGTATCATTCAAGACTTTACATCTTGTGGGCGTTAAGTCATAACTTCACACACCCACCTAAATCCCGAAACAAACAAACCCTAAGCGTTGCTAAGGCAACATCTAGAAGTTCTCGCTAAATTGTGCGCTACAATATTAGCATCACGATTGATCCATTTTATCAAACATAACGGATAAAACCTTAAACTCCTTTTGCAACCTTCAATAATACTTCCAAACATTGAATTGAGAATAGAATGTCTATTGACGGCATCCACCAGTGCTTTAGCATCCATCTCAATAATAACTGTATCTAAATTCTAACTCTTTTAACCAAAACAAAGCTTCATGCAAACCAATCGCCTCCCCTTCATCTAATCATAGCAATTTTTTTTTATTAATTTGACAATGTATCATCACATGTAATAACCAGTAATCTAAGGGACACTTGATTAAAAAAATTCAGTTATAATATTAATAAAAATTTATATATCATCTATGTGTTTATAATAAAAAAATTCTCAATGGTGGTTGCATTGTTTGTGTTATGTTCCCCGATTTTGAAATAGAAATAAACAACAAAGGTTATTGGTAGGGAAAAAAGGGAATGATCGAATATGATAATTGTACGAAGGGAAAAAATGAGTAATTCAAATAAGGTAGTGATTACCTTATGTAAAAAGGGATACAGTAATTTTGCTCTCATGATTTATCATAATTATAATAATTTTTAATTTCATTCTCATACCATAGTTGTAAAACATTAAATATTTTATTTTAGTTTTCTATTTTTCCTCTATATCTACTCATATAACAAGAAATTATTAATATTTTCGAGACAAAACAAGATAGAACATTGAATATGGATAAACTCATTAAATATGGAATGGAAATTTAATGATATATTCCCTTCCATTTTAAATAAGTGATGTTTTAGAGAAAAGAGTTTATTTCTAAGCGTTTAATGTTTTAGAACTTTTCACCAATTTCTTCCTCTTTTACCCCTATATCAAAACCACCCATCCCCCAAAAAAGACGCGGGGCATGTTATAGAATAAACAAGAAAACAAATTAGAAAACAATCTCTTGTGAAACTTATTTACACTATATAATTAATATTATTACATGCATTTGTCGATATTATTAAACTTTTGACTAAATTACCATATAAGATATTATGATATCAATAATTACATATAATAGTATCAAATAATAGTAATTGTTAAAAAATAATAATTAATATTTAAATTGTTGCATAAAAGACTTGCTTTATAAATAAGGGTATTTATTTCATCACATTAAATACTTGTTAGGTTGGTCCCGCTTCTGGGGCTTCTCTAAAAAGAGGCAAAATTCCTTCTTTCAAAATTAATTATCTCATGGTAATTAATGTTATTGTACAATCCTATATTGTTTTTTCTTTTAAAAAAAATATCTAGAAAAAAAATCATTCACTAATGTTATCTAAGTAAATCAAGCTCACATACTTTATTGAATTATAATGGTTTGTATATTTTGATTAATGTAATGTTCATTTCTTTAAAATAAAAAACCTTATAAGTGAATCGAATCGAAACATATTATTATTACTGTCTAGTTTCAACAATCCATACAGAACAAAACTCGGTCTTGAAATGAAACTTTTTGTTAGTGGACGGTGGTTTATTAGTCTCCCGAATTAATCGGTTCTTAGGCCAGATACCGAAAATAAAAAAGAATTATTGTATAGTTTCAGGATTGCTTTATTTTTACTATTTTACACTTTATTAATTATTTAAATATTGACGTCGGACTCAAGTTGAGCTTTGCTTTGATCAACTATTACCTTAATTTTTTTTATTATCGATCTAATTTTATTTATTCACACAAGTATTAATTTGAATTTGGAAGACTATTATATCTTCATTAATTACTATTGAATTAATAAGTTTATAATTACAAGATGGTAAGTAGTATTATTAGAGGTATTGATGGATATAAAATAAATACAATACTCACTCTATCCAAAGATGAATCTTTTTCTTTTCAACTTATCTCAACTTATAGCATTTTTAAATTTGAAATGTGTAAATTGTTTGAAATATTCAAATTTGTTTTATCATTACTAATTTAGTATTCCATCGATGCAGGTCTTTTGTGCACCTAATGCACACATCACAATGCACTCACTCAACAGTTGAAATTGTTTACACTAAAAAGTGTATGTTGATTACATAGAAAGGTTTTCGGTGTCATTAATTTTCTGTATAATCAGCTCATACTTTTCAATACAAACACCAATAAATGATGTTTTCATTGGTGCGTGAAAAGTTCTGAACACGATTATCTTCACAAGACGAAAATAGAATACATAAAATAATGCATTCACTGATATCACTACAATTATAAACTAAAATTACATTATAAAATATTATAATATTTTTAAATATGATGGAGAAAGTAAATTAGCTAGAGCATCCTTTAAACCAATTGCATTAAATGAGTTACCAAGAAAATTAAATATTTGAATTCAAGTGGCACAAATAGTAAATAAATCAAGAAAGAGTGTCAAAAGCCTCAATATTTCAACAGATTTAGCATAATTTCAAAAAGCCAAAGCCTATCGTCGCATGAACGTACATCAAAGTGCTTCCACTGCGTGCTCTGTGTATATATACACACATATATATATATTTATTCCATAACACTTTTTTCCTAGGTGAGTGGCATATTTGTTCTCTCTCTTTTATATATTCTTCTCCGGCTAACACTTTTTCCCACTTTTCTATCTCCCCCTTTACTTTGTTTTTGGTTCATCTCTCTGTTTTTTCTCTGTTTCTCTCTCACACAGTAATGGGGGACATTGCACATCCACCCATGGAACAGCTTCAAGACCTCGAGTACTGCATTGATTCTAATCCTCCATGGCGTATGTTTCTCTCTCCTACTCACTTTCTCTCACATCATATACATACATGCATATAAGTGCGTGTTTTAGTGTGTGAATGTTTATGGAGTTAGGCTGGTTGGTTCAAAGAGAAATCACTCAGTTTATTGACTGTCATAAATTTTGAAACTGTGAATTAAAGATTGCTTTTTTATTTCTGGAATAATGGTCCCCTGTGATTTTAATTTCATGGGATTTTTTTATTTTTTTATTTTTGTGTAGTTATTCAGGATGTGGGGTTAATTCACATTGTAGTTAAGGTGTTTGATGTTTGGTCTAGGGATGTTTCAGTTTGCAGTAATTAATGAAGGGTGAATTTATTCATGCTAATTTATACAAGGCATAATACATTAAAATACTACATTTTGTTTAGAGAGACTTCTAAACTATTTTTTGTTTTAAAAAGCTCCTAAATTATTAATTCTTGTTTCATGGGATCCGTGTTAATGAAAATTAATAAGTTTTGCTAAGTTATTTTAATATTTTTCATTAAAATATGACAAATCAACCAGATTGAATGCTACTAACATCGAATTTCAACAAAAAATGTGTCTCTAACGGATTTTTGTCAGGGGTGTTATGAAACAAGAATTATATACGTTAAGGGTCTTTTTGAAACAAAACACTAGTTTAGGGGCCTAATGAAACAAAAACGTATAATTTAAAGACTTTTTAAAATAAAAATTAATTCAGGGGTGTTTTGATATATTATGCCTTTATATAATTATTAACACAAATTCTGGCGATTTTAAGCTCAATTTTGATTTTTTTTTTTTTTTTACAAAACACATACTGAAACGTCGAACTGTATTTTTTTTGCAATTGGGGTATCATTTTTTTCAAAATCCTAATGCATACTAGAATTACTCGACTAGTATTAATGTTGAATAGTGACCACATTGCAATTCTTTAGCTTTCAAAGTTGTGCAGATTTTAATGTTGAATGCAGATTGTATCATGTGATTAGAATCTTTACTGTTGGCCCTGTTTGAAAATGTACTGTGTAATCATAGTAGCTGTGAAAGACAGTAGGGGGTCATAAATGGGATTCTTTGGTTGGTGGAACATTGATTTCTTATGATCTTGGAATCTCAGAGTTTTTTGCTTTTCTTGTGCTTGTTAATTAATTCTAGATATCCCGTGTTTCGTTACTTTTAATACACGAATTCGAATCGGGCGTTGTTGAACCCTTGTCCCCGTTTTTCCATCTCGTTGAACTACTGAATTGTTTCTCCCGTCCACTAAAAGTATGCTCAGAATGTTTTTTTACCGTTCAGTTATCACTTAATTATTTCATATGTTGTTGATTCCACATTCACAAAATAACCACTTAATGAATAAATGGATCACACGATACGCTAAAATGCCCTTAATTTGCTTTTTTTGTGCTTGTTAATTAATTCTAGAGGACCCCGTTTTTCGTTACTTTTAATACAAAAATCGGAATCGGGGGTTGTCGAACCCTTCTCCGATTCTTGATGGAACCATGAACACACCCGTTTTTCCATCTCGTTGAACTAGTGAATTGCTACAAATGTGCCCTTCTAGTGTATACTCATCCCGTCCACTAAAAGTATTATCATACTGTTTTTACACTAAAATACCGTTAATTTACATTCTTTATCTAGTCAAAAGTTAACGAGCATACTTTTAATGGACAGTAAAGAAAAACGGAACTATGTATCAATTATTGTAAGTTTACCATAACTCCCTGATCTTCCATTGTAAGTTCACTAAAATACACTTAATTTAAGTACTTTATCTACATTTGCTTAAAGCCTGTCAAAAGCTGCATACTTTTAGTGGACAGAGTAAAGGAAAACGGAACAATGTACCGATTATCGTAAGTTTATCATAACTCCCTGATCTTCCATTGTTCATCTGCAGCTGAAACCGTTTTGTTAGCGTTTCAGAATTACATTTTAGTCATCGGCACGAGCGTGATGATTCCGACGCTGCTCGTACCCATGATGGGCGGAAACGACGTAAGCTAAGCAACCGGTTTTATTACTTCCATCATCTATTTACGTATCCACAGTATCAACCAATCGCCTTTCTTGATCACGTAGGGGGACAAAGCCCGGGTTATTCAGACGCTCCTATTCGTAGCTGGAATCAACACCCTTCTTCAGACACTATTCGGGACGAGATTACCTGCCGTCGTAGGAGGGTCGTTCGCCTACGTTGTTCCCATCGCATACATTATCAACGACCCGTCTTTGTTACGCATTGACGAGCCTCATCAGGTACACATTTTTTCGAACTTATATCTCTAGTTTTGAGTGATCAAAGATGTGATTTTTTCGACTGTTTTGCAGAGATTTATGCACACTATGAGAGCTATACAAGGAGCCCTTATTGTTGCTGCCAGTATACAAATAATTCTAGGCTACAGCCAAGTATGGGGGCTTTTTTCACGGTATAGTTTCGACACCCCGTTTTCAATATCTTCCCGTTTTTGGATGCATTGACGAACTTTAGCCCCTCGTTTCGCAGCTTTTTCAGCCCCCTCGGAATAGCTCCTATCGTCGGATTAGTTGGTTTGGGCTTATTTCAACGCGGATTTCCTGCCGTAAGTATTGTTTATGTGAACCTTTTACTACTCAAAGTTTGTCTTGTTCACAAAAAAACATTGAAATATAAGCTCATATGGAGTACTAGTTTATAGGCTGCACAGTATTGGTATATTTTCAGTATATAACTAATACTTTTTCATCACAGAACTAATACTTTTCAACCATTTTTCTGTAAGTGTTGTTTATGTGGACCTTTTACTACTCAATATCATAATTATTCAAGGCAATTTTGATCAAAGCTTGTCTTGTTCACAAAAAAACATTGAAATGTAAATGGTACCTGTAGCTCATATGGAGTACTAGTTTATAGGCTGCACAGTATTGATATATTTTCAGTATATAACTAATACTTTTCATCACTGAACGAATAAGTTTCGACCATTTTTCTGTGATCACGGAACAATGTAAAAAAAAGTTTGTCTTGTTCACAAAAAAAAAACATTGAAATATAAAATGGTACTATAGCTCATATGGAGTACTAGTTTATAGGCTGCACAGTCTTAGTATATTTTCAATATATAACTAATACTTTTCATCACATAACTAACAATTTTCGACCATTTTTCTGCGATTCACGGAAAAAAACAGCTTGGTTGAATTTTTTTGGTCAAAATTGCACCAGTTGCACGTTTCATATCACGCGTATATCATTCTTATATCTGTAATGCAGGTAGGGAATTGCGTAGAAATTGGTTTGCCGATGCTTCTCCTGGTTATCGGCTTGTCGCAGGTGAGTTTATCCTACACGGTTCAATCGTAAAAACGAACATTCCAGCTATCATTACATTCCATTTCGAATAATAGTTCTCCAATTGCAGTATTTGAAGCACGTTAAACCTCTGAGGGACTTCCCCATCTTCGAGCGCTTTCCTGTCCTGATTTGCGTCGCCATTATTTGGATATACTCCGTCATACTAACAGCTAGCGGAGCGTATCGGGGCAGACCCGATGCCACGCAGACCAGCTGTCGAACGGACAGGGCCAACCTCATATCAACAGCTCCATGGTTGTGATTCCGTTACTTTTGTTTAACGGTTTTGAATAAAGATTTCGCGCGAATCTAACGTGTTTTTTTCTATGTTATCAAGGTTCAAGTTCCCGTACCCTCTTCAGTGGGGCCCGCCCACGTTCGCGGCTGGTCACTGCTTCGCCATGATGTCCGCTGTTCTCGTCTCGATGGTCGAGGTACGAGTTTAACATTTCGCCTTATTTGTATCTGTCGAAAACGAAAAGCTGGATCGAATTTGCGTGTGTATCGTGTTTTGCAGTCGACCGGAGCGTACAAGGCGGCGTCTCGTCTGGCGATCGCCACCCCGCCTCCCGCGTATGTTCTCAGTCGAGGCATTGGTTGGCAGGTAAACCTCTACATACACAATGATATAACATCTTATGTTCGTTTTTATGACATTTACAACGATTGCAGGGAATCGGAGTTCTGCTCGATGGGCTGTTCGGAACGGGCACTGGTTCTACGGTATCTGTGTACGTATAAAATGCTCCCTCCGTTTCAAAATAAGTTTCGTTCTAGAGGTTAAATTTTGTTTCAAAATAAGTGACGTTTTAGCTATTTTTCACGTTTTTTCTTTATTTACCCCGAATTCGAATTCAAATTCAAAATATAACAGATCTGTTGGATATTATCAAACTATAATAGATTTTTTAGAGATTTAGGTGGAGTATGTATACCAAAATTTATAATTCTTAATTTGATACGAAATTTCTAGAACGACACTTATTTTGAAATACATAACAAGCTACTGCGAGTTACTCTTTTCGTCCGTACTATTAATACGATCGAGTGGCATTTCAGGGAAAACGTCGGACTCCTAGGACTAACTCGTGTTGGAAGTCGTCGAGTGGTTCAGATTTCTGCTGGCTTCATGATATTCTTTTCCATCTTAGGTAAATAGTTCAAATCCGTCTCGTGAGGTTTTGAAATCCACGATTCGATTCTAAGTATAACGCTTCGATGCAGGGAAATTCGGAGCTGTTTTTGCATCCATACCGTTCCCAATCTTCGCTGCGTTATACTGCGTTCTATTTGGCCTTGTAGGTACGATACTATCGCGTATAATGTGTACCGATTGTTAAGATTTTCGTTTCACTTTTGTTTGATGATTTCGTCGATGAATGTAGGTTCTGTAGGCTTATCGTTTCTTCAGTTTACGAACATGAACTCGATGAGGAACCTCTTGATAACCGGCCTTTCGCTCTTCCTTGGCATCTCGGTTCCTCAATTTTTCGACGAATATTGGACTCCTCATCGTCGTGGCCTAGTTCATACTAATGCGGGATGGGTAAGTTTCACACTATATATACTAAAACGAGTAAATTGGTCCCACGTCTATCGGTTCTTGGCGATTTTGATCCCGTACGAATTAATTTTCTCGATGAAGTCTCGCAACTTTTAAAATACCTTAAATTTAGTCGAATTTTAGTCTTGTTTTATGTTTAAAGAGGCTTAATTATGAAATTAATTTGTACGAGACTGAAGAAATGGCGAAGATCCAATAGATATGAGACCAATTTTCTCACATCTATTGGTTCTTGGCGATTTTGATCTCATACGAATTAATTTTCGCAATTAAAATTGGACTAAAATTGCAGTATTTTAAAAATAAGAGACTTAATTACGAGAATTAATTTGCACGAGACTGAAGTACTCGTCTCGCTCTGATCCAATAGATATGAGACCAATTTTCTCAATTAAAACACTAAATAAAATAGAGAATCAAGGTGACCTAATTGGTCCCACATCTATTGGTTCTTGGCGATTTTGGTCCCATACGAATTAATTTTCTCAATTAAGTCTCGTAACTTTTAAAATACCTTAATTTTAGTCCTATGTTGTTGAATTTTAGTCTTATTTTATGTTTAAAAAATAGAGGCTTAATTACGAAAATTAAGTGGAAAAATCACGAAGATCCAGTAGATATGAGACCAATTTTAACTCGAAATAAAATAGAGAATCAAGATGAGTATGTATAGAGTGAAATTAGTTTATATATGAATCACTGAAGGGTATTAGTTGTTTTCACTGAAAAGTATTAATTATTTTTATTAAAGAGTATTACTGGTTTACACTGAAGAGTTTCAATTCATTTTCACTTAACAACTAAGACTCTTTAGTGTAAATCAATAATACTCTTCAGTAAATACAACTAATACTCCCTCCGTCCCAATTTTGTTTACCCAAAAGCCCCAAAAAGGAAGATTTTTTTTGTTTACCCATTTCCTAAAATGGCAAAAAGCAACACCACTTTTTCAAACTCAACCTTAAAAAAGTTATTTTATACTAAAAAATATTACTCCCTCCGTCCATGAAATGTAGTCCTGGTTGCCTTATTTGGTTGTCCACGAAAAATAGTCTTGTTGCCTAAAATAGAAATAATAAATTTTATCTACACTTTTCAACATACATATATAACATTTTTAAAATAATTTATTTTGTACTTGATGTGACACAATATTCTTACTTTTTACATATTATATCAATTTTCTTAATAACCGTGCATAAAGCAACAGGACTATATTTCATGGACGGAGGGAGTAATAAACAATTCCTAAAAGCTATTTTATACTCAAAAGTATTACTCCCTATGTCCCATAATTGTTTGCACACTTTCCTTATTCGTTCGTCCCACAATTGTTTGCACACTCATAAAAGGAAACATTTTTATAAACTTCACCCTCACAATATTCACATATTTACAGAAATTGTCATTACTTTTTACCTTTTGGGCCCACAATACACTCAATTCAACCACTTTCTTCACTTTATACCCCACAAAACACTACTCATTACACTTTTGTCTTAAAAGCTGTGTCCAAACTATGGTGCAAACACTTGTGGGACGGAGGGAGTAATAAACAACTCTTTTCTTAAAAACCGTGCCATTTAGAAATGGGTAATCTAAATTGGGACGGAGGTAGTACTTTTCAGTAAAAATTTTCAGTAAAAACAACTAATATCCTTTAGGGATTCATGTATAAATCAATTTCACTCTATACTTTGTCAATCAAGAAACCTAATGACCAAGATTTTGATCTGCAGTTCAATGCATTCTTGAACACCATATTCATGTCCCCTCCAACCGTGGGGTTGATCGTCGCGGTTTTTCTCGACAACACGTTAGACGTCGAGAACTCTAAAAAAGACCGTGGGATGCCGTGGTGGGTGAAGTTTAGAACGTTCAGAGGAGATAATCGGAACGAAGAGTTCTACACATTGCCGTTTAACCTCAACAGATTCTTCCCACCTACGTAGGTTTCGTTCGTTTGGAAATTTCCCGAAAAGCTAATCTTATGCAAAGTTAAAAATTATGTTTTCTGGAAATTTTCCTTGAGTCTCATTGATGATTTACAGACTTAGGTCAGGATTAACCTTAGTTTCTTCAATATGATTCAATTTTTTGAGGGTCAAAAAGTGTAGCTAAGGCCTTTAATTCTACCACCTCCGTCCACGTGGTTTAATGCGATATGTTGGGGGGAATTACGCGGCTTTCCGAAGTCTGTTTTTTAATAAAATGACCGTTTATGGAAAGTATGCGAAACGAACTTTCCATTAACGATAATATTATTAAAAAATGAATCTCATAAAACCCCGTAATACTCTCCGACATTTTGCATTAAACTACATGCAAAAAAGCAGGAATATTTTTCATGGACGGAGGGAGTAGTTAGTAATAAGATAGTTTATTTATTTATTTTTTCTCTATTTCAATGTTGTTTTTTTGCTCTTCTTTATAACATGGGCCCTATAAATATATTATTGCCTTGATATTGTACTTGCAAGAGCCCAATAAAGAATTCAATCTTATAGCTGAAGTTTAGTAATCTACAAGCCAAAGTATATTGGAGGTTATTCTTTTTTATACCTTTATAAATTAATAAAAAAAGTTTAATTAAATAAACCTAATTTGGAAAGATTATTTTTCTCCTTCGAGTCTAGAGTTTTAAAAAATTGCTTTACTACTTATCTCAGACAAAAAAAATTGCTGAACAGAATTAGTTAGGAGCATATTAAAAAAAAAAAATACAAAAATTGATTATACATAACATATCTAATTCTATTCTTCTAAAATGACCCTAAAAATTGGTAAAAAAAAACTTGTGATAAATCTCACCGTGACTATTATCACTTTATAATAGAAATATTATGGCATTTTGCATTACTTTGCAAAAATTTGTATTAAAATGTTATATTTTACATGTATTATTGAAAAGTGATATTAATATTTATTTAGTATAATGTATATGACTTTTCAAAATTTTGTCTTGGAATAATATACTTTACATACCCTTTCTATCCTACATAAAGATAGATTCTGAGTTTGTTTACGCATATTAAAAAATTAAAGTTATTATAATTAGAATCTTAAATTTTTATTTTGTTTTTCTATTTTGCCCCTATAATTTTTTGTTTACATGACAATTACTAATTACAATATACATTAAATAGGGATAAATTAATTAATGAAAATTTAATGATATTTTAAATATAATAATTCGCATATCTTTTATGAGATACATGAAAACAGTAAGTATGATATGATTTTAAGGTTGAGGTGTAATTTTTGGAAAGTGATGCTAATGCTACTTTTGGCCCAAATTAATTTTTACACTAATTCAGACACATAAAAGAAATAATTTTTTACTTTATTAAAGTGATAAAAGAAAGAACATTTCAGTCCTTTTAGTTTTTATTACTGGATGTGAGCTAATTATGAAAAAAAAAAAAGACATAGAGAGTAAATATATATATACTCATTTTGTCCACTAAAAATATGTTCGGATTTTTTTTTTTTACTTAATCATTTAATTATTTCACTTTCGTTGATTTTACATTCACAAATAGCTCCTTAATTCATAAACAGATCACACAACACATTAAAATATTCTTATTTTTATAATTTATTTACGTTTCCTTAAAACCTGTCAAAAATCAATGAAAATACTTTTAAGAGATATATGAAGTATTATAAATGTATGAGTAAGTTTTGTATGAAATTTGTTTATGATAAACATGAAACTATTGTGAAGGAGTATCAAGAATGAGGTTAGTTGTATCAATTTTAATTGTTAATGATTTTTTAGACCATTAATATAATACCACTGACCTAGATTTTTGATATCTTTAGTGAAATTATTAATACAGTTGATCAAATATTTAATACTCCAAAAAAAATTCATCATAATTTTCATACTCCCTTCGTCCCTTAATAATTGTTCCATTTTATTCGAAATAGTGTCCATTTTAGTTATCATTTACTACTATCAATGCATATTTTAGCTAATTTTTCTAACAATACCTATAATAAATAGTAGAAGTAATCAATATTCTGTAATAAATAAAAACAATAAATAAGGGTGTAAGTGTCTTTTGAGTTTTGACACCTTAATAAATTAAAAAAATTAATTTGTGTGAATGTAACAGGTGGGATAGAGATTAAAACTTTGGTAAGTAAGATTTTTCCATTTTAGATGTTAGAACTAAAAATGGAAAGTGGGAAAATTAATTTGAAAACGGAAAATACAATTTATTAGATAAACATGCACAATACTCCATCCATATCTTATTATCTGTCCAAATTTTATCTATTTAAACAAATTAATTTTCTCATTTATTAGGATATTAAAATACACTTACACCCCTATTTAATATTTTTATTTATTATAGAATGATGATTATGTTTATGATTTATTAAGGATATTATTAAAAAATGTAGATAAAAAATGCATTGATATTAATAGAGGGACAATTAAATAGAGATAAAATTTTAGATAAAATGGGATAAGTTAAAAACGGGACGAAAGGAGTACTTGCTTGCAAAAATTATAGAAATGTAAATTAAATTCACATTTAAATGTGGATATAGTTTCTGTAGGTGTGTGCAAGAGGTGGGCCCCGAGTACTAGATTTCCCAGCTTGGACTTTAATCATTAATTACCACCCCCCTTTCCCCTCCTCCACCCACCCACCCTACTTTTCACACCTTTTTATTACTTTTCGTCCCTCAAAATTGATCACATATTTTTTACACGTGATTTAATGCGATATAGCGAAGGGTATTATGGTATTTCTTTAGATTTATTTATGAATAAAATGATTGTTAATGAAAGTTCATTTCACATACTTACCATAAACGAGCATTTTATTAAAAAAACAAATTTAAAATAACTTTATACTTCCTCCGTCCACGAAATTTTACACCTTCACTGTTGGACACAGTTTTTAATGAAAATTACTCCCTCCGTCCCAGTTTTGTTTTCCCGTTTAACTTTACACAGAGTTTAATGCGAGAGTCGACACGTGATATTTAAATGAATAAAGTAGTCTTGGGAATAGTGAATGGTGAATAAAGTAGTATTTAAATGAATAAAGTAGTTGAATTGTAGGGTAAAATTTGAAAAAGTAAATGTACTTTATTTCTATTTTGGGAATGAGAAAACAAAATTGGGACGAATCTTTTTGGCAAATGAGAAAATAAAATTGGAACGGAGGGAGTAATATTTTATTGAAAAAATAGATAAAATAAAGTATTGTGATGGGTATTGTGAAACTCATTTATTTGTTTGTGAGTGTAGTTTATTTCCAAAAGAAATAGGATAAAAAATTGGTGGACAACCTAAAAAGAAAAAGTGGATAAAAAATTGGTGGGCGGGGTAATACTTACGTATTGCAGTGAAAAAAAGAGACCAAATTTTTACCGACCAAATTTTTACCGCTCTCTTCTACGCATTTCCCAATCCATTCTCTTCTTTTCATACACTACCCACTGTACTATACTTATACACTACCAATGCATATTCTGACTCCTAAACCCCCACGCCACTGCCAGCCATACACCACCCCTTTTCTCCTCTCGTAAAACTCACAAAAGCAATCCCCATATACACTACCCGCTAAAATGCACTCCCCCGCCGACCCTCCGCCACTCCCGCCGCCGTCCCCCGCCGAAACTCTGAAACAAACAGTTCACCTCCTGAGCGACCTCCTTCCCGCCACTCTCTCCGTCACCGGCTTCGCCTCCAGATGGCAGGTCATTCGCTCCAAGCTCAACTCACTCAAATCTCTCCTCTCCGAAATCTCCGACTCCCCTCACTGGTCGGAGAATCCTCTGGTTCTCACCCTCCTCCCCGCCGTGCTCTCCACCCTCCGCCGCACTGATACCCTCCGCCGCCACTGCTCCGACGCTTCCTTCACCGGCGGCAAGCTTCTGATGCAGTCCGACCTCGACATGGCCGCCGGCTGGCTTTCCCGCCAGATTAACGACCTCGACCTCCTCCTCCGCTCCGGCGTCCTTCACCAGTCCACCGCCATTGTTCTCTCTCGCCCCGAGGCGAGCTCCTCGAGAGAGGAAATCGCGTTTTTCGTAAAAGACCTCTTTACTAGGTTACAGATCGGCGGAATTGAGTTTAGAAAAAAGGCGTTGGATTCGCTAATTCAGCTTCTCTCGGAGGACGATAAATCCGCAGCGATTATCGCGAGAGAGGGGAACATGAACTGCTTAATTTCGTTTCTCGATCTGAACGTTCACGATTCGATTAGGGAGCTCGCGGTTGTGGCGGTTTCCTTGCTGGTCTCCGCCGGCGATTCGCCGCGGAAACGCTTGTTCGAGGAAGGGGCTTTGGGTCCTCTACTGAGGATAATCGAGTGCGGACCAATGCCGATGAAGGAAAGAGCCGCCATGGCGGTGGAAATCATTACCGACGATCCTGATAACGCCTGGGCGATTTCCGCCTACGGCGGAGTCCCAATTTTGATCGAATTGTGCAAATCCGGTTCAATTTCAGCTCAATCGCACGCTACCGGAGCGATTAGGAACGTTTCCTGCGCTGAGGATATTCGTAATGCTTTAGCAGAAGAAGGCGCCATTCCTGTTCTGATGCAATTGCTCGTCTCCGGAAGTCCACCAACACAGGGGAAATCAGCGAATTGTATATCAATTCTGGCTTCAACGAGTGAGTATTTTCGAGGATTATTGCTACAAGATAGAGGATTACAGAAATTGTTGCAATTATTCAATGAATGCTTGAGTTCTGAAACCTTAGAACACATTTTACGCGCAATTTACTCGTTATCTGCCTCCGAAACAGGCTATAGAATGTTATCTGGTTCGACATCGTTTATTATACAAATTGCAGAGCTTCTAAAGCATGGAAATGTAATGTTGCAGCACATATCTGCTTCGTTGCTCGCCAATTTAGCGATTAGTGATGGTAACAAGAGAGCCATTGTTGGATGTATGGGTTCTCTGGTGAAGCTAATGGAATCCGTGAAACCCGACGGAATGCAGGAGGTTGGGGCGAAAGCGTTGTTGTCGTTATTAATGGTGAAATCAAACAAGAAGGAGTTTGTGAGGGACGAAAAGTGTGTGATGAGGTTGATGCAGATGTTGGATCCTAAGAATGAGGTTGTTTCCAAGAAGTTTCCAGTGGCTGTCGTGGCGGCAATCTTGGCCGGAGGGAGCCAGGGCTGCCGGAAAAAGCTCGTTGCTGGTGGTGCTTATGGCCATTTGCAGAGGTTGGCGGAGTTGGACGTGGTTGGAGCGAAAAAGGCGTTGCAGAGACTCTCCGCCAATAGGTTAACGAGTATACTGACCCGGGCTTGGAGGGAGTAATCAAGAAAGGTATAAGATCATGAATTTCATTAGATGTGATTTTTTTTTGCTAAATTATTATATGATTAAATGCTTTAAAGTTTTAGATTGTGTTCTTGTTAACTTGATCTGATCATAGGAAGATAGAAGATATCAAGTGGAATAACTCTTGAGCAGGGTAAATTAGGGAGAGGATTAATTAAATAAATTGATTTGTTAGAAGCAAATTTAATAAGTATTAGGGATCAATTTCAAGAATCAAGATTCATGAAATGATAAAGAATTGAAAATATCATAATAAAACAAAACCAGCTCATGATCATAGGAAGATAGAAGATAGAAGATATCAAGTGGAATAACTCTTAGGCAGGGTAAATTAGGGAGAGGATTAATTAAATAAATTGATTTGTTAGAAGCAAATTGAATAAGTATTAGGGATCAACTTCAAGAATCATGATTCATGAAATGATAAAGAATTGAAAAAAAAAATCATAATGAAACAAAACCAGCTCATGATCTGATTGATTCATGTGATAAAATAATCTGGAAACTTGCAAAATTGGTCCTACAATTAATTGGATTGTCATGTTTGGTTCACCATGTGCATATTTTGGCAATTTAGTGCTTATAAATTCTTAGTTTTATTCAATGTGAGGACAGATTTTGCCTTGGATCCCAAATAATTGTAAGGCATTCTTAAATTGTTGCATCATCTATATAATAGATAAAAATGCCACAATTTAGTGCTTATAATTCTTAATTTTATTCAATATGAGGACAGATTTTGCCTTGGATCCCAAATAATTGTAAAGCTTTTGCATAAAATTGAGAGTTTTTGGTTCTTAAATTGCTGCATCATCTATATAATAGATAAAAATGCCACCCCTTTATTACAACTTCAAAATTGCAATTTTCCCGAATAAAATTGATTCTCTTAATGTACCTATATAGCAAAACTATGTAGTTGGGGTTTGAACTTTCATTAAATCCCATTTTCATTTAGGTGCATATTATCACAAGTCCTAGAAATAAATGGTGGTTCTTTATCTGGGTCATAATGCCAGCTTATCAAGGACTTAGAATTAAAAACCAAAATCTGCTTAATTTATAACAGGCAACATAGCAGTTGGCCTTAAAGCTCAATCATTAGGCAGGTCAGCTAGAAATGAGACATTTCGTCGCATTATATCAATAATGCCACGCGATGGGGCCATTAGATTGATTTGGTTCGTTTTCTGGACGACGAAAATGATTGAGATGTCACCCTGGTGGGAGTAATGTTTCAGTTCTTGACCAAAAGTGTTATTATAGCCCATCTTTCTCATCATACATGCTATAATTATATGAGCATCTAAACCAACACTACTAATGAAAGTGTTCCCTCACCTTTTGCCTCTTCTCTTGCAGAAAATCGAATCGAACTTTTCTCGAGTCTGCATAGTGAAACACACACACTGAACCTAGCTTATGGTAGTAGTATACTGTATTATATGGATGAAGAAGAAGAATTGGAAAAAAAAGAAAAAAAAAAGGTTGGTTCTAATTAATTTGAAAATGGCATGGATGCGGGTTTTATCAGAGTATCCTTGTTTAATTTTTATTTTTTATTTTTCCTACCTAGTATATTTATCATTTATTTGACATGTATCATGTATGAGTGAAGCAGAGAGTGTTGTTTTCAATTGTTTTCACCTCTGTTATTCCTTTGTAACTTGGTTTATTAATGTACATTTGTGTCGACTCATCTTTAGCTTTGTCTCTAGTCTTTTAATCTCGTATTCATTTCAATACACGTATATTATTTTATTCTAGTATTTTATTTAAATACAAACAATAGCACATGTAGGTGGGGGTTGGGGGTTGGGGGTTGGGGTTGGGGTTGGGGTTGGGGTGGCTTTAAATGTGATAATTTATTCACTTTTTATATTTCACTTTGTGTTCCATAGTTTGGAAGGTTTGATACGTGAAATATTTAAAAAATATTCAACGAACAACCACATTGCTGAATCCATGTATTAAAGATCTAGGTGGAACACCAAATGGAATATAAAAAATGGAACAAATGAATCGAACTGGACTTCAAATGATATCATTTGTTTCGCTTTTTTATGTTTCATTTTGTGTTTCTTATTGTGTTTCAAATGAGATAATTTGTTTTACTTTTTATATTTCACCTTGTATTCAATTGTTCCGCTTTTTATGTTTCTTATTTGTGCTTCAAATGAGATAATCTGTTTCACTTTTCATATTTCACTTTGTATTCTGTAGTTTAGTTGGTTGATACGTGGAATATTTAAAAAAAATTCAACGAACAACCACAATGCTGAATCCATGTATTAAAAGATTTAGGTGGAAAACCAAATGGAATATAAAAAATGGAACACATGAATTGAACTGGACTTTAAATGATATCATTTGTTCTGCTTTTTATGTTTCACTTTGTGTTCCATATTATGTTTTATAGTTTGGGTGATTGATAAATAAAATAAAAATAAAAAATCCAACAAACTATCATAATGTTGAGTTCATGTGTAAAGATTTAGCAGGCGAAGCATCAAGTGAAACAGAGGAATCGAATTGGGTTGACTTAGATTAGAATCATCACGAGGGTAGATTTGAAGTACAATTTGACTTTAATATTTTATTATCAGTATTAATGATGTAAATGAGACTTCACTTGTCTGTTAAGATTATAACTTTATTGATATTTAGATGTGAGGTGAATAATCAACTATGAACCCAGTTTATAATTTATTATGTATAAATGATGCATCATGATTTATTATCATTTTTTAGTAATATATGGATTTGGAGGTAGTTATTATGTAACTTTAATAATTACGAATAGATGATACAACATGAGTATTCATAATTATGTAAAAGAAAGTGTTGAATTAAGATGAGTAATGTTATTATTAGGAGAAATATTTTATGAGACATATTTCTAAGCTTAGATTTTGCAATTGTTCTAATTTTGGAATTTATGAAGCAAATAAAAAGTAATCATGCGGTTTTTGGATTACTTTATGAAAATGAAGATTATGCAATATTTATTGTGAATAGATAGGGCCTTGTGTTTATGGCATGACTTGGAGCTTCAATTTAGTACTTAAAAATTATTTTTACTTTAAAATATGATTCGGGTAAAATAATAAATTAAAAAACTACATAGTATATATGTATGGAAAATAATAAATTCACAAATTACATAATATATATGTTTTGAAAATTTGTCTTGTGAAACTGTTTATATTCCCCCATCTCTACTTAACCCTTAGAGGTGAGGTGACACAAATTTTAAGAAAAACAGTTTTATTGTTTTTTTTTTTGAACTAATGAATGAAGAGTATTTAGAAATAAAGTATGTATTGTAAATTTGTAAGAGTGTTTTATTTCCATACTTAGAATGTATGATATTTTAAAAAGGAAAGTGTGAAAGTTTTTAGAAGAGAAAGCTGGTACAACTTTTTTTTTTCTTTTGTTATAAATATAACTTGTGAGTTACTATGATTTTTAAAAAGTGTGGTTTTTTTTTTTTTTAAACAAATACTTACATTTTGGCCCAATTATAGTTCGCCCTTTAATTTTGGGCCATGGAGTCCAAAATTAGTAGCCTAACTAAAACAATTTTTTTAATATTTGAACTTTAAATTTTAGGCTCAATTAGTTGGGGCCAAGGTTATACATAGTCCTATCTTTTGATAATAAACTCCACCCAAAAAATATTCGATAGAAAATAAAAAAAGTTCTCAAAATGAAAAAAAAAAAGACTATGTATAAAAAAAAATCAAAACATTTTTTAGTTGAAATGTATTAACAAAACATGAGAGTATTTAACCTGAGCCATTAGTTGATCCTATCGATTTTGGGCCAACCTAATGCTCCAGGCTTGTAGCAGCACACAACACAAATATAATAAAAATATATACTATTAAATTATTATTATTATTTTTACTGATATTTATTTTTATTTATATAGTATAGATTATTTTTCAAATATTAAACAATATAATTAACATGCATAAAATTTGTACTATTTAAATTTAGGATAGTTCGTGAAATAATTATAGCTATGAGTTTCTACGGAAAAGTTGTAATGTTCCGATAATGATTATAACCTCTTCTAATATTGAGTGTGCTAGGTTTATGAATACAAAATAGTTCTAGCGTGCACTTGAGTGTATGATATGCACTTGGATTTTAAAAGAAAAGTACTCCAAACAGAATTCAGTAATACCTCAAGAGTTAATCAGTGATACCCCAAGAAGATATCAATAATACCCTAAGAAGACATCACAATACTCCAATTGAAAAATCAAAATTCACCTTATTACGTGCATAGCTAAAATTTGTGATGAATAAATATTAAATTACATCTATCTATTTTTCTAATTTACATTTTTCTATTCTATTTTACCTATATTCATAAATAAATAATTAAATAAATAAATTAATTAATGAACGAGTATTATAATCAAAGTTGAAAATATTGGTATCGGTGGATATATAGAGACCTTAAATTTATAAAAATATCGATGGACAAATCGATATCGAATATCAATATTCGTAACTTAAAAAAAAATTAAAAATTAAATTAAAAAAATTTATTACATAAAATTTGCAATAAAATTTTTACATTTGTGTTATTTAACACACCGATAGTTATCAATTTGTTAAATAGAAATATTGTTATTCCCATTATGGATATTGGTGACCACAAAAAATAGATACTTATATCGGAGAAATTTCCAAATATTATCATAGTTGATTATACTTCCCCCGTCCCAAACTCATTTTCTCATTTACTGTTTGCACGGATTTTAAGAAAAGAATTGTTCATAGTATCTAAAGTGATAAAGTAAATACTTTTAATTATTAATGTAGGAAGAATATAATATTAAAAATATTGTTACTTTTTTGCCAAAAGTAAATGTAACAAACGAGTTCCTGTTTGCACGAGTTTTAAGAAAAGAGTTGTTCATAGTATTTAAAGTGATAAATTAGACACTTTTAATTATTAATGTAGGAAGAATATAATATTAAAAATATTGTTACTTTTTTGCCAAAAGTAAATGTAACAAACGAGTTCCTGTTTGCACGAGTTTTAAGAAAAGAGTTGTTCATAGTATTTAAAGTGATAAATTAGATACTTTTAATTATTAATGTAGGAAGAATATAATATTAAAAATATTGTTACTTTTTTGCCAAAAGTAAATGTAACAATCGAGTTCCTGTTTGCCCGGGTTTTAAGAAAATAGTTGTTCATAGTATTTAAAGTGATAAATTAGATACTTTTAGTTATTAATGTAGGAATAATATAATATTAAAAATATTGTTATTTTTTTGCCAAAAGTAAATATAACAAACGAGTTTGAAACGGAAAAAGTAACAAATTTCCAATATTATCATAGTTGATTATCACAAATTTCCGAATATTATCATAGTGGATTAACCGACCAATTTCATTTATTCTTAAAGCCAGAACAGAATATTATTATTATTATTCGAATAAAAAAATACTCCTTTTTTCACCCCCAAAAAAGTGTGAAATCCTACTTAGTAGAAGAGTTCATATATACGCAAACCCCGATTCCCAAGCAACGAATCAAACCCAACAATGGCGAACCAATCGGCGGCGTTCGCTGAAGAAACCGTCGACGGCCACCCTAAGATTGCCCTAATCAACACCTTCTGTGAAATCACCGCTTGCGCTTCTAAATCCGAGGCACTCTTCTTCCTGGAGTCGCACAACTTCGATCTCGACAGCGCCGTCTCCACTTTCCTCGACGACGCTCACACCGACGTTGCCGTCGATACTGCGGCGGCGGAGCCTAATCCTCTGTATTCGCTGTCCGAGTCACTGCCGGATTCTTCTCGCTCCCGATCCCCTTCGCCGCCCCGCTCTTACAATCTCCGCGGTGCTAAACCTAGCTCCGGCGCCTCCGCTTCTGGTGGCTCAAGGCGCGGTGGCGGAATTAGGACTTTATCCGATCTGAATAGGAAAGATAAAGATGGGGATTCTGATAGTGATTCTGATTTTGATCCCCAGGAGTATTACACTGGCGGAGAAAAGAGGTAAATAGTTCTGTTCTTTTCATAATTTGTATACTAAGTTGCTTGCTTAAATGATCAAGTTACAGTCCGTAGTAGTGGAAATCGAATCAATGTTTGAATGCTTTGAAATCTTGTTATCTCGAGTGAATATGAATCACCCTTCTAAATTAAGCAATACAATTCACACTGGCGGAGAAAAGTGGTAAATATTTCTGTTCTTTTCATAATTTGTACTAAATTGCTTGCTTAAATGATCAAGTTACAGTCCGTAGTAGTGGAAATCGAATCAATGTTTGAATGCTTTGAAATCTTGTTATCTCGAGTGAATATGAATCACCCTTCTAAATTAAGCAATACAATTCACACTGGCGGAGAAAAGTGGTAAATATTTCTGTTCTTTTCATAATTTGTATACTAAGTTGCTTGCTTAAATGATCAAGTTACAGTCCGTAGTAGTGGAAATCGAATCAATGTTTGAATGCTTTGAAATCTTGTTATCTCGAGTGAATATGAATCACCCTTCTAAATTAAGCAATACAATTCACACTGGCGGAGAAAAGTGGTAAATATTTCTGTTCTTTTCATAATTTGTATACTAAGTTGCTTGCTTAAATGATCAAGTTACAGTCCGTAGTAGTGGAAATCGAATCAATGCTTGAATGCTTTGAAATCTTGTTATCTCGAGTGAATATGAATCACCCTTCTAAATTAAGCAATACAATTCACACTGGCGGAGAAAAGTGGTAAATATTTCTGTTCTTTTCATAATTTGTATACTAAGTTGCTTGCTTAAATGATCAAGTTACAGTCCGTAGTAGTGGAAATCGAATCAATGTTTGAATGCTTTGAAATCTTGTTATCTCGAGTGAATATGAATCACCCTTCTAAATTAAGCAATACAATTCACACTGGCGGAGAAAAGTGGTAAATATTTCTGTTCTTTTCATAATTTGTACTAAATTGCTTGCTTAAATGATCAAGTTACAGTCCGTAGTAGTGGAAATCGAATCAATGTTTGAATGCTTTGAAATCTTGTTATCTCGAGTGAATATGAATCACCCTTCTAAATTAAGCAATACAATTCACACTGGCGGAGAAAAGTGGTAAATATTTCTGTTCTTTTCATAATTTGTATACTAAGTTGCTTGCTTAAATGATCAAGTTACAGTCCGTAGTAGTGGAAATCGAATCAATGTTTGAATGCTTTGAAATCTTGTTATCTCGAGTGAATATGAATCACCCTTCTAAATTAAGCAATACAATTCACACTGGCGGAGAAAAGTGGTAAATATTTCTGTTCTTTTCATAATTTGTATACTAAGTTGCTTGCTTAAATGATCAAGTTACAGTCCGTAGTAGTGGAAATCGAATCAATGCTTGAATGCTTTGAAATCTTGTTATCTCGAGTGAATATGAATCACCCTTCTAAATTAAGCAATACAATTCACACTGGCGGAGAAAAGTGGTAAATATTTCTGTTCTTTTCATAATTTGTATACTAAGTTGCTTGCTTAAATGATCAAGTTACAGTCCGTAGTAGTGGAAATCGAATCAATGCTTGAATGCTTTGAAATCTTGTTATCTTGAGTGAATATGAATCACCCTTCTAAATTAAGCAATACAATTCACACTGGCGGAGAAAAGTGGTAAATATTTCTGTTCTTTTCATAATTTGTACTAAATTGCTTGCTTAAATGATCAAGTTACAGTCCGTAGTAGTGGAAATCGAATCAATGTTTGAATGCTTTGAAATCTTGTTATCTCGAGTGAATATGAATCACCCTTCTAAATTAAGCAATACAATTCACACTGGCGGAGAAAAGTGGTAAATATTTCTGTTCTTTTCATAATTTGTACTAAATTGCTTGCTTAAATGATCAAGTTACAGTCCGTAGTAGTGGAAATCGGATCAATGTTTGAATGCTTTGAAATCTTGTTATCTCGAGTGAATATGAATCACCCTTCTAAATTAAGCTATACAATTCACATTGGCGGAGAAAAGTGGTAAATATTTCTGTTCTTTTCATAATTTGTACTAAATTGCTTGCTTAAATGATTAAGTTACAGTCCGTAGTAGTAGAAATCGAATCAATGTTTGAATGCTTTAAAATCTTGTTATCTCGAGTGAATATGAATCACCCTTCTAAATTAAGCAATACAATTCACACTGGCGGAGAAAAGTGGTAAATATTTCTGTTCTTTTCATAATTGTACTAAATTGCTTGCTTAAATGATCAAGTTACAGTCCGTAGTAGTGGAAATCGGATCAATGTTTGAATGCTTTGAAATCTTGTTATCTCGAGTGAATATGAATCACCCTTCTAAATTTAGCTATACAATTCACACTGGCGGAGAAAAGTGGTAAATATTTCTGTTCTTTTCATAATTTGTACTAAATTGCTTGCTTAAATGATCAAGTTACAGTCCGTAGTAGTAGAAATCGAATCAATGTTTGAATGCTTTAAAATCTTGTTATCTCGAGTGAATATGAATCACCCTTCTAAATTATAATCAATTAAGCAATACAATTCACACTTGCGGAGAAAAGAGGTAAATATTTCTTTTCTTTTCATAATTTGTACTAAATTGCTTGCTTAAATGATCAAGATACAGTCCATAGTAGTAGAAATCGAATCAATGTTTGAATGCTTTAGTCTTGTTATCTCGAGTGAATATGAATCACCCTTCTAAGTTATAATCAATTAAGCAATACAATTCATCTAATGGTGCTATGTGTTATAGTGGAATGCTTGTACAAGGACCGAAGAAGACGAAAGATGTAGACACAATATTTAATCAAGCAAGACAAGCAGGAGGCGTAGAAGCATCGGCTGAACCTCATGTCCCCTCTTCACGCCCAAGAAGATTTGCTGGAACTGGTAGGCTACTTTCCGGGGAGGCATCGTCTACCCCTGCTCCTACTCCTCAGCAGCCTGAAGTTGTGAACCACACTATTACTTTCTGGGGAAATGGTTTTACAGTAGATGATGGGCCTTTAAGGAGGCTTGATGATCCTGCAAATGGACCTTTCTTGGAGGTAACTACTTTCAGATTTTGTTTACTTTGATCTTGAGAATTGGTTTAAACTTTAATAATCTTGATGTTATACTCAGTGTTTCCCTATTTGTGATTTCTGTCTTTCAACAAAGTGGAGAAACTGGTTTATTCCATTTTGCTTTTCTGTTGATGATTTATATAGTGTACCGGAATGTTTGGTTGGTGGTGTTGTGGTGTGATTGTATTGTACTGTGTGTGAGGGAGAGAGACTTGAGTGGTATGTCATGTGCTCAATGCTTGAGTATCCCATTATAGTGTTTAAAGGCACGGGGGCTTTTCATGGCCGAGGCTGGTGCAGTTTTCCAGGCACCTTATCTACAATTTTCGAAATAAAAAACCTTTTTGGACAAAAATAACTAGAAAGAGAAGAAAACAATGTTTAATTTGGGCATAGGGTTCTACTGGTAAAGAAAGTTCGAACTAAGAAACATCACTGCCCCTGTACATAGGTTCTTTTACCCCTTTTTTTTTCTTTATGAGTCTATCTTTGTTGATGCGCTTTTTTACTTATGCTGTGTTTTTAACTCTTATCCTTGTCATAGATTATATCTCCTTCACATAGTAAGTTGTTTGCGAAAAATCTTGGTATAGATAAAGTTAGCCCATTGGACTATACCTCAAATAATAGGGCTCCAACATTATTTTCTTTTCAAGTTATATTCTTTCCCATGTACTAGAACCATCTTGCGCCTTGGAGCGCCTTGTGCCCTTAACTACTCCTGTCACCTTTGCTTGATTTATCTTACTTTTAAGGGGTACACCAACAGTTTGCATTGTAGGTGTAGTCCCAGATATGCTAAACAGAGTACAATAATTGTAGCTCAAGAAATCTCTTGATATTAGTAACAAAGTCTTTTGGTTGAAAGCTTTCCTAATGACATAAAAACGGTCCTTGTGCTCTGATGCAGAGTGTTATGAAGTCGGAGTGCCCTAAGGAACTTGCACCCGCAGATAAGGGGACTGCGGTTCATGTCAATCTTATCAGGAAGAATGAAGAATACCAGGTTCTGTCCTCAATTCTAATCTAATACTCCTCAATTTCATATTACTTGTCGTTTTTAGATGTTTAATTTTGTTTCAAAGTAATCGTCATTTTAGCTATTTCTCCACATATATTCCTAAAAGAGTATCATTTTCCCTCACACCTTTAATTCTCCACATATACAGATTCTCTAAATGATAATTAATGTAAAACAGGGCGAGTAGTATTATTTAACCAGTAATGCTTCTTAACATTATCTTCACCCCTGCTCGTTTACAGGAACCAGAAAGACCAAGCTTACCCTTCCAAGGTGTTGGAAGAACTCTAGGTAGCACCAGTGACACATCAGCGGCTGAGCCGACAGGTTCCTTAACCACTGCTCCGGCACCATCCCCAGGTCTGGTTGTTGATCAAACACAACCTTGTACGTCAATTCAGCTGAGGTTGGCGGATGGTACGCGCATGGTTTCACGTTTCAACAACCATCACACGATCAGAGATATACGAGGCTTCATCGATGCTTCCAGACCTGATGGGCCGAGAATTTATCAACTGCAAACCGTTGGGTTCCCTCCCCAACAACTCACCAATCTGGACCAGACTATAGACCAAGCTAAAATAGCCAATTCGGTCGTCATCCAGAAACTATAATTCGTCGATCATCATATTGCAGTGACCGTATGATCAAACTCTTGCTGGAAACTATTCGATTGTTTCTTATGTTTTCTTTTTGACTTGATTCTTTTTAACTTAGATTCTTGGATTATCTCTTATCTGTGCCCCCTTTTCTGGCAAATCAATCTATATGGTGCCTTTAGGTTGAAATAAAGATGATCTTTTCATGTACATTACAAAAGTTGAATTCAAACTAGAAAAGAAAAGCTTAACAAGAAAGAGAAGAGTTTGATGCCTCGAAGGACAACGGCCTTGGGGAACGAATCTTGATCTCGTACGTTGTACGAGCAGAGATCCCATCCCAAGCTGCGGAGCTCTGCTTCGCTAATCCCAATCGAGACGAAGTCGTGCCAACGTAGCTGCCACAATTTCTACAGAGCAATTTGGTTCGTCGTCGAAACAGCCTCCAGGAGCTTTTGGATGACAAATAAGGTAACCATCCAACTTTGTTAATCAAAGTGAACCTAGTCTCATCAATTGAGAAGAAGGAAATAACCCCTCGTTTCATTGATTTCCCATACTCTTCATTCATCAATGATATGTTGCGGTTACACGAGTTGAGATTTAGTTCGTACCCACACGACCCACAGCTGCAAACACATAACATAAAATGTAAAAACCTTGTCTACTTTAATGTGTATAAATGAATCTATTTCTTGCATGATATCTAGCTGTTATCAGGGATGCAAGAAAGAACCATAAACATAAAGCAAAACTGACACATATTTATATCGGTTCACCAATGTTGTGTTGAGTATAGAATTACTTAGGTTAAATAATAAACTCGTAACAGACTGGGCCTCGAAAATAGGCCCAAGACTAGCCTCGACCAGTTCTGCGAACACTGACTAGTTTTCTTGCAAAGAATCGATCTTTGTGAGTTAAAAACAAGTTCACATTGATTAAGCTTCTTTGGCATTAGTGCTGTTATTCGAGCCGAGTGAGCTCGAGTCGAGCTTCGGTAACATTAACGAGTAATAATTTGAGCTCGGCTCGGCTCGTTAACGAGTGTAACGAGCCTATCGAGCTCATCGAGTCGAGCCTAATGTAATTTTAAGAAAAATCTTAGTTATCGAGCCGAGCTCGGTTGGGCTCGTTAAGAAATCGAGTATTTTTCGAGCTCGAGCTCGTTTAACCTAACGAGACGAGCCGAGCCGAGCCGAGCTCACGAGCAGCTCGTTTCGTGTAACAGCTCTATTTGGCATTAAATAACAAGAAAGCCCACATAATTTTCTCACACACAAAACACACACTGAATCAGAGAGAGATAGGTAATCTAGAACCTGTAGGATACATGTGTAGCAAGAGAGTATGAATTGGATGATGACATTGGAAGAAGAACCTCAGTAGTAGTAAAGTCACTGCTCATCTTTTGATGTGTTTAGTATGTGTGTTTGTGTGTGTGAGAGAGAGAGAGAGAGGGAGAGGAGAGCTTTCTTTATGTGTGTCTAGAGAGAGGACAGGAGAGGAGCGTGGACAGCTATATAGGCCTTGCAACGGTAACTAGCTGGGAAATGATTCCATGTCTTCCGGTGTAGCTGCGCCTTAATATGTGAGCGAGTGAGTGAAGCCAAAGTTTTTTTTTTTTTTTCTTTCATTTTTTTATAAAAGGGTTAATTTCATATAAATTCACGACTTTTATGTTTAGTATCAATTTAATCACGAACTTTTAGATTTTTGTAAAAAAATCCAACCTTTGACAATGTTGCAATTTAATACATGTTTTTTTTTCTTTCGGCCGGCAACCATGACGTGACTCGCCGGAGTGCATGTCATCTTGCCATATAGGATTACACATGTTTATTTTATTTATATTTTAAATCCACATCATAAATAACACTTATCATTTAAATAACATCTTTCTACTTAAAATTAATATAGCAACCAAATAAATCTAAAAAACTAAGAACGTTAAGAGATTTATTACAAATAATTTATATTGGTTGTTGTTTAATTTATTTGGTTGTTTTTTTAAATTTTAAGTAGAAATGTGTTATTTAAATTGTAAGTGTTGCTTGTGATGTGAATTTAAAAAATAAATAAAGTAAATATGTGTAATCATACGTGGCAAGATGACACACGCTCCGGCAAGCCACGCCATCGTTTGCCGGCCGGAAGAAAAAAACGTGTATAAATTGCAACAGTCAAAGGTTGAGTTTTTTTTACAAAAATCTAAAAGTTCGTGATTAAATTGATACTAAGCATAAAGATCGTGAATTTATATGAAATTAACCCTTTATAAAATGAGGAATTTAAGGAAGGGATATTTGCAACTCAAAATTATTAACAACACTAATTGTTTTGGCAAGTTTTGGTTAAATTTTCTTTAGAATAAAATAAAATACACTTTTGCTGATTTTATATCCTGAAAAAAGAGTTTTTATGTTTTCTGAAAACTTATATTCCCCGTCTTGAAATTAGTTCCACACTTTTTTTATTGGGTTAATTGCAAATATAATCACAATTTTTTCGCAAATTGCAATCTAATCTAAACTTTTGAATCTTTGCAAATAAAACTTCAATTTAATGTTTGGTTGCAATTTAAACCAACAACCAATTTTTTTATAGTCTGAAAATGATGTTTCACCTACCTAACAATGAATAAGTAATCGTATTAATATGTTTAGGTTGACTCGAATGACATTGCATAATTAATCATTACGTTTGAGTAGATTGAAATTGGACTTTTAGTTAGAATTGCTAACAAATTACAAATTGAGGTTTTGTTTGCAACAATTCAAAAATTTAGATTAAATTGCAATTTGCGAAAATGTCGTGATTTTATTTGCAATTAACCATTTTTTTTATTCATCTCACAATAAACTTCGTACCTTTAAAATGAGAAATTTTCACAATATTTTCAATTTTATACAAAATATCATTATTTTTTAACCCACGAATAATCAAAATTCAATTCATTTCTCAATCTCTATCAATTCCTCCACTTTCTTAACACGTGTGCCTACCAAAGTGTGAAGCTGACTTGTACTCCATCATTCACATTTTTTATAAAGATTTTTTTTTGTCAATTGTCTCTTTCATAAATCACAAATTCTTGTAGGCACTTGGATTTTTATTTTAATTTCAAATTAATTTTGACTTTTCAAATGAGCTTTGAAAAGTTAAATTTAATTTAAAATTTGATTCAAAATCCAAATGTATGTTATGCACTTGAGTGCACAAAAGATATACTCTCCATAAATAACCAACTTTTATTTATTAATATGCTTTTAAAAATAACTTTATTCCTTTTTTTATATCTTTTATTTATTACAATGCCACTAAAATACAACTTTACCACTATATATGCTACTCCCTTCTTTACACAAAGATAAACTTACTTTCCATTTTCATTCGTCCCACAAAGATAAAATTTATTACTATATTTAAAAAAAATCATTAAATTCATATTTTCACCCTTTTCCATATTTAATGCAATTTGTTAAACATATTTATCTTGAAAAATAAGTAGTTGTAGGTTAAATGGTAAAACAAAACATATTTTTTTATTATAATTATAATAACGTCTACTTCCTCCGTGCTAGGTTTATCTTCACACTTACTGTTTTCTCGTGTTTTAACGAACTAATTTTTTGTTAATTTTTTAAATGATAAAATAATTTTTAAAGTGTTCAAATGCTAATAAACAAGCCGCTCGCTAAAAGACGAGAATAAGGTAAGTGTGAAGATAGAGTTGAGACGGAGGGAATATTTTTTTTTTTAAATTTGTGTGAAAAAACCAATTAATCTATTTTTGTGGGATGAAGAGATTAATAAACAACTCATAAATTAAACCAGTGCTAAAAGAAAGGGACAATAAAAAGTGGGATGAAGTGAGTATAAACACAAATTCTTATATGCACTCAAGCGCATATTATGCATTTGAATTTTGATTCCAATATAAAATCAATTTTGACCTTTTAAAATCCAGTTTGCTAAGGCTACGTTCTTTTTGGCTTTTAAAAATCCAAATTTAGATTTTGAAATTTAAAATCTATTTTAAATTAAAATTTTGAAATTTTAATCCTACAACCCTATAAATAACCTATACAACACTTCTTTACTTTTACTTCCTCTGTCCCCGAGTAAATTTCCCACTTCTTTTTGTTGAATAGTTTAAAAAAATGTATTTGTTTATTAATATATGGTGAGTCACATGTTGACTTTTGAGATAAAATAATGAATATTGTTGAAAAGTGAATTAAATGAGTGACACTTTGATAATATTGTATAAATTTGAAAGTTAAAGTTTATATGTAGTAGAGTGTTGTTTTTGCCATTTATGGAATGAAAAATTTATTGGGGAACGGCCCGAAAAGGAAAGCGAGAAGTTTACTCAAAACAAAAAAAAAACACATATTTTGAAAACCCCACAAATTACAAAAACCACTGAATTCAGAAAATCAATTTTTAAAAATCACTTAAAAACATTAAAAACTTTGAAAAATCAAAATTGATTTGAAATTGGACTCAAAATCATGCATTTGAGTGCACATAAGAATCGGTTCTATAAATTAGTTTCCAAAAAAAAATAAATAAAAAAATTTAATATTAATTTCGCTAAGTTCGATGGTTTAAAAGGGCGTATCCATTAAACAGAAGAAACCTGATTGAACCCCCATTGCTCCGACAGAGTTCCTCTACGCCCCGAATTCCTCTCTTCAACCCCGCACTTAGGGTTTCTGCTTCTCCAAATTCGAGCTTCAAATCGAACCGAAATCCGCGCCATTTCCATCGATCGAGCTGGAAGAGCACCGTTGAAGATGGCGAAGACGAAGCCGGGAAAGAAAGACCTCGAATCCTACACCATTAGAGGCACCAACAAAGTTGTTAGACGTACTTCTCTTTCCTCTTCTCTAGTGTGTGTGCGCGTGTGTTTTGGGGGTTTTAACACCTCCGCTCATGTTTTGTTTCCAAAATGTTGGCTTGTTTCCTAGATTTTTTACTTTTTTAAGCCTGCTTCTTTCATTGTATGTGGATTATGCTCTGTGGTGCAGAAAAATGCTCCATTTTTCCCAAGGAATTAGGAAACGAGGCTCGGTGTAGAATTCTGGTTGAATTTCTTTGAGCTCATTTGTCTGTATGTGGTACAATACACCACAGACATGATTTCAAGTGAAATGTAACAGAAAAATGTTGGATTGTTTCTTAGATTTTTTACTTTTTTAAGCCTGCTTCTTTCAATGTCTGTGGATTATGCTTTATGGTGCAGAAAAATGCAAGGAATTAGGAAACGAGGCTCGGTGTTGATTAGGGTTTAATTTTTTACTGTTAACGAGCTGCTGTAGAATTCTGGTTGAATTTCTTTGAGCTCATTTATCTGTATGTGGTACAACACACCACAGATATGATTTCAAGTGAAATGTAAGCTGTTGGTGTTTTTAGGACTGGTTTTGTTTGCTTCTTGTGGTATATAGATGGCAAAATGTTTTCTTTTGCTTTGGTGAGTATGCATATTATAATTATTATCTCTATCTGCCAATTCTGATGAGTTTGTATGATGTCAGTGAGTTTTATATGCTCCCACATTCACGCAGGCATGCATGTAAGACTTATGCTGACACCCCGTGATATGTGTGTATTTGGTATAGTTTAGTTGAGGTGAACTTTTGAGGACATGGTGGACTAAGATATGTGAGTCTTTCTGTAGCTGGAGATTGCGTGTTAATGAGGCCGTCTGATTCAGAAAAGCCCCCATACGTGGCAAGAGTTGAGAAAATCGAGGCTGACCACAGGAATAATGTGAAAGTGCGATGCCGTTGGTATTACCGGCCCGAGGAATCGATTGGGGGCCGCAGGCAGTTCCATGGTGCCAAGGAGCTGTTTTTGTCGGACCACTTTGATGTGCAAAGTGCTCACACCATTGAAGGCAAGTGCATTGTGCATTCCTTTAAGAACTACACAAAGCTCGAAAACGTGGGAGTCGAGGATTACTTTTGCAGGTTTGAGTACAAGGCTTCAAATGGAAGCTTCACTCCTGACCGAGTTGCTGTGTGAGTCTCACTTTTCTAAAATTTGATGATATGTTGATCAATATTTAAAATGTAGAGATTATCATTTGGTTATTTAACTTTAATTGTTCTTTGTGTCTTGTAAGCTACTGCAAGTGTGAGATGCCTTATAATCCAGATGATCTCATGGTGCAATGTGAAGGGTGCAAAGACTGGTATTGCCTCTTTACTTTCCAAATCTCCTCTCCCCATTTTTTTATTTTTTCAAAGATATAGACGAAAAACTCAAAAGTTTAATCGGCATAATCATAAACAAGAAGACAGTGCTGAATTCAGGCCTAGGGTTTAAGGGAAGCTTGGTAAAAAATATGAAACTTAGAAACAGTGCTTGTGCTAGGTTCTTTTTCCCTTCTTTTTGTTATGTGAATCTTATCTCCATTGCTGCACTTTTATGACTTGTGCTGTGTTTTTAACTCTGTATCCTCTTCTCATGGCAAGGAAGAGATTCAGCAAATCTTAATTTAGATAAATTTCCCTTGTATTGTATTTTTACGGTCAGCTCTTTACTTAGCTATTAGTTTACAACTTTTGGTTGGTTAGTAAGTTAGCAAGTACATTTTATTTGTTTCTTAGTTGATAGTTTACAGTTTTCGTTGTAATCTTCTTCCATGTATAGTATTTCCAGTTGTAAGCTTTCTGATATACTGATGATAAAGAGATTACCTTGAGTTAGTTTTCCTTTTTATCTGAAACTGCTACTTGAATCTTATATCCATGGATGAATGCATGGTTTGTTCACATAGCAAGAGATTTGGTTAATCTTAATTTAGATAAGATTATATCTCCTTTCCATAGCAAGAGATTTGACAAATCTTGATTTAGATTAGATGAACCTTGTAAGTGCTAGGCAGGAATAATCCTGTGACATGACATTTATCAAGCAACATGAACCTAGGACCTCATAATCAATTCAAGGATATTTAATTTAGAAGTTATGGAGAAAAATAAAATAATGAGATGTTTTGCTAGTTATTGATACTTAGAATTCCATGTTTGAAGTGATTATGGGGGCAACCCATAGGAGGGGAATCAACAAGATGCACTTCAGAGCGGTTTAATTGCCAATAAATGTCAGCTATTGAATATGGTTTTTAAATTTGTGAATGCTTAGTTATACTAGCTTTTGTATGCATTATCTTAATTCTTAAGGCTTTAGCATCCTTCAAGAAGATGGCAGTTTTGAAAGCCAGAAGATTAATTTGCATCTTGTGGCAGTATAGAAATTGTACTTTCTGGTTTTCATAGAAAATGCACTTCTTTTTTAATGTTCAAGTGTTTCAATGGTTATCCTGGGTAGCATCAGCAGTTGAAAATTTGTTCAGCTGCTAGGCAGAAAGAGATGGAAGGTCTTTCATTTTGTCGGCAATGTGAATTTCCGTATTGGGGCAACCATGAGTAAGTACAGGGTAATAGAATTAGTCAAGGATGTGAGTTTATGTGGTTAATTACTACACAGTATCATGAGCATTAGCTGGGGTCTCCTTGATGTAATGTGGTCCTGGGACAATTTCTTTGGTTTATGTTTTTTGAAGAAGTGTTTCTTTTTGGTTGAAGGTTTCATCCTTCGTGTATGGGTATGACCATTGAAGAAGCTAAGAAACTGGACCAGTTCTTGTGTTCTGAATGTTCGTCTGATGATGAAACCAGAAGGTCTTTGAACTCGTTTCCTGCATCACCAATTGCTGACGAGACAAAGGTAACCATTACTTTTCCTGTTTGATGATTTCAAGCTTCAACACAATTAATAAAGTATAACTCCTACATATGTTTCTTTGGATTAATTCTGTCATTAATGTATTTCATATTTTTATTACTCCTAAAAAAAATATTGTTGTGTCTAGTTAAATATGAACCCATGCTGGCTAGGACGATTCAGTTGAGTTGTAAAACATAACATCCTTTTTACTCATAGTGGCTCTGGGATCGGCCAAATCGACAAACATAACACTCCCCGTCATTGATTAGCATTTATGGTGTAAAACACATTTTACAACTTTGTCATTTTCTTCTTACACGAGTGGGTAACCAAAGATGATCCTAATCATTTACCGGAATGAAGGAACACCAGAGTGATGTAAAGTATCAATATTATATTTAATAAGAAGGGGGTGGGGTGGGGGAGGTTGATTCTTCGTGGTCCTACATTCTTGTTTTTTTTTTTCTTGCACTTGTTTAAAAGGATTGATTAGATCTAAGGTCTATAATTGAAGCAAGTCAGTTTCTAACTCGAAAACTTGTGCTTGATTAATTGTTAGGTGTCGGCGAAGCGTAGAAAGAGGTGAGAGACGTATCGTGAGGCTGTTGCATATTAGCGCCCCCATTTGTTGTATCGTGGAATTGAGAAGACACTTAACACGAAACCAAAGCCACAGAGGCTTTTCCTTCCTAATTTGTGGTAACAACTTGGATATCTATTTTGCATCTCTGTGCAGACTTAAGTAGTACTCTCCTCATCTTTATCCACTCTGCAAATGTACAATCAAGGTGATGCACCTCCCGGAGTCGTAGTTTATGTAATTTGTAGTGTGTGAATGCTAGTTATGTTTTGTGGTGCAACTTCATGTTTTCTTTCTCCTCATGACGTGCGCTCGAGGCATTTCATTCGTCGTAGGTGGTTTTACGATCATTCGTAATGTATTCATGTCATGTGCATTTTATCGTACTTCCACAAACGATTGATTAAACGCAGTGATAGTTATCTCTTGATTGCCAGACCACATTTGGACGCAACCCATTTCAGATTTTGATCCTAAAAATTACATTTGTATTCAATATCGAGTGGTTCTCTTATACACCGTGCGACTCAAGTGCATTTTTAAAGAATCGTCTATGTTGTCATCGAAAAGTCACCCTTGTTACACTGAAAAGTTAGATTCAATTATGATTTAATAACCTTAACTTTTCAGTGAAAACGAGAGTGATTTTTCAATAAAAATAGGAGTGACTTTTGGTATGTATTTGAGTTGTATGGTGTACATAGTGTATACCAAGACTAAAGCTTCAATACTAGTGTACAAGGTAAAAAAAACGAAGAAACAAATCAACTCCAAAGTCGATTCTTGAAATTATATCATGTTAATATTTATTGAGGGGAATGAAAATGGGTATGAATTTTGGTTCTTGTGTGGAATGCCTTTCATTTCTCCCAAATTGGTGAAGAATTATAATTCCCACAAAGTGAAAATCAAACTTCTAATTTTGATTCCATTCCCTTACATCAAATATCCCATTTTCATTTGAATTTTATTCCATCCTTCTAAAACTTCCAATCAAACACCAACTATCATTCCTTTCCTATTCCTTTTCTCTAAAACCTCTCAACCAAACACCCTCTAAAGATACTCTTTCCGTACACTAAAAATATGCTCACTTGCCTTTTGTCTATCAAAAGTATATATATTTTCTATATGGAAATAGTCTTTTTATTATTACCCTCTAACTATTACTTAGCTACCATATGCCCTTAACTTTTACACTCATACTCTCTCTGATTCATTTTTGATTATCCGTATTACCATAAAAGATTTTTTTTTTTTTTTTTTTGTTTTTCACTTACTCAAAATAGCAAAAAGCAAACACTACCCCTTTAAATTACCTCTTAAAACATTATTTATTTACACTTATGCCACTACTTTATCAACTTTATACCTACAAATACTAATAAACAACTCCTATCCCTTTTAAAAATCTACTTATAACCATAAATACTAATAAACAACTCTTTTATTAAAACTCGTGCCACTTTGAAAGTGGAAATCAAAATCAAATCGGAGGGAATATTATTTTATTCATGAAGAATCAAACAATACCCTTACTCTATTTATTTTATCTACTATTTTTTAAAAAAATTGTGTTCATATGTATATGAAAATAATTTTCATGAACGGAAAAAGTACATATTACTTATTTGTCAACCGAATGTTTCCCCTCCTATATGTGGTAAATGGAACAAAATTAAAATAGTTACTAAATTATTTTAAATAATTTTGAATTCATGAATCTTAGGATTGAAATCAAAATAGAGATAACTTTCATTTTTCGAAATATTATCATAGCAAAACGAAGTATCAAAAGAGGTAAAACTCACAATTTCATAACGAAATCAATTGCCAAATACTATTGAGATAAATCTGATAATCAACAACACATAACTTCAATAACAATCTGCTAATCAAACTCATCTAATCATCACCATACGCTCTGAAGCTATACCTTTCTTGATAGAAATCATTGAAGAAGAGATCCGCTTCGAACCATTTAGGATAGCGAACGAGGTCACCAGCAACGAATCTCATATACCGCTCGCTCCCTTCAGGCACCACTCTCACTTCTCCTTCCTCCACATAAACGAGCTGGTCGACTTGCCAGTCCCACGGAAGCTTGCACTTGCCCGTTTTCCAAATCGACCATCTGGAGACGTTAAGCTGCGCTAGACGCTCCTTTGATACTTTCCGTTCCACCTTCACGTTGTAGAGCTCCTCCAACGGCTTCTCTACCCTCACCGCTCGTATAGGCTGGTAATGCGTAGCAAATCTTTTGTACGTTTTTGCAGACGGGGAGGACGTCAGCATCGGAGCCATGATAGTACTCGCCATTTCAGCCGATTCCTACTTTAGTACACCAAGAATGCGAATAATTGTCCTGCAAAAGATTGGACATAGATTGAAGTAAAACGCGGTTGAGATTTCTTGTTACATAATGGTGTAATATCTTCTGTTACACCTAAATAGAGAATGACATGCGAAAGGTATAACTAAACACCATTATCATCCTTCAATTGCTCGTATCTTTCCCATCTTACGTGCCATTCATCTAACAGAAGACGTTAAGTTATTAAGTAACACGAAATTCAAACCGAGTACATCAAGATTGGAAGCTATATATGCAAGCAAGATTTGTTGTTACATAATAGTGTAATTTCTTCTGTTACACCTAATAGATGAATGATGTGCGAAAGGTATAACTAAACACCATTATCATCCTTCAATTGCTCTCGTCTTTCCCATCTTAGGCGCCATTCATCTAACAAAAGACGTTAAGTTATTATGTAACACGAAATTCCAACCGAGTACATCAAGATTGGAAGCTATATATGCAAGTAGAGTAATATCTTCTGTTACACCTAATAGATGAATGACTTGCAAAAGGTATAACTAAACACCATTATCATCCTTCAATTGCTCGTATCTTTCCCGTCTTAACATCTCATTCATCTAACGGAATACGTTAAGTTATTAATGTAACACGAAATTCCAACCGAGTACATCAAGATTGGAAGCTATATATATGCAAGCAATGTAAATCTTCTCATTAAGGGATAGAGTTTATCTACCAACATTCATGTTAAACAATCTATTGTAAAAGAAATCAACATCCCCTTTATCTTAGAATGGGGGGTATAATCATGAGCTTCTTCCTCTTCGGTGTTCGTTTTTCGCCCAATTTCGACCTTTTCTACAGATAGGAAGTAAAGGCTAGGAAAGATTTAAACTCTGACCTACACTTGCATTTTCTTGATTTGAGCCTTTTCCTCTTTTCTCAAATCACTCAATTTTAAACTTTTATGACACTAAACAACAGCTATACTATCAGAAACCACTCCCCAGATTTACTATACATAACCAGAACAACTATGCAAACATAAATCACTTTCCAGATATTGCACAATAGTAATTTTCTGAGCTTTTCTCATCACTGAAATTCATCTTAATAGTATAGCTTCTCCATATCCAAGACCATAAAATGGAAAGTACTAGAACCAGTCAAAATTAAAGAATATGATCATTGATTTTGCAGATTTCAAGAAACAAAATTTAGGGCATTTTGCTAGATGGGCTTTTCATTTTTCCATTAAAAGAGGAATCTTTCGTTTTTATTTTTTCAATTTTAAACCGATTCTAAACAACGAAGCATTACAATTACTTCGATTAAACGAAAACCAATCCTCAAATCACAATTAACATACCAAAAACACAGTAAATAAAGGCGTCATTTTGGAGAGAAATTACTTACCGTTTAATGATGGGTTCTTGAAAATGGAGTCTTGTGTAGAGGCGATGAAAGAACCTTAAACCCTCAACCAGACCGGCAAAGAGGTTTATCCACAAAAAGGGGAGAAACTATTGCAATTTAGGGTCTCAGCTTTTTAATTCTTTCAAAAAGGTCCCTCAAGTCTTGAAACATACACCAATCAGCCCAAATAAAAAGATAGAGTTAAATACGGGTCGACCCGGAGAGAAGGGGCGATCTTGATTTTACGTGTCCATATGTGGGCTTTAAGTTTCTCTACGATAACTTTCTTCAAAATGAAAAAAGCTGAAATCTTGTGAAGGCCCAGAGCTCCAAGAATCATGGGAATGGTGAAAAGTGGAGGTTTCTCTCTCTTCAATGGAACATTTGCACCTAATCCACCCCTCCCAAGAAGGAAATTTTACTTGCTAGCTCAAGCCACTGTTCCTTCAAGAACCCAAGTATCATTCAATTTCTTTCCTCTTTTTGCAATTTCTTTAATGCTATTAAGTTGTTTTCATTCATTTCCATTGATTTTCTTTTGGCACTTTGAAGGTAGAGATTTGTTTGTTGTTTACAAATGTGGGCTAGAATTTGGAATTTGATGCAAAAAGTGAAAAAGATAGAACAGTGGGATATTGCTAGTTGTTTCATGATTTCAAGATTTTGGATTCTATGGAATTTGCATAATTTTCTTATTTAAGTTAGGCTAGAATTTTAGCTATAAATATTACTCCCATAATCTTTAGTTGGAGATGAAGTATTTTTTGATGAATTAAGAAAATGACAAAGTATAGAGTGAAAATGGTTCATACGAGTCATGGAAGGGTATTAGTTGTTTATTGAAAACAAACTAAGACTCTTCCGTGAAATAACTACTCTTTAGTGAAAACAACTAATACCCTTCAATAATTCATATATGAACCAATTTTTTTTTTTTTTTTGAAAGGATATATGAACCAATTTCACTCTACACATACTCTAAGAAAATTTATCGGTATTCCTTTGTGAATCAACGAATCTTCTTATCCATTCGTTTTCGTTGTTGTAGAGGATAATGGAGAGCATACCCGTAGGCGGAGAAGTTGGTGGTGCCGGTGGTGCATACTCATATAATGCTTTGAAAAGGTTGGATGGTTTGTGGAGTAGCATTTGCTCTTCTTCACAAGGTATACACCTCTCTGAATCATCATTATTCTTAATGTCTCTTAACTCTTAACTATAAAATGGAATAGTATACACATAGTGAATCTTGATTTTCAGTTGTTCAGGACTCCCAGCAAGTGGTTTCAAATGTTCCCGGTTCATTTTCCGAATCTGAAAAATGTGCTGGCACATTCGACGTGGTGGTTTGTGGCGGCACATTGGGGATTTTCATTGCTACTGCTCTGAGTTCTCGAGGCCTTCGAGTTGGGATCGTGGAGAAGGGTACATTGAAAGGGGTATAACAGTAAATACCTCGCATGGATAATGGAGCGTCGAGCTGGTTGGTTCTAACGTTTTGTCTTTGTGATGGACAGAGGGAACAAGAATGGAATATATCAAGAAAAGAGCTTTTGGAGCTCGTTGAAGTTGGTGTTTTGACAGAAGATGACATCGATAGTGTTACTTCTTCCAGCTTCAATCCGGTACGTTGCTTTTACACCAAAGAGACGAGCGAGGGTCTTTAGCGTTTGGAAATTCTTTTTGCAGTATATATCATTATTGCCTCTAAGAAGTACCCCACAAATGGTACTTCATGGATACTTTAATTAAGGTGTCAATTATTCTGATGCCTATCATTTCGATAAAACTTTACAGAATAGATGTGGATTCGAAGGGAAGGGCGAGATTTGGGTTAACGACATCCTCAATCTTGGTATTTCGTAAGTTTAATATTATGTTCTTATTCACTTTAGAGCATATAATTTATATGTGTGCTATGTAGTCATTATGTTCCTCTAATTAAGTCGTATATCTGTTAAATATTCGCTCCGTTGTATCTTTGGTTATCTTTTCTCGTTGCAGGCCCGCCAAGCTTATAGAAATCGTGAGAAAACGTTTCGACGGACTTGGTGGTGTCGTATTCGAGGGTTGTGGTGTATCTCACATGTCAATCTACAAGGATGCAGCTGTAAGAATACCTATACGATTCGATTTTATAAGTTAGGACGTTTTCGTAATATGTTTTCTCCACAGGTATTACAGCTAGCAGATGGGAAGATTCTGTCGTCTCGTCTCATCATCGATGCAATGGGAAACTTTTCTCCCGTCGTAAAACAAGTTAAGTTTATCACAACACTATCCATTCACATCATCATATGTTTTGATGTTCATTCACTTTAATATATTCGAAAAACGCCTACTTTAGATTAGGGGTGGAAGGAGACCGGACGGGGTTTGCCTAGTGGTTGGTTCTTGTTGCCGTGGTTTCAAAGAGAATACGACGAGTGACGTGATATATAGTAGTGCTTCCGTGAAGAGCGTCGGGCAGTCAGCAGCGCAGTATTTTTGGGAGGTACGTCTCTCTCTCTCTATATATATATATCCGAGTTAACTCATTTGGACGAACGATAGTGAAGTAATCGAGCTTCCTACTTTTTCAGGCATTCCCAGCTGGCTCGGGTCCTCTTGATCGAACCACGTATATGTTCACCTACCTTTCGCCTGAACCTGGATCGCCCTTACTAGAAGAATTGCTCGAAGACTATTGGGACTTGATGCCTCGATATCAAGTAATACTCTCGTACGAATTCATGAATGCTCTTTACATACAATTAGTTTCGTTTATAAGTTCAATTTCACCGTCGTTACAGGATGTCTCTCTTGATGATCTTGAGGTCTTGAGAGTGATATACGGCATTTTCCCTACGTACCGCGACAGGTAAAAGTAAAAGGATTAAGTGCAGGATAATACAATCCCAAACCACTTTTTACAAATGCCTCTGAATTCTGGATCTTTGATCTAACTCTACTGTGTTTTCGTGTGTATATCGTCGAGCCTACAGTCCGTTGCCAGCAGCTTTTCATCGTGTTCTGCAGGTGTTATACCCGACCTTTGTCTAGTACCTCGATATATCATACTCATTCTTCGATGAATTTCGACTAACTACAACCGCAACCTCTGTAGTTTGGTGACGCGAGTGGAATACAATCGCCCGTTTCTTTTGGTGGTTTCGGGAGCTTGACTAGACACCTCGGAAGATTATCATCAGGTACAAATAAGGCAAATTCTAGGGTGCATCCAAGTGCATAGCACTCAATTTTGATTTTCTAAAAATACACACAAACACACCGCACTGTGTGTTTTTTGTAGCTGAGATATTATTGATTACTTTTTGGGGTATTGCTAATTTTTGTTTGAAGTATTTTTTCAAAATCCAAGTGCATATCATACACTCAAGTGCACACTAGAACTACTCAACAAAAAAATGTACACATTATGGTCCGTTTTAACCTTCTTAACGATCAAGAATGCGAGCTATTGAACTAGTTTCTGTCTTTTGTAAGGCATACTCGAAGCAATGGACAACGATTTTCTCGATTCTCGCAGCTTATCCCTATTAAACCCGTACATGGTTAGTCGTCTCGTCTATCTCTCTTCCCTCTCTCCCGTTTATGCTGCTCGTTTGTACTGATTAAATTCGACCACGTGCAGCCAAACTTAAGCGCGTCGTGGCTGTTCCAACGAGCCATGTCTGCCAAGAAGCAATCCGACGTTTCGCCTTCCTTCATAAACGAGCTTTTACACGCCAATTTCGAGAGCATGCAGGTACAGTTAACTTCTTTCGTCCTCAATAGCCCGTCTCTCTCGTGTTCTTGAGCTTCGTTTTTGCGGCAGAAACTAGGCGATCCTGTGCTCCGACCGTTTCTTCAGGTTAGTTTCCGTCTCGCCACGTTACTTTCTCGATTTTCGCGCAGTTACGAGAAGTATAAGTTTCTGTATCCATTGGTGCAGGATGTGATTCAGTTTGGCCCTCTTGTGAAGACATTAGGCCTAGTCATGCTGTCTAAACCCCTGATTATACCATCTATATTTAAGCAGGTTTTATGCCATCTTTTTTCTTGTTATACATATATACATGGGGATAGAGTTCAATTTGGTCCCATAACTTTATCACCTTTTTCGATTTGGTCCAAAAAAAGTATGAATTTTTTTTTATGTGTACAATTTTTGTTCCAAAATTAACCGAAAATGAGAAACAACATCGTTTTTTTATCATGCGCTAGTCACGTGAGGTTGGCATTGGGAGTTTCAGAAAATGTAAGATAATTTTATGTGATTAGGGATTATATTGTTGGTAAAAAGCATTTTAAAGAAATTAATGACATGAAATATCAATAATGGTAATAAGCTTTAAAAATAATTCAAAATTATCCCTTCTTAATAGAATCGGCATTTCCGTTTAAGAAGGAACCTCACGTGCCCGGCTTATGATAAAAAACGACGTTTTTTCTCATTTCCGGTAAATTTTGGGTTGAAATGTACAATTTGAAAAAAATTGAGACTATATTCATACATTATACTTTTTTGGGATCAAATCGAAAAAGGTAATAAGTTATGGGACTAAATTGATTTCTATCCCTATATACCTGCATTGTCTATTTATTTATACAACAAGAGAGGTGTGACATGTCATTCAGATATGCAGTATTAGAGAATTAATATAAATGAATTAATTTTACACCTTTCTAGAACTTTGGATTTTTAGATGAGATGAAATTCTTTCATGCAGGTTGGGCTTCCCGTGCTTCTCGACTGGTCGGGTCACTTCGTGATGTTAGGAAACTACACGATTCTATCCTCCTACGTCGACCCTTTGATTAGGTAATGCCCGATCGCCATTTGATGTTCGACAAAACACCACGTTTCTCGATTCTTTTTATGTAACAATCGACATTCGATCACCGTTTATTTTACAGGCCATTGCTGGACAGATTCCCAGCAAAGATGAGATATGAATGGAAGCAAAGGCTTGAGGCCTGGAAATATGGAGCTGGCCTTGATTATGAATTGAACCATTCTGCCAAAACTACTCAAGATTTATAAATTTTCAACTTAGTTATATACTTATATTACATATTTTCTATAATCGAACATTTTATTAAAAAATGGACCCCACAATACCCCGTAATATCCTCCAATATATCACATTATACCACTTGGAAAAAAAAAAGGATTATTTTTTATAGATGGAGACTTGTATATTGATTGTGAAGCTGAATTGATTATAGTAATACAATTTTGACAGTGTCCACATCATTTTAATATTATTGCTTCAAATTAAAATATTTAATTATTACTTGATCTCCAAGTGCTATTTTAGTCTTTTCTTAAAAAAAAAAGAAAAGGGTTTCTTTTAGTCAAATATGATTACGTGGCAATCCACATCATTTAATGTTATGGCTCTATACTAAAATATTGTCTTGTGTCCTGTCAGTCAAATTATTACTTGTTGTCCAAGGGTTCTTTTAGTCAAAATATGATCCTAACTTATCTCATAGTGCATGCTAGAATGGATGAATAAAGACTTTGTCCATAATAGATACTCTTGGATCCTCATGTTATAAACCGTTATAGTAAAGATAAGGGTTAATTGCAAGATAAATAATGAATTTTACCGTCTTTATCAATTACAATATGAACTTTTAAAATTTGCAATTTGATATACAAACTAATTTATTTTTGCAATTCGGTACATAATATAAATTTCTAGGATTACTTACGCTTACGTGGTAGCCAAAACAGCCACAAAAAATACGTCACACGCTATCTCATGTCAAATCTACAAGAAAAAATATTTTTTTTACCACCCAACCTAAAAGTCGATGACAATTTTGAGTTGAAGTTCTCAAACTTTAATATAAATCTAACAAAACGCACAAGAGATCTAAATGGGAGTGCATGAATTCGGTAGTTTTAATGAATCTATAAAATTGGTATTGTGCAGTTATGTATAAAGAAATGTCTTTGGCGTGTGACGCATCGTGCTTGAATTCAATAGTTTTATTTTTCTTGCATGAATATTTGACGTGGCGTGAAGTGTATTTTTGGTGATAGCCCATGTTGTCACGTAAGTTTAAGTGTCATAGTAAATTTACATTATGTATCAAATTACAACAATAAATTAGTTCGTGTATCGAATTACAAACTCAAAAAATTTATGTTGTAATTGATAAAGACAATAAAATTCGTGAATTATTTTGCAATTAACCCTAAAGATAAAAATGGTAAAATAAATTTATACAATTTTAATATTATAAAATTTACAATTAAAATACTAATATATCATTACTTGATTACTTGGAAAAAAGGATTATAAATAGCATCATTTCCAAAAACAGAGACGAACAAAAACCAGAGTGATGAGTTTCCTCGCCGGAAGATTAGCCGGCGCCGAGGGTTCCTATTTCTTGCAAGAATCCAAACACGCCGTAGCCCGATTCCGCGAAAAAAACCTAAACAATTCCCTCAATATTCCTAAACCCATTCCAGAAAATTCCGAAATTGTGTCGCCGGACATTCTGCCGGAGATTCTGAAGCACAATCTGCCGTCCAAAATATTTAGCTCTCCGGCAGATTCCTCGATTTCAAAACCCTCGAAATGGGCTTTGAAGCCCGACCCGAATGCTCAAACTGAGTTAGGGTTTTCGTCTGAAGCTATTAATCCTCTCAGGGGATACGTTTCTCTGCCGCAGGTCACATTTGGCCCCAAAAGGTTTCTTCTTTTCTCTTGAATTTTCGTTTTATTTTATCAATTTTGTGGTGTTTATTTGCTGTTTTTTTTTAGCTGTTGGAATTGTTCTTGATTGAAAGAGGTAAGAATTAAGGTGATTTTCGTGTTTTTGATGGGATTTTTTTTTGAAAGTATGATTGAAAAGTTATCGAGCTTTGATATTCATGTTTAAACTTGTTTGATAATTAATCGAGTCGAGCTCAAACGAGCTTTAGTCGAGCCGAACACGAGTCAAGCTCGAGGAGTTTGGCATTTATACGCCTGTTTTATCTTTTTTTAGTTATCGAGCTCGAGTTCGAGCAGAGCTTAAGCTTATTTCGAATATAAATTTAAGTTTAAGCTTGTTTGATTTCTATTTCAAACGAGCTTTTATCGAATGATCTCGAATCGAGTATTGTATAACTTGGTTTAATTTTCGGCCCTTATCAGCTCGATTCAACCCAATCAGGTAGATTTGGGTTGAATTCAGACTGATTGACTCGAGATGCCCTGAATTTGGGCCCGATTTGGGTTGATTTGGGCTGATATGGTTCCAATTTGCGACTTTTAAAAGTTATGATATGATTCTTATTTTACCAACCAAAAAGTTACTGTCCTTATAATTGTTTTTTTTACCCTGTTCCTTTTGTTTTGAACACATTATTTTTTTACCCTGTTCTTAATATTTGAGCAAAATGTATTGAAATTGGTTTACTCATTTTAGAGTATTGTGTTCCAACTTGAGGTATATATCTGTTCATGATTCGATTAATGTAGCTAGAACATGATCCGAAGCTGTAAAAGATCCCGATTTTAGGTTTATTCAAGTAGTTTTTAGTTCATATCATATGCTTTTCATAATTCATTTATTTGATCACCATAAGAAGACTTTGTATAAACTCCTGCCATGTGAGTTTTTATGTCAAGATTGATGAGCTCGTTCGTTTAATGTGGCCAGAACACGATTCAACTCCCTAAAGGATCCCGATTTTGCATTTCTTTTTAGTCCGTATCACATGCTTTTCATAATGCAGTTCTTTGATCACCGTAAAAAAAAAGGACTTGTATAAACTCTTGAGATTCGAGTTTTTATGTCAAGATTGATGAGCTCATTCGTTTAATGTGGCTAGAACACAATTCAACGCCCTAAAAGATCCCGATTTTACCATCATTCAAGTGGTCTTTTTAGTTCATAACTCCTGCCATTTGAGTTTTTATGTCAAGATTGATGAGCTCGTTCGTTTAATGTGGCTAGAACACGATTTAACGCCCTAAAAGATCCCGATTTTACCATCATTCAAGTGGTCTTTTTAGTTCATAACTCCTGCCATTTGAGTTTTTATGTCAAGATTGATGAGCTCGTTCGTTTAATGTGGCTATAACACGATTCAACGCCCTAAAAGATCCCGATTTTACCATCATTCAAGTGGTCTTTTTAGTTCATAACTCCAGCCATTTGAGTTTTTATGTCAAGATTGATGAGCTCGTTCGCTTAACGTGGCTAGAACATGATTCAACGCCCTAAAGGATCCCGATTTTAAGCATCATTCAAGCAGTTTTTTTAAGACATCCTTTTCATAATGCAGTTCTTTGATCACCATAAAAAAAAAGACTTGTATAAACTCTTGAGATTCGAGTTTTTATGTCAAGATTGATGAGCTCATTCGTTTAACGTGGCTAGAGCACAATTCAACGCCCTAGAGGATCCCGGTTTAGCATTATTCAAGCGGTTCCTTTAGTCCGTATCACATGCTTTTCATAATACACTTCTTTGATCACCATAAAAAAAGTCTTGTATAAACTCTCGTCGTTTGTGCTTTTATGTCATTCAGGTGGCAGATACCGGATTCAGAGCACGCTGTTATAGCCTCGACTGCAAATGATTTAAGGCAGTATAAGCACGCCCCGATAAATCCCGAGAAGTTAAAGGCTGCAGCTGCTGGACTATCTAATAGTATGCTCCACCTCTAATTCGAGTTGGTTCTTCTCAATTCTCTTGTTTTGTTGCTTCTTAAGTTAATAATGAATAATTTTGATTACTTAGATCTTATGTTTTCCCTTCTTGGTAGTCGGGTTGGCATTCGCTGCTGCTACTGCTATCGTGTTCGGTGGTGCCACTTTGACCTTTGGGCTAGCTGCATCAAAACTCGAGGTGCAAAATGTAAGTATCGCTTTCGTAGAACCCTAATGTCCCCGAGATTATCATACTTTTGTGCATTATATCGACAGAGTTCGTCGTGCATTTTTCTGCTATGAGTGTTGTTATCCTTGTCGAATTATGTGCTTACAATCAAGGATGAAAATATCCGAAAATTTCCCCGATATATCCATTTTTTGTGGTCACCGATATTGATATTTCCATGATATCCGGAAAAAGGATCGATAAATATCGGTATGTAAGATCAAATTCGACTATATTTTTGTGCAAACTGAGCATAATATCGGTAAAATATCGAAAATATCCATAATTTTGATAAATATTACAAATGTAAAATTTGGTCAAATTCTATTGTAAATTTTATGTAGTTTGATATTAAATTTTCATAATTTTTTAAATTTTACTGATATCGGTATATCAATCGATATATCCGCTGATATCGGTATATCAATCGATATTTTCTCTGTTTCAATGGGCAATTTTCGTTCGACTCATTTCAAAATTACACCCCGGTTCATTCGATAGAATCTTGGAAGTAGAGTGACACCTTATAATGTGGATCTTTAGTTCAATAAAATCTATCTTGGAAGTAGAGATGACACCTTATAATGTTGATCTTTAGTTCAATAAACTATGTTATTTGCACATCATTTCTACTTGGTAAAATTGGAAAAATTGCACTTTTAGTCCCATAGAAATATTCCTAAAACACTTGTAGTCCCATATTTCAAAAGTAGTTCTTTTGTTTGCAAAAGTGATCCCAACCGTTAAAAATATAACATATTTGGTCCAAAAATTGATCATTTTATTTAACAGTTGGGACAATTTTTGCATAAAAAAGGACCAAATTTGAACATTGGGACCAAAAGAGTTTAGGAACATTTTTTTGGGACGAAGTTGTTAAAGGCGCGCCAGAAGCGCCTCGCGCCTTAAAATCCGGGCACATATATATGTTAATTTTTTTTTTGCTTAAAAACGTGTTTTAGCTTTAACACTTTTTTTAAATAGCAGTTTTAAGGACCTAGGGTTTACAAACAATTAAAAAAAAAACCCCAAAACCTTGCCTTTCTCTTTCCCTCCTCCCAAGTCCCGCCTACTGCCGCTACTTTCGCACCCTTCACTTCGAAGTTTATGTCCATAATTTGTGTCAATTACTCTTTTATGTGCTTATGAACTTCAATCTAATATTTATTTGCATGCAAATATGTTTAAATTAAGCTTATGTACTATATTTTCTATGTTTTTGCGCAATGGTCGAAAGGCGCGCGCCTTAGGCACTAGGCGCACCCTTGCGCCTAGATGCGCCTTAACAACTATGCGCGTTCTTTTCTTACCGCATCCTATGAATGTCATCTGAAGTTTTCGTTTGCATCGTTGATAGACTGGTGATCTTCGGAACAAGGGGAAGGATCTCGTTCAACCCAAGTTCGAAGCGTTCAAAGAGAAATTCGCCCCCTTGAGAACTCGGGTACGTACATATATTGGGATAGAAACATTTTTAGTTCCATAACATTTCACCTTTTTTTTTTTGCGAATTGTACAATTTACGTCTCAGATTCGTCTAGAGTGAAAAAACGCCGTCGTTTTTTGCCATGTGCTGGACACGTGAGCGTTCAACTCAGACATACATGTTGACTAGGTTATTAATAAAAACAATTAATGTTTTTAAAGACTGGATTCAGAAAGAATTTTAATGTTTTGGTCAAAAAAAATTGAGGAAGGATTCCTATGAATTTTCAGGTTTGATTCACATTCTTTAAACTAATGTTCGCCGGGAATCTCCAAATTGAATATGCATGTGCCGGACGCATGTCAAAAGATGATGGGGTTTTGTCAATTCGACGAAATTTGGGACGTAAATTGTACAAGTAAAAAAAAAAAAAATAGGGACTATATAAATTTTTACATTTATATATCTTTTTTAGGACCATTTTGAAAAAGGTTAAAATTGTGAAACAAAAAATATTTATAGGGAAAATGCACTTTTTTGTCCTTTAACTTTGGTTGATTTTGGTTTTCGTCCTGTTAACTTTGGAATTTTGAAATTCATCCTATAACTTACAAAAAATGTGTTTTTCGTCCTATTAACTTTGAAATTTTGGATTTCGTCCTATAACTTACAAAATATTTGTGTTTTTTTGTCCTATAACTTACAAAAACTTATGTTTTTTGTCCGGTAAATCTGACGTGGCACCAATTTTTTGTAAGTTATAGGACGAAATTCAAAATTCCAAAGTTAACAGGACGAAAAACACTATTTTTTGCAAGTTATAGGACGAAATTCAAAATTCTAAAGTTAACAGGACGAAAATCAAAATTAAACAAAGTTAAAGGACAAAAAAGTACATTTTCCCATATTTATATCCCGTACATATATTGTATTTCATCGAGAAGGTGGTACGGAGAGGAGAGTGTTGATGGTTCATCTTTTTGCTGATTCATTTTTGTACCATTTGTGGGTTGATTTTAGGCTGAGGCCATATCCAAGAAATGGCATTTAGAGAAGGAAGAATCTGTGAAGGAGAATCCTCTGATCAAGGAGCTTTCAAGAACACTTGGATCCAAGGGTTCAAATTGAATGGACACTACATATTTTTGTAATTGCAAAATATTATATATATATATGTATATATGTGTATGCATACTAATATAGTTCAGTGGCATATAATATATTGAAATAAAGGTATGTTTGTTTTGTGGTTCATCCGGATAGACTTTGGACTTTGCGATTCATGCTCTGTTTTAGTTTGGGATTTAAAACCGGGTTTTCAAATCTCAAACTCAATCCATACATATACACCTATTACTACATTTCACATAATTAAATACAGCCACATCATCATTTTATTATCATTCACTCAATCTCTCCTACTTTTCTCTTACACAATATAATAAAATAATACATCATTTATCACTAAAAAATATTGATTTGACATGAAGCAGAATCCCACCCTACTAAAATTCCAAAACAAACACACACTTATATTATTCATCAAGATTTTCACATCCTAAGATTTCAAAGTCACGACTCCCCCAGCACACCTAAATCCCAAAACAATCATACCTAAATTTGAGTTTATACATCATTTTCAAACATCACTTTAAGTTCTTGAAAATCTTTAAGCTTTAAAATAGTTCTTGAAAATAGTTCAGCATCTTTGTCTTCTACACAATATTAATATGCAGTGAACAACAAAAGTGATCATGATACATGATACTGGATATGCTTCTTTAAACTTCAAAATAGTTGCTGGCAAAATCTTACTTTAAGTTCTTACTCATTCGTCGTAAAACTTCCTTGTAAGCGTCGTTTGCTGCTCTGTTTAACGCGATTTTCTTCTTTTCACGGCACACCCCTTTTCCTCTGAGGCGATTGTTGACGTAGACTTTGTAAGTTCTTTCCTCCGCCCATTGATCCACGAGTTCTCCACCGGATTTTTCTCGAGCATTTCAGGGGTGATTATGGGTTTTAGTAGATCACTTGCTATCTGCAAACAACCCAGAAATGATAATGTAAGTCGTCAATCAGAATGTATGTGATCATACGGAACTCTTAACGGGCAAGAGACATTGAGATCCGTCACACCGACCATATGTTAAGAAAAAACGCGCACACACACAATCACGAAAGACAGAAGAACACAAAATTTGTTTACCCAATTCGTCTTACGACTACGTCTGGGGCCGATGTCAAGCCAGGATTTTTACTATATTTTTCTGATACAGAATACAAGGAAAAAACATCTATTTATATAGAAACGAGTCATAACCTTAAAATCAGGATCGACTGGGCCCAATGGTGGATTTTTTGGTTGGCTGGGCTATACTTTTGATTTTTTTTTTTTTTTTAGCCTGACCAAGAATCAAACATGTATTTATATTAGACTTCCAGCCCACCCTGAATTTTTTTCTGGCTCCGCCCTTAACTGGACCGGAAACATGGGCTGGTATTCAGCCTTAGTGTACAGTCCATTCAGACTCCACACTCAACACCATATTCATTTATGTATACACACGTTGAATTAAGAAGATAGCTAGAAATATCACTATTTCCATTATAAACAGAAGTATCATTTTGAGGTCATTTGTAAGTTAGCAGCAAAAAGGAGTCCCTACATTGCACTGAGAAGTAAAAAGAGCCAAGAAAAGAAAATGAGAAGATACAAAATGGTTAAGAATAGTCTCACCTCCCACGTTGTATCGATTGAATAATTGCTGTCGACGAAAACAGCACCAACGGTGGATTCAACGACATCGGCGAGCAGTTTCGGAGCATTAAGCAAACCATGTGAATGTAATGGATGTTTAGGCAGAGCATCAATAAAAGCCTGAATCTACATTCGATAACTAAGCTTAAAACACGGGATAACATATTTAAAATATACTAATAGTGGACAATGAAAAAATAGTTTTTTGGTCCCACAACTTGTCTAGTGTCCAATTTTGGTCCCAAGAAAATTAACTTTTCAATTTTGGTCCCATAACTTACTGAATCGTCCAAGTGGGACCAAAATTGGACGATTCAGTAAGTTATGGGACCAAAATTGAAAAGTTAATTTTCTTGGGACCAAAAGTGGACACTAGATAAATTACGGGACCAAAATACACTTTTATGCACCTTCTTAATTAATATTGTACTCTAGGATAATAGTTGATACAACAAAAACACGATACAATATGTCAATTCCATTGATATAAATACAAATATTTTAAAAACATCTATAAAACGTGAAAAAGAAAAATCCAATATTTTTCAATTCGAATAATTATAATTTAAGATGAATTACAGAGCTCTCATAAAATACTAATAATGAAATTTTAATTACTAACTAAGAATTTAAATCGCGAATCTATATATATAATTAATTAATTAGTGTTTGATATATGTGCACACACACACACACACACACACACACACACATATATATATATATGAGAAAAGAAAAAAAATTAATGAATAAGAAAAAATAATTTTTTGTCTCTAACTTGTTTGGTGTCCAATTTTGGTCCCAAAAAATTTAATTATTCAATTTTGGTCCCGTAACTTAATAAATTGTCCAATTTTGGTCCCATTTGGGACCAAATTTGGACTATTCAATAAGTTATGGGACCAAATTTGAAAAATTAATTTTTTTTGGGACCAAAATTGGACACTAGACAAGTTGCGGGACCAAAAAACTATTTGTCTCATGAAGAAGCCGAATGAAAATGGTACTAACCTTCGCTCTAGATGATGCATTTGGTTAAACAAAAGAGACTACAAACTTATGATAAATATAAGGGAAAATGTACATTTTTGTCCTTTAATTTTTGTTAACTTTGATTTTTGTCCTGTTAACTTTGTACTTTTGAATTTCATCCTATAACTTATAAAAATTGTGTTTTTTGTCCTATAACCTTCTATACCAGGTAACTCTTCCGGTAATTTAGCCCTATAACTTTAAAAAAAAGTGGTGCCACGTCAGCTTCACTAGAAGAATTACCTAGTGTAGCAGGTAACAGGACAAAAAACACAATTTTTTGTAAGTTATAGGACTAAATTCGAAATTCCAAAGTTAATAGGGAAAAAAGTGTATTTTCCCTATATACAATACCATAACATTCACCGAATTATCGAATCAAACTAATCACTCAACAAATCACATACGTACTTGTTTTCTAAGTATCGGAGTGTCGAGACGAATATATTCGTGAAAGTTATGGTGGACGGCTACTCGTGCAAGCTTCTGCGTATCAACATTGGCCGCGCGAAGAGGTGACAATAGCCCGGGTGAAAGATCCGGGTACAGGGCGAACTGTTCTTTCGTGATCAAAAGATTAATTATCGAGTCACCAACGTACGCAAGGCGTTCGTACGACACACAATGATACGACGGATGTGTGAATGCTTGACACAGTGAGGCGCAATTATTGAAATTGTAACCTATTGTCTTCTCGACTTCTTCAAGACTTCGTAACGACTTAGTTTCGCCTTCCACTTGTGATGATTCTAAACCTAACTTTACATTTTCTTTGAAGCCCTTAATGTAGCTATGCAAAATGTTTCCTGGCAGAGAAGCAAACATTGCCATTTAAGGGTATATAAAAACACAAACTCAATTCGAATCTTTCAAATGAGAACTAACATATATATGCAGATAACATCAAGATTCAGCTCACAATTCACAAATCAATTATTAAAACTATACCCAAATGGATGGACACAAATTTTACAATTACGATTTGACAAATTTATTTATGTATATCATGCCTCCTAAACACACACACATATATGGGTATCACATATATGGATATCAAAAGAGGGGGAAAGAAAAATCAAGATCAAAGATTTTGCTCAAAATCAAGCTGGTTATATCAATATATATTTGGTATAATATTGTGCGGACAAAGTTCCATTTCTAACTTGTTTTGAGAGTATTAGTTGTTTCGCCAAAAATATTATTCCCTCCGTCCCCTCTTAACTTTCATAGGTGGGGTGACAAATCTTAAGAAAAACTGCTTTATTGACTTTTTCAACCAATGAATGAAGAGTATTTTGAATTAAAGTAGGTATTGTGGGAGTGTTTTATTTCCATAGTTGGGGTGTGAAAGTTATCATGGGACATCTAAAAAAGGAAAGTATGAAAGCTATTAGGGGACGGAGGGAGTAGTTGTTTTACTATTAAATGTTAGGTTTGAATGATATCAATTGTTTCATTAAAGAGTATTAGTTACTTCATAGGATATATATATTTTTAAATTAAATGAATTACTTGTTACAAGTTTCACGGTAGGATGTGTTCACACAATACCATTCCTAAACATTATAGTTCCAAACTTCCATAAGCAAGTATCGTAAAGAAAAATATTTAAAATGACTATAAGGGCTTAATTTTAAACTCGACTTAGCCTTATTTCTAGGATCGGCCATTTAAAAGTAAAAACACAAATACAATTCGAATATTTCAAATAAGAATTAACATATTGTTGTAGCCATTTTATACCAAGGGTCGGCACCGACCTCATTCCGACCAGGAATAACAAACCAGCACGACCGCGACGGGACCGATCTAGTCGATAACCCTCCGGCCTCTGCGGGCTCCGTTCCCATCCTTCCGACCTCGGTAGCGAGGTCGGAACCAAGCCCCGGAAGGTGCCCACCGCATTTCTAGGTGCAAGTCAACCGTGCCGAGACCGGACCGGTCCGACCGCGATCGAACAAAATATCTAAAGGTTTCCTTAACATGGTTAGAGCACAAGGAGATCTCCCAACTTCGTGAAGTCTCGGAGACCGATCTCCGACCTCGACAAGCTTCCGATGCCGGACGGACAGAAGGACACGTGATAGAATCTGGCAAGATCTTCCCATAAGAAGTAAATAGCCGCCTCCGTACTCAGTGACAGAGAGAATATTCCACCCAAATGAGAGAAATTCCCAGAGAATTGTCCTTTTATGGACACGTGTCAATGCGCCAGTGGTCGGCCGCCTGCAGACTGTGGCATACGGATACCCGCGCGTCCCCAGGGGCTGGAGGCATTTAATGCCTCTGTCCCCCAAGAGGTCGGAAATGACGATTGTACCCCCGTATGGAGAAAACTATAAATAGTCCCACATTTGTAACAAGAAAAGAAAAAAAACGCATTCAATCAAAGAAATATAATTCTCATTTAAGTCCAGGGATTAACAACCCTGACAATTTCTGGTGTTCTTGCATTTTGTTCATCATCTTTATTATCCTACTTCTTCACAATCATTCATCTAGCATTGATGAACCCAATCATTTGATGTTTTTACCAAAGCTATCATAAATAGCCACTAATTCCCAGCCCCATTTATTTGGTAAACAACACATATATATGCAGATAACATCAATATTCAGCTCAAAAATCGATCATATCAATCGTCAACTTAAAGCATAGAGTAAGCTAGAAATTCAGCTAATAATTTCCGGCACATTATTCCAATCAAGTAATACATAGTTTTTTTTACACTATCAGAATACATTTTACAAACATTTTTTTTTTTTGAAGGTACATTTTACAAACATTATACTCAATGAAATTAGGAAAATAATTCATACCGTATCTACGGAGGCGTCGAGGGGCTATCAATTTTTTAGCAGGAAAAAGCAAAGATTCCCACAATGAACCCATTGAGTAATGAGTGTTAAAATTCCTTCAATTGTTCTATGGTGTTTGGCGCTCAACCGAAACGGCGTCGTTATAAGAGACAAATGACTTGGGGGTTAGGCGCGCGGTATTTTTACTAAAACGTTATACCAAGAAAATGCTTGTTTTTAAGGGATTGTTGGCTTTTTCAGGTTAAAAAAATTATACGTGTCTGCTTTGTTTTGTTTTAACGTGTATTTATCCCTTTTACGTGTCAACATTTACAGTTTTTACCGTCTTTCTCCGTATCTTTTTCTTCCGATTTTGTTTTTAAATTTTACCATATTTTTCTTTTTCATAAATAAGCAAAAAAAAAACCAAAGTTACTTTCTTCATCCACAAAAATAGACTTGTTGTTTTTTTACAATTATAAAAAAAGTTGATATAATATGTAGAAAGTAAGAATATTGTGTCAAATTAATCAAGTACAAAATAAATTATTATAAAAATGTTATGTGTATGTGGAAGAATATAGGTAAAATTTATTATTTTCATTTTAAGAAACACGACTATTTTTTTTTTTGGTGGACGGACAAATAAAACAACCAAGATCATTTTTGGTGGACGGAGGGAGTAATAGATAAATACCTTCTTAAAAAAACTACTCTTTTACTTTTCACAACTGTCTATTACTTTTTACAAAAGTCAAACATATGTATCCACCATGTATTAATAAAAAAAAAAAAAAATTTCCAAAACAAAACAACAACAAAAAAATGAGAAGTTTACTTCGAGATGGAGGGAGTAATACTTTTTTCGTACCGCAATTATATCTATCACTGTGTTTATTATTATTTTTTATATGAAAACACTATTCTCTCCGTCCCGGAGTAAGTTTTCCACCTTCCTTTTTGGTCTGTCTTACAATAAATTTCTCATTTAAAAAATGGCAAAAACAACAGTCCACTACATATTATTATAAAAAATATCACACATTTCATTTACTTTCAGCACTACTCATTATTTTACTCTGCAAATTAACATGTGACCTATCATATATTAATAAACAAATATATTAAAAAAAAAAAAACGAATGAGAATTTTCTCGAAGGGAGGAACAACTTGTTAAGTTAATCTCCACCGTCATAAATAGTGAAAGAATTCCCCCTCATGCAAGTGCGCGAATAGTCGCGGAATAGAAGTACTCCCTCCGTCCCAAACTCGTTTGCTACATTGCCAAAAAGGTCCGTCCATACTTGTTTGCTACATCTATTTTTAGCAAAAAAGTAATAATACTTTTTAATATTATATTTTTCATACACTAATAACAAAAAACATCTATTTTATTACATTATCAATTTAAATACTATAAACAACTTTTTTCTTAATAACCGTGCAAACAGTAAATGAGAAGTTGAGTTGGGACGGAGGGAGTATTATAATATGATGCATGGGTAGCTGAACCTTTCGTAGGATAGAACTTCTTGTAAATAGATTGTTTTAAGTGTTATGGAAAGTGCATAAATGGATAAGATTGGAAGAGTTTAATTTTATGAGTCTATAGTTATGGCGAAGTGATCGACGGATCCAGGAAATTGTCCCAAAGACGGCGAAATGTACAGGGGGTAAAAAAATTATTTCAAGGGGGCGAAATAACAAAATTTCATTGGTTCAAGAGATATATAGAAAAAAAATTCCCCCCAATCCATTTAGTCTTTATAATGACTATTAAAGCTGTTAATTTTTTTTTAAACAAAATCTAGAAAGCGAAATAAGTCGTTCTTCTAGAATTTGATATTCCAATTTTCTAACCTCAGCTTATTTGAACCAATCAATCAATCACACTAAGAGGGTTTTCCACGTAATATATATCACCATAAAATTTGCACAACTACGCAATGAACTTATGAACACTAAAAATAATTAAATTTTAGCCTTTTTTTTTTTTTTTTTTTACTTTTTTCGATTCAAATAAGTGTCATTCTACGTTTTAAACTATTTTCATAATAAATGACGTTTTAGACTTTTATCAGCCTACTATTTCATACCTACCCGTATATATTACATGGAGAAGATACCCCCCAAATTGTCTCAACTAATTGAAGACATGTAGTAGTTTAATTATATATAATTAATAATAACTAGGATTATTTTTTACACATATTTTTTTTAATTTTAAGGCAATTCTAGGATTACACTTATTTTAAATGAAAGAGAATTAATTTTATCCCTAATAATTTAATTAAGCATGCATTTCCTCGTATGATATTTGGGAGGTCGTTTTTGGTTAACATAGCGGGCCAAATTGTGTTTTAATTTGTCCATTAATATCTTTGGAATATATATTAGAAAAAAAAACCCCATAAAAATTAAGAACTAGATTAATTAGTAGATTATGCTTCACGCATATACCTAAAAAATTCATATTCATATAATAATAATAAAAACATGTACATTAGATCTAATTTTGAGGCACCCAAAATTTTACTTTATCAATATGGTTAGAGACACTATGATAATAACCTCTATACAAAATGCGACCCGTTATGAAATATTTTCAATTAAATGTGTTTTAATAATTTACGCACTAGCTGATATGTTTTATTTTTCTTATTTTTTTTTTTTACAATTTGAAGAATTTATTTTGATTTATTGCACGTCTCATGAAAGAGTGTGATTTTTTATTTATTTTTTTATTTTACGTAAATATCTTTAGCTTAAGGGTTCCGTTTGATTCACTCTAGACAGAAAGACTTCTGTATGATACTTTTTATTATGTAATAGAATTTTTATTTAAATTTTATGTAATATTCAAATTTGACTTTTCAGTTTAGAATATGTGGGAGTAGTACTTCTTGCTATATATATAAATAAGTTGAATATATTGTATATGAAGACTTTTGAATTTATAGGTCGTCCTCCATGTGAACATGTTTTTTTTTTCTTTTCCGAAAGTTAATATAAAAAAAAAAAATCATTTTCTTCAATATTGGGGTCTAATTGAAATCTCGATCAAATTAAATGATGCATGTGAGTTTATATTAGACTAATCCGTGAGGTACGTACCAAGCAATATGCTCAATTAGTCAATTGAAAATAATTTGTTGGGCTCTTATATACTTTGCATATATATATATGCAAAGTATTATATAAAAACAGTTCATGATAAGCTTATCATGAAACAATTTTAAAGTATCATTAATTTCATCGGGAGTATCATTAATCTCATCAGGAGTATCATTAGTTTGAGTTCAAGAATTTTTTTTTTATATTTTCTTGAACTCAGACTAATGACATCCCTGACAGGTTAAATGATACCTCTGATGAAATTAATGATACTCTAAAACTATTTCATGTTAAACTTATTATGAAACGTTTTCATATAAAACCTACTCATATATATATATATTTATTAAAGGATTAATATAAACAAAGTAATTCCCCTACACCTTGTTGAAGTGTCAAACAATACCTCACATCGAAATAATATAGAAGGATTATTGGATTTATAAAATTAATTACTTTTAATATGACAAAATCTTATTATTATAACTTCTCTAGTTTAAAATCTTGTCATTAAGTTTTATTATAAATATTAGTTTAGTCAAACTCGAATTGTCTTCCCTATTTCATTTTCTTAATTACGTTAAAAAGTCTATATAGGTATTCTCATTTCTAGTCATAATTAACTTGCTACGTACATTTCTTACTCATGTCTATTCATCTTACGCGTATAGTAGCATATATAAATAAAACTTAAAAAACTCCTTTATTTATTTAAAACTTACTATATGTAAATTATCTTATAAAGTGAAATTAATCCAACTTTGCCTTGATTTATAAACCTAATACATAAGATATTAATTAATTTGTTACTAAATTATGATTCCAAAATATTCCTGCAATACAAAATATTCTATGAACAAGTTTCATATGCAATTAGTACCATTAGATGTATTCACTAATACCATTAGACTAATAAACTGAAATCACAGTGTAAAATACTATGATATCAGTGAATGCACCTAATTATATCAATTTCATACTATGAACAAGTTTCACATCTTCAGGGAGGAAAAAATAGACACTACAGTTAATCAATTAATCCAACTTGAAGTTTTTATTTATTTATTAAATGTGATATTAAATAATTAATTTTGTAAAGAAAAAAGGGAAAAGGGAAAATACACTTTTTTGTCCTTTAAGTTTGGTCAATTTTGTTTTTCGTCCTCTAACTTTTGACTTTATTTTTTAGTCCTATAACTTTTAAAAAATTAATATTTTCGTCCTAAAACCGATAATTTTTTACTCCTAAAATTAAAATTTTAGTCCGATAACTTATGTTTTAGGACGAAAACGTTAATTTTTTGAAAGTTATCGGACTAAAAAATAAAGTCAAAAGTTAGAGGACAAAAAACAAAATTGACCAAACTTAAAGGACAAAAAAACCAATTTTCTCAAAGGGAAAATGTACAATTTGGACCCTGAACTAGTGTCAAGGGTACAAATTGGACCCTAAACTATTTTTTGTACAAATTGGACCCTAAACTAATGTCTCAGGTACAAATTGGACCTCCAATTAGTGTTTGTGTACAGATTTGACCCTAAACTATTTTTTAGTACAAATGAGACCCTAAACTAATATTTTAGGTATAAATTGGACCTCAAACTCTTTCTTTGGCATAAATAAGCAATAACTTTCAAAATCAAATAAATAAACTCCAATTAATAAAAAAATTAAGCATTGTTATATAATATTTGATTAAAAACTTTATGATAAAATTTATAAATTATTATTTCAATATATTATTATTTATGGATAGTTGTTATTTACAACTCATACTATTAGAGTAGTTATTCTTCTAAGCATTAATTCAAATACATATGCATATTAAATAAAAAAAAACTCTAAGTCAATTGTTAAATTATAAAAAAAAAGTGTTGCTTAGTTAATATATTTTAAAATAATTTAAATTTATTTAATCAACTACGATCATGTTTTTTTAAGCATTGATCTTCTTTTTTCTTTTTTTAACCAACATAATAAAAATGGATTAAAATACGCACTACATTAATATATTTTAAAACAACGTTAAAAAAATTTTAAGCACTAACTTTTTTTTTTTAAATGCAATATATATTTAAATTAATATTTTAAATAATAATTTAATAGTATGAGTTAAAAATAACCACTATCGACAAATAATTTATGAAATTTATCATTTTAGTCAAATATTATATACTAATATTTAATTTTTTTATTAGTCGGGATTTATTTATTTAATTTTAAAAGTTATGGTTTATTTATACAAAAAAAAAAAAAATAGTTTGAGGTCTAATTCGTACATAAAACATTAGTTCAGGGTCCAATTTATACTCATAAATAGTTTAGGGTCCAATTTGTACCCAATACATTAGTTGAGGGTCCAATTTGTACCAGAAACATTAGTTTAGGGTCCAATTTGTACAAAAAAAAAAAAATAGTTTAGGGTCCAATTTGTACCCATGACATTAGTTCAAGGTCCAAATTGTACCTTTTCCCAAGAAAAAAAAGAAGAAAGAAAGGACTAGCTTCTCCTATATAGCGCTTGAATTTTGCATTGCCGACTTTATATATATTATTACGTATAAGAAAAGTCGAAAATTGTATAAAAGTTGACTAAATAACATAACATGACAGTACTATAAAATGTCAAAAGTCCACGTGTCAAGACTAGTCGTAGGAAAGAAAATTCATGGCAAATTAAGGTGTCCATTTTTTCAACTTAATACATGCTATTTAAAGAGCTTCTCTCATGCATTAATTCATACCAAACAAAATTTAAAGATTTTGAGAATTTTTTTTTAAAAAATGGGTAAGAGAAGAATTTTGGTATTTAGCATTTTATTTATTTTGGGATGTGGAATGTGTGTGGCCACAAATGATGATAATTTGAAAAGGCAAAAGTTGAGTTGGAGTAGAAAAGCTGGATTAGAAGCAGAAAATGTTGCAGCAATATCTTGTTCTGGGCATGGGCATGTTTATTTAGATGGATTGGTTGATAAAAATGGTGAACCTTTTTGTGAGTGCCATCCATGTTATGAAGGCCCTAATTGCTCTCAATTCATCACAAATTGTTCTGCTAATGCTGCTATGTGAGTCTCTCCCTCTCTCTAAATCTCTCTTTCTTTCGATTTTGTCATTGTCGTACGTGTCATTCATCTAACCAGTGTAACAGAGGATCGATATTTAGTGACTTGCATGTACATGTTATAGGAAAGGGTAAATTGCGCTTCTTGTCCCATGAGAATAGGCGATATACAAAAATAGTCCTTTTTTCGATATTTTTGATCCTAATGTTTTTTTTTTCGACATTTTTGATCCTATGAGAATTGCAGTTTTAGCCTCAAGAAAATATACAACTGCACTTTTGGTCCCAATTTGGTTCCAAAAATCAACGGAAGGGACCAAATTTGCAAGAAAAAAAGATTGGGACCAAAACTGTTATTGAAAAGTTCTAATGGACCAAATTTGCAATTTTCCCTCATGGGAAATCTACCTCCCCAACCTACTATCTCATTATTGTTATTATCCATATATATATTTTTTATTTTTGTTTTGTTAAAATAGTTATAAACATTGTTTTGAAATAACTTAATATACTCAAATTTCATTTTTTTTTCATGGGCTATTAAAAATTAGAATAAAAGTACATTTGAAATGAAATATATTAGGGGTAAATTGCACTTTTGGTACTAAGAGAATAAATCTATTTTAAAACGGTCACTTTTAAAACAATTGTAGTCCCATAATTTTTTTTTCAACACTTTTTATCCAAGAATGAGTAAACTGCACTTTTGGTCCCAAGAAAAAATAAAATTGCCTACAAAAATTGTTAATACGGCTACTAAATTTTCAACAAATTTTTTTATAGTGGGAATACCTACAAAATTTCTAATTATATAGACAATTTTCATTCTCTACTTCCAAAGAAATTTGTCTAAGAAATTTTTGTAAACAAATTGTTTGAGGATGAATTTTTGTAGGCAAATTATTTGTAGGTAATTAATACCTAGGAATTTCATGACAAGTTGCTTGTATGTTGAGGAATGGAGGAGCCTACAAGTTGCTTGTAGGCAAATTGTTTGTAGGTAATTAATACCTAGGCAAGCTGTAGGCAATCCCACTACGAATTTTTTTTGTTGAAAAATTGTGTAGGCTATTCTAATTTCATAAACAATTTTAATTTTGTTTTCTTGTAGTGGTGGTAAAAGTGCAGTTTTAGTCCTGAAAATTAATGAATGAACCAAAACTGCCAAAAAAAAAAAAAGGACCAGTTTCGCACATAAATATCAAAAGTGTTCGAGACTAATTTTCTTAGGACCAAAAGTGCAATTATTCCAATATATTTAGAGTGATTCTTGTATGCATTTGAATTTTGAGTCTAATTTCAAAGCAATTTTGACTTAATGGGCTTTGAAAAATCAAGATTGATTTGAAATTAATTGGATTCAAAATTTAAATGCATGTTATGCACTTGAAAGTATACAAGAATTTATAATATATTTATATTTCGAAAATATATAAGAGACATTTAAAGGGTACGTAACTTATAAGCTCTATCAAGAATTTGTTAATTTGAGCAATTTTGGTCAAACAAGCAAAAATACATATAAAAGACACGTAACTTGAGAAAATCACACAAAATCTAAACTAACAAAAAAATCAACAAATTACACTGTTGAGGTAATCGCCCATCCATGCATTAATTTACGATCATCCTTGTATTACGTACTCTTCCTTTTCTTGTGCTGCACGTCATTCATTTAACAATGGTATCAGAGTTTATACTGGCGCACATATTTATTTAGCCCATGAAGGGGAGTATTAGGGAAATAAATAAAGGGTAAATTGCACTTTTGGTCCTATGAAAATAGGTGGTCGGTCCTTTTATCGACATTTTCGGTCCTGTAGTTTTTTTCAACACTTTTGGTCTCAAGGGAATTGCAGTTTTGGTCCAAATAATTAATAAAATGGACCAAATTTGCAAAAAGAAGGACAAAAAAAGAAAGTGAAACCAGAATTGTCATTGTAAAATTGGAAAAATTGCAAATTTGGTCCCGGAGAATTTTTCAGTAACAACTTTGATCTCGCGTTCTTTTTTCGTCCATTTTTTGCAAATTTGGTCATTTCCGTTAATTTTTTAGACTGAAACTGCAATTTATACATTCTTTTGAGACCAAAACTGCATTTTTTTGGGACAAAAAATGTCGAATAAAACTATGGGACTAAAAATATCAAAAAAATGACCAATTTTGCAGACCACCTAATCTCACGGGACCAAAAATGCAACTCTTGTAAAATTCTCCAAATTTGCAATTTCCCCAATAAATAAATGAATTAATTTCACAAGTTTGAACTTTTAGATGAGATGAAATATTAACCGCGTCACTCTTATATAACCTCGATTTTTTGAACGAATGCAGCGGGGATCCGTTATTCTTGGAACCCTTTTGGATGAAGCGCGCAAGAAGCAGCGCCGTCGTAGTCTCAGGATGGCACCGAATGAGCTACGATTTTCCGGATCAAACTTACATCTCGCAACAGCTAGAAATTCAAATTCGAAAACTCCATTCCATTGCGAAAAATGCAGTCACGGAGGGGAAATACATTATTTTTGGAGCAGGATCTACTCAGCTCATCAATGCAGCTGTTTTTGCACTTTCCATGAACAATGGTTCTTCACCAGCTAGGGTTGCGGCTGACCCCCCCTTCTATCCGGTATATATATATATATATATCCTTCCTGCAATTATATATCTAATTAAAATTCAAATTAATTTTTAGAATTTTCATCTATATATAAAACGAGTTTGATAGAGCTTATAAGTTAAACTTGCGGAAAAAAGTAAAAAAAAATCCACTACAAGAAAATTGATCTTTAATAACAGAAATTCCGCTTTTATAGCTTCTTGAGCTAAAAATCCTTAATGACAGGATAATGGGTTTTAGTGATAGGTTCTGTCAGTAAAGATAATTTTTATCGCTTTAACTAGAGAAATAATAATGATAGGAGTTTGTCATTAAATGTGATTTTTTTGTAGTGATCGATTTTATATAATTAAAAATATTATTATAACTTACATATATGTATTAAATTTTATCATGAAAATTGTATAAATTAGATTCTATATTTATTTATTCCATGGACAAAACAAAAAAAAGAAAAAATTAAATGAAGAATCAGTTCTAAATGAATTATACAAAATTTGTAAAACATAAAAGTATTTGAGGATATATTACCTTGTGGTCTACCGATTGGCTCTATATCATATTTGTCCACCCATAGACGTTTTATAATAATGTAAAAAAAAAATCTTTTAATTATTTCATCTCAAAACAAAGCACAAGCTTATATAAAGTTATCACCATCTTTCATATGCTCAAAGATAATGATGTGTTTTGCTTTTAAAAAATTAAAAATAATAATGCGTTCAAAATCGAAATTTCTGACTCCATCACTGTGCAGGTTTACAAGTCGCAAATTGATTACTTCGAAACCTCCCGTTTTCGATTCGACGAAACGTTGTTGCCATCAAATAGTAGCAACAATAATGGTGGAAAAGTGATTGAGTTTGTATGTTCACCAAATAATCCAGATGGATATTTGAAAAAAAATGTTCTTCAAGGCCCATCAGTTAGCACTATATATGATCATGCTTATTATTGGCCTCATTATACACCAATTCCAGCCCCATCTGATCAAGATTTGATGATTTTTACACTCTCAAAGTTCACTGGTCATGCTGGAAGCAGATTTGGGTAATTCCTTTTTTACCCCTATTATATTATACTCCCTGAAAATGGTCCTGTTTCTTTTCCAGTATATTTTTATTTTTGTGGTATATTGGAATGTATTATGAGGTATTATGAGGTCTATTTATGAATGAAATAATTGTATTTTTGGTTCGAAGAGAATGAGTCCAAATTATTTTTGGCACCTATGTACAAAAATGATCATTTTTTGACAGTTTTGGTGTCATCCGTTAATTTTCAGGATTAAAACTGCAATTTTACCCCATTTTGTTGGGACTAGAAGTGCACTTTAATAAATCTCTTGGGACCAAAAGTGTCAAAAAAAATATGGGACTAAAACTGTTAAAAAGCGGGCCATTTTGAAATAGACTCATTTTCTAAAAGTGCAATTTACTCATTTATGAATAAAATAATTGATTATGAATAATATATATGACTTATTATTCATAAGTAATCTCTTTATTCATAAGTGGACCACATAATATTACACACACAAAAAATTTTGGGAAAAAACAGGACCATTTATCACGGACGAAGGGGATATGTCTCATGTATGGAATCATATGATATACTCCCTCTGTTCAATATATATTAGTAGTCCTGTTTTTTGGGCTGTTATTTTTTGTCATAAGTTGGAGGGTATTATGAGGTATTGTGAGATCCATTTATTAATAAAGTTGTTGTTTATGGAAAATATAAGTACCACATTTTTCATTAACAATCACTTTATTCATAAATGGATCTCATAATACCTCATAATACCCTCCAACTTATGACAACAAATAACAGCCCAAAAAACAGGACTACTAATATTGGACGGAGAGAGTAATAATTTGTTTGTCAAAAAGACATATGTTTCTTATTTTCTTAAAAAATTAAAACCCTTCTATATTTTGTTGAACAGATGGGCTTTGGTGAAGGACAAAACAGTCTATGATAACATGGTATACTACATGGAGATGGCATCAATGGGCACATCAAGAGACACTCAACTCAGAGTCCATCAGCTTTTCAACACAATCCTCCAAACCAATGGCAAAGAAATATTTGATTTTGCTTACAATTCAATGCGACGTCGTTGGGACAAACTGAATAACATCATCTCATCTTCAAACGGCCGATTTACACTCCAAAAAATCCCTCCTCAGTTTTGCACCTATTTTAACCAAGTCAGAGATTTTACTCCAGGTCTATCTATCTCTCCCTCCCTCTCTCTATGATATTATGTTAGAAAAAATTGCACTTTTGGTCCAAAAAGAATGAGTGCAGAACACGTTTGGTACCTATGTGCAAAAGTGGTCATTTTTTTGCAGTTTTGGTCCCATCCGTTAATTTTCAGGACCAAGACTGCAAATTTAACCCATTCTCTTGAGACCAAAACAACAGTTTATTCATTCTTTTGGGACAAAAATGCAATTTATTTTATTCTACTATAAGAAAATAAAGAATTACTTAGAATTTTTTTTCAACATGACTACAAATTTCCGACAAAAAATTCAGCAGTAGGAATCGTCCACAACTTGCCTACACAATTTTCTAATCATGCAGACATCTTCATTCCTCAACCTATAAACAATTTGCCTAGATAATGAAATTAATGATACCTACAAAAAAATTATCTACAAACAATTTGTCTAATGTAATTTTCAAAGGCAAGGAATGAAGATGCGATTATTTTATTGGCAAGTTGTAGGCAATCTCATTCTAGAATTTTTTGTTGTTGTAAATTTCGTCGCTATATCGAAAAATTCCCTAGACAATTTTTTTTGTAGTGATTGTAAGTCAGAAATCACCATGAAACTTGTTTCCACTCTGTGTGTTATTTTATCAGTATTAGTTTTTCCACTAAAAAATATTAGTTTGACAGTAACACTGTATTATAAAAACAAAGAATTAATATCCTTTTGAGCTGCACAGTGAAACTGGTTTATAAGAGACTGACTCATCTGTATGTACAACAGCGTACGCATGGGTGAAATGCGAGAGAGACGAAGACTCCGACTGTGCGAAAGTGTTCGAGGAAGCTAAGATTACGGGGCGTGGCGGAAGAGTGTACCATGCTGATGAGAGTTATGTCCGTTTTGCCCTCATTAGGGGCAACGATGACTTTAACTTGCTTTTGCAACGACTTGTCGAGCTTGTTTCCAAGGAGACATAAAATGGAACATATATATAGATCATCTTTATTAATTGAATTATGAAATTTAATTATGTGTGTATTATTGTGAAAATAATGGACTTGTTTTGTATGTATTGTTTGATTAATGATGTTGAATAAAATGTGAAGGAGATTTTACTAATCTAGATTTGTGTCGTTGCCGATGTGGATATTTTAACTATATATTCACAAAATTTCTGCACCATTTTGAAATACTAGATGAATTAATATGAATCAAAATAAAGAAAATGTATAACATAACTTCTTCAATTTGTTGGTCACTTTGCATTACATAAAAAGAGTGTATATGATTGGAGATTTTTTTTAGTGCTTGTAACTTATGGGTGGTTGTATTGTAAGGACAATATATTTTCGGACTTGTGAAAGTAGGGTAATATGTTTTTGTTTTGTAAAAGTAGGACAATGTTTTTTCGAGGCTTGTAAAAGTAGGATAATATATTTAAAAAATCCATAAATATAGAGCAATTGCGTCCGTGAGGGGTGTATTTCGGTTTCGATTGTCCTACATTTATAGATTTTTTTAAAAACATATTGTCCTATTTTTACAGACCTGTAAAAAGTATTGTCCAACTTTTATAGACCTCTAAAATATATTGTCTTACTTTTACAAGTCTGAAGATATATTTTCCAACTTTTATAAGCCCGAAAATATATTGTCCTACTTTCACTAGCCCGAAAAAAATATTATCCTTAAAACACAACCAACCCTAAGTTACATGCTTGAAAAAATATTTTTCCCAGTATTATTATGTGAACATTGTTCATGATAAACAATTATTCATATATTTAATTATTTGACACATTACTTGAACAATAACACAAATTATGAGGGATTTATACTAAATTCATCCTCTATCTTTTTAACTTTATGAAAATGGTCCTCTATTTATTTGCTTTATCAAATTAGTCAATTCATATTTTTATTTTCGCCACTTAGGTCCTAATTGGCAGGAAAATGGACTAAACACTATCATTTTGGTCCTCTATTTATTTGTTTTATCAATTTAGTATGATATATGTTCAAATTTCACAAATTAGGTCCTAATTGAACATAAAAATGCACAACATGCCACCATTCTGATCACGTATTCGTCACATACTAGTTTTCTGGTGGAAGTTTATGATGTGATTTTTTTATACATGTGGCATGCCAAGTGGCAATCTTCACCAGTTAAAAAAAATACAAAAAACAAACTCATTTATTCAAACTCAAATAAATATATATGGAATTATTTTGTAATATTGTAAAAATCAACCCCTCACCCACGTACCCACACCAATCCCTGGCCCAAAACATGAAGAAATTATTTTTTGATTGAAATGGTGGCGTTTCGTGCATTTTCGGGCCAATTATGACCTAGTTGGCGAAATTTAAATTGATATGGAACTAAATTGATAAAACAAATAAATAGAGGAGCAAAAAGATAGCATTTTGTCCATTTTCCGCAAAATTTTAATGGATAGAAGACTAGATTGATAAATCAAATAAATAATAGAGGACCTTTTCAATAAAGGTAAAAAGATAAAAAAAAAGTTGGTTTAAATCCCCAAATTACGATGTGGACCTTTTCTATTTTATAAAAAAAGGGGGACTCACTTTAAGGTACAATATGGAATTACACTTTAATGTTCACTACCACTCATCTAAACTATTACTATTAAAAGTAAAATTAGATCTAATATTACACTAATGCCCATATACATAATTATGATGAAACAAAATATGAAAATCCATCCAAAAATAAAAACTAGCAAAAAAAATCTATCATAATTACTATAATAATAATAACCAACATTGACTAAATCTAGCATCACCCATTAACTGGCGCTAATGTTGCAGAAATCATAAGAAGACCTTAATCCCCAAATCCTAGAAGAAAGAATTCGACGACAATTCTCCCCCCAACAACTCACTTCATGATCTGCCATAATAATCATAAAAAAAAATTCGGGATCTTCATTCGGCCATTACTACTACCACAAGGTCAGATTTTCATTTGGATTATCCTCCAATCTCCTTTAAAACCACAACAATATTCCATCTATTTTGTACTCTCTATTTCAAGCTTCACATTGACCCATCGTCTGATTATGTCATAAATTGAAGAATGTAGCACTCTCAATTAAGAAATCATTGTATACACCATCACTCAAAAATCAAGAGAGAAATGATTTTTTTTAACCACTTCACCTAGTGAATATAGAGCCAAAATGGTAGAATGGTTCTGAACCCCATAAGCGTGAAAGTAGATGTTTGAAAACTATGTTGACTTGGGTTACACATGTGCAACGTAAATCACACTACACATTACACATGGCAAAAAAAAAAAAAAAAAAAAGAACTGAACACTAAATATGTTCACCTACATTAACATTTGGGTGTTGCATATACACATGATAAATTGTAAAACTATGTGAAACGAAATTCACATTTGTGGCTTAGGTTGCACATGTTACACACATTGCATGTTAACAGCATAGTTTGCACATGAGTTAGAAACATTACATATATATTGGGGAAAAAATTATTATCAACACGTGGCAAGAAATCTCCCTCTCATCTGAGTTGAACATTGCACACACACATAAGAGATTGTACATTGAATGACAAAGATTACACATTTAGTTGTTACGTTTCACATGTTTAACACATCACATTTTAACAATAAAAACTTTGCATATGAATTAAATACATTTCACATTCAATTAGCACATTACAAACATAACACTAAATAAACACAAAGTTAGACATTGTTGAATTGCATGTATCTCTTATTTGTTAAGCACACATTTACATTCCGAAAATAAACACAGAATTAATGTGACGTAATAAAAAAAGAAAAAACCTCATTCCATGATAGTAACATAAAATGACTTAATCCAAACATATTCTCAAAAACCAAAAAGTAACATCAAGCCCAACATCTTCAAAAGTCAAAATTAAAACAATAATGACACTAAAATAAAAAAATAAAACAGTAGACTTGACGGATGAAACTCAAAATTCAAAGACGAATTATGCAAAAAAATTCACCGATCATAAAGTTAAAAAAAAAACCCCAAACTACGAAAGTCGTTTTAATGAATAACAAGCAGATGGAATTACCATCCAACAATCACATCACTAACATCATAATAGCATTAATGAGCATTAACTAAGGAATGAAAATAATAAAACATGGGCAAAACCGTTACAAAACAAAAGTCAGAAACATGAAAAACCCCTTTTTTTACAAATAATTATGCAAGGGCAATAAAGGAACAACACAATAAAAATTGAACCAATTAATGATGGAAAAATCACATAGTATCAAGGGATAATTTGATCTCCTAAATTGTATCTATAATTAATTAATCCATAAAAAAATTATGAAATGATTTGTGATTTAAACTCTCATTTATCAGACAATATTTTTAGCTAATGTGAGATATTAAGACTTTTTAATAGTGTTTATAATGAGTTTTTAACTTTTTACCCTTTTCCTATAACTAAAGAAATACCCAATTTGGAATTTAAAAGACCATAACTAAAGTACCCAATTTGGAATTTAAAAGACCAAACAACCCTTGCCTTCTTCAAATGAGGGTTTCAAATTAAAACCCCGCATACATACATACATACATACATACATACATACATACATACATATATATATATATATATATATATATATATATATATATATATATATATATATATATATATAGAAAGACAATCTACGATAACATGTTAAATCACATGGATATAGCAACAATGGGCCCTTCAGCTTATCAACACATTCTTCCATACAAATGGCATTGGATTATTCAAGTTTGCTTACAACACAATGCGACGTCGTTGGGACAAACTCAATAAAATTATGTCACATTCAATGAGTATAAAAAATCGAGGTCAGTGGTATTATAAAAATTCACCACCTTTTAAATTCAATCTCAATTTAATCACGATCTTCAATTTTCTTATAAAAATTCACCACCTTCTTAATTTTTCCAATTCTGTAAATGACATAATTTTTCTGACCATGCACCAAATTAATACTTTTCTTGCCCTCCTGAGACGATTTCATCAATGTAGAATGATCTCCGATCCAAAGCAATACCCCCATACATCAAAAAACGTAACCTGAAAATTCATGTAAATTGAGTATCAGATCGAAACAACTAAAAAAGTGGTGAATTTAAATTGAGCTTGAGACTTAAGTAAATTAATACATAATTAATTTTGCTTGTGTACGAATACAATTAATTATTTGGTTTGCAATTTGCAGGTGAGAACGTGCAATAAGTTAAAATTTAAATATTGCAGATTTAGCGAGATTTCTTTAGCATAGAAATTTATAGTTCAACAGTGATGGTTTTGGTTTTATATAGGTTTTATATGAAAATGGTTTATAATAAGTTTATCATTAAATTATTTTAAGTATTGAATATTTGATCGGAAGTATAATTAATCTGATCAAGAAAATTTACAACAATTATAATATAAAATACCATTAATTCAAATTAATGATACTCCTAACCAGATTACCTGATTAAATATTTGATATTCGATAAGCTTATCATGAACTATTTTCATATAATATTTTGCCTTATAGTGGATACTTGGTTGTAAATAATATCCAGGTAGGAAGATCTCCAATCCAAAGCAATACCTTCATTCATAGAAAAACTTTTACTGAAAATTAATGCAAATTATGTATTAAATTGAAACGACTAAAAAAATGGGGAAATTGCAGAAATGGTCCCATAAGAATTGATCCTCATGAATTTGGTCCTTTTTTTTAGCGCAAATAGTCCCATACGATTTTTCCGCCAAAAAATAACGCATTAACGAGCATGAGGCCCACACGCCCGTTAGTTTTCTGCCAAAAACTCGAGCGCATGATTCCCAACTTAAAAATAATTAATTTTTAACTTCTTAAAACTCTACGAACTAAAGTTGCAGAATCGCCTCCATACTTGTATTTTACATTGAAATTATTGTTAATAGCAAAAGTTGGCCCATTTCCCTCCAAAAATCAAGTTGAAAAGGTTTTTCCATCCAGTATTCCATAGAAAACTGTAAAATATTTAATGAACGAGACCTTTTCTGCTAAAAATGGGACCAAAAAAGAACATGAGACCAAATCTGTCAAGTACAAATTCTCATGGGACCATCCTTGCAATTTACCCCTAAAAAAATGGTGAATTTTCATAAGAATAATGTCGTGATTAAATTGAAATCGAGACTAAAAATAGTAAATTAATACATAATTAATTTTGGTTGTGTAGAGTATACGTCAAAATACAATTAATTATTTGGTTTTGGGAACGTGAAATAAGTTAAAAAATTCAGTATTGCAGATTTAGCAAGATTTCTTGACCATAGAAATTTGTTGTTCAAAAGCGATGGTTTTGGTTTTGTGTCGGTTTGAATATGATAGCACATGCATTAGGTAGGACCTCCTATTCATTTCACAGTCATCATTGTTATATATTTTCACTTAATACACGTTTTTCATTTATATAAATATTAATTATGTATTAAGGTAATTTTATTGTATGATACATACTATTTTTAAGAGAAAAATAGTTTTTTGGTCCCGCAAGTTGTCTAGTGTCCAATTTTGGTCCCAAAAAAATTAACTTCACAATTTTGGTCCCATAACTTACTGAATCGTCCAATTTTGGTCCCAAATTGGACGAGTCAATAAGTTATGGGACCAAAATTGAAAAGATAATTTTTTTGGGACCAAAATTGGACACTAGATAACTTACGAGACCAAAATACCACTTTTATGCACCTTCTTAATTAATATTGTACTCTAGGATAATAGTCGATACAACAAAAACACGATATAATGTGTTAATTCCATTGATATAAATACATATATTTGAAAAACATCTATAAAACGGGAAAAAGAAAAATCCAATATTCTTCAATTCGAATAATTATATTTTAAGATGAATTACAAAGCTCCCATAAAATACTAATAATGAAATTTTAATTACTAACTAAGAATTTAAATTGCGAATCTACACATATAATTAATTAAATAGTGTTTGATATATGTATATATATATGTGTGGTGAGAAAAAAAAATTAATGAATACTACGAAATTTTTTTTTTGTCTCTAACTTGTTTGGTGTCCAATTTTGGTCTCAAAAAATTTAATTATTCAATTTTAGTCCCGTAACTTATTAAATTGTCCAATTTTGGTCCCATTTGGGACCAAATTTGGACGATTCAATGAGTTATGGGACCAAATTTGAAAAGTTAATTTTTTTGGGACCAAAATTGGACATTAGACAAGTTGCGGGACCAAAAAACTATTTGTCTCCTATTTTTAATAACATTTTTCGAACAATTTCTTTTTAAAGAAATCAGAAAATTTTTGGCTAATTAACGACAAAAATTTGCACCGATAATTTGTAAAAAAATGTCGTTATCTAAAGACAAATAAATCTTTGTCATTATAAAAAGTTAAAATTATACAAGGAAAAAAAAAGAAAAGAATTGTTAATAAAATTTTCCAACGAAAAATTCTGTGATGGGACTACAAAATTTCTAATCATCTTCATTCCTCAACCGGCATAGACTCTAGCCCAGTGCAAATGTTCCAAAGTTTTATATATTATGTGTATATAATATTTTACAAATTAGTCCATCATTTCATCCTCAATAACGGAACCAACCCACCCCAATTAAATTTATTGTATTATAGCCCAACCCGTTAATTAATAAATCCTGAATCCGCCACTGCAATCAACCTACAAATAATTTGTCTACAAAATTAATTTTTTTAAGAAATAAAATTCATAGGCAATCAATTGACTACAAATAATGTTTGTAGATAAGTAAGAAATGAATATTTCTATATAATTAGAAAATTTATAGGCTAGTCGTAGACAATTTTCACTACGAAATTGTTTGTTAAAAATTTCTAGTTATATTGACAATTTTTGTGAAATTTTTTTTTTTGGTTGTTCATTAACGACCAAGTAGTTTTTGTCGATAATTTTTTGGGCAACTAGAGATTTGAAATGTCCATCACAAATTGTAAATATCTCATCTTTCATATATAGTCCAAAAGAGATTTTTTTTTTTCTAAAAACAAACCGAAAATTTAATCGCTGGCTACTGTCCATTTTTAATTAAAATACAAGTAATCAATTCCTGCTTTGTACTTACTCCCACCGTCCCCACTCAATTACTCCCACACCTTAGAAGTCGGTTTCCAACTTGATTGCTCTTTACTATATATAAACAATTTTTATTTATTAAAATGTCACTAAAATCAATTTTATTATCTTTTATTTAAATGAATGAAACTGCAAGGATATGATTGGTATAATTGAATGGAATATAGGAATAATTATTCTTATGATTGATATAGACTAGGAATGGAATATTATATACTTTAAATTGATTTTAAATAATTAATATTATGGGGTGTTGAAATTATTATTTAATAATATAATAATATTGATTATTGTTATAATATAATAATATTGATTTTTTTTATTAATACATTATTGACAATTATTATTATTATTTATAATGTAGAAAAATAATATTATTAATGAAAATTATAATATCATGATTCATATTATTTATTACTTTTATAAGTAATAATATTTTTTAATATTTTTTAGAAATAATATTTTTTTATAATTTTGTTATTATTATTATTATTATAACGTTGGAATTATTATATTGATATTAATATTTTTTATTATAAAATAAAAATTTTGACTTCTCATAAAGTGGAATAGCTCAAGACATAAATTTTAAAAGAAATCACCATCTTTTATGGATCATGATTCCAATTAAAAATTCTTACCAATCATAAAACTAGAAATGTATCCATAAATGGTGATTCCATTCCTAAACGATTCCACCATACCGATCGGGCCCTAAGGAAAATAATTAAATGAATTAATTTCACACCTCTCTACAAGATCGAACTTTTAGACGAGGCGGAATTCTTTCATGGCATCGTTGTGTGTAATTATTAGTGAAATGAGATGTAATTTAGAGGTTTTTGTAAGAGATGAATAGTGCATTGTGAAAACTGACCTGAAATGGAGGGAGTAATAAACAACTACGATAATAAAACCCGTGCCAAAAGCAAAGGAATAATTGACTTGAAGATGGAGCGAGTATTATATTTGGTTAAATTACACGATAATAACGTGGAATCTTATTTTATCTTATTTCATCAACTTGGTACATGTTATTTATAGAGCTTCTCAACCACTAACTTATCAAACAAAATCTGATTTTGAGAGAGAAAATGGGTAAGAGTAGTATTTGGGTATGTCTTATGTTACTTATTTTGGGTTGTGGAATGTGTGTTACCTCAAAGGGTGATAATTTGAAAGGGCAAAAGTTGAGTTGGAGCAAAAAAGCTGGATTAGAAGCAGAAAGAGTTGGAGCAAGATCTTGTTCTGGGCATGGAAGTGTTTTTTTGGATGGATTGGATGATGAAAATGGTAATCCTATTTGTGAGTGCCATCTATGCTATGAAGGCTCTGATTGCTCTCAATTCATCAAAGATTGTGAATCTACTTCTAATGCGTTAGTCTCTCTCTCTCCTCTCAATAAATTCTTGAGTAAGTCTCTTGTGCATTTGGTGTATGATGCACTCACTCAACAGTTGATAATGTATACACTGAAAAGTTAGTCTCAATCACACTGAAAAGTTAGCCTCAATTACACTGAAAAGTTTACATTGCAAATCAATTTTCAGTGTAAACTTTTCAGTGTAATTGAGACTAACTTTTTAGTGTATACAGTATCAACTGTTGAGTGAGTGCACCGTGCACTTGGTGTATATGAGGCTTTGCCTTAATTCTTTTATTTCTACGCTACACAACAGATGTGGGTAGTGTCGTACGGTCGTACCACCTACTATGATGTGCACTGCACTGTTGTGTAGCATAGATAATTTCATTAATTCTATGTCGTATCGATTTTTATGGTACTTTGTGTCATTCTCCGTCCGTGAAAAAATGATTTTGTTTCTTTTTATTTTTTTATATGTTGGAGAGTATTATATGGAATATTATGAGGTCAATTTATGAATAAAATGATTGTTTATGAACAATATGTCACTTTATTGTTAAATGAACCTCACAATACTCCAAAATATCATCTATCGTATTAAAAAATAAAACCTAGCTCTCTTCTCGTATATACAAATAGTTAAATAACAGTATATTCTAAAAAAAATATTTGTACTTTTATAGGTTATATCCAAAATAAGAATAAAGATAGACTTAAAATGAAATACATAACATTTTGAAAATATAAGGTTGCATTTGGATAAAGCCATTTGCAATATAAGAGATTTGAAATTTAATGGATTTGAGAATTCATGGATTTTAAATGACATGATTTTACTAGGTATTTAAAATTTCTCCAACTAGAACTAGTATCAAAGTTAGAAATTTGAAATTCATCAATTTAAATATCTTTCGGTTGGCAGAGCTCTCTTATATATTAGATGAAAAGACATTATATGAAATCATATTTACGGCAGCTATTACCGTGAACAGTAATTTAGTAATATTTTATGCTGAAACAACTAATATTTTTTAGTGAGACAACTAATGCCCTTTCGACTAATACCTTTAGGAAAAATAACTACCCTTTTTGAAACTGACACCTTTAGTAAAAAATAACTAATACCATTCAAATAAGTTTCTCGATGAATGTTATTCACACAATACTTTACCAATGCAGCGGGGATCCAGTATACTTGGAACCCTTCTGGATGAAAAATGCTGAAAGCAGTGCAATTTTAATATCAGGATGGCATAGAATGAGTTACAATTTTCCAGATGGATCTTTCATCTCTCAACAACTCAAAAACTACATCCGAAAACTCCATTCTGTAACCAAAAATGCAGTCACAGAAGGGAAGTACATAATTTTTGGAGTTGGATCTACTCAACTCCTTTCAGCAGCTGTTTTTGCACTTTCCACGAATATTTCTTCGGAAGCTAGGGTTGCGGCGCGACCCCCCTTCTACCCGGTATCCTTCGTCTATAAATAGAGTTCGACTCGACTTATAAACTCTTAAGATATCTAAAGATCGCAAAATCTCTTATGAATATGTTTTATAGTAGGGAAAATTGCAAATTTGGTCCCATGAGGGTTTTTCAATACAATTTTGGTTCTATGTTCTTTTTTTTGCAAATTTGGTCCATTTCGTTGATCTTTGCGACCAAAACTGTAATTTATACATTTTTTGGGGCTAAAATTGCAATTTTCTTGGGACCAAAGATGTCGAAAAAATCTCTGGGACCAAAAATGTCGAAAAAGAGAACTGTTTTTGTAGACCACCTATTCTCATGGGACTAAATGTGCAATTTACCCTTTTATAGTATGAAAGTTATATCATTACATGTATTTACCGACACCATTACATGCAATCACTAATACCATTAAATATATAAACTGAAACCACAGTATAAAATGTAAAGATATCAGTGAATGTATATGTAATAGTATCAATTTCATACTATAAACAAGTTTCATAGGAGACCTACTACTTAAAGATGAGTGTGTATAGAGTGAAATTGGTTCGTACATAAATCATTGAAGGCTATTAGTTATTTTCACAAAAGAATTTTAGTTATTTTCATTGAAGAATATTAATTGTTTTCGCTGAAGAGTTTTAGTTTGTTTTCAGTAGATAACTAATACTCTTCAGTGAAAACATTTAATTTTCTTTAGTGAAAACAACTAATATCCTTCAATAGTTCATGTATGAATCATTTTCACTTCGTACTTTGTCCTTAAAGATAATTTATAATTTTATAGATGTTTTAAATTTTCAATATACACCTACTTTTGCATTGAATATAAATAATTATGCGTCTCTAGAATTGAAATTTCTGGCTCCGTCATTGTGCAGGTTTTCAAGTCACAAACCGATTACTTCGAGACGGACAATTTTGAGTACGATGACACTATATTGCAGGGAAATAGTAGCAAAAATGGAGGGAAAATGATAGAGATTGTATGTTCACCAAATAATCCAGATGGGAATTTGAGAAAGAATGTTCTTAAAGGCCCTTCAGTTAGCACTATATATGATCATGCTTATTATTGGCCTCATTATACACCAATTCCAGCCCCAGCTAATGAAGATTTGATGATCTTTACACTCTCAAAATTCACTGGTCATGCTGGAAGCAGATTTGGGTAAATTCCCGTTTTACCCCTTTTTTATGTTCTCTTATATTTTAGTTATTTTTTAAAATTATATATGTACTAGATAATAGTAAAAAAATTCATGATATGTGGAACAGTGTTGTTATGCGAATCGAGCACTCGTACAGGTTAAAGAGTCGAGCTCGAGCTCATTAGATACTTGATTTATTAAAGAGCTGGCATGAGCTCGACTCCTTTGGCTCGAGAAATAAGAAATTTCGTATAATTCCATTAGGATCAGGTCATCTCGACTCAATAGGCTCATTAAACTCGTTTACGAGTCGAGCTTTCTCACTCATTAATATTATCGAGCCGAGCTCGGCTTGACTCGACAAGAGCTCAAGTTGAGCTCGAACTTTTAATACTCGGTTCGATTCAAATAAAAACCTTATGTAGAAGCTCCATAGTCTTTATTCGGAATAACAAACTATAATCCATTAGGGGTATTTTAGTCTTTTCAAAATAACTCTTTCATATATATGAAGAGTGATTCTTGTGTGCACTTGGATTTTGAGTCCAATTTTTAATCAATTTTGATTTTAAAAAACCCAATTCACTTAATAAGTTTTGATAAGTCAAAAGACTCTTCAGTGAAAACAACTAATACTATTCAGTGAAAACAATTACTCCCTCCGTCCACGAAAATTTTACCCGTTTACAGTTGGACACAATTTTTAATGAAAATTGGTATTTTATTGAAAAATGGGATAAAGTAGATAAAGTAAGAGTATTGTGGTGGGTATTGTGGGACCCATTTATTTGTTTGTGAGTGTAGTTTATTTCCAAAAGAGGAATGCGTAAAAATTTGGTGGACAGACCAAAAAGAAAAGCGGGTAAAAATTTGGTGGACGGAGGGAATAATATATTTCAATGATTCATATATAAACCAACTTCACCCTATATATATATATATATATATATATATATGAAAGTTAAAAAAGATATTTATTGACTTATATAGGCAAATTTTGTGGGACCCATATCAAGAAATTCGTTGCTTGGTTTCCGGAGTACATAAATCTCTTGTAAATCAGTTTTATCAAATATTTTAAATGGTATTATTTGTTTTTAAGATAAAATTGGTTGACCATATATCTTTTATTTTAAATAGGTGGGCTATAATTAAGGACAAGACGGTCTACGATAACATGAATGAATTCATGTATGAAGCATCAGTTGGCACATCAAGAGACACTCAACTCAGAGTCCTTCAGCTTCTCAAGACAATTCTCCAAACAAACGGCACTGAATTATACAATTTTGCTTACAACACAATGCGACGTCGTTGGGACCAAATTAATAAGATCATTTCACCTTCAAAGCGTTTTTCACTCCAAAAAATCCCTCCTCAGTTCTGCAACTATTACCAGAAAGTCAGAAGTCCATCTCCAGGTCAACCCCTTTCTCTCCTTAACGTGTTTGCATTTTGTGTGTATAAAATGTATTAATTTGATATTAATATTATATAATGAAAACAACTGATATCGTACTGAGTGGGAAAAAATTGTATTTTTGGTCCCAGGAGAATGGGTTAAAAACACATTTTGTAAAAGTGGTCCATTTTTTCACAATTATGGTCTCATCCGTTAATTTTCAGGACCAAAATTGAATTTTATTACATTCCCTTGGGACCAAAACTACAATTTACCCATTCTCTTGGGACCAAAAATGTTGAAAAAACTAGGGTCAATTGTTTAGGGGTACAAAATAGGGAAAATTATTTTTTTCAGGACTGTAACTTAAGGGGGTGTAGCAAAATGAGGACCATAACATTTTGGGCTGGCAAAATGCGGACAATAACTTTAAAATGTGGCAAATTGAGGACAAAGCTTGAATCAATGGAATCGGGCTAATTGGCCCGATTTGGGCTAGAATTCGGGTCCAAATCGGGCAAATGTGGCCTTAGTTCGAACTGAACTTAGCCTTTATTTGCAAAGTTTTAAAAGTTACGGTCCTTAAATTGTCAATTTAAAATGTTACGGTCCTCATTTTGCCAACCTAAAAAGTTATGATCCTCATTTTGCCAGTCCAAAAAGTTACGGTCCTCATTTTGCCACCCCCTTAAGTTACGGTCCTGAAAAAATAATTTTCTCGTACAAATTGGAACCAAATTTTATGGGGAGTTACAAGTTCAACCTAATAATTTGGGATAGGTACAAAGTGCAACAATAAACACGTAAGCTCAACAACACAAAAACACGCGTACAACAATAAATGTTGCACTTTGTAATTATCCAAAAAAACTTGTTAAAATCTTGTACCTGAAAACTAATTTCCCAAAATACGACTAAAAATGTCGAAAAATTACAATTTTAAAATGGATCTATTTTTTGGAACCAAAAGTGCAATTTTCCATATTGAGTGGTGAAATTAGTTTACAAGAGACTTACTCGTTCGTATGTATAACAGCGTACGCATGGGTGAAATGCGAAAGAAAAGAAGACACCAACTGCTCAAAAGTGATGGAAGATGCTAAGATTTTAGGGAATGAAGGAAGCTTGTACAATGTTGATGGGAGTTATGTTCGTCTTGATCTCATTGCCAGGGAAGATGGCTTTAACTTGCTTCTCAAACGACTCGCCGATCTTGTTTCCAAGAAGATATAAAATGACGATTTATATCGGGAAAAATGTTTGTTTTGAGGACCGTAACTTTGAGTGACAATTTAAGGATGGTATGTTTTCATTTTCGCTAATGTTGGACATTAGTGTGAATGTAGATCCTTAAGTTTTTTATTTTCTTAAATTTAGGCCCGTGATTTATTTTTTCGTAATGGATTATTTGTATTTGTGTTTGTAATGTGAAAATAAACTTCTTGTATCCGGACTGTTTGATGATGATGTTGAATAAAACATGAAGGAGACTTGATGAGTGTCCCGCGTTTTACGCAAATTGTTCGCAAAATTAATTTAAAAATTCATATTTTATTGATGCATTATCACATTATTCAATATTATAACATTATATTATACAGTCTATTTTAATACACACGCATACGGTACACTAATTTTTATTTATTTTAATTATATATGCATTGTATATGTATTGTTTGATTGATGATGTTGAATAAAATGTGAAGCATATTTTACTAATCTAGATTTGTGTCGTTGCCGGTGTGTATATTTTAATTAGGAAAAATATCAAAACTAGTCCTGTAACTTATGTTGAGTCCAATTTTAGTCCTATAAATTTTCATTTTCTCAATTTTAGTCCTGGGGTTGTCAATTTTAGTCTTGTAACTTTTTCATTTTCTCTATTATAGTCCAAGAGTTATCAATTTTAATCCTGTAAATTTTTATTTTCTCAATTTTAATCTTGAAGTTGTCAATTTAGTCCTATATGACCTCAAAATTTAAAAAAATCACTGGAATTGGAGGTTTTTAATTTTCTGGTGAATTGTGTACATGGACTGTCACATAATCAAAAAAATTGACTGTCACATAATCACAATGGATTTCTGTGAAATTGGAGGCGGATTGAGTTTGATTTGGGCCGGGGATGTTTTTGTTTCCAGACGAGTCGATTATAATTAGATAGGTCAATTAATTTTTTTGATTATGTGGTAATTCACGTGTACTATTTGCCGGGAAATTAAAAACCCTCAATTTCTTCAGTGAGTATTTGAATTTTTATACAAAAAAAGGACTAAAATTGAGAAAATAAAAAGTTACAGGACTAAAGTCGATAACTCTAGGACTAAAAGTGAGAAAATAAAAAATCGCAGGACCAAAACTGGAATCAACCTGACTAATTTTGATATCTTCCCATTTTAATTATTCACAAAATTTATGTACCATTTTTGAAATACTAAATAAATTATGAATCAAAATAAAGAAAATATACAACATAACTTCTTCAATTTGTTGGTCACTTTGATTTTTTTTTTATTCTGTATGGTACTTTGTATTACATAAAAAGAGTGCGTATAGTTAGAGAAAAATATATTTTGGGCTTATACTTATGAGTGGTTGTATTTTAATGACAATATATTTTTGGACTTGCGAAAGTAGGACAATATATTTTTGAGCTTGTAAAAATAGGACAATATATTTAAAATAAATTATAAATATAGGACAATTGAGCCCGTGAGGGGTGTATTTCAGGCTCAATTGTCATACATTTAATTTTTTTTAAACATATTGTCCTATTTTTACAGACCTGTAAAAAATATTGTCCTACTTTTTGCAATTAAGTCTTAAAATATATTGTCCAATTTCTTATAAGCCCGAAAACATATTGTCCTACTTTCACTAGCCCAGAAATGTATTATCATTAAAACACAACCAACACTTTACATGCCTAAAAAATTATTTTTCCATGTTTTATTATGTTAACATTTTTCATGATAAACAACTATTCACATATTTTAATATTAGACACATTAATACCTTGAACAATAACACAAATTATGAGGGATTTATAACAAATTCATCCTCTATCTTCTCAACTTCATGAAAATGGTCCTCTATTTGTTTGTTTTATTAAATTAGTCATGTATATTTTTATGTTTCGCCACTCAGGTCCTAATTGGCAGGAAAATTGACTAAACGCTACCGTTTTGGTCTTTTTTTTTTTTTTATCAATTTAGTAAGATATATGTTCAAATTATGTCAATTAGGTCCTAATTGAACATAAAATGCACAAAATGCCACCAAGTGCTCGTCATGTACATTAGTTTTTCTGCGGAAGCCTATGATGTGGTTTTTTTCATGCCAGGTGGCAATCTTCACCCGTTAAAAAGAAATATTGAAAATAAAATACAAAAAATCAACTCATTCAATCAAACTCAAATAAATATATATGAAATTATTTTGTAAAATTGTAAAAATCAACCCCTCACCTACGTACCCACTCCAATCCCCAGCCCTAAACATGAAGAAACTATTTTGTGACCGAAATGGTGGCGTTTCTTGCATTTTCCAACCAATTATGACCTAGTTGACGAAATTTGAATTGACACACAACTAAATTGATAAAGCAAATTAATAAGAGATCAAAACGATAACATGTTGTCCATTTTCCAGCCAATTAAGACATATTTGGCAAGATTTTAATAGATATAAGACTAAAGTGATAAATCAAATAAATAGAGGACCTTTTCAATAAAGGTAAAAAGATAGAGGACGACTTTGATTTAAATCCCCAAATTACGAAAATGAATACTTATTCAGGGATATTTATATCGTGAACAATATTTATAAACTATTTTGCGATATAAAAACTATTTATAACACTACAATAAAATAAAGAATCGCCTATGAAATTAAAATTGTCTACAAAATTTTCCAACAAAAAATTTCATTGTGTGGATTGCTTACGAGTTTGGCTACAAAATTTCTAATCATATAGGCACCTTAATTCCTCAATCTACAAACAAATTGCCTAAGAAATCAATTTGCCTATGAAATGAAATTCTTAGATAATTAATTACATACAAACAATTTGCCTACGTAATTTTGTTAGTAGGTAAGCAATTTGCCTATTAAATTTACCTACAAACAATTTGCCTATAAAATCCTTCTCATATTTCTTGATATAGTTAATTCAATATATATATGTAAATCTTCTCATGTTTCTTGATATCAATAGATCTTTCAAGAACTAATCCTAATATTTATCTTCATTTTTTCAGATTAGAAGAAGACGAATTCTGCAAAACAGATGAAGATTCAGAATTTTGACTTTCGACTTCGATGAATTTCGATTGGGATGGATTGACATTCATCTTTTTTAGAATTCTAATTTTTTTATTCGATTTTTCAATTTTGGATAATACTTATATAGGGTAAATTGCAAGGATGTTCCCATGAGAATTTGTACTTGACAGATTTGGTACCATGTTCTTTTTTTGTCCCATTTTTAGCAGAAAAGGTCTCATCCGTCAAATATTTTACAGTTTTCTATGGAAAAGTGGATGGAAAAACCTTTTCAACTTGATTTTTGGAGGGAAATGGGCCAGCTTTTTCTATTAACAATCTTTTGTTGTTACCGATTTTACCGGATCTAGGTGACAAATTTATGTCGCTATAGGGGTAGTCCCGATTAACCGATAACAAACATATAAAATAAAAGAACACGAAGAACACAAGAATGGGGGAAGAACCGATGAGTTCTTCCCTTGAAGATGGCTTTGGGAGTCCCTGAAGAGGGTCTTCCTTGCCTAGTATTGTATTTATGTGGGGAGAATTTTTTTTGGGGAGGAGAAAGCTAATGAGCTCTCTCTTTTACAATGGGTTGGGGCCTCTATTTATAGAGCCCCAAGCTTCTAACTAAGGATCCAATCCTGACCCTTTATTTTAGGGTATTTATTACAATCATAGATCTATTAAACAATTATGAAAAGAAATAAATCTATTATTACAATATATTGTCAGTCCTTCGATATCTTCACTGGTGTTGACCCTCGATTTTGTCGGGTCGTTTAATGCTGAAATCCTATTGTCGGGGCCCAAACTCCGGTTCCGGTATACCCCGATTCTGAGATAGTATTTAGGCCAAATACGGGATTATTTGTGCCACAACAATTGCCCCCAAGATCGGGCTTTGACTTTGGTCAGAGTTCGATCTTGATTCGTGCTCCGAACAAATTTTGCTCCTTACTGCAGTTGAGGTTTCCAATGTATGCCCCCGAGCCTGTTGATAAGATAGCTCGGGTGTCCCATGGGGACTTTGGTGGTAGAGACCTTGATGAAAAGATCTTCAGTGCTATCTGTGGCTTGGTGTATTTTGAATCTGACTGAGTTAGGCGGGAATCGATCTTCCGTCGTGCCCCCGAGTCACCAGTCTTCAGGTGCTCGTAATTTAAGGGCTCTAACTTCCTTACTGTGTAATTATGTGCTCAAACTTTGAGGCGGGGCTATTCGTACAAGGATTTTTCTGTGCTCGTACTTGAGGCTAGGCTCTTCGTACGAGGCTTTTTCTGTGCTCATACTGGAGGCTAGGCTCTTCGTACGAGACTTTTTCTGTGCTCGTACTGGAGGTTACGCTCATCGTACGAGGCTTTTTCTGTGCTCGTACTCGAGGCAAGACTCTTCGTACGAGGCTTTTTCTGTGCTCGTACTCGAGGCTATGCTCTTCGTACGAGGCTTTTTCTGTGCTCGTACTCGAGGCTATGCTCTTCGTACGAGGCTTTTTCTGTGCTCGTACTCGAGGCTATGCTCTTCGTACGAGGCTATGCTCTTCGTACGAGGCTTTTTCTGTGCTCATACTCGAGGCTATGCTCTTCGTACGAGGTCTTTTCTGTGCTCGTACTCGAGGTTATGCTCTTCGTACGAGACTTTTTCTGTGCTAGTACTCGAGGCTATGCTCTTCGTACAAGGCTTTTTCTGTGCTTGTACTCGAGGCTAGGCTCTTCGTACGAGGTTTTTTCTATTTGCACAGCTGGTGGCACTATGGCCTATGTGATAGGTCGACCGCTTTGGGGCCAGCCTAATTTTTGTACTAAGTGTGGAGGGCCGACCGCTTGGGGGCGGGCCCCCACTTTTGAACTTAGATTTTTTGGGTGGACCGACCGCTTTGGGGTCGGCCCATTTGGTACTAAGTGTGGAGGGCCGACCGCTTGAGGGCGGGCCCCGCTTTTGAACTTAGATTTTTTGGGTGGACCGACCGCTTTGGGGCCGGCCCATTTGGTACTAAGTGTGGAGGGCCGACCGCTTGAGGGCGGGCCCCCGCTTTTGAACTTAGATTTTTTGGGTGGACCGACCGCTTTGGGGCCGGCCCATTTGGTACTAAGTGTGGAGGGCCTACCGCTTGAGGGCGGGCCCCTGCTTTTGAACTTAGATTTTTTGGGTGGACCGACCGCTTTGGTGCCGACCCATTTGGTACTAAGTGTGGAGGGCCGACCGCTTGAGGGCGGACCCCCGCTTTTGAACTTAGATCTATATTTTATTCCTGGCCGATTGTAATCGGGTGGTCAACGCCGGTGAAGGCGGACAAATCATCGCTAATTAAAGCGGAAAATCTACACCGATGAAGGCAGATAAAGAAACGTCAATGCCTAAGAAGGCGGACGAGACGTCGATGCCGTGGAGGCGGACGGATCAACGCTGATGAGGGCGGATAAAAAACGTCAATGCCTAAGAAGGCGGACGAGATGTCGACGCCACGGAGGCGGACGGATCAACACCGATGAGGGCGGATAAAAAATGTCAACGCCTAAGAAGGCAGACGAGATGTCGACGCCACGGAGGCGGACGGATCAACGCCGATGAGGGCAGATAAAAAACGTCAACGCCTAAGAAGGCGGACGAGACGTCAACGCCACGGAGGCGAACAGATCAACGCCAATGAGGGCGGATAAAAAACGTCAACGCCTAAGAAGGTGGACGAGACGTCGACGCTACGGAGGCGGACGGATTAACGCCGATGAGGGCGGATAAAACACGTCAACGCCTAAGAAGGCGGACGAGATGTCGATGCCACGGAGGCGGACGGATCAACGCCGATGAGGGCGGATAAAAAACGTCAACGCCTAAGAAGGCGGACGAGATGTCGACGCCACGGAGGCGGACAGATCAACGCCGATGAGGGCGGATAAAAAACGTCAACGCCTAAGAAGGCAGACGAGACGTCGACACCACGGAGGCGGACGGATCAACACCGATGAGGGCGGATAAAAAACGTCAATGCCTAAGAAGGCGGACAAGACGTCGACGCTACGGAGGCGGACGGATCAACGCCGATGAGGGCGGATAAAATACGTCAACGCCTAAGAAGGCGGACGAGATGTCGACGCCACGGAGGCGGACGGATCAACACCGATGAGGGCGGATAAAACACGTCAACGTCTAAGAAGGCGTACGAGACGTCGACGCTACGGAGGTGGACGGATCAACGCTGATGAGGGCGGATAAAACGCGTCAACGCCTAAGAAGGCGGACGAGATGTCGATGCCACGGAGGCGGACGGATCAACGCCGATGAGGACGGATAAAACACTTCAACGCCTAAGAAGGCGGACGAGATGTCGACGCCACGGAGGCGGACGGATCAACGCCGATGAGGGCGGATAAAACACGTCAATGCCTGAGAAGACGGACGAGATGACGACGCCACGGAGGACGACGGATCAATGCCGATGAGGGCGGATAAAACACGTCAACGCCTAAGAAGGCAGACGAGATGTCGACGCCACGGAGGCGGACGGATCAACGCCGATGAGGGCGGATAAAACACGTCAACGCCTAAGAAGGCGGACGAGATGTCGACGCCACGGAGGCGGACGGATCAACGCCGATGAGGGCGGATAAAATACGTCAACGCCTAAGAAGGCGGACGAGATGTCGACGCTACGAAGGCGGACGGGAAGTCGACGCTACGGAGGCGGACGGAAAGTCGACGCCACGGAGGCGGACGGATCAACGCCGATGAAGGCGGATAAAGATACTGAAATTCGAGATTCAAAATTTTTGTTTTGGATTACCCAAAATCATCTCTAGATACGGGTACTCATGCCCCCGGCTTTTAATGTATTGTAAATATATTTGAGTTGCAATACATTAAAATGAAGTAATTGGAGAAAACCTGAATCTAGATGGGCAAAAGGACTGCCCGTAGATTCCTTTGAGTCGTTGTGGTAGCTCTGAACGTTTGTGTAATATCTTTTCTTTTCTTTTTTATTTTATTGAGAGAGAAAATGATAAGTTTGTTGTATATTCACATGAACTCTGTATCCCCATTATTGATTTTGAAGGAAATTTGAAGAAATAAGATAAAAACTATAAATCACGCAGGGTTTTAATCTGGGTCAATAAGAATGGAAAACTGGGCATTTGGTGAAATCTTCTACCTTCTCTTTAGATCTATAGATGTATAGATTAAAATTATAATTTGGTTTGGAGAACTTTGAATCTCGGTACTTTTTGGAATTTTGTAAAATAAAGATATATGGAGCAAATTTGAGATAAGAAATTTGGGGTCTGAAATCTCCCGTATTGGTTATGAAAATAGATGAAACGGAATTTAATTATGGATGAAAATGGCTTGAGGAATAAAAACATGTAGCACACTTTTGGTTTGACAAAGAAAGCAAAGACGCCATTGTTGGCCTGGATAAAAGCTTTGAAAATATAATAGAAACTTAGCTTTATTTTCTGTTTGATGAATCTTCGTGTTCATCCACGTTCGTCCATGGATAAGTGAAAATTGTTGAGGATACCCTTCTTCTAGCGCCATTTGTTGTTACCGATTTTACCGGATCTAGGTGACGAATTTATGTGGCTATAAGGGTAGTCCCGATTAACCGATAACAAACATATAAAATAAAAGAACACGAAGAACACAAGAATGGGGGAAGAACCGATGAGTTCTTCCCTTGAAGATGGCTTTGGGAGTCCCTGAAGAGGGTCTTCCTTGCCTAGTATTGTATTTATGTGGGGAGAATTTTTTTTGGGGAGGAGAAAGCTAATGAGCTCTCTCTTTTACAATGGGTTGGGGCCTCTATTTATAGAGCCCCAAGCTTCTAACTAAGGATCAAATCCTGACCCTTTATTTTAGGGTATTTATTACAATCATAGATCTAATAAACAATTATGAAAAGAAATAAATCTATTATTACAATATATTGTCAGTCCTTCGATATCTTCACTGGTGTTGACCCTCGATTTTGTCGGGTCGTTTAATGCTGAAATCCTATTATCGGGGCCCAAACCCTGGTTCCGGTATACCCCGGTTCTGAGATAGTATTTAGGCCAAATACGGGATTATTTGTGCCACAACATCATTTTAATGTAAAATACAAGTATGTAGGCGATTCTGCAACTTTAGTTTGTGGAGTTTTAAGAAGTTGGAAATTAATTATTTTTAAGTTGGGAATTATGAGCGCGAGTTTTTGGTAGAAAACTAACGAGAAAGTGGGCCTCATGCTCGTTAATCCATTATTTTTTGACGGAAAAATCATATGTGACTATTTGCGCTAAAAAAAGGACCAAATTCATGAGGACCAATTCTTATGGGACCATTTCTGCAATTTTCCCTACTTATATATATATGTGTGTATATAATTTCTTGATTTTTATGTATGTACATATTAGAAGATTGTTTAATACTCCCTCCGTCCCCAAACACTTTTCACAGTTACTTTATTTTCGTGTTTTAGCGAGCGAGTTGTTTATTAGTATTTGAAATGATAAAATAATTTTAAAGGTAGAGTATGATAAATCTATATCTCCTCTATAATAAAGTAATTTTAAAATTACTTTATCATTTCAAATACTAATAAAAAACTCGCTCGCGAAAACACGAGAGGAATAGTAATTGTGCAAAGTGTTGTGGGACGGAGGTAGTATATGTTATGTTTCTAATTGTAATTGCAAATGATGATTGAGTGTTTCTATTGTGAAAGATGATGGAGTGTTTCATTATTTTGAAGACCGTATATTCCTTGAAAATGTAAATATGTCAATGTATTGTTCATTCTTCTTTTGAGTTTAAATTTTGATATCCTTTTCATTTAATTTATGTAAAGGTTAACGTTATTTTTCTTATCCAATAATTCTCTTCAAATCCGATCTACCATACACTATGCAATTTTTAATATAAAGTGGTCTTTTAATTATAAATTATGATATTATCTAATAACATCATATTCTAAAATTTAGATAAATAGATAAAGCAATCCAAAATATTAGATTATTCTTTTTCCTAATCCTATATAGATATTTTATAATCTTTTTCAAATATTGAGTAAGTAAAATATTTTACTTAAGCATTAATTTGTGTTGCAATTAAAAACATAAAGTGGCTTTTTAATTCTAAACCATGATAATATCTAATAATATCATATTCCAAAAATCTAGATACATAAATTAAGAAGCCTACAATATTTGATTATTCATTTTCCTAATTTTATACAAATATTATATAATATTTGTTGAAAAATTAGTAAGTCAAAGACTAGACTTGTGATTTGGTCATATCTCCATCAGACTCAAAACATATATTATGTAATCTAGAATATGAATTAATTTTTTTACTTTAAATCATGGTAAAATTTGATTTTTTTTTTTTAAATTCAGATGCATAAATTATGCAATCTATAATATTTTAATATAGCGAATCAAATACTTATTGATGAATTAGTTAATATAAATTTTGCTATTTATACATTATTCAAATGTTGTAAAATAATTACAAATTAGTAAGAAAGTTGACAATGTTAATTGTGGTAAAAAAAAAATACTTTTTTTTTCTTCTCTCTGTCATTAGTATACGTTTAATTTACCCTCCTATCAACTTTTGCTCTTCTATATTAATTAATAGCACGTTTTTTTTTTCTTGCAACATCTTATTCATACTTTCAATTAAAAAAATATTAATAATAAAACTATTTCAAATTTAATTTGAACTAAAAAATTTAAACTGAATTAAATAATTGTCTAACTTTCTTATATTTATAATTATTTAGTCGAATGATATCTTATAATTAATTTGTATTTATTATATACATCTAATTACGTAATTTTTGTAAAGTTAATTACATGTTTTTATATTGCTTGTGCATGCAATCTAATATATTGTTTTTCATTTTAATTTGTCGAAATTACCTAAAGAATGGCAAGAATCTGGCATAGAATGTGTGTATATTTTTTTGTATATTTTTTTACAAATTATAATATTTTAATAATTGTCTTAAGATTCTTCGTACATATTAAGGAGCACAAATTATGACAATTAAACTTTTAAAATACTATGCAAACATTGATTACATTTACATGAAAGTTAGGGAATTTTTTTTTTATCATATTAATAAAAATATATACCAATTTATGTAACTATATATTAAAGAATTATTGAGTTGAAGTTAATTTTGTGTATCAAATGGTTTACTTATGTTTATATTTTTTCTTCAATATTATGTAAATTGTATAAAACTTACAAATTTTGAAAAATTTCTTTGTACATAACTTTGGTTGTATACTTGTATGGTCTACCATTAGAATCAAGACGCTGAATTTTCAATCTTCTCTTGATTTTAACTCTTAAAAATCATGATTTAAATTTCACATTACATTTAGTTTTTAGAACACTACACACTCATAGAAATGAATATATCTTTCAAAACTGTTATCTGTCGAAACTATATTCCACCTAGCTTTCTTATACTCGATGCACTGTATATGTAAGATATTAAAAAAATATTAAAAAACACTTAGAATAGAAGAATTATATACAACTATCTATAATAATTAATGCATTTCATCACTAAAATGTTGTTAAAAAAAAATGTACCACTACAACGAAAGCAAAGAGAGTATGTCTTTAAAAATGCTCACAATACAACTTTTTTTCTAAATCACTATTTTGTTAAAAGAAGAATATAAAATTTAATAAAAAAAATAACAATTTAAATTATAACAGTTAATGCATCTGTTCTTATATGAGTCTTATACAATACAGAGGTGAAAAAATTAGATCAAATAAGCCCCCATATACGTTTAATTTCATTTGAATGAAAAATATATAAATACAAAGATTTATCTTCCTTATATATGGAGAAACCTCAATAACATTACTTTATACATTTTGGTGTAAACATCATAAAAAATAATTCCTAAATGAGAATATTATATATAATAGAGTTTTTTTATCGACTAATTGCTACATATGTTCACTATGATGTAATATTTTTTTTCTAAAGGCATTAAATAATGTCACTTTACAAAAAAAAAAAAATCATATTAGTAAGAATATCGAAAAACTAATTTAATATATGTATTTATAGCTTCATGGGAGGCCTCAAGCATTAGAACAAAGATTAAATCTTTTATTTTATATGCAATATATCAATAATCTCACACCTTAAAAATAATTTAACCACACATGAAAGAGGTAAATTATAAACTCTTAGTTATATAAATTTAATTTCCATGATAGTAAATATAGATGTAAATCATAATCTAAAGTTTCACATGACATTTGATTTGGTAAACAACCATGTACTCAAAAGAATTGGTATACCTATCAAAAAGTTATATGTCATAACTCTCTTCCCATAGCTCCATTACATTGGATGCACTGTATTCGTAAGACATTAAAAAGAAAAAAATTTATTGAAAATTATAAAACATAAGAATTTCATACAACTATCTATAATAATTAAGACATTTCAATACTAAAATATTGTCAAACAAAAATGTATCACTACAGTGAAAGCAAGAGGGAGTCTGCCCTTAAAAGAGTTAACATTACTTTTTTGTTTTTCCTAAACCACTATTTTGTCAAAAGGAAAATAGAAAATTAAATTATGACAAACTGCTCTAACATTTAGTTTTTTCTATAGAGTTTTACTCAACGCGGAGGTGGAAAATATTAGAATAAATAAGCATCATTATAAGTTGAGTTTCATTTAAGACAAAGTATAGAGTGAAAATGGTTAAAGTTATTAGCATTATTGATAAGCGAGATATTAACATTTTCATTAATGTTAATCTAATCACAATTGATTAGATTAGATTAATGTTAATAAGAATATATATTGTCAAACTTTCTTTATTTTTCCCCTTTTTTTTTTGTCATATGATAATTAGTTGAATGCATAGATTAATTGAAATTAAATGCATAAATTAGTTGAAATAAATACGTCACATAAATGTCTAAACCCATCCAAATTAAAATTAGGAATAATTAATAGACAACTTACATTAATTTAGATCACTGTATATTGTTCTGAGATTTAAAACAAATATGATAAATTAAAAAAATGTCAATCCAAAATAATGACATTTCAATTAGTCCAAATAAATGGCTAAAATTCAATCAAGACCTGCAAATACAAAAAAAAAAAAAAAAAAAAAAAGTTGGTTGAAATTGTATTAATTTATGAGATTTGAGAGGAAACGTACCACATTCATAAAGTAATAAAATGTGTAAGAACAAACCCTGCAAAAACTATTAAATTGAACAAAAAAAGAAAAACAGAAGATGAGATTGTATTAAACAATGAGATTTGAGATAAGAAGATACATACCGTATTCGTATAATAAAAAAACTTGCAAGAACAAACTCTGCAAGATCGAACTAAAAAAATAAAGAAAAACATTAGATAAGACTATATTAGATTATGAGAACCGGAAGTTGTGTAATGAATGAGTGAGAGGCATATATATATATATATATATATATATATATATATATATACATATATATATTCTATAATGTATGAGTGAGAGGGATAAATATAGAAAGGGTATAATGATAGAATCAATAGTTAAGATTTAATTTTATATTTAACTGAAAGGAGATAATTTTCAAAATAAAAGGATGTGAAATTAAAATGTGAATATATACTTAGATATTAATGATTATAATGTGTTCTAATTAAGTTTAGTCAAACACTTGTCTCTTTAGTTTCCCTATTTCTTTTTCTTAATTACGTTAAAAAGTCTATAGACTATAATCATTTTAAATTTATTTATTTAAAACCATACTATATTTAAATGATCATTAATGTAAAGTAATTATAAAGTTCAAAATTACTATTCCAAAATCTTGCAATTATGGAAAATTAATTAGTAGGTGATCACGTTCTATATTTAACCAAGCAATTCAAATTAATCTTGATTTTTCAAATTAAAATCGGATAAGATGGAGGATTGTCCATCACTTTTTCAATAATTAATTTTGTAAATTTATGAAAAGTCAAACATGCTCTATAAATATTGAGAGGGAGGGAGAGAAAGTGTGGGAAAAAAATGGGGAAGAGCAAAATTTGGGTATTTAGTATTTTAATTATTTTGGGTTGTGGAATGTGTGTTGCTACAAATGATGATAATTTGAAAAGGGAAAAGTTGAGTTGGAGCAAAGAAGCTGGAATAGAAGCAGAAAGTGTTGCGGCAAGATCTTGTTCTGGGCATGGAAGAGTGTATTTGGATGGATTGGTTGATGAAAATGGAAACCCTATTTGTGAGTGTAATTCATGCTATGGAGGCCCTCATTGCTCTCAATTCATCACAAATTGTTCTGCTGATGTTGCTAAGTCTCTCTCTCTCTCTCTCCATTTTTTTTTTTTTTGGGAAAATTACAAATTTGGTCCTGTAAGAATTTTTTAAATACAATTTTGGTCTCACGTTTTTTTTGTCCCATTTTTTGCAAAGTTAGTCCTTTTCGTTAATTTTTGGAATCAGGACTATAATTTTTGGGACTAAAACTTAAATTATACATTATTTTGGGACCAAAACTGTACTTTTATTCGGACAAAAAATGTCGAATAAAACTACGGAACCAAAAATATTGAAAAAGCACTAAAATAAAATAAAGAATTTCCTAAAAAAATTTTCCAACAAAAAAGTTCGTAGTAAGAATTGCCTACGATTTACCTACGACTTATTTGCCTACAAAATTTACCTACAACACAATTTGCCTACGGACTTGTAGGTGGGGAAGAAAGATGCCTAGACAATTAGAAATTTTTGTAGGCAATTCGTAGGTAATCCCCACTACAAATTTTTTGTTGTTGAAAATTTCAGTCATATTGGCAATTTTCGTAGGCAATTTTATGGTTTCTTGTAGTGCAGGACCATTTTTGCAAACCACCTATTCTCATGGCCTAAGTAATTATTATTCACTTTATTTCTCCGTTCGAATTCTTCAAATCCCCTAAAGCCAAAAGAGAACATGTACTGAGTAATTAATTACCTACAAAATTTTCATAGGTAATTCTTTGTAGGTAAGGAATGAAGACGTATATATTATTTGAGAATTTCGTAAACAATCCCAACTAAGAAATTTTATGTTAAAATTTCTTAGTCAATAGATAATTAATTATTTATTTTCTTATAGTGCTACCTCGATCACGCCTCGCTTATATATGTTCGATACTTTGAATGAATGCAGCGGCGATCCATTATTCTTGGAACCCTTTTGGATGAAACACGCAAGAAGCAGTGCTGTCGTAATATCAGGATGGCACCGAATGAGCTACGAATTTCCCGATCAATCTTACATCTCTCGACAACTCGAAATCCAGATTCGACGACTCCATTCCGTGGCGAAAAATGCAGTCACGGAGGGAAAATACTTGATTTTTGGAGCTGGATCTAGCCAACTCCTATCAGCAGCTGTTTTTGCACTTTCCTTGAATAATACTTCTCCATCACCAACAAAGGCTGTGGCCGAACCTCCCTACTACAAGGTATTCTCCCTGCAATCATCTAAATTTTAACTTTGATTTTTCATCTATTAAAAACTCACTACAAAAAAATATAAATTTGTCTTTGAAAATTGCAACATGGCTACAGAATTTTCAACAATAAATTTTGTAGTTTTGGTCCCAAAAATATTAATCAAAAAACTTTTGGTACCTATGTGCGAAAGTGGTAATTTTTTTCACAGTTTCTTTTGGGGCCTAAAGTGTCAAAAAAAACTATGTGACTGAAAATGATGTAAGAAGGACCATTTTAAAATTGATTCACTCTTTATGGATCAAAAGTGCAATTTACCCTCAAAGATAATGATGGGGTAAATTGCACGTTCGGTCCCAAAAGAATGTGAGTTTTGGTCCTAAAATTAACGAATGGGACCAAAACTGATAAAAAAGAACCACTTTCACACATAGGTACCAAAAGTGTTCTTGACTCATTCTTTTAGGAAAAAAAGTACAATTGTTCCAATAATGATATGGTCAAAAGTGCAATTTACCCTCAAAGATAATGAATCAATTTCAAAATGGGGTTAAATGCACGTTTGGTCCAAGAGAATGAATCAATTTTAAAATGGTCCTTTTTACAGCATTTTCAGTCCCATAGTTTTTTCCACACATTAGGTCCCAAAAGAATTGCAGTTTTGGTCCCAACGAGAATGGATAAATTGCAGTTTTGGTCCCAAAAGAATGTAAGTGTTTTGGTCCTAAAATTAACGAATGGGACCAAAACTGCGAAAAAGGACCAATTTCATACATAGGTACCAAAAGTGTTTTTGACTCATTCTCCTGGAACAAAAAGTGCAATTATTCCGATAATGATCGATGTGGTCAAAATTAAAATTTCTGACTCCGTCATTGCAGGTTTACAAGACTCAAACGAATTACTTCCAAACGTCACATTTTCAGTACGACGAAACTTTATTACAGAAAAATATTAGCATTAATTATGATGGAAAAGTGATTGAGTTTGTATGTTCACCAAATAATCCAGATGGAAATTTGAAAAAGAGACTTCTTCAAGGCCCTTCAGTTAGCACTATATATGATCATGCTTATTATTGGCCTCATTATACGCCAATTCCTGCCCCTTCTGATCAAGATTTGATGATATTTACACTCTCAAAACTCACTGGCCATGCTGGAAGCAGACTTGGGTAATTCCATTTTTACCCCCTTTAATTTATGTTCACTTATCAATATTACTATGAGAAAAAAAAAATTGACAACGAAATTAGAATTACCTATGAAATTTTCCAACAAAAATTTTAGAAGGATAGCCTATGATTTTCCTGCAAAATTTCCTAATCATGTGAGTATCTTCATTTATAAACTTACAAATATTGTCTACATGACATTCCAAGGTAATTAATTGCCTAAAATCACTTTTTGCCTACAAAAATTTACCCACGAAGTCCAGTAGACAAATTTTTTGGTAGGTAAAGAATGAAGATGCCTATATAATTAGAAAAATCTGTAGACAATCTCTACTACAAAAAATTTTGTTGGAAATTTTATAGCCATATTGACAATTCTAGCAGACAATTCTATATTTTCTTGTAGAATTTCATGCAATTTTCCTAAAATTTAGGATTACCACTACATATTGTAAGCAAAAAGTTTGTTGGTAATTAATCACCTAGAAATTTCATCTCATGTGCAAATTGATTTCGTTGACAAATTGTATGTAGGTTGAGGAATGAAAATATAATTAAAAAAATTTGTAAGCAAGTTGTAGGCAATTTTCACTACAATTTTTTTTTTTTTTGGAAAATACATTTTTTGTCCTTTAACTTTGGTAGACTTTGGTTTTCGTCCTGTTAACTTTGAAATTTTTAATTTCGTCCTATAACTTATAATAAATTGTGTTTTTTGGTAAGTTATAGGATGAAATTCAAAACATCACGTCAAATTTACCGAAAGAGTTACCTGGTATAGCAGGTAACTGGATAAAAAAAAACAAATTTTATAAGTTATAGGACAAAATTCAAAAGTCTAAAGTTAACAAGACGAAAATCAAAGTCCACCAAATTTAAGGACAAAAAAATGCATTTCCCCAAAATTTGTTGTTGAAAATATGTTTCAAAAGTAGTCCCTTTTTTTTTCTTTGCAAAATTTGTCTAAATCGTTAAATACTTAACATATTTGGTCCCAAAATTTGTTAAAAAAATTACAAAATTTCCACTGTATTTAACTGTTGGAATTACTTTTGTATAAAAAAGAACCACTTTTATACATTGGTATCAAAAGTGTTTTGGGAACTAAGGTGCAACTTTCCCCATTTATCGGACAATATTTTTAGCTAATGTGAGATATTATAGACTTTCTAGTAGTGTTGATAATGAGTTTTTAAGTTTTCGCCCATTTCCTATAACTAAAGAAATACCCCATTTTCTTGCCTTCTTCAAAATGAGGGTTTCAAACTAAACCCATATGTATATATTTTGTTCAACAGATGGGCTTTTGTGAAGAACAAGACAATCTACGATAACATGATAAGTTACATGGATATAGCAACAATGGGCACATCAAGAGACACTCAACTCAGAGCCCTTCAACTTATCAACACAATCCTTCATACAAATGGCACTGAATTATTCAATTTTGCTTACAATACAATGCGACGTCGTTGGGACAAAATCAATAAAATTATGTCACCTTCAAAGCGTTTTTCACTCCAAAAAATCCATCCTCAGTTCTGCACCTATTTTAACCAAGTCAGAGATTTTTCTCCAGGTTACTCTCTCTCTCTCTGTCTCTCTCTCTCTATTGAAAATAAAGGAAAAAATTGCACTTTTTGTCCGTGAAAATTATTTTCTTAGGTCTGTAATTTAGGGGTAATTGTGTTTTAAGGACAATATTTTTTGGACTTGTAAAAGTAGGACAATATGTTTTCGAGCTTGTAAGAGTAAGGCAATAACTTTTTCAGGCATGTAAGTAGGACAATATATTTCAAAGATCTGTAAATGAAGGACAATTGAGCCCGTGAGGGATGCATTTTGGGCTTCTAATTGGCTCAATTGTCCTACATTTACTGATTTTTGAAATATATTGTCCTACTTTCACAAACACAAAGACATATTGCCTTACTTTTACAAGCTCAAAAATATATTGTCCTTAAAACACAACCACCCCTTACGGGCCTCAAATTTTTCCCCCTTTTTGACCCATCCGTTAACTTTCAAGATGAAAACTGCAAATTCACTCCATTTTCTAAGGACCAAAATTGCAATTTATTATATTCTCTTGGGATCAAAAGTGTAAAAGAAAACTACCAGGCTAAAAGTGCCGAAAAAGGACCATAAGTGCAATTAGCCCTAGAAAGGAAAATAAATTAAAATCCATGCATCTATTAATTCATGTATTCTAATAATGAGATGTTTCACCATCCAAGTTCATTCTCTTGAAAATTCCAAAGGTGTAGTTTAAACATTACTTTAATCAGGATACAAATTTGATACACTAAAAAAAAAAAAAATCCTATAAAATTTCCTACAAAAAAAATTCGTAGTGAGAATTGCCTACATCCTACAAATAATTTGCCTACGGAAATTCCGTAGATAACTTGTGTTGTAGGTAAATGACTTGTAGGTAATTATACCTAGGGATTTTATATCGTAGGCAAATTAATTCGGTAAATTATTTCTAGGTTGAGAAATAAAGAATACTTAAATGATTAGAAAATTCCGCAGGCAAATCGTAGGCAATTCTTACTACGAAATTTTCAACAAAAAATTTTGTAGGGTATTATAATTTCGTAGGGAATTCTTTATTTTCTTGTAGCGTCGATTAATATCGTTTTTAATTGCACAATGAAACTGGTTTACAAGAGACTTACTCATTCGTTTTTACAACAGCATATGCATGGGTGAAATGCGAGAGAAAAGAAGACTCCAACTGCACGAAAGTGATGGAAGAGGCTAAGATTTCAGGGCGTGGAGGAAGTGTGTACTATGTTGATGATAGTCATGTCCGTTTGGCCATCATTAGGGGCAAAGATGACTTTAACTTGCTTCTCAAACGATTAGCCCGTCTTGTTTCCAAGGAGATATAAAATTAGGAACACACATACACACATATATAGATCATCTTTATTAAACTCTGAAATTCAATAGTATGTTTGAATGTGAAAATAATGGTATGTGGAATATTATTTGATTGATCATGTTGAATTGCATGTGAAGGAGATTTTACTTAGCCAGATTAATTTTGTTGTTGCCGATATATTCATATTTTACCATGGAGGAATTCTTTCTTATCCTTTTTCTTAGATGGCTACATTGGGATTTAAACCAAATCCGCCCTCTATCTTTTCACCTTTATCTAAATGGTCCTCTATTTATTTGCTTTATCAATTTAGTCCTGTGTTTTTTCAAATTTCACCAAAATGGTCCTAATTTGGTGAAAAATGGTCCTAGTTGATTTTTTGTATTTTATTTCAAGTTTTTTTTTATTTGGCAAAGATGGCCACCTAGCGTCCCAATTAAAAAAAAAAAAACCACATCATAGGCTTCCACCGAAAACACTAGTGCGCATGACTAAAATGTGGCATTTTATGCTTTATGCGTTCAATTAGGACCTAATTGGAGATATGTGAATTAATATGGGACTAAATTGGCAAGAAAATAAATATAGGACCAAAACGGCGAGGTTTTGTATATTTTTAGGCCAATTAGGATCATTTTGACGAAACTTGAATAGATACGGGACTAAATTTATAAAAGAAATAAATAGAGGATCATTTTGATAAAGGTGAAAAGATACAGGACAGCTTTGGTTTAAAACCCTGGCTACATTGTTTTATGTTGACCGAAAACATTCTTTTTTTAGTTATTAGAACTCCCTCCGTCCCACCTTTATTTTCACACATGGAAGTTGCACACTTTTTAAGAAAAAAAGATTATGTGAGTGTGCGGTTGAATAAAATAATAGGGGAAATTGCAAAGTTGGTCCCGTAAGAATTTTTCAATATATAACAAGTTTGGTCCCACATTCTTTTTTTATCCCATTTTTTGCAAATTTGGTCATTTCCCTTAATTTTTGGGACCAAAGCTACAATTTTTTGGACTAAAACTGCAATTTATACATTTTTTTTGGGACCAAAGCTGCACTTTTCTTGTGACCTAAAATGTCGAATAGAACTATGAGACCAAAAATGTTGAAAAAAAAAAGACCATTTTTGCAGACCACCTATTCTCATGGGACCAAAAATGCAATTTACCCTAAAATAATAGTAACTTTATGCTTTATTCAATTTTGTGAGAGAGTTATTTCATTTTTTGAAGTGTGAAAGTAATTGTGGGACGTCCAACTAAGGCAAGTGCTCCACATTATCGCTGGACGACAAATCCCACGAAGGGCGCCTGCGATGGGGGCCGCACACAGACGGTGCTCCATGGACGGCGCCATGCACAAATCTGCGTCAACGCGACGACAACACTTGGATCCAGCGCTCGTCGAGATTCACTCCGAGATTAGAAATCCCGACGAAGTGCAAACAATTTGCCTAGAAATCCGGGCGGACGTCAGCTAATTCGAGAAGAATTGCTGAATCTTGAAATCGAGACGACGACGTCAGACGTTGTTTGGTAAGCCGAAACCTAGAAATTTGAAATCACCATAAACTTAGTAGGGGAATCTCCGGAAAATGCCGGGTTTTGGTGGCCGGAGACTAGAAGGAAGAAAGGGAGTTGAGAGACATTAATTTTAAGTTTAAGGGCTTTTGGTCTTTCACTTATCAAAATGGCTAAAACCTATGATGCACGTACGGATTCTTCTAAAAATATCACAATGCAGTATCGGATTCGCACCCGTCCCCTAAAAGGGGTGAGATTCTTGAATCCGCGAATCGGATCCTCCACGTGGCGAATTCACTAACGGATACTCGAATCCTCCTTGCGTATCCTACTTATTAAGCATTAAATGTGTTATGACAATTGAATTTTATTATATAATATAATTCAAATTGACAATGTAACACTTGTTTTATATTGTAATCACTGTTATGACGTATTAAGCTAATTGAATTTAAATTGATTTTTGGTTACTTAATTATATTAAATTATTGAATATGTTTAAGTTTTGGGTCAGGGAAAATGTAAATTATATACATTCGATTTACAAAATTTTAAAATATATTTAATTTTTTAAGTTTTATATATAATAACATATAAATAAATAGACGTATCCTTGACGAATCGCACCCTAAGTTTTTTGAAAATCCGTATCCCCGAACCCGTATCGTATCGCCCCCGCACCTGTGCAACATAGGCTAAAACATAATGTTTTATTTTACCAGGCCAGAAAACGAATTTAGTCATTGCAAAAATGAGTAATTCTGATCATTTTCTCTTTTACCATAAATTCTCGAAATTTATGCAAAGTTTTGAAATTTAAGTTAAAATGTGAATTAAATTTAAGAAAAAATATTAGGAATTCCCAAGCAAATTAAAAGATAATAATGTGGGCATATGCTTTCTAGTGATGCCTTGTAATTACTGCAAATGCCCTTATGGTGTGTATTGAGCAATAATTAAATCAAAGCTATTTGAAGTCAACTTTATGCATCATTAAAAATTATCAAACTCTATCTTGTTCAATAAGACTTAAATCATCACAATATTTCTATAACATCTTCTCATGAAAAATACTGGCAAGGGTGTACTTTTATTAAGAAAAATCTTTTATTAAATTTAATTTTAAAATTTATTACAAAATCGGTTGTAGATAGACAACATATTAAAGATAACGGTGTCCCCTAATCCGTTGGCTTTTGCCAATTATTTTAGTCATTTATTATTTGAAATTAGAAAAAATATAACAGCTAGCAAAGACAACAGAGGTTAATATCAATTGTCTTCCACTTAATTTTTTTATTAATCTTTAGTAGAAAAATATTTTTTAATTAAAAGTCAGTTAAACAATGTATGAAAGACAACGGAGCTCAAGATCCGTTGTCTATTAACATATATTCTCGTCAATAGACAGTAGAGCTTATCTTAATTACTAACGATTTTTTGTTGCTAATTATTTTTTTAGTGTGAATTATCTCACCACATCAGCAATTGAATTAAAAAAATATTTATCATTTTGTACATATCCTTACCAATTATACCATTAAAACAATCCAATGTAGTTTTTTAATGGATTGACTTGCAAAAATGTACATAATTAATGCATATTTTGATGAGGTGGGTTTCAAATTGTAATAGAAGATTGTGGAGCTAATTCTATATTAATTCATTAGGATTAGATCCAATCTCAATTTAATCAATTTTCAATATTTTTATAAAAAATCACCACCTCTTTATTTATTTTAATTTAGTACACATTAAATTATGACATAATTTTTCCAACCACATGTCGAATACTTTTCTTACCCCCCCCCCCCCCCCCCCCCCCCGAGACGTTTTCATTCATGTAGGAAGATCTGCAATCCAAAGCAATACTTCATACATAGAAAAAGTTTTGCTGAAAATTAATGCAAATTTTTTATTAGATTGACACTACTAAAAGTGATGGTGAATTTTCATAGGAATAGACTGAGATTAAAAGATCGTAAATTAATATAAAATCCATTTTGCTAGAGTACTTTAGAATATTATTAATTATTTGGTTTGCAATTTGCAAGATGGGAACAAGCAATAAATTAAAATTTCAATAATGCAGATTTAGCGGGATTTCTTTAGTATAGAAATTAGTTAAATAGTCGTGCTTGCTTATTCGAATAATAAACAGCGATGGTTTGAGTTTTATATTGGATACTTGCTTGTAGACATTGAAAGTAGATAGGGTTCATTTAATACGTGCCTAAATTATTTTATAAATTCTTATATATTTTATTTAATATAAATATTTAATCTTTTAGATGTCGAAGTGTGAATATGATAGCCCATACATTAGATATGGCTTCTCATTAATTTGACAAAAATGTATAGAGTGAAAATTGTTCATACATGAACCATTGAAGGATATTAGTTGTTTTCACTGGAGGGTAATAGTTGTAATGAAGAGTATATTAGTTGTTTAGTGAAAACAAATTTATATTCTTCAGTATAAACAACTCATACCCTTTAGTGAAAACAACTAATACACTTCAATAATTCATGCATAAACCAATTTCACTCTATACATACTCTAATTTGAACGTCCTCCTTGTACAGTCGAGGCCCCATATTGTAGGACCTTATCAAAAAAAAAAAAATGTACAAAAAAACCACCAAAATAAGTGATCTTGATTGTTTTTCTTTCACATTTATAACATATATATTATTTTTTAAGACAATTTTTAGGATAATTTTTTAAGGAAATTAGAAAATTTATGTCTAATTAACGACAGATAAATTTCCGTCGATAAAAGAGTATTTAAAAAAACGTCGTTATTTAGAATTGAAATTTTAATCATAAATTACTATAGATTAATTCAGGTCATTGTAAATTAATATCCGTAGTTAGTCTTTTTATTTTATTCTAAGAGTCAAGTAAAGAGATTCTTTTTCTAACAACTATATCGAAAATTTAATTGCTGGGTGACCTACTATAGATTACAATAGTAAATCAATTGGCTTGCAGAGTTGACTTGGACATGTAGTAAATATATAAAGAAATTAATAATGCATCCTCGACTTTCGTGCCAACTTAGTATAACATTAGATAAAATATCTCGGTAAATTAAATAAGTGGAATTAATCAACTTATATTCATGTTATTTAAAGAGCAAATCGATCATTAATTCATCAAACGAAATTTAATTTTGAGAGAAAAAAAAAATGGGTAAGGGCAGAATTTGGGTATTTAGCATTTTATTTATTTTGGGATGTGGAATGTGTGGGGCCACAAATGATGATAATTTGAAAAGGCAAAAATTAAGTTGGAGTAGAAAAGCTGGAATAGAAGCAGAAAATGTTGCATCAAGATCTTGTTCTGGGCATGGAAGTGTTTATTTGGATGGATTGGATGATGAAAATGGTAATCCAGTTTGTGAGTGCCATCCTTGCTATGAAGGCCCTAATTGCTCTCAATTCAACAAAGATTGTGTTTCTCCTTCTAATCTGTTAGTCTCTCTCTCTCTCTCTCCTCTCTCTAAATTCGGTTATTTCTATGCTGCACAGCAGGGGAAAATTGTTTTTCAGGACCGTAACTTAAGGGGTAGCAAAATAAGGACCATAACTTATCGGTAGCAAAATGAGGACAATAACTTTTAAATCTTGCAAAATGTGGACAAATTGGCTATAATTAATGCAAATCGGGCTACTTTGACCGATTTGGGCTAGAATTCGGACCCAAATTTGGGCTTAATTGAGCCTTAATTTGCAACTTTTGGAAGTTATGGTCCTTAATTTGCCAAACTGAAAGGCTAGGGTCCTCTTTTTGCCAACCTGAAAAGTTACCGTCCTCATTTTGGCACCACTCTTTAAGTTACGGTCCGGAAATAATAATTTTCCCCTACACTGTAGTGTAATGCCCCACAGTACAACACATTAAATTAGGTGGTACAAACACTGTTGTGTTAGATAAAATGATAAATTCAATGTCGTATCGATTTCAATTGTACTTCGTGTCATTCTCCGTTCGTGAAAAATGATTTTGTTTCTTTATCAGTTTTTTTTATATATTGGAGGGTATTTGTGGGGCCTATTTATAAATAAATTGATTGTTTATGAACAATATGTGTAATATATTATTCATAAACAATCAATTTATTTATAAATAGATTTCACAATACTCCAAAATACTACCATCTAACATATCATTTTGAACTGTTTATGAGCTGTCTTCTCGTCGTGGACATAAATAGTTTTGAACTAGTTTTTAAATAAAATTATATTCTTAAAAAAAAAAATTGTATTTCTATAGTTTATATCGAAAATTAAGAATAAAGATAAACTTAAAATGAAATACACATAACATTTTGAAAATATAAAAGACATTCTAGATCTTGATCTTTCGATTGTCTGATCTTTCTTATACTCCCTCCATTCCACTAATGCTTGCACCACGAAATAGATACATTTAAAAAAAAATGTGTAACGAGTAGAGTTTTAAAGGGTATAAAGTGAAAAAATTGGCTGGATCGAATGTACTGTGGGCCCAAAAGGTAAAAAGTAATGACAATTTTTATAAATATGTGAATGTTGTGAGTGTGGAGTTTATAAAACCTTTTTTTAGGTGTGCAAACATTTATGGAACGCACGATTAAGGAAAGTATGCAAACATTTTTGAGACCTCGATAAATGTTATTCACACAATACTTTGTCAATGCAGCGGGGACCCAGTATTCCTGGAACCCTATTGGATGAAAAATGCTAGAAGCAGTGCAGTTTTAATATCAGGATGGCACAGAATGAGCTACAATTTTCCAGATGGGTCCTACATCTCTCAACAACTCAAAAACCACATCCAAAAACTCCATTCTGTGGCCAAAAATGCAGTCACAGAAGGAAAGTACATAGTTTTTGGAGTTGGATCTACTCAACTCCTTTCAGCAGCTGTTTTTGCACTTTCCATGAATCTTTCTTCGGAAGCTAGGGTTGCGGCGCAACCCCCGTTTTACCCGGTATGCTTCGTCTATAAATAGAGTTCGACTCAACTTATAAGATCTTTAAAGATCATTTAAAAGTTTATAAAAGATTTAATAGTAGGTGTCACGTGAACTCTTTTCTCAAGTATTATGGTTATATATATAAACTATTACTATTATGCAGGAAAAATGTTTTTTTTTTTTTTTTTTTGCCGTAATTTAGGGGTATTTGTGCTTTAAGGAGGGAAAATTGCAAATTTGGTCCGGTGAAAATTTTAATAACAATTTTGGTCCCACGATCTTTTTTGTTCCCATTTTTTACAAATTTGGTCCTTTCCATTATTTTTTGGGATCAAAACTACAATTTTTTGGTATTAAAACTACAATTTTTACATTATTTTGGGACCAAAACTGCACTTTTATTAGGACCAAACATGTTGAAAAAAGGTCCATTTTTGCAAACCATCTATTTTCATGGGACAAAAAATGCAATTTATCCGTTTTAAGGACAATATGTTTTTGCGCTTGTAAAAGTAGGACAATATATTTTCAGGCATGTAAAAGAAGGACAATATGTTTTCGAACTTGTAAAAGTAGGACAATATATTTCAAAAATTTGTAAAAATTGGACAATTGAGCCCATGAGGGGTGGATTATTGGTCTTCTAATTCGGGCTCGATTGCCCTACATTTACTAATTTTTTAAACATATTGTCCTACTTTTACAAGCTTATAAAAAATATTGTCCTATATTTACAAGTTCGAAAACATATTGTCCTATTTTTACAAGCTTATAAAAAAATATTGTCCTATATTTACAAGTTCGAAAACATATTGTCCTACTTTCACAAACACAAAAACATATAGTCCTTCTTTTACAAGCCCGAAAACATATTGTCCTTAAAACACAACTGCCCCTTAGTTGCGGGCCTAAAAAATATTTTTCTCATGTTATGCATATTAACTATCACTGTTCAAAATATGCTTGATTTTAAACAGTGTTAGCACATATGCATAAAAGTAATAGTAAATATACGTGACAATAAAGGTAATGTACACAACATTGTATCTGAAGAAACCGAAGTTCATGTGAACTTGGTTCACACAAGTTTTTGTCAATTTTTTAAACACGCCAACTTTTGTAATGAATATAAATAGTGATGTGTCTTTAGAATTGAAATTTCTGACTCCGTCACTGTGCAGGTTTTCAAGACACAAACCGAATACTTCGATACGGACAATTTCGAGTTCGATGACTCGATATTGCGTGGAAATATTAGCAAAAATGGTGGAAAAATGATAGAGATTGTATGTTCACCAAATAATCCAGATGGGAATTTGAGAAGAAGTGTTCTTAAAGGCCCATCAGTTAGCACTATATATGATCATGCTTATTATTGGCCTCATTATACACCAATTCCAGCCCCATCTGATCAAGATTTGATGATCTTTACACTCTCAAAATTCACTGGTCATGCTGGAAGCAGATTTGGGTAATTCCCGTTTTACCCCTTTTTATGTTCTCTTATTTTTTTCAATTATAGATGTTCGTAGAAAATTCATGATATGTGAAATAGTGTTGTTATGTGAATCAAGTTGCTCGTGAGCTTAACCCGACTTGTTAAGGCTTGACTCGTATAGCTAAACGAGTCGAGCTCGAGCTCGTTAGATACTCAATTTATTAACAAATTGCTCAAGGTCGACTCGTTAGGCTTGATAACTGAGATTTTTGGTAAAATTTTATTAGGCTCAACTCGACTCGATAGGCTCGTTAACAAGTCGCAGATTTCACTCTCTCACTCGTTAATATTATCGAGCCGAACTCGGCTCGACCAGTCAAAAAACTTTCAATAGTAGGCTCAGCTCAAATAACAGCTCTATGTAAAAGCTCTAGAGTGTCTTTATGCGGAATAACAGACTATAATCCATTAGGGGTAGTTTAGTCTTTTAAAAGTAATTCTTTTATAGGCTAATTGTGTGGGACCCATATCACGAAATATGTTGCTACGTTCTAGTACATAAATCTATTGTAAATCAGTTTTATCATGAACTTCAAAATAGTATTAATTGTTTTCAAGATGAAATTGATTCACAACATACTTTGATGGCATTAATTTTTTTTAATCGGCACTTTGATGGTATTAACTACTCCCTCCGTCCATGAAAAGTATGATCAGTTTTTTGCACGTGATTTAATGCAATATCTTGGAGGGTATTGTGAGGTTCGTTTATGAACAAACTGATTGTTTATGGAAAATATGTGACATACTTTCCATAATAATCATTTTACTCATAAACGGACCTCACAATACCCCATAATGCCCTCCGACATATCACATTAAACCACATGTAAAAAATTGATCAGCATACTTTTTATGAATAGAGGGAGTAGGGATTACACTTTTGGTCCCAAAAGAATGTGTTCATTTCAAAATGGTCATTTTTTCAGCATTTATAGTCCCGTAGTGTTTTTTTGACACTTTTGGTCCCAATATATCAAGATAAATTGCAGATTTGATCCCGAGAAAATGAATAAATTGCAGTTTTAGTCCCGGACAAATTTGCAGTTTTAGTTCTGAAACTTAACAGATGGGACCAAAACTGCAAAAAAAGGGATAATTTCGCACATAGGTACCAAAAGTGTTTTGCACTCATTCTCATGGGACCAAAAATGCAATTTTCCTGAGGGAGTAGTTATTTTCATGATGAAACTAGTTTACACTAAACTTTTGTATTCTCATGTTGAATAGATGGGCTTTGGTTAAAAACAAGACAATCTATGATAACATGATCACATACATGAATGAAGCAACACTTGGCACATCAAGAGACACTCAACTCAGAGCCCTTCAGCTTATCAAGACAATTCTCCAAACAAATGGCTCTGAAATATTCAATTTTGCTTACAACACAATGCGACGTCGTTGGGACCAAATTAATGAGATCATTTCACGTTCAAAGCGTTTTTCACTCCAAAAAACCCCTCCTCAGTTTTGCAACTATTACAACAAAGTCAGAGGTCCATCTCCAGGTCAATTACATTCTCTCTTAACGTGTTTGTATTTTGTGCGTATAAAATGTATTAATTTGATAGTAATATCATATAATGGAATGCACTTTTCATCCCAAGAGAATTGGTCCAAAATATTTTTTGTACCTATGTGTGAAATTTCACAATTTTGGTCTCATCCGTTAATTTTCAGGACCAAAGATGCAATTTTACTACATTCTTTTAGGACCAAAATTGTAATTTACCCATTCTTTTGGGACCAAGATTACAATTTTTTTGGGATCAGAAGTGTCGAAAAAAACTATGAGACAAAAAATGTCAAAAAATAACAATTTTGGACATTAAAAGAAATTTGACATTTAATGACATAGATCCTATCATTTTAACTTTTCTATCTAAAATTAATCTTTAATAACATGAAACATTGTTTCGTGACATGATGATCCTATTAATAAAGATCTTTTTTCTGCCATAAAAGAGTTTTAGCTTGAGAAGCAATAATTATAGGATTTTGTCTATTCTTTTTTAACCAAAAGTGCAATTTCCATATTGAATGGTGAAATTAATTTACAAAAGACTCGTTCGTATGTCATTAGATTTGACATTTAATGACATAGATCCTATCATTTTAACTTTTCTATATATAATTAATCTTTAATGACATGAAAGCATTGTTTCGTGACATGATGATCCTATTCGTTTTTCTGCCATAAAAGTGTTTTAGCTTGAGAAGCAATAATTATAGAATTTTATCTATTCTTTTTTAACCAAAAGTATTGAATTGTGAAATTAATTTACAAAAGACTTGCTCGTTCGTATGTCATTAAATTTGACATTTAATGACATAGATCCTATCATTTTAACTTTTCTATATATAATTAATCTTTAATGACATGAAAACATTGTTTCGTGACATGATGATCCTATTACTAAAGATCGTTTTTCTGCCATAAAAGAGTTTTAGCTTGAGAAGCAATAATTATAGGATTTTGTCTATTCTTTTTTAACCAAAAGTGCAATTTTCATATTGAATGGTGAAATTAATTTACAAAAGACTTACTCGTTCGTATGTCATTAAATTTGACATTTAATGATATAGATCCTATCATTTTAACTTTTCTATATAAAATTAATCTTTAATGACATGAAAACATTGTTTCGTGACATGATGATCCTATTCGTTTTTCTGTCATAAAAGAGTTTTAGCTTGAGAAGCAATAATTATAGGATTTTGTCTATTCTTTTTTTTAACTAAAAATGCAATTTTCCCTATTGAGTGGTGAAATTAGTTTACAAAAGACTTACTCGTTTTTGTCCGTTTAACAGCGTATGCATGGGTGAAATGCGAGAGAAAAGAAGACTCCAACTGCACAAAAGTGATGGAGGAGGCCAAGATTTTAGGGAATGGAGGAAGCTTGTACAATGTTGATGAGAGTTTTGTTCGTCTTGACCTCATTGCAAGAAAAGATGGCTTTAACTTGCTTCTCCAACGGCTAGCCGATCTTGTTTCCAAGAAGATATAAAACGACGACGTTTTTTTATAATAAATTAAGGTTTTTATATCGGGAAAAACGTTTGTTTTTAGGACCGTAACTTTGGGTGACAATTTAAGGACGGTGTGTTTTCATTTTCGCTAATGTAGGACATTAGTGTGAATGTAGGTCCATAAGTTTTTAATTTTTGCAAATTTAGGTCCGTAATTTATTTTTTCCGCACATTTAGGCCCATCCGTGTGAAAATAATGGATTGATTGTATGTGGCATGTAATGTGAAAATAAACTTCTTGTATTTGGATTGTTTTATTGATGATGTTTAATAAAATGTGATGGAGATTTTACTAAGCAAGATTGTATATTTTACGAATTAAAGTAAAGAAAATATATATGGTGAAAATCATGGGCTTATTTTTGTTATGCATGGTATAGACTATAGAAACATGAGTGTGGATTGTGGGAATGAATTAATAATAGCAAAAATTTGAGTGAGATTTCATAGTGAGACTGTTCCTATATAAACACAAATTAGCATTCATCTCTTGCAAAATATTATTAATGTGTTATGGTGCCACATTTCACTAGGGTGCGCGCTCGATTTCAATTCGAATATTTGCAATAAGTTTATATATACAATATTTTTTAATATTTCATATCATCAGATACAATTGCATTGCGAGTAGATTTTATATAAAAATGTTTAATGATATGAAATACTATCCAATTTCATAAATCACCATCTAATTCTTGATAACCTTTGATGAAATAATTAGATACCTTTTATTGTTTTTTAAAACCTTTCAAAATTGCTACTAAATTTAAACGATAAATTGATAAAATATTTTTAATATTAAATATGAATAGTTTAAATAGTAAAAAAAAAATTAATTGCAACTATTTACCCGATTCTTGGCACTCTTGATGAAATTCTTAATACCCTTGATATCTTAAACATTTCAAGACAATTTTATAATAAGTATTATCATAAATTATTTTTATATAAAAATTTATCTTGTAATATGAGTGTATTGAACAAATATCTAAATGTTAATGGTATCATATCCTACATTAGATGTAAATGTTTTGCATTGAGATAAAGCTACGAAAGGCCCATGATAAGTCCAATCTCAAGAGTTCCCTAATGTCACCCGATATGACCATAATGCCCGCATGTATGAGATCCATATAAATATTTCATCATTATAAAATAAGTCTAAATAACTCATTTATAAAGATTAACACTCATCGTTTATCCACATTCTCTAAATTTTACATTACAAATACTATTATGAAATAAGTTTTGATTTGACTTGAGCATCGAAATCCCAACACCAGAAGAGTCTTTTACAGGTCCGACAAATCAAATTTGGACCGTGCTCGACGAAGAAAGTGAAAACTCGAAATTCTAAAATAGGTCGCATCACTCATATTATTTATAATTAAAAAAAATTGTAATATATAGGTATAATATTGAAAAATAAAAATTATAACTAAATTGAATTAAGTTAAAATTTAAATATTTAATACCAACCGCCGTAAATACTTCGAGGTTTAACCGTTTAACAGCTTAGAGTTCATAGCAAACGCGTCTCTGCAACTAATCAAGTCAACGATGGAGGTTTTGAATTGAATTTTTCCAATCAATTATCCAGCTCAAGTTTGATTTCGCTTTCAAATTTGTGCAAAAAATGTTTCCAATTCACACCAATTAGAATCCGATGAAGCTCTTAATCGGATTATTCCTGCTCGGAATTCTCTCCGCCGCCGATGGCCGCTGCCCCCGGACCTGCGGCACGGCGTTGGCCTCCTACTACATGTGGCAAGATTCGAACCTCACCTTCGTTTCCACGATGACCAATACCGATATAAGACCAGAAATCCTCAGTTACAACCCCCAAATTTCTAATCCGGACAGCGTCCAGGCCGGTGACCGAGTGAACGTGCCCTTTTCCTGCGATTGCCTCCCCGACGAGACTCTCGGCCACGTTTTCACCTTCAGAACGTTTACCGGCGTTACGTACGACGAAATTGCGACGAAATTCTACTCGAATTTGACCACGGCGGACTCGTTGCAGAGGAGTAATCCGAGTATACCGGCGACGAATATTCCAGATACAAATGTGAGTTTGAATGTTAGGGTTAATTGTAGCTGCGGCGATAGCTCTGTGTCGAAGGATTATGGATTGTTTATCACGTATCCCCTTAGGGCAGGGGAAACCTTGCAATCGGTGGCTTCGGCTAGTAATGTGAGTGCGGATTTGCTGAGGAGGTATAATCCGGCGTCTGATTTCAGTTCCGGCAGAGGCGTCGTGTATATTCCGGGAAGAGGTCAGTAACTTTTAGTGAATTTATCCATATTATTACTGTTTTTGTTTGAATTTTTCCCGAACGCCATTGAGTTTCAGTACGAACATACATGATATAGCCAGTATCCGTATTGTAGGATTCCCATTTGAATTTGGATGATGATTGATAGATGGTTCTTGTGAGCAATTTTTGCACTATTTTGTTGCATAGAGGTTTTGGGAAGTCGATATTACATACATTATTTGTAACATATAAAACGAGCTGGGAATGGGATACAACAAATGATAAAGGGGCTAACCGTCTCTAAGCATTCTCGGAAAGCACTCATTTTCTCTGTTTTGATTGTGATGGAGAAAACTGTCTTATAGTAATGTTTATATCTAGATGTTGTTTGGATGAGTTTAATAGTTTTGAATTGTTCAAATAAAGTGTGATGATCTATTTTTGGTAGAAGATTTTGTAAGTTCTGAGAACTAAAATTAGAAACTTATTAAGATCTTAACATACTTTTTTTAGCATTATATTAACTGCAAAGTTATCACAAGAGCTGTCTTATAAGCTTAAAAATATTTATTGGATTTGTTAATTGAAAAGTTTGGCATTTATCCTATTGCTTTGGTATTCATGATATTGATTGTTTGATGTAATTTTCATTAACTGTACGCTTGTATTTCCTTTGACGAATCTCCTGATTTATATGCAGATCAAAATAGGAATTTTCCTCCTCTGAATGTCAGGTAGCATAACTCTCATATTATGACATAGCTGTTTATTATTGGTTGATTGCTTCACCTTTTAAGAAAGTTATGAACTTGTATACTCATCTCGACTCCCTCCCCTTTCTTTTTTGCAGCAAAGGTGGCTTGGCCTTCTTCTCTTGCTGGTTTTGATATTATCTTTCTTGATTCAAAGATTTTCATTTGTTGTTACCAATTACATATTATTCGCCATTACTGAGTGCCTGCTCCTTTCAGGATTATCTGGTGGAGCCATAGCCGGTATAGCGATTGCAGCAATAGTTGGAGTATTGTTATTTGCAGGTTGTGTATATGTAGTATTAAAAAGAAGGAAGAATGCACAGAAGATGCAATTACTCTCAACAGTATCTGAAGGTCAGTTGCAACAAGCTGGCCAACAATTCCTTGAATCCTTGTATTATAATCGGCATTCTAGTGTCTACATTTTCATGTTTACCTGAAACAGTTTTCATTTTATTTTACGTTGTGAATAAGTTAAAAGACTCTGGTGAAAACAAACATTCACCAAATAAAGCATTCATTTGCTCTTGAAATATTTGCAGTTTGGATGTGTACACTCAAGTTTGTTCGTTTTCTGTTTTTCCTTGATTAGATGGTGTTAAAGCACCAGATTCTGGAAGCACGCGGGAGGGAGTGTCTCCAGTTACTATAGGCATTACTGTTGACAAGTCTGTTGAGTTCTCGTATGAAGAACTTGCGAAGGCAACTGATGACTTCAGCATTGCAAATAAGATTGGTCAAGGTGGATTTGGTGCTGTCTACTATGCTGAGCTTCGAGGTGAGGTAAGTGGTTTCATTATTTGTTAATTTGCCTAGAAGAAAGTACGTGCAATTGTAGGATTAGGTTTGAAAGTCTCAGTTTTTCTACCCATATTGCAACTTATTTACAGTTTTTCTACCCACAGTGCAACTCTTTGGTTCTTATTCTTTACCCTTATACCGTGTATATCCTCAGCTGGTTGAAAGATTCCTTGACAACTAGTTTCATTCCTTTGCAGAAAGCAGCAATTAAGAAAATGGATATGCAAGCTAGTAAAGAATTTCTTGCTGAGCTGAAGGTTTTAACCCATGTTCATCACCTCAACCTGGTATTGCATTATATTCGTCCTCCATTATCACTTGTTTATCTTTTAAGAGAGTTGGTTGTGCTATTCTTTTCTCTTCAGTTCTCAGTTGTAAAATATGTTAACATTAACAATGAAATACAGCCTTGGAAATCTTTAAAGTACTTCTTTTCTTAAACTTTGTATAGCTCTTAAAAATGACTTGATCAATACCTTTCATGGTGTCTCACTCCCGAACTTGTGGAGAACCATTTTTTCTCTAGTAAAATAGCTTCTTTTTTTTTTTAGATTAGGAAGGAGCTCTGTAATGGGTAAAATCTTCTTTAGTTTGCTAATTGCTCTGTGCTTTTTGTTACAGGTGCGTCTAATAGGATTTTGTGTTGAGGGCTCTCTTTTCCTTGTATATGAATTCATCGAGAATGGAAACCTAAGTCAACATCTGCGAGGTGCGGGTATTCTAAATTCAAATGCATAGTATGATGGCTAATTTGGCATTTCAAAACAGCTTGTTATACCGTCTACTTTTCCAGGCAGGGAACCTCTCCCTTGGTCGACTAGGATACAAATAGCTCTGGATTCAGCACGAGGTCTTGAATATATCCATGAACATACTGTTCCTGTCTACATCCATCGTGATATCAAACCAGCAAATATTTTAATAGACATGAATTTCCACGCAAAGGTTGTACAACACTTTTTAGCTCTTGTAGATGAACATTAAAAAATTTGTTTCGTAATTTGAACGTGTAATTTATTTGACAGGTTGCAGATTTCGGATTGACAAAACTTACTGAAGTAGGAAGTAGTTCGCTGCCAACGGGCCGACTTGTGGGTACATTTGGTTACATGCCTCCAGAGTAAGTTTCCTAATGCATCTATATCTGTGTGTATATATATCATCTTCTCTCTGCTGATATATTTTTTCGTATTATTCAGATATGCACAATATGGAGATGTTTCTCCTAAAGTAGATGTGTATGCTTTTGGTGTTGTTATCTACGAGTTGATCTCAGCTAAGGAGGCCATAGTTAAGCAAAACGGAAATGCTGCAGACTCGAGGGGCCTCGTGGGTATGGTAAGTGTTCTCGATTCATCACAAAAATGTGCCCGTTCCCGTTTACAATATCTGCTCATTCTTGCTGTTTGTACATAGTTCGAAGAAGTTCTTAGCGAGCCGGACCCACCCGAAGCCCTGAAAACACTTATCGACCCTAGACTTGGAGATAATTACCCCCTCGACTCGGTCCTGAAGGTCAGTTTACTAGCGCGAATTACCAAAACTACCCTTGTGGTTTGACTTATTTACCAAGTGTCCATTCTTGATACAGGTGGCTCAGCTAGCCAGAGCTTGTACTCACGAAACTCCTCAGCTACGGCCAAGCATGCGCTCGATTGTGGTTGCGTTGATGACGCTCTCGTCTTCGACTGATAATTGGGATGTGGGTGCTTTCTATGGGAACCAGGGACTTGTAAATCTGATGTCTGGGAGGTAACAATCGAATTGAAATTCTTGCTGATTTGAGACGAATTGGTCAATCAGTAGATGCAAAGAAACTGTTGTATAATATGTATATTTATGTAATTTTTTTTTGTTGTAATGTAAGATGGAGGTAAAGTTTCTGGAAAGCCATAAAAAAAGTTGATAGAGATGAATTTGTATCTAAATGGAGCTGAATCTTTTTTTTTTTTTTTTTTTCATTTTGGTGTTTTATATTCTTGTAAATCGGGTGAAATTCACCGTGCAATTTAAAAAATATTAGTTATTTTAATTATACTGTATTATTATCAAAGTAATACTCTTTCCGTCCCCTATTAAACTTCACACTTTCTTATTTGGGACGTCCCACAATAAATTTCACACCCCAAATAAGGAAATAAAACACACTCACAATACCTACTTTAATTCAAAATACTCTTCTCCCATTTGTTGAAAAAGTCAATAAAGCAGTTTTTCTTAAAATCTGTGCCACCCAACCTGTGAAGTTTAATAGGGGACGGAGGGAGTATATTTTAACATGTTAAAAAATACATAAATGTATAATCCTCTTGGGCTCATATTTATGAAACATATAATAAGCATCACATGTATTTTAGTCGAATGTTTTGTCTTTTAGAGAGATCATTTACCATACAAGTGTTTTTTTAGAGATCAATTACAATATAAACTGTTTTTACTTTTTTTTTTTAAGTAAAATAATTTTTTTTACTACGAAATTGAGTACAAGGAGTACTCAATTCATACAAAAGAAAGAAAAAGAAAAAAAATAGAGATAAATTACAGCCTCTCAGCTCAATCTTTTTAACTGTAACAACAAATTAAATCGAACAATTTTTAGAATTTTTAATCCACTCGAAACACATTTCTCTATTTTATTATGCAATATAATTCTGAATTTAAACGTCATTTAATAAAAATGATGAAATAATCCCAAAGTATTTACAATTCATATATATATATATATATATTTTATAGAATTTATTTTAAAAATACTTGAGATTTTGACAAGAATGCATCCAACCAAAACAAAGAAAATGCCACATAAGTAAAACCCCCAAAACCATTAGTCTTGTTTAACGACGCCGTTTCGGTTGAGCGCCAATCAATTGTTCCCTTCTCAGTTCAGATGCCAACGAGTTTGGGGATTTCAATTAGGGCTGCGATTGGATTGAAATTGATGGAATCGCAACACTAATTATTACTCATTCACATCGAAATGGCTTCGTTGTGGGAATCTTTGCTTTTCCCTGCTAAAAATTGGGTTTCCCCTCGACGCCTCCGTAGATACGGTACGTTTTCTTCGGTGCGTAAAATTCTTTTCCTTCTTTCATTTAATGTTCGTAAAATGTATTCTGATGGAGTAGAAAAATTATGTATTACTTGATTGAATTAATGTGCCAGAAATTATTTGCTGAATTTAGTGCTGCGGAAATTGATGATTGATATGCTGGATTTGTGAGTTTTGAGCTGAATCATGAATGTTATCTGCATATATATATATATTATATAATACACCTAATTGCACTAAACCCACAAAATTATCGGCGATTTTGCACTCGTAAACCACTAAACTTATTCCGATTTAAACGTATAAGAGGTATTTTTGTAAAAAAAATAAATCAATTAACGGCAAACGGTGCAAGAAGGTGGCATATGAGACGGAGACGACATCATGAGGCTGTGTGTATGACGGAATGAAGACGCGAAAAGGTAGATGATGGAAATGATGATAAATTTTGTATATTTTTCATTCCAATTATGAAGAGTTTGAAAAAAATATCATTTTCTGAGGCACACGCGCGGTATTATATACTACCTCCGTCCCCGGTTTTATTTCATAGTTGACTTTGCACAATATTTAAGAAAAAGTGGAGTGTGTGAGTGTAAAATTAAATAATAAAAGGTGCTTTATTGACTTTTGTGGTATAAATGATTTCCCTTTTAAGGATGTGAAAAAAGAGTTGGGACGTCCCAAAAAGGAATATATGAAATAAAATCCGGGACGGAGGGAGTATATTTTTTCGAAAAAAATTGATCAAAAATTAAGTTTAGCCGTTTATGTGCCAAAATTTGATAGTCTATATGCATTAGTGACAAAAATTATAGTTTGGTGATTTAGTGCAATTATATATGTTAGTTCTCATTTGAAAGATTCAAATTGAGTTTGTGTTTCTGCCCTTATATGACATGTTTGCTTCTCTGCCAGGAAACATTTTGCATAATTACATTAAGGGCTTCAAAGAAAATGCAAAGTTAGGTTTAGAATCATCACAAGTGGAGGGTGAAACTAAGTCGTTACGAAGTCTCGAAGAAGTCGAGAAGATAATAGGTTACAATTTCAATAACCGCGCCTTACTGTATCAAGCATTCACGCATCCGTCGTATCACAGGGATTGTGTGTCATATGAACGCCTCGAGTACGTTGGCGACTCGGTGATTAATCTTTTAATCACGAGAGAACAGTTCGCCCTGTACCCGGACCTTCCCCCCGGGCTATTGTCGCCACTTCGTGCTGCCAATGTTGATACGGAGAAGCTTGCACGTGTAGCCGTCCACCATAACTTTCACGAATATATTCGTCTCAACACTCCGATACTTAGAAAACAAGTACGTATGTGATTCGTTGAGTGATTAGTTTGATTTGAGAATTCGGTGAATGATGTGGTGTTCTATTTCTCGTAAGTTTTTAGTCTCGTTTTTCCTTAATCCGAAGGTTAGAACATTTTCTATGTATCGAAGATATTTCAATGTGGTAACATTTTCATTTGGCTTCTTCATTGTCCATTATTAGTCATTTCTAAATATGTTATTTCGATTGCAGATCCAAGCTTTTATTGATGCTCTGCCTAAACATCCGTTACATTCGCATGGTTTGCTTAACGCTCCGAAAGTGCTCGCTGATGTTGTTGAATCCACCGTTGGTGCTGTTTTCGTCGACAGCAATTATTCAATCGATACAACGTGGGAGGTGAGACTACTCTTAACCGTTTCGTATGTTCTCGTTTTCCTTCTGCTGCGAAGTTACAATTTGAGTTGTGAACTACGCTTGTGGGTTGAAAATATCGTAATCGGTAGTAATATCGAGACCTTGAATTTTTTGAAATATCGATGGATATATCGATGAATTTGAAAAACTATGAAAATTTAGTAACAAACTTTTAGTACATAAATTTAACAATAGAAATAGATCAGATTTTACATTTGTGATATTAATCGATATTTATCAAAATTACCTATATCTTTTTTATATTTCTTGATATTTTTCCGATGTTTCCCTATATTCTTCGATATTTTCTCGATATTTTACTAATATTAGGCTTAAATTGTGCAAAAATACAATTGGAATTGATATTGCATATCGATATTTATCCAGATATTTTGTCTGATGGACCTCAATGCATCTTGCTCGTTAAGAGTTCGTATAATCACGTACATTATCATTGATGACTAACATTATCATTTCCGGGTTGTTTGCAGATAGCAAGTGGTCTACTGAAACCCATAATCACCCCCGAAATGCTAGAGAAAAATCCGGTGAAGAAGCTATTCGAGATATGCCAAAAATACAAGCTCAAGGTCAAGCTCGTGGATGTATGGGCAGAAGAACGAACGTACAAAGTTTACGTCAACAATCACCTCAGAGGAAAAGGGGTGTGCCGCGAAAAGAAGGAAATCGCGTTGAACAGAGCAGCAAACGATGCGTACAAGGAAGTTTTACGAAGGACGAGTTAGAAGAACTCAAAGTAAGATTGCTAGCAACTATTTTTAAAGCTTAAAGAATCCATTTTTGTTGTTTATTGCATATTATTTTTCTAGAGAAGATGAAGATGCTGAAATCTGTATGTCCAGATCAAAGGTTGTTATTCTGGTTATAATTGTCCTTACAAGTCCTCAAAGGGATTTGTTGAATAGTTTGTAACTCTTTCATTTTTCTTCTGTCCTTTAGTTATGGGGAAATTGTACTTTTAGTTCTATAAGAATGTTCTAAAAATACTTTTGGTTCCATATTTCAAAAATAGTCTTGGTCCCTATGGTTAAAATCTTAACATTTCAGGTCCCAAAATTTGTCCAAAAATTGCAAAATTGGTTATTTTATTTGATGGTTGGGAATTTGGATCTTTTTTTTTTTTTTACATAAATTGGGACTACTTTTGAGCATTGGACTAAAAGTGTTTTGAGAATATTCATATGGGATTAAAAGTATAATTTTTCCATTTAGTTACATTTGTTTCTTTTATATAGGAGTACTTATTTATTAATCCCTCTTGATTTTAATTTGTTTTTGTAAGTGCACAAATTATTATGTGAGGCATTTTATCAAAGTACTCCTCCGTCCACAGAAAATAGTTTTTCTTTTCTGTATGTGGTTTAATGCAATATGCCGGAGAGTATTGCGAGGTATTTTGAGGTTCGATTTTTTAATAAAATGATTGTTTATTTAAAAACGGACCTTACAACATCTCGTAATACCCTCCAACATATCGCACTAAACCAAGTACAGAAAACATAACTAATTTTGTCTGATTGACATGAAAGGATGAAAGGTTCTATGTTTAGACAAAGTATAGAGTGAAACTGGTTTATACATGAATTATTGAAGGACATTAGTTGTTTTTACTGAAAAGTATTAGTTGATTTTACTGAAGAGTATTACTGATTTTACTCTTTAGTGTAAATCAGTAATACTCTTCAGTAAAATCAACTAACACTTTTCAGTGGAAACAACTAATACCCTTCAGTAATTCATGTATAAACCAGTTTCACTCTATACATACTCTTATAAGACAAAGTATAGAGTGAAACTGGTTTATACATAAATCTCTGAAGAGTATTAGTTGTTTTCATTGAAGAGTATTAATTGTATTTACTGAAGAGTATTATTGATTTACACTAAAGAGTCTTAGTTGTTCGATGAAAATGAACTAAGACTCTTTAGTGTAAACTAGTAATACTCTTCAGTAAAAACAACTAATACTCTTCAGTAAAAATAAGTAATACCCTTCAGTGATTCATATATAAATCAATTTCACTCTAATACATACTCAAATTATAAATAAGAAAAACATCTAACATGGAAACAAATCTAATCTAGAATGGAATATAAATTATATAATCTAATAATTATGTACATAACCCGCTGGATTTAAGGCTTAATTCTAGGCTAGTACTAATTAGTTGATATATATATTGCTCGTACTTGATTTTAATTTATGACGGTTCTAAACTTTGATTTTATTTTATTTTTTTTTTTGATAAAAAGGAGTAGTAGGAAAAAAGAAAAAAAACTCAAGTCTCTATCCATATTTATGATAACATGTGACACCTAAGTTTGTGGCTACATATAAATATAAGAGTTGCGCCGACCTATTATTTTAAACAGGACAAAATATTTTCTCTTTTTAAATAAACCTACATAATGAAAAAATTCCCATTACTAAAGTCAACTCACAAAAATAAATATCAAACAAATATAGTTCGTGTATATATATATATCTTAATCTTTGTCTTCGTTTAATATAATATATAAAGATTAATTACAAATTTAAAGTAGTTTACTATGTGGTAAAACATAATTCAAAATTCATAGTCTCAATTGCTATATCCGTAAATCTTAATCTCGATAATACTAAATCTAACTAAAATATAATTGCATATTAAATCTTAATAAAATCTGTTTCATAATAAATCTATCATGAATATTTGAATCATATTAATCAAACTAAATAAAATTACAAATTTGCACTTGGATTTTAAACTTAATTTTAATTTCAATTTTGATTTTTTTTTAAACACACACTAACACACAGAACATAATTTTTTTTAATTATAGTATTACTAATTACTTTTTAGGTATTATTGATTCTTGTTGGAGTTTTTTTTTTTTTTTCCAAAATTTAAGTGCATGATATGCACTCAAATGCAAACTGGTCATTTAAAATACTTAATTTAAAGAAATAATAATAAAAGACAAAGTATAGAGTGAAACTGGTTTATACATGAATCACCGAAGGGTATTAGTTGTTTTCATTGAAGAGTTTTAGTTATATTTACTAAAAAATATTACTGATTTACACTAAAGAGTCTTAGTTGTTCGGTGAAAATGAACTAAGGGCATCTCCAGCAGCTGCACTACTCTTCCGTCAATTTTGCACTACTCTATTATAGTGTCAGCAAAAAATCTCCAGCTGTTTACACTACTTTTTACACTAAAATAGAATATTCCATTAAGATTCATTACTTTAATTATTATTTTTATTTATTCCATAATAAGTTATATTATAATTCATTTGAATGTTAGTAATATAATAAATTTAATTAAAAATAATCTTCACTCATCATAATATTACAATAAAAATTCAAATTACAAAGAAAATAAATAATGCATACGAAATTAAAATTACAATAAAAATAGAAATGCAAACTAATCCACACACATTATTCCTTATTGGAATATTCTTCCCACAAATGATCAATTAGTGCATTCCGAAGTGCGAAATGAGTCTCATTGTCTTTTTATGCAGTTTTATCCATTTCTAGTACTTTAATATAATTGTACCCGTATTGTAATATTTGAATCGCTTTATTAATATGTATTTTTAGTTGACATTATTTTTTAATTGATGCCTAGCATTTTAATTCATTGCATGTTGTTTTTAATTGCTCTAATTTTTCTTAATTAACTATACAATACAAATTTATTTTAGTTGATATAAAAAATTGGATTAGTTAAATAAATAATGAATTACCTAGATACAAAACTATAAATATATTGAATATTATTAATATATATATATATATATATATATATATATATATATATATATATATATATAAACTAAAACAAAACTAAAAAAAAAAAAAAAAAGAGAAATTGTGGCGTCCCAAATAGTGGAACGCCACAAATGGCGTCAAATGGCCGAAGACAGCGTCCACGCTATTGTAGCGTCCAAAATGGAGTCACTGCTGGAGGCATTAATATGCCCTATCACACCAATTTGATGCACTGCTAGGCATGCTCTAAGACTCTTCAGTGTAAATTAATAATACTCTTCAGTGAAAACAACTAATACCCTTCAATAATTCATATATAAACCAATTTCACCCTATACATAATCATAATACAAATTTTATTACTATAATTATTTAATTAGATACTTTACCAATAAGGAAAAAATAAAGCCGCTAAAACTCAATCTCTCTCTCCCCTTATATATACGTATATATCCATCATCTACCCAATCTTTTCTCATATATCTTACTTATCACCAAACCCTTCTTATATATATATATATATAAAACTTACTTATCACCAAACCCTTCTTCTTTTATATATATATATAAAGAAAAAACTCACACCACCATGAAAATAGAAGACCACCAAAACCTTCTTTCAACCCGAATCACGGCCATGAAAATCCAAGACCAACCCGATGATCCAAACCACGAAGAAGAAGAAAACCTCAAACGGGTCGAGGATATCCGAAACATAACCGGGTACGAATTCCGTGACCCGAATTCTTTGCAAAAAGCCTTCACACACCACACGTACGAAGAGGGCTGCCCGTCTTTCGAGCGGTTCGAATATCTCGGCGACTCTTTCTTGAATCTGAAGATCGGGCAGGAGCTCTTCGTGGCCTACCCGGATTTCGACCCGGGTAAGCTGACCAAACTCCGGGCCGTCAATGTGGATACGGAGAAACTTGCTAGGGTGGCGTTGAAACATGGCCTATACAAGTTTTTAAGGCACAATATACCCTTACTTGACTCACAAGTAACTCTACTTTGACCTATATTTTTCTTTTTTTTATTTATTTATTTATGAGTATGTATATAGTGAAATTGATTTACATATAATCATTGAAGGGTATTAGTTGTTTTTACTGAAGAGTATTAGTTGTTTTTACTGAAGAGTATTACTGGTTTACACTAAAGAGTCTTAGTTCATTTTCACGAACAACTAAAACTCTTTAGTGTAAATCAGTAATACTCTTCAATGAAAACTATTAATACCCTTTAATGATTTATGTATACACCAGTTTCACCCTATACTTTGTCTTTATTTATTTAGTGTTATTATATTACCTCCGTCCCTGAAAATTGGTCCTGTTTTTTTTTTCCACGTGATTTTATGTGATGTTGGAAGGTATTACGGGGTATTCTGAGGTTCGTGTTTTGAATAAGATAAAAAAAAAAGACATCGGAAAATTTTGTAACATCCTCCGAAAAAAAAAAAAATCAGGACCAATTTTCAAGGACGGAGTATTATATTTGACAATTTGGAAAAAAAAAAAAGGCGTGGTTGTTGCGTTGGATTCATATTCTAAAGTCAAATTTAAATAAATTGGAGAAAATTTGAAATTAAATTGTGAGTAAGTTAGGAGAAGGGTAAGTTTAATGTGAAACTTGTTCATAAACTTTATTTATTTATTTACTTAGTTTTATATTATACTAAAAATTGGTCCTTTTTTTCCGCGTTGTTTAATATAATATGTCTGAAAGTATTATGGGGTTTTCTAAGGTTCGTTTTTTGGATTAAATGATCGTTAATGGAAAGTTCGTTTCGCATATTTCCGATAACGGTCATTTTATTAAAAAAACAGATCTCAAAAAATTATGTAATACTCTCCGACATATCGCATTAAACTAAGTAAAAAAAAAAAAAGATCAACTGAGTATTATATTTGACAATTTGGACAAAAGAAGGCGTGGTTGTTGCGTTGGATTAATATACCAAAGTCAAATTTAATAAATTGGAGAAAAATCGAAATTAAATTGTGAATAAGTTAGGGAAAGGGTAGGTCTCGAAACTTAATTAGGTCATATATTAGAATTGACCAGTTGAAATAGGTTTAGGAATTATAATTGATTTTTTTGCTTTCATAGAAAATTTGCCGTTTGATTTTTTATAAGTTTTTATAGAGACTAATTAAGGAGCATTTATTATTTATTAATATTCAAAATTATGATTAATGTTATTTATTCTACATATATATTGAATTGGTTAATACATGTTAATTTTCTGTTATTATATACTTGAACTTAAATTTTGTTAGGTTTGTTACTGTTTTTAGTAGAACTATTGTTGTCATTAAATCCCAAAACTAATTTACATTATATCTCATTCTCACATGCATCTGGTGTCATTTAACAGTTGAAATTGTTTACACTGAAAAGTGTAGGTTGATCATACTAAAAAGTGTGGTTAAATTACACTAAAAAGCTTATACTTAAAATCGATTTTCAGTGTAAACTTTTCAATATAATATAACCACATTTTTCATTGTAATCAAATCATAATTTTCAGTGTAAACAATTTCAACTATTGAGTGAGTGCGCTATACACCAAGTGCACAAGAGAGTTACTCATACATTATATATACACATACACACTGTGGTGCACCCACATAACTGTTGAAGTTATTTACAGCAAGGATGCAAAAATCGAAAATCGGTATCGGGCGTTTTCTGGCCTCCGGGCCTAGGCGCCGCCTAGATATATTTTTTTTGTAATTTTTTTCATATTTTTGGTATAATATGGCCGTCTAGGACCACCTGGGGCCGCCTAGGAACGCCTAAATCCGCCTAAATTCGAACCGTCTAGGCGCCGCCTAGGGCCGCTTAGGCCCGAAAACGCCTAGAAGAGGCGATTTTGCAGAAATCGGGTAGGGAGGAGCCCGCCTAGCCCGATTTCTGCAACACTGGTTTACAGTGAAAAGTATAGGTTGATTATACTGAAAACGGTTTTCAGTGTAATTTGACCAAACTTTCCAGTGTAATTAAATCATCTTTCTCAGTGTAAACAATTTTAATTGTTGAGTGGATGTATCATACACCAAGTGCACAGAAGAATTACTCATATAATACTGTATGGATTGCAGATTGAAAGATTTGAAGAAGCAATAAAGGAATATCCATTGCATTCATCAGGATTAGTTAAAGCACCAAAGGTGCTTGCAGACATAACCGAGTCCTTGATTGGAGCCATTTTTGTTGATTCCAACTTCTCCATTGACGAAACATGGAAGGTATTTAATCAAATAATTTAATTTATAGTCGGGCTTGTATGCACCAGATCCACAATACAATCTAAATGTATCTTTCAATAGTTAGGTTGTTTACACTGAACAGTTAGGGTTGTCTGACCTAACTATTCAGTGTAAATAATTTCGCCTGTTCAGTAAAAATAACACTATCTGTTTAAAAATACTGAATTGCACAGTGCACATGAAACTTACTCTTTAATTTAAGTATTCATACATATAACTTTATCCATTTATTACTTTGGTCTGAACTGTTTCCACTTAAAATTTAAAATATCGTCCTGAAAATTTATTATATTGACTTTTTCAAATTAAATTTGTAAATTTACCCTAAAAAACTTATCCGTTGCCTCGCTGAACCAAAAAGTGAACAAAAACAAGAAGAAAAAGTCAAATAAAAAAAATGTCAACGGTTCGGACAAAAAAAAGGGAAAATTGCAAATTTCGTCCCGTGAGAATTTTTCAATGACAATTTTGGTCCCACGTTCTTTTTTCGTCCCATTTTTTGCAAATTTGGTCCTGTCCGTTAATTTTTGGGACTAAAACCGCAATTTATACATTTATTTGGAACCAAAACTACACTTTTCTTGAGAACTGTCGAATAAAACTATGGGACCAAAAATGTCGAAAACATGACCATTCTTGCAGACCACCTATTCTCATGGGACCAAAAATGCAATTTACCCCAAAAAAATAAAAAAAAATCTATTGACCTACTTTTTTTTTAATTAATGAGATTCGTCGCATGTATAATTACAGGTAGTGAAGAATTTGTTGAAACCTATAATCACACAGGAAAATTTACCAGTACATCCCGTGACACTTTTGCATGAATTGTGTGACAAGAAAAGGTTGCCATTGATGTCTAGAGACTCGTGGGATAAAACGGGAGAGTATGAGTACGTGGTGGACAAGAAATATATTGGCAAGGCAAAATGTAGTGATAAGAAGTCTATTGCTAAAAATAGGGCAGCATTCGTTGTGTACAATCAAGTTTTGGAAAAACTTGATGACATTTGTAGGGATCATAATATTGATTGAATTAATACTCCCTCCGTTCCAGCATTATTCGCACTTTTACTGTTTTCTCGTGTTTTAGCGAGCGAGTTTTTTTATTAGTATTTAAAATGATAAAGTAATTTTTAAGTCATTTTATAATAGAGGAGAGATAGATCTATCAAACTCTGCCTTAAAAGTTACTTTATCATTTCAAATACTAATAAACAACTCGCTCGCTAAAACACGAAAATAAAGTTAGTGTGCAAATAATGCTGGGACGGAAGGAGTATTAGTTGCAATTTTAAAAATGAGCATGCCCCGTAGGTTAATTCTATTTAGGGTTGAAAATTAAATTAGGCTATTCGATACTTGATTCTAGACAGGGGCAGATTTTGTAGAATTGTTTTTTTTAAAATATTCTTGCATTTATGAAATTTTGTCATTTCGTCTCCCTTATAATAATTTTTATTACCTCTTCTCCTATTACATTTCCTAGATCGTTTGTTAAAAGTTATGTTCTGAATAGTCTAACACTCGATTAGAACTCGAGCTCAATAACTAAATATAAATAAAACAAGTGTAAAAATATCGAACTATTTGATTCTATAAGTTATCAAACAAGCTCAAACATGAATAGAGCATGTCCCGTAGGTTAATTCTATTTAGGGTTGAAAATTAAATTAGGCTATTTGATACTTGATTCTAGACAGGGACAGATTTTGCAGAATTGTTTTTTTAAATATTCTTGCATTTATGAAATTTTGTCATTTTGTTCCCCTGATAATAATATTTATTACTTCCTCTCCTATTACATTTTGCCCCCTTGAGACAAATTTCTGGATCCGTCCCTGATCCTAGATCGTTTGTTAAAAGCTATGTTCTGAATAGTCTAACACTCGACTAGAACTCGAGCTCAATAACTAAATATAAATAAAACAAGTGTAAAAATGTTGAACTATTCAATTCTATAAGTTATCAATCAAGCTCAAACATGAATATCAAAGTTCGATAACATTTCAAACAACCTTGAACATCTGTGTATTTGACTCAGCTTGACTCATTTACAACCCTAACTCTATTGAATCCTTGATAGTAGATATATGTATTTGTTTACTTATTAAAGTCGAGTTTCAATCACACTCAACTATATATTTATATCAATTTTTTAAAGCCTCGTGACTAATATTTTTTCTAAAATATTAAGTATTAATTCACATGAATTTAGGAATATTTATCACATATATACATGAAGTTAATTGTTTATCATGTGCTTGTATGTCATAATAAGAATATCTACTTAATATTAATATGTAAGACTAAAATAATTTGTATAAAACAGGTTGGTTGTACAATAGATTTAAATAAAATGTATTTTCCCATTCTCATTTACTTACAAATCTGAAATATTGTTTTTATACTTTTAATTACTTAATGAATTTAATCGTCTCACCAGATGTGGGTGTGAAGTTATAACTTAAAAATTACTCGATAAAGAATTGTACAATAGGGTTTATTTGAAAGAATATAACTTTAAAAATATAATCTCATTTAACTTAGAACCATCAAAATGCATTCCTCTTGGCTGCGTTGATTCCGCGGTTTAAATGAGTTTGTGAAGTCACGATCTTAAAATCCTTAGATATAATTTTTTTAATAAATAGTAAAAATATGTATTTGTTCTGATATTTTGGTAGAACAAAATTTTATTTTATGTCCATATTTTTTTAATGTATTGTGGTGAAAAATGTATTCTGTCAGTGCAAAGTGATTTGTATTGAGAATATTACATTGAAAATTAATACTCCCTCCGTCCAATATTAGTAGGCTTTTTTTTTGGGCAGTTATTTTTTGTCATAAGTTAGAGGGTATTATGAGGTATTGTGAGGTTTATTTATCAATAAAGTTATTGTTTATGGAAAATATAAGTATCATATTTTCCATAAACAATACTCCCTCCGTCCCCTAATAACTTTCATACTTTCCTTTTTGGGACATCCCACAATAACTTTCACACCCAAAATATGGAAATAAAACATTCTCACAATACCTACTTTAATTCAAAATACTCTTCATTCATTGGCTGAAAAAGTCAATAAAGCAGTTTTTCTTAAAATTTGTGTCACCGCCCCTATGAAAGTTAAGAGGGGACGAAGGGAGTAATTTTATTGATAAATAAACCTCACAATACCTCATAATGTCCTCCAACTTATGACAAAAAATAAATGCCCAAAAAGTAGACCTACTAATATTGGACGGAAGGAGTAATATTTTTCAATAAAAACATCAACTGTTACACCAACCACCAAATGCACAAAAAGACTTGCTCTAGATTTATAGATATTTTAAATGTAGATTGAATATAATATGTGAAAACTAAATTTTATATCTTTAACATAAATAAGATAGGAGTTGTAAAATTCTAATCTCATCCGAATGAATTTCAAAACAAATGAGACCAATGAGACCTTAAAATCATTAACCGTACGTTACTGGCTTTTCATTTCTCTTGTAAAATTTAACCACAATAAACATCAACAATTAATTTCTAAGATAGTTGATTGCACCTTCACTCCATACTTTTCAGTCAACAAATCTAGAGGAAAAAACCAAAAACAAAAAAATCTCCCAGATCCAGCCCTATTGACACTAATATATAGCTAATGATTTCTGGGTAATGACTGAATCTTTTCCCATTCCCAGAAACCACAATCCAGCCATGATTCATCTCAGCAATTATCAACAATCTGGGACATGATATTCACCCTCTTAAATATTCCAATAGCGAATACTAAAACCAAAAATAAATAAAAAAAAAAAAAAACAGTGAGTTTCCAACTTATACACACAACAATTTGCGACAGAAGGCGTGGAGACAGGGTATATCGGGAGTGGGCGTAGAATCCTGATTCGGCCAGAAGAGTCCGTCTTTTAAGCGGAAGCTTCTGGAGGATGCCATGCCACGTATAGCTTCTGCTTCGTGAGCCTGCTGACAACAGCATGCCGTGTCGTATAATGAACACTCATCGTCACGGGTTGTTATCTTTCTTTCATCTCAGTTCTGGTTGCGTCAACGAGCGACAACCTTGTTAAGTAGAAACCTAATCCGACAGTTATGATCTTCTCAATCAACTTGCAATCTTGTTCGTCAAACTATAAAATGATCGTGTCTAGGGCGGGATAATATATAGCCACACGTGACAGCACAAACCAGATATCTGAGCGAAGAGTAACCCATCAAAATATTCAAACAACACATCAGCCGTTGTAGTGAAGCTTGTGATTCTGGGATCCTTGACCTTGCTGGGGTGGTTGTTGCTGCTGGGAATTTTGTAAGTTTAGTGGTTGTGAGTTGTAGTGCGCAAATGGCTGTGAATATAGGGGATTCATCTGCAAACATATCGAGCAAGATACTTCAGTAATCAACTCCAGGTGTAAACGAAATGATTGATGGGGTGGGACCCAGATTACAGACGACGAATTCTACAAGGATATAGGGTGAAAATATTTTTTCAGGACTGTAACTTAAAGGGGGTAGCAAAATGAAGACCATAACTTTTCTGGCTGGCAAAATGAGGACAATAACTTTAAAATGTGGCAAATTGAGGACAAACCAGCTTGAATTAATGCAAATTGGGATAATTGGCCCGATTTGGGGTAGAATTCGGGTCCAAATCGGACCAATTTAGCCTTTATTTGTAAAATTTTAAATTTTACGGTCCTTAAATTATCAATCTAAAAAGTCACAGTCCTCATTTTGCCCATCTGAAAAGTTACGGTCCATTTTGCCACCCGCCTTAAGTTACGGTCCTGAAAAAATAATTTTCCCCAAATCCTTTCAAGAATTTTCAGGTATTCACTTTCACCAAATACATCCACCAATGAAATGAAAAACAAAACACGAAAAACAAAGAAAAAAAACCTGTGTCTGAAGAGCATTGGCATTGGCCAAACCGAAGTGGTTCTGAGAAGCATCATCGTGAGATTGATCATCGAATGCCGCCTGTGTAAATAAGCCTTGCGAACCATGGGCCATGTACTCCTGGAAAAAATAAAGGTGTTACAGACACAGTCAATCAAATCAAACAATGTAATCCAATAATCAAATCAAATATCAAGCTCCCTGTTCAAACCTGAGACATGTAATCATTTCCCGGAGCAAAACGAGGATATCCCGCTTGAGAGTTCTGGTTTAGGTAGCTCCCAGGAAATCCTCCTTGGGCCCCATAGTCAACAGCATACCCACTCTGAGAAGCCTGCATAGTTACATAAATTGATGTGAGACTGTCATCACTACAACAAGTACAAGAAACATTAATCAATAAAATTAATGAGACAATTGACCTGAGTTGAGAATTCAGCAACGTTATAAGGGATATGTGATCCCTGACTTTTAAAATCATCGCTCAAGAACTCCTGCAGCATAATCATGAAGAAAATTATTCAAACATATAACAAAGAATCAACAGCTTCAATGCTAGATAAATTACCTGAGACATGCCACCCATAGAAAAACCATCCCTGTACGTTTGGCTCGGTCCTTGACCTGTCACCTGTATTTCGCGAAATAAATATTTTAGGTTTTAATCAAATCTATTCCACAGAATATGATTAGCGAGCACGAGAAAGCATATTAAGGTTTTAATGGTACTAACATTAGAAACATAACCAGGTTGAGACAGTGGGCCAGCCACATTTGGCTGGCTACTAGCATTCTCCATAGATGGGAAATTGAAGTTAGGTGGGAGACTTCCAATGGGGGGGTGTCCTCCTTGCTGATGTGGCAGATGACTACCAATTGGTGCACTAGAATTTCCACGACCAGCACCAAATCCTCGGTTTCCAGGTTGTGGAATTTGCGGTACTGCCCCAACAGGTCCATGCACAGCACTATGAGTGGGAATGGCATATGGCTGCGTTGGAGGTCCTCCATGGTATGGGGGAAGGGGTACCCGAGGCATTCCATAACCAGAAGGGTGAATACCGGGTTTATGAGCACCATTAGGTGGCCCAGGAGGCATGTAACCACCTGCTTGAAGAATATAACTTATTATCCTCTCGAGTATGGAACAAATATTTCCCCTTAATATAAATTTATTTTGTTAAATATAATGTCGCAGAATCGTTGAGTTGCAAGCACCTCAAGTTAAGTTCATGACTAAGGGGGTATTTACAAACACAACTAAAAGGCTAGAAGCACTTATTTTTAAAGTTGCGCTCTCACAGCTTTTGCTTCTGAGCAGTAGTTTTAAGGTGTGAGTAAAGTTTGCAAACACAAACTAAGTCAGATAACTTGGACATCATTTATAAATGAAAACTAGCAGGAATGACATACCTCTTGAGCGAGGGCCTCTCCTATCAGAATTTGGGCTTGAACCCACAGATCCAAAAGTGTCAGTGGGAACAATTCCTGGTCCACCACCATAGTAAAGTCTTCTCTCATTGTAAATCTGAGACACAACAGCATAACCAATGTCAAAGCGCCCCCTTCATATATATAATGTTTGCATAGAGAAAACTGGAAAACATTAGTAACATATTTGAGTTACCAGCTGTTATACCTTTTTGGGCTTCTGAAACTGAACCATACTCTGCTTTAGATTATTCAGAGGCCCTTCAACCAAGCACTCGTGTTCCTAGTGTACCAAAAGCCAAGCAGAGAATATTACATGAGATTGCGATAGAATTGTGCCCAAAAGAATACATGGACGCAATCACAAACTAACTACATAGATGTCACAGCTTAAAGGAACTACTCGTATCAATCACATCATTAAAACCAACACATGTTTTAGCATAATGGCAACAATGAGAAACAAAAAATAGTACAAGCAAATACCTTGTAGTGCGTTAATAAACCATTCCACAATGGCTGCTTGCTAAGAACTTTAGGATTTCCCAATATAACAATACCATAACGAGCACGTGTCAGAGCAACATTAAGCCGGCGTGGATCATTGAGGAAACCAATGCCCTAGCAGACATAGATGAGATTAAACTAGAGTTGACAATAATACAGCTGTAAATTTTGCAGAAACAATTTACAAACACACCTTAAGATTAATATTAGTCAACAAAAAACTTACTGGATCTCAAAACGATTCAGGAGATTTAAAAAATAAAAAAAAAAATTGCAAGAACGTAAATGATCCTATGCAGGATTTTTGCAGAGTAATTTAACTGCAGGAAATATTATATGGTAATTATCCATGATCAGGGTGAAACTTGGCATGAGCAAAATGGAAGTGTGTGCTTATGATCACCAGATTATGGTATAGCAATTATCAAGGTGTCGTATTTACAAATAAAAATACATATAGGAACAAAATTTGCTATATATCCTAGTGAGTGTGTGGTTCACCCCATACTGCTGTAATTCTCAAGGCCCAAAAGTAGGAAAATGGCACAAGCACTGTGGCCATTGGGTGCACACATAGGATGAATAATGGAATAAAGCACAAGAATAACCAGGTGGCTTAGCCCACCTGGCCACTGGGTTCCTCACTTTAGTGAGTGACCCAGGTTCGATTCCTTTGGGAACGAATTAAGGGAGTTATAAGGTGGCTTGGAGAATTTTGGAATATTTGGGGGTTTGGTGAACTAACTACTAACAATTACTCCCTCCGTCCACGAAAATTTTACCCGGTTACTGTTGAGCACAGTTTTTAATGAAAAATGATATTTTATTGAAAAAGTGAATAAAGTAGATAAAGTAAGAGTATTGTGGTGGGTATTGTGGGACCCATTTTTTGTTTGTGAGTGTAGTTTATTTCCAAAAAAGGAATGGGTAAAAATTTGGTGGACGGACCAAAAAGGAAAGCGGGTAAAAATTTGGTGGACGGAGGGAGTAACATTTACCGATCAAAAAAAAAAAACACAAGAATAATTGCAACATTACAAAACATATCAGTAATGCAAAATCCATACCACAATCAGGACATATTGAAATGAAATTGTGCTGCAGCAAGTATAATGTGACAAATGGATAGAAAACTCACTTGATGTTCATTACTCCTCACACAAGACAATATTATATAGTCTTTTTCCCTGCCCTGGAATGAGTCTACACTCGCTACCTGAGAAGCAGAAATGTCAATTCATCTTCTACCTTTGGAAATTTTATAATTCATTACAATCAAGATTTACCTCAATTTCCTTGTATAATTGTTGCCGCAGAGAACCATTTCGAGACATGTAATTTACAATGTATGCTCGCTGTCCTTCATAGGGTGTTATAACACCAATCTGACCAATGCCAACATACAAAAATCATTTCAGAAGAACAAAGGGTAGGAATGGACAAAGCAGCAAACCAAAATATAGAGAAGCTTATGAGAACCTGACTGGGAACAACGCCACTTTTCAAAAATGTGGTCACTATTTTCTCAACATTTGCAGCCTCAGTCCTATTTAGGTATGACGTTCCACTAGCACTGATCTCCTCTTGTCCCATCTAAATAAGTTATCAAATCTTTCAGAAACTAGAAGGTAAGAGGAAAAAAGGAGAACGGAGAAAAAATAAATTATGCTTCTAATCAAATCTCTTAGTAAACTTTATTATACAAAACATAACTACATGACATTTACAAGATTATTAAGTAATTAAGGCAGGCAGAACGCCATCCCATTTTGTTTCAGCAGTAACAATATCATAAACCACCAAGATTCTTCCTCAATAAAGAGACCCACAATCACTCCCTTGTTTCAAATATGAGATGCAAATGTCTTTAGACATCATATAATGCAATCTAACATACCTGAACATAGAAAAACATGGGACGGTTTGGCACTGGCCAAGGGAAATCAATGCCAGGTGATTGCCTTTCATTTATTGTCACTCCATTTTGAAGTGTACCTTCGTAAAAACTGTTAGATGGAAACTCCGAAAGAGCAGGATGCATCCTATATTGAACCTGGAAAGACAGCCAAATATTTATCTATTACGAATATGCAGAGAGCAATATCAAAAGAAAACTAGGAATACATGCCACTGTAGTGAGACATGTGTAGCTCAAATGTTCATCTTATGCATGCATCTTATTCATCAATTACTCAAGTGCATATAATATTAGCCACTGTCTGGCATGAAAAAACATTTGAAAAACCATGACAAATTTCATAGTTTATTCTTCATAAAGGACTACAGGACAGCAAAAAAATCCTGTTGCAAGATATCTGTCTTTTTTTTTTTTTTTTTTTTGCAAGATATATGAAATTTGTCTCTCTCTTCCTAGGTTTTGGGGATTGTGGGAGGAGAAAGGAGAGGTGTTACAGTATAGACATGCTATATTGTCTTCCCATAATTAATTTCAGATGAGTGAATAAAAGAGTTAATAAACAATGCTTCATCAAAATGGAGGCGCAAGTGCTAAACAGTATGCATAAAAATTACCTGCAATCTAATTGGTTTGACACCAAGAACCACAAGTCGTTCAAACAGAGATTGGGCTAGACCAGCCCGAGCAGCTTTCTTGCACATAATGACAGGACCAAGCTGGCAGTGATCTCCCACAAGAACAACCTGCAACAATCTTGTCAATACCTCCTTCATATACACTAAAGCTAACTCCGTCAATTACCTGTTTCACTCCGAGAACCAATGGAATAAGACACTCAGGTTCATTTGCTTGAGTTGATTCATCTATAAGGACCTACATACGATATTGAAAATGGGTCAAGATGGTGAACTGTACCACACCCCAAATCATAAAAATAATATGCATCAATAACAGGTTACAGGACTATCAGTTTGGAACTGCCACTTTTACCTGACGGAATCTAAAATTTGCTAACCGAGGATCCCCAGCCCCAACGCATGTACAACAGATAACATCAGCACTCTGAGATATCTCCCTTTCAGTTGCTCGCTTGAGTGCTTTATATTTTTTTTCATCGCTGCTGGATAATTCCCCTGTAAATTTATAGTTGACAAGGCACATTCATGTTAAAGAAACAATGCTGAACAAGACTACAACTTCAGCATTTCGTATGCAAAGCTGATAATACAAATAAATTACAGTAAATCAGTGAATCAATGCCCCTCATTCAGATGAGAAATAGGGATAAAAGAAAAGACACTTGAAGCCAATCTGTACATCCTCTGTCCCATTTGAGACAGATTTGAAAATAAGGAATAACAAATCCACCCACACCTATTAAAGAATCCCACTCATTGTTTTGCAAATTAATTGATATTAATCATTAGTTATTATGTGAAATTAAAAAAAGTGCAATATAATTAATTATGCAAAATTAAAACAAGTGTGAAATTAGTTAAAATGATAACACCATCATTTTACAGCAGGAGCATGCTAAATTTAAATGCTTTAGATCAAATGTTGAAATATAAACCAAACACAGGGATGCATGAAGCATTGAAAAAGCACGGCCAGTACACATATTAACACACCTTGTTCATCTTTCAGCTGCTGCAACTTGTGAAGTTCACTCTTTTCAGATGTATCAAGATGTCTAACCTGTGAATCGGGAGAAATAAATGAACAAGGTCAAAGGCGCCAACTCCAGTCACATGATACGTGACTAATTTTTTTTTTTCCTCAATTCTCTGTGGAATTCCACAAGTAACCAACCTGATAGTGCAAGGTTAAATGTTCGACAGGGGAACTAACGGCTTCCCTAGATTTTGCACAAAGCCTGACAACCTAATCATTAAAAAATAAAATAAGCTTATTATTAGAAAATGAACAAATAAATCAAGATGCTAAGAAAACGACATAAATACCAAAATTACACTGTAAAGGAAGCCAGTTGATATTTTTTTAACTCTAAAAAATTCATCATTTCTTAATTATGGGAGGAGGATCATGTGATGTAACTAAATCAGCATCAAACAACTAAAGCCGTCGAGTGAACCTCCATTTCAAGTTTCATGAATTATATTGAGCAAACGAATCAAGATATATTTTTGTATCAACATGAAAACATTTGAACAAGGAATTAATCACTAAAAGTATCAATATCCAGACCTTTAACCCGGTGGCACTAATCTTTTCAGCTAGCTGATCAACAGCCACATTACTTGGAGCACAGACTAAAACCTGAATGAAAAACCAATATGTCAAACAAAACCAAAAGCTATGGACAAACAAAAGTAGTATCTTCTCCAGAAGTGTAAACTAGAAGTAAACCGACCTGTCCCTGGCCCTGCTTTGCCATATGATACACAATTGCAGCGGATGTCACCGTTTTACCAGTTCCGGGTGGACCTTGAATTAGACTTATAGGCTTTTGTAGAACACTTTTAACAGCAAACACCTACAACCATTGGCAAATTATAACAAAGGAAGAGTGTAAAAAAGGAAAACACAACATAATTCAAATCTTTAACTGATCATGTGTGGAAAAATTCCAGATAATTTGATTGTGTCTTCACTCCCGGCTAAATGGAGTAAAGAGATAAAACTATATGATTAACATTTTTACGATACAATAGTAAGATTTTTCCAAGAGCATATACATGTTGACTTTAATTTAGATTTTATTTAAGGTTAACTAACTGAATAGGTTAATATCATTGTTCCCAAGAAACAGAAACTTAATGTGCATTTAGTTAAAGACCTGGAACAAAAATGAGGAAATATATCTTAACCAAAAGAACCCAACTATATAAGATGTTGCATTAAGATCACATGGATTTGGGGACCCTACCTGAGATGCATTAAGTTCCGGAAGTCCCGGTGCACCAAATCTGCGAGGCAAAGCATTACGAACCATCTGCATTTCAACCTCGTGGCCAAGTAGATGATGATAAATGTACCTGTGTATGCGACAATCAGATAAAGGAGAAGAAAAAAGTCCAACAAAGCCAACAAATATGCACCCCCAGTGAAATAGCTACTAGATTTAGATAAATTAAATCCACAAAGAAGAACTTAGTGCATCAAATGGTAAACAACAAGAATATTGAAAGAGGAGAACAGAAGCACAGCACTAGGTGCCACGTAACACATCAAGAAAAAAGTTCACCTACCCACTAACACTTGTTTCATCAACCGCAAAAGTTTTCATAGCCCCCTGCATCCGATCAAAACTCGTGCTTTTCCAAACAAAGTCAACACTAAAACCATGGTTGACATCAACAGGAGCACCCTGCTAGAACAGTGAATCAGACTTTTTCCTTCTTATTGGTGAACAAAACAAGTAATTTTGATAAAAGGTACCTGACTAGCACCAAGTTCTAGTGCAACTTCCTCTTGTGTAGTCAATTTTATCTGAGAAGCCAAAACAATTTTCAACATTTAAAAAGGTAGAGCCTTTCAGTACATAATATGTAAATAAGAAACCTACTGCAACACGTCTTCAGGTTACGAACATTCGTAGCAGCTTGAAGAAAGATATGAAGAATAGAATAGTTGAGAGAAAGATGTCATACCACATGACCCACGGACTGCCATGCAGGGTGAGCTGCATCACCTGAATAACGCAACCGAAGTTCATCACCAGGTACAAGGCGTAATTCATTATCTTCCTACAGAAAACATGCATTCTTCATCAAACTAATCAATGGTAAAATAAGAAAAATAGAAAGAGCAGAGGTTACCTTGGGAAAAACAAAATAAGCAAGACGCTTCTTATTGAGACCGACATCCCAACGGATTGTGATATTGTCTTTGCTTTGTGACTCTTTCATCATCTGCCAAACAATAAATGCAATTAACCCTCTCTTACAACATGTTGTAATCCATTTAAGGAACACCCTTTATACCTTATCATAATCTGCCTCAAGCTTGATGAGTGGTGCAAAAACATTTTGATACTGGAGAGGAAACAAATTAGCAATATAATTAATTTGGGCATTAAACAAAAATGCCATTCGTTGACACAAATATTACAAAATTGACTTTATCCTAGCAAAGAAACTAAGAGAAGACTACACTAAATCTCGAAAAGAGAACCTGGTAAGCATCTTCATACTTCAAAACTACAGGTTGAGGCTCGTCATCAACACCGGGCTTCTCAAGATCTTCCAGGCTAGCATCAGGGTTTGTTTTCCAAAGCTCTTCTATTTTATTTATCTGCTGGGCGCTAATTTGCCGAGCCCTCAACTGCTCTTGTTCAGATGGAACCTGTTTTGCAACAATTCAAGAAGTCAGTGATAGGAACATGAAGCCTATGTGTAGAGCGCGGAATGTATGCACACCCAACCTTCAATAACCATTGCAGGAAACATCTATCATCGATAAGCGGGCACCATTGACTCAGGTCCCAATTCATGTCTTTTAGAGCATTTACACTAAGACAGGGTTCCCTACACAGCAGAACAACAACACTTTCCGTTTTTGCAGATATGAACCCAAGAAGGAAAACATTTCGACAACCACAGTTATAGCACTCAAGAATTGTTTCTCCTAGAGGACTGTCTTTGTGAAGGCACACTTCCTTGTGCTTTGATCTCACCTATATATGGTTGGGAAAAAACAAGTTAAGAAGTCGATAGCATGGGCAATGTTCAAGATGAAAAATCCAATCCTATTACTAATTCGGCCAGAAACAACTCACCAGATGATTGACAATGTGAGAACCAGAAGTATTTCCTCGAGAATTACAAAACCATTTCCTACACGATGGCACATTGCAGCGAACAACACACGCTGGATTAGTGACACCGCAATACCTACAAGCATGCTCAGTAAAGTCTCCTTTCCCATACTCAAAAACCTCATCATCAGCACCAGTGTCTTCAAAGTTAAGGCCACTCATCCCCGCTGCCAACGCCTCCACCACCCCAGTCTCCTTGCTATTGTTATTACTACTATTATTATTCCCGCCGCCGGCGCTAATTCCGCCTCCACCGCCACGGGTTTTACTAGCGGAGTGCGAGGGTTCTGAAGACGGTGGAGCCTCGGCAGCGGAGATAGAATCCGACGGCGTCGGCCACGCGGAGGTAGACGATCGAATTGGCTGTGAAAGCTCCTGAAATTCCGCGTAATCGAAGTCCTCCTCGCCCTGCGTGTTGAACTCGAGGAATGTGTAAGCGTCGTTGCCAGTGTCCGGCTGCGACGCCGTTTCGTACAGATTGTTCGGCTGCGAATCCATGGCTGGCTCTCTCTCCCCCCGGAATCAAGGTGGAGGATAGGGATCACGGAATTGTGGTGAATCAGAGCAGTTGATCGAGAATTGGATGGAGTTAGGGTTAGGGTTTGGTGATGGAATTGGGAAAGGGGTTAAGAGTTGAAATTATGGATCGGGAATAATTTGGTCTGCAAAACATGTTATTTTTAATGAGGGCGGGTTTATATATACATAGAAATTTGAGTACGATCGTACTCCCTCCGTCCATGAGTAAGTTTCTCATTTTTTTTTTTGTTGAATGGTTTAAGAAAGTGTATTTGTTTATTAATATATGGTGGGCCACATGTTGACTTTTGGGATAAAGTAATGAATAGTGTTGAAAAGTAAAGTGAATGAGTGGCATTTTTGTAATATTGTGTGAGTTTGAAGGTTAAAGTTTATATATAATAGAGTGTTGTTATTTTCATTTATGGAATGAGAAACTTACTCGTGGACGACCCGAAAAGGAAAGTGGGAAGTTTACTCATGGACGGAGGGAGTATCATTTATGAGAGGGATATTTGGGAAGCAAATCTTAATTTTTTTATTTTTTTTATATAAATAAATAATTTAAAAAAGTTTGGCATTTAAAAATCGTAATACTTCCTCTATTTATTCAAGTTTATTTTGGACAAATTTAAAAAAAAAAACGTAAATAAATAAAATATAAGAATATTTTTTGATATTGTGTGGTTCATTTATTAATTAAATAATTATTTGTAAGTTTAAAATTAATAACATGTGAATTAAGAGATTATTGGATGGTGAAAAAAAAATTGTTGAGACTTTTTAGTGTGCATTTGAATATTTAAATTTTGAAAAAAAATATTCAAATAAAAATAGTAATACTTCAAAAAGTAATTAGTAATACTCAATTGTAAAAAAATAAAAAATAAAAAATCACAGTTCAGTGTGTTAACTTTTGTTTTGAAAAAATTAAAATTGAGTTTAATATTCAAATGTACATCATGTCAAGTGCATGCTAGCATGGCTCGGTTCGGTTGAAAAGTCATAACCGAAATAAACCGAATTATATATAAAACTAATCGAAATTAAACCAAAATTTCTTAAAATCGAAAATACCAAAACCGAAAATTTCGGTTCGATTTCGATAAATAATAGAAAAACCGAAATATAGTGGACTTTTAAATTGGGCCATATTTTCTTGCACTTGTGACCTACTAACAGTTCAGTCTCATATATATTAATAGATTGCAACCAAAACAGATAATCACAATAAAAAAAAAATTCAAAATAACCAAAAGAATAAAACCACATTAAACTATCAAAATACTCATATATTCATAATTCATCCATAATCTGTCCAGCAACAATGCAACACAACCAAAATAAACATTATCCGGCAATACAAACTTAAATAAATATTATCTAGATAATAGATACTTATATCTATACTCTCAGTTCGGTTTCGGTTTAGGTTATTTTGGTATTTTTACCTAGATAACCGAAACCGAAAGCCAAAATTTCTAAAATTTAAAACCGATACTAAACCGAAAACCAAAATAACCGAACTGAATTCTGCTCTCCCCTAGTTAAACTATTAATTGCAACAAGCTAATAAACAAGGTTTAAACTGCTCTATAACCACATGAAATATCAGTGGTGACTATACAGTATTACATATTTTGAAATCCTATTTCCATAAAATAGATATTTTTGTAAGAAATCATTAACAGAATACATAGGGTGAAGGTTGAATTTAGCCTGGAAATAACAACAAATGACAGTTTCCTGTAGAGACTAATACTACTTATTCAAGGAGTGCTTTCCACTCCAAATAGTTCTACTCTATTACTCAGAAAGTCATGCTTTGTATATCAATCAGCACCTGATTAAATCTTGGCCTTACGATCAAGCCCATCAAGAACACTCCAAAGTTTTGGATCTTCATAATCCGTAATCAGAAGAGCAGCCTTTGCTTCCTTCAAAATTTCAGGTGGGTTCCTCGTCATCAGCCCGATAGTAGGCAACCCGGCTGCAACACCGGCTCTTATTCCCGACGGGGAATCCTGAACAACCAAACAGTCCCTATCAGGTCTCCTCAGGAAACAACCAAACAGTCCCTAACCAACTTCAAGAATACAAACCTCGAATACAAATGTGTGCTCTTTGGACACCTTCAGTACATCGAGTGCCTTTAGATATGGATCGGGGAATGGTTTTGCACGTTCGCATTCGTCCCCAAGGATGAGAGCTTGGAAGAAATCGGTTAGTCCAAGCAACGAGAGCATCGCCTCTGCGTTTTCTCTTGGAGCGTTGGTCACAGCTGCTCGTTTCAGGCCCCGATCATCAACCCATTTCGTTACTTTAAATAACCCTTTTACTGGTTCGACTTTCTCCTTAGCTATCCTGCATTCATCACACGAAAACGAAGAGGCAGAGTAAGACGACAAACTTTTTTTTTCGGTGGGTGGTTGGGGTATGAATGTACCTTCTGAACATTGCTTCCTTGTCATTCAGAAATTTTGTACCCTTTTCACGATCATTTGGCCAAAGTGCAGCACAGATTTCTTCATTATGTTTCCCAGCAATATTCTTAATGAAAAAATCCTCGTCAATTGGAACACCACCGTTGAAGCCAATCTGTTTGAAAGGATTAGTCTCATTTAGATCCAAGTTGAGGATTTGCTGAATGATGCCACACTTGGAGTCATCTTATGGAAATAGAATTTAAACCCAAGAATATTAACCTACCTCTAGGAACATTACACGGAAAGCTTCGAAATGAAAGGGGTCCGAATCAACCAAAGTGCCATCAATGTCAAATAGTACTGCTTCAAGAGGAGCAAGTTGCAATAGAGAACTAGTCCTGATCGAAAACAAGGGAATATTAACCACTTTGATCTTCAAAAAAGCTATAAACGTTCAATGAGCATAAGTAACAAGTTGAATAAACCAAAGGTCATTTTCTATGGTAGGTAATTAGTTATAGACAGTTAAATCTATAGCATCTATGTTATACACAAGTCAATAACTTGACGGCTTGGATAATAATATCAAAATATTTCGATTCTTGTCATTAGCCTGCTAACAGCTTTACTGCTAGCATCGCAATAATGATCCCTCCAAAGCAACTAGCGGAGTTATTTTAGACAAAATATTACGTTGTTTACACAGATATGCGATCAAACAAAACGCTTAAATAACATCTCTTCAGACGAATTTACTCAGCAAATCATGGATATATCTATGTTTATTTTGATCAATCTTCTCAGACCATCTAGTGGTAATAGTTAACTATGCAGAAAGACGGAAACCCCACCCCGAATTTGATCCAATCACTTTGTTTTAGCGAGAATTGACCAAGCAGAACTTAAATTTTGCCATTTTGAGGCACTCAATCAGCTATCAAAAGTTAGCTTGCATTCAAAATCCCAAAATAAGTATATTATAGAACAGACTAGTACATAAAAGCTCAAATAGTAATCTGCAACCATCTAGATGTCTCCATCTTGAATTAAAGTATAAACAGGACAATGTTTTCAGTATAATTTATATAACAAACACTTTGAAGCTAAAAGGAAACAGAAACTGAAAACCAATTCAAAAAGAACTTAAAATTGCCCTAAATTTGTTTCAAAAAGAAACTCCAGATCCAGTTGATTTCTTACGTCTACTTAGTACCTCCATGATTAGATAGATCAGCATTCAAATGGAGCATTACAAATAACTTTAAATAAGAAAAAAATCCGAGTAATGTATTCCATTATTCCACAAATCACATATCTCCTTATAAAAAAACAAAAAACAAAAACAGAACATTCAAACTTGACAAGAGACCGTGGTATTTTGATTCTACACGGAACTCGAAAACTATTTCCAAAAAAACGATAACCGATCCAACGCCATTTCAGCTTCAAAAAAGCATATTCAATTCAATATATGCATAAATTAGCTTCAAAAATATATATATATACATGCTTAAATTGAACACCGACGAAGCAAAGATGGCCATACATTCACAAACTGTATCGATTCGAAGAACAAATCAAAAGAGAAAAGAGTGCGTGAAATTTACCCGGGCAATGAGGAAGATGAATTATCAGCGGAAGAGATCGTCATTCTGCAATAACTCAATAATCGTTGAAATCGTGCGAATTTGTTCTTCCAAATTTTCTGATGCAAAAATGTATTTTTGTGGTTTGCGCTTAACGCGGGTCTATTTTATATGTGTGTAAAAGCATACACGAGAACGTAATGTCTACTATTCACCTTTAAAAAAATAATGGAATATTCCTATTAATTTATCCAACTTATCAAAAGAATATTAATACTATATGTTGGAGGGTATTGTGGAGTTTTTCTAAGGTCCGTTTTTTAGTAAAATAATTATTAATGGAAAATTCGTTTCGCATACTCTCAATAAACGATCATTTTGTTGAAAAACAAACCTAAAAAAACCTATAATGTCATTCGACATATCGTATTAAATCACGTGCAAGAAAATGACCAATTTTCAGGGACGAAGAGATTAACTTCTCCAATTTATTAAGATTTAGTATATGAAGTGTCACCATTGTTTAATATATGAAGTATCAAATTCTCTTTATCTACTTTTATGTGAGATGATCTTATATTTGGACTTGAATGATCTTAAAATTGAGTATTTGACATGATTTTTTTAGGTTGTATTTGGATGGAGGGAATTGAGTATGGATTTTAAATTCGCAAGCTAAATTCAGCTCATTTGTTTGGGTAAGATATTCAAATGAATGAATTTTAAATACTGTGTTTTAATTCTTAAGTTCAAATTGGAGAAAATATATAGCAAAACCATATTATTTGAAATTCATCGTTCTCAAATCCATTGAATTTCAAATAACTCCATCTAAAAACAAACTAAGTGTGCACCAATACCATGGTGTAGATAATAAATAAATAAAAGTTTGGTCAACTTTTGGCAATTGGGCTTAATAATAAAATTAATATATATTTTGTCAAATGTATTTGTTAATTTATTTTGTTCTTAAAGGTTTTATATTATGGGCTTTTTAATCGTACAAAATGGACTCATTCTTGTTAGAAAGGCCCAGACCCACCCTTCACGGTGGGTGGAATTGAATTCTCTCTCTACAAAAGAGAGAGATTGCCAAATCTTTCTTCCCAAGAAATCTGGAATTCCCTCACCATATATCAATCAATCAATCGAATAATTCCCAATTGAGATCGATCAGCTTTTGTTAGATTAAAAAGAGGAATTATTTCCCGTTTGCAATTTCAGCAATGGATTTCGAATTGAGAAGAGCGAGGGAGAAGCTGGAGAAGGAGCAGAAGGAGAGGAAAGCGAGAGCGAAATTGAAGTTAGAGAGCTCGAGGAAGGCCAAGGAAGAAGTCCGTCGTCAGCGCGAAGCTCTAGAAGCGGTTCAGCGGCAACGCCGCCTTGACGCCGCCGAAGCCGAAGAAACGGTTCGACTTTTTCCGCCTTTGATCTTCCGTTTGCTTTACTTGTGTGATCTGTTAAAATTTCAGTTATTTGAATTGTTGAATTCGAGCTCTTTTATTATGTCTTCTAGGTTAATTAATTACTGAACTTTGTAAAATGTGATTGTTTTGATTATATGTATGCATATGGAGAAGAGTTTGAAATTGAATTTCTCCAAGCAGTAAGCATAGGCATCCCTTGGTGAAAGTGAAAGGCATTCAGTACCTATAATTTCATAGCTAAGCGCAATATATCTTTAGCTTATCTTCTATAATGTGCTTTATGAATGAAATCTATAGAATTATATTAGAAATAAAATGTTTAAAATCTTCATTAGGTGACATTAGGTTTGCATCTTTTTCCAGGCCAGTCAGCTAGCAGAAGAAAACGCATTAGCTGGTCGAGGAATCGAATTTTCTCGAATGTTGGTACCTGTCTCCTATCAGGGCATTGGAGATAAGATCAAGCTTCCCCCTTCCTGTTTCACTGAGCTCTCTGAACAAGGAGCTTTTGATAAGGGGCCATTGCATTTCTCTTTAACCGTGGAGTCTCCCGACTCCATGGATTCTGAGATTGCTGATACACGGATTTTCAGGACGACACATGCTGGTGTCCTGGAGTTTACTGCAGAGGAAGGTTTTGTAGCACTTCCTCAGCACTGTTGGAGTAATTTATTCCCTACAGAGGCTCCTGGTTCGGATATGGTGAGGGTTCGTTATGTATGGCTTTCAAAAGGCACTTATGCGAAGCTTCAAACAGTTGAATTTGGCTTTTCAGATATTCCTAACCACAAGGCAGTTCTAGAGACGAGTCTTAGGCAACACGCCACTCTTTCCCAAGGTGATATCCTCACGGTCAATCATGGTATACTAACATATCATATGCATGTCCTTGAGTTGAAACCTTCTTCTAGCATATCCGTTTTAGAAACAGATATTGAGGTTGACATCATAGGTCCAGAGTCTACAGAAAACACAAACCAGCATATGTTAAGGCCTCTAATCTTTGGAAAACTCGAGAATGGAGAGGTTGGTGAAGGAAACTACATGTACTATAAGTTAACTTTAGATGACGACACTTGGAATAAGGTTTCGTCCAAGGATGCGAAAATGGTGATTAATTTGGAGTCACAAACACAAGATGGAGACATTGACCTGTATGTTTCTAGGCATCCCCTTTTGTTCCCCAATCAGCACCAGCACATGTGGTCTTCCCACGACTTGGGTTCGAAGCAATTAGTACTTGGTGCAGAGGATCAAAACTTGGGATCGGGTACTTATAGTGTCGCTGTTTATGGCTTCAAAGGGACATCAAAGTACACGATTTCAGTATATGTTCAAGATGTCTCAACGCAGAGGGTGGGGCAGCATGCTGCATCTTCCTCATCGTCTGCTGAGGTGGACACCGTTGAATGCAGGAACTGTAAACGTTATATCCCATCAAGGACCATCGGTCTTCATGAAGCTTATTGTAGTAGACATAATGTTGTTTGCCAGCATGCTGGTTGTGGGGTCGTTCTTAGGGTTGAGGAGAGGGAAAATCATGTTCACTGTGAAAAATGCAGCAAAGCTTTTCAAAGGGAGGAGATCGAGAAACACATGAAAGTGTTCCATGAGCCACTTCAATGTCACTGTGGAATCCTTCTTGAGAAGGATAAGATGGTACAACTTATGATCACTGCATTTCTTTTTTCACTTGGCCTGTCCATTTCATATTGTTTATGTTTCTAAGTTTCTTTACTCCGTTTCCATTGATTTGGTGATTGACCTTATAATTAATTTGTTAGAGCATGCTACATATCTTAATTTTGTGCAATTTTCCTTATCACATCCGTTAATCAAGCTGTTGGGAAGGTTTTGTAAGAGAGATAATATGATATTGTTATTGGATAACCTTGGGGTAAATTGCAGTTTTGGTCCCATGAGAATAGATGGTCTGAAAAATGGTCATTTTCTCGACATTTTTGGTCCCATTAAAAGTGCAGGTTTGGTCCCAAAAGAATGTATAAATTGCAGTGTTAGTCCCAAAAAATTGTAGCTTTGATCCCAAAGATTAACAGAAAGGACCAAATTTGCAAAAAATAGGATAAAAAAAGAACGTGAGACCAAATTTGTTATTGAAAAATCCTCACGGGACCAAATTTGCAATTTTCCCAATAATCTTGGTTTGGAGATTCTTTACTCCTGTCGTGTATGAAGTGCGATATGCGAAGCTCTGATGAGTAATGATATGGAGCCCAATGGTGGGTTTCTTATGGAGCCCGACTCCAGCATAAAACACTTGTATACTGATGGTACAAGCAGTTTATGCCGATGTTGGACTCCATTAGAAACCCACCATTGGCCTTCATATCAAAACACTACCGATGCAAATTATGGATATCTATCTTGACCTTTTTCTTGCCACTTTGCTGATATTTATATATACTTGACAGGTGCAACACCAATCGTCAGATTGTCCATTGCGGCTGATTACATGTCGATTCTGTGGAGATATGGTCCAAGCTGGTACTTCTGCTGCAGATGCTCGGGATAGGTTCAGAGGATTATCCGAACATGAGAGCCTTTGTGGGTCTAGAACTGCTCCCTGTGATTCATGCGGGCGATCCGTTATGTTGAAGGACATGGACATACACCAAATTGCTGTCCATCAGAAGAACTAGACCGAATTTCTTACTTCGAGAATCTATCTCGCCGAATCCAGTGTAGTTTGCATTTTATATACTGGAGAATTGCAGCATTTGATCTGAAGAAGCATTTCCTCTAGGCTCTGTGTGTGAGGCTTTTGAGCTTTCCTTGTATTCCATTTGTGCATCTTCTTTTTCAGTAATGTAATTCATCAGTATGTATCAAGAAGAAGATGTGGGACATCTCCTTTGATTAAGGAGTATGTATAGAGTGAAATTGGTTTATATATAAATCACTGAAGGGTATTAGTTGTTTTCACTGAACAGTATTACTGATTTACATTGGACAGTCTTAGTTCATTTTCACTAAACAACTAAGACTTTTTAGTGTAAATCAGTAATATTTTTCAGTAAATACAACTAATACTCTTCAATGAAAACAACTAATACCCTTCAGTGATTCATGTATAAACCAGTTTCACTCTATACTTAGCCTTGATTAATTTATACTTGTATAAACTTTCTTGTTATTTATAATTCATCATCAGAAATTGTTACTGCTCTATATCCTTCAAATAGATTCAGTGCAAATCATTGTTTTAAGATGATCTACAAGTTTATTGGAACATGTGATAGTATTTTTAGGGTATGAAGAGAGTAAAACTATCAATTTACAACATAAAAGATATTTTTTTCCCACTAATTCAGGATTTGAAAGATAAAAAATTATCAATTTGAAATTTAAAGATATAAATTATTAATTTAGGGTTCACTCAATTTAATACCATATTTGAAATTTTATAATTTCTAGTTATTTGATTATAAGAAGAATATAAATTACAAAGAGTATGTATAGAGTGAAATTGGTTCATACATGAATCATCGAAGAGTAGTGGTTGTTATAACTAAAGAGTATTAGTTGTTTTCATTGAATTATATTAGTTGTTTTCACTGAAAAGTCTTAATTTGTTTTCACTGAACAACTAAGACTCTTTAGTATAAACTAGTAATACTTTTCAGTTGAAACAATTAATATTGTTTAGAGAAATCAATTAATACTCTTTGATGATTCGTGTATGAACCATTTTCACTCTATACTTTGTCAATTACAAAATGTCAAACATAATTTTAATATTTGTTAATCTTAATTGATAGATATTATATTTCATGTTATGATTTGATAAGTCTATCATAATTATATTTTACATCCTTATATTTTTATTGGATTAATTTTTTTATTAAAAGAAAAGAAGGTTTAGTTAAATCCATGTTGTTATATCTATATGTTAATTTCGGATGTTAAATAATAATCATTATCAAGAGTCGTCAAACGTCTTCGAAAAAACAAATACGATATGCCGCTAAACAACGATTTATCCTTCGTTCTAAAAAAACAAAAAAATACCTGAACACAGAAGAAACACGCACTGAAAGCGCAACTGTGTGTGAAAAATGCCCCAAGTTCCGCATGAACTGATCCGCGAGGTCCAGATCTGTACCCGGGCAGCTGCGGGCCTGCCCGAATACGACCCGTCGGACCCCAGCCTACCCTCCCTACCGCCTCTCTCCGCCGCAATAGCGGCCTCCGACTCGTCGGCGCCGACGACCCTCCGTTGCAAAAACTGTAGAGGAATGCTATTGAGAGGAACAGAGTCGATTATCTGCTTGTACTGTGGCCTTGGTCCCCATTACGACGCCGTTCCTACAGATATCTGCTTTACTTCTACCCTTGGGTATCAGTGGCTGCTCCGCTCGCTGCGTCTCGATGGATCGGTATGTTTTGACGAATCTCATTTCTCTACATTTGAGCTCGTGTTATTTATTCTGTGGAATGTGCGTTAATTTGAGCTCATTGTGCTATTTAATTGCGTTTAGGAAGTAGAGATTTTACCATGATTGATTGTTTGGAAAAGTAGTTGTTAAGGATGATCACTAAAAATGGGGATTATTTTTTGTAAAATTTCTGCTCATAGAAATCGGAGGATCGGAAATTGTGTTCTGATGGATTTGTGTTGAATGATAGTATGAAGATTTGAGGGATTATGCTCAAGACAGTTGGAGAGTGTGATTAGGGTTTTCATAGTTAGGATTTTATGTCAAATTTCATGGAATTTTGAAGCAATATAAATAATAACATGTTAATTCCTTTTTCATCTTCTATGAATTGCTGTAAATTTCGTGCTATTCTGTGGAATGTGCGTTAATTTGAGCTCAGAGTGCTATTTAATTGCGTTTAGGAAGTAGAGATTTTATTAATTAAGTATTATTTCTTGCTTTCCATGATTGATTGTTTGGAAAAGTAGTTGTTAAGGATGATCACTAAAAATGGGGATACTTTTCTGTAAAATTTCTGCTCATAGAAATCGGAGGATCGGAAATTCTATTCTGATGGATTTGTATTGAATGATAGTATGAAGATTTGAGGGATTATGCCCAGGACAGTTGGAGAATGATTAGGGTTTCAATAGTTAGGATTTTGTGTCAAATTTCATGGAATTTTGATATTACTAATAACATGTTGATTCCTTTTTCCATCTTTTATGAATTGTTATTCATTACAATCATCTTGCAGGAAATGGTCGATTTGAGCGAAAAAAGTGAGCATAGTGTAAGCCAGAGCTCTCCTAAATCGTTAACTCGTTTGTCCGAATTCTTGAATTTTAAGATACAATGGCCAGCTGAAACAGAGAAGAAAGATACTAGTTCAGATAAGCACTCGGAAGAGAGTAAAAGATCGTTGCGTTTTACTGGAGTTGCTCCTGATACATTCTTTTTAAAACCGAATAGGGATGCTGAACAACAGTCTGACCATCAAACTGAGACTGCTGCTAGAAAAGATGAGGCAGCTTTTCATAATCAAGATTTATTTCGAGATGTCCAAACATCCGTGCCAGCTTTCAGCTCGTCTGAACACAAGGCTGGTGAAGCTTTTTCTGGATGGGAGGCAGATTTTCAGTCTGCTGATTCCGAAAGTGAACATGTTCGTTTCAGATCATCAGAGCATGTTGCCGATTCTGGAATTAAATTCCCGGACCCTGAATCCTTTCAGAGTTCCTCTGTGGATTCTGGAATTAAATTCCCGGACCCTGAGTCCTTTCAGAGTTCCTCTGTGGATTCTGGAATTAAATTCCCGGACCTTGAATCCTTTCAGAGTTCCTCTGTGGATTCTGGAATTGAATTCCCGGACCCTGAATCCTTTCAGAGTTCCTCAGCAGATTCTGGAATTAAATTCCAGGATCCCGAGCCGTTCCAAAGTTCCTCTGGTCCAGAGGTTGATCTTTCCATTCACTTTGATTCCGTGTTTGGACCTGCTGCAAATCTGAAAAACGAAAAACCAAGAGAAGGTGAAGCGGTTTCTCCAGCATTCGATGACTGGGGTTCGGTTGACGTGTGGAATAATATGAGCTCTAGTGGGCCTAACTTCTCCGGTGGATTTGATGCTAATTTCAGCACTAGTAACGAGCCTCAAAATGACCTTACATTAGGACACTCAATGGATAACTCTACCACGGATGATTTGTTCCAAGACTTTCAATTTCAAACCAACTTTACAGATACGACCAAGAACGAGATAACGAATGAGGAGCATAGGACGGTGGATGAGGATTTATTCGAAGATTGGAATGACTTTACCGGCTCAACTAGCTTACAAGTTCCTTCCGTAAATTCTTTGCCTGGAGTTAATGATCAAGATTTCACTTATGGTGAGAAGTCCACAGAGAGAGATTTATTCAGCTTCGACAATAAGTTTGAAGGAGATTTTGGTGGCTTTCCCCAAGCAGATTTGTTTTTAACCTCAACTAGCAATAGCAATGCTCCTACAAAACTCCATGCTACTATGTCGGAGAACCCTGCTTCAATGTATGTGTTCTTCTTAAATGCTATTCGTGATCATATGCTTTCCATCACTTGCTGGCTTTTGACTGCTCATAAGCATATCTGTCAAATATGAAGTTCTTCATCACTAACATTTATTTTCCTTCACATCTAAAGTGTGGCATGTAAATCTTCATAACACTTTGTTCTCTGTTTTTGAAAATCATTACTTGATCTTCACACATTAGTTGTCGGCCTGGAGGGCCCTAAAGGAGCCCATTGAACCTATATTCTACGTGAAATCAAAGTGTCAAATCAGACCCACAATTTGAACCTAGTCCGCCTTCTTTGGCGTGATAGTTATCAACTAAAACTTTCCTCTATGTTAATGAAAGAAATGTGGAAATTGGCATGGTTTTAGCAAAGTTTTATGAAGTTCAAGTAAGCACATGAACGTATTTTAAATTTCCTTTGATGTATCAGTTTGTTTTGACGGCCACCACATAATATATCTTATCTTATCTTCTGATTCAGTATATATTCTTAGAATTTAAATGATAGGTAATTAAAATCCATTCTACTTTGCCTTAGAATTCGTTATGTTTGCTTAAACGCTCATAAGATGTGTTTCTTATGCTGCATAAATTAGTGTCTACGTGCAGCCATTCATTATCTGAACTGTAGATGGTATATATGGAGTTAAATTTCACAATCCACATGTCGTCTAGATTTAGGGTGTGTTTGCAAAAAATTATACTTTTGAAAATTGATTAAAATTAGAGATTATGGATTTAAGTGCTTAATAGTTAAAGTTGACAGTGTTTGCAGAATAATCTAAAAAAAGTTGATAGTTTTTGCAAAAAAAAGTTGATAGTATAAAAGTTAAGCTTATAATCTGTCAAAAGCACCTCATTACCAACTTTTAGGCTATAGCTTCTGACAATTTATTTAATCTAATAAAATAGATACAAAACACTACCAAATGATTCTAAAAAGTAAAATAAGTAATTATAATCTGTTAGAATTTTTTGCAAAAACATCCTTAATCTGAGTAGAGACTTGTTCTAGCTCTGTGTTTTTTTTCCCTTCTCTCTTTTCCGGCCATTATTGAGCTCGAAAACTCAATTGTGAAACTGTAGGTTAACCGACACTAGCAGCCCATCCCTCGGATCTGCTCAAGGTGCAAATGACGAAGAAGCTTTTGGTAGATCAACCAAAGATGACGTCAACATGCTGATTTCCCAGATGCATGATCTTTCCTTCATGCTCGAAACTGATCTCTCAATCCCCTCCAGAAAAGATTGAAGCTGCTGGTTTTATCAACTCTTGAGCATCTTCAACTCTTACTACTGCATTTTGTATTATACCTGGTATGTTCTTCAGCTCTACGGGACAGTTTTATATCGAGTCCTGTCTTTCTATACCGTTCGTTTTTTTTTTTTTTTGCGAGCATTGTTTTGTAGAGGTTGTACCAGGTCCCCCTACGGAAGGAACTATGCGTTTTCTCGTGTTACAGTTGATCATATTTTGGTACAAGTTTGCCATAGTTCTGTATTTTTAGAGAATTGAGGGCACCTCTCTCTCTCCCCTTTCTCTCTCTTCTGTTTATGTTATACCATTGCTTAATCCTATATCTTCTTCCCTATAAAGAAAGATGATTCAAAGAGTAGAGAATGTGAGAATGAGTTGGTTGTGTAGCTTTTTTTTCCCTAATTTGGAACTTTTGTTGCAAAATAGCATTTCATCTTAGAGAAAGTGCACTTTTTTACCTTTTAACTTTGATTGATTTTTGTTTTTATCCTGCTAATTTTGTACTTTTGAATTTCGTCCTGTAACTTACAAATTTTGTGGTTTTTGTCCTGTTATTTGTTATACCAGGTAACTCTTCCGGTAAATCTGACGTGATATTTTGAATTTCGTCCTATAACTTTCAAAAAATTGGTGCCATGTCAAAATTACAGGAAGAGTTACCTGATGTAGCAGGTTACATGACAAAAAACACAATTTTCTGTTAGTTGATTTCAAAGTTAGCAGGACGAAAATCAAAGTCAATCAAAGTTAAAGGAGTATATTTTCCTTTTCATCTCATATATAATGTCGACATTATCGTACTCATAGCATAACTTATTAAATTAAAATAGAGCAATATATAAAAGAAATTTGAGGAAAAAAAAGCTCAAAAGGTATAAATTTGATGATATCAACAACCTCCATTTGTTACATTTACATATGTATATAGTATTGACATATGAATATGACAAGTTTTATTATTCTCGTTCGTTTAATAATATATACATATTTAATCGTTATAATAGTTTTCCAATAAGTTTTTAATTTTCTTTATATTTTAATACTCAGTCAATGAAGATAATAATGGAAATAAGTCGAGTCAAGATGGGCTTCTCACTGAAAAAGTCACTGTCAAACTTAAATATGAATCGATAACTAAAATTCTAACAAATTTAAGTCTGAATTTTGGACAACATCAAGATTGCTATAAATAAAAGTCAAGCGTAATGAGAATAGGGGTCATGGCGACTAATTCCACACTCTGATGAGGATATAAGACAAATGGTATGATAATAGCATTGAAAGAGTTAAATCATAAAGTGTTCAAATATTCAAAGTTCATAAGATATTTATAAAGAATCAAAGAAAAAAGAGGTCACGGACTAGCATCCATCTACACGCCATTCATAACATCATGAATACATTTTCAATTTACTTTTTATATTTCAGTTTCTTTTTCATATTTTTTTATTATTTTATTTAAAAAGTATATTTATTTATAAATATATAGTGGGCTTTTATATAAAATAATGAAACGTTGTGAAAAGTAAAAGATACTCCATCCATTCCAGAGATATTTGCACCACGTCTTTTGCATATGGATTAAGAAAATGAATTTTTCTAAGTAAAATATAGTGGCATATGGTACATATGTTTATATTTTTGCGAATGTGCACACAAATCAATGTATTTTTATTTAGAGTGTGCAAATTTGTGTGGAACGTCCAAATAAAAAAGGTGTGCAAATATCCATGGATCGGAGAGAGTAATTATTTAAGAAACTATTTATTTGTTAATATATAAAGTGTTGTTTTACTTTTTATAAAATGAAAAATTTATTATGGGACATTTTTAAAAGTGAAACACTTATAATTGGATGGAGTGGTGTATTATAATGAAGACTTCCAGAATAACCTACAACTTTTTACAGACCCAAGAAATATATCATGTATTAATGTCTTATGAAAATATGGCACCCCTAGTCCTTTAAATTTATTCCCTTTTTTATTTGGTCAACTTTATTCACATTTTAAAAAAAAAAATAATAATACTTGTTTTGAATAAATAAATTTCACAATATCCTTTTTCTTATCAACTTTTTCAATAAAATACGTGTATTTAATTAAATTTTGTGTCCAACCATAAAACTGAATAAAATTCATGAGCGGAGGGAGTAACAAATAAGATTTTTTCTACATTTAGAGATGTTAAACATCGGCTCTAAATTATTAATGGGTTTGCTTAAATAATTAAAAATGATATGTCAATTTTGCTAATTTTTTATTTGAATTTAATCATTTTAAATAAATAAATACGTTAATTAATTACCCTAATTTATTCATCGAAATTAAATAAATAAAAAATGAAAGCCTGATCCGTTTAATTTGAAGCTCGTTAAGACTTGATCAAAATCGTTAAGATCTGTTTAATACTTAACAACTGACTTAAAAAAAATTAGAGCAAAAGAACATCATTGATAATAGAAATCTAGAAATGACTTGAAGAAAAAAACAAACTTAATTCCTCAAATGGTCCCAAAGCATATACATCCTCTAGAATACCATGTTGAAATACCTGTCTCATTATTGCTATAGGTGTAATAATTCAAAGTGTAAAAGGGTAAAAATGTTCACTCTAATAAAATAAAAAGTTTTTTGCCTATCACTAAAAAAAATAAAGTTTTTTTCCCACTCTAAGAAAGATGTAAATTCTTTTCTTTTTAAGTGTGGTAAAATTTAGGTGTTTTGGTTTCACTCTTTCTTTTTCTTATTAAAAAAAATACCATTTAATAAAAAAATTACAAAATTTTAAAAATAACTAAAATTATTACATTAATATATATTAAAAATTATAAAATTATTATATAAAATATATATTAAAAATTATAAAATTATAAAATATATATTAAAAATTATTTATAAAAATTATATATATATAATTTTTAATAATATATATTAAAAATTATAAAATATATATTAAAAATTATTTATAAATATATAGTGGGTAACATTCGGACTTTTATATAAAATAATGAAACGTTGTGTAAAGTAAAAGATACTCCATTCGTTCCAGAGATATTTGCACCACGTCTTTTGCATATGGATTCAGAAAATGAATTTTTCTAAGTAAAATAGTGGCATATGGTATACCTAAATTTTTTTGAGTGTATATAAAAAAAATTTTAAAAAATTGTGGGCAAAAAACTTTTAATATTATAAGAAGAAAACAAAAAACCCTTTCAAAGAAAAAAAAAAAAAAAAAAAGTTCCACTATTTTCAAGATCCCATCAAAGTGTATTTGGTCCACATTCTTTAGTCTTCATTCTCCCAAATTAGTTGCCGAGCAATCTGCAAAAAAACTTGCCATCTTTCCTCCATTTATAGCCAATCCTAGTGGACTCTCCTTTGATCCACATCACACTCACACTTTCTTTTTTCGTCCGTCTGCCACCACATGGGGTAGTGGGATAAACCTTAAATCCACTTTCTTTTTTCGTCCGTCTGGCCCCACATGGAGCCTCCTTCCACTATCCAGTTCCCCATAAACCTCGATCGCAACAAAAAATGCATCGATGAAATGGATTTCTTCGCCGAGAAGAAGGAGAGCGGCGGCGACAGTGGCGGCGATCAGTCGACTTCGGACGATTCCGACGCCAACGGCGGCCTACGTATGATGGGGGTTATGGGAATGGGATCGTCTTCCGTCTTGGATGTCAACGTCAATGTAAGTTTATGTATTTTATGTAATTTTGATATGAAACCAAATGTTTGTTTTTTTTTATATTTTTAGCCCAATATCTTCATAAATTATTTGTACCATGTGATAGTGTACAAGTATTTTATGTAGATATGAATCAGATGTTAGGTTTTTTATGGAGCCCAGTATTTCTAGAAATTATTTGTACCACTTGATAGTGTACAAGTGTTTTACGCAAATATTGAACTCCATAGAAAAATATACCGATGATTTTAATAGGGGGAATTGCAGAAATGGTCACATAAGAATTGGTCCTCATGAATTTGGTCATTTTTTAGCGCAAATAGTCCCATACGATTTTTCCGTCAAAAAGTAACAGATTAACGAGCATGAGAGGAAATCTGGCAGAGGTAAAATCATCCTCAATCGACCAAGTTTGCCGGAGGATTCGAAGAAAATGCAGCGGAGAGGAAATACTAAAGTAGCAGAATCGCCTACATACTTGCATTTTACATTAATAAAATGATTGTTAATAGCAAAAGTTGGTCCATTTCCCTTCAAAAATCAAGTTGAAAAGGTTTTTCCATCCAGTTTTCCATAGGAAACTGTTAAATATTTAACGGATGAGACATTTTCTGCTAAAAATGGGACCGTGGGACCAAATCTGTCAAGTACGAATTCTCATGGGACCGTCCTTGCAATTTACCCGATTTTAATATATAATCAGATGGAAGGTTTTTTTATGGAGCCCAACATATCCATAAATTATTTGTATCATGCGACAATGTACAAGTGATATATGCAAATGACTCACCTTCCATATTATTACTCATACTATATATAGTAGTGTTCAAAAATTGTGATTGATGGTCTTTTTGTTTTGAATTATATATTCAGACGGATTTGTTGCTTCTTTCAACTGGAAATAGCTGTAGTGACCAGTCGTCTTCCAACTCTGGACATTTAGTAAGAAGTGAGGTATCACATTCTATCTATTCTTATTGATATACAAAATATACATTGAAAATAGTTTATACATAAATCATCGAAGGATATTAATTATTTTTACTAAAGAGTATTAATTGTATTCACTGAAGGGTATTAGTTATTTATTGAAAACAAACTAAAACTCTTCAGTGAAAACAACTAATGTTGTTTAGTGAAATAACGGATACTCTTTAGTAAAAGCAACTATTACCCTTCAATAATTCATGTATGAACAACTTTCACCCTATACACATTCTTGATGTTAATATCAAAGTACTTTGAAATAAGCATAATTTATATCACACATCTTGGTATAGGGTCAATTGCACAATTGCACTTTTGGTCTCAAGTGAATGTGTCCATTTTAAAATGGTTATTTTTTCAGTACTTTTAGTCCCGTAATTTTTTTAACACTTTTGGTCTCCAAAAGAATAGAGCAAATTTGCAGTTTTTGTCCTAAAAATTAACGGATTAGACTAAAACTGCAAAAAGAAAAAAGACAATTTTCGCACATGAATACCAAAAGTATTTTGCACCTATTCTCTTTAGGGGTGTGCAAAATACGGTTTGAACCGAAAAAACCGATCAAACCAAACCGAAATATAAATTTTGGTTCGGTTTTCAGTTTATAGTTCGGTTTTCGGTTTTGAAATTTGAATTTTTTTTATTTTGGTTCGGTTTACGGTTTTTACGAATTAAAAACCATATAAACCAAACCGAACCGAAATATTTTTAGTAATAATAATAATATATTTTATTTATATTAATATTCACTAAATTAATATTTAATAGCTTATATTCTAATATAATATAACAATATTAATATTAGATAATTTAGATTCACGTATAAAAGATTTGAGTTGATTTGTGTTTTGCATAAAATACTTGAGGAATGGTGTTTTGTGTTGTATATTTTTTTCAAATTGTTGCTTAGCTTTTGAAAACTATTATGTTGATGTTTTTATTGGATTATGTAATAGGTTTATTGATGCATCTTTGATTATATTAGTATTTAGATGTTGACATGTTGCAAATAATTGAATGAAACATGTGTGTTGATGCTAAAAAAAATTAAGTTGATTTTAAAAAAGAAAAGTGTAAAAAAATACGGTTTGTACGGTTTGGGACCGAACCGAACCGAAATATTTCGGTTTGGGACCAAACGGATTTTTAAAATATGGTTCGGTTTTTGGTTTGTAAAAAAAATTCGATTTGGTGTTCGGTTTGACTAATACGGTTCGGTTTGGTGACCAAACCGACCGTTGCACACCCCTAATTCTCTTGCTAGTAAATTTGCAATTTGTGAAAGTGAGTATGAATGAGAATGTGTATGTGATATTTGTGACATTTGTGAGTAGGTGGAAGTTTTGAAACTTGAGCTTGAAAAAATGAGCTTAGAGAATCAACGTTTGAAGGAAATGTTGAATCAAGCAACAAACAACTACAATGGCCTTCAAATGCATATTCTAACAATGATGCAAGAACAAAAGAACGATGTTGGAACCGAAGAAGGCAAAAATGGTCGAGGAAATAGATCAATCTTGCCTAGAGAATTGCTGGATCTCGAAATGGACTCGTCGGAGGCGCGTCGAAACCACCACACAATGGCGGGTGACGCAGAAGATGGGGACGATCAAAGACCCGAAACCAAAGTCCCTAGGCTTAATAGCAACTCTATTAAGAGCGTCGATCAAGCCACCGAGGCGACCATGAGGAAGGCTCGAGTATCCGTTAGAGCACGTTCTGAGGACGCTATGGTATTATTGACCATAACCCTTTATGTTTCATCTCGTGTTTCACTATCAATCTTTAGATTTGAATGTTTCATTATAGGTCGCGGATGGATGTCAATGGCGCAAGTACGGGCAAAAGATCGCGAAGGGGAACCCGTTCCCTCGTGCGTACTACCGTTGCACCATGGCCGTTGGTTGCACCGTCCGAAAACATGTACTACCCCCGTCCCTTGATTTCTTTCATAGTAGTAAATTACACAATTTTCTAAGAAAAAAAGAGTATGTGAGTGTGTGGTTAAATAAAATAAGGGTTAATTGTTAATAAAATCACAACCTTATCGCAAATTACAATCTAATCTAAACTTTTGAATCTTTGCAAATAAAACTCCAACTTAACATTTAATTGCAATTCTAACCAAAAGGAAGATTTCAATCAGCTCGAAAATGAAGATTATTTATGTGTTGTCATCCGAACCAATCTAAACATATTAATACAATTAATTATTCATTGTCAGGTAAGTGAAATATCAATTTCGGATAATAAAAAGTTTGTCATCCGAACCAATCTAAACATATTATTTATGTGTTGTCATCGGATTATTTATGTGTTGTCATTCGAACCAATTTAAACATATTAATACAATTAATTATTCATTGTCAGGTAAGTGAAATATCAATTTCGGATAATAAAAAATTTGTCTGTTGGTTTGAATCGCAACCAAATGTTAAGTTGATGTTTTATTTGCAAATGTTCAAAAGTTTAGATTAGATTGCAATTTGCGAAAAGGTTGCGATTTTATTTGCAATTATTTCATTTTTTTTTGGTGTAAAAGTGATTGTGGAATGTCCAAATAAGACAAGTGTGAAAGTAATCACGGGACAGTTTCGTCCGCTAGTCTCGACAATCACCAAACCCTAGTTTACCAAACTTGTCTTATTCGTGTTCTATCTTCTATTCTGCTCAGGTCCAAAGATGTGCGGAGGATAGGAGCATTCTTATAACGACGTACGAAGGCAATCACAACCACCCGTTGCCCCCAACCGCTATGGCTATGGCCTCAATGACTTCATCCGCCGCAAAAATGCTCCTCTCCGGCTCGATGCCAAGCGCCGACGGCTTAATAAACACGAACTTCCTCGCCCGAACCGTCCTTCCATACTCGTCCACTATGGCCACAATCTCCACCTCAGCTCCATTTCCCACCGTTACATTGGACCTAACCGAACCACCAAACCCTAGAACCCAAAACCCCTACCCTAACCCTAATCCACCTGTTACCTCCCTATTGCCCCAACTCATAGGTCAAGCATTATACAACCAATCCAAATTTTCAGGCCTCCAAACATCTCAAGAAATTGATCAAAACACATTTCATCAACTACCATTTTTACACCAATCAATGTCACAATTAGGGCAACAAAACCAATTCAATGACAACTTCTTAAACTCCCTAAATGCCACCGATCCGAGCTTCTCGTCCGCTTTGGCCGCAGCAATCACGTCGCTCATTGACTGCTCGTGTACGAGCAATAGCAACAATAATAATTTGAGCTCGAACACGAGTAGCACCAACAACAGCAACAACAACAAGTTTGAGCTTTAATTAGATCAACTTATGATCTAAAGGGATATTATTTTTGTCTTTCATCTACAATTTTATCATCTGAATAATGTACCCAAAGTTGATATAGACAGATATTAAACATGAGATATATGATAAAGAAACATAAAACAAATATGTTTTGTCATTTTATAAAATTTCAACAAGTTTTTCATTTCTTACAAATTTGTCCATGTATGTTTGTCTTATTATAAAACTCCATCAGAAGTCTTCTAATTCATACAAATTTGTCAATGCCCTTTACATATTCTTTGGCTTAAGCTAAAAGTTTTGAAAAAAGAAAAACTAATAATACTAGAAAGAAAATTTAGGATAAATTAAAATAGTCATTCCTTGGTGTGCATGCCATTATATAATTACATTCGTGAATAAATTTGTGGAAATTAAGAGACATAAAGAAAGAGATATGGATTTTGATACTTTATCCTTATTAAATTTGATTTTTTCAAAATTTTGGCCCACTAATATATATTTAATGAATTACTGTGTTTTTTTAATTATTTCATGGTATACTTTTTGCCGTAATCTCTCAATGGCATTCCTTTCTCGTTCAGGTCAATCGCCTAATTTTAATTATACTTATTTTGTCCTATAAAAAAAATTATACTTATTTTGTCAGCATGACGAATCAATAAACTTACATTGTTGAATTTTTGCTACAATATAAATTGAGTTACTTACTCTTGTTTCGAATTCTTCAATGAGAATGAAAATTTATTTTCTATTTCCGTCTCAAAAACAGAAATTGTTGGTTATAGTATAGGTGAATAATTAAGGACATGACGGACCTACTCAAACTTAAAAAAAAATTAATTTTTTTTAAAGTGAAATAAGCATAAATTACATAACACATCTTGGTTTTAGAGTTAATTGTATTTTTTTTATCCCAAGAGAATGTGTTCATTTTAAATTGGTCCTTTATTCAGCATTTTTAGTCTCGTAGTTTTTTTAACACTCTTGGTTCCAAGATAATAGATATAGTGCAGTTTTGGTCCCAAGAGAATGTAAAAATAGCAGTTTTGGCCCAAAAAATAGGGTAAATTTGTAGTTTTGGCCCTGAAGCAAAAAAAATAAATAAAAAAAATTGCACATTAATACAAAAAGTATTTTGCACTCATTCTCTTGCGACTAAAAGTACAATTTCCCTTCCTATATTAACTCATGTGTATGGGCTGTGTGAATTTTGTATGTATGTGAAAGTGAATGGGTATGTGTATGTGATTTTTGTGACATTTGTGGGTAGGTGGAAGTTTTGAAACTTGACCATGAAAAAATGAGATTAGAGAATCAACATTTGAAGGAAATGTTGAATCAAGCAACAAACAACTACAATGTAAAGTGAATAAAATGTTCTTTTAGAAATAAATATGAATTTACAATTTGTATTTGTTACACGTGAAACCAATATCTTATTTATACTAACACACCCATTTTATGGATGGTGGGATTTTTTTTGATCAAACGATTTTAAGGAATTCCTCTAGAACCCTCAAATTTTTACTCTTCTAGATAAAGTGAATAATTGATCAAAATATTATTGCTAATATTATACGTGAGATGTTTTTGGCAAATATTATTACATGAGATGTTTTTGACAATTATTTGTAATGGTAACATAGATGGTTCTTTTTAATTAATTAAAAAGAGTAGTTCTAGTGTGCACTTGGGTGCATAACATGCACTTAAATTTTGACAAAAGTATCCCAAGCAGAAATTAACAATACCCTAAGAAGTAATCAGTAATACTTTAAGAAGACATTAGCAATACCCCAATTGCAAAAAAAAAAAAAAAAAAAACACACAGTTCGAAATGTTTTGAAAATAAAGCAAAATTGAAGTTAAAATTAAGTTTAAAATCCAAGTGCATGGTAAAATTTGTGATTAAAAAATAATATTAAAACTTTAACTTCATATTTTATCATACCTTGATAATACAACAATAATATTTTATTGCTCATACAAATAAATTAAATATAACACAAAAATTAAACTTGACACAATTTAAAATCGTTTACTAACTGCCAGTATGAAGAATAATCGAAGCTGAAAACCAAGGGAAAAGACAATAAATTCTTGATTAAATTTATGTATATATATATATGTTTATGGATTTAACTTCAATGAAAAATACAACTACTTTGTATCATATTGGGTAAGTACAAGTATTTTTTTATTGAAGTTTGTATGGATCCTACGTCAAATCTGTATGTTGATACTATAATTTATATTTAGTGTGTTGTATACTAATTTTTTTAGTTATATTCTCATTTATGGCTCTTATGGATCTTTTATATATGAGTTCTCAAGCAATCAACTATAGTTTATATTTAATGTAATATATTTTAATATTTTGTTAATAGTTTAGCCTAATTTATATTCTCATTTCCGGCTGTTTTGCCAACTCATGATCTTATAAATTAGTACTAAAGCAACAAACAAATGACACAAAACACAAGTGCAAATCAAACATTTTTCACTTCAATTTTGAGTTCTCAAGTTACAATTAAGAAAATTATGGCATCCAAATTGTCTTTTCTTCTATTTTTTGTCATGTTCACATATTCAATGGCTCAGCCCAAAGAGACCAGCATGACACTCTATTTCCAAGATTATTCCGGTGGGCCAAACGCCACCGTGATTCAGGTTGAAAAAAATTTCGTCTTATCTAAAAGTTCGAACTTATAATGAGATGCGAAATTAATTCATTTAATTATTTCCCTTTATACTCCTTCTTACTCATGGGCCGGACTCAAGGCCCAACGAGTGAACAATTTAATATGAGTGAAGAATCGAACTTGTCCGGACATGACCCTTTTGGCTCTGATACACTAAAAGAATTTCGCCTCATTTAAAAGTCAAAATTTATATAGAGGTGTGAAATTAATTCATTTAATTATTTTCCTTTGCATAGGTAATGGGCCCAAACGATGGGCTTCTTAGCTTCTTTAAGTTTGGAGCGATGTTTTGCACTGATGATCCAGTAACCGAAGAGTTTGAAGCAAGCTCGGCCCAAATTGCACGGGCCCAAGGTTTGTACGTGACGTCAGCCCTAGATGGGTCCCACACTCATGTCTTAATATCGATTGTGTTTACCTCTAATGAGTTTAAAGGTAGCACATTGGAAGTACAAGGTAGTAGTGCTCAATTTGAGCAGGTGAGCAACTTCTGGAATTTTTTTTCTTTTTTGGGAAAATACATTTTTTTTGCTGTTTAAGTTTTTGGTTGAATTTGGTATTTGTCCTATTAACTTTTTGGAATTTTAAATTTTAAATTTAGTCCTATAATTTACAAAAAATTGTGTTTTTTGTCATGTTACCTGCTAGCAATTTTTCTGGTAAAGGTGAAGTGGCACCACTTTTTTTTAAAGTTAGACTAAATTACCGGAAGAGTTAATTTGTATAGACAAAAAATACAATTTTTATAAGTTATAAGATGAAATTCAAAAGTAGAAAGTTAACATGACGAAAATCAAAGTTAACAAAAATTAAAGGACAAAAATGTATATTTTTCCTTCTTTTTTCTATGTAGAAAAAAATTTAGTATATTTTAGTCTAGCCAAGAACTTAACTTGTATTTATATTAGACTTTCAGTCCACCCTAAATTCTTTTCCTGGCTCCGCCCTTTCAGGTGAGGGAGGTGTCGATTGTGGGCGGCACGGGGAAATTCCGATTAGCCCGCGGTTATGCCACTCTCGAGACTATTTACTATGATCACGAGCGTCACCATGCTGTCATCCAATGCAACGCCACCGTGCTTCACTATAGTAGCCCTAGTCTTTCTACTGCAAATTAAAAGAATTCTCGTTCAAGCTCGACTTGATTAATTGTACTTGTCACTTTTTATCCATTATCAGTTAGGATTAGACTCCCTAATAATATACACCTTTCATACAATGTTAATGTTACAACTTGGAATCTTTCTATATTTCATAATAATGACTGTTACCTCTGTCATTGAAAATTGGTTCTGTTTTTTTTTTTTTTCCATATTGTTTAATGCGATATGTCGGAGGATATTATGGAGTTTTCAAATGTTCGTTTTTTAATAAATGATTGTTAATCGAAAGTTCGTTTCGCATATTTTCCATAAATGATCATTTTATTAAAAAACGGACCTAAAAAACTCTATAATATCTTCCAATATACCACATTAAACCACGTATAAAATAGCAGGACATTTTTATTTTTTTTGGGGAATGAGTAGTATAATACTAATAAGGAATAATAATGATAATAATAATATATTAATAATAGATCTCAAGACATTTGGTAATAGGGGTAGAGAGCATTTAATGGCCTGATTAATGCATCGATCTGCAGTATTAATGGAACGGCGGACTAAGTCTTCTATTTGAAAATCCTTATAATAATAATAATAATAATAATAATAATAATAATAATACACATGTTCCTCCATCTCCCAAGTCCCAACTGGATCATTAAAAGTTCATTTAAATGATTGATAATTTTTTTTTAATTCAAACATTTTTTTTTTTTTGCAAGAACTAGCAAAAGTGTTACTCGAGTTCAAGCATCTTTTATTTTATTTTAAGCAATCCATCCGTCCAAAAAAAATAAGTTTATTGCTTTTTCACGATTATTAAAAAATAGATATAATATTTTAAAAAAATAAAAATATTGTGTCAAATTAAGTACAAAATAAATTATTTTAAAAATATTATGTATGTATGTTAAAAAATGTAGGTAAATGTCATTATTTTCATTTTACAAACATGACTATTTTTTTATGGACGGACAAATACTATTTTTTTTATGACGGAATGAGTAATGAGAAATTGTTTAGTTCTTTGAATTGTCTAAATGATAACATCCTAAATTTGTGAATTATATTACCTGTACAATTTTTAGTGTTCCACTCTGTAATCGATATTTGGATGTATGACATGTAAAATGTTGAAAAATACAACAAACCAACACAATTCTGAATCCATGAATTAAAAGATTAAGGATATGGAGTATATATTAAAACATAAAAAATGGTACAAATGAATTTAACAGTTAAATTTGTAAGTAATGATACATAGCTAATATAATTGGAATTTAGATTTTTTTTTTTTTTTAAAGCTCAAATGAATGAATGGTACTCAAAATTAGTTAAATATTCGAGCAAATTGTAAGAAGAACAATAATAATCCCGCGATTTGAAATAGAGTAAGTCTCTTGTGCATTTGGTGTATGATGCACTCATTCAACAGTTGATAATGTATACACTGAAAAGTTAGTCCAAATCACACTGAAAAATTAGTCTCAATTACACTGAAAAGTTTACATTGCAAATCAATTTTCAGTGTAATTGAGACTAACTTTTCAGTGTAATTGAGACTAACTTTTTAGTGTATACAGTATTAACTGTTGAGTGAGTGCACCGTGCACTTGGTGCATATGAGACTTTGCCTTTGAAATATTATTAAATACCTTAATAACCGATCAAAACATATTCTTGATTAATAACACGGTTTTTCAATTTTCAGAAGCATTTGGTAATACTCTCTTCCCATTTTATCCAAAACGATTTTTCTTTTTATTTGTCACTATATTCACACCGATGTAAAATTACCTTCTTTTTTTTCAATCTCCTAATAAATAATTTTATTGTGATCGATATAAATTTAATATAAGTGTAAAAGTCTTCTGATACACTTTTTAATGAAAAAAAAATGATTTGCATGAATAAATTAAATGAGACAAATAAAAGAAAATGGGTGGGGGAGTACACGTACGAGGTTCTTTTAGCGATTGAAGATGATTTTTTTTAATTTTTTCTAAATCACGGAATTTTAATCGTTTTAGATCCCCTATCCTCAAAGTAACTTGTGACATTAATATATAGGTTAAGTCAAATTTAAAAGCAAGCAACTAAATTTAAATTCATCTCAACCACTCAAATTAGAGTATGTATAGAGTGAAATTGGTTTATATATGAACCAATGAAGGACATTAGTTGTTTTTAGTGAAGAGTATTAGTTGTTTTTACTGAAGAGTATTACTGGTTTACACTGAAGAGTCTTAGTTCATTTTCACCGAACAACTAAGACTCTTTAGTGTAAATTAGTAATACTTTTCAGTAAAAACAACTAATACTCTTCAGTGAAAACAACTAATACCTTTCATGGATTTATGTATAAACTAGTTTCACTCTATACTTTGTCCTCAAATTAACTTAATCAACTTTTCAAAAATGATTTCAACTAACAAGAGCTTCTATAAGATAAAAGAAATATCCAGTGAGAATTAGTGTGTGTTTGTGTCGGTAGTATTAAGGTGAATAAAAACCAATTTCAACCCATATCTTGATTGACTTTTGAAGGGTCCAATTTGCATCATTTAATGCATTCCTCTACTTCCCCATCTGCTCAAACGCGTCACTTAACCATGCAAACTGCACACATTAATGGTAGAGTAGAAATCTAAGCCATTATTGGCAAGTTGCATTAGCCCTATATATTGATCAATTTCAAGAAATGATGGAACATGCATAGTGAAGTGAGAGCTAACTAACTTTGAGCAATGGGTTACGCTCAAAAATGGATGTGTGCATTGGCCTTGTTGGTGATCTTGGTGCTGAATTTGAGTGTGGAGATTCTTGGAGATCACGACGAAGTCGTGAAGCCGGAGTGGAGGGATGATGATTGTAGGTATAGTAGGCGAGGTTGCTACGGACGTGGTGGATATGGGCGTGGACGTGGGCCGAGGGGAGGATGGGGTGGACCTAGAGGAGGTCGAGGAGGAGGTGGAGGATTAGGAGGTGGCGGTGGTGCTGGAGGGGGACTTGGTGGAGGTGGAGGATTGGGAGGCGGTGGTGGTGCTGGTGGAGGATTAGGAGGCGGTGGTGGTGCTGGAGGGGGACTTGGCGGAGGTGGAGGATTAGGAGGCGGTGGTGGTGCGGGCGGAGGGGGAGGATTAGGTGGCGGTGGTGGTGCTGGAGGGGGACTTGGCGGAGGTGGAGGATTAGGAGGCGGTGGTGGTGCTGGAGGGGGGCTTGGTGGAGGTGGTGGTTTGGGAGGAGGTGGAGGTGGAGGAGTAGGAGGTGGTTCTGGCCATGGTGGAGGATTTGGTGCTGGTGGAGGAGTTGGTGGTGGTGCTGGTGGAGGAGTTGGAGGAGGTGGTGGATTTGGAGGTGGTGGAGGAGGTGGTGTAGGAGGGGGTTCGGGTAAAGGAGGAGGGTTTGGAGCTGGAGGTGGAGTAGGAGGTGGTGCAGGTGGTGGTCTTGGAGGGGGTGGTGGAGCTGGTGGAGGAGGAGGTAGTGGTGGTGGGGGCGGTATCGGCGGCGGTTCTGGCTCAGGAGGTGGGTTCGGAGCAGGAGGAGGTGTAGGCGGTGGTCTTGGAGGAGGAGCAGGAGGTGGTGGTGGTGGAGGCGGAGGAGGAGGTGGTGGTGGGTTAGGACATGGCGGCGGCCTTGGCGGAGGTTTAGGAGGAGGACACGGTATCGGAGGTGGGGGAGGAATTGGAGTTGGCATCGGAATTGGGGTCGGAGTAGGAGTTGGAGCCGGTGCCGGCAAAGGCGTTGGAGTCGGAAGTGGAGTTGGCGGTGGTGGCGGCGGCCGCCATTGATGATCTTCTTGTTAAAGTTAAAACTATTTCCTACGTTGGTTTAACGTTGTGTTTCTCAAGTTCCATTTAATGTAATGTGATTGATTTGTAATGAACATTTTCCTCATCTAAATTAATATAGTGTGCATGCCTCTCTAAAAGAACATAAAAAAAGAAGGCAATGCATGTTTGTGCAATTATATATACACATTCTTCTTTTCCTCATTCATATTTCTCTCTTTTCACTTTACAACTTTGCCTATTTCCACTCTTATTTCACTTTATAGCAAAAGTGCTAGTTCAATAAAATACGAGATTGAAACACATTAAAAGATAAAACATCGATCCAACGTGACTGTTTTGAAGTGTAGGTATTATATAAAAATGGTTTATGATAAGTTTATCATGAAACTGTTTTAAAATATCGAATATTTAACCAGGAGTATCATTAATCCGAGTTCAAGAAAATTTACAGCAATTACAATATAATACTAATGACCCAGATTAATGATACTCTTAATGAAATCATCGATACTCCTGATCAAATATTCAATACTTTAAATCAGTTTCATGATAGACTTATCTATTACGAACTATTTTCATATAATACTTTGCCGAACACGAATTACGAATTCCGACAAATTCTGAAAAACACTAGACTCATCTAAGGCTAGAAACATGCAATCTCATGTGTTCAATTCCAACTCCTAAGTAGCAAATAACATCAAGAAACTGTACTATTGAATACAAGGGCACATAAGTATAGGATCTAAACATTCATTTAAATTTGTTGAGCTACAAGTATAGAAACAACCATCAATAATATACAATGCATACTCATTATCTTGGAATTTAGATCAAAGAACCAAACTCGATTTACCACATTTTCTTGCACGAAACAACGGCTCCAAGCAACGAGCGTACGCTATCTGATCTCTCGAAACGCAACACAAGAAACCGAGCAAACCATAACAAATCTTTGATGAAGTCAAGGTTTAAAGTATCGTGAACAAGAAGGTAGCAACCATCAATTTTCTCGAATCAGTATCACTTTTTAGCATACAAAATATTACATTTTAGCAAATAACATAAGTATACAAACTAAATATTCATAAGTATAGGATCTAAATATTCATTTAAATTTGTTGAGCTACAAAGTATAGAAACAACAATCAATAATACACAATGCATACTCATTATCTTGGAATTTAGATCAAAGAACCAACCCCCATTTACCATATTTTCTTACACGAAACAACGAGTGTACGCTAGGTGGTCCTCAAAAGCCAACACAAGAAACCGAGCAACTTCAAATACCTCGAATCCGATCAAGAATCATAACAAATCTTTGATGAAGTCAAGGTTTAACGTATCGCGAACAAGAAGGAACACCCCAAGAATCAAAACGAGCATAATCCCAGACGACATGATCCCTTGCTCGATTTCCAACGGCAGCTTCCTCCCGCCTCTAGCAGCCTCCACGACGATCAACGCCAAAGTACCACCATCCAAAGCAGGCAAAGGAAGAAGGTTTATCACAGCAAGATTCAGATTCAAAACGGCCGCGAATTGGAAAAGCCCATCCGCGTTCGACTTTGCAACCTCTGCCCCAACGGCTATAATAGCAACAGGGCCGGAAACCTTACTAGCCGTTTGCGAGAAATTCAAGAAAGTCTGTTTCAACCCTTCTAGAACATTCGACGATAAACCCCAGAACTCACGGCCAGTGAAACGAAAAACTTCTACAACGTTCTTCGGCCTAACTTTCGAAAACTTCACATTGGGGGATAACTGGACTCCGATTCTACCACTACCATCCCCGTTCTTATCAGGAGTAACATTAATTTCGACATTCTCTTTTCCCCTACCAATCTTCAGAGCTACTTTCTTATTAGGACTATTCCTAATAACATCAACAACTTGAGACACTAAATTCGGGCTATTTTTCGAGAGGTCGACGTTATCTACGCCTAATATAACATCACCGGGCAATAACCCGTCCCTATCAGCGGCCGAAAACGGCCTAACATCGGGCACAAGAACCCCGGGGAAGGATTCTTGAACAGGCAATCCAACAAACACCACTTGTGCAAAAACAATAGCATAAGCAAACACAATATTAGCAACCACACCAGCGGAAATAACAACAACCCTATCGAAAATCGGCCTATTTTTCAACAAATTCACATCATCAGCTGGAATATCACTATCCGGATCATTATCAGGAAATCCCACAAACCCACCAAGAGGAAAAGCCCTAATTGAATACTCAACATTATTCGAATTAAACTTAGCCAAAATTGGACCAAACCCTACTGCGAATTTACTCACACGGATGCCTTGAACATAAGCCGCGAAGAAATGGCCGCCTTCGTGGACGATTATGATCGCCGTCAAAACCCCAATTGCTTCGATTACTGATTGGGCGTTTCCAAAATCGAGCCCCCCAATCGCCAAAGTTCGGAAATTTGCTCTTTTGAACTCCCGATTCTTGAGGAAATTCGGGCTATTGGTGTAGATTCTTGAAGGTAATAAGGGTTTGGAGAAATGGGTTCTTGATTTTAAGGGGAAATCTGAAATGGGTGTCTTGGGATTGATGAATCGGAGAGGGGAAGAGGACGATGGGAGGTTTATAATCATTCTGAAATTATGGAATTGATTTTTGGTAAGTGGAATGAGTTGAGTTTAATGATGGTGGCATTGCTTTCTTGCAGAGATTTTTGAATGGATAATTCCTAGTTTTGATTTGTGGAGGGGAAGAGAATGAGATGTTGCAATCCATTTCCACAATTTTCAAATGTTTATTTATTTTTTTATTATTTATTTTTCCCAACTTCTTTTTTCTCTTTGGATTTGGGCCTTGGGTGGGTTAAGTTGGGTTACAATGTGTGATTAAGGTCTAGATTATACACACACCTTATGTTTTGTTAATACACTTTTCACCCAAAAAATATTCCCAAAAAAAATCCGAAAAGCATAACAATTTTTGGAAAAAATTGCCGAAATGTATACGTTTAGTATTTATATTTTAGCATTTTTGATTTTTTTTTCAAAAAATTATCAAGTTTTTCGATTTTTTTCTGAACTTTATTTGAATAGAGTGAATTGATAGGAGTGTATTTAACTTTAACCATGATTCAAATAAGAAAAGCCCAAACTGACATGGCTGTTGAGGCCCAATATGACAACAAGTTATAATTAGTCACCGTCAATTTTCTCGAATCAACGTCGCTTTTTAGCATACAAACTATCACATTTTAGCATATGAAGTATCACATCGTATAGATATCGAATTCACCATAAAACTAGTTCATATATTTTGTTGTCTTTAAACTTCGATTTCAACTATAAATTTTGGAATTGTAATTTATTTTTAAAATGTAAGACTATAGAATATGAAATTTCCATTGATAGGTGACATTTTGAAGGAAATCTACAAGCAAGTTCTAGGATATTCAACTTAAAGCAAAAAATAACATGCTATGATTCTAAGATGAAGATTAATTCCTTGCATTCTCATAGATCATCAAAGAAAACAAAAAAAAAAAGGAAATTATTAAAGAAATAATATGGCTAGCTAGCTAGTAGTGTTTGGTGTAGATTCTTTTGATTTTGGCTCCGTACATCAAGAATCCCTAATATTTATGTCTTTTATTTTCAGATTTCAAATAAAAACAAAAACAATATTATATTATATACATGTAAAAGTATAACATTTGTGGGGTATATGAATTAATAATATTGATCACCTCCTACAAAAAGGTGTGTCAAATACCAAAAGCTTGCATGGACTGACTAGGTTCAATGAACCTGGAAAGATTTCCAGTTCTTAATATCCTAGGTAGGGTTAGAGGGAATAAGCTTAAAAATGTGGAAATCCCTTTCATTTCTTGTGCAGTTTTGAAGTTTTCTTTTGATTGGGGTGAAGAGAAGCTATCTTCATGTCATGAAACCATCTTTTCCTTCTTGTTGGTTTCCTTCACCAGGTAGTGGTTTTTTATATCTTAAGTTTTTAATTTAGGGTTTAGTTATGTTATGAGTTTTTTTTTTTATGTTTTTTAAGTTCTAAGATCTTATAATTAAATTTTGAGTAGGTTTTATATGAAAACGCTTCATAATAAGCTTAACATGAAATAGTTTTAGAGTATCATTAATCTAGCAGGAGTATCATTAAACCTGTCAGGGGTATCAGTAGTCTGAGTTCAAAAAAATTTAAAACAACTTTCTTGAACTCAGACTAATGATACCCCTGATGAGATTAATGATACTCCCGATAAAATTAATGATACTTTAAAATATTTTCATGATAAGCTTATCATGAACTATTTTCATATAATACTTTACCTTAAATTTTACTTGTGAATCTAGCCTAGTCCAAATAAATTCATATCAATTCTATTTTAATATCTTAATTAATTATCTAACCTCAATAAAATATGTCAAGTTTAATAAAAAATTCACAAAAAAAAAAAAAAAACTCACAACCACTTAAAAAAAAATTTGATTTTTACACATTTTTGCTTTACAATATATATTCTCTATTTATCATGTGCCTTTGAAAATCGGAAACCTTAATTGTAATATCACCGTAAAAAAGTGATTGGTGTTGTAATTAATTAACACTTTCTTGAAATTTATTGTAACAATTTTTTTATGGCAAGGTACTATATGAAAATAGTAAATGGTAATTAGTGATGTTAAAATACATACTAACATATAAAATATCGAATAGAATTGGAAATCTGATTGTCACACTTTTTCTTTCAGAAAATTAACTTCGTTTTTTGAATAAAAAATTTGCTCAGGTACCCAATTTTCAAGGCATGTTGATGAACAGTCCTTCATTTTCGAGAGAGGGAGACAAAATGGCAGACTTTAAGAAAATCAAGAAAGATTAATCTCATCTTAAAATGCATCTAAAATATGATTTATTAATTGCGTAACACTTTCCTGAGTTCCCCTTCAAACTTCACGTCTCATGTTTTTTTTTTTTTAAATATTTTTAGAATGAATAAATAAATTAGTAGTTGTGTAAGAAGCAAATTATTTGCATGCCGAGCTATTTTGAGTATCTTATTGGAATTTATGTATCTTGAGTTGAATTTTCTTCAGTTTTAAGGTTCAATAATTGTGAATTTGTGACCACTAGCATTAAATAAAGGAATTGCCATGAATCATGATAAATGAGAAAACTTTTGTCTTATTATTCTTCCTCTTTTTTCTTTTGAGTAAATCTCTCGTAAATTTGGTGTATAGTGCACCCACTTAACAGTTGATACTGTTTACACTGAAAAGTTGGTCCCAATTACATTGAAAAGTTTACACTGAAAATCAATTTCAGTGTAATTGGAATCAACTTTTCAATGTAATTTGGACCAACTTTTCAGTGTAAACATTATCAACTGTTGAGTGAGTGCACCGTACACTTAGTGCATATGATATGAGTGTTTGTCTTTTCTTCTTGGCAAAGTATTATATGAGAATAACTAATAATAAATTTATTATGAAATTATTTTAAAGTATCGAATATTTGATTAGGTGTATCGAAAATCTCATCAGGAGTATCATTAATTTAGTTCAGTGATATTAGTCAAATATTTGATACTTTAAAACAATTTCATGATAAGTTTATCATAAATAATTTTCATATAAAATCTACTCTTTCGTTTTTAAAATGTAATAAATACAAATATTAGTGGATAAACATGATTAGGTACTCTGATTTATTAATCGTTAATTAAATAAAAAAGGAAATTTAATTGTCATAAAATAGAGAAATGATGATTTTAAAAAATTATGTCATAATGAGACATTATAATAAAACATATTCCCTATAATTTGAATTCCAAATCGCAATTATGGCCAGAAGAAATTGTCTGCATTCCAAAAGATATCATAAAATTATGAATTCGCTATTTTCTATCAATTTTAATAATTCAGACCTACCCGTTCAAAAAATAATAATTCAGACCTACCAATTAAACTTATTTTCAATACCAACTCAATTTTATCTCACTTAACTGAAAATGAAGGTTGAATCCGTCCAAACTTATTACGGAAATAATTTCGTCTCATTTAGAAGTTCAAATTTTTACAGAATTATAAAATAGTTCATTTATATTACTTCCCTTACATCCACCTTTCAAACATCTACATTATCCTCTTTTTTTTTTCTTATTTAATTATCTGTTTTATACATAAACAATTAATATTTCTTAAAATCCGTATGAAAGGAATCATACATTCTAAAATTGAACAGAGAGAGTATAATAATCCGTTACAAATTCTATAATACTCTTTCCAATTTCCATCCCACTATATGTTTTTTTTAATTTAAAAATGTATATTATTTATTAATATATGGTGGACCACATATTAACTTTTGTGGAAAAAAAATGAAAAGTATACTTAAAAAAAATATTTATTTATTAATAAATAGAGTATTGTTTTTTTTCTTTTTAAGGTATGATAAATTTGGTTGCCACATTGGATGTGGGCCCAAGGGAGATTGCCACCCGGAAAGTGGCCTTGACATATGGGCTGCCATCCGGAGAATGTCGTTCATATACATCCAATTTTAAGGGTGGTCGATTGTTACAATCTCACATCGAATCCACAAAAAATTGTGAATGAGTATATAAATAGGAGTTGATTTTTAACCTTTGATTATGATTTTGAGTTAAGCTAGAGTTCCTTAACTTATATTTTTAATGATCGGTTCGACTTTAAAAGAAAAATGTGAAAATCTTATTGTGACACATATGAAATACCATTTTAAATTACAAAAGTAAAACTAATTTACAAAATTCTTGCTCCTAAAAAAAGTTAAGAAAAGGTATGACTCATGTTGACTAAAAAAGAGAGATGAGACATTTTCTTCGACATATAGACATCTTAGGTAGATCGAGGAAGTCCATGATATCTTTAACATTGTGGGCAACAATTATATGAATTCTTTGGAATGAAAGAAACAAAGTCGTATTTAACGAAAAGAAGCCGAATCATTTTAGAATTTTCTTAAAAATCAAGGCAACAGTTTGGTCGTGGTTAGTCGTAAAATAAAAAAAAATAGAGATTGTAATTTCTTTTTAGTTTGGGATAAAAATCCAAAAGACTCTAATTATGTAGCAGTTGAATTACAGGAGTAGATCGACAAAACTCTCTATTTTATCGTAAGGGTTGGAACACCCCTTGTATTCTAATTTTTAAAATAAAATTATTTTGAATGTTAAAAAAAAAAGACATTTTCTGATTTTCCTTTTGAACACTAAATCAAATTTTTTTTTCCTTTTTCTTATTGGTTCCTTTTCTTTGCCCTTAAATAATTCATTAACTTTTGTGAATAAATCTTTTCCTAGATTCCCATACTGTCAATCATTATTGGGGGTCATGCTAAAGAAAGATGAGTGTCACAACTGCACATTTAAAGCATTAAAATCAAGTTTCCCATCAAAAAGGGCTCTCTTTGATTTCCATTCAAAATTGCTACTACATTATTTCAGCTACCAAAGCAAAATGCACCTTTTAATCTTGATTTTATCAAAGACCCATATGAGTTCTTGATTTCTTTTGCAGCAAAAATGGAGCTTTCTGTTATGGCTTTAACTTTTAGTGTTATGAAATTGCTGCTTCTTGTGCAGTGTGAGAAGCCCTCTGCGGTGAAAGTCGGTGCGGTTTTTACATTTGATTCTGTGATTGGTAGAGGGGCCAAAATGGCCATGGAAATGGCGGTTGAGGATATAAATTCAGACCCCAAAATTCTGAATGGGACCCATTTGGAGGTCATCATGGAGGACGCAAATTGCAGTGTTTTCATGGGTTTAGTTAAAGGTTTCCCCTCTCTCTCTCCTCTCTCTCTCTCTCCTCTGCTCATTTTGGTGGCTTAGTAGTGATTTTTGTACCAATTTTAAACTTGGTGGCTCAGTAGTGATTTTGGAACCAATTAAAATGACTGTTTTTTATTTATTTAAGTTACAAAGTATAGAGTGAAAGTGGTTCAAAGAACCATGGAAGAGTATAGGTTGATTTCACCGGAGAATTTTAGTTTGTTTTCTATAAACAAAACTAGTAAACAAAATTTACCTTTACGTGAAAATAACTTATACTTTTTCAGTGAAAACAACTAATATTCTAATGATAACATGCATGAATCAATTTCGCTCTATACATACTCTTTTTTTATAGTTATTCTAATGTGCAATAGAACTGTAAAACAATTTTATCTCACGTAAAATAATCTGAACTTATAGATATGAAAGTAGGATGAGTCTTTGGTGAAACTTGTCCATAACATGAAATTTATATTATCGGATGTATTCATTGATAATTTGATATCATAATAATTTACGCTGTAATTTCAGTTCACAAATCTAATAGTATTAACGAATGCATTTAATGATATCAATTAAATTCTATGGGCTGGATTCTTGAATTACCCTTTGGATAGGGAGCCAACGTGTACATAACTTAATATGGGTGAAATTGATTTCTGCATAAATCAAAATCACTAGCCACCATGAAAACATTCTATCATCTTAAAATCCGAACTTTAAATAAGTGCTAAATTAATTCGTTTATATTATTATTTATTATCAGGGATGAATTTGCATGATAGGGTCTTTTTATTTGTTTTCTTGGAAAAAAGAAGGGTAAAAAATCATCTGTTGTTATTGTGAAAACTTAAGATTCAAGCTAATTGCATGTCCATACCATTAAATCCAATATGAGATCCTATGATACACTTATATGACACAAAAACTTCTATAGAATCCATCCACATATATAAAGAATGTGTGTTAATTTGCATCAAGTCTAAGACAATTCACTCATTCTTCTCATCATGTTCTTTGTACTACATTGTTAGTTGTAGTAAAAACAAGCTTCTAGTTTCATTTCATCATGAGTAAGCCTTATATGAGACCGTCGCATGGCATGAGACAATGAAAATGTGGCTCATATTATGAGACGGTCTCATACAAGCTTTTGACTTTCATCTATTATACTCTTACTAGCCTTCCAGTTAGTTGAGAAGGAAGTTGTTGCAATAGTCGGCCCCCAGTCGTCCGCCATAGCTCGTCTCGTCTCCCACATCACCAACGGCCTCCGAATCCCCCTGATCTCATACGCCGCCTCTGACCCCACCCTCTCCTCCCCCCAACTCCCCTACTTTCTTCGATCCTCCCCCTCCGATTCCACCCAAATGTCAGCCCTTTCTGACGTCATATCCTTCTACGGATGGAAGGAGATCATCGCCGTCTTTGAGGACAACGACTATGGAAGAAACGGCATAACTTCACTAGGCGACGAGCTCGCCAAGAAAATGATTAGAATCTCCTACAAACTCCCTTTATCTCCTCATTATAGCCTCTCTGAGGCCTCTGTCATTCTTAACAAGTCAAGATTATACGGCCCTCGTGTTTACGTCGTCCACATTAGTCCCGACCCGAAGTTGAGTCTTTTCAAAATAGCAAAAGGGCTCGGGATGATGAGCGAAAACTACGTTTGGTTCGCGTCGGATTGGCTCTCTTCTACTTTGGATTCTTTTAATCGTCTTGGAGATTACTTAAATGCCCTTCACGGGGTCGTCACGCTTCGCCCCCACATTCGTGACTCCCCCGAGAAAATGGCCTTCCTTTCGCGATCGAAAAAAACAAGATTATCAGCATATGGTCTTTATGCTTATGACACAATGTGGCTCGTTGCAAATTCGGTTGATATGTTTCTGAAGCAGAGTTTAGACATCACGTTTTCCTCGTCCCACCTTGGGAATTTCACGGCTTTTGACGGGGGAGAAGCTCTCGCGAAGCTGATGTCAGCGTCGAACTTCACTGGCTTAACGGGCCAGATTCAGTTCGACGACGATCACAACCTAGTGGGCGTCGAATATGAGATCATAAACGTTGTTCAAAACGGGACTATTAGAGTCGGGTTTTGGACAAACGAAACTGGCCTCGTTAGCTCTAGTTTTCGTGATCAAAAGCTTGATCGTGTAACTTGGCCTGGAGCGAAGGAATTAGCGACGAAAGAGAGACCACTAAGAATCGGGTCTCCAAAAAGGTTCATCCTAATTTTGTTTTCTCATTCTCAAAATAGAAATAAACACTACAAGAAAATTTATTTTTAATGATAGAGATTCTGTCATTATTGTTTCTCAAGTTAAAAATCTTTAATGACAGAATAATAATGACAAGATTTTGTCATTAAAGGTCAATTTTCTTGTAATGAAAGTATATTTACTTTTTTCAACTTTATTCAATAATTCAACTACTTTATTCAAATTAATATCATTATATACATTTACTGATACCATTGTATGTCATATCATTAGCTCTAACCTTCGTGATCAAAAGCTCGATCGGGTAACTTGGCCTGGAGGGAAAGTCGAAAGGCCGCGGGGATGGGAATTGGCGAAAGAGAGACCGCTAAGAATCGGGTTTCCGAAAAGAGTAAGTTTCGACGAATATGTTTCCGAACAGAACAGCAGCCATAAAGCAGAAGGCTACTGCATTGATCTGTTTAAAGAAGTGGTGAAAAGGCTTCCTTATGATGTTCCTTATAGATTCTTGCCGTTTGGGGACGGCTTAAAGAACCCGAGCTATGATGAACTTGTTACAATGGTTGCAAATGATGTAAGTACTTCAAAGGTTCAATCTTTTTCATGAATGATGCACCACTTTGACGAGAGTAACTCTCTTATGCAATTGGTGCATGATGCACTCATTCAACAATTGAAATTGTTTACACTGAAAAGTATAATTTAATTACACTGAAAATCGATTTTCAGTGCACACTTTTCAGTGTAATGTAATCGTATTTTTCAATGTAATCAGCGTGGACTTTTCAGCGTAAACAACTTTAACTGCTAAATGAGTGCATCGTGCACATGGTGCATGTGAGAGTGTCCCCTCCGACGAGGGCCCTCGATGTTTTTCTTTTATATATATATACATATATATTTATATGATCACTATATAAATATGTTTTGCATTCTATTTAATAAACTATTATTAAACATTTATGTCTTCTTTTTAATTTTTTTTTAAATAAAGTGTATATTTTAATTGTTTAAATTAGAAAATATATAGTTCTACTATAAGTCTATAACATGACATATTTTGTTAATTATATATATATTTTTCTTTTTGGTAAATTAATCTCTTTTCGTAACTACTTTTTTTTTTTTCCTTTTTTTTAATTATTTGTACAATTCCAATATATAATTATATGTTTTAAAAAATAATTTTTTAATAGGTAGTTTACTTAACTTTCACTAAATATAGAAATATCATTTTTATTGTTTGAGTTATACTATAATATACTAACATATTTTATTTTTACACATCTCATTTATTTGATTAATAACTAATTAAATTGTCTTTATATTAATAATTACATTACTTTTTGTTCATTGTACCAATATGGAGTGCTTAATTTTTTTTCCCCTAAAATCATTGGACCGACTCTGCTCATTGTTCATAAGTTTTTACTAGCAGGTTTTCGATGCAGCCGTTGGGGACATAGCCATTGTGACGAACAGGATAAAAATAGTCGATTTCACGCAGCCTTTCGCTGCTACGGGGCTCGTAATCGTGGCTCAAATCGGCAATTCGACGTCGAGTGGTTGGGTGTTCATCAGGCCGTTTAGTGTAGAGCTGTGGTGCGCCACTGCAGCGTCGTTCGTGATAATTGGCGTCGTTATTTGGATACTCGAGCATCGTGTGAACGACGATTTTCGTGGCCCTCCTCGTAAACAGCTACGAACAATGTTTCTGTAAGTGGTTTGGAGTCCGTCCACAAAAACTGATCCTGTTTTTTTTTGCACCTCGAGGTCTATTTTTGAATAAAATTATCGTTTATGGGAAGCTCGTTTCGCATACTTTTCATAAACGATCATTTTATTTAAAAACAGATCTCAAAAAACCTCGTAATACTCTCCAACATGTCGCATTAAACCATGTGAAAAAAACAGCGACCAATTTTCGTGGAGTTATATGATAACATTTATACCAATTTGAGGCTTTGCATGTCTATATTAAGTTTGCTTGGAAGTATTACAATTAGTACAATATTTTCATACTTATGATGCAGGTTCAGCTTCTCGACTTTGTTCAAGACGAACCGTAAGTACTACTAATCCCGTATCTATTATAAGGGTGCATTTGCAAACTCTACAAATTAATAGATAATCACTTAAATAGAGTTTGTATAAAATCATTCTAAGTACAATAAAATTTTCATAAATTAATACTCTATAAGTTAATAATTTTTCTAAAATAATAATTTTATATCAATTTCGATAAGATAATAAAATAATAATTTTAAAAAAAAATCCTATATAAATTAATGGTCCTATCAATATAATAAATTAATAATTTTTTCAAGTTACAAAAATAACTAGGACATTTTAATAAATAAAAATATATTATTGGGTGTATTAGTTATTGTAGCTTGACTACTTTTCAAATGATACTTTAATTTTTATCAAGTTAAGATAACAAATCTTTTTTTGTATATGTGTGAAATGGTCTCTTTTGTATTCACACAACGTTTTACGTATTTGATTTATACTCATTATTAATTTTAGAACACCTTTTAAATGAGAAGTTATTGTCCTGTATGATTTTTAAGAATATTATTTATATATATAGTTATTTCTTGGTTGATGGATATGATTATTTATAGTGTATATTAATTAAATGCAATGACTCTCAACTTCATATATACGTACATTGATCAATATGATGCATATATTAATTCAATGACCAACTTTTACAAAAATAAAAAATTTATTTATCGTACGAAAAATACACTGTTTATAGATAAATTAATACCTCTTTAAGATAAACATTACTATATAACATCCTAATAGTTATTATGGAAGATTTTGCAATATCACAGAAGAAAGTACAGAGAGCACACTAGGGAAGATTGTGATGGTGGTATGGCTGTTCCTATTACTAGTGATCACATCAAGCTACACGGCAAGCTTGTCGTCAATCTTGACCGTTGATCAGCTTTCGACGGGCATCACAGGTGAGCCTATTGACTCTGATACCATGAAAGAATTCCGCCTCATCTAAAAGTTCGAACTTGTAGAAGGGTGTGAAGTTAATTCATTTAATTATTTCCCTTAACAACAGGGCTCGATAGTTTGGCTTCGAGTGGATTGCCTATCGGATACCAAGCGGGGTCGTTTTCGTATAGCTATATGAGGGATAGTTTGAATATACACCCATCAAGGCTAGTTTCTTTAGGCTCCCCCGAAGAATACGAAAGTGCGTTGAGACGAGGGCCGACGGATGGAGGGGTGGCGGCCATTGTGGACGAGACGCCGTATGTGGAGATGTTTTTGTCGAGGATGAACGATTATGGCACCGTCGGGCAGCCGTTTATGAAGAGAGGCTGGGGATTCGTAAGTCGTTTTTACTCTGTTTTTTGATGTCGTTTGTTACACGTATCATGCATTATAAGTAGTGAAGCATATAAGTGTCTCGATTCAGAACTCAATTTTTACTTTTTTCTCGATTCAAGGCCCCAACAAAAAAAAATATTTTCCAAAGTGAAATCATGCAGTGTGACACTTTTTATTTTCATAACCTATGACTTGAATTATTGGGAAAAAAATTTGTACGAGTCATGAATTGAGTCAAGAAAGATAAAATTAAGTCTAAGAATTGAGAAGGAAAATGGAAAAATTAAGCCCTCACATTTATAAAATACTCCCTTTGTCCAATAATACTAGTCCTATTTATTCGCCGGTTATTTTTTATTATAATTTTGATGGTATTATGAGATATTGTGATGTTCATTTATCAATAAGACTATTGTTTATGAAAAATAGAAGTATTATATTTATCATAAATAATCATTTTATTTATAAATGAACCTCACAAAACCTAATTATATCCTCCAACTTATCACAAAAAAACAACCGAAAAAACAGAACTAGTAAAATTGAATAGAGGGAGTACGACTTATATTGAGATTTAAAAAAAAAAGAGTTCTTATATGATTTTTTTCCCACTTCTTACTACATAATGAAACGTTGAGATTACATTTGTGTGAACCAGTTCACACAAATGGATCTAATAAAAAAATTGTATATAAGATTCATTTGTTTCGTTGAGTAGGATTACTGGACTTTATGTATATTAAATTTGTGAGTTAGGTTCACACAAGTTTTTGTCTGTATTTTGTATGTTATCTCTTGTCTTACGTGTCATTCAGGCTTTCCAGAAGAACTCCCCTCTTGCAGTAGACATATCGTCGGTAATCCTGAAGCTTACTGAGAGTGGAGAGCTTCAAAAGATCCATGAAAAATGGTTCTGCAAACGGGGACGACTTTGTCCAGAAGAGGAAATGAGGCGAGTCGAGCCTAACGAGCTTCATCTGAACAGCTTCTTGGCTCTCTACTCTACTTGTGGAATATTTGCACTCGTGGCTCTCTTTATCTTTCTCATCAATGCTATTCGCCAATACGTCGTATATTTGAGACAACGGACGAACCCTTCGACTCCTCCCGCATTCGCAGTCTCATCAAGCGCGCTTTGCTCGCGGGCCCTACACAATTTCTTCAAGTTCATTGATAAAAAAGAAGAAGCCATCAAGAAGTTTTTTGAACATGACATGCCTTTATCTCAAGTAAATAGATAAATAAGTAAATGGTGCACCAGGTGCATGATGCACTCATTCAACAGTTACAGTTGTTTACACTAAAAAGTGTAGGCTGGTTACACTAAAAAATATGATTATATTACACTGAAAACTTATTCCCAGTATAAACTTTTCAGTGTAATCTAACCATACTTTTCAGTATAGACAATTTCAACTGTTGAGTAAGTGTACCATGCATTAAGTACACAAAAGAGTTACTTAATATTTATATATAGATAAGAGTATATATAAATCTAGAACAATGAAGTTTGTTGTTCATAGTACTTGTAAATAGGGAAAACTTTGACCTAAGTAGATTGGGTTTGGTAAATAAATTGTAATGAAACACATGGTGAATTATTTGGTATATAAAATATCTAAAAAGTAGTGAAACATGGTGAATATGATAGTGTCCAATCATGAGATAAATAAGTCTAAAAACAAGAATAAAGTTAAAAATGTGCCTACCAACTATTGGATCGTGCTAGGAATGACAAAGATATAAGAATCTTTAGATCAAGATATATATTATCTAAATTAATTATTTAAAATGGACGACGATTAATAAGTTTGGTGGAATCTCTTCCACAAATAATAATGTTGGAACAATTCGTGTTTCAAGATAATGGTTGACCTCACGTCCTTGTTACTTGTTAGAGGAAAATAAATAAACAAAAATAAGGATTGTGATCAAAATATTATTGTTAAAATATTTTAATTTAGTTGTAGCAACTATCGTCTAATCGAGTCAAATTAACTCACTTGAAACAAGTTATATTACACCAACTTTCATATTTATAATTTATCCTGATGCATATTGGTGCACTTGTTTTTTTTTTTTTTTAAAGATAATTTTTTATTTTAACATAATCAATTACAATAGTTCCTTCGACCACCGGGTACATGACAACATCTTTTTATCTCGCTGTAGGGGGACCACCCGAACCTACAACTCCGAACCACAACCGCACTGCAGCCGAAACCGCAATATCGGTGCACTAACTTGTTTTTTTTTTATTTTTAAAGATAATCAATTACAATATCGGTGCACTTGTTTTATATTACACCGTTTCAGAAGAACTTGCACTTATCTTTTCGGTTCTTTCCAAAAGAAGTTGCACACTTCAAATTAGAAAATATTAATTTGTGTGCATACTCACAAAAATATACATATATTTATTTATATAATATTAATTTATTTAAAAAGGGGTGTTTTCTTATAAAATGTGCTCCTACAAATGTACAAATTAATCCACTCATCCAGGACGAAAAAGTATTATCTTGCACGTTTCAGTTATATTAATTTGCATGTTTTTTTTCGCCCTGTAAAAACTAACTCATTATATGAAGGTTATTATATATTTGGGACAAATTAGTACTTACCTATAAATTCTATGATCATCTAAGCACTCACAATTATTATCTATAAAAATAAAAATAAAAACCCACGAGAAAATCTGCACGAATATATTACAAGACATTGACATGGGAACTACTCCAAAAATTGACCAACTTGTGCCCCTACATAATAATAATAATAGCATGTCGACCAGATTTTTGCTATAATGGAATTAAAACATTTGTATTAATTTTAAACGTGGAGTTGAAAAATTATTTAGTTAAATGGCTTAGAAATTTTAGAGTTATATTTGAAAAAAGAAAAATTGGTTAGGCTATTTTTCTAATTAGAACCTTCTAAGCTTTCTTTATGTATTTTGTAAGTTTGGAAATTGATGTTTTCAGTGTGAATGAAATAAATCAAATGCCTTTTATTTTTATATAAATGAAATTTATTTGGCAAAGTATAGAGTGAAACTGATTTATACATAAATCATTGAAGGGTATTAGTTGTTTTTACTGAAGAGTATTACTGGTTTACACCGAAGAGTCTTATTGTTCAGTGAAAACAAACTATGACTCTTCAGTGAAGACAACTAATATCCTTCAGTAAAAATAACGAATATTCTTCAATGAAAACAACTAATATCCTTCAATGATTCATGTATGAACCAATTTCAGTTGTATTTATATTGATTTTAAATGTGGAGTTGAAAAATTATATAGTTCAATGGCTTAGAAATTTTAGAGTTATATTTGAAAAAAGAAAAATTGGTTAGGCTATTTTTCTAATTAGAACCTTCTAAGCTTTTTTTTATGTATTTTGTAAGTTTGGAAATTGATGTTTTCAGTGTGAATGAAATAAATCAAATGCCTTTTATTTTTAAATAGACGAAATTTATTTGGCAAAGTATAGAGTGAAACTGATTTATACATAAATCATTGAAGGGTATTAGTTGTTTTCACTGAAGAGTATTACTGATTTACACCGAAGAGTCTTATTGTTCAGTGAAAACAAACTATGACTCTTTAGTGAAGACAACTAATATCCTTCAGTAAAAATAACGAATATTCTTCAATGAAAACAACTAATATTCTTCAATGATTCATGTATGAACCAATTTCAGTTGTATTTATATTGATTTTAAATGTGGAGTTGAAAAATTATATAGTTAAATGGCTTAGAAATTTTAGAGTTATATTTGAAAAAAGAAAAATTGGTTAGGCTATTTTTCTAATTAGAACCTTCTAAGCTTTCTTTATGTATTTTGTAAGTTTGGAAATTGATGTTTTCAGTGTGAATGAAATAAATCAAATGCCTTTTATTTTTAAATAGACGAAATTTATTTGCCAAAGTATAGAGTGAAACTGATTTATACATAAATCATTGAAGGGTATTAGTTGTTTTCACTGAAGAGTATTACTGGTTTACACCGAAGAGTCTTATTATTCAGTGAAAACAAACTATGATTTTTTTGTGAAGACAACTAATATCTTTCAGTAAAAATAACGAATATTCTTCAATGAAAACAACTAATATCCTTCAATGATTTATGTATGAACCAATTTCAGTTGTATTTATATTGATTTTAAATGTGGAGTTGAAAAATTATTTAGTTAAATGGCTTAGAAATTTTAGAGTTATATTTGAAAAAAGAAAAATTGGTTAGGCTATTTTTCTAATTAGAACCTTCTAAGCTTTCTTTATGTATTTTGTAAGTTTGGAAAGGGCACGACCATTAACACCATGATAATATTTTGTTCACCCACTATTAAATTAACCCACCATGTATATTGCTTTTTTTTTTTTTTTCTTAATTCACCCCCTTAAAATTTACAACTATAACCTTAATATAAAATTTACATTATTTATTATATACACACACTCATTTGAAATTAAAAAAATAGCACATCAACAATTATTTTTTATTTTAATTGAACAACTGTTTCCTGCCGTTTAAAAAAAAAAACCACAATTCCTTTTATTTTCATGGTGTACCAATTTATAAATAAACAAAAATACTTTAATCTAACTTAAATTGTGTCTTTATAATTTATACTTTTAAGATTATACCTTTTTTTTTTCTTTTTTTAATGGTGCAATTGTGTGTGAAAGAATAAATTTTTTTACGTGAATTCTGAGATTTTGAGTATGATGTAGAAAGCATGAGTATTTAATAAATATATTGTTTATTTTTTATAAATGGTATATTAGTATTTTTATTAAACATTTAAAAAAAATAGGTGGGTGAACAAAGCATTTTTTGGAAATTGATGTTTTCAGTGTGAATGAAATAAATCAAATGCTTTTTATTTTTAAATAAACGAAAATTATTTTAGTTGATAAGTTAATAATAATCGACATGTTTCCCACACCAGACAGTTGGTAGACCCAGGGGGTTAATTATCTGATATTTCTACCCACTTCTGGACCACTTATTTTTCATGATAATAATTAAAACATGTTACAAACATATGTAAAAAATATATATAATTAAAGCGTGTACAATAATATAATTGAAACATACAAGCAAATATAATTATTAATGAAAAATTTCACAATTTCAATATTATCATAGAGTGAACAAAATGATTAAATTATATGAGTAATTTGGATTAACAACTTTGAAAATCTCAATAAATCAAGAATTTCAATAAATTCTGCATTATTCGGTATGTAAGTGTGTGAGTTCAAATTACATTCATAATTTTTTGGCAAAATATATTGAGTCTCAAAATTAATTTTTTTTTAGATTTAGTCTTAATTTTTTTGATAGGGTCCAAATTTGCTCTCAAGTTAATGGTAGAAAGCGAAACAACGCCACTTTAAAGTCAGAATTTAGTAATTTCTAGCAAGGGTGCATATGTGATATTTTTGTCTGCTATTTAATTATTTTTACAATTTTATTACATAACATGTATATATATTTAAAAATTATAAAATAAAAGAAATTTTTAAATATTATTAGGACATATAGATGCCACATCAACACCCTTGACATAACTCCCCAATTTCAAACTTCACAATTACATCGTATTGATTTTCCGACTGATTTAGGATCAAAATTGAATTTTGTTAGCAAATTGGGGATAATCTGATAAAAAAGCAATTTTAAAATTAAATATATGTTGTCAGAAAATGATGAGACGACTTGTAATTTAAACTTGTATGATATATAAAAATTTCGATGTCCTACAAATAAGACAAATTTATGTATACATGGTAAATAGCAAATTGAATGATTAAAATATGGGGATTGGAAAAGTGTTTTTGAAAATAGGGTGGATCACCCCTGGGTAGAGCGATCTACCAGGTTGATCGCCTCCCAGAGTAGCGATCCACCTAAAATTTGGACACGTCGTAAATCACCTCTACCAGGGGCGAATTGACCTCTACTTGTCATTAAACTTATACATTATTATACTTTATTCATTTCAAAATAATTGTCTTTTTTTAACAATTTTTAAAATAATACTCCCTCCCTCCATCTCAAATTTTATTTTTTCATTTGACTTTTTTTTAACTTTAAAATAAGAATTATTTTATTATTTAAATGCAAAAAATAGGTTTTTCATGATGATGTGTTATTCAATTTAAATGCATGAAACAAAATAAATATATTTTTATATAATTATTAGTGAAATGAGATACATATTTTAAAAGTGTTTGAATAGTACCGTGAAAAAATAAAGTGCTACAAACCGATTAATTAAATACTGGCCGGAGCTACGTCTATGTTAGGGAGTACATGAATATTTATTATACATAAATTAAAGTAATAATAATACCAAAAATTGCTACTTGAGAGCAAAGTATAATGTTAATTAAAGTATATGAAAAGCTGTCGGCTAGAGAGGGGCACGGAAACAGAGGTCAATGCGCATCAGTCTTTGTCGAGGTAGATCGCCCCTAGTAGAGGTGATCTACGACGTGTCCAAATTTTAGGTGGATCGCTACTCTGGGAGGCGATCAACCTGGTAGATCGCTCAATCCAGAGATGATCCACCCAATTTTCGAAAACCCCTTTCTAATCTCCCTATTTTAACCCTTCAATTTGCTAATTAATATATATACATAAATTTGCCTACAAATAAAGTGCCAGATTAAAACAGAAATTAAGATAAAGAACATCACGTGATAAGCCTGCTGCACTATTTATTTATGCTGAAAATGAGAATATTTACCAAGGAATTATCACTTTAATTTCAAAGAACAATGCCATAAAGATGTGCAAATAAGATTGAAAATTGTCTAAGAATCTCATTCTTTTCCTAGCTTGCAAGAATATTGCTATTAGGCTTCTAATTGGCTCTCTACTCTCTTTACACACTATTCCACCTATTTCAAATTTCTCCCTTTAATTCTTTATATCTTAATATAAGATTTCATATCAAAACTTCATTTTTTTTTCTTTCAAAATTATTTACTTTATACTTTAAACATAGATACCAATGATTTTAATCATTATGTCTTAGACAAATTAATGAAATATACTCACTCCATTTCCTGTTAAATTTAACATTTTGCCAAATCGAGTGTTCCATGTTAAATTTAACATTTTTGTTTTAGAAATAGTTTTTCAATAACATCCTCTTAACAATCTATCTACCTTTTTTTTTATTTCTCTTACCATCAACAATTTTACAATAAAATACTACTCTCTCCGTCCCAAAAGACACTGCGGAGACTTTTGAACATGCGTATTAAGAAAAATGCATAATGAGTACATGTATATTATATTAATTTGTGTTGTGAAGGTAAAAATACTTTTCATTTTTAGGCATGCAATTTTTTTGCAGATCAAAATAGAAAATATGTAATGTTTTCTGGGACAGAGAGTGTATATTTCTAAAGCCTTGTGTTATCTCCTAAATGTTAAACTTAACGAGACAATGAGAGAGTAATAATTAAATAAAAGGAACATATTCCTACTTCAATAATAAACTACCCTTTTCCCTTTTCTTTCGTGACAATATATACAATGAATCACTTTTATCTTAAAATAGGCAAAGTCTCATATGCACCAAGTGCACGGTGCACTCACTCAACAGTTAATACTGTATACACTAAAAAGTTAGTCTCAATTATACTGAAAAATTAGTCTCAATTACACTGAAAAGTTTACATTGAAAACTTATTTTCAGTGTAATTGAGACTAACTTTTCAGTGTGATTGAAACTAACTTTTCAGTGTATACATTATCAACTGTTGAGTGAGTGCATCATACACTAATTGCACAAGAGACTTACTCCTTAAAATAATATTAGTTGTTTCATTAAAATGTATGATTTTTATAATAAAAATACAAAGAGACTCACTCTTTCTCCCATAAATGTATCTCATAGAAGGAAGAGGAGATGAATCTAAGACCCCATTAAAATTTTGTTCTTTTTCTTGAAATTTTTCAAAGCATTCCCATTTGTTATATAATAACATGCATGTATATAGTTGAACATTAGCAATTTCACACTTGAAGAAGTAAATGTAACTACCAACGGTCTCTTTCCATTAATTTATTTATTTTATCCACGTGAACTCGCAAGAAAAGCTAAAGATTGCTCCTTTCTCCATCATCTTGATACCCATCTTAAAAATGAGTAATTAATTAATACTTCTTTATATTTTTTTTTGGATTTTATTACTTGATAAATTCTTGATAAATGATGATCTTATGTGGCTTTCCTTTTCCTCATGTGGAAATAAGATGACGAAATATCTAAAGTTGCAAGCTGGTTTTTGTTTCTATTTCTGAAATAATTGGTCCTTTTTTAAAGTCTTCCAATGAGGAAACTTGACTGACCCCACCCCTCCTCCCCCACCCCCCAATTTACCTTGATGCCTAAACTGCAATCCTTGTTTATGGCTGTGAATGTTCGGAACAAAAATACAAAAAAATTCAGGGTTTTAAGGTTGCACACCAGGTGTTCGATAAATTGACGCAATGGGTTTTTGTTTTGTTTCTTGAAGATTTGAATTGCTGAGCCTTTCTGGAAGAATGGAGGCCCTTCCGTTCTTGATTTCTTTTGTGTGTTTTGCCATGGGAGCCATTGCTCAAAGTGGGAATTCAAGTTCTAGGAATTCAAGTTCTGGGAATTCAAGTGTGGTAAATGTTGGGGGTTTGTTCACTTTTAATTCAGTGATTGGAAGATCTATTAGCCCTGCAATTCTTGCTGCCGTTGATGATGTGAATTCTGATTCCACCATTTTGAAGGATAGAAAGCTTAATCTTATTGTGCAGGATACTAATTGCAGTGGATTCATTGGCACAGTTGAAGGTAATTTTCTTTAATTTTTTAATTAAACTGGAAAAACTTTCTTTAAATTATGAATTTTTATATGTAGTTGTGCTAATTTCTGTCCATAATCTAGGTTGAAATCACTACTTATCTTCATGTTTCTCTGTTCATCTGATAATTAAACTGGAAAAACTTTCTTGAAATAATGAAATTTTATATGTAGTTCTGCTAATTTCTCTTCATAATCTAGGTTGATATCACTACTTATCTTGAATTAAAGTAGGTATGTAAGAGTGTTTTATTTTCATATTTGGGGTGTGAAAGTTATTGTGGGACGTCCCAAAAAGGAAAGTGTGAAAGTTATTAGGGGACAGAGGGAGTAGTTTATATTGGATTGTTTGTCTGGTTATTTCATTTGACAGTAACTTCTAATATAGACTTAGTTATCATATTAAATTGTTCCATATGTTTGTAGTTTGTAAATTGTTTCATATGCTTTAAAGTGTGAAAATCAGAAATGGGGAAAGTTATTCTGAAATTTTCTTCACTTGTACACATCTATGACATTTAGTTAGCCAAAAGAATAAGGGAAATGGGAAATTTTACTCTGTTCATCTGATAATTAAACTGGGAAAACTTTCTTGAAATCACTACTTATCTTCATATTTGATATAGTTTATATTGGATTGTTTGTCTGGTTATTTCATTAGACAATAACTTCTATGTAGATTTAATTATCAAATTAAATTGTTCCATATGATTGTAGTTTGTACTTCCTCCGTCCCTGAAAAATAGTCCTGCTGTTTTACACGTGGTCTAATGCGAAATGTCGGAGGGTATTACGGGGTTTTTCAAGGTTCGTTTTTTAATAAAATAATCGTTAATGGAAAGTTCATTTCGCATACTTTCCATAAACGATCATTTTATTACAAAACGGACCTCGGGAAACCCAGTAATACTCTCTGACATATCGCATTAAACTACGTGCAAAAGAACAGGACTATTTTTTTGCCGAATTTCCTCACTCTGTGACATATAGTTAGCCAAAAGAATAAGGGAAATGGGAAAATTTTGACAGGGAATCCTTACTCATGTAGCTATGCAGCTAGTCGGGACGGATATCGTAGCAGCACTCGGGCCGTTATCATCAGGGATAGCGCACGTAATTTCGCACGTCGTGAGCGAGCTTCACGTCCCGCTCGTATCATTCGCGACCGACCCTTCCCTCTCGTCTCTGCAGTATCCTTACTTCCTCCGTGCCGTCCCCAATGACCATTTCCAAATGTACGCGATAGCCGACCTAGTCGAGTACTTCGATTGGAGGGAAGTAACGGCCGTGTTCGTCGACGATGACAACGGCAGAAACGGGATCTCCATACTGGGCGACGCGCTTTCCAAGAAACGAGCCAAGATTGCTTACAAGGCGGCGTTCACTCCGGGGGCTCCGAAGAGCGACATCGACAGCTTGCTCGTCGAGGTGAACCTGATGGAATCGCGGGTTTTCGTTGTGCATGTGAATCCCGATACGGGTCTCAACATCTTTTCCGTAGCGAAGAGGCTCGGAATGATGAGCAAGAGCTACGTTTGGATCACGACGGATTGGCTCGCGAGCGTTCTCGATTCCAGAGACGGCATCGATCCCCAGACGGCCGATCTTCTACAAGGTGTCATTTCTCTCCGCCACCACACCGCCGATTCCGATCTCAAAACGGGGTTCACTTCCCAATGGGGGAAGATCAAGAACATAGAGACCTCGAAGTTCAACTCGTTCGCTCTTTTCGCTTACGATTCCGTATGGTTAGTAGCTCGTGCTCTCGACACTTTCTATAAGGACGGCGGGAATGTCACTTTCTCCGACGATCCAAACCTACGAGACATCAAGGGAAGCGCCCTCCACTTAACGTCCCTCCGGATATTCGACCAAGGCCCGAAGCTGCTCCAGCTTCTCACCTCGACTAACTTCACAGGTGTATCGGGACAAATCCAGTACGATTCGGACAAGAACATGATCCATCCAGCTTTCGATATTCTCAACATCGGTGGGACCGGGTCCCGTAGGATCGGTTACTGGTCGAACCACTCGGGTCTCACGATCGTCCCTCCAGAAACTCTATACTCAAGACCGTTAAACTTTACAAGGGGCCAGCGGCTTTATAGCGTCCTGTGGCCCGGTGAAACCACGGTGAAGCCTCGGGGATGGGTGTTTCCCAACAACGGGAAGCCTTTACGGATTGCTGTACCGAACAGGATTAGCTATCCCGATGTCGTTACGAGAGATAAAGGACCCTTAGGGGCCAGAGGATTCTGCATTGATGTGTTTGAAGCTGCTATTGAGTTGCTGCCTTACCCTGTTCCTCACCTATATATCCTCTACGGAGACGGGAAAAGAAACCCGTCGTTCGGTAATCTTGTGAATGACGTCGCCCAAAATGTGAGTTTTCTTCGTCTTTTTTCATCAGCAGAAGCAACATCTTTGTTAAGATACTTTTTGCTCATTTTATATATCTTTAAATTTGCAGAAATTTGATGCGGCGGTCGGGGATTTGACTATCACGACGAACAGAACGAGGATTGTGGACTTCACTCAACCGTTTATGGAATCGGGGCTCGTTGTAGTCGCTCCGGTGAAGGAGGTTAAATCTAAACCATGGTCGTTCCTCATGCCATTCACGTGGCAAATGTGGGCCGTCACTGGCAGCTTCTTTCTTTTCGTTGGGACCGTTGTTTGGATACTCGAGCATCGCACGAATACTGAGTTCCGAGGTTCTCCTAGGCAACAACTTGTAACAGTCTTTTGGTTAGTATATATATATTATGGTGTGGTTTCTGAGATATGTTCGTTTGATCTTTGTTTGGATTCTTACACGAATTTGTATATCGATCTTTCAGGTTTAGCTTCTCGACCATGTTTTTCGCACACAGTACGTAATTTCAGCTTATCGAACTTATCAGTTTCTTGGAATAAGTGAAGGATAATACAATACCAATCAACTTTTTACAAATTGATACAAAATAACTGAACAGATGCACAAAAAAAGCTAAATATTGTACTATCTTGTAAATAGTGGTTTGGTATTGTATCATTTTGTAAACGCCCCCAGTTTCTTTTACTAAATCCCGGTGGTGATTATCTGATCCACGTCGAATTTATGCAGGAGAAAACACCGTTAGTGCGTTGGGACGTCTGGTGCTGATCCTATGGCTTTTCGTCGTGTTGATTATCAATTCAAGCTACACGGCTAGTTTGACGTCGATCCTCACGGTGCAGCAGCTCTCTTCGAGAATTCAAGGAATCGACACCTTGGTTGCGGGCTCCGAACCTATAGGTATCCAGGATGGCTCCTTCGCGTATAACTATCTTATAAACGAGCTAAACATCGCGGAATCTAGACTCCGGGTGTTGAAAACTCAAGATGATTACGTTAGAGCTCTTCAACTGGGCCCCGGCAAGGGCGGTGTTGCTGCAGTCGTGGACGAGCTTCCTTATGTCGAGCTGTTCTTGGCCAGCACGAAGTGCCAATTCAGTATCGTGGGACGAGAGTTCACGAAAAGTGGATGGGGATTCGTAAGTACTTGTTCCTCGCCTCTTTAGGCTCGATCTTTTCACTCTCCGACGGTGTTTTCGATCTAACTCGGATATATTTCGAATGATAAAATCTATTTAGTGATTGTTTGCGATCACTACTTCATACTATATAACTGTCTTAGAATCAATTTTGGAGAAACAGAAAAAACCTGATTCTGGATTCCGAGAATTGATTTTTTTTGCAGACACTTCAACTTTCAAAATCACTTAATTTCAAAACATTCCCTTCTTTAGATTTTTACTACAAAAACCACTTAAAATCACTTCTGAATTTACAGTAGAGTTTCAAAACATACCCTTGGTGCTACTTGTTCATTTTGTTTCTAACTCGACTAACCATGCATCGATATCTACGCAGGCTTTTCAACGGGACTCGCCTTTGGCAGTGGATCTATCTACGGCGATCCTTCAGCTGTCCGAAAACGGAGAGCTTCAAAGAATCCACGACAAATGGTTATCGAGAAACGGATGCTCTGCCCAAACGAACCCCATTGACGACAACCGTCTCTCGCTCAAGAGTTTCTGGGGCCTCTTTCTCATTTGCGGGATCGCTTGTTTCCTCGCTTTGGTCGTTTTTTTCTGCAGAGTGTGTTGGCAGTTCAGCCGATACAGCACGCATAACGAGCAACATAACGTCGAGGCGCCCGTTGAACCTACGACCCCTCGTAGGCGAACCCTCCGCACGCCCAGCTTCAAGGACTTGATAGTTTTCGTCGACAAAAAAGAAGCCGAAATCAAGGATGCAATCAAGAGGAAGAGCGGAGAGCATTCGAGGAAGAACCCTAGTCAAGTTTTGGACAGGCCGAGCAGTTGAGGATCTCCCGTGTTTCAATCTCGTACAGATACGTACACGCGTTGTTTATACGAGATTTGTGGATCTTCTGTGTTTCAATCGCGTATTCGTTTAGTGATGCGCGTACGTATCTGTGTACGTACGCGCGTCGTTTATACGAGATTGAAACATCGTACAAAATGAAGGATCATCCTTCTCCTTGTTAATACATTATTGACAAAACATACAATGCTGGTTAGTTACTTATATACTAACCCCTTCAGATAGAGCTGAGGGGGAATTTGTACAACATAATATATGTATATGCAGGGAAATATTAAAGAGAAAATTTTCACCATAATTTGTATATTTGATCATTTCTGGGATTTTATTGCTTGTACTAATTGAATTGAAGCAGTTAATCCACTGTAAATGACAAATTAAATATTTAGAGGGGTAGATTTTGCGTGAGGCCGTTTCACGGTAAAACAGTATATAAATTGCGTATAACATATTAACACTTGAAAAAAAAAAAGTATTAATTTATGCTAGTTTGTGAACTATTTTAACCGTTTTAGGGTAGGGGGTTCAAACAAATTGTTGAAACTGAATGAATGACAACTTTTCCACCCAACTTATAATTTCCAAGCACTTGATTTCCACATATTACATGGTTGAAAGAAAATTATATTATTGATTTTACATAAAAAAAATACTTTAAATATATATTTAATTCACTTTGCTTATAGTTAGATTTAAATTTTTAAATTTTTAATAATATGTATTTCTACATGTAATGTATTTACAATTATAGATATTCACTAAATCAAATAAGAAAAGTTTATGCAATAAAGATAATGAATCTCTGTCTTAATTAAATTTAAAATAAAAACAGAAGGCTTGAATAGTACCACATAAATTTGAATTGGAATTTGAGTATAATTTTGTTGTTGTGATGAAGCACGCCGTCGATTATGAGAATATTAAGATGATACGTAACGTGTAAATTCTATTGATTCAATTATGATTTATGAATGCAGGAAGAATAATCAATCCAAATCAAAATAATTAAAAAATCTCAATAATAAAAAAATAGAATAATAAAAGAGTAGGTTTTATATAAAAATGGCTCATGATAAGTTTATCATAAAACAATTTAAAGGTATTATTAATCTCATTAAGGGTATCATTAATCTAGGATAGAATATTGTAATAGAATAGTTTTGTAGTTGAAGGCGATGTGATGAATGTTCTATGTTTTCTTTTGTACTCCCTCCGTTCACAAAATTTTTATCCGCTGTCCTTTTTGGTCTGTCCACCAAATTTTTACTCATTCATCTTTTGGAAATAAATTACACTCACAAACAAATAAATGGGTCCCACAATGCCCACCACAATACTCTTATTTTATCTTCTTAATCCACTTTTTCAATAAAATACTAATTTTCATTAAAAACTGTGCTCAACAGTAACCGGGTAAAAATTTTGTGGACAGAGGGAGTATTTGGGTTGAGTACCCCTTGTGCTATGAAAATTTTCCTTTTACTGTTAAAAAAAATCATTAATCTAGGTTTAAGATTTTTTTTTACAATAATTACAATATAATACCACTGACTTAAATTAATAAGATTCCTACTGAAATTAATGGTACTCATAAATAGATTAATAATACTTTTAAATGGCTAACTAAATCTCGTGCAATGAACCAACACATTACATATGCTTGTTGTTACAGCAGGAAATATCCTCGCCTGACAGGAGGTCAGATTCCTGAAGATACACTGACACGACAAGATCGAGGGTCTACATCATAAAATAGTGTTTAATGTATTATAGGTCTACTGTTGATCTTTATATTAATATTGTAATAAATCCCTAAAATAAAGGGTTGAGACGAATTTAGGGCCACTTTTGGGCCTTTGGGGATGAACCTCTATAAATAGGGGGTCACCCCCTCATTGTAAAGGATCACATTTTTTTCTCATTCAACATCTATACAAAAACGCTCTCATTCGAGGGAAGAACGAAAGTTCTTCCCCTATCGTTCGTATTTATTTTACATTTATTGTTCGTCGGGCATACCCTAAATAGCCACATACATCTATCCGTACAAAAATGCCTGTCAACAATTTGGCGCTAGAAGGAGGGTCAATTCGGGTTCATCTCGATGGATGAACACGAAGATCCTCCCCTCAAAAAAAAGAAAAATACATTCCATCCTCAAACCCATTTTTGATACCAATATTCAAGAATTAAAGTTTAGAATAAATTCTCAGTTCTAAATCCGTCACAGTATCCATGGTCTCCCAACCAAAAATTCCAACAAACATTCTTTGCTCATATAAATCATATACATACACCCCCACCATTTTGAAGCCTGTACGTGCATAGTGCGTACCCATTCCCAAAAGAAAGAAGTCAAAATCAAAAGAAATCAATGCCATTTGCAATTATCAAGCACGTACAGCAACAAACTCAGGTACTTATCAAAACAAAATTTCAAAGCAAAAGTCATTTCCTTTGTAAAGAAAGAAAGCATCGCAACAAAGCAAGAAAAAGGAACAGAAGAAAAAAAAAAAGTGTTGCTGCCTTTTCCGGCGGTGCTACAGTCCAGCGGTGCTGCAGCAGTTTCCGGCAGTAGAGCTCGCAAGTCTTTCCGGCACCGTCGCGGCCAGCCACCGCACCATCGCCCCCGTGAAATCACTTCAGACCCGGCGAAATTTCAAGTGGAACAGCCATTTTTCTGCTTTAAACCCCTCTGTGTTTGCCTCGGTTATTGCACCACCCTTTCACAGCTTTTCAGTCTCCTTTTGGCGCATTTCCCAAGACGTGTTGAAAAGTCAAGGATTCCGGCCTCGATCCGCGCACCGCCGAGGCCGATACCCGTCTACCCGCGAAAGCAATCGCAGCCTCTCCGAGTCCTACCCGCCTGGTCGTTCCGCCTCGTCGGCTCCGCAGCCTGAACTTCGCCATCGCTTCTCGCTACTCGATCCGCCGTCCCGCTCTGACGCCGCCCGTCGCGGGCTCGGTCTACCCGCGCGGCCAGCGCGCCTAACCGCTGGCGCCGCCCGACAAGGGCTTCCCGCCCCTCGCGGCCGCGGCCCCTTGCCACTCCGCTCTCCAGCCCGCGTCGCCTCTCCTCCCCGCGGCGACCTCTCCTCACCGCGGCCACCGGTTCCGCCTGTCGAGCCTACCCGTGCCGCTCGTCACGCAACCACCGGCGTTCCTTAGCGCGCACAGCCGCCGACCTCGCGGCTCTCCTCCCCGCAACCGATCTCGCCGCCCGGGACAAATCGCCCCGCGCCGCGGCCCATCGCAGCTCCCCGCGCCGCGCCGCGCCTCCAGATCCCCGCACCGCCGCGACCGGTCGAGCTCGCCCAGCTCCCCCCGTCGCACCTCCGGCCTCCGATCTCGCCCATCCCGCTCAGCCGCCTCCCCGACATCACTCCAGGAGCGACGCTTCGGGCAACCACGCGTCCCCATCGCCGGCGCCAGACACAGCCCGGTCCCCGTCGCCGGCGCCAGACACAGCCCGGCCACCGTCGCCGCATAGCGCTGCCCGACGCGGCCTCCCATCTGCTAGCCACTGTGAGTTTGCCTCTCACATACGTGACTAGATCAAATTATTGGACCAGGTATCAATTGTGGTATTGGGCCTATTCGATTGGGCCTTGGGTCTTTCTTTTTATTCTGTTGGGCCCCTTTTTAATTTATTCTGTTGGGCCATTTATATTAATAGTTGTTTGGGCCCTCCATTCAATTTGTAGGACAGATGTATTTAGCTGTTAGGCTTGTTTCAAGTTTTAGGCGGTTGGGCCTCTGTCCCAGAAGGGGGCCGACCAAGTAGTTTTAAAAAAAAAAAAAAAAAAAAAAAAAAGGCAGCAATTTGAGGGGCGAGCATCCGGGGCCTCTTCGACAACGAAAAATCTACGGGCAGTCCTTTGCCCACTCGAATCAGGTTTATTTCGACAATTTCCTTTTAATATATATCAAAATTCGTAAGTTTCCATATATATTAAAAGCGGGGGCATATACTCGTATTTCGAAAATTCAAAGCGGGGATAAATTTCGAAATTCAATTTTCATCTGGTAACTTCCTTTTAATATATACTGTAACTCGTAAGTTTTCATATATATTAAAAGCGGGGGCATGGATATACATATCCTACTCATTTTGTGATATCAAAAAATCAAAAAATAAATTATTTGACTATGAGTATTATTAAATACAGTCGGTTATTTTAAACTTCGAATACAATTTCGAAAAAATCATTGAGGATGCTCACCGGGTAATTAACTCATATTTAAAACATGGTCACACATTTCGACTACAAACATTCGTCCGCCTTCATAGGCGTTGACCGGTCCGTCTTCTCGGCGTCGACATTCCGCCTAGATTGGCGAAGTAATCCGTCTTCTCGACGTCGATTAGTCCGCCCTTTCAGGCGTTGACGTATCGATTAGTTCGCCTTCACCGGCGTCAACTAATCTACTTCTCGAGTTAATCCGCCTTCTAGGCGTCGACATTCCGCCTAGATTGGCGAAGTAATCCGTCTTCTCGACGTCGATTAGTCCGCCTTTCAGGCGTAGACGTATTGATTAGTTCGCCTTCACAGGTGTCAACTAGTCTACTCGAGTTAATCCGCCTTTTAGGCGTCGACAATCCGCCTAGAGTGGCAAAGTAATCCGTCTCCTCGACGTTGTTTAGTCCGTCTTTCAGGCGTAGACGTATTGATTAGTTCGCCTTCACAGGCGTCAACTAATCTACTCGAGTTAACCCGCCTTTTAGGCGTCGACAATCCGCCTGGAGTGGCGAAGTAATCCGTCTCCTCGACGTTGATTAGTCCGCCTTTCAGGCATAGACGTATTGATTAGTTCGCCTTCACAGGCGTCAACTAATCTACTCGAGTTAATCCGCCTTTTGGGCGTCGACAATCCGCCTGTAGTGGCGAAGTAATCCGTCTCCTCGACGTTGATTAGTCCGCCTTTCAGGCGTAGACGTATTGATTAGTTCGCCTTCACAGGCGTCAACTAATCTACTCGAGTTGACCCGCCTTTTAGGCGTCGACATTCCGCCTAGATTGGCGAAGTAATCCGCCCGATCGGCGTTGATTAATCCGCCTTCTCGGCGTCGACATTCCGCCTAGATTGGCGAAGTAATCCGCCCGGTCGGCGTTGATTAATCCGCCTTCTAGGCGTCGACATTCCGCCTAGATTGGCGAAGTAATCCGTCTTCTCGACGTCGATTAGTCCGCCTTTCAGGCGTAGACGTATTGATTAGTTCGCCTTCACAGGTGTCAACTAGTCTACTCGAGTTAATCCGCCTTTTAGGCGTCGACAATCCGCCTAGAGTGGCAAAGTAATCCGTCTCCTCGACGTTGATTAGTCCGCCTTTCAGGCGTAGACGTATTGATTAGTTCGCCTTCACAGGCGTCAACTAATCTACTCGAGTTGACCCGCCTTTTAGGCGTCGACATTCCGCCTAGATTGGCGAAGTAATCCGCCCGATCGGCGTTGATTAATCCGCCTTCTCGGCGTCGACATTCCGCCTAGATTGGCGAAGTAATCCGCCCGGTCGGCGTTGATTAATCCGCCTTCTAGGCGTCGACATTCCGCCTAGATTGGCGAAGTAATCCGTCTTCTCGACGTCGATTAGTCCGCCTTTCAGGCGTAGACGTATTGATTAGTTCGCCTTCACAGGTGTCAACTAGTCTACTCGAGTTAATCCGCCTTTTAGGCGTCGACAATCCGCCTAGAGTGGCAAAGTAATCCGTCTCCTCGACGTTGATTAGTCCGTCTTTCAGGCGTAGACGTATTGATTAGTTCGCCTTCACAGGCGTCAACTAATCTACTCGAGTTAACCCGCCTTTTAGGCGTCGACAATCCGCCTGGAGTGGCGAAGTAATCCGTCTCCTCGACGTTGATTAGTCCACCTTTCAGGCATAGACGTATTGATTAGTTCGCCTTCACAGGCGTCAACTAATCTACTCGAGTTAATCCGCCTTTTGGGCGTCGACAATCCGCCTGTAGTGGCGAAGTAATCCGTCTCCTCGACGTTGATTAGTCCGCCTTTCAGGCGTAGACGTATTGATTAGTTCGCCTTCACAGGCGTCAACTAATCTACTCGAGTTGACCCGCCTTTTAGGCGTCGACAATCCGCCTAGATTGGCGAAGTAATCCGCCCGATCGGCGTTGATTAATCCGCCTTCTCGGCGTCGACATTCCGCCTAGATTGGCGAAGTAATCCGCCCGATCGGCGTTGATTAATCCGCCTTCTCGGCGTCGACATTCCACCTAGATTGGCGAAGTAATCCGTCTTCTCGACGTCGATTAGTCCGCCCTCTCAGGCGTAGACGTATTGATTAGTTCGCCTTCACAGGCGTCAACTAATCTACTCGAGTTAATCCGCCTTTTAGGCGTCGACATTCCGCCTAGATTGGCGAAGTAATCCGTCTTCTCGACGTCGATTAGTCCGCCCTTTCAGGCGTTGACGTATCGATTAGTTCACCTTCCACGGCGTCAACTAACCTCTTTCTCGAGTTAATCCGCCTTCTCGGCGTTGATTAGTCCGCCTTTTATGCGTTGACATATTGATTAGTTCGCCTTCACCGGCGTCAACTAATCTGCCTCTCAAGCCGATCCGTCACTCGGCCTTGATTAGTTCGCCTTCACCGGCGTCAACTAATCCGCCTCTCGGCGTGGATCCAGTCCGCATGTTAAGCGTTGACTTTCCGCCTTAATGGGCGAGGTATTGTTTAGTTCGTCCTCACCGGCGTTAACTAATCTATTCTCTGCATCGTGAAGTCGCTGCCCGTCAATCGGCTAAAGCACTTCACTCATTAACCTGTTGGTTAATCTTTTAAGCGGTTGTTGACTCAATCCCATCTTCGTGAAGTCGCTGCCCGATCATCGGCTAAAGCACTTCACTCATTAACCTGTTGGTTAATCTTTTAAGCGGTTGTTAACTCAATCCCATCTTCGTGAAGTCGCTGCCCGATCATCGGCTAAAGCACTTCACTCATTAACCTGTTGGTTAATCTTTTAAGAGGTTGTTAACTCAATCCCATCATCGTGAAGTCGCTGCCCGTCATCGGCTAAAGCACTTCACTCATTAACCTGTTGGTTAATCTTTTAAGCGGTTGTTAACTCAATCCCATCATCATGAAGTCGCTGCCCGTCATCGGCTAAAGCACTTCACTCATTAACCTGTTGGTTAATCTTTTAAGCGGTTGTTAACTCAATCCCATCATCGTGAAGTCGCTGCCCGTCAATCGGCTAAAGCGCTTCACTCATTAATCTGTTGATTAATCTTTTAATCGATTGTTAATTCAATCCTGTATTCGTGAAGTCGCTGTCCGTCTATCGGCTAAAGCACTTTACTCATTAATCTGTTGATTTATCTTTTAATTGTTAGTTAAATCAATCTGTTGTCCGTGAAGTCGTTACCCGCAAGTGGCCTGAGCACTTCATTAATTAATCATCTCGACTTTTATCGCTAAGTTATTTAAATCAATGCCGGCCAGCGGCAAGAACTCTTTATTAATTGAACATCACGGTTCTCGACTCGGGGGCACGACGGGAGATCGTACCCCACCTAACCCGACCAATTTCGAAAAAGTTTGACCATTCGAAGGTTACACAAAAGATTCGCCCAACAAGGACCCTGTCATCGAAGATTCCCCCGGGGCATCCGAGCTATCCTGTTTTCAGGCTCGGGGGCAAAACCTATTTGAAGCACAGATCAAGATCGAACTCTGGCCGCAGTCAGAGCCCAATCTTGGGGGCAATTGTTACAGCAGGAAATATCCTCGCCTGACAGGAGGTCAGATTCCTGAAGATACACTGACACGACAAGATCGAGGGTCTACATCATAAAATAGTGTTTAATGTATTATAGGTCTACTGTTGATCTTTATATTAATATTGTAATAAATCCCTAAAATAAAGGGTTGAGACGAATTTAGGGCCACTTTTGGGCCTTTGGGGATGAACCTCTATAAATAGGGGGTCACCCCCTCATTGTAAAGGATCACATTTTTTCTCATTCAACATCTATACAAAAACGCTCTCATTCGAGGGAAGAACGAAAGTTCTTCCCCTATCGTTCGTATTTATTTTACATTTATTGTTCGTCGGGCATACCCTAAATAGCCACATACATCTATCCGTACAAAAATGCCTGTCAACACTTGTATCATGTGTAAATTTGTGGACATGTACATAAAGCCCTTATGTTGTTCTAAGTAATAATCTAAATGCAATGATTGTTATTCTAATTAATAATCTAAATGCAACGATTGTTGTTCTAATTAATGTTAATTAGTTATCTAAATGCATCGAAAACATATCAACGTATATGATTTAGATATGTCGTCAAATGCTTGATTTTTTTAAGTAATCGTGGTTCATAAAAATATCAACATTTAATTCCATTATAAAATTATATTCGTGGACAACATATATGCACACACGTTATAGATGGTTGATAATTTATATTAAAGAATATAAATTATTTTTACAGACGAGTTTTAGATTGTTTTCAATAAATAACTAACATTATTCAGTGTAAAACAATTAATACACGTCAATAAAAATAACTAATATTCTTTAGTGAAACAATTAATACATTTTAATGGTTGTTCTAAATGCAATTTTCACACTATACTTTGAATAAATGCAATGATTGTTGTTCTAATTAATAATCTAAATGCATCGATTGTTGTTTTAATTAATGTTAATTAATTGAGTAACTTTCTTGTGCACTTGGTGTACGGTGCACTCATTCAATAGTTGACTGTGTTTACACTGAAAATTAATTTTCAGTGTAATTGAAACAAATTTTTCAATATAAACCTGAACAACTATTGAATAAGTGCCGTACACTTGGTGCGTAAGAAAGTTTGCCAAATTAATTATCTAAATGCATCGAAAACATATCAACGTATATGAAAGCAATTAATACATTAAACTAAATGCAATTTTTCACACTATACTTTGTCTAAATGCAATGATTGGTGTTCTAATTAATGTTAATTAATTATCAAAATGCATAAAAAACATATCAACGTATATGATCTACATATGTCGTCAAATGCTTGATTTTTTTAAGTAATCGTGTTTCATAAAAATATCAACATTTAATTCCATTATAAAATGATATTCGTGGACAACATATACATGCACACACTCGTTATATATGATTGATAATTTTTATTGAAAAATATTAATTATTTTTACGGACGAATTTTAGATTATTTTTGATAAATAATTAATAATATTCAGTGTAAAATAACTAATACACTTCAATAAAAACAACAAATATTTTTTTAGTGAAAACAATTACTCCCTCCGATTCATTTTAGATTGTCCATATAATTGTATTACCATAAAAGGAAGAATTTTTTTTGTTTTCCACTTTCTCAATCTCTTTCCCAAAATGGGAAAAAAATATACATATCATTTTAACTTTACCCCTTAAAAAGTTGAAAGAACCATTTTATCCTTACTCTATATGCACAAAAATAATTTTATACACACAAATACTAATAAATAACTCCTTTATTAAAATATGTGCCACTTTAAAAGTGGAAAACAAAAATGAATCAGGATGAGTATTACATTGTAACGGCCGTTCTAAATGCAATTTTCACACTATACTTTGTCTAAATGCAATGATTGGTGTTCTAATTAATGTTAATTAATTATCTAAATGCATCGAAAACATATCAACGTATATGATCTACATATGTCGTCAAATGCTTGATTTTTTTAAGTAATCGTGTTTCATAAAAATATCAACATTTAATTCCATTATAAAATGATATTCGTGGACAACATATATGCACACACACGTTATAGATAGTTGGTAGCAATAATTAGTAATTAGGCGTCTATTGACTTTTTCTCGATCCGCTATTTCCGCCGAATATTTATCACGAAACTGCAGGCCGACATTCTCTAAAATTGTTCTTCTGTCTCACACATTTATATATTTACCTAAAATGAAAAAAATATACTCCCTCCGTCCACGAAATACAGTTCTATTATTTTTTACACGATTATTAAAAAATTGATATAATATGTAAAAAGTAAGAATATTGTGTCAATCAAGTACAAAATAAAATTATTTTAAAAATGTTATGTATGTATGTTGAAAAAGTAGATAAAATTTATTATTTTCATTTTAGGCTATTTTTCGTGGACAGCCAAATAAGACAACCAGGACTATATTTCATGGACGGAGGGAGTATTATTTTTTCATGAAATATAGTCCTGGTTGTCTTATTTGGCTGTCCACGAAAAATAGCCTAAAATGGAAAGAATAAACTTTATCTACTTTTTCAACATACACACATAACATTTTTTAAATAATTTATTTTGTACTTGATTTGACACAATATTCTTACTTTTTACATATTATATCAACTTTCTTAATAACCGTGCAAAAAGTAACAGGACCGTATTTCGTGGACGGAGGGAGTAGTCTAGAAGAATTTGTACACTTTTTTTATTTGAAAGTATCACATTAATTTGTACATTACTTTAAAAAATAAATATTAATTTACGAACACACTAATAAAAATATACACATATTTACCGCATGTCACTATTTTAATCATTTTTCTTAATTCATGTGCAATAAAAAAATGCAAATACCCTAGACATAGAGAGAATACTATATAAATTTCATTCTAGGTTTCTAAAATTAATTAGATTTTACGCAATTTATCTCTAAGAATCATTCAATTTTACTCTAAATCTTCCATTTCCTCATGCCGATTTTTCGCATTCTAGAATAATATTAATTTAGTGTTTGAAAAATGGTAAAACTATCAATTTAAAATATGAAAAATAGAAAACAATCAATTCAAAGCCGAGCGATAGAGTTTATCAATTAGGGATTATATATACTAAAATCATAAATGATGTATTAAAATTTATATTCTTATTTATTTATATAGTATCATATTTATTATTACTTTCTTTTTTTATTTTTTCAAATCACGTAAAATTAATATTTTTTTTTATTTTTTAAACTTATAATTTATAAAAATATAATTGCATAACTAGAAATTATAATAACTCAAACATTTTTTTTTTTTAAATAGATGACTCCTAAATTAATACTAGTTTCTATCGTTTTTATTATGAATGATGTATTAAAATTTATATTCTTATTTATTTATATAGTATCATATTTATTATTACTTTCTTTTTATATTTTTTCAAATCACATAAAATTAATATTTTTATTTTTATTTTTTAAATTTATAATTTATAAAAATATAATTGCATAACTAGAAATCATAATAGCTCAAACATTTTTTTTAAATAGATGACTCCTAAATTAATACTAGTTTCTATCGTTTTTATTATGAATAGATGGATTTGCATTTTTCAGGTCACGAATCATAGGAAAAATCTTTTTAAAGTCTAAGTTAATAATTTTAGGCTCCTTTATTTTACTATTATACGTCATGCTAATAAATATTATTTATGTCATTTTGATACACGTAACATAAATTAAACAAAATGAGTTTTATTAATTCAGGGTCTGAAAGATAGTTAATTTATCAATTTAAGGCCTGAAAGATTTTTCCTATCGATTCAGGGCCTGAAAGATTGAAAACTATCGATTCAAGACCTGAAAGATTAAACTATTAATTTAGGACTTACTCATTTTAAGACCGTGTTTGGTTTTTAATAATTTTTTATTATCCGATAATATTTTTATAAATTATATTTCAAAAAATATAAATATATATTAATTTCAAGTGACTGAAAAAATAAGAAACAAAAGAATTAATGAAAAAATAATAACGTATATAAATAAAATAAAAATAAAAATTATAATATGTCAAACATGGTCTTAATATCCTTGAGTCTTAAATTGATAGATTCTATCTTTCAGGTCCTAGATTGATAGTTTTATATCTTTCAGGTCCTGAATCGATAGGAAAAATCTTTTAGGTCTTAAATTGATAGTTTTACCATCTTTCAGGCCTTATATTGACATTATTCCTAAACAAGATAATAAGAACAAATCGTACCTACAAAGAAATAAAAGTCAGGACGTACCGACGTTGTAGCTAACGAGCGTAGAAGCTAAAAATAATTAATACTACTACCTAAATTTGAAGCCAAAAAATAGTAAGGTTATTATAATTTTGTAACAAACAAATCATACATTAAATTAAGGGGACGCTTGGTTAATAACTCTTCAATGATAATGAGAATGAGATTGAAAATTAGTGTAATTAGCATGATTCATGAGAACAAAATCACTACCTCTTCTCCTAAATAAGGTAATCACTACTCCATTTTGATTATCTTGTTCTCTTCCTACAATCCTCCTCCTCAATCACTTCTCCATTCCTCCACCAACAACCATTTGTTGTCTATTTCTATTCCAAAATTGGGGCATGTCACTAGTAATGGTGTCACCATTGAAGCACTTCTTCCCTTAACATATCATTTTTCTTATGAGGGCATAGGTGGAAATAAATTTTCATTCTCATTACCATTGAAGAATTGTTAACCAAGCGCCCCCTAAAAGTAGGTCTTGTATGAGACCGTCTCATGACATGAAACAATGAAAATGAGTGTAATTAGAACATTGACTCATTAACACTTTGGTAGGGGTGAGTGTTAATTTATGTGATCTCATGTCATGCGACGGTTTCATACAAGTTTTTGCCTTAAATTAAATAGTAGAACGAATTAAGAGAGTTATAAAGTGGCTTGGAGAACTTTTTGGAGTATTGGAGTTTGGTGAACTAACTACTAACAACTAACAACTAACATTTACTGATAATTTTTTTTTAAATTAATGACTATTTTTAGTGTGCACTTGAGTGCATGGTATGCATTTGGATTTTGAAAAAAATATCTTAGCATATCCCAAGAAATAATCAGTAATGCCCAAAAAAAACATCAACAATACCCCGAAAAGGTATCAGTAATACCCAAACTATAAAAAGATACACAGTTCGGTGTATTTATGTGTATTTTGAAAAAATCAAATTTAAAGTTAAAATTGTGTTTAAAATCCAAATGTATATTATGCACCTGGATGCACTAAAATTTGTCTCAATTAAATTATTATATACCCAACACACATTTAAAAATTCAAAAATAGATGTCATACCTAACTATAAATATATAAGACCTCGACATAGGAACCACCCCTTAAATCGGTCAAACTTACACTCCCATTTATAATACCAAAATTGTGCACCAAAATTCATAAACCCAAAATAAAAAATTAAAACAAAAATCTCCCAAATTCAAGGGAGAAATTAACAGAGAGAAGGAGGAGAGAGAGAGGGAGCGAGATCTGACTGGGGGAAAAACGATGATGCTGCAAAAGCAGAATTGCAGGAAGAAATTGCATTTCAATGTGAAGAAACGAATCCTCTGGCGAATCTCTGTTCTCCGTCGTTACGTACGGTCGATTTGGAGTCGGTTTGTTGCTTGTTGGAGGGGCAAAACGGTCATTAAGCAACGACATTTCGCTGCCGCCGTCTCCTCCTCCTCCTCGTCGTCGCCGCCGCGGCCGTCGGTGTCGCTGCCGTGCTGTTGCTTAGATCAGGGCAAGGATTCGTCGGATTTGGTTCCGTTGAAGATTAGCCTGTTTGGGGATTCCAATATTGGGAAAACGAGTTTTCTGGTGAGTAATTGCATTTTTTGATCGGTTTGTTAATTTCTAAATATTTTGTTTAGATTCAATTTTTTTTTTTATCAAAAGTAATATATATTGCCTAAGTTTCATATGCATTTGTTGTACGGATTTTAATTAGATTCATAGACTCGACACGTTTCACTTATATTAATATGTACATTTTGTTTTCGTTTTCGCATTTATCTATTATGCATCAGGTGTATGGATCTTAATTAGATTAATAGATCCAACACATTTCACTTATATTTTACGTTTTTAATTAAATTTAATCTGCACGTCTCTCTTGTGTATTTAGTGTACGGAATTTAATTAGAATTATAGACTCACATATTTCAGCTATATTAAGATGCATATTTTCATGATATTAGTCAGCTCATTTTATTTTGCATTTAGTTTGCATGTGTCTATTATGCATTTTGTGTATTAATTTTAATTAGATTCTTAAACTCGGCACATTTCAGTTATATTAACATGTACGTTTCAATTATATTAGTTTGCACATTTTATTTTACTGTTTTCAATTAGATCTATAGTCAGCGCATGTAAGATTCTTTTACGTATATGATGTACGAATCGTAATCAACACATTTCAATTGTATTAGTATACATGCTTCAATTATATTATTTGTATATTTTATTTTACACGTTTAATTAAATTTAATTTGCATGTTCTACTATAGTTGTGCACAACAGACTGACTCTATATTTTGTTAAATTGAAGACAAAATATGCAGGAGAAAAGAATGTAGGGGGAGAAGAATTAGGAATAAATCATGTGGACAAAACATTGTATGTCCAAGGGGCAAGAATTTCTTATAGCATATGGGAAGTCAGAGGTATTCTTATTTTTAATCCTTCTTTATTTATTTATTTATTTATTTATTTCTATTATCCTATTTTTATTTTTATCATATATTTCCTAATAAAATGAGAATAAAATAAGGAACATAATATGCAGAGTAATTTATATAAAAATGTGCATGATAAATTTACTATGAAACTGTTTTAAAGTAGAGTATGTATAGAGTATTAGTTATTTTCACTAAAGTGTATTAGTTGTTTTCACTAAAAAATATTAGTTGTTTTCACTAAAGAGTCTTAGTTTATTTTCGGTAAACAACTAAGACTCTTCAGTGAAGACGACTAATATTCTTTAGTGAAAACAACTAATACCCTTTAATAGTTTATGTATGAACCATTCTCACTCTATACTTTGTCTTTAAATTATTGAATATTTAATCAGAAATATCAAAAGATAGGGTCAAGAAAATTTACAATAATTACAATGTAATTACCACTGACCCAAATTTTTGGCACTCCTAATGAGATTTTTAATACTCTTCATTAAATATTTGATATTTTTATTATGAATTACTTTCGGATGATATTTTGGAATAGTGATATTTATTGATGCAATAATGCCTTAATTTTTTTTTTAAATTAAACATTCAACAAAATCAAATTTTATATGCAGGTGGTGATCCTTCACTTGATCTTATTCATATTTCAACTGCTAGCAAAGATTCAGTGGCTATGTTATTCATGTTTGACCTCACAAGTCGTTGCACATTAAATAGGTATGCAATTAATTTATTATTTTATTAGTTATTAATTTCTTTTTATTTAAATAAAACTGAATATATTAAATGCTTATGTTGTCGTGTTCGCAATTATTGCAGTGTGCTCAGATGGTATCAAGAAGCCAGAAAATGCAACCAGGTAAAATCTTATTGCACGATATATGTATACAATTTTGTATAAATGTGTAAATAAAAATATAATTAAATTGGAACATTATAGATAGATATAATAGAGAATCGAGATAAATGTTATATATATTTCACAAGATCTCTATGAAGACCGTACCTCTTTATACTGATAATTAAGGACAATAACTTTAAAATGTGGCGAATTGAGGACAAATCAGCTCGAATCAATGCAAATGGGGCTAATTGGCCCGATATGGACTGAACTCAGGCCCAAATCGGGCCGATTAGGCTGAATCCGTGCTGAATTTAGCTCCAATTTGCAATTTTTAGAAGTTACGGTCCTTAAATTAACAATCTTAAAAGTTACGATCCTCATTTTGTAAATCTAAAAAGTTACGGTTCTTTTTTTGTCACACACTTTTTAAGTTACGGTCCTGAAAAAAATATTAGTTTCATTCAATTAACAAGTTACCATTTTTTTAACTTGCTAATTTGAGAAGCCTTGAATCAACGTTAACATTTTTTTTTTGACGTAAGAATCAACAATAACTTTAAAATGTGGTAAATTGAGGACAAATCAGCCCGAATCAACGCAAATTGGCTCATTGGCCCCCGATATGGGTTGATTTCGGGCCCAATTTGGGCCTATTAGCTTGAATCCGTTCTTAATAAGGTTTCAATTTGCAATTTTTAAATGTTACGATTCTTATATTGTCAATCTTAAAAGTTACGATTCTTATTTTGTCAGCCCGAAAAATTACAATTCTTATTTTATCACTTTTTAAATTACAGTCCTAAAAAAATAATTTTTCCTTATTAGTTTCATTCAATGAACAATTTTTACCATTTTTTTAACTTGCTAATTTGAGAAACCTTGTATCAATTTTGTTCATATTGCAGAATGCAATTCCAGTAATAATAGGGACAAAATTTGATGAATTCATGCAACTACCAATAGATCTTCAATGGACAATTGCAAGCCAGGTAATTAATTATTTTTTATCAACTAATTAGCAATTTAATTCAACTGTTTCACTTTTCGTATTTCAGCACATATTTCAAGTAATATATGTAGGCTTTAATAATTTTTTAATGGTATACATATCATGCATTTAAATAACTAACTGGATGGTGTTTTGTCTTATACTACCTTCGTCCCTGAAAATTGATCCAGCTTTTTTGCACGTAGTTTAATACGACATATCGGAGTGTATTACGGGGTTTTCTGAGGTTAACTTTTAAATAAAATGTTTGTTAATGGAAAGTTTGTTTTGCATACTTTCCATAACTGATCATTTTATTGAAAAACAAATCTAAAAAAAACCCCGTAATACACTAATACTCTCCGACATATCGCATTAAACTACGTGCAAAAAAAAAGATCAATTTTCAAGGACTGAGGGAGTAGAATATATGGTATCATTTGCTATTAAATTCTAACTTTTTTCTTACTTTTTCCTTCAAAATAAATGCGAAATATACAGGCCAGAGCATATGCAAAGGCACTAAATGCAACACTATTCTTTTCAAGTGCAAAATACAACATAAATGTCAATAAGATCTTCAAGTTCATCACAGCCAAGATCTTTAATCTCAATTGGAACTTGGAGCGTAATCTCACCATTGGAGAACCCATTATTGATTTTTAGCTTCTTCCCTTTTCTTTTTTGATTTTTTATTTTATTAGACGTTTATAATTTGCATGTGAGTGAAAGTTGGTCACTATCAACCAGTCACCTGAGATTTTTAGGGTTACAAAAGTCCGGTGAACTTGTGTTGTTTCAATAGTTTTAAGTGGGAAAAAAAAAACACTACATCCCGATTTTGAATCATGGATGAATTGAGAATGACAATTGCACTTTTGAATTTAGGTGACGCTTAATTGGAAATTCTTGATTTCTCGATTTTTAATTAAACATATTTTTTTTGTGGGATTTTGTGTTATATACTTATGTCTTGTGGTTGCGTCATCATCTATGTTCTATTTAACTTCTCAATTTAAGTTTATAAGCATCATTCTAAATGAATATTTATGGCATTACACAAACTACAAGTGGAGGCGAACCTCAATATTAGAGGTGTCAGCTTTCAAACACTTTATAAATTACATTTCATTCCATTAATAATTATAAAAAAAAAAATGCATTTAGTTCCATTCATTTAAATCGAATACATCATCAAAAAATTATTAAATCCTTTTAAATACTGCAAATTAAGTTTTACATTAAAAGTAAAAAAAAGTCTAACAGAAAAATAAAGTTGGAATGGAGGAATATTAAATCCTTCAAATTAAATGCGAAACACTAAATGCAACATTATTCTTTTCAAATGCAAAATACAATACAACATAAATGTCAACAAGATCTTCAAGTTCATCACAGCCAAGATCTTTAATCTTAATTGGAACTTGGAGCGTAATCTCACCATTGGATAACCCATTATTGATTTTTAGCTCCTTCCCCTTTTTTTTTTTTGATTTATTTTATTTTATTAGATGGGTAGAAATTTGTACGTGAGTGAAAGTTGAACTCGTGTTGTTTCAATTGTTCAAAATAGAAAAAGAAGATGAATACAGTTGTACTAAAAAGAAAAAGATAAACCACCATATCCTAATTTTGCATCATGGATTGATTGAGAGGGGTGATCGCCCCCTTGAATTTAATTTCCTTTCACTTTAGTAAAATTCTTGGTCTTAATTAAATTACACATTTTATTTGTGGAATTTTGTGTTATATACTTATATCTTGTGGTAGCATCTTCATCTATGCTATATTTAATTCATTATTTTCATATTCTTTTTAAATATGTCGTATTTAAATATTACAAATTAAATCTCACATTAAAAGTAAAAAAAAAGATCAAATAAAAAAATAAAATTGGAACGGAAGGAATATTTGACCATTTTTTAGGTAAGGCATAAGGCGTAACATTGTTTTTAAAATTGTGAGATATTAGCTTTAGTAAATGTGAAAATTGTTGGAGTGTGGAGGCTGAATGGACTGTACATTTCGGCCCTGATTTTAGGGTTTAGGGTTCGTTTATTATAAATACACGTTTTCTCCTTGTATTCGGTATCAGAAAAATAGTGAAAACCCCTGGCTTGGCAATGCCCTCAGACGCAGTCGTGAGACGAACTGGGTAAACAAATCTCGTGTTCTATTTCGTGATTGCGTGTGTGCGTTTATTCCTAACAAAAATGTACCCGAAAAATTAAAAGGGAGAAAATAGTTGTAAGATGTTGGTTTCATGTCTTATATTTTACAACCTTCATCCACAAAAAGTATGCTCGTTTGTTTTGAATAAGCTTTAACGAAGCGTTGATAACATAAATAAAGTAAGAGTATTTTGGGGTATTGTATTGTTCATTTATAAATTGAAGGGTTGTTTGTGTACATAAAATTAATGATATGTGAAATAACTAAATTAATGATGGTTAAATGGTAAAAAAAATGAAAATACTTTTTATAGTGAGGGAGTAAATATATGGAGTTCAACTAGATGTATGACCCTAATACTTAAATGGATGACCATCTCATTGCTCACACAAAAATATCTCATGAAAGTAAATCCTTATTTGTAACACGAATTTCTATATAAATATTAAGAAATACGTGAAATGTATGACCATTTGTTACAATAAAAACAATTAATTTCTTTTTTAGTAAGTCTATCAACTGAGAAATTTGTTAGTTAAATGATACGAAGAGTATTAGTGGGTTACATTAAAAGGTATTGATTCTTATGTATTAAAAAGTGCTCCCCTATCCACTAAAAGTACGCACCGCTGTTTTTTTTTTTTTTTTTTTTTTTTTTACAACAATCTTTTTTATTAATATCATTGACTTTACATTCACTAATAATCACTTAATTTGTAAATGAGCCTCACAATACTAAAATAAATACTCTTATTTTATTTACGTTTTTTTAAACCCGTTAAAAACAAATGTACATATTTTTAGTGGACAAATGGAATATTGCAAAATGAACCACCAATTTCACTCAAATAAATGCTCAAAATTAAAGTCATTCTATACTTCCCGTAGAAGCTGCAAACGTTCACTTAATTAAAGAGGAAAGAATATTTAAATGTTGACATGCATGTGCAAATAATTCCTCAAAATTAAGAAACACGTGTAATGCATGAACATTTGTTACAATAAAAAAATTTAATTACTTTCCTAGTAAGACTATGAACTGATAAATTTATTAGTTAAAGGGTACGAAAAATATTAGTTGGTCACATTAAAAGGTATTGATTGTTATGTATTAAAAAATATTTCCCTACCCACTAAAAGTACGCACCGCTTTTTTTTTTTTACAACAATCTTTTTTATTAATGTCGTTAACTTTACATTCACTAATAATCACTTAATTCGTAAATGGATCACATAATACCCTAAAATACTCTTAATCTATTTACGCTTTTTTTAAACCTGTTAAAAACAAATCTGCATATTTTAAGTAGACAAATGGAATATTGTAAAATGAACCACCAATTTCACTCTAATACATGCTCAAAAGTTAAAGTCATTCTATACTTCCCGTAGAAGCTGCAAAAGTTCACTTAATTAAAGAGGAACGAATATTCAATTCTTGACATGCATGTGCAAATAATTCCTCAAAATTAAGAAACACGTGTCATGCATGAACATTTGTTACAATAAAAAAAAATTAATTTTTTCGTAGTAAGACTATGAAGTGATAAATTTGTTAGTTAAAGGGTACAAAGAGTATTAGTTGGTCACATTAAAAGGTATTGATAATTATGTATTAAAAAATATTCCCCTACCCACTAAAAGTACGCACAACCTTTTTTTTTTTTTTACAACAATCTTTTTTATTAATGTCGTTGATTTTACATTTACTAATAATCACTTAATTTGTAAATGAGCCTCACAATACTCCAAAATACTCTTACTTTATTTACGTTTTTTTTAAACCTGTTAAAAACAAATGTTCATATTTTTAGTGGACAAAATGTGCATATTTTTAGTGGACAAATGGAATATTGCAAAATGAACCACCAAATTCACTCTAATACATACTCAAAATCAAAGTCATTCTATACTTCCCGAAGAAGTTGTAAACGTTCACTTATTTAAAGAGGAAGGAATTAAATCTTGACATGCATGTACAAAAGAATTCCTCAAAATTGCTTTCTCTTTGAAATTTTTGCTGAAACACAAAATCTGGGAATCCACGAAATGGAAGAAATTGATGTGATTTATAAGGACCTTGATTTGTACTTTGCAGCAAAAAACGGTAATCTTGATGATTTCACTGCGATTCTTGATCGAGTTTCGGCTTCAAAGGATGCATCTTTTGGTGAAATCATGGGGAGACTGAGCCCAGCTGGCAATACATTTCTTCATGTAGCTGCTAGAAATGGACACAAAGATTTAGTAGCTTATATTGCTTCCTTGAAACCATCTTTGGTGTCTTCGAGGAACTTCAATAGAGAAACGGCGTTGCATGCCGTTGCGAAAGCTGGAGATGCATCGAGCGCACAAGAGAGTAACAGATGGGGTTGCATTGTTGAGTATTTGATTGAGAAAGATTGGGACCTACCGTATTGCCTTAACAAGAACGGAGAATCGGCTCTGTATTTGGCGGCCAAAGCTGGTTCCGAAAGCCTCGTGCGTTTGATTCTTCGATTATCGACGTATGAAGGACGCGTAGATAGGCTATTCGACCGGGCGAAGTCTCCCATTCATGCAGCGATAAAGTGGCATCACATAGGTACGTATTCGTTTATGAATTTGTCTTTCTCGTATTTGTTATAAAGACCCTTTGATATGCTATTATTGCCTTGATCCCTACGTTGAGCTGGTTGGGATCTTGTTCTATGTTATGTTTGCACTCAGTTTGGATTTTCGTTGTATGTATGTAATTTGTTGTGATCATCATAATATACGAGTTCCCCACTTCTGCTTGTGGACGTAGCTGACAATGTTCCTGAACTACGTAAATCAATGTTCTTTATTTATAGAATTTTCACGGGTCTTTCTTGCATCTGTTACAACAATTAGTCTGTTAATCCGTATTAACTTCTCTAAATGTATATGTTGGGATGCCTTGAACCCCTGCGCTGAGCTGAGCTGAGCTGATCGTGGGTCTCACTGTATGTTATGTTATGTTTGGACTCATTTGGAGTTTTGGGTCTGTTTTCGAGGCCCAGCCTGTTAGGGGTTTATAAATATACTTATTATTTGACCCAAGTTATTCTGTAATCTGAAAATGATGAGATCTCATAATAATTTACGAATCTTCTCTTCTGACCGTGGACATAGCCAACACAAAGTTGGTGAACCACGTAAATCTATGTCATTTCCTTTTACATTTATGATTCTTTCTTGCATATCATTATAACAGTATAGTTCACCAGGGGTTTTAGAAGCCATGTTTGATGTGAAACCAAGGCTCATCCAATTGAGAGAGAACGAATGGAGGAATCCTCTTCACTATGCAGCGTCATTAGGTCATTTCGAAGAGGCCCGTTTCTTGTATAACAAATGCAACTATAATGCAAGTCAAAAGAACAGTAGTGGTTCATTACCTATCCATTTGGCATCAATTAAAGGCTCTGTTAAGGTCATCGATCTCCTGCATCGAGATTTCCCCGATCCAGAGGAGCTGCTCGATATAGACGGTTGTAATATCTTACACCTTGCTGCTAAGAATGGAAGATTGAACGTAGTTAGGTTTGTTCTCGATGATCCTGGCCTCGAGGACTACATAAACATGCAAGACAATGATGGCAATACCGCCCTACATTTGGCCACCATGCATGACCATCCTAGTATAGTGCAAGACTTGGCATGGGACAAGAGAGTGGACCTTAAGGTTTCCAATGACCAGGGAAAGACAGCGCTCGATGTTGCTGAGGATCGCGAGAAGGTTAGTCATAAAAATAGAATGGTTTTGACATATAATAAACATTGTTATTATATATACTACGTCTATTCCCAAACACTCTTCACAGTTGATTTATTAGGGATTTTAATATAAGAGATGATGTTCAGTTCTTTGCACATGGTTTAATGAGATACGTCGGAAGGTATCATGGAGTATTGTGAGGACAATCACTTTATTCATAAACGGACCTTACAATACCTCATTATACCCTCCAACATATCCCATTAAACCACGTGCAAAGAACTAAGCATACTTTTACGGACAGAGGGAGTAGTATTCAAATTGATAAAATATTTTTATGAGGGTTTATTGTTTAATTTAAGTAAATGAAAAAAAAACTTGTTTTAGTGGAATGATGTGTAATTTAGAGGTCTTCGTAGGGAATACTACTTTCGTCCCGTAACACTCTTCACAGTTGACTTTTTCTCATGTTTTAGCGAACAAATTTTTTATTAGTATTTAAAATGATAAAGTTATTTTATAATAGAAGAGAAATAGATCTTATCATACTCTACCTTAAAAATCATTTTAAATATTAATAAAAAACATGCTCGCTAAAACACGAGAAAAAGTCAACTGCGTAGAGTGTTTGGGGACGGATGAGGTAGTATATATATATGTGTGTAAGATATTAAAAGTATAAGTGTTTGGAAATGGAGGAGGTTGTATATATATGTGTGTGAATATATATTGTTGCCTCATTTTGATATCTTTCTTTTTTCTTCTTTCAGTGGCTTTCCTATGTTGCCATGATTATTGTTGGCAAACCTGGATTTCTACCTCGTAAATTTTCACTTTCTCTTAAAAGACATAGTGGTAAATATTTCAAGGAAAATAATAACAATCTTTTGGTCATAGCGGTTCTAATTGCCACAGTAACTTTCGTGGCCGGTTTCACTATGCCCGGTGAATCAAGTAAAAATCCTGGAATAGCAACATTATGGAGGGAGAAGGCATTTTATGTATTTGTTTTATGCGACTCTATAGCTATGTATACCTCTGTTGCAGCTTCTGTGGGTCTCATTTGTTATCCTATACCATCCCTTAATATTAGCTATTATGCTACGGTATTACTTGGGGTTGCTCTTACTATGATGTCAGTGGCTTTCACGGCCGGGATACTCGTCGTACTCCCCAAACTTTGGTGGCTTGCTTCTGCTATTTTGACCATGAATGCTGCTTTCAACGTCGTGTTATTTCTCCTTTTCCTTCCGAATTACGTGTCAGTTACTTGTTCAAGATATCGGGTGATGCAATATCTTCTCTGTTATATCAACCGTTGGTCCATATACTTGTACGAACATTAAGACTCGACATCGTGTTCATTTCACATTTCCATTGTGTAATCATTATTTGTGCAGATTGAAATAGCTATCCTAAGTGTGTTTGCTAGGTATGTGTTGTATTAAGTTTGGCATAACTAGCGTGCCATGTACTCTTTATGAACCTCCATCAAGATCGTGTCCTAATATTTAGTTGCAATTGGTTGCTTTATTAGTTATGTTTTCATATAAGTTTTCTGCATTTCTTTCCCTTTATTTTATGCCTAATAAGTAATATTATAGATATTCTGAGAATATTCCTGATTGATGATAAAATCAAGCTACAAATCAATTTAAAATTTATATGTAAATATTTTGTACTAATCTTCTTTTCTCGCATGGTATCACTAGTATACATCTAAAACCCTAAATATTTTTTTACGAGATCTTCTTGATCGACAATTACCCTTTTCTCTCTTGAAAGTTATCCCTGTTACTAGATATATTTATACACCATTATATATATTTTTCTTTCTCACAGTAACCTCCTTTGACCTCTGCCATGTCATCTTCTACCTCAACCAACACTCCATCCTCTATTCCACTCGCTATACCCTCATATATATTGTGACAATAAAATTAACCTCTTCGAACTATCTGTTATGGAAATCACAAGTTGAATTCATGCTTCAATGTGATAACCTTTTTTATTTTGTCGATGACACCACCGTCCACCATCACTATAAGAAAATTGATCTTTAATGACAAGATCCTGTCACTGTTACTTTTTTAGTTAAAAGTTTTTAGTGACAGAAAAATGATCTTTAATGACAGAGCCTGTCACTAAAGACTATGATCCTGTCACTAAAAACTTTTAACTTGAAAAGAAATAGTGACATGATTTCTGTCATTAAAGATCAATTTTCTTGTAATGCATTAAGGACACTGCTCAGAAAGACATTCCAAAACTGTTACAAACCACCATCCACCATTAAGGACCACCGAAGTTGGTTCCAAAATCTTTGTCCGTCTGATTCTTCGATTATCAAGGGATGAAGAACGCGTAGATGGGCTATTCATCAAGGCGAAGTCTCCCATTCAAGCAGCGATAAAGTGGCATCACGAAGGTACGTATTCGTTTATGAATTTGTCGATTTACATATCTTTCTCGTATTTGTTATAAAGACCCTTTGAAATGCTATTATTGCCTTGATCCCTATGTTGAGCTGGCTGGGATCTTGTTCTATGTTATGTTTGCGCCCAGTTTGGATTTTCGTTGTATGTATGTAATTTGTTGTGATCATCATAATATACAAGTTCCCCACTTTTGATTATGGACGTAGCTGACAATGTTCCTGAACTACGTAAATCAATGTTCTTTATTTATAGAATTTTCACCGGTCTTTCTTGCATCTGTTACCACAATTATAGTTTGTTAATCCGCATTAACTTCTCTAAATGTATATGTTGGGATACCTTGAACCTCCTGCGCTGAGCTAAGCTGGTCGGGGGTCTCACTGTATGTTATGTTTGGGCTCATTTGGAGTTTTGGGTCTATTTTCAAGACCCAGACTATTAGGGATTTATAAATGCGCTATTATTTGACCTAGGTCATTATGTATTCTGAAAACGCTGAGATCTCATAATAATATACGAATCCTCTCTTCTGATCGTGGATATAGCCAACACAAAGTTGGTGAACCACGTAAATCAGTGTCATTTTCTTTTACATTTATGATTCTTTTTTGCATGTCATTATAACAGTATAGTTCACCAGGGTTTTAGAAGCCATGTTTGATGTGAAACCAAAGCTAATCCAATCGAGAGATGACGAAGGGAGGAATCCTCTTCACTATGCAGCATCGTTAGGTCATTTCGAAGAGGCCCGTTTCTTGCATAACAAATGCAATAATAATGCAAGGCAAAAGAACAACAGTGGTTCATTCCCTATCCATTTGGCATCAATTAAAGGCTCTGTTAAGGTCATCTATCTCCTGCATCGAGATTTCCCCGATCCAGAGAAGCCGCTCGATAGAGTGTTGGGAAAATAGGGTGCCCGGAATCTATTCGGGATGAAATTTAAATACGAATTTAAATACAATTATTACTAGCATGAATTAATCCTAATTAATTCAAATAATAATTTCAACAACCAATTTAACATCATGCATGTTGAATTAATCCACATATAATCTATGGCGGAATAAACAAGAAAATATGTGACTTACGTACCTCTTGTAGAACTTGACCTTTGAACAAAACGGGACAAACACGAACTCGCTCTATCAACCCAAAAGCCTTCTCAAGTATTTCACTTTCGCCTTACTTGATCACCGGTGGGAGATGCTTTAAAGTAATTTAAATAACTAAGGAAAAAGAAAAATATCTATGCTCTTGATTTTTCCAACACATGGAATTATGTACTTGTGGATGAAATAATCACCCCCTATTTATAGATGAAGTGGCCAAATTTTTGATATATTTTATGGGCCTGGAGAAAATCTTTTCTTAGTCTCTAAGAAATCTTGAATATATCTCATATATTCTTTTCTCCATAATAAAATATTTCACAAAAATCTCACTCACCTAATTAGGCTTGTAATTTTCGAAAAATATAGGAGTAGAATCCAAGATTTGGATCTTCTTGAATATATGAGATAATCTTGTATTCCAAGAATACTTATCTTCCATAATATCTTTCCAAGAAAATCAACAAAATCTTTTCTCTCCTAATTATGCAATTTTCGAAAATTATGAAGAAAAATCAGCATAATATTATCTTTTTATTTTAATCACCTTATCATTATTGGACTACTTAATGAGCTACTTGAGGGGCCTTTAAGGAGAATTAAGATTAGACCTCCTAATGGACTTCTGAATTTCAATATTGAGCCCCAATATAATTCAATCCATTAATATTAATTATTACCACTAATAAATTAATATTGCGCTATCCATCTTAATCCATATTACGATAATATGGGCTCCCGGTTATTATTTCCCGCGTTTAAGATTATCAAGTCCATTAATTAATTAAGCTTCTGAATAGCTTGAAATTAATTAATATATTTCACCTTGGAGTAAAGACAACTCAACATTATTATCCGTACCGAAGAAACTAATTCTTCACTTGCAAGATTTGGTACGATAAAACTTCTGAGCCCACCAAGGGGACTAATCACACGAGCCGTACTCGCACGCGTTTCTCCGTATTAAATCTTAGCAACCGTTGTATGATTAATATTACTGTCCAAAGCACAAGGTTTGAAGTCACAATGATTCTCACCCAACATGAATCAAAACAGTAACCATTAAGCACACACGGTCCTATTTAAGTGACGGAGATTAAGAAATCAACAACCACTGAGGTCTAATTCTTCACATTTCAGAACAGAAGAATTTATCCTCGCTGTAGGTCCTCTTCAACACATACTAAATGTGCTAGTGCAATCTCTTAGTCAAGACAGACCAATCTGAGACTTACATATTGACCTTTCACGGCGTATTGTTCAATTCCACCTAGGTCGTGAAAATGTACGTTTAGTTATAAGGAAACTGTTAATGTTATCTTCCGTGATCGGGTATCACCACATTAACTACAATGTAACTAGTACTATTATGAACTTTTTGCAATAAATATTCAACATTCAATCATATCTAAAACATATGCGATAAAAGAATTATTCTCATAAATAATTGTTTGATACACGAGTTATACAAAGTAAAAGCATACTTTCACGTATAACTCCAACACAGAGACGGTTGTAATATCTTACACCTTGCTGCTAAGAACGGAAGATCTAACGTAGTTAGGTTTATTCTCGATGATCCTGGCCTCGAGGACTACATAAACATGCAAGACAATGACGGCAATACCGCCCTACATTTGGCCACCAAGCATGACTATCCCAGGATAGTGCAAGACTTGGCATGGGACAAGAGAGTGGACCTTAAGGTTTCCAATGACCAGGGAATGACAACTTTCGATGTTGCTCAGGATCGCGAGTCGGTTAGTCATACAAATTTGCATCCCGAAATATTCTTCACAGTTAATTTTTCAAAATTTTAATATGTGTAAACTCACAAAATTACCCTTAAATTTATAAGACAATTGCTTTTAAAAAAAATTGCCCCAAAAAGGTTGGCAAAACAGTTAGCAAACGGTTGACACCCAGGTTGACATGATTCCAACCGTTTTACCAACCTTGTTTGGAGCAAAAAATATTTTTTTAAGTAGGGCAAAAAACACTCGCACTATAAATTTAAGGACAATTTTTATTTTTTTTCATAATATGAGAGTTGACTTATAGTATTTAAATGGATAAAATATTTTTTCTATGAGAGTTTATTGTTTAATTTAAGTAAATGAAACAAATAAAAAAACTTGTTTTAGCGGAATGAGGTGTAATTTAGAGATTTTCGTAGGGGATGAATAGGGAACTGTGCGAAGTGTTTGTGGACGGAGGTAGTATATATATATATATGTATGTATGTATGTATGTTAGTTGCCTCATTTTGATATTTTTTTTTCTTTCAGTGGCTTTCCTATGTTGCCATGATTGTTGATGGCAAACCTGGATTTATACCTCCCGGTTTTATACTTTTGCTTAAAAGAAAAAGTGATAAATATTTCAAGGAAAATACTAACAATTTTTTGGTCGTAGCGATTCTAATTGCCACGGTAACTTTTGCTGCTGGTTTCACTGTGCCCGGTGGATTCGAATCGAGTAAAAATCCTGGAAAGGCCGTATTGTGGAAGGAGAAGAGATTTCGTGTATTTGTAATATGTGACTCTATAGCTATGTATTCCTCTGTTGCTGCTTCTGTGGTTCTCATTTGTTATCCTATACCATCCTTTGTTGTTAACTATTTTGTTACGGGATTACTTGTGATTGCTCTTTGTATGATGTCAGCGGCTTTCACGTCCGGGTTACTCGTCGTACTCCCCAAAATTTGGTGGCTTGCTACTGCTCTTTCGACCATGAATGATGCTTTCGACATCGTCTTGATTCTCCTTCTCATTCTGCATTACATGCCAATTTTTTCTTCAACATATCGGCTAATGCGCTATCTCAACTATTATACAGTCCGTTGGCTCATATTGTTGAACGAACATTAAGACTCGACATCGTCTTTCATTTCACCTTTCCATCATTGTTTGTGCTGATTGAAATAGTTATCAAATGTGTGGTTGATATGTCGTTGTATTAAGTTTGGCATAGCTAGCATGCCATGTACTCTCTCCATCAACATCTTGTCCTAATGTTTAGTTGCAATTGTTTGCTTAATTACTTATGTTCTGCACTTCTTCTTCAGGATGCATGGTGCCTCTTTGTTTCATATAAGCTTTCACTCCCTTGCATTTCTATCCCTTTCTCTTTGTCACTATAAATTTCGTATTATTAATATAAAAAAACGAAAAATATTTACAACTTGAATTTATTTGAATCGAACCAAAAAAGTTTGCGGGTTCTAGACTCTAAATTTGCTCCGCTGATTCTTTTCTTCGATTTGACCTTGACTTGGTTGATTTATGGACGAAATCTTCGTCTTGATCTTTATCCGAGATTGAATTTAGATTTGGATTTATAACATTAATCCAAGGGCGCGATGCCTTATCTTGGATTAAACGATATCTTCGGAGATTTGGTGGATAAACGCCTTTTGAATTTGGTGAAGAATGTCCTTTTAATATTTAAGAGTCTACGAAGAACACTTCTGAAGATTCTTTAAATCTTCAAGGAGAAATGCTGGATCGGAGGGGTGCTGGACCTTGGTCTCGGATCGAAGGTCGTTTGTGGTGGACTTGCACAAAGAACGCATTTGAAGATTCTTCAAATCTTAAAGGAGAAATGCCGGATCGAAGGGGTGTTGGACCTTGGTCTTGGATCGAAGACCGTTTGTTGTGGACTTACACGAAGAACACATTTAAAGATTCTTCAAATCTTCAAGGAGAAACGCCGGATCGGAGGATTTCTGGATCTTGATCTCGGATAGAGCTGTCAAAACGGGTCAGCCGGGAGGGGCGAGCTAAAACCCGCAAAAACCCGCCTTTTGGCGGGGCGGGCCAAAAATTTGGCGGGCTACAAAATCCCAACCCAACCCACTTATTGGCGGGCTGCGGGTTTTGGCGGGCCGACCCCACTTTTAATTTTTTTTATATATTTTTAATTTTTTTAAATTTTAAAATATATAATTTAAAAGCTCTAATATGTAAAATTCATCAAAATCAGATATAATCAAACAATTTATCATTATAAAAATAATAAAATTAAATTTATTATCTTTAATTCGAAAAATAATTTTCTACAAATTGAAGTTCACAATATATTACAATAATAATTTATAAAAATAGACTCCTACAATTCAAATTCATCATCTGTGAACATAAATATTACAAAATAACCCTGAAAATGATATTATAATAGTTGACAATGTACAAAAAAATAAAAAATAAAATTTTTTTAAAAAACATTTTTAAGGCGGGCCGGCTCGCCCCAACCCACAAAAGCCTTCGACCCAAACGGGTCAGCCCATTTAGGCCCGCTTCCAAACGGGCTAAGAAATCTCTAACCCAATCCTCATTTTAAGTATGGCGGGGCGGGCCGGCCCAACGGGTCCAACCCACTTTGACAGCTCTAATCTCGGATCGAACGTCGTTTATGATTGCTTTCCACGAAGAACGCTTCGAATTTGATGAAGAACGCCTTGAGGTCGATGAAGAACACTTCTAATCTTTAAGAACAGTTGCAGAGGATTTGCTTGATCGTTTGAAGCTTGAATGTTTGTTGATTTCAGTGTGTAAATGAGAGAAGGAAAACCCCTATTTATAGAGTGGAGGGTGAAGAACCTTCCTTTCGAGTTATGCCACGTGGCGCCGTCTGATTGGTCGGTGCCATTTGATTGGCTTGATTTGTGAATTAATCAAATTAAATTTAGTTCGCTTCCCTTTTTTACGAGACATCATTGAATTTTCGATCTTATGACAAATCAATTGTATTTATTAGTCAACACGATATCGAAAACTCGTGTAATTTGACCGACTTGTACTGTGTACATTTAATATTAAGAATTATATAATTTAATTCTCAAAATGTAATAGTAAATTTAATTTGATACTATTATTTGATTTGTACACGTGTCACCATTTAATTAAGTGCAAATTTAATTTTCTTACAAATGCCCCCTCGTACTTTGTTTACGATCATTATTTACTTGAAGTGAATGAATCACGAAAGCCTCTTGCATTTGATTCTTCAATTATCGACGGATGAAGAACGCGTAGATGGGCTATTCATCTGGGCGAAGTCTCCCATTCTGGTAGCGATAAAGTGGCATCACATAGGTATGTATTCGTTTATGAATTTGTCGATTTACATATCTTTCTCGCATCTGTTATAAAGACCCTTTGATATGCTATTATTGCCTCAATCTTTGAGCTGGTTGGGATCTCGTTGTATATTATGTTTAAGCTCAATTTGAATTTTGGACATATTTTTAGGCCTAATCAGTTTAGGAGTTTATAAATAATCCTATTTTTAATGGCGTTCTGTATTTTGTAATTGTTTTATATTTCTTGGGATCCTTTCCGTCGACCGTACATCCAAGAGAAACACGAGTTCATAGAATCCCCTTAACAGACCTAATTGAAGGTTTCTCAAAGCATTAGAGATAGAGAAACCTTGGTTTCATCATGTGTGATTTTCGAAGTTGGATTTTCCGATAGAGCGATAGTGACGAATTGACGAAGGAGATAAATTGGGGATTTTTTCCCTGATATTTTGTTATGTTCTTCTTTCGAGGGATCAATTTTTCTTATTGTGAAGTGGGGATCGAAGAATGGGATTGTTTAGAACCGATGAAAATATGAATTGAGATGAGACGAATGGATTTGTTTGGAAAGTTGGGTGGTGGAAATTGGATGAATTGAAATTTAAGGGTAATATATTGGACAATTCAACATCAAAAAGGGAAAAATAACTTCTTTTTATAAAATGAGCACAAAGAACAATAGACCTACAAATTGGAGAGCAATTTTGTATGTTTACACTTATCACAATATACGAGTTCCTCACTCCTGTAACTACGTAAATCAATGTTATTTGCTTATAGAATTTTCACGTGTCTTTCTTACAATATTTATAGTCTGTTAAAATCTCCTTACCTTGTCTTAATGTGTACTTCACCTGCAGGGGTTTTAGAAGCCATGTATGATGTGAAACCAAGGCTCATCCAATCGAGAGACGGCGAAGGGAGGAATCCCCTTCACTTTGCAGCGTCGTTAGGTCATTTCAAAGAGGCCTATTTCTTGTATAACAAATGCAAGTATAATGCAATTCAAAGGGACAAAAGTGGTTTATTCCCTATCCATTTGGCATCAATTAATGGCTCTGTTGAGGTCATCCGTCTACTGCTTCGAGATTTCCCCGATCCAGGGGAGCTATTCGACAAGGACAATTTGTAATATCTTACACCTTGTTGCCAAGAACGGAAGATCTAACGTAGTTAGGTTTGTTCTCGAGGATCCTGGCCTCGAGGACTATATAAACATGCAAAACAATGACGGCAATACCACCCTACATTTAGCTACTAGGCATGAGTATCCCAGGATAGTGCTGGACTTAGCATTTGACAAGATGGTGGATCTTAAGGTTTCCAATGACCAGGGAATGACAACTCTCGATGTGGCTAAGGATTGTCTGTTGGCTAATTTTACAAATGAAATGGTTTGCACATATAAAAAACATTGTTATGTTATTGCTGCAGTAAACTTGCCTCATTTTGATATCTTTCTTTCTTCTTGCAGAGGTTTTGCTGTTTTATCCTGTTTGTTGTCGACACTCCTCAATTTCTACCTAGTAAATTACCATTTGTGGTTAAAAGAGGCAGTGCTGAATCTTTCAAGGAAAATGCTAACAATCTTTTGGTTATAGTGGTTCTAATTGCCAAGGTAACTTTCGCGGTTGGTTTCACTGTGTTGTTGGATATGACAGCTCTGAATCGAGTAAAAATCCTGGAAAGGTAACTTTATGGAGGGAGAAGGGATTTTATGTGTTTGTTTTATGTGACTCTATAGCTATGTATACCTCCGTTGTTGCTTCTGTGGCTCTTATTTGTTGTTCTGTACAATTCTTTACTGTTGACTACTTTGCTACGCTATTAATAGGGATTGCTCTTGCTATGATGTCACTGGCGTTCACGACTGGGGTACTCGTCGTACTCCCCAAACTTTGGTGGCTTGCTTCTATTCTTTTGATCATGAATGTTGTTTTCAACATCGTCTTGATTCTTTTTTTCCTTCCGCATTACACGCCAATTACTCATTCAAGATATCGGGTGATTCAATGTCTTATCTATTATACCTTCTATTGGTTCATATCCTTGAACGAACATTAAGCCTCGATATCGTGTTTCATTTCACCTTTCCATATTATGCCTTATAGTATAGTGTGACCATTGTTTGTGTAGTGAAAACCAGATTGAAATAGCTAGACTAGGGTGGTTGATATGTTGTATTAAGTTTGATCTAGAATGCCATGTACTCTCCATCCAGATCTTGATGTAATGTTTAGTTGCAATTTTTTGCTTAGTTAGATATTTTCTGCACTTCTTCTGGTGCCTCTATGTTTCATATAAGTTTTGACTCTCTGCATTTATTTCCCTTTCTTTTATGCCTACAATTGTGAACTTTTTATGATCAATGCAATTGAGTTGTTTATTTCAACCAGAAGCGTAACCAGATGAGTTCAAAGTCCTCTACAGAAGTGGGTAAAGACCTCTAGTGAAAATGTGAGCAAAGAACTCAAACCAGAAGAGTTCAAAGTCTTCTTCCATAAGAGTTAAAGTCTTCTAGTGAGCTGGTTTTAAGCTACAACTTTAGTGGAAGCGGGATTTTCATACTCAAACGGTTATTTCAGTTTGATTGGACAGTTATGTGACTCTATAGCTATGTATACCTCTGTTGCAATATTGTGGAAGGAGAAGAGATTTCGTGCATTTGTTATATGTGACTCTATAGCTATGCATACCTCTGTTGCTGCTTCTGCGATTCTCATTTATTATCCTATACCATCCTTTGTTGTTAACTATTTTGCTACGGGATTACTTGTGATTGCTCTTTGTGCGATGTCAGCGGCTTTCGTGTCCGGGTTACTCGTCGTACTCCCCAATCTTTGGTGGCTTGTTTCTACTCTTTGGACCATGAATGTTGATTTCGACATCGTCGTGTTTCTCCTTTTCCTTCTGCATGTCATGCCAATTATTTCTTCAACATATCGGCTAATGCGCTATCTCAACTATTATACCGTCCGTTGGCTCATATTCTTGAAGGAACATTAAGACTCGACATCGTCTTTCATTTCACATTTCCATCATTATTTGTGCAGATTGAAATAATTATCAAATGTGTGGTTGATATGTCGTTGTATTAAGTTTGGCATAGCTAGCATGCCATGTACTCTTTCCATCAACATCTTGTCCTAATGTTTAGTTGCAATTGTTTGCTTAATTAGTTATGTTCTGCACTTCTTCTTCAGGATGCATGGTGCCTCTTTGTTTCATATAAGCTTTCACTCCCTTGCATTTCTATCCCTTTCTCTTTGTCACTATAAATTTCGTATTATTAATATAAAAAAACAAAAAATATTTACAACTTGAATTTATTCGAATCGAACCAAAAAAGTTTGCGGGTTCTAGACTATAAATTTGCTCCGCTGATTCTTTTCTTCGATTTGGCCTTGACTTGGTTGATTTCTGGACAAAATCTTCGTCTTGATCTTTATCCGAGATTGGATTTAGATTTGGATTTATAACATTAATCCAAGGGTGCGATGCCTTATCTTGGACTAAACGATATCTTTGGAGATTTGGTGGATAAACGCCTTTTGAATTTGGTGAAGAATGTCCTTTTAGTCTTTAAGAGTCTACGAAGAACACTTCTGAAGATTCTTTAAATCTTTAAGGAGAAATGCCGGATCGGAGGGGTGCTGGACCTTGGTCTCGGATCGAAGGTCGTTTGTGGTGGACTTGCACGAAGAACGCATTTGAAGATTCTTCAAATCTTAAAGGAGAAATGCCGGATCGAAGGGGTGCTGAACCTTGGTCTTGGATCGAAGACCGTTTGTTGTGGACTTACACGAAGAACGCCTTTAAAGATTCTTCAAATCTTCAAGGAGAAACGCCGGATCGGAGGATTTCTGGACCTTGATCTCGGATAGAGCTGTCAAAACGGGCCAGCGGGACGGGGCGAGCTAAAACCCGCCTTTTGGCGGGGCGATGCGGGGCGGGCCAAAAATTTGGCGGGCTGCAAAATCCCAACCCAACCCACTTATTGACGGGCTGCGGGTTTTGGCGGGCCGGCCCACTTTTAATTTTTTTATATATTTTTTATTTTTTTAAAATTTAAAATATATAATTTAAAAGCTCTAATATGTAAAATTCATCAAAATCAGATATAATCAAACAACTTATCATTATAAAAATAATAAAATTAAATTTATTATCTTTATTTCGAAAAATAATTTTCTACAAATTGAAGTTCACAATATATTACAATAATAATTTATAAAAATAGACTCCTACAATTCAAATTCATCATCTATGAACATAAATATTACAAAATAACCCTGAAAATGATATTATAATAGTTGACAATGTACAAAAAAATATAAAAAAAAAAATTTTAAAAACTTTTTTAAAGCGGGCCGGCTCGCCCCAACCTACAAAAGCCCGCGACCCAAACGGGTCAGCCCATTTAGGCCCGCTTCCAAACAGGCTAAGAAATCTCTAACCTAATCCTCATTATAAGTATAGCGGGGCGGGCCGGCTCAACGGGCACAACCCACTTTGACAGCTCTAATCTCGGGTTGAACGTCGTTTATGATTGCTTTCCACGAAGAACGCTTCGAATTTGATGAAGAACGCCTTGAGGTCGATGAAGAACACTTCTAATCTTTAAGAACAGTTACAGAGGATTTGCTTGATCGTTTGAAGCTTGAATGTTTGTTGATTTCAGTGTGTAAATGAGAGAAGGAAAACCCCTATTTATAGGGTGGAGGGTGAAGAACCTTCCTTTCGAGTTATGCCACGTGGCGTCGTCTGATTGGTCGGTGCCATTTGAATGCCTTGATTTGTAAATTAATCAAATTAAATTTAGTTCGCTTCCTTTTTTTACGAGACATCATTGAATTTTCGATCTCATGACAAATCAATTGTATTTATTAGTCAATACGATATCGAAAACTCGTGTAATTTGACCGACTTGTACTGTGTACATTTAATATCAAGAATTATATAATTTAATTCTCAAAATGTAGTAGTAAATGTAATTTGATACTATTATTTAATTTGTACATGTGTCACCATTTAATTGAGTGCAAATTTAATTTTCTTACAAATGCCCCCTCGTACTTTGTTCACGATCATTATTTACTTGAAGTGAATGAAGCACGAAAACCTCTTGCATTTAATTCTTCAATTATCGACGGATGAAGAACGCGTAGATGGGCTATTCATCTGGGCGAAGTCTCCCATTCTGGCAGCGATAAAGTGGCATCACATAGGTATGTATTCGTTTATGAATTTATCGATTTACATATCTTTCTCGCATCTGTTATAAAGACCCTTTGATATGCTATTATTGCCTCAATCTTTGAGCTGGTTGGGATCTTGTTGTATATTATGTTTAAGCTCAATTTGAATTTTGGACATATTTTTAGGCCTAATCAGTTTAGGAGTTTATAAATAATCCTATTTTTAATGGCGTTCTGTATTTTGTAATTGTTTTATATTTCTTGGGATCCTTTCCGTCGACCGTACATCCAAGAGAAACACGAGTTCCTAGAATCCCCTTAACAGACCTAATTGAAGGTTTCTCAAAGCATTAGAGATAGAGAAACCTTGGTTTCATCATGTGGGATTTTCGAAGTTGGATTTTCCGATAGAGCGATAGTGACGAATTGACGAAGGAGATAAATTGGGGATTTTTTCCTTGATATTTTGTTATGTTCTTCTTTCGAGGGATCAATTTTTCTTATTGTGAAGTGGGATCGAAGAATGGGATTGTTTGGAACCGATGAAAATATGAATTGAGATGAGACGAATGGATTTGTTTAGAAAGTTGGGTGGTGGAAAATTGGATGAATTGAAATTTAAGGGTAATTTATTGGACAATTCAACATCAAAAAGGGCAAAATAACTTCTTTTTATAAAATAAGCACAAAGAACGATTGACCTACAAATTGGAGAGCAATTTTGTATGTTTACACTTATCACAATGTACGAGTTCCTCACTCCTGCAACTACGTAAATCAATGTTATTTTCTTATAGAATTTTCACGTGTCTTTCTTACAACGTTTATAGTCTGTTAAAATCTCCTTACCTTGTCTTAATGTGTACTTCACCTGCAGGGGTTTTAGAAGCCATGTATGATGTGAAACCAAGGCTCATCCAATCGAGAGACGGCGAAGGGAGGAATCCCCTTCACTTTGCAGCGTCGTTAGGTCATTTCAAATAGGCCTATTTCTTGTATAACAAATGCAAGTATAATGTAATTCAAAGGGACAAAAGTGGTTTATTCCCTATCCATTTGGCATCAATTAATGGCTCTGTTGAGGTCATCTGTCTCCTGCTTCGAGATTTCCCCGATCCAGGGGAGCTATTCGACAAGGACAGTTTGTAATATCTTACACCTTGCTGCCAAGAATGGAAGATCTAACATAGTTAGGTTTGTTCTCGAGGATCCTGGCCTCGAGGACTATATAAACATGCAAGACAATAACGACAATACCACCCTACATTTAGCTACTAGGCATGAGTATCCCAAGATAGTGCTGGACTTGGCATTTGTCAAGATGGTGGATCTTAAGGTTTCCAATGACCAGGGAATGACAACTCTCGATGTTGCTAAGGATTGCCTGTTGGCTAATTTTACAAATGAAATGGTTTGCACATATAAAAAACATTGTTATGTTGTTGCTGCTTAAACTTGCCTCATTTTGATATTTTTTTTTCTTCTTGCAGAGGTTTTACCGTTTTATCCTGTTTGTTGTCGGCACTCCTCAATTTCTACCTAGTAAATTATCATTTGTGGTTAAAAGAGGCAGTGATGAATCTTTCAAGGAAAATGCTAACAATCTTTTGGTTATAGCGGTTCTAATTGCCATGGTAACTTTCGCGGCTGGTTTCACTGTGTCGTTGAATATGACAGCTTTGAATCGAGTAAAAATCCTGGAAAGACAGCTTTATGGAGGGAGAAGGGATTTTATGTATTTGTTTTATGTGACTCTATAGCTATGTATACCTCCGTTGTTGCTTATGTGGCTCTTATTTGTTGTTCTGTACAATTCTTTACTGTTGACTACTTTGCTACACTATTAATAGGGATTGCTCTTGCTATGATGTCACTGGCGTTCACGACTGGGGTACTCGTCGTACTCCCCAAACTTTGGTGGCTTGCTTCTATTCTTTTAACCATGGATGTTGTTTTCAACATCGTCTTGATTCTCTTTTTCCTTCCGCATTGCACGTCAATTACTCATTCAAGATATTGAGTGATTCGATGTCTTATCTATTATACCTTCTATTGGTTTATATCCTTGAACGAACATTAAGCCTCGACATCGTGTTTCATTTCACCTTTCCATATGATGCCTTATAGTATCGTGTGACCATTGTTTGTGCAGTGAAAAACCAGATTGAAATAGCTAGACTAGGGTGGTTGATATGTTGTATTAAGTTTGATCTAGAATGCCATGTACTCTCCATCAAGATCTTGATGTAATGTTTAGTTGCAATTGTTTGCTTAGTTAGATATTTTCTGCACTTCTTCTGGTGCCTCTATGTTTCATATAAGTTTTGACTCTCTGCATTTCTTTCCCTTTCTTTTATGCCTACAATTGTGAACTTTTTATGATCAATGCAATTGAGTTGTTTATTTCAACCAGAAGCGTAACCAGATGAGTTCAAAGTCCTCTACAGAAGCGGGTAAAGACTTCTAGTGAAAATGTGAGCAAAGAACTCAAACCAGAAGAGTTCAAAGTCTTCTTCCATAAGAGTTAAAGTCTTCTAGTGAGCTGGTTTTAAGCTACAACTTTAGTAGAAACGGGATTTTCATACTCAAACGGTTATTTCAATTTGATTGGACAGTTATGCAACTAAATCGAGCTGGGGGAAGCTTGGGTGGTTATAAATACATGATTGCAGAGTGATTAAGCTAGTTTTTTTCAAGTTATTCATACGATTGATAGTTGAAAGTCATTTCAATTAGAGAATTTGGTTTCTTGTGAGGATTCAAGAGCGTTCTTCCTAATTCAATTCTGAAAGAAATTGTAATTTGTAATTACTTGTTGATTCATAGTGAATTGGGCGCTCCTACTCCGTGGAAGTAGATCTATCCGTTAAGGATAAATATGGTTGATTCTCTAGAATATTCCACCGTATCTTATGCAATCTTCTGTAATTATTAGATTGATTTGTTTTCTATATTTCAGGGATTTTTCTCATTGTAAATATTGATTTATTTAATAGTGATCTACCCCATCACCTCATTAACGGTGAATGACATACCAATTCTCTATTGGTATCAGAGCTTGAGACACTGCGGGCACTTATCTGCATAATGATCACCACGACACAATTGACAACGTGAAATATAAGGTTTTCGAAAACTAGTACTTGAACCTTGGCTACTACGATCACCGCTAGCATGGGCTAGACGGTTATTGGAATTAGAGCCACCACAGCCCAAGTGAGAGCCTGGCGTACCAGACGAAGAGCGACCTAAATTCGCTCAACCAAGGTTGGATTGGACAGGCCGGGAAAATGCAGTGAAAGCAGCCTACTGTGGCGGGGCAGAAGATTCCATGACCAGATTCATCAAATTAAATTGAATAGCCTGATGAAGAAGGATCGTAAAAAAAGTCACCAGGTACATGGACATCCTTGCATCCGCAAAATTAGCAAACTGGACGCCCAATCCTCGGAGGAACCAGAAGCTCTTGTCCGATTCGTCCACGGGTCATCCAATGGCAGAGAGTTGGTCGCACAAGAATTTAATTTTTTTACCGTAATCTTTGACGGAGAGAGATCCACGTCAAAGAGAAAGGAGCTCTTCACGCAATTGATTAGCACAAGAAATCAATTTATCCAATGCGTGCGAAATCAAGCTTCTTTGATGTTTTGGTTAAGTTTTATACGTTTGTGTGTAATCAATTCTCCATAACTGTGAAAGTGTTTCAATCTGATGGCGGTACTGAATTTGTTAACAATCGGGTTAATATTTTTACGACTAAACATGACATTCTTCATCATCTGTCTTGTCCATACACTCTGCAGCAGAATGGATGTGCTGAGCGTAAACACCGTCACATTTCTGAGACAGATCTATCTATGATGTTTCATACTTTTGCACCTGCTTCTTTATGGTTTGATGCTTTTTCAACTGCCATTTATGTAATTAACTGTCTTCCTTCTCCTATGTTGGAAAATAAGTCTCCTTATGACCTGTTATACGGTTGTACACCCAATTATGCCAATTCCAAACCTTTTGGCTGCCGAATGTTCCCTTATCTACAGGATTATTCTTCTCATAAGCTAGCCCCTCGAAGTCGAACCCTACATATTTTTGGGTATAGCAGTACTCACAAGGGTTTTCGGTGTTATGATCCTGACACTATGCGTGTTTACATAACTAGACATGCTCAGTTTGATGAACAGCACTTCCCTTTTTCTGGGGTTAAATCCACTGTGAAGATTAATCAGCTTGATGTTTCTAGTTTTTTGGACAGTGCCTTCGATAGAGGTATTGTTCGACAGTCCTCTCCGCTGCCACCTCAAACCCCAGTGTGTGATCATGGGTCTTCTTTGTCTTGTCGTCTTTGTCTGCATCCAGACTCCACTCCTATTGTTAATCAACCTGCTCCACCAGGTTCCCCTGTGCCTCATTCTCCGCCCAAGCCTCATGCCTCTCCGGTTCCGCCTGCTCCTCAACCATCTCATCAGATGGTTACTCGGGCCAAGTCGGGCATTTTCAAACCCCGCTACCCTGTCATCTTGGTTTTCTTTGCCTTACTCTCTGCTTTAGTTTTCTCCTCTAAGCCACATGACTTAAAATCAACAGTTAGATCTCCACATTGGTGTGCTGCTATGCAAGAGAAAATAGATGCTCTTCGTATAAACAACACTTGGGAGCTACCGTATTACCTTAACAAGAATGGAGAATCTGCATTGTATTTGGCGGCGAAAGCTGGTTCCGAAAGCCTTGTGCATAGATGGGCTATTCATCGGGGTGAAGTCTCTCATTCTAGCAGCAATAAAGTGGCATCACATAGGTACGTATTCGTTATGAATTTATCGATTTACATATCTTTCTCGCATCTGTTATAAAGACCCTTTGATATGCTATTATTGTCTTGATCCCTATGTTGAGCTGGTTGGGATCTCGTTCTATGTTATGTATGCGCTCAGTTCTGATTTTCGTTGTATGTATGTAATTGTTGTGATCAACATAGTATACGAGTTTCCCACTCATGGCCGAATATAGGGCCATTGCATCCACGACCATGGAATTGCAATGGATTTCCTACCTAGCTCGTGACTTGCATGTTTCACTCTCGTTGCCGATCTCGTTAGCATGTGATAACAAGGCAGCGATTCACATTACTGAAAATCCCGTGTTTCATGAACGAACTAAGCACATTGAAATCGACTGCCACCTCGTTCGTAATCTCTACAAGGACGGTTTTCTTCATCTTGTTCATGTTCACACAACTGATCAATTAGCTGATATCTTCACCAAAAACTTACCCAAGAAGTTGCTGCTCACGTTCCGTTCCAAGTTGAACCTGATTCCAGTTGAACCAGGTCCAACTTGACGGGGGGATGTTGATAATATCATGCCATACACAGTTAGTTACACGCATAGTTTGTTAGTTAGTTACATGAAAAGTTGTTACGCAACACTGCATATGCATACCTTCATCAGTTAGTTAGGCGATTAAGTTGTTAGAGGTATAGCTTGGAGAACACGCACATCACATCTATATATATGGCTATACTCTCCCTTGCTTTGTAATGCAACATTTATCAATGCAATATACACTCTTCCGCTTCATTATTCTACAAAAGTCATATAGTGTATATCAAGGAACCTTATTCATACCATCAGGCTGTGGGTATTCCTCAATGGGAGGAAGCTATGCAGAAAGAATTACATGCCTTGGAAATGAATGAGACTTGGAAGTTAGTTCCTCTTCCTGCTGATAAGACATCCATTGGCTGTAAATGGGTATACAAATTGAAACTTAACCCTGAAGGGTCGGTCGAAAGATACAAGGCACGCCTTGTTGCTAAAGGATATCACCAACAGCTTGGGATTGACTATGACGAAAGCTTTTCTCCAGTCATTAAACCTGTCACAGTGAGGCTTCTCATTGCTCTAGCCACTGCTCAACATTGGCCCATTTGCCAACTTGACATCAATAATGCTTTCTTACATGGCTATCTATCTGATGAAGTTTATATGGATCCTCCCCAAGGATATCCTGCTCCTCCAGGCCTTGTTTGCAAACTACAAAAGAGTCTTTATGGTTTGAAACAAGCCTCTCGGGAATGGAATTCAGAATTTTGTTCAACTCTTGTCAAGTATGGGTTTACTCAATCCTCTGCAGACCATTGCTTGTTTACTATGGGGTCTTCTTCACACTTTTTGGCCCTCATTGTATATGTTGACGATGTCCTTATCACTGGTTCGTACTTGCCCGACATTCTTGCCCTTAAGGAACATTTACACAATGTTTTTACTATTAAAGACCTTGGTTTTGCCAAGTATTTCTTGGGGATTGAAATAGCACGAGGTGAATCTGGAACAACTCTTACTCAGAGGAAATACATTCTTGGTCTGATACGGGATTCTAAGCTGGAGGATTCCAAGCCTGTTCCTACCCCATTCCCACCAGGCGTTCATTTGTCCAAATCTGATGGCACTCCACTTCCTCACCCCGATAGATATCGCAGAATTGTTGGGAGACTACTCTATCTTGGGTTTACCAGACCTGATATTTCTTTCTCGGTTCAACAGCTTAGTCAATTTGTGACCTCTCCTCGTACTCCTCATTGGGATGTCATGGTTCATTTGCTCAAGTACTTGAACGACACTTCTACTCTGGGCTTATTTTACCCTTCTTCACAACCACTTTCTTTAACCGGTTTTTGCGATGCCGATTGGGGGAGTTGTGTTGATACAAGAGTATCTGTTACGGGGTATTGCATCTTCTTAGGATCTTCTCTCATTTCATGGAAGGCTAAGAAACAGTCTACGGTGTCCCGCTCTTCAGCCGAGGCCGAATATAGGGCCATTGCATCCACGGCCATGGAATTGCAATGGATTTCCTACCTAGCTCGTGACTTGCATGTTTCACTCTCGTTGCCGATCTCGTTAGCATGTGATAACAAGGCAGCGATTCACATTACTGAAAATCCCGTGTTTCATGAACGAACTAAGCACATTGAAATCGACTGCCACCTCGTTCGTAATCTCTACAAGGACGGTTTTCTTCATCTTGTTCATGTTCGCACAACTGATCAATTAGCTGATATCTTCACCAAAAACTTACCCAAGAAGTTGCTGCTCACGTTCCGTTCCAAGTTGAACCTGATTCCAGTTGAACCAGGTCCAACTTGACGGGGGGATGTTGATAATATCATGCCATACACAGTTAGTTACACGCATAGTTTGTTAGTTAGTTACATGAAAAGTTGTTACGCAACACTGCATATGCATACCTTCATCAGTTAGTTAGGCGGTTAAGTTGTTAGAGGTATAGCTTGGAGAACACGCACATCACATCTATATATATGGCTATACTCTCCCTTGCTTTGTAATGCAACATTTATCAATGCAATATACACTCTTCCGCTTCATTATTCTACAAAAGTCATATAGTGTATATTTGAAATGACATACATTACTATAACTTCGGTTCTAAAAAATTGAAGAATCAACCATACATCATCTTCTTAGAGGAGTGAGTATGATTTTTTTTCCATTTCTATTTCTATATTCTTTAAGTCTCATATCATTTTTTTATTTTTTAGTCGTAGTGTATATTTGAAATGACATGCATTACTATAACTTCGGTTCTAAATGGGTGCTGTTATTCACCCATATGAAAATGCTTTGTTCATCCACCTTTTTTTAAAATATTTAATAAAAATACTAATATACCCTTTATAAAAAATAAAAATATATTTATTAAACACTCATGCTTTCAACACCATCCCCAAAATCTCAGAATTCACGTAAATTTTTATATTCTTGCACACACAGTTTCTGTTGGAGTTATACATGAAAGTATGCTTTTACTTTGTATAACTCGTGTATCAAACACTTGTTTTATGAGAATAATTCTTTTATCACATTTGCTTTAGTTATGATTGAATGTTGAATTTCTATTGCAAATCGTTCAATATATAGTACGTGTTACATAGTAGTTAATGTGGTGATACCCGATCACGAAAGACGACATTGACAGTTTACTTGTAACTAAACGTACATTTTCACGACCTAGGTGGAATTGAACAATCCGCCGTGAAAGGTCGATGTGTAAGGCTCAGATTGGTCTGTCTTGACAAAGAGATTGCACTAGCACATTTAGTATGTGTTGAAGAGGTCCTACAGCGAGGATAAATTCTTCTGTTCTGAAAGGTGAAGAATTAGACCTCAGTGGTTGTTGATTTCTTAATCTCCGTCACTTAAATAGGACCGTGTGTGCTTAATAGTTACTGCTTTAATTCATGTTGGGTGAGAATCATTGCGACTTCGAACTTTGTGTCTTGGGCAGTAATATTAATCATACGACGGTTGCTAAGATTTAATACGGAGAAACGCGTGCGAGTACGGCTCGTGTGATTAGTTCCCTTGGTGGGCTCAGAAGTTTTATTGTACCAAATCTTGCAAGTGAAGAATTAGTTTCTTCGGTACGAATAATAATGTTGAGCTGTCTTTACTCCAAGGTGAAAGATGTTAATTAATTTAGAGCTATTCAGAAGCTTAATTAATTAATGGACTTGATAATCTTAAACGCGGGAAATAATAACCGGGAGCCCATATTATCGTAATATGGATTAAGATGGATAGTGCAATATTAATTTATTAGTGGTAATAATTAATATTAATGGATTGAATTATATTGGGGCTCAATATTGAAATTCAGAAGTCCTTTAGGAGGTCCAATCTTAATTCTCCTTAAGGCCCCTCAAGTAGCCCATTAAGTAGTCCAATAATGATAAGGTGATTAAAATAAAAAGAAAATAATTATGCTGATTTTTCTTTATTATTTTCAAAAATTTGATGATTAGGAGAAATAAGATTTTGTTGATTTTCTTGGAAAGATATTATGGAAGATATGTATTCTAGGAATACAAGAATATCTCATATATTCAAGAAGATCCAAATCTTGGATTTCATCTATGAAGTTTTCGAAAATTGCATCCCTAAATATGAAGGGTGAGATTTTTGTGGAATATTTTATTGTGGAGAAAAGAATATATGAGATATATTCAAGATTTCTTAGAGTCTAAGAAAAGATTTTTTCCAAGCCTAAAATAAGCCCAAAAATTCGGCCCCTACATATTATAAATAGGGGATGATTATTTCATCCCCAAGTACATAATTCCATGTGTTGGAAAAATCAAGAAGCATAGATATTTTTCTTTTTCCTTAGTTTATTAAATTGCTTGAAAGCGTCTCCCACTGGCGATCAAGTGAGGTGAAAAGGGAAATACTTGAGAAGGCTTTGGGTTGATAGAGCGAGATTACAAGTGTCCCGTATATCCAAAGGCCAATACTACGAGAGGTACGTTAATCGCATATTTACTTGTTTAATTCCGCCTAGTTAAATATGTGAAATTAATTTAACATGCATGGTGATAATTAGTTGTTGGAATTATTATTTGAATTAATTAGGATTAATTCATGCTAGTAATAATTGTATTTAAATTCGTATTTAAAATTTCATCCCGAATAGATTCCGGACACCCCTATTTTCCCAACAACTGGTATCAGAGCCACGGTTTCGGGCTCTGAATTTTAAATTGGAATTTAAATTGTTGAACATTAAATTGAAATTGGATAGTAGAATTGTTAGATCTTTTTTGCAGGTATCCAATTGTCATGGTTTTTAATGTTGTTAATTTCATGCGTGTGAATTAATTGTTTTTAATTCTATTCGTTCGAATTCATTTTTCTCGTGAGAAAATCCATGAGTAGATTAGTTGTTTTTATTTTGATTCGATCATTGTAATAGACTAATCTAGATCCAGTATTTATTTTTTTTGTAAAAATAAATTGTAACCGGATCGTGACGAAGAACGAAGAATTAAAAACGGTGTACCCGGACGATGCATACAAGCGTGGCGCGTGTATGGACGTAAAATCATGCAAGGGGTGAAGAAAACGAGGACGAACGGCGAAAAAAAACGGCGCACGGGGGTGCACGGCGCACGCCGTGCGCAACGGGGGCTCGGCACCGCGCGCACGCGTGGGCGCGCTTCAGGCGCGGGCTGCAGCGCCTCGGGGCGCCTCGGGTGTGCCTCGGCGCGCCTCCGTGCAGCGCCTCGGGTGCGCCTCGTGTGCGCCTCGGGGCTGCGCTTCGGCGTGCCTCGGGCAGTTATCCAGCGCTTCTCGGACCGGGAAGCGCGCGGGCCCACTTCGTGGGCCGACGCGCGCTGTATCTCAGGCCGTGGAATTTTTTCAGTTCGTGTTTTTTTTTTCCGTGTGATTTTAAACGTCGTCCCGAACCCCAAACGATGCTGTTTTTGAAGAAGTGTTGTTGTTCGAGTGGGAGCACGTCGAGACGAACGTCGGAAAGCAACAAGGACGATTTTTCGCATCAAGACGTGAAGAAATTAAACCGTGACAATTGGATTTGAGTGCTCCAATGTGTTTAATTTTTGTTTTGATGGATGTTTTATTTCGTGCACTTATTATTATTTGTTAATATGTGTTTGCATGAATTTAATTGTCCAAGAAAAACCTTACTTTCGAAAATTACTAAGTATATTTTTATAATCGCAATTTTATTCTGGATATTAAAATTGGATTATTTTGACCTCCATAATTTATTTATTTGTGAAGTTCTTTTGGAATACATTTGCCCCTCGGATCGGCCAAAAGAACGGATTTCACATGAATAAATTTCGAAAGGATGATTGTGGATTATTACTAGTGGCGGTATTGACCCTCACCACGAGTGGCTTGCTCAAAGCGAAATAATAATCCTGTATTTAATTATGGATATTACTTAGGCATAGGAAATTGATATTAACTTACTCCCCTCGGAGTCCCTGTCAGTTTCTATGTGGTCAAAGTGGGAGCCAACTATTAATTTTGAATTAAGGATTTGTAACTTTTAAGTTTGTAATCCGCTTGAATGTGTTTAAATGTATAGACCACCCCTCGTGGCGCATTTAAATTGTTTCGAGATGTTGGCTGATGCATGATTATATTGTTTTAAGGTTTCAATATAATTGATGTGATCGAATTATGTGATAATTTCATATTTTTCTAGATATTGATATGAATGTATATTTTATTCTCATTTCATCATGTCGTAACCTTTTAATCCACTGTTTAATATACTTAAAGTTAATAAACTTTTTGGAGAGAATTATATCGATTGGAATTGTTTTTTTTTAATTTGTCCTTACTGCACGAAAACACAATTGGGTTACTTATGTTAATATACCTGGCAAGCCTAATGATAAGTCAAGCAATGGGAAGAGGCAGTTTATGATCGGAAGCGTGACAATGAATGAAGTGCATCATCTTGACATTTCTGCTGAGGATTTGAGGCGCGTTCATGAAGACATTGTATCCGCTGTTGAAATCATGGAACACCTTGAAGAGATGTTTTCACATCAGAATCCCATGACTAATCAGTTCACCAAACATGACTCGGTCAAGTTGGAAATGGTGGAAGGAACGCCCGTGAGGGAGAACGTTCTCAAGATAATGGCATACCTTAACAAGTTGGAAGTACTTGGTGCGGATTTTGATTGATTTCATATACCATTCTCTACCGAGAAGCTTTGAGCAGTTTTGTCTGAACTGTCAGATGAATGAACGGACAAATCGTTTGCCCGAGCTCTTGCAAGCTTTAGTTTCGGTGGAGGTGATAATGGATCACCAGTCTAGTGCTATGGTGGCTAATGGTTCGTCTACCTCTTTTGGTCTCAAGGGAGGGAAAAAGAGGAAGAGAACCAAAGGCCGGATCCAAGGAAATCCAATTGTTGCGAAAGGCAAATGCAAAGGCAAGCATCGAAGGGGAAGTGTTTTAGTTGCGGTGAGAGAGGACAATGGAGGTCTGCATGTTCCAAGCCTAAGAGACTAGGAAAGTTAGGTAATTCACACACCTTAGTCGTCGAAACTTGTGAAGTGGCGTATGCTGTCTATTCGTGGATAGTGGATACGATAGCTACTGATCACATTTTTTTATGGGTTCAAGCTAACCCGATGACTTAACGGAAGTGAGATCCCCATCACATCGGGCAATGCTACGAGAGTGGCAGCTGAAGCAGTGGGAGAAGTGCGCCTATCTTTTGAAGATAGAGTTATGGTCTTGAGAGACGTTCTTCATGTTCCTAGTTTAGAAAGAACTCAACCTTCAGTTTCTAAACTGTTTGAATAGATACTCAGTTTCTTTTAATAAGAATGTTATTATTGCTTGAAACGATGAGTTTATCCATTCCGGAACTTTAATGGATGATCTTTATACCATTATTTGGGCACACCACTCACAAAATTGAATCTAATAACACATCGATTATTTCGAGTAATAAAAGAAGGCGTTCTTCGGAGATGAACGAAACACTTCTATGGCATCTTAGACTAGGTCATATTAATCTAAAGCGGATAGAGAGATTGGTGAAAGACGGATCCTTGGAATCATTCCAAGTCGAACCGTTTTCCAACTTGTGAATCTTGTTTAGAGGGTAAAATGACCAAGAGGGCATTTGGAGCCGAGGGGAATAGAACCACGGAAGTGTTAGAACTCGTTCATACCGATATGTGTGGTTCAATGACGATCATAGCAAGAAGGGGTATGAGTAAATTGTCTTTTTCAATGATTACTCGAGATATGGATACATCTACCTTATGGTGCATAGGGAAAGAAGTATCAAGTTTCTACGATTTGATCGTAGAGGCGAATATCTTAGCAATGAATTCTTGAACTAGCTATCAGACGAAGGGATTGTATCCCTGTTGACCGCACCGGGAACCCCTCAATAGAACGGTGTGGCGGAACGAAGGAGCCAGACTCTTTTAGAAATAGTCAGATCCATGATGAGTTATTCGGATTTACCCAAGTCGTTTTGGGGTAACGCCTTGGAAACAACGACTTACATTCTAAACTTGGTGCCATCCAAATCGGTTCCTAAAACCCCAATGGAATTGTGGACCGGGCGCAAGCCCAGTCTAAGACACTTGCGGATTTGGGGTTGTTCGGCATACGTGCTAGACGAGAAAGCCGGTAAATTGGATCCACGTTCGGAATTAAGGTTGTTTATAGGATATCCCATGGGAACGAAAGGGTGTATGTTCTATAGTCTCAAGGATTAAAAGACCGTGAATAGTTCGCACTTTAAATTCTTGGAGGAAGACTATATGAACAAAAGAAAGCCCAGAAGTGAGATTACCTTAGACGAGTTAAGAGGGCAAACTCCTATACCAAGTATACAAGATGATATACCACACGTCACACCTTCACAACCGGAACCCCGTCGTAGTGGGAGGATTGCAAGGCAACCCGAGAGATTCATGGGAATTGGAGAATCTTCGGATTTGATTCCCGGCGATGAATCAGACCCATGAACGTACGACGAGGTAATCCAAGACAAGGGCGCGGAGGCGTGGCAAACCGCAATGGAAACCGAGGTGGGTTCGATGGATTATAATCAAGAGTGGGAGTTGGTTGATCCACCTAGTGGGGTAGAGCCCATTGGATGCAAGCGGGTGTACAAGAGGAAAAGAGGACCGGACGGAAGGGTAGAGACCTTCAAAGCAAAGCTTGTGGCCTGTGGCCTGTAGTTATGCTTAAGTCTATCCGTATTCTCTTGTCGATCGCTGCGCACTTAGATTACGAGATCTGGCAAATGGATGTCAAGACAGCTTTCCTTAACGGAAGTCTTGATGGGATCTATATGCAACAACCCAAATGTTTCGTTGAAAAAGGCCAAGAGCACCTCGTATGCAAGCTTAAGAGATCCATTTATGGACTTAAGCAAGCATCGCGTACTTGGAACCAGTGTTTTGATCAAGTTATTAAGTCTTATGGGTTTGTGATCAAAACAAGTTCGAAAGTTGTGTGTATAAAAAATGTGACGGAACTGCGGTGGTATTCTTAGTATTATACGTAGACGATATTCTGCTCATTGGAAACAATGTAAAGGTATTGTCAGACGTAAGGGTATGGCTGTCAAATCAGTTTGATATGAAGGACTTAGGGAAAGTCGGTCACATCCTTGGGATCAAGTTCACTCGAGATCGCAAGAGGAGGATGTTGGGTTTATCGCAAGTTTCATACAAAGCCACTGTTTTGAAGCATTTCAGCATGCAAGATTCCAAGAAAGGTTTTGTACCTTTTAGGCACGAAATCCATCTATCTAAAGAAATATGCCCTAAGACGCAAGTGGAGATAGATGACATGAAAGACGTTCCGTACGTTTCGGACGTAGGAAGTCTTATGTATGCAATGTTGTGTACGAGATCGGATATCTGCTTTGCCGTGGGCATGAGGGCAAGATATCAAAGTAACCCCGGGAAAGCACATTAGATTGCAATTAAATGCGTTCTTTAGTTTCTGAAAAGAACTTGGTATGGAATGCTGATTTAACAATCAGACAATCTAATTCCCATGGGATACACGGACTCAAATTTCCAATCAGATATAGATTCCAAAATAACTACCTCGGGTAGTGTGTTTTGCATGGGAGAAGGAGCCATGACATGGAGAAGCGATTTGCAGAAATGCATCGCCGATTCGACCATGAAAGCCGAATAAGTAACTGCTTGTGAAGCAGCGAAAGAAGCGGTTTGGCTCAAGTATTTCTTAGTGGACTTGGACGTTGTTCCGAATTTGCCCATCACAATCATTGTGCCGGAGCAGTTGCAAATTCAAGGGAACCGAGAGCCCACAAGGCCAGCAAACACATTAAAAGAAAAATACCATCTTATACGAGAAATCGTTAAGAGAGGAGATAAAGAGGTGGCAAAGATAAAAGTCGGAGGACAACCTAGTATATCCATTCACAAAGGGTCTGCCTCTGAATACATTCGAGAGACATATGGATGGAATGGGAGTCAAGACTATTGCCAATCTGTTTTAAGTATAAGTGGGAAGAATTATTAGGTTAGTGTAGGTTGACATGAGATGTCACGTAGAGCTACTACACTAAGACATGCGTGATGTATACTAAAAACAGACTTTAAGTATAAGTGGGAGATTGTTGGAGTTATACGTGAAAGTATGCTTCTACTTTGTATAACTCGTGTATCAAACACTCGTTTTATGAGAATAATTCTTTTATCACATTTGCTTTAGTTATGATTGAATGTTGAATTTCTATTGCAAATCGTTCAATATATAGTACGTGTTACATAGTAGTTAATGTGGTGATACCCGATCACGGAAGACGACATTGACAGTTTACTTGTAACTAAACGTATATTTTCACGACCTAGGTGGAATTGAACAATCCGCCGTGAAAGGTCGATGTGTAAGGCTCAGATTGGTCTGTCTTGACTAAGAGATTGCACTAGCACATTTAGTATGTGTTGAAGAGGTCCTACAGCGAGGATAAATTCTTCTGTTCTGAAAGGTGAAGAATTAGACCTCAGTGGTTGTTGATTTCTTAATCTCCGTCACTTAAATAGGACCGTGTGTGCTTAATAGTTACTGTTTTGATTCATATTGGGTGAGAATCATTGCGACTTCGAACTTTGTGTCTTGGGCAGTAATATTAATCATACGACGGTTGCTAAGATTTAATACGGAGAAACGCGTGCGAGTACGGCTCGTGTGATTAGTTCCCTTGGTGGGCTCAGAAGTTTTATTGTACCAAATCTTGCAAGTGAAGAATTAGTTTTTTCGTTACGAATAATAATGTAGAGCTGTCTTTACTCCAAGGTGAAAGATGTTAATTAATTTAGAGTTATTCAGAAGCTTAATTAATTAATGGACTTGATAATCTTAAACGCGGGAAATAATAACCGGGAGCCCATATTATGTAATATGGATTAAGATGGATAGTGCAATATTAATTTATTAGTGGTAATAATTAATATTAATGGATTGAATTATATTGGGGCTCAATATTGAAATTCAGAAGTCCATTAGGAGGTCCAATCTTAATTCTCCTTAAGGCCGCTCAAGTAGCCCATTAAGTAGCCCAATAATGATAAGGTGATTAAAATAAAAAGAAAATAATTATGCTGATTTTTCTTTATTATTTTCGAAAATTTGATGATTAGGAGAAATAAGATTTTGTTGATTTTCTTGGAAAGATATTATGGAAGATATGTATTCTAGGAATACAAGAATATCTCATATATTCAAGAAGATCCAAATCTTGGATTTCATCTATGAAGTTTTCGAAAATTGCATCCCTAAATATGAAGGGTGAGATTTTTGTGGAATATTTTATTGTGGAGAAAAGAATATATGAGATATATTCAAGATTTCTTAGAGTCTAAGAAAAGATTTTTTCCAAGCCTAAAATAAGCCCAAAAATTCGGCCCCTACATATTATAAATAGGGGATGATTATTTCATCCCCAAGTACATAATTCCATGTGTTGGAAAAATCAAGAAGCATAGATATTTTTCTTTTTCCTTAGTTTATTAAATTGCTTGAAAGCGTCTCCCACCGGCGATCAAGTGAGGTGAAAAGGGAAATACTTGAGAAGACTTTGGATTGATAGAGCGAGATTACAAGTGTCCCGTATATCCAAAGGCCAATACTACGAGAGGTACGTTAATCGCATATTTACTTGTTTAATTTCGCCTAGTTAAATATGTGAAATTAATTTAACATGCATGATGATAATTAGTTGTTGGAATTATTATTTGAATTAATTAGGATTAATTCATGCTAGTAATAATTGTATTTAAATTCGTATTTAAAATTTCATCCCGAATAGATTCCGGGCACCCCTATTTTCCCAACAGTTGCACCATTAAAAAAAGAAAAAAAAGGTATAATCCTAAAAATATAAATTATAAAAACACAATTTAAATGAGATTAAAGTATTTTTGTTTATTTATAAATTGGTACACAATGAAAATAAAATAAATTGTGGTTTTTTTTTAAACGGCAAGAAGCGGTGGTTCAATTAAATTAAAAAATAATTGTTGATGTGCTATTTTTTTAATTTCAAATTGATGGGTGTGTATATATAATAAATAATGTAAATATTATATTAAGGTTATAGTTGCAAATTTTAAGATGGTGTATTAAGAAAAAATAAAAAAAAATAAGTAATATACATGGTGAATTAATTTAGTAGTGGGTGAACAAAGTATTATCATGGGTGTTAATAGCCGTGTCCGTTCTAAAAATATGAAGAATTAACCATACATCACCTACTTAGAGGGAGGGGTGAGTATGATTTTTTTTTCTTTCCCCTTTCTATTTCTATATTCTTAAGTCTTATGTCATTTTTTACCCTTGAATATCTTACACAGTCTTTGGGCCCTTCCATTATCGATTTGGGCTTTCCATATTGGGCCAAGCCTACTGTTTAAATTTCTATATAGGGCCAAGCCTACTAAATTCTCGTTCCTTAATGGGCTTGGAAAACAACTTCTGTGTTTGGATGCAACCATATACTTATGGGTACGGATTTTTTCACCCCATAATTTAGTACTTCACCACCCCAAAACTTTGTTCGGAGGTCTTTTTAGAACATTTTTTATTTGTTCGAAAAAACGATTTGAACTTTATTAAGTTTTAAACAATTTTGTGGGGGGTGAACCAAAAATTTGGATAGTGAATTAAATCGTTCACTGATCAAAATAAGAGAATAAATTTGCCTACATCAATTGCACTAATGCCTGCCTAATTAACTCCTTTAAAAAAAATGGCTGCCTATTTAATGTGATTCTTTTCTACTTATTAATTAACTATCCTATATCCAATTTGTGCTGCAAACTCTATCTATGTTATAATGATAAACACTATTGAGCCATTGTGTATTACTTTGTATTAATTTCAAGAAGTGAGGAAGTGGATTAGGTCAATTCATTAAAAACCATCTACCTATGGCTATGCCATGAATCATAAGTTCAAGTTACCATTTAACTTATATATTTGTTTTTATATAAAACGTAGGTATTACGTACAACAAGGTACACCATGCAACTCAAAATCGATAACTTTTTAGAGATTCAAAATCAAAAGTGTGCTCTCAACCATTTCCAGGAACAATATTTGATTTTCTCTACAATTTTATTGTATAATTTCTTATCTTACCACCGTCAGCTGAGACAATCAAAATTCATTATAACAGTTAAAATTAACCGTCTGATACAACATTAACTGACATAATAATGACAAAGCGTTATCGTATTGTGCAATGTACACCATTAATAATATTATTGGTTTGCGCCGAAGTAAAATAGCTGTCGTGAGGTCATGAAATCAAGTCACTGTTTAAATGGTAAAATAAAATAAAATTATTACTTAATGTGGTATACATGATCCTTTCTCCATAACAATTTGTGTAAAATAAATATATAAAAGTTGAATAAAATATAGGGAAATTGATTTTTTTTTCGTACTGTAACTTTACCTCTTTTTTTTTTCGTCCTATTAACTTTCAAATTTTGATTTTAGTCCTATAACTTACACATTTTTTTTAATTTTTGACCTGCTGATTTTCAAATTTTGATTTCAGACCTGTAACTTTACCACTTTTTATTATCCTTTAACTTTACCGCTTTCTAATCTTAGTCCTATAAGGCTCAATAGGTTGTAGGAGTATATAAGTTACAGGACTAAAATCAAAATTTAAAAGTCAGCACGACGAAAAAAAAGATAAAATCATAAGAAAAAAAAAACAATTTCCCCTAAAATAAAACCTGAAAATTAGGGGGGCATTCCCAAATTTTTTATAAAATTCATATTTTCCCAACTGATCTTAACTACCTCAACTCCCGTGGGCCCACATCAAGATTCCACATTGTGGGTACCCTTATTTCTCCATATTCACACGTCTGATCGAAGGGCCAAAACAAAATCAATATATATAAATAAATCCTCCCTTCTTCATATTCACCCTCCCCACTCCCCAAATCCTTATATAAAAAAAAAAAATTATACAACAAAGAAAGAAAAAAACCATTCTTGGTCTTAATTTCTTCAATGGAGAATTCTTCTTCTATCAACAACACCACAATTGTCGAGGAGGAAAGCGGATGGACGGCTTATTTGGAGGACTTTTCGTGCTCTAGTTTTGGAAGCAATCCTTCTCTTATCTCCGATGCCGCTTGGGATGGCTCCGAGACGAAGATCCGACCGTTGAATTTTAATAAAGGGAAAAGGAATAATCAGAGAAAATATTCTTATGATGATGATTTGGAAGATACTGCTAGCTCTCCTGTTAACAGCCCTAAGGTATTATTCATCTCTTTTTTTTTTATAACAATATTAATTATTTTATTAAAATTAATTGCACGAAACTCTCGTGGTTTGAAAATATTGCGTGAAATTTTATCGAAATATCCATGTAGTTTACTAAATAATTAAAGTAATTATCAATTTTTTTTTTCAAAAAAACGAGTTAACAATTTTTTTTTTCTGTTCTTGTTATGTTCTTTGATAGTATAGTTTTAAAATGTATATATAATATATTTAGAAAAATAAAATATGGAAAATAGAGAAAAATAAATAGAATTGGTGAATTTTATTTTTCTAAAAAGGGGAGAATTCTACTTTTTAAACTGCCAGGGAATTTAGCGCAATATTTTTAAACCAACTATTATCAGGTGTATCAAAAGTTAGGTTAAAAATCAACAATTACAATATAAAATCACAATTTTAAATTTAAATTTCTAATGATATTTTTTATACTCTTAATATTTGATACTTTAAAATAGTTTTATGATAAATTTATTATGAACGAACAAACTTTGTCTGATTAATTATTAAGATTATTTTCATGAAAATTGCAAAATATGGTGTGGTTTACTAAATAAAACGAATTATCTATTTTTTTTTAATGAGTTAATGATTTTCTTTTTATTATTCCTTCATGGAGTATAGTTTTAAAATCTCAATATTTAGAAAAAGAAAATACAGAAAGTTGAGCAAATACATAAAATTGTGCATTTTTTTTAAATGGGAGAATTCTACTTTATTTATTGGGTTGGTGTGATTTTTAAACCACGAGATTTTGAGCAACATTTTCACACTACTAGAAATATTAATTTGAAGTATATTTAGTAAAAACAATTAATATCGTGGAATTCGATCATATATAAATTTTGTGCTTTTTTAAGGAGTCACAAATATGTCCTCTTAATTAATTATATTTTGTAATTTGTGGAAAAGGTTAGCAGTATGAAGCAAATGGAGGTCAACTACAACATGAAAAGTACGGACGATATTGCACCTTCTGGGAATTTTCTGGTATAATTAACAAGTAATACTAATTTATATTATTTTAATATTATACAATACTTTCCCTATCTATAACTCATCATGATTATACCTTTATTTATTTAATTTAAATTTTTTTTAGGGAAAACAAGCAATTTCGAATAATTTCTGGAAACAAGATAGAGAGGAAAAGAATGTTATTATTGAAGAAAAAAACATGGACAAGCTTAGAAAGAGGGGACTATGTTTGGTGCCTGTGTCAACATTGATGAACTATATTGGTTGAGATGATAGTTTATCTTTCACACACTTCACCTACTTCATGGTGAGAAAGAAAGGAAGAAATATATATATATGTATTAAAAAAAAAATTATTGTATAGATTATTATTTAAAAATATTCCGTCCAGCTCCCACTGTAAAGAGAAATTTATTCAATTTCTTTTAAGTGTGTGATGTTAGTGGTAGCAGTTTATTGTCACCTAGAAGTTATGGAATTTTGTGTGATGTAATTAATTAGTGGTTGGATTTATGTATTTGTTGTCTAATTGTTTATATATACGAATTAAGAAGAAATTATCTGATGTTATTGTCAAAAATTATTATGATATATATATACGTGATGGTACTAAAGGAAAAGGCCAGTAACTTAATTTTAGCAATTTTTTTTTTTAATTTAGCAAAATATTAGTAATTCAATGAAATTTTTGGGAATATATAATTATTACTTTAGCTATTGAACTAATTCAATTTTTTAAAAGTAAATTAAATTTGAACTTCGTTCAAGAAAAGGTAGAAAAAAATTACATTTACTAATTAAAAGAAAAAATATTCATGGTCAGACTCAATTTTTTTCTTTTGAGAAGGTTCAATAAGTGAACAATTTAATATAAGTGAAGTTACTTTCAATAGAAATCGAATGCAAATTAATTAAATTCAAGATTTTGTTTGGACGAAAAGTACGAATTTATAGTGAGGTGCGAAATTAATTCATTTAACTATTTCTCTTATATATACTCGACGTTATTTTATGTCTCTTCATTTATTCATCAATGTAACAATTTGAAGCCTGAGGGAATATATATAAATTAATATATACGTAACTAGTCGAGCTCAATATGTTTTCTTAATTTAATTTATATATAAGTTCAACTTTCCTTTTATACAAGTTCAACCTATAAATGCAGAAATTGGAAAATAAATTTGCATAATTTAACGTGTTTGACTCGACTTAGTTTACTCATAATAATTAATTAGTACTCTAACATTACCCTAATTATTACGTGGTGATGGATATTTTCAATACCAATTGATGATAAATGTAATATGTGGCGGAGGATTTTCAATCTAGCTAGCTACCTAATTAAAATATGATAATCTGGGAAGGTAATTTCTTTTAGGACTAATTCAAGCAACAAATTAGAGGATAAAGTCAAGAGAAAACATGAAAAACATAAAATAATGTACATGAAGTTATATATGAAGAAAAAAATTATATGAGACGGTTTCAAACGGATCGATCTTGTGTTTTTTTTTTTAATCGAGCAAAAGGTGATTCGAACCCATGTATTTTTTTTATCCTTTTTATCTGGCAAAGGGTGACTTGAACTCATGACTTTTCGGACATAAATAGTGGAGCTTTAACTACTTCAACTAATTTGTCACCGATTTTATGTTCTTATATTACATGACATATAAATTTATGGATTCTATATTTTAAACTAAAATATGACCATCCGTCTCATATGGGACTGTCTTACGCAATACTCTCCCCTCCTCCCCACTTATATACATCTTGTCCAAGCTAAGTTACATTCGATAATATTATGGTAGTAAAAAAAAAAACATCTCTCCCAATTGATGGGCAGTGAGAATTTTCACTATTGAAAGTCACACATTCAAATTCATTTACCAAATCCATTGCATTTTGTATAATAGTGGTATAATTTATCTTTATTGTATGATTGATGTGTTTTCTACGTTTTAATATAAAATATGATCATCCTTTATTCCGTTTCATATAAAGACTTGCATATAGTCTAATATTTTGTTACTTAAAAAAAAAGTCTCCGTCTATAAAAAATATATTCATTCTATTTTTGTCAATTCTTTTTTTTTTTCTTCATCATCCAACCATCACTTAATTAATCCACATGTCATTGACTTTACGCACACAAACAACCTCGTAATTTATAAATGGACCATACAATACGCCAAAATACTCTCACTTAATTTACATCATTTATGTTATCTTAAAACCTATCCAAAAAATATGAGCATATTTTTCGTGATCAGAGGTAGTATGTTTTATGTTGCAAACAAAACACCATCCTACCAAATAAAAAGTATACAAATATATTGATTCTTTAAAAAAAAAATTGTTACTTAAAAAAAAATTATATTCACCATCTATAAAAAAAAAAAAATATGTTTATTCTGTTTTTGTCAACCTTTTTTTTTTCTTTATCATTCCACCATCACTTAATTAGCCAATCCACATATTATTGACTTTACGCGCACAAACAACCTCTTAATTTATAAATGGACCATATAATACCCCTAAACACTCTTACTTAATTTACTTCATCTATATTATCTTAAAATATATCAAAAAAAAAAAAAAAAACTTTTCGTGATCAGAGGTAATGTAGTGTGTTATGTTGCAAACAGAACATCATCTTACCAAATGAAAAATATACAAATATATTTTAGCGAAATGTCAAACATTTTCAAATTAGTTAATTGGTGCTATTTTATAGAAAAAAAATTCTCATCCCCAATTTTTAAATAACTGCGTACGTACTATCCATTCTTTTAGTTAAAAATTTAAAATAGCTATATCTTGAGTATTATTTTGCATATAATAAAACGAAACGCCAACATAAAATTATTAAAATTACAAAATGACCCCTACCACTAATAACTACTCCTGCTAGATTCGAATAATGCAAAAGGTTGCAGAATTCGTGCAGGCGTTTAGTTAATTAATTATGTAATAAAGTAGAGGCGGCTATATAACTACAAGGTGAGGCATGTGGATTTGTGATAAAAAGGGAAAGGGAGATGAATTTGTAATTGTTTAGGTCAGGAATTGGAACATTCGTTATTATATGAGTCATATTACACCCCTTAGATTCTTCCATTTTGACTCTTTATAACTGACTCCTAACTGACTTGTAAGGCATATATATTCCTCCGTAATTTTCTCATTTTATTCGAGATGATATGTTTGTTTTTAGGGCAAAATTTTGTATGAAAATAGTTCACCTCTTTAAAAGTATCAAATACTTCCTCCGTCTCTCCTAAATTTTCAGAATTGAGTAGTTACACTTTTTAAGAAAAAAATGTTTTATTGACTTTTTAGATTAATAGATGAAGAATATTTTGAAATAAATTAGTTATCGTGAAAGTGTTTTATTTTCATATTTGGGGTGTGAAAACTATTGTGGGACGTTACAAATAAAAAAGTGTGAAAATTAAGAGGGGACGGAGGGAGTATTTGATTAGGAGTATTAAAAATTTCATTAGGAGTATAAAAATTGGGATTAGTGTTATTATTTTGTAATTGTTGTAGATTTTCTTCATGACCCTAACTTTTGATACTCCTGATCAAATATTCAATACTTTAAAATAATTTAATGATAAACTTATCATAAATTATTTTCATATAAAACTACTCTATTTTTAGAGTATGTCTTGTGTGCATTAGGTCATCCCATGTCATGAAGCGGAGGGGATGAAGTATATATTGGACAATCTCATTAACACTTTAATAGAGATTAATCTTAATTTGTATTGTCTCATGCAAATTTTTACCTTATAGAGTGGATTTGTGATAAAAGGGAAAGGGAGATGAATTTGTAATTGTTTAGGTCAGGCCTTGGAACATTCGTTATTATATGAGTCATATGACACCCCTTAGATTCTTCCATTTTGACTCTTTATAACTAACTTCTAACTGACTTGCAAGGCATATATATTCCTCCGTAATTTTCTCATTTTATTCGAAATGATATTTTTGTTTTTAGGGCAAAATTTTTGTATGAAAATAGTTCACGATAAGTTTATCATGAAACCGTTTTAGAATATTAAATATTTGATTAGAAGTATTAAAAATCGAGATCAATGTTATGATTTGTAATTGTTGTAAAAAAAAATTATGACCCTAACTTTTGATACTTTGATCAAATATTCGATACTTTAAAATAGTTTCATAATAAACTTATCATGAATTTATTTTCGTATAAAACCTACTCTATTTTTAAAGGGGTTAATTGCACTTTAGGTCCCAAGAGTGTTCATTTCAAAATGGTCCCTCTTTCAACACTTTTAGTCCCGTAGTTTTTTTTAACACTTTTGGTCCCATGTGAATAGGATATATTGCAATTTTGGTCCCAAAAGAACGTATAAATTGCATTTTTTTGTCTCAAAAGAATATGACAAATTTGCAGTTTTGGTCCTGAAAATTCACGAATGGGACTGAAACTGCCAAAAAAAAAGAACCATTTTCGCACATAGGTACCAAAAGTGTTTTACACTCATCCTCTTGGGACAAAACGTGCAATTTTCCCATTTTTAAAGTATGTCTTGTGTGCATGGGACCATCTCGTGCCATGAGACGGAAGGATGAAGTATAAATTGGATATATCGTATTAACAGTACTTTAATAGAGATGAATGTTAATTTGTGTTGTCCCATGTAAATTTTTACCTTATTTTCATTTGTCTAATATCAATAACGATACAAATTTATTTCATTCTTCTCAAATTTAATATATAGTATTAAAGTCTTCTGATCCCTTAATTTTTGAAAAAATTGGTATATCGTGAATAAATAAAATGAGACCATATGAAAAGAAAACGAGAGGGTATATAGCAGTAACTTATATCAACATATGTTTTCCATGCATGCAATCATATTGTATGACATAAAAAAACTTACCAAGTTCAATGAATCACTATCTTAATTAATTATGTGTTTTGTCCCATGGGGAACATCCAATAAAATGTAATTACCAATTAAAAAAACATATACATTATTAAAGGTGTAAATAAGTTAAGTTAATTAATCCGACATAAAATTTCGGTTTTTGTTTTTTGTCTTGTTTTTTTTTTTTTTTCGAACTGAATTGACATTCTATATAATTTTCTGCACGTATATAAAATCAATTTTTTAATTCTTTACTTTAAAAATCTATAAATAATAAAGTGATATTTTTTCCTACAGTAATTAATTTCCACGTACGGATGCACACCTTATTAAATTAATTATGAACACATCAACATCGAATATCGAAACTCTTAGCTGCTTATTTTCTATATTTCTTTTCAAAGATAAATGATTTTTTTTTATTACAAAATAGATATTAAATCCGTAAAACATCAAAACATATTTTTTTGTACCATACCAATTTTCGAATTTTATTTTGTACTTCACCATCCAAATTATTAGCACATGTCATATATGGTGTATAAAGTCTTTAATTATTTTTTTACCATTCATGTCATTCCATTAAAGAGTAGAGATTATAAGCTAATATAATATGTAAAATTAATTTTAATTCGTTGTTTTTAATACATAGATTTATATGCAGACATAGTAAACATCTTAATTAATAAAAGAGGAGTCATTTTCTAGCTTGGTCTTATACAAGTTTGCTAAAGTAATGATAATATTATACTCCCTCCTTTTTTTAAATGTCCTTTTGGAATTAAAAAATAAATTAAGGTTATAAAAATGTGTCAATATTGCCCTTAAAATCCTTAAATCATGGAAAAAAAATGGAAAGTTTTGTAAAAAATAGAAAGTAAGTAAAAAATTAATTAACAGGAATATTTGATGAAAAATCATCAAGATGACATTTATTAAAAAAAAATAGCGTAAAAACTAAAGTGGTATTTAATAAAGAATAAGTCTCTTGTATATTTGGTGTATGATGCACTCACTCAACAGTTGATATATAATGTATACACTGAAAAGTTAGTCTCAATCACACTGAAAAGTTAGTCTCAATTACATTGAAAAGTTTACACTGAAAATTAGTTTTCAATGTAAACTTTTCAGTGTAATTGAGACTAACTTTTTAATGTATACAATATCAACTGTTAAGTGAGTGCACTGTGCACTTGGTGCATATGAGACTTTGCCTTTAATAAAAAAAGGAGGGAGTAATATTTATCTCCAAATTAATTTTTATATAAGGCAACTCGAATTTATAGACATATCTAATCTTGCTTACTATAAATAAAGACTCAATTATCCGCATATTTCTCAATAAAGTGCATTTAATTGGGTGTAAACCACTTATATTAAAAAATTAATATAATTTTTTTGACCATATCATTATCTTATCCTACTTACAAGTTGGTCGATTGTTGTTATTTCGTCTTCAAAACGTCAGAATGATTGCTCCGATATGGTTTCAAATTGAAAGTTAATATATAATTATAAACTAATATATGCTCCTCTACCAACTATCAACACGTAATAATCATAATTATCGTGATTTGATATTAATTAATTTACTAATTAATAAGTGGAACGTGATGGATAAGTAAGCAGTCTGTAGACATGTTTTTACTCTTTATGCTCGATTAAAAGAAAATGGAGACAACATTAACGATATATATATATATATATATTCACGAAATAATGATATAAATAGGAACATACACATACAAAAAAGAAGTTAAAATTAACTAGCTAGCTAGTTTTTTTAAGCATGTTTAGCTAAGTTAATTCGAAATATTTTATAAATTCTAATATCTAATATGTTGTTTTAAAAACTTATAAGATGTATAATTTTGAGTACTTTATAAATTGTTAAAGTGTCTAATTAAGATAAAATTATAAGGGGACACTTGGTTAGTAATTCTTCAATGAGAATGAGAATGAGAATGAGAATGAGAATGAGAATAAAAATTTATTTCCATCTATGCCCTCATAAGAAAAATGATATGTTAGGGGAATAAGTGTTCCAATGGTGACACCATTGCTAGTGTCATGCCCCAATTTTGGAATAGAAGTTGACAACAAATGGTTGTTGGTGGAGGAATGGGGGAATGATTGAGGAGGAGGATTGTAGGAAGATAGTATGATAATCAAAATGAAGTATTGATTATCTTATTTAGGAGGAGAGGTAGTGATTTTGTTCTCATGAACCATGCTAATTACACTAATTTTCAATCTCATTCTCATTACCATTGAAGAGTCGTTAACCAAGCGCCCCCTAAGATCTTTGACAAATTATAATAAATTTTTTAAAATTTGAGTTTTTAATATAATTTTTTTTATTTTATTTTTATGTTGAGGTAGATGTGGGCGAGGGTGAGATCATTTCAGGGTGGAGGTGGTTAGGAAAATAAGTTTGAAAATCTCAACTTATTTTTTTTACAGTTTATAAGTTGTAAGAAGTCTATTTTATAATCTTATACTTAAGCTATTAACATTTTATTATGTCAAATACTTTGAAAATATTTATAAACTCTTAAACAACTTATAAACTATTTTTTATAAATTAGTCAAATGGGCTCTTAATCCAAAGGAAATTTCTCCTGATAACTGTCATTCACACATACATACATCACAAATCTCATATGAATAAATTTATTAATAAGTATGAAATGAATACCATTAGATACATTAATTGATACTATTACATGTATCCATTGGTATCATTAGACTTGTAAACTGGAATCACAGTGTAAATTACTATGATACCAATTTTATACTATGAACAAGTTTATAAGGAGACCTACTATGAGGGTGTTTGCAAACTCTACTCACAATTTAGAAGCACTTCTAGTTTCCTTCCTTAAAAAAAATAGTTGTGTTTGCAAATATAATATATATATATATATATATATATATATATATATATTTAACTCAATATAAAAAATAAGTTTTGGGCCATTATGTTCTTCTTCTTCTAATTATTATTAGTTTAGATTGGAATTGTTTAGAAATTATTGGGTTTAATTAATTTAAGTAAAGTGAAGCACGCCTTGTCTCTCAATATCGATTTAGATGGCGACTTATGATGTGATTATTGACAATCTTTCATGATTTAAGTGCAACATAATTTAATTTGCTTAATTTTCTATAACTAGTTAGTTGATAATAATATGGTGTCGCGCGTCTCCATTAATAATAATAATTACACAATTCCATATTATTTAGATGCATGCATGACCCGCCTAATAAGTCATAAATCCAAACATTTTAAAGTTAGATGAAGATAATTTTTCACAAAGATTGAAAAAAATATAGCAAGGGGTGGCAAATGTGAGATAAGAAAACCCCAAGTTACTTTTTTGTTAAAAGAAAAATGAGTTTACCAACTTTAAAAAAGAAAAAGTCTTGAATTCCATGTAAAGTTTGAAAACATACCCGTCTAGATCTCATACAAATGTACAATAGCTATAATAACCACGTATATATTCGTTAAATGAAACCCATACATTGTGTTCATTTAATGAAATATTAATATATAAATATCTACACTCGATTAATACGTAGGGGAAAATTAAATTTTTAGGACACTATCTTATAACAATTTGCAAAATGAGGACACTTTCTTTACGGGCTGGCAATTTTAGGACACTTTCTTTTAAATTTTGCAATTTCATGACACTTTCTTTACGGGCTGGCAATTTCAGGACTCTTTCTTTTAAGTTTTGCAAATTTAGGTCAACTGATACTAATTACGGGCCAAACGAGTTTGATCCTCCAGTTTGACTGCTTCGTAGACGCCGTATCACTAATATCCTTCCACGTTATTAAAATATTTGGCGAATTTAAAATCTAAAAAAATCTGCTTATTATACTTTGCTCTGGGATTAGTATTCAAGCCCTTGCTTGTTCTCCCCGTTGCTTTCACCATTCTTGACTGATATGTAAATAATCTTGAGAAATTAAAAAATGTAATTGCATTTTCCATTCCAATAGAACTTTCGTCTCACCTTTTTTTTTAATAATTTTGATCCCATTAGAATTTTTCAACCAAAATTAGTGAAATTGAAATTTTGCAAAATTGATTTTATTTTTTTTTTATTTGCGGGAAGAGTTGGGATTAGGGCTCCAAATTTTCGTTTGGCCCTAAATTAGTATCAATTGGCCTAAATTTGCAAAATTTAAAAGAAAGTGTCCTGAAATTGCAAAATTTAAAAGAAAGTGTCCTAAAATTGCCAGCCCGTAAAGAAAGTGTCCTTATTTTGCAAATTGCTATAAGATAGTGTCCTAAAATTTTAATTTTCCCTAATATGTAGTATAATGAAATATTAATGTACATGCAAGATTTTTTTATTTTTTATTCAACGCCTAGGATTAATCTACACTCCCTCCATTACTATATATTCTTGTTTCATTTTATCTAAAATTTACTTCTTTTTTTATTTGTCACTTTATCTACCTATACAAATTATTTAGCTATTTTTTTCTAATGAAATATTCAAATAAGTAATATTTATTATGGTCGGTATAAATTAATTAAGGGTATAAAAACTTTTAATATTTTAATTAATGAAAAAATTAGTTTAATTTATGTAAACGGATAAAATAAGATGGAAAAAAAATTAACGGTGGGAGTATGAGAAATGATTGATCTATGAAGAGAAAGTTGGATATAGGCCCTCTCTTAATTGACTAGGATTGGTTAATGACCGATTTTACATGATCATATTTTATAATTTTATTACGCATCTTTAGTATTTACTAGACTTGTTTACCTAAATTTTTAATTAATAAATTTAAAATATAAATTTTTGTGTTGACTTGTTAAGCTCAGATATCATATATGGGCTTAGTTATCTCAAAGTATTCGTATTTAGCCAACAAAAGAACAAACTAATCCAATCCATTAATTTTTTTTAATAATATTTCTCTTGTTTCAAAATAAATGTCGTTTTAAAAATCTTGTATTAAATTAAAAATTATAAAATTTTGATATATATGTTCCACATATATAAATCTTATATATTATATCTTTGTAATCTTTAACATATTTATTATATTTTAATATAGTTTCTAAAAGATCTCTTATATTTTAAATTCGAATTCGGGGTAAATTAGGAAAAACCGTGAAAAACTAGCTAAAACGACATTTATTTTGAAACAAAATTCTACCTCTAAAATAACACTTATTTTGGAACTGAAGGAGTATTAATTAAGTTGATCTTCGTCACACTCATCTCGTACCAAGATTTCACACAATTTTTTGTAAAAGAAAATCAACCGATAAGATAATAAATAAAGTGTAAGTTTTATATGAAACTGATTCATGGTAAACTTATTATGAAACTGTTTTAAATATCGAATATTTGACCAGAGCATCGATAGTTTCACCAGAAGTATCATTAATCAAGGTTCAAGAAAATTTACAGCAATTACAATATAATACCACCAATCCAAATTAATGATACTCATGATGAAATTATCGATACTTCTAATTAAATATTCGATATTTTAATATAGTTTCATGATAAACTTATCAGAAACTATTTTCGTGTAATACTTTTCCTTAAATAAAATAAAATTAAAATAACATGCATGTAAAAGATGGACAAATATGGGGGATAACTACTTTGATGATGACTAGGTTAACTTTCTTGAAGCATCATGGGATTAACCTCGTTAATTGCCGACAAATAAAGCACTTAAGCAAAGCATGTGCCTTCTTTATCCGACTACTTAATCTTGATTATGACAGCAATTAGATGATGAGTCACACGATTAATGGACACATTTTATTGATTTAACATGGAACATGGTTTGCTTAATCATCTAACCATCCTCCACTAATTAAAAGCACTAATTATTATTATTATAAGACACTTGTTGTGATAACGTAATTATAATTTCTTTTATCATCATTTACTGGTTTTATTCATGTCGTATCAACTTTTTACATTTGATTAATTTGAATATTAATAATGTCGAACTTGTCGTAAATATTGACGTGACTAGAGCTTAAAAATTAAATCAAGCTATTCAATATTTGATCTGAGATCGTTCGGTAAAAACTCATTTGAGCTCAGTTCGAAATAAAAATCAAATAAACTTGAACATAAATTTATGTTCGAAATAGTTTAAAGTTTGGCTCGAACTCGAACTCAAACTCGATAACTAAAAAATGATAAAATATGTGTAAAAATGTCAAACTATTCGAGCTCGACTCATGTTCGGCTCGATTAGAACTCGTTCGAGCTCGTCTCGATTAATTATCAAACAAGTTCAAACATGAATATCAAAGCTCGATAACTTTTTAAACAAATTTGAATATCAGTGTGTTCGACTCGGCTCGACTCATTTACAATCCTACACGTCACACACCCATTTATTTATTAAAAATTGAAGTATAAAGGAATGGAGTAACTAATATGTTCATGGAGAAATAACAAAAAGGCCGCATGATAACTAGCGTATTATTGTACTCATGAGAGTTAAGGAAATAATTATATGTTTATATGTGACACCAACTTATATTTTTATTACTTATGGTGTGATTTTTACATAAATAATTAATTAAATAAAAGTGGACTTTGGCATCACAATATACTAACCAGTGGTAGTGATGGAGATAAAGATTATCTTTAATTATCTATTATTATTATTATTATTTTTATTTTATAATTTTAAAATTTTATTTAAGTTTTAATTAATTATTAGTGGTTGGACTTTTTGGGCTTATTGTTTGTAAGCCTAAAACCCTAATTATCTATTATAAATAGGAGTTTTGTAATCATTGTTATATATGCACTTATTTTTTAATTATGAATATATTGGATTTTATCTCTTTTTCATATTTTTATTATTGTTCTTCCAATATTCATAGGAATTAATGGATTAACACTTTAATTATGTTTATGTTCTTTCGGTATTTTCATTATCAACGAAGTTACATTTGTATCGTGCTCCCGCTGCATCATATAGTCATATATCACCATTTCGTTTGAAAGTTAATAGTTTACCTTTTAATTAAATTAGTTAAAATATTTGTATATCTTGTGACAATGAGCATTAACCAAAAGTAATTAATATTCGAATCTAACACTAAATATAAAGATGGAATGTTGTCTTCCAAAATGGATAATAATTAGATACAGAAATAGTGTTAATGTCCCATGAAAACTACAAATGAATGGAGATAAATTGCACTTCTAATTTGAAGAGATTAAAATCAAAAGCATTTTTTTTCTTGTTATGTGTGAAAGTGGTCCTTTTATTCATAGTTTTGGTTTCATTTGTTAATTTTTTAGATTAAAGCTACAATTTTATTCTATTTTTAAAAGACAAAATTATAATTTACTTATTTTTTTGGACTAAAACTACTTTCTTTTGCTTGTAAAAAAAAAAAAACTACACTCTATTGGGATCAAAACTGTAGAGAAAAATTATGGGACTGGAAATATTGAGAACATGACCAATTTGAATGTATTTATTCTCTTAGAACCGCAAGTGCAATTTACACCAAATATCCACACAGATATTTATACACTAATTTATGTATATCACGAAAAATACTACCATTTGATGTATTTTACTCGGTGTAAATGCATGTTCAACAATACAAGTAATTAATGGAGATAAAGATTATACTTAATTATTTATATTTTGTATAGTTATAGGTTTTAAAGTTATCAGGTCAGGTTTTTAAGGCATATACGTCTAAAATTTTAGTTTAATGAATTAAAAAATTGGGTTTCATTCATTTTCGTATTATTTCGTTGTTATTTCAGTATTCGTTGAACCAATAGAATTAAACATTGAATCATGTTTACATCTATTCGAATATTCTTAAAATGATAAAATTTACGTTAGTATTCTTATAAATGCTGCAAATTCTATATTCCACACCCGTGACAAATTAAGTGCATGGAATATTTGTTAAGGAAGTCCATACATACTAAGAATCTTGAGTTGAAAATTATATCTATTTTGTCCTTTAATGATGTAAAAGAATTAATAACAACTCCATCAAACTAGATTTTACAAAAATAAATATATATGGAAGGGAATAAAATCTTTGGACCTTGTCTCCTATCTTTGGTTTTCACATATTTTAACCGGTGGATGAAGGAATAAGAAATCGTCAATTATTTAATAATTCGGCGGCAGGCAAAATATATATATTTATTTGTAGCTTAAATTTAAAAATGGGATATAGGGGAATACACTATTAGATTGACATTGATTAGTCAATATTTACTTGGTCCTATATAATTAATTTGTGGTAATGCGTAAATTGCAATATTTAATTTGTCGATAAATACGTCCTAACAACAAAATTAACTAGACAAAGCTCTGCTACAATATCTACATCGATAATGATTTGTATCTTTCACCATACAAAAATTTTGTAGGTACAACACGTACATTAGAATAAGATAGCAATATCCAGAATTTCATCAATCTTAATATGAAAATAGTTCATGGTAAATTTATCATAAAATAATTTTAAAGTATTAAATATTTAGTGTTCAATAATATTATATTATGATTGTTTATAAATTTTCTTAAACCCAAATTAATGATACTCTGTTTGGTTTACGGGATATGATTGAATTAGCTAGGATTGAATTAGAACGACTATCGGAAAACCGATAGACTAGAACCAGAAAATTTGGACTAGAATCAAATTTTCTTGATCGAGAATTGTACACGAGATAGTCTATCTAGTCTATCTCCAGGGCCATGATTTTGTGCAATCCCTCAAACCAAACACGAGATTACGTGGGATTATAAAAACAATCCCAGACAATCCCTAAAACCAAACGGCCCCCTAATGAATTTTTTGATACTTCTTGTAGCTAAAAAGGCGAAGCCCTCGCCCCCAGGGCCCCCACCCCTGGCCCGACATGATTTTATAAAATCTGCACATGTTTGAAATATTTATTAATAGAGAATTGTAAGTTTTTTTAGAAAGTAGAGAAGTATTCATCCATTAAAAATGTATGATCGACTTTTTTAGAGTGGTAAACAACATTTAATTTTCCTCATTGTTATCTTAAATTACATGTCAGCTCGAGAGCTCGTTTGTCAATATAAATGAGTCGAGCTCAAACTCGTAAAATACTTGATTTTCTAACGGGTCTGTTCAAATTCGACTAGTTAGACTCGATATTTAAGAATTTTCTTATAATTTTATTAGGCTCGTTGGAATAGGCTCGAATCTTTCGCGAACCAAGTCGAACTCTATTTCCAATTTATTAATATTATAGAGCGAGTTCAAACTGAACTTGACAAATGATCAAATCGAGTTCGATCTTCAAGTACTCGGCTCAAACAACATCTCTACGTGTCAACAATCAATATGGCATACAAAATTTGAACGATACGAAGTCTATTTTTTTAAAACATAAAATTCTCAACAAAAAGTATTTTGTAATCGCTCTCCCTATCAAAATAAACAGTTGGTTGTCATAAAAGTTTGTTGCAAGCTATTATCACCATGAAATCAATTAAATATTCACTTTATATGTATTATTATTATGATATTGATATACATACTTTTCCAATGTATTACTAATGGGCCAAAAATTTGGGCCAGTTTCTGTTTGGAAGGCCTACATGATATGTATAAGTTTATTGGGCTTCATTGAACTTTTTGAATTTGGGCCGTATAAACTTTCTTTAGACTAAGACCAGGTTATTAGCACTAGCCTCCTTGTTAAATACCCTACCCGGATGAATACACTATCAATTTTTCCGAAAAATTGATACATTTTCGGCAAAAAATTTCGAAAATAAACATAAAATTCGAATTTTTTTTTCCGAAATATTGTGAATTTAGTAATTTTCGGAAAAAATGTTCGAAAAAATGAAAGAATTACTAAAAAAAAATTCGAAAAAAAATAAGTGTATTCATCCGGTAGTGTTTCTAACAAAGAGGCTAGTGCAAATAACCTGCGCCTTAGACTAATTCATGTCTTAAGGTGAGTTGGGTTTCTCTGTTTAATTTTCTAGAAACAAACATGAACTAAGGTCGTTTCTATGTCTCCAATTTTCAGGCAAATTTATCAGGTAGAGAAATTACTATACACTTTGCTTATGGTAATGCTATCTTGATTATTCTGAGTGCGGGATAGCATCACAATTTTGGTGACTTCTTGTAAAATCTCGTAGATAAGATGTTCGATAAAATGCCTAAATGAATGCTCAATACATGCAGGTTCTTCTACCATAATCGTAGACAAGATGTTCGATAAAATGCCTAAGTGAGTTTACTATACACTTTGCTTATTTTAAGGCTATCTTTTGTGACTTCAGTTGTAAAATATCGTAGATAAATTGTTCGATAAAATGCCTAAGTGAGTTCACCATACACTTTGCTTATGGTAATGCTATCTTGATAATTCTGAGTGCTGGATAGCGTCACAAAATTGGTTTCTTTCAGTTGTAAAATATCGTAAATAAGATGTTCGATAAATTGCCTGAAAGAATACTCAATACATGCAGGTTCTTCTACCATAATTGTAGACAAGGTGTTCGATAAAAGGCCTAAGTGAGTTTTACTATGGACCCTAATGCTCAACCCCATGGCCCTGCCGCCGGCGTACCACCACCACGCCGCAATCGCACACCTCGCGGACCCGTCCCCCCCGCCTATCCCTCGCCCTCTCCGAACCCTAACCCGCCCCTACTTAAGCTCGCCGCCCCCTATCACACACGAAGTCGTGAAGACAACTTGTTCGTTCCCGATGCTCAAATGCTCTTTCACGTCCTCGGAGAATGTGATCAAATGATGAATTCGACTTTTTCCTTCCTCCGCTCGTCTCCCGCTTGGCTCCCAATCGTTTCGCAACTCTACATATCCGTCCTTTGGAATGCCATGATACTCCAAGTTTCGGGTGGCGGCCAGCTTGATAATGATTTCGTCCAATATCTTGGTATTAATGAGTGCATGATCCCCGGACCTCTCGTCCCCTTTTTCCAATCTCTAGCGGCCGTTAATGGTCCCTTCAACTCGATTCGTGCTATAATGCCTGATCTCGATATCCTTTGGCACTCAGAAAAGTTCCACCCCAATCCCGACTATGCGAGGCAAATTCCGATCCCAGCCATCATCCTCGACCAGCTGCACTACTTCTCTCAGTGGCCGATTCCCGAAAATCAGACATCGGCTTACACCAACTTCGAATGGTACTTATGTGAAGGAGACTAACCACGCTCCTAGTGAAGTTTATTCCCTAAATAGAGTTGTTATTGGAGAAGTTCAGGCACTTATCAAGCTTGGCTTGATAACTGCAACGAGCTGAAAGTAGAGCTCGACTTGACTCACAAATGAGTGTAGCTTAGCGAGCATAATGGAACTACAAGAAAGTCCTTAATTCTCGAGGCTAATCAATCAAGCTCGAGCTGACTCGATAGTAAATCGAGTATTTCACGAGATGAGCACTCGAGCTGCTCGTTTTTTCTAATAGCTCTGCTTATAAACAAGATAGAAAAGCAAATTTGCCCTTAATTTTATAGAGAAACTGGTTTTTGCTCAACTTTAAAAAAAAAAAGTTTTTATTGCCCCAAATAAGGTTGGCAAAAATAGTTGCCAACCTTGTTTGGGGCAAAAAAAACATTTTTTTTTTTGAAAAGTTGGGTAAAATACAAGTGTCTATCTATTTAGAGGACAACTCTATATGTTTTCATTGTAGGGAGAAAATAAACTACTCTCATTTCTTTCGAAATTTACATGTGTAATTTATAATATTCTCAACAGGTACAGGAACGTATTCTGTCAGGGCGTCGGAACCTACAATCCCCACAACCGCATCGGCCCGCAGCTCTGCGGGTCCCTCTTCACGACGCAATCCCAATTCGACACCGCCCACGAGTTCTGGAGCTCCAACCTCGCCTCCGGAATCACCCGCACAAACGCAAACGCCACCAATCGTGGATTCAAGAATCTCACCCAACTCTTCGGCTTCCAATCCCAATCCGGAACCACCCAACTCCACTGGTTCAAAACTATCGCCTTCGTCATGCGCAACTACGCGCGCCACTTCCGCGAATCCGCGCCCCTCGGGTCCGTCCTCAGCGACGGAATCCGGGCAGCGGCCATGCGCGGCGTGCCCGACGCGAACGCCGCGACCCGCGACTGGTTCTACCCGCGTCTCTCGGCCATCGAGCCCTTCTCGTCCAGCCGTTTCCCGGCTCGTCGCGAGATTCCCGACGAAATGGCTGTGGTTTTCCAGCATGCAGAGTACCGTGGGCTTGAAGAAATAGATGAGCAGTGTGCTATAACTGTTCACACAAACATTCAGTGGGCTTCTACTATGATCGCCCAGAATGGCTGGACCGGTATTGACGGTAACCGTCTCCATCAAGGAAAGTATTGGAGCTTGAGGTCTCACCGGTTTACGAGTCCGGTTCGGCTCAAGTACAAATTCTCTACGATAATCGCTTCCCGATACCACCAAGAAGATGACGATTCTGATTAATAGGCTTCTCTAGACCCAATAATTAATAACGTTGTTAAACTTAACTTTTATTTTATTTTTTCCTTCTATGCAGTTTTCATGCTTATATGTCCAAAAAAAAAGGGGCGCTTAGAGCTGTTACACAAAACGAGCTGTTCGTGAGCTCGACTCGACTCGTTAGGTTAAACGAGTTCGAGCTTGAGCTCGAAAAATACTCAATTTCTTAACGAGCTCGGCTCGTTAGGCTCGATAACTAAGATTTTTCTTAAAATTCCATTAGGCTCGATAGGCTCGGCTCGACTCGATGGGCTCGTTACACTCGTTAACGAGTCGAGCTGAGCTCGGATTATTACTCGTTAATGTTAACGAGCCGAGCTCGGCTCGACTCGATAAGAGCTCGAGCCGGGCTCAAGTATCACTCGAGCTCGCTCGGCTCGAATAACAGCACCAGACGCTTGTTTCAAAATTTTCAAACGGGATTGCAGATGAATGAAAGCTTCATTTCCATTGCCGCTCTAACGTATGTTGGTTGAATGATTGTTCCCATGATAGTTACATTAATTGTGCCGTGTTCTAATTTTGAAAAAAATGTAAAAAAAAAGTGAAATTGTTGGTTGTGTTATTAGGATTGATGGAGGAGGATGATTATAAGAAGATAAGAAGAAAAAAAAAATCAAATGGGATAATGAATTAGTGATTACTATATTTGGGAGGAGAAATTGTGTTATGAATCATCTTTTAATTTGTCGATAAATACGTCCTAACAACAAAAATAACTAGACGAAGCTCTGCTACAATATCTACATCGATCATGATTTGTATCTTTTACCATACAAATTTTTTTGTAGGTATTCAGAATTTCATCAAAGATATGGCTATATTTGATGGCACAATATTATATAAAAATAGTTCATGATAAATTTATTATTATACTGTTTTAAAGTATCAAATATTTAGTGATCAATGATATTATATTGTAATTATTGTAAATTTTTTTGAATCCAAATTAATTATAACCCTAATAAATATTTCGATATTTTAAAACAGTTTAGTGACAAACTTATCATACTTTCATATAAAACCTACTGATATTTGAAATATTTATTATTAGAGAATTGTAAGTTTTTTTTAAGAAAATAGAGAAGTATTCATCAATTAAAAATATATGATCGGCTTTTTTAGAGTGGTAAACAACATTTAATTTTTCTCATTGTTATTTTAAATTACGTGTCAGCTCGAGAGATCGTCCTAGCTCGTTTATATTGATAATTGAGTCGAGCTCAAACTCATAAAATACTTGATTTATTAATGAGCATGTTCAAACTCGAATCATTAGGCTCGATATTTAAAGATTTATTTGTAATTCTTTTAGGCTTGTTGGAATAGACTCGACTTTTTTTGCGAGCCGAGTCAAACTCTATTACCAACTTATTACTATTATCGAACGAGTTCAAACTTAACTCAACAACTCAAGTCAAGTTCGAATTTCGAGTACTCAAACTCAAAGTATTCCAAAAAAAAAAAAAAAATTACTCAAACTCAAATAACATCTCTACCCTCAACAATCAATATAGCAATATAAAATTCGAACGAAAAAGTATTTTGTAATCTCTCTCCCTATCCAAGTAAACAGTTGGTTGTCATAAAAGTTTGTTGCAAGCTATTATCACCACTATTCACGTTACATGTATGATTATTATGATATTGATATATACTTTCCCAATGCCACCCAATATATATATTGATATATACTAAATGGGCCAAACATTTGGGCCAGTTTCTGTTTGGAAGGACCACTTGGGCTTCACTGAACTTATTGAATTTGGGCCGTATAAACTTGTTAAGACTAATTCATGTCTTAAAGATAACTGGGTTTTCTCTGTTTAATTTTCTTGAAAACATGAACTAAGGTCGGATTTATGTCTCCAATATTTTGGCAAATTTATCAGGTAGAGAAATTACTATACACTTTGCTTATGGTAATGCTATCTTGATAATTCTGAGTGCTGGATAGCATCACAATTTTGGTTACATCAGTTGTAAAATCTCGTAGACAAGATGTTCGATAAAATGCCTGAATGAATGAGTACACATGCAGGTTCTTCTACCGCATCGTAGACAAGATGTTTGATAAAATGCCTAAGTGAGTTTACTATACACTTTGCTTATGGTAATGCTATATTGATAATTCTGAGTGCTGGATAGCATCACAATTTTGGTTACATCAGTTGTAAAATATCGTAGATAAGATGTTCTATAAAATGCCTAAACGAATACTCAATAGATGCAGGTTCTTCTACCATAATCGTAGACAAGATGTTCGATGAATTGCCTAAGTGACTTTACTATACACTTTGCTAATGGTAAGTAATGCTATCTTGATAATTCTGAGTGCTGGATAGCATCACAATTTTGGTGACTTCAGCTGTAAAATGTCGTAGATAAGATGTTCGATAAAATGCCTAAATGAATACTCAATAGATGCAGGTTCTTCTACCATAATCGTAGACAAGATGTTCGATGAAATGCCCAAGTGAGTTTACTATGGATCCTAATGCTCTATCGCCCCTACTTGAGATCGCCGCGGCCTATCCTATGTACACCGACCCAATTCATGACAACTTGTATGTTCCGGATGCACAAATGCTATTCCACGTCCTCGGAGTTTGTGATCAATTGATGAATTCGAAGCTTCCCTTCCACCGCTTGTCTCCCGCTTGGCTCCCGATCGTTTCGCAGCTCTACATATCCGTCCTTTGGAATGTGATGATACTCCAAGTTTCTGGTGACTTCGGCGACCAATTCGTTAATAGTTTCGTCCGAGACCTTCGAATCAACGAGTGCATGATCCCCGGACCTCTCGTCCCCTTCTTCCAGTCTCTCGCGGCCTCCAATGGTCCCTCCCACTCGGTTCGCGCTATCATGCCCGATTTCCATGCCCTTTGGGACTCCGGAAGTTTCCACCCCGCTCCCGACTACGCGAGGCAAATCCCGATTCCTGCCATCATCCTCGACCAGCTGCACTACTTCTCTCAGTGGCCGATTCCCGCGGATCAGACTTCGTCTTACGACAACTTTGAATGGTATTTATGTGAAGGAGACTAGCCACGCTCCTAGTGAAGTTTATTCCCTAATAGTGTTGTTATTGGAGAAGTTCGGGCACTTATCGAGCTTGGCTTGATAATTGTAACGAGCTGGAAGTAGAGCTCGACTTGACTTGCAAAACGAGTTTAGCTTAACGAGCATAACGGAACTACAAGAAAATCTTTAACTCTCGGGCCTAATGAGTCAAGCTGAGCCGACTCGTTAGTAAATCGAGTACTGCACGAGCTGAGCACTCGAATTGCTCGGTTTTTTTAACAGCTCTACTTATAAACTTCTCTCATTTCTTTCGATAACAACAAACTCGCATGTGAAATTTATAATATCCTCGACAGGTACAGGAACGTATTCGGTCAAGGCATCGGAACCCACAATCCCCACAACCGCATCGGCCCGCAGCTCTGCGGCTCCCTCTTCACGATGCAATCCCAATTCGACACCGCCCGCGAGTTCTGGAACTCCACCCTCGCCTCCGGAATCACCCGAACAAACGCAAACGCCACCAATCGCGGATTCAAGAATCTCACCCAGCTCTTCGGCTTCGTATCCCAATCGGGAACCTCCCAAATCTACTGGTTCAAAACTATCGCCACCGTCATGCGCGATTACGCGCGCTACTTCAACGAATCCGCGCTCCTCGGGTCCGTCCTCCCCGTCGGGATCCGGGCAGCGGCCGTCCGCGGCGTGCCCGCCGAGAACGCCGCGACCCGCGATTGGTTCTACCCGCATCTCTCGGACATCGAGCCCTTCACGACGAGCCGTTTCGCGGCTCGTCGTGAGATTCCCGATGAAATGGTGGTTGTTTTCCGGCATGCAGAGTACCATGGGCTTGAAGCAAAAGATGAGCATTATGCTTTAGTTGTTCACACGAACATTGAGTGGTCTTCTACTATGATTCCACAGAATGGCTGGACCGGTATCGCCGGTAACCGTCTCCATCAAGGAGAGTACTGGCGGTCTATGCCTCACCGGTTTTCGTTCCCGGTTCAGTTCAAGCACCATGTCCTTCCGATTATCATTTCTGGATATCGAAGATGACAATTGTGATGAATAGGCTTCTCTTGACCCACTAATAACGTTGTTAAACTTTTTTATTTTTACATTCTATGCACTTTTGAAAATTGTTATTTTAAAACATTATGTTATTGGTGTTTGTAATATTTGGAACTATTTGCTTAAAATATAGCTTTACGTGCTTACAAGTAGGACATTGTCAAAATTAAAATACTACTGCCTCCTTCCTTGAACACTTTGCCCAATTTACTATTTTTCTCTTACAAAAAACTCTATATTACACTTCATTCCACTAATAATTACTCGCTTAAATAAGATTTTTTGGTTTCATTTACTTAAATTAAACAATAAACTCTCATAAAAATATATTTTGTCCATTTAAATACTACAAGTCAAGTCTCATATAAAAATCTCTGAAAAATCAACTGTGAAGAGTGTTACGGGAAGATGGTAGTATTTTTTTTTTAATTTAATAAGAATAAATATATGTTGGTCATATATGTTTCCTGCGTTTTTTGATCGTGTCATCATTTTTAATTTTTTTTTCATGATTGGTTTTCCAAACATCTGAGAATTGTTCGAACGAGAATGAGAACATTTTAATGTTCCAAAAAAAAAAAATTAAAAATCTGAACACTTGTTCTTATACTTTTGTCGAACAAATGTCAATTGTTCAAAGATTTATTTCAAACATAACAAAAAAGTTCGAATAGATCTCGAGAGCATCCATCAATTGTTCGGTAACCCAGAAAGAACAAATTCGTGATGATTTCATGCTCTCACCAAGTCACGATTGACCTTAAAAATGGAAGGTTAAACACGGCCGTCCTCAGGTACCAGCCAAAAAAAAGAACATCGAAACCTTACCTTTATCCATGGATGAAACGGCGGTGACGATGGTAGGGGAGACGAAGCGGCGTTGATGAACAACAGTGCACTCAGGGCGACAACGACGACACACTCCACAAAGGAGTTGAGAATGTAATGAAAAATACGCTGAGAAGGAAGAGTTATGTAGAGTAATTAGTTGGGGCGAACTGAAATGAGAGATGAACAATCAAATTTTTTAAGGTGAAAAGATCCATTACCTACCCTTTGTCCCTTTCTATATACTATTAGTAATGGGCCAAGAATTTAAGCCGTTTTCAATTTGGAAGGGCAATGACCTATATTGGGCTTTATTGGGCTTCATGGAGCTTGTTGAATATGAGCCGTATGACCTTGTTAGGCTAATTCATGTCTTTAGGTTAAGGCCAAGGTTAAATACAGTCCCATGTTTGGTGAATACAACCCCACCCAAAAAATTGTTCGGAAATTTTTTCCGAAAAATGTAATAATTTTCGGAATTTTTTTCCGAAAAATCATAAGTTCAGTGTTTTTTTTAATTTTCGGAAAAAATTTCCGAAAATTGTCAAAATTTTCGGATTTTTTTTCCGAACATTTTTTAGTGGGGTGGTATTAACAAAAGATAGGACTGTATATTAATTGGGTTATTGCCTAAAAAAACTATCTTAAAAATTTCTTATAAAAGGGGAACCAAACCATAATATATAAAGTGATTAAGCTTGCAACAAGAGGCAAGGACCATGTTAATCATAACAATTAATAAAAAAAAAAACTTAGTAACTTTGTTTATTATATTTGCCAAACCTTCCTAAAATTATCTATAGTTATCGACGCATGATACACATCTTCAGATTCTTCACCCTTGAATTAAAATTAATTATTGAAATTGTCACTTACAACATCTTTAATATGCTAGAGTATTCTAAGAAAATATATTGAACAATTATGATAGTAGTCATTTCTAATTATCCATTTACACTATGAAATCTTTAACCATGCGCAATTCAATTGTGGTGTCCATTTCTATTATCGTTTGCACCTTGGTCAATTCTTATTTTATTTTTTTAAACAAATTAAACATTTTAAATTTTTATGTGAGACAATCTCATACTTAATGATGCTCCACTAAAATATATGAGTCCTGCTCATCTATAGTTGGATTGGAACTCATAGATCATAAAAATTTAACTAGTTTGAATATTACACTTGTGAATCCGAGTTTATGTAAACTATCTTTTTAAAGTATCATTGTTATACATATTAACCATCACTATTTTTTTTATTTTTTTTAAATTTTGAGATAATAATAATGCGCATACATAACAATGATATAGTTAGAGGCGTCAAATGGGTCGGGTAGGGCCAACCCGACACCAGACCATTGACTTTTTGGGGCCACATATTATTGCCTTTTAGCTTTTAGGTAATTTTTTTCAAAATAAAAAAAAGATCGGGCCTGGCCGGGCTTTCGGGCCAAGATCGACCCGAGCCCGGGCGGCCCTATCAGACCAGACAAAAAAAACTCGATTCTTTTTGTACATATAATTTTAAGGGTCAATCCGTCCTTAAAATCGGACTTTTTGGATTGGTCCAGCGGGCCAAACCTACTTGACAGCTATAAATATAGTGATAGTGATATTTGATAAAATTTAGTTCACATGAACTCGTATTCACACAAATTTTTATCGTAAATAAAATACATTTTATGTGCAAGACAGTCTCATACAAATTTCCATCAACATTTATCTTTTGTTAAAAAACTCATGTAGTTGGTGAAACTAAAGTTCCTCAAAGACTAAAAAAACAAAACATTCTATCTCAGTCTAGATATACACTATTTTGTTCCCTTGAATATTATTTTCCAACACATCATTCATTGGACTGTCCTTCTTTTCCTGATCCCATATATTCCACCTTTGTCTTTACTCTTACAAAATAATGCTAAAATGTTGAACGTAACGCCTACCTTTATGAATTCCCAATACTTTTATTCCAAAAATATTGTCACGATTGCGCAACAAGAATCGAACAATTTCCCCTTTCCTCTTTCTCGTCGCCGGCCCAATTCTTCCCACAATAAATTCCAAATACTTTCCAACAATTTAAACACTTCCCCTTTTGCAGAAATCAAGTGGTTTTTTTTCCCTCTTTCAAGATGAATGATCTTCTCACGGTTAGTATACTCTTGGATATAAGTTTTTTCAAGATTCTTGTTTTTTTGTTGTGGGTTTTGTTTTTTCTGCTGAATATAGAGTTTTTGGGTGGAGATTGAGTGATTGGTATGTGGGTTTTGGTTCTTAAAGTGAAATTATTGTGTTCAAGAATTGATTTTTATGCTGTTTTAGCTGGATTAATTGGTATGTGTTTTTAGTTTTCAGCTCTGTTTATTGTTTGTGTGCTATAATTTAGTTTGTATGAATTCTCTCTGTTGAGCTTGTTTGATAATTATTTGAGTCGAGCTCGAACAAGCTTTATTAATAGAGCCAAACACTAGTCGAGCTATAACAGTTTCACATTTTTACACTTGTTTTATCCTTTTTTACTTATCGAGCCCGAACCTAAGCTGAGTTCTTTTTCACTCTTTTTTTTTTGTTAATTGCAAATAAAATCACAATTTTTTCGCAAATTGCAATTTAATGTAAACTTTTGAATCTTTGCAAATATAATTCCAACCTAACATGTGGTTACAATTCAAACCAACAAACAAATTTTTTATTGTCCAGAAACGATGTTTTATTTACCTGATAATGAATAGTTAATTGTATTAATAAGTTTAGATTGGTTCGGGTGACAACACATAATTAATCATCATTTTTTGAGCTGATTGAAATATGTCTTTTGGTTAGAATTACAACCAAATGTTAAGTCGGAGTTTTTTTTGCAAAAATTCAAAAGTTTAGATTAAATTGCAATTTGCACAAAATAAGAAATTATGCATCTTGGAAGTCTAGGATCTTGTTACTAAATGAAATTAGAAATTTCCAGGCTTATGTATATTAGTATTGCAGTGATAATTTTACTTCAGATATTATTAGATAACATTTATGGGGAACTATCTCACATGAACAGAACAAAGTTATGTCATCTCAAAACATTTCAAGACTTTCTGCAGTTTTTTTTTGGTATTAGGCTATAGAATTCATACGTAATATGATCATTTCACCTCGTTTTCTGATTGTGTTCAAATGTATTTTCAGGATTCCTTCGTTGGCGATGCCAAAGGCAACCCTTCTAGACCACCCGATATTGAGATGGGCTCTCGATTTACCAGGAGTAGCTCGGAGATTGGAATGGAGTCCTTCAATAAGCAGGTCTGTCCTTAACACATGTTTGCACAATCATTTTTTCTCTTATCTCTTAAATGTTGCAATCTAGATTTCATCGTTATTCGTTTTGTAGATACAAGAGGTCGAAAAACAAGTTGATAAACTCTCTACTTTACTAGTGAAGCTTAAGGTATGAATGCATACACCTTTGTCTTTTATTTATAAATCGAAATAGAAAAAATGTTGTAAACCACTTTCCTTTCTTATCAGGAAGCTAATGAGGAGTCAAAATCGATCACCAAAGCTTCTTCGATGAAGGGTTCGTCCTTCATGACGCCTTTTACTACCTTTTTGTTCTCTTTATTTTCCAAAAAAGAGAAGAAGAAGATACTAGTATTTTTCTTCCTACTATACTAACATTTCATACTTGTTTCCAGCAATCAGGAAACGAATGGAGAAAGATGTCGACGAAGTGGGAAAGATAGCACGAAATGTGAAAGCGAAAATTGAAGCAATAAATAAAGATGTAATGCTTGCTCCGTTCACTACAAGAAAATTGACTTTTTGTGACAACAATCTTGTCATGGCCTGCCATTATTGTTTCTCGAGTTAAAAATCTTTAATGACAGGAATCATTCTTTAACGACAGGATTCTGTCATTAAAGATTTTTAACCATAAAAACAACAATGACAGGATTACTGTCACTAATTAAATGTTATTTTTCTTGTAGTGGTTTCTAGTTAATTTTCTTCACATTTACAACATACTAGTATAAACGGATTCCGTTTAATTCTTATCAGAACTTAGCTAATCGAGAAAAGCCCGGATGTGGAAAAGGAACCGCTGTCGATAGGTCAAGGATGACCATGACAAAGTTAGTATATTTGTATATGTGTAACATCTCTTATTAGCTCTTCGTTTTTATGTTTAACGATACTTCTTTCGCTGCAGTTCCTTGACGAAAAAATTTAAAGAACTAATGACCGAATTTCAGGTCTTATTCTACATCCATTTGTGATTATATCCTTGCTGTTTTGGCTATTATTAATCAATTATTCGATATATTTCGGTTATTTTATCAGACGTTGAGACAGAGGATAGAGGACGAGTATCGCGAGGTTGTCGAAAGAAGGGTAATAACAGGTCAGACTAAACAATTTGAACTTTGTTCCTCCCGGCAATATTTTGTCCAATTTTGTTCCTTCCAATTCACCCTTTATTTATTTTATGTATCAGTGACTGGAACTCGACCGGATGAAGAGGTAAGCCCCGTCCTCGTGTAATATTCCACAATGCACGAAGTCGAAGATATTTATTTTTGAACTCTCTCGCAGACTATCAACCATCTAATCGAAACTGGAAATAGCGAACAAATATTCCAGAAGGCTATGCAAGAAACAGGGCATGGCCAGGTACGATCTTATATAAACCAGTTTTACCTTTCAATTGATTTGCATTTTGTGTATATTTTTAAACAGTATTAGGAGTTTAGTTAGAAAGTATTAGTTGTGCTACTATAACATGGTAGTTGTGAACCAGTTGCACGGTAAAAATCAAGCATGGTTTATATTAACCTTAATCCTATTCACTTTTCGTGTCGTTTGTATTTCAAAATCCGATGTTGTCCTAATACGAGCCCGCCTTCGTCTCTAGGTACTAAATACACTAGAGGAAATTCAGGAGCGGCACGATGCTGTAAGGGAAATCGAGAAAAAACTCCTCGACCTACATCAGGTATTTCAGAATCTCGAATCACATCCAAAAGTTTACAAATTCTCAAGTGCATTTTAAATGGTACTCCCTCCATCCAATTTTACTAGTCCTACTTTTTCGGCCGTTATTTTTTTATCATAAGTTGGAGTGTATTATGAGGTACCGTAAGACCCATTTATGAATAAAGTGATTGTTTATGAAAAATATTAAATAACTTTATTAATAAATGGACCTCACAATACCCTGTAATACCCTTTAACATATGACAAAAAGTAACAGTCTAAAAAATAGGACTAGTAATATTGAACGGAAGGAGTATTAGTTTTTTTTTTACTAAAATGTACTAGTTGGTTAGTATTAGTTGTTTTCACTTAACATATTAGTTTTTACTCTTAAAAGTTGTGTATATTTTGACGATTCTTGATTCGTCGTTCCAGATATATCTCGACATGGCTGTTTTAGTCGAAGCTCAAGGAGACATCTTAGACAACATCGAAAGCCAGGTCCGTATCTGAACCCTTGAAACTATTCTTATCTGTAAATCGGGAGTGTTAACGAGGGGATCTCGTTCAGGTTTCGAATGCAGTCGATCATGTCCAGTCAGGGACGACTGCACTTCAGAAAGCAAAGAAACTTCAGAAGAATTCGAGAAAATGCATGTGCATTTCTATTATTATTCTCTTAATAATCATAGCTATTACTGTCGTCGGAGTTTTACGACCATGGAAAAACGGATAGAGCGCTTAGGTTTCTGTTCGTGTTATTATCGTGTTGACACGAGTATAGCCTTAGTTGGTTAGGGGTTATCTTCGGTTAAGTCCCTGCATTGTAGTCCAATGTGTGGTCTTTTATAATTGTGTGGTTTTTTGTTGTGGAAAAAGTGGTGTGTAAATATAGTTTGCATAAAGGGGGATAGGAATAAATTTGGTTATATCGATATACATGATATATGTAAATAAAACATTATACAGAACATAATTAATAAATGAGAGTTTTTTTGTGTGAGTTTGTCTTGTATATGAGACATAATTACATTTTAATATTTAGATCTTACTTTATCTTATAACATGATGATTTGAGTAGGGTCGTAAGTCCATATATCATAAAATATATTTTGAGAATACCCCAAATTACCCTCTTTCAACTTGTTATAATTTTTATTTTTACACAAATTTGCATAAAAAATATTTATTCTTCCCATCTTCAATTTTTTAAAAATATTTTTTAGACATGTAATGAGAGCCCATCTTATTTCATGTATGAAATTGTTAGACACAAGGTTGTTCCTTTTCTTTTTTTTTTCTTTTTTTTTTTTTATGAATGGACCAATTGCAACTTGTGGAATTGAATTTTGGCATTTTAATCTCTCAAATACCTCTTTTAAGTAGCTAGGCCTATTTTTTTTTTTTTTTTTTTTTTTTTTTTACGATTTCAAAAAATAGATATATTGTGTGTAAAAGTAAAAATGATTATAAGTTGATAGTGTATAATATTCTCTTTATAAAAAAAAAGTGGTCTACTTAAAGATCTTTATGTTATGTTATATTCAACCTTTATATTATTTGTCCATTACAAAAAAAAAAAAAGGGTTAATTTTGTTCCAATTTTTCACTAAACTAAACACTATTTAGGGTAATGATAGTATTCTCATTATCAACCGAACAATATACCAACACCATTTATTAATACTATCAAGTTATTTTTTATTTTGATTAATTTTGACAAACCAAACACTCCCTTAATTCTTGATAATTTCTATAGATTGGCCTTATGAAATTTTCGGGGCCATTTATGGATTTTATTTTGGGCTGGTGGCCCAAGTAGTATTCTAGATAGTTTCTCTGGATGGGCCATATATATATTTTGTGATGGCCCAGGTTAAATACAGTCCCCTGTTTTGTGAATACAACCCCACACAAAAAAATGTTCGGAATTTTTTTCCGAAAAACGTAAAAATTTTCGGAAAAAATTCCAAAAATTCATATGTTCAGTGTTTTTTTTTTTTTTTTTTGCATTTTCGGAATTTTTTCCAAAAATTGTCAAAATTTTCGGATTTTTTTTCCGAACACTTTTTGATGGGGTTGTATTAACAAAAGATAGGACTGTATATAACCTTGACCTTTTGTGATATGTGTGTCCATTTTCTTTTTTCGGATTTTAAATTTCAGCCAAAATGTACCAACTATTCCACGATATAAAAATTATTTAGCGTGTATTTTCGAATTACTATTATACTTTGTATCATCCTTTCTTTCTTTTTTTAGTAAGTCTCCTATAAAACCTGTTCATAATATGAAACTGATAATATTAGATGCATTCATTAATACTATTAGATGTATTCATTGATAGCATATCAATTTAATTACACTATGATTTCACTTTACAAATCTAATGGTTAGAGTAAATGCATGCAATAGTATCAGTACATACATCTAATGATATGAATTTTATATTATGAAACTTATTTATAAGAGATTTGTGTGCATTTTCTTTTTGGTGTTGATTACAGGTGAAAAATGCAGTGGATCATGTAAACATGGGTACGGATGCTCTTCAAACAGCAAAAGACTTGCAGAAAAGATCAAGAAAATGCATGATGATTGGCATAATTTTGATCATGTTTATTGCAATTATTATAGTGCTATCTATTCTCAAACCATGGAAAAAGTAGCACTATTCTAGAATTCTGGTTTTCTTATTAAAAGAAAAGAAAGTTGCTTCTCATTTTTAACTTATTTATTTAATTTGGGTATAGGGTATATTTGGAATTAGAAAAATTATTGTAAGTTATTGAACAAATAAATGACGTTTATAAAATTCAATGATTATTGATCATTGACAAAGTATAGAGTGAAATTGGTTTATATATGAATCACCGAAGGGTATTAGTTGTTTTCATTGAAGAGTATTACTGATTTACACTAAAGAGTCTTAGTTGTTCAGTGAAAATGAACTAAGACTCTTCAGTGTAAACCAGTAATACTCTTCAGTAAAAACAACTAATACTCTTCAATGAAAACAACTAATACCCTTCAATGATTCATATATAAACCAATTTCACTCTATACATACTCTTGATCATTTGATTGATATTTGAATTCAATAAATATATATATCCTTATTTTTTGTGGATATATGAGTTTTTCTATTTGCTAACTACTTCGTCACAATACTAGTTAAAACACAAAATAGGTGTGATTTTTTTTTTTTTTCCGTTATCAAATGTGTTTTCATTTTTTTTTTCTTTCAAGTATCTCTATTATATTTACACACTAATATATAAAAATACATGATTTTTAAACAATACTAATTTATATATAAAAGTGATTTGAAGAAATCGAGTTCATATAAACACGGAATCATCATATAAGTTCTTGTTATATTTATAATTGTTTAAATAATTTTATAGCGTTTCTTGAATAAAGGGAAATCAATATTCCTAAATTGAAATACTATAAAAAAGTCCATGATCGAGCCTGAAATAATTTCCATGGGGAAATAATTTCTTGTTTTCCAAGAAAGGAACTTGATAAGTCATAGTTAACCATAGATATTGATATATATATATATATAGAATGAATTAATTGGATGTTTTTGCATTCATCAATCAATAGTAAAATGGAGTTGCCCAAGTTTATACCCCAATTCTTTCCTACCCATGAACATTTTCACTACAAGTAAGCTCTCGTTGATTTCAGTAATTGTTATTCTTATTACACTTTTACTACTATTATTATTCAATTTTATTCGTTTGAGAGCTCATTTTCTCTCGATCCATTGTGTTTTCTTTGGCGCGTGTTATAATTTATAGGGGATGTTTGATTTGGGATGTAAAAATTGAGTTTTATTTTGAAATTTTAATATTAGAATTTTACATCCTCCTCTATAAATACATATAAACACTTGCATAATTAATTATCCAGTTATTACAACTACTCTTCCACAATAATATAATCACACACTCTGCTATCCACTTCGATTTTAAACTTAATTATGTTTTTTTTTTTCAAAACACTCACTACCACCAAACTAGTGGTGTTTTTTTTTCTTCTTGATGTATTACTGATTTTTACTTGAAATATATTTTAAAAAAAAACAAGTATATACCGTATATCCAAGTGCATACTAGAACTATTCTAGTATCCGTCCATGAAAAGTATGCTCATGTTTTTGCACGTGGTTTAATATGAAAAGTATGCTCATATTTTTGCACGTGGTTTAATGCGATATGTTGTAGGGTATTATAGGGTATTGTGATGTCCGATTATGAATATAGGAGTTTAAATTACAAATAGTCCCATAACTTTCTAACAAAATAGCTTTGGTCCCAAAATAAAATTTTTATCAGATTTAGTCCCAATTTCTCTGAAAGGGTCCAATTTTGGTCCCAAATCTCACTTTAAAGTCCGAATTTGGTGATTCCCGGCAAGGGGCCTAATGTGACGTTTATGTCTAATACTTGTATTTGATTTTTTCTTTTCTTTTCCAATTTTATTACACATAATATATATTTAAAAATTCTAATAGCAAAGGACAAAATCATATATAATTAGCACATATGGACACCACATCAACACTCTTGCCATAAATCCACAATTTCAGACTTAAAAACGACGTCGTATTGACTTTTCCGGCCAATTTGGGACCAAAATTGGACTTTCTTAGAGAGTTTGGGACCAAATCTGATAAAAAGTTAATTTTGGGACCAAATCTATTTTGTCAAAAAGTTATGGGACGATTTGTAATTTAAACTCATGAATATAGTAATCGTTTATGGTAACGTTTCTATGCATACTTACCATAAATAATAAATTTATTTATAAACGGACCTCACAAGACCCCTAAATACCCTCCAACATATTGCAATAAACCACGTGTAAATAAGTAATATCATTCATTTTCTCATATAAAATAAAATGCTACTCTCTTTAAATTTCAAAATAAAACACATTCGAATTTCAAAATCCATCAAAGTTAAAATCAAACATCCCCAGAGCTAATGCCCAAATTATAAATGTTATGTTACTGTTTAATTTCTAATGGTTTGTGTTTAATCTTATTGCAGCCAAATTGTGGGCCCATGTTTACCGCGCGTTACAAAATCAAAAGTAGTGTCAGCTATAATTGAATACATTCGCCAATTAAATAAAAGGATCTGGAAATGGAATCCCAAGGAGTAGATCAAATATCTCTCTCAAGTTTTTCTGCTTCCAATTATATGTAATTCCAATTTATTTCTTAGGAATAAATATATTTAGAGTAGGTTTTATATGAAAACATTTCATAATAAGCTTAACATGAAATAATTTTAGAGTATCATTAATCTCATCAGGAATATCATTAAACCTGTCAGGGGTATCATTAGTCTGAGTTCAAGAAAATCGTTTTAAATTTTCTTGAATTCAGACTAATGATACCCCTGATGAGATTAATGATACTTTAAAATTGTTTCATGATAAGCTTATCATGAACTATTTTCATATACTTTGCCATATATTTATGTGCTTTCATATGCTTGAAGTTTTGTTTCACTTTGAATTATAATTGAAGAATCTGGACTTCTTATTTATATTTTGTACTGTTGAGCTTCCATTTTGTGTCGTTTTTATGAGTTTGAACATATCGAATTCTTCTAAAAGTATCATAATGCAGAATTGAATTCTCACCCGTCCTATGAGTGAATTAGCGTATTAGATTCTACACGTGACGAATCCAACTGCCATTTGGTGAATCCGACTAATGGATTCTCGAATCCTCCTAGCGAATATTCCTACTTGTTAAACATTAAATAAGTTATTTCAATTTAATTTTATTAATGTAATACTCCCTCCGTCCCGGAGGATCTTGCATACTATCTTTATTTTCGTATTTTAGCGAGCGGGTTGTTCATTAATATTTGAAATGATAAAGTGACTTTTAAGGTTGTGAATGATAGATCTATCTCTCCTATAGTATAAAATGATTTAAATTTTACTTTATCATTTTAAATACTAATAAAAACCCGCTCATTAAAACACGAGAAAACAGTAAATGAACAAGTTTCTCCGGTACAGAGGTAGTATAATTTAAGTTGACATTGCGACGCTCGTTTTAGTGCATCTAATGATATCAACGAAAAAATCCAATGAGATTTTTTTTAAATATACATTTAGTACATCACACACATTGCAATAAAATAATACTTAGTGTTAAAAATATTTAATCTAGGTAAATTAATACTTACTATACGTTTAATGAATGAGTTGGAAATTATTTTAAAAAATAAAATACTTTCATTATACTAAAAAAAATAAAATACTTTCATTATTTCAAAAAATATTCATTTCATTTTTTTTTCTTAAAGTATTTTGAGTATAATGAATGAGTTGGAAATTATTTCAAAAAATAAAAGAAAAAAATGAAGTGGATTTTTTTTAAATAGTTTCATTCAAAATAATATCCATGTTGGCGATTAGAGTCGAAATCCGATCTAATTAGCTCGAAAGAGAGTAATCCGGCCTAATTTGTCCTCAAATTGCTATTTTTAAAAGTTGTGGTCCTTAAATTGCGACTTTTTAAAGTTACGGTCCTTAAATTGCCACTTTTAAAAGTTATTGTCCTTGTTTTGCCAGCCCGAAAAGTTACGGTCCTTATTTTGCCACCCCCCTAAGTTACGGTCCTTAAAAAACAATTTACCCGGAGACATATATGCATATATATATATATATATATATATATATATATATATATTTTCATTTTTTGAGAAGAAACTACTCCATTTTTTCATCAAATAGAGACACATGTAGTATCACACCTAGTGGCTCTATAGTCAGCTTCTTGAGAGAAACAAAACGCGTTTAGTAGAACACGCTTTAAGGAATAATGTCCCATACGCGGAATTGGCGTTGGGTTGACTTCAAGTCAATTAATAGCATTGAGCTGAAATTTCATTTTTATCATTCATCACCACACGAATTCACTTCACATTTAAATAACTTATTTTCCACCAATTTCAGGAAGATGGGCAAGATTGATTTGATGATCGAATTGGAGAGGGGTGATTTGTCAAAGAAGAAAGAAAGAAAGAAAAGATATTCTAGCGCAGAATCGAGCCAAAGCGAACAAGATGATCAGGTGTGGAATTAATTCGTTTATTTAATTTCTGTACACTTCCTCTCAATAAAGTAGCTTTTAGCAGGAATCGAAACCAAAATTTTTGGATCTGAGTGTGAACCTTTTGGCTCTGAGAGATGTAAAATTGGTTCGTTTAATTATTTCCCTTTACACCCTCTCTCACTCATGGGCCGGACTCAACTTTCTCTCTTTTTGGGGAGGTCCAATGAGTGGGAAATTTAATATGGGTGGAGTTCTCTCAGTGGGAATCGAACTCAAGATCTTTATTTGGACGTGAGCTTTTTTTGCTCTGATACCATGAAAGAATTTTCGCCTTATCTAAAAGTTCAAACTTGCAGAGAGAGATGAAATTAATTCATTTAATTATTTCCCTTTACAAGCTCTAATGACATGAATGAATTCTATCTCATTAAAAGTCCAAACTTTCATAGAGGTGTGAATAATTCATTTACTCCACTCCACTTATGGACTGAATTATCAACTTTCCGTTTGAGGAGGAGACCCAATGAATAAATAAATTAATATGGGCCGAGTTGCTTTAGTTCGGATACCATGAAATAATTTTCTCTCATCTAAAAGCCCAAAATTATAAAGAGGTGTGAAATCAATTCATTTATTTAATTCTCCTAAAATCAGGATGATCACGTGACAGATATATACAAGGACCACGACTTGTATCTGGCGGCGAAAAACGGAAATCTCGACGATTTCAAAGCGGTGCTTGATCGCGGCTCAGCCGCAGAGAATATCCCGCGGGATGTTATTCTAAGTAGGTTAAGCCCAGCTGGAAATACATTTCTTCACGTAGCGGCCGCGGCAAAGAATGCAAATGAAGATATAATAACTTTCATATGTGCTCTAAACCCATCTCTGGCCCTCTCCAAGAATTCAGACGGAGAAACTGCATTGCACGCAGCTGCAAGAGCTGGAGACGAAGCGGTGGTAATTTTGGTTCGGTTTATAGTTCGGTTTACGAAATTTAAATTTCGGTTCGGTTTACGCCTTTTACGAATTAAAAAACCATACACTACAAGAAAATAAAGAATTGTCTATGGAATTAAAATTGTCTACAAAATTTTCTAATTACGAAAGCATCAACATTTCTCAACCTAGAACCAATTTGCCTACGAAATGAAATCCCTAGATATAATTACCTACAAGTCACTTGCCTACAAAAAATTACCTATACCACAACTTGCCTACGGAATTTCTGTAGACAAATTATTTTGTATGTGGGGAAGGAAGATGCCTATACAATTAGAAATTTTTGTAGACAATTCCCAATACGAAATTTTGTTGTTGGAAATTTTGTAGGCAATTTTATGTTTTCTTATAGTGATATAGACCAAACCGAACCAAAATATTATATTAATATTAATATTAATATTCACTAAATTAATATTTAATAACTCATATTCTAATATAATATTAGATAATTTAAATTCACGCATAATCAACTTGAGTTGATTTGTGTTTTGCATAAAATATTTGAGGAGTGTTGTTGCTTAGCTTTTGAAAATTATTATGTTGGTATTTTTATTGGATTAAGTAGTAGGGTTATTGATGCATTTTTGCTTAAATTAGTATTTAGATGTTGACATGATGCAAATAATTGAATGAAACATGTGTTTTGATGCTAAAAAAAATTAAGCTGATTTTAAAAAATAAAAAAATTCGATTTGTACGGTTTGGGACCGAATTTTCCAAAATATGATTCGATTTTTGGTTTGTAAATTTTTTTTTGATTTAGTGTTCGGTTTGACTAATACGGTTTGGTTTGGTGACTGAACCGACCGTTGCACACCCCTAGGTAAAAGCTCTGGTGTTAATTCATCAAGATTCGCCCGCGGAGAATAATCTATTGCGGGCGAAGAATAACCGGGGAAGCACGGCCGTGCATGAAGCGTTATCCAACGGTCGGAGTTGTATTGCTGAGTATTTGATTGAACAAGATCCGGAGCTATCGTACTATCAGAACAAGGATGGAGAATCTGCACTGTATTTGGCAGCCAAAGGTGGCTTCGCAGATTGCGTCACTTTGATTCTTCGATTATCGACGGATGAAGAGCGTTTTAGCGGGCTTTTCAAGAAGATATCTCCCATTCGAGCAGCAATCAAGGAGAAGCGTAGAGGTATTCATCGTTAAATTCTACTCAAATTAGGACACTATCTTTAAGGTCTTGCAGTACAAGCTTGTAAAATTAGGACATTATATTTACAAATTTGCAAAAGTAGGATACTATTTTTTAATTTTGGCAGACCAAATTTAATAAAACCTGGGCCAATTCGACACATCATAATGAACTTAAATATGCTCAACATAAAAGACAGTGTCCTTATTTTTTAAAACTGTAAAGATAGTAACTTAATTTTGCAAGCCCATAAAAACAGTGTCCCAATTTTGCAAGTCCGCAAAAATAGTGTTCTAATTTTGTAAATACTCATAAGATAGTGTCCTAAAAAAAAAATTCCCTTTTGTGTTCATATGTTGTTAAAGTAGATGGAGTTTGGTTCGAGTTTTTCCAATGAGAACTAAAATGAAAATCTCTCTTTTCTATATACTCCAGATATGTTGATGAAAAAAATATCAAAATTTGAATTTCTTTTAGAAGTTTTATATAATTCCTTTATAGATTGAGTGTTTTATCCACCAAATGCACCATACACTACAAGAAAATAAGGAATAGCCTACGAAATTAGAATTGCAAATGGATTTGTAATGAAAATTGCATATGACTTGCTTACAAAATTTATAATCAAGTGGACATCTCCATTTCTCAATCTACAAATGGTTTGTAGGTAGGGAATGAAGATGTTTGTATAATTAGAAGATTTCATAAGCAATTCTCATTACAATTTTTTTTTTAAATATTGTAGTCATGATATTTGCAAATTTCATGGATTTTTTTTTTTTTTTTGTAGTGGTATAATTTGAGTGGATATTTAAATAATTATTTGTTATTTTCATTGAACAATAACGGTTGAGCTGTAACTGTTTAGTGCAACAACTGTAATTGTTCCGTAAAAATAACTGATACTATTTAAAATACATGAATTGCACGACACACCTGATGCATACATGTTCTTGTCTAATAAAATTGGTGTGCATTGTTGTTTTTCTTTTGGTCCCTTTCAAAAAAGTTGAAATGTTTGGGGTGTTGCATCTTTATATAGCCAAAGTACTTTTTTATATGATTTGATGGGCAAGTGTTTTATTTTCCCCTTATAACTTGCATCAATTCTGATTTAGCACGTTAACTTTTTTTACTTTGAAATTCGTCCCTTAACTTGTTTTAATCCGTAATGGGCGAAAAAATGAATTTGCAAAACTTAAGCGATGTCAATTTCAAAATTGGAAAGAAGGGACAAAAATCAAATTTGGTGGGAAACTACATAAATGAATTAATTTTTCACGTCAAAGATTATTTTTTGCTCTCGTAACTTGTTTAGTGTTCAATTTTAATCCCAAAAAAATTAACTTTTCAATTTTGGTCCCATAACTTATTAAATCGTCCAGTTTTGGCCCAATTTTCACCAGAAATTCGAGTCGTTTTGAATCATTTTTGACGTCGTATAGACAAGTTTTGGGATCAAAAAACTATTTTTCAGACTTCTAGATAAAAATGAAATTCTTTCTGTGATATTAGAGTTGTTTAATTTGTTGACGATCGCTTTAATTACCAGCGATTTTAGAAGCAATGTTGCATTCGAAACCAAGTCTCGTCCAATTGAGAGACGACGAAGGCAAAACTCCCCTTCACTACGCAGCGTCGTATGGCCATCTCGAAGATGTCCGTTACTTGCTAGATTTGTATCCTGCCAATGCAACTCGAAGGGATAAGAGTGGTTCATTCCCCATTCATTGGGCATCAATCAAAGGCTATGTTGATGTCATCCGCCTTTTGCTCCAAGTTTTCCCCGAACCGGTGGAGCTGCTCGACAGGGAGGGCCGTAATATTCTTCACATTGCCGCGAAGAACGGAAGATCTAACGTAGTTAGATTTGTCCTCGAGAATCCTAATCTCGACGAGCTCATAAACATGAAAGATAAACGCGGAAATACGCCGTTACATGTGGCCACCATGCATTGGCATCCCAAGATAGTTCATGCCTTGACATGGGACAAGAGAGTGGACATTAAGGTTTTAAATGGAAGAGGAATGACAGCCCTAGATGTTGCTGAGGATTTCATGCCTTTTGATCGTCGATATACTATGGTACGCTCTTTCACAACCCAACCTCTTATAAATGGTTCATAGAAGTAGAAGTAATGTTTTTTTTACTTATGTTGATTCGTTGGTTAATTGCACTTTTGGTTCCAAGATAATGCGTCCATTTAAAAATTGTCCCTTTTAGGCACTTTTACCTCCGTACCTTTTTTTATCTCAAGAGAATATGATAAATTGCGTACAGTTTTGGTCCCCAGAAAAAATTGGGTAAATTTGCAATTTTGATCCTATAATTTAATTAATGGGACCAAAACTGCAAAAAAAAAGGACTATTTTCACACATAGGTACAAAAAGTGTTTTGCACCTATTCTTTTGAGATCAAAACTGCAATTTTCCCTTTAGTACATACACATAGTTTCGACATACATGTTCTAATTTTGGTCGGAGGGGGTATTATTCTACTCAAATTAATACTCTCGTCAACTCATAACTGCTTTTATCAGCAAATACATATAATGGAGTTTAAATTACAAATCGTCCCATAACTTTCTGACAAAATAGATTTAGTCCCAAAATTAACTTTTTATTGGATTTAGTCCCAAATTCTCTAACAAAGTCCAATTTTGGTCCCAAATCGGCCAGAAAAGTCAATACGGCGTCGTTTTGAAGTCCGAAATTGGAGATTTATGGCAAGGGTGTTGATGTGGCGTCCATATGTGCTAATTATATTTGATTTTGTCATTTTATTTTACGATTTCTAAATATATATTATGTGTGATAAAATTGTAAAATAAAAGAAAAAAATCATATATAAATAGTAGACATAAACGTCACATCAACACCCTTGCCGGAAATCACCAATTTCGGACTTCAAAGTGAGAATTGGGACTAAAATTGGACCCTGTCAGAGAAATTGGGACTAAATCTGATAAAAAATATATTTTGGGACCAAATCTATCGTGTCAGAAAGTTATGGGACGATTTGTAGTTTAAACTCCATATAATGATGTTAACAAATACAAATAATGGTATCAATTTTATACCATGAATAATTTTATAATGAATATGTTTTTGCCAAAAAAAAAAAAAAGCCTCCCACTTTTTCCAGTAAGAGATCCTTCCATAGTATAACTTGCACCATTTTGATATATTTCTTAACTTCAACAGAGTTTAACCTGGGCTGCCCTGAAAGCTGCCGGCACGCCTCGATCCCCATCATACAAAACTCTAGGTACGACGAAGAAGATCTACAACCGGGATCGCTATAAAGAGAGAGTAAACACTCTTTTACTCGTATCCACTCTGGTTGCCACTGTTACTTTTGCGGCCGGTTTCACTGTGCCTGGCGGATACAATAGCTCTGAATCCGGCGTAAACATTGGCAAGGCGACGTTGCTACTCGAGAAAGGATTTCATGTGTTTGTGTTTTGTGACACCATAGCAATGTATAGCTCCACCATTGTTGCTGTGGTTCTCATTTGGGCTCAATTGGGTGATCTTGCATTAGTCCTTAATGTTATCACTCTCTCTGTTCCTTTACTCGGGATTGCTCTTGTTATGATGTCCGCGGCTTTTATGGCCGGGATACTCATCGTCATCAGCAAACTCAAGTGGCTTGCTTCCGCCGTTTTGATCATGGGCGTCGCCTTCACCGCGATCTTGTTTCTCCTCATTCTTCTGTTGTGCTCCCCGCTTACTTCAAGAAATCGGGTGTTGCGCTATCTATCCTACTATCCCTTCTATTTGCTGATACTCGCAAGCGGAGGTTAATGAGACGTGGGCAGTATTATGTGTCATTCATCTAAATAATGTAACAGAAGATGTTACACCATTAAGAAATATGAGATAAATTCATTAGTCCATGTCATGTATGCAATGAAGGGGGGGGGGGGGGGGGGGGGGAGTCACCCCCTTGAGATTTAAATTTTATGAATTATTTAGGAAAAAATAATAAATGGTCCTGTAACTTTGCCAAGTCCATAAATAGTTCTGTAAGTTTTTATTTTATCAGTTTTAGTCCTTTTTGCTGAAAAACTTAAATTTTGGTCGGAAAAGTTATCAAAAATTTGTTGTAGCTTACATAATGAACCGAAAAGAGTATCAAGATGATGAGCTCAACGAGAAGAAGACAATAGTATGTCTTGACCTAAATGTTACCTTAAATTGCTCAAAAATTAGCCATCAGAATAGACGAAATTCACGATTTTGAAATCCAACTTTTGGAGTAGGTGTAATCGGAACATGAAATTAATTGAGGGATTTTCTTCTTGGATGCAAGACTGTTCAAATGATATTAGCAACGACCCTCAACGTGGCCAGAATGAAAAGTTAGAGCAACTTTCCGGTCAAATTTTAAAATTTTCAGCTAAAAGGACCAAAATTGATGCTAAAAGGATCAAAATTGATAAAATAAAAACTTACAGGACCTCTTATGGATTTGGGAAAAGTTAAAGGACCATTTGTAATTTTTTTTCTCTTCTATTTGTGTAGAATTTTTTATATATACTTTGAATTTGTGAAAATATGTCATTTCATCTCCCTTGGATTTTTTTTTACGACATTTACATTTCGTCCCCCTTGGAACGAAATTGTGAATCCGTCTCTAATACAATAGAGAAAAGAGCTTATTGCCCAAAAACTTATAAGACAATTGTTTTTCCCCAACTTTAAGGGTTTTAAATTCCGAAAATCACCAATTTGGATTTTAAAATGATGCTGTATTGACTTCTTCGGTTTAGACTTTAAAACGATGTCATATTGACTTTTTGGGTTCGGACTTTAAAAACAATATCGTATTGATTTTTTCCTTCAATTTGGGACCAAAATTTGACCTTGTAAGAGAAATTGAGACTAGATTAGATAGAGAGTTAATTTTGAGACAATGTTTTTTTTTCTTTTCAAAGAGTGATTTTGTGCATTCAAGTGCATAACATGCATTTGAATTTTAAGTCTAATTTCAAATTAATTTTGACTTTCCAAAGTCCAATATACTTAATGAGCTTTGAAAAATAAAAAACTGAACTAAAAATTCAAATACATGACATGCACTTGGGTGTATACAAAAATTTGTATTCGTAAACAAGATAAGGGACAATATGTGATTTAACCTTTAATTTAAATAATTGGACAAATAATGTCCTAAAGTATTAACTTGAAAACAACATTGGCTTAATTATTTGATAATTCATGGATAATTTACCCCTAAAATTGGACTCAAAATCCAAATGCATAGTATGCACTTGGGTGTATACAAGGGGTTTGTAAAAAAGGTAGGGGACAATATGTGATTTAACCTTTAATTTAAATAATTGGACAAATAATGTCCAAAAGTATCAACTTGGAAACAACATTGGGTTAATTATTCGATAATTCATGGATAATTTACTTCTGAATTTTCCCTCAAAAATATCATACGTTGCCGCGACTAACACTCCCCTTAAAAACGTACAAAAAATCCCCATTCTCAACCCCATGCCAACGAAGGCTAAACTCATCACGCATGATCCTTTGCTTGTGTATAAATATGTACTCATCGATGGGCAAATTTCTCCTCTCTATTAAAAACTCCTTCAACTCAACCACACTACTCGTGTCCTTCATTTCGACCGGAAATCGAGCCCCGTTCATCAAGCTCGACGACGTTTGCACCACCACCGCCACCCTCCTCGACGGCGGCTCCGCCAGAACCCGGCTCATGGTCTTTAAAAACACCACGACCTCCGATCCTTCCTCCATCCCGTAATCGTTCAAACCGCGAAAATCGTCCTCCAACTCTGCCCCGTTGAAGAACAACGTCATTCGTCGCATCGGGGATCCGTCGACGATGTGGATCTTCTCCTTCAAGCTCCGAACCGTGTCCGTTTTATCGACCTGGTTTTCAGGGTTGAAAATCAAACCAAGCTATTTTATGCTTAATTAACTTAAATACTTGTTTGGACTCAATTTTACATAAATATTCACTCCTTCGCAGATCCGTTTTCACATTGCACTATTCATCCTTTGCAAGGACTTCTACTTACTTAAATTTAACAATATTCAATCATAAAAAAACTATTTTATCCATTTAAAAAGGAATTTAAACCAAATTTGTCCTACATCTTTACACCCTTATCAAAAGGTCCTCTATTTATTTGCTTTATCAATTTAGTCCCGTATCTATTCAAGTTTCGCAAAAACGATCCTAATTAGCCTAAAATTGTACAAAACTTCACCATTTTGGTCCTCTATTTATTTTCTTTATCAATTAAGTCTCGTACCAAATCACATTTCTCCAATTAGGTCCTAATTGAACGCAAAAAAGCATAAAATGTCAACTTTTTAGTCATGTGCACTAGTTTTTCGGGAGAAGTCTATGATGTGGTTTTTTTTTTCAATGTGGCACGTTAGGTAGCAATCTTTGCCAAATAAAAAAATTTGAAATAAAATACAAATAATCAGTTAGGACCATTTTTCACCACATAGGACCATTTTGCCGAAACTTGAACAAATACAAGACTAAATTGATAAAGCAAGTAAATAGAGGACTATTTAGATAAATGTGAAAAGATAGATGGCGAATTTGGTTTAAATCTCATTTAAAAACTACAAATCAACTCTCATACAGAAATCTCAAAAAGTCAACTGTGAAAACTAATTTGGAACGGGTAGTATTAAATAAACTCAATTTTTTTTTTTAAATTGATAAATCTGAACCTTGAACTTGTTAATATCAGACTAGTGTAAAAATATCAAATTACTTTTAACATCGACTTTATACTGATGAAATTTTTTGAAGCTATTAAGCTCAAAAATAAGTTTCAAAGCTCGATAATATTTTAAACAAACTTAAATAATTTTGTGTTCGACTTGGAGAAATTAAATGACCTCGATTTCGAGCTTTCTAGCCGAGAATTTGACGGTGATCTTCATCACGGTGGCGAGGGAGGAGACCGACGGGTCGAAGGAGGTTGAAAGATGAATATTGGTGCCATCGGTGATGAGCGGATAATCGTCTAAATCGAGGCCGTCGATCAGCTCCCAACCGCAGACGATTAGGGTTTGAGAATCGTAGGGAATGCCGAGAGAGGTTTGTATTCTTTTCTTGATTTGAAGGATGGGTTCATGAGTGGATACATCCATGGAGAATTTGCAGCAATTCATCACAATTGTGATCTTCATCATTGTTGAAAAGAGAGAGGGAGAGTACGATGGTATTTGATACGGAAAGTCATGTTGGAGAAATGAAGGTTAATTAACAGCTGTTGGTCCTAGTCATTTGGAAATGTTGCTCTCATGCAAATTTTGCACAAGTGAAATTTTGCGTTGAAACTAATGATTTTTTAAGCATGTATGTAGCAGCCAAAAGCGTGCTTAAAAGGGCTGATTAATACTCCCTCCGTCCACGAAATTTTTACCCCTTTACTGTTGGACACAGATTTTAATGAAAATTAGTATTTTATTGAAAATGTAGATAAAGTAAGAGTATATTGTGATAGGTATTGTGAGACACATTTTTTTGTTTGTGAGTGTAATTTATTTCTAAAAGAGGAAGGGGTAAAAGATTGGTGGACAACCTAAAAAGGACCGTGGGTAAAAAACTGGTGGACGAAGGGAGAAGTTATTTTTTATCTTGCTTGATGTACAAACATTACAAAAAAAAATAATAATAATAATAAATAAATAAATTCTTTGGAGTACTTCACCTCCCAAAAATACTCATTTTTCCCTTTATTTATTATATATCTATACTCTTATCTAAGTGACAAGAGATTGAAAAATATTTCTGAACTATTTTGTTCCTACCTTATTTTTACCCCTTTACTGTTGGACACAGTTTTTTTAATGAAAATTAGTATTTTATTGAAAATGTAGATAAAGTTAGAGTATATTGTGATAGGTATTGTGAGACACATTTTTTTGTTTGTGAGTGTAATTTATTTCTAAAAGAGGAAGGGGTAAAAGATTGATGGACAACCTAAAAAGGACAGTGGGTAAAAAACTGGTGGACGAAGGGAGAAGTTATTTTTTATCTTGCTTGATGTACAAACATTACAAAAAAAAAAAAAAAATCTTTGGAGTACTTCACCTCCCAAAAATACTCATTTTTCCCTTTAATTATTATATATCTATACTCTTATCTAAGTGACAAGAGATTGAAAAATATTTCTGAATCATTTTGTTCCTACCTTATTTTATATTTGTAATTTTGACTTTATACTTAATTTTATATAATTATTATCATAATTATCTAATTAAAGTTTAACTTTTCATCTTCACATCTGATAACATATCGAAATTTCATAGGTTATATATTAATCCAAGCCCAAAACCTTAAAACAGGCAAAATCTAGAAAAAGTCAACAACTAAAATCGAACCTTTGAAGAAGATGGTTGCATTAGTTTGAAATCAATCTGAACAACAACAATAATGTTTCTTTCGAGCTTGATAACCACCTTCATGTCAGCTCTATTTCATCGTATAGTCACTTTAACTTATTAGATAAATACTATCTTTCAATTTGATATTTTACGGTAATTTGTAATATAAGGAAGAAGTGTTTATTCCAACTCTGTTTCATTGTATAATCACATTTATTGTTTAAGTAGATATTATCTGACAAAGGTTGGTGGTGTACATTTATTTCCAATGTAAAGGGAAAGTGTTCACAAATATTTTTTTCTCAAAATTAACATTGTATAGTAAATACAATAACGAAAATTTAAACTTGTGTATTTTATAATGCATAAAAGAGGTTCAACATTTAGAATTTATACTTTTACTTTTTTTTTTTAACTACTTACATACAACGTGCAACACACATGATGCTTTACCAGTTTAATAAAAGAACACAATCACTCATTATTCCTTAATTTGGAGGTATTACTTTAAAAGTAAAAAATCGAGAATTATTTAATAAGTAGTAGCATTATTAAGGGGCCCCTTTTCTTTTCAAAAGTAACAAAATTAGAACGTTTTTCTAGATTTTCCCATTAAAATCCACAACTTTTGTCAAAGATATAATAATTATGTACATCTCTCTATACTGATGACTTTTTTACTAATAGCTCTTATGTATATCACCATTAGCCACACATATATATATATATATATATATATATATATATATATATATATATTACATGCAAGGACGAAAATTTCGCGAAATTTCGCCGAAATTTCGGTTTTTGGGAAGTCTCGATATGGATATCCATCGGAACGAGATATTTTCCAAAATATCGGTAAAATATCGGGAAATATCGGTAAATATCGGGAAATATCGATATCGATGTCGATATCGATGAGCTGTAGTTCAAAATTTACCAAATATCTGGAAATATCGGTGAAATATCGGTAAAAATCGGGAAAATATCGGTAAAAAAATCGAATTTTTTTAATCTCTTCTTCATTTATTGTCCATGAATATTATTTTAGATTTTGAGAAGATTTAGTTACTAAACCACCATTTATTCAAAAAATCTTGCAAGAAAAATGTTTCTTTATGCTTAGTTGTATTATTTATATTGTATTAAATTATTATGAACAATTATTGTATCATTTTAGACTACTTAAATATTTTGTTATTGATATATTTGCGATAAATAATTTTTTTTTTAGTTTAAGTTAAACTTATGTATATTAAAGTTAGTTACAATATACCCTAAACTTTCATGTTAAATTCCCATCATTTTAATAAAATTTCCGTCAATTTTCTATTTTTTACCGATATCGATATTCGATATCGATATTTCCATCGATATATCCGTAAATTTAAAGTATCGATATTTCCACCGATACCGATATTTTCATCCTTGATTACATGCTCAATCATTCTTAATAGAGTACTGCAAACACCATCCAATTTCATCAAGTTCTGCTGCATAGGGAGTATGCACTATCACCAAGAAATCTACAAAGATCATTAGGCCATAAAGAATCCTTATTACATTTCACCAAAGAGCCCTATCTTACCCAATAATTCGTTAAAAACGCAGAAAAAAAAGCCGATCAGAGGGTGTTATCCTGCATGTTATAAAGAACGAAACAATCTCCTAAATTCTTAAAACAATCAACGGCTATCCTTTGTTTCACGTTTCCTTTTCAAAAGGCGCAACAGAAAAGCGCGTGCTCATTTCTTGACGGACAGATAAAGGCCGGATATAATGGCAACCCCCGCAACTGTTACTCCAATGGTACTGAGTATTTTGCCCACTGAAACTGTTTTTTCAGATGGCATGCCAAGAAGTTGCTTCATCTGAAAAGAGGAAAACGTTAAATACGTACATAGTAGCATAAAATGTTACCTTTGTTCAAGGTATAATGCATTAGAAGGTCACATTTTGTTTCGAAAGACCCCTAAACTATTTTTTTTTTAAAACCTCTGAACTATTAATTCTTGTTTTAAGAGGCCCCTGGTAATTTTGGCAAGTTATTTTAATGTTTTTAATTAAAATATGACAAATCAACCAAATTCAATGCTATTAAAATTGAATTTTCTATAGGGGTCTTATGAAACAAGAATTATATACTTTAAGGGCTTTTAGAATAAAAAAATAGTTTAGGGGCCTAGCGAAACAAGAATATATAGTTCAAGGGCTTTTTAAAACAAAAATTAGTCAAGGAGTCTTTTAAAACAAAAATTGTAGTTTGGGGGCCTTTTGATACACTATGCCTTTGTTCAATTATAGCCAACATTAACGAGCAATGACGTAAAAGTTCTCACCTCAACAGGTTGTTGCCAGTTCTTATGGATTCCAGGTAAGTGCCCCTTTCCCACGACTGCAACAACTGAGTTGTGCTCACTGGCAACTTTTAATAACGTGGCCGACATATACCTACAAAAAATTATCAAGAGTATACAATTTTAAGCATAGTATAAAATGGTTTGAGAAGGAGAGTAGAATGCACTAACTGGTCACGCTCATGCACAAGGGTTTCCATGAGGGTCGGAAACTGCTTGCTCATCTCTTGAATTACAAGAGTTAGCATGTCTACATCGTCCATTTCCTTCAGCTGCAAATTATTCGAGCAGCATCACAAACCCAGATTCCCAAGACATAAAGCAGATAACGTCTACCAGTCTTACAAAGTTAGAAAGTGTACCGCTTTGTTGAGATCTTCGGGACTTGGCAAGAAAACTGCTTGAAACAGTAAGGAATACAACAATTTTGTCTTGTGCCAAAGAGGCATCTTGGCCCAAGTTCTCCTCAATGTGATCTGCCAAAAGACAAAATCAAATTAGAAAAGCAAGCAAATTTATAGTAGCAGACATATAAAGGAGATGAAATCAATTAAAAACATTTTCCAGAAAACTAATGAGAATCTTCCCAAGCTTAAATAAGTATGAATGATTTTCTTCCTGAGGGCAATGGAGAGGGATGATGCAAATTCCATTTCATATCAAGTGTGAAAAAAAACTAAGAATGCACAATAACGCTCACTGCACCACAAAGAGGGGCAGGGACAATCCAAGATGAAAGATGAAGGCATAATATGTATGAGGCTACGAGCTACAAGATGCTCATAAGTCATAAGCAGTTGAAAACTCAAAACTTGGAAAAACCAACAACATGGTAGCTTCCATAAGATATTCCAAGTAAAGTAACACTGTTCTCATTTTTACTCATAGTAGCATGAACACCAAGAGAAGTGGCTTACTTGGACTGGTCGATCACCAAGTATAACCTTGGCTCCATATTTCATGGCTTCGTCGTAGGCCACACGAAACTCTGCCCCAGGCAGAACTTCAAGTTTACTAGCAACCTGTTAAAAGATAGATAACCGGTTAAACAGGGAAGTAGTAAAATTCATTCAAAATATTTATTGAATAAGTCAAAAGATAGTGTTTCTCTTGAGCGATAGCATAAATAAAATATAGAATCATGCCTTAGCAAGAAACCAGCTGTAAAGTATCCCAAAAAGATTTTGTTTTTTCTTCCACATCTCCATCATCTCTCCAAAAGTTGGCACCTGCAGCATCAAGTTCATTTTGTCAATTTCCAGTTCTCAGTCAAGAACATATCAAGATCACATTAACAGGATTTAACCTAAAATCTAAGAATGTCAAGAGCCTAGTGCTAGAAATGTGACATGGTCAATGGTTCAATTAGTTCTCAGTAGATAACCTAGAGCACCGAGGAATGCAACTCCATTCGAAGTTCAGGATTTATGAGAAAGAACCATCCACAACTACAAAACTGTTGTTCAAAGTGTAAAATTGAAAGGGACTGTTTTAATGCCTAAGCTGATCCTGATTGATTGATATTGAATACATAAAGTATTCAAATACCAAAAAAATTTAAAAATATTACTTACAGACTCACACCCTGATATCAAATGTCCTTCTATCACAACACCCCACTTTGGTTTAGCTAAAGAGAAACTGGAGAGAATGAACCATAAGTGATGCTCAAAATCTAGCAGCTGAGTTATAGAGTATGCTCTTGTGAAATCCAATTATAGAGTAGCAACTTGAACTTAGAACCTAGAGTTCACATGAAGAAATTCTGCTAATGCTCTTATAACCTTGAATCTAGCCAAAGGAAGTCTAAAACAAATTTAACTTAAAAAAACTAAATTTAGAACCTATAGTTCCCAAAACAACATATTTCTGCTAATCTTATAATCAACATGAAATCCACATTCCACCCTAAGGAAAATTACAACAAATTTAACTAGCAAATACTAATATCGGCAATCAGTAATCGCACCATCGAGTGTGATCAACACTCTCATATGCAGGTGCATTTTAAAGGAACAAATGAAGATGGGGCATATATAATACAATCTTTAGCATTGCTTCTCACTAATTGCTACCAAACTCACTTTATAAATAAATCTACAGCAATAGAAAATAGTTTATATATACAGGCAAACCTTTAAATCCTGTGGTGCAAGAATAGCAACACGACTGGGACACAACTCCAAGAATACAACCTGCATTTAGCACCACAAAATATCACCTAAAATCAAGTTCATCTCATTATACTTCAAAACTTGATCTATCAGAACATAGGTACCAAATTTCAAAAGAGAAATACCTGGGGTTTCAGAAAATCTATTACGGCTTCAACTTCTCGGCAGGACTCCTACACATCAAAATTCAATTAATCCGAAGGAGACGGATTGAGTTTTTACAAAATCGAAATTGCTTGATATATGTATATTCACCAACAACTGAAAACAAATTCAAGCAATTAAACAAACAATCAAAACTAGCAGTGAATTACCGACGAAACGTGAGCGGTTCCGACCAAATAGACATCACAGAGGCCGCCATCCGCCGTCGACGGGCACGTGAGCGTCACCGCGCTTCTAGAAAGCTCCGGAGGCAGGTCTTTCCTCGCATAAGTATTGTTACTGTCACTAATCGCAGTCTCATTCTCCGCGTAATCTTCGCCGGCGCCTCCGACGTTCACATAATCGTCGATTCCAGATGCTGCCGCTGGGGGCGGAGAGTCCATCGAACGGCGGCGGGAAGAGTGTACGGAGGCAAGAGATCTGACCGGCAGATTAGGACGTAATAACCTTACGGGATAGGTAGCAGCGGCGGCGGTGGTGGCGGCGGCGGCGGCGGTGAAGAGAGGAAAAAGGGGCTGGACCGATTTGAGACGGTTTAATTGATTCATATGTTATGAATTCCGATTTTAGGAAAAGATTACTATTTAATACTATCATTAATTAATTGTGATTAACTTCATATATATCTCATTAAAAAACACATATACTATATATATACATTCGTCTTTTTTAAATATTAAAATTTGTTTCAAAGTAATTGTTTTTAGCCATTTTTTTTCATATTTTTTCGTGATTTACCCGAATTCAACTTCAAAATATAAGAGATATTTTAGGATTTTATATTAAAATATAATAGATTTGTTAGATATTATTAAAATATAATAAATCTTTTAGAAATTTAGGTAGGGTATATATGTTAAAATTTATAATTCTTAATTTGATACGAAAAATCACTAAAACGACACTTAATTTAAATCGAATCGAATATATATTTTGAAAAACATTTTATTAATTATTTAGTCTGATTATTTTATCATAAAGTACAGCAAAATTATTTATGAAAAGTTATAATTGTTACAAAACATGTCTATGGTAATTACTATGGAATGGATTAAAATTATTTTGCTACTTAATTTTATTTACCTAAACGTATTTATATGTAATATTTTAATATAATTTTTATTTCAATAATAAATCCTCACTAATTATCCGTTTCATCCGCATTTAGCATCCAAAATTAATTTTAATCAAGTTAGTATTTTTTGCACGTTTAATTTAAGTGTATTTTTAAAAGTTATTCCCTTGATACAATTAACAAAAGGTCAATTTAATTAACAATTATTCCCTTGATACATACAAAATTTGAATACATGAGTCTCTTCTAAACTGAATCATTTTATTGAATAACTTAAAATTATTCTCCTTCTGTTTCTCAACTATATTTATATTTTATTTTGGACTATTTCAACTCTATTTTACATCCTTAAAAAGAACAAAATTCAATATAAATATTGATTTTTAACAATTTTATGTACTTAAAAATATAAACACTCACTTTCATTAATTAAATAATCATTAAAATAATATTTTTTTAATATGTGTCTCCAACGCCATGTATGAAAATAGAGTTGACAGAAAGTATTACTTATTTTTATTATATAGTATTACTATTAAATTAATATTTTTTAATAAAATAATTAATAATGTCAAAAATACAAAAAATAAAAAATGTAAACAAGTTTGACATTTTACTTTGCCCCTATTTTGTTACTGTATTTTTTTAATTATAAAAAGAATTATATTAAACTTGCTTATATTTTGAATTTCACGGATATATTCAAAGAGAAGTGTTGAAAAAAAAAAATTACATTTTGTCTTTCTCAGTTGCCTCCCAAATCCTCCGCGCAAATTCCTGGTTTGCTCCCAAAATCAATCCTCTATTTCCATAATTTTAGGTACGATTTCTCTTCCGAGACGCAATTCATGTTTGTCTTCGTGTGTGTTCGTGTGTGTTTTGCTCTCGTTTCAATTCCTGGGTTTAATTTATGTCGTCTTTCTCGATTCTGTATGACTTTGCCCTAATTGATTATAAACCGACTGAATTATTCCCTTTTTGATATGGTGGAGCGTTTATGCCCAATTTTTTAAATGCAGAGATTCATGGTAGAAATGTATGCAGTATTATTCGCAATAGTAGATATTGAAAGTCGAAACCCCTCTTTTATGTTTCTGAAATTTTTACATTTGGTTTATGGAGCTGGCTAATTGTTTCGAAATTACTGGTTATGTGGATTAGGGATGTATCAATTAGGAATGGTGGAAGAGTTGAGCTAATTGACTCTTATTCTTCCGTTCCCTAGCTTGAATAGATCGATTTAAATGTCGTTGTTCGACTATAGAATTACGTGCGAAGCACTTACGAATTGTGATTGACTGTCGAACAATTTGGAGTTTAATTTGGTTTCGGGTTGCTTCTTATACATGTGTATTGCATCTTATCAAGTGAGCTTCTAGCTAGGTTTTGTTAAATAGTTCATCCCAATCCAAATGAACGGGCTTTGTACTTGTTTATGACTCCGGTGGAAGAGTTGAGCTAATTGACTCTTATTCTTCTATTCCCTAGCTTGAATAGATCGATTTAAATGTCGTGACTTTGACTATAGAATTATGTGCGAAGCACTTACGAATTGTGATCGACTGTCGAATGATTTAGAGTTTTATTTGGTTTCGGATTGCTTCTTATCCATCATTGTGTATTGCATCTTATCAAGTGAGCTTCTAGCTAGGTTTGTGAAATAGTTCATCCCAATCCAAATGAACGAGCTTTGTACGTGTTTATGACTCCGGTGGAAGAGTTGAGCTAATTGACTCTTATTCTTCTATTCTCTAGCTTGAATAGATCGATTTAAATGTCGTTGTTCGACTATAGAATTACGTTCGAAGCACTTACGAATTGTGATTGACTGTCGAACAATTTGGAGTTTAATTTGGTTTCGGGTTGCTTCTTATACATGTGTATTGCATCTTATCAAGTGAGCTTCTAGCTAGGTTTGTGAAATAGTTCATCCAAATCCAAATGAACGAGCTTTGTACGTGTTTATGACTCCGGCCCCCTTCACAGTCCGTTAAGGGTTGTTTGACATTCTATCTCAAATGAGTTCAAATTTTCATCATTTATCTGGCCATACCTTATAGAGTCAAGAAGAATACACTTTTGGCACTTGGAATATTATGAACTCGCGTTAGTGTAGAAAACCACTCCGTATTAGATACTTTTCTATTTCTTTGCCTTAGGGATTTTCCTTTTTCTGTCTTTTGTGTATGAGATATACCTTTAGTCGGCTTTAATTATCTAGATAAATTTATTCATAAGTAAGATTGACATGATTTGCAACCCTTACTCTATGTACTCTGTGATAATCTGCTGCTGTTGTTTCAGACCTAGGGAGGTTTTATAAGATTTAAGGAGTTATGATCTATAAGTAGATAATGCTAGTTTTTATGTGAATCAGAAGATGTGTACAGCTTTTACTTCATGAAAGTAGCTAGTTTATCTTTCTAAAGCCTACTTTCACCCGAAAATGTTGTCATGAAGTAAGTTTTTTATCTTTCTAAAGCTTTAAAAAGGGAGTTTCATTTATAAGATTTAAGGAGTTATGATCTATAAGTAGATAATGCAAGTTTTTATGTGAATCAGAAGATGTGTACAGCTTTTACTTCAAGAAAGTAGCTAATTTATCTTTCTAAAGCTACTTTCACCCGAAAATGTTGTCATGAAGTAAGTTTTTTATCTTTCTAAAGCTTTAAAAAGGGAGTTTCACATCAACAAGTCGTGAAATTACACACGAACGGTCTTTCAGTACGACTGATAATACTATAGTTACTAATGCCTTCTTCATAAAAGATGCATGGCAGATTATTCTTCGAAGCATGAATGAGTTTTCTTTACAGGCACCATGGATAGCTCGGGTTCTGGGAGCATAAAGAAAAGAAGCGCTGCACAAATGGATGACGACCACGAGAGAAGGAAGGATCCGGACAAATGCCAAAATCTTAGCCATCCATTCTTGATGCCCCTGCTGCCGATTCCGAAGTTGGACGCGTGGTGCTTGGGTACGTCTATCGTCTTAACCGGGACAGCTTCTAGAGGGTTAACCGGACCACCCATAGGAGTTGTTGACATCGGTGTAGCCAAATCAGCTTACTATTTTTGCATTGCCGTCCCAGGAGTCAAGAGAAATCCCGGTAACTGCTCGTAGTTCACTTTCATTAATGCACATTATTTTGAGGTAGCCATATTTTTACCATCATATTTTTACCAGGTGATTTTAGCTGTGAAATTCAACGAGACGGGAAGGTATGCGTTCAAGGCATGACGACGACTGGTGGGGACACTGTCACGAAATTCTCTCGAGTTTACACAATGGAAGTGCAGCAGCTATGCCCACCTGGACCCTTCAGGCTTTTCTTCAGTCTACCAGGGCCCGTTGATCCGAGGCTGTTTTCTGCTACCTTCAGACTGGACGGCATATTTGAAGGCGTCGTTGCAAAATACGAGCAGTAGGTGTCGTAACGATATCAGTCAATGGTGATTCGGCTTTTCTTGTATTGTAGATAGTGATCACATATCATTTTGTTTGATCTTAGATAGCTGATCATAGCTTGAATCGTTTTGTTATAAAAGTCGATCGCATAGCTAGAATATTTTGGTCTAGAAGATGGAAAATTGCAAAATTTGTCCACTCTTAGGGTAGCAAAACTTGTCTATCATGTTAAAAGGTAACAATTTTGTGCTCCCAATTATTAATTTTTCCAATTTATGCACAATTTATTGGAAAATTCTGTAGATTTTGCTCCCAATTATTAATTTTTCGCAATTTATGTACAATTTTATCGGAAAATTTTAAAATTTGCCGAACTCAGCAATTCAGTAACTTCGATTATTCATTTTGTATATTACAAGCAAGGTTGAAATTATTGGTATCTGTAGATATATCGAGATCTTAAATTTGTGGAAATATCGATATCGGTAAATTTAATAACAAACTCTTAGTACATAAAATTTACAATAGAATTAACTAAATTTTACATTTGTGATATTTATCAAAATTATGGATATTTTATCAATATTTCTCGATACTTTTTCAATATTTACCGATAATTTTCGATATTTACCAATTTTTTGCGATATTTTACCGATATTATGCTCTATTTGGCAATTTGCCCAAAAATATAGACGATATTGATTTTGCATACCGATATTTATCGATTTTTTTACGGATATTAAAGAAATATCGTTACCCCCCAATATCGATATCGGTGACCACGAAAAATGGATATATCGGGGAGATTTCCGGATATTTTAATCCTTGATTACAAGTTACAACTCAATCAATGAAACAAGATGAAGATAGACAAAAAGGCGAAAGTATGGACCAAAAGGATTACGGTAACCCCTCTATAACGATGCCACTTTCCTTTTGGTATCGGCGGTATGATTAGAAGTGGTTTCACGTTAATGGGTTGTTTCCAGTACTTTTGAATTCCCCGAAGGTGGCCGATTCCCACTACTGCCACCACTGATCTATGCTCGCGTGCAATTTCTAGTAGTCTGGCAGACATATATCTGAACGAAACACGTACGAAGGAAATTATTAAATATCATGAGGATATCAAGTCCCAAAGTAGCATCAAGGACGAAAATTTCGCGAAATTTCGGTTTCTTTGTAAGTCTCGATATGGATATCTCCACTAGAGCGGATTTTTTTCCAAAATATCGGTAAATATTGGAAAATATCGATATCGATGAGCTGTAGTTTAAAATTTACCAAATATCCGGAAATTTCGAGGAAATATCGGTAAAAATCGAAAAAAATTTAATCTCTTCTTCGTTTACAGTCTATGAATATTATTTTAGATTTTGAGAAGATTTAGTTACTAAACCACCATTTATTAAAAAATCTTGCAAGAAAAATGTTTCTTTATGCTTAATTGTATTATTTGTATTGTATTAAATTATTATGAACAATTATTGTATCATTTTAGACTGCTTAAATATTTTGTTATTGATATATTTGCCATAAATAATTCATTTTTTTTTAGTTTAAGTTAAATTTATATATATTAAAGTTAGTTACAATATACCCTAAACTTTCATGTTTTTAATTATCTCCTAATTAATTTTCATGGATAACGGTTTAAATTATCCAATTACCCCCAAATTATTCCAGACTTTTCTCCCATTTCCTGTTTAACATTAAATTATTCCAGCCACACAGCAAGCATTGAACTCGATAAACAGAATAAAATGGAAAATCAACAGATAGTTACACAATCAATATACAAAACAAAGCAAAATTGTAATGAAAAACTAAAAAAATGCACAATCGGAGACCTTTAAATGCAGCTCTATACTCTTCCAGAAGTTCGAAAAAAGCTCTCCTTTTGTTAGGTTTATCTTCATGCATGCATGGTGATGGTGATGATCATATGAATGCAAAAGAACACACATGCATGCACATGCAACGGTTACTAACAACTTTGGCCTGGCTTGCTTCGGATTCAGTTTTTCTGTTTTGCAATCTCACGGTTGCAACTAAGAGGGTGTTTGGCTAAGCTTATTTGAAACATCTTATAAGCTCTAACATCTTATAAGTTGTTTTAAGAGCTTATAAGATGTAATTTTAAGTAGCTTATAAGTTGCTAAAGTGTTTGGCTAACAAATATTTTTTAAATTTATAAAAAATAATTTTTTCTATTTTTTTATCTTGAGGTGGGGTGGGTGGGGGTTGGGGAGGGGTGGGGTGGTTTCAGTGTGAGGTGGGTGGTTGGGGTGGAGGTGGTTAGGAAAATAAGTTGGGAAATTTCAACTTATTTTTTTACAGCTTATAAGATGTTAGGAGCTTATTTTATGATCTTATAAGCTGTTAAACATCTTATTTTGTCAAACACATTAGTAGTACTTATAAGCTCTTAAACAACTTATAAGATGTTTTAAGGAGCTTATAAACTCAGCCAAACACCCTCTAACTCTTGGTTGCAACCGCCTCAACCTCAAGCGTTCAACTCTTGATAGCTAGCTTCACTTGTCATGGAACATTCTAGATCACATACTCACTATAAATATCACCGTGTACCAAACCTTTATCAAGAAGTTATCATAATACAATTTGCATTTTCATGTGTTGAGTTTTTCGTGGCTTTTCTTTGTGAGTTCGAAGAAAAGGATCAATTGGTTTGCTCACACGGTGGAAGGAAGAGGCATGATGTTTCAACCTGTTTTAAATTGCATGGATATCCGGAGTGGTTCACCAAGAAGTTAGAAGAAAAGAAGGCAGTAGTAATAGTGATAATTAAGTAATAATTAATTCAAATCTGTAAATATTCTTCTAGAATATTCTGTATAGCTAGCGCATCTTTTTCTGATTTATTTTCCATATACATATCTTGTAAATCTCTGATTATATATAGTGGAAATATACTCAATACAATTCACGTTGGAATAATTCAACTCTCACATGGTATCACCATACCACCGAAAACCCTAGTTTCTTCTTATCTCTTCCGCCCTCACGGCCTTAAATCTAATCCCCATCCCGACGAACAAGTCTCCTTCGTCGCTCAATATCATAGACGAACCAGTCCCCTTCGTCTCTCCCTACAACGGACAAGTCCCCTTCGTTGTGTGATTCCCGCTCGCGATCATGTCTTCTTCTTCCACGCCTGCTGTTGATCCGGTACCGATCGCGACCATGGTTCATATGGTCACGATCAAGCTTTCGTCCACCAATTATCTGTTGTGGAAGCATCAGGTTTTGCCGATGTTCGGTGCGTTCAACCTTGTTGGCTTTCTTGATGGATCAACCGTGGCTCCCTCTCCTACACTTGCTGATGACGCTACCCCAAATCCCGCGTTTCTCTCTTGGCGTGAGAAAGACCAGAAGGTCTTAGGTGTTCTATACTCAACGCTCACAGAGGAGTCCATGTCCGAGGTGGTCGGTTGCACCACTGCTCGGGCGGCTTGGTTGGCCCTCGAAGCCGCCTTTTCTCACTCATCTACATCTCGTATTCACCAACTACGAGAGGAGTTGTTATTTCTTCGTCGTGGCGACTCGCCGGTTGCTGATTACGGTCGACGCTTTAAGCATATTTGTGACCAATTGTCGGCCATTGGCCGTCCGGTTGACGAGTCCGAGAAGAGCCACTGGTTTCTTCGTGGCTTGGGTCCGACTTTTTCCGGATTTTCTGATACCCGTATGGCGATTGACCCAATTCCGCCCTTCCGCACCCTTCTCCATCAAGCTCAGCAGTTCGAGCTCTTCAACCGGTCTATGGAGACGTCGGCTCCAGCCTCTGCCGCCTTTGTGGCTCACAACCGTGGCCCTGTGCTTGATCGTCCCACTCCTGCTCCTGTTACCGATCGCGGGGCTCCTGTTCGTGGTAGTGGCTCGGGCCCTCGACACAGTTTAGCAACTTCTGGCCGGTCCTCTTCGGGCCATCAGGGGAGGCATGGTTCGAATAATTCTGGCCAGCGTAAACCTTATATTCCCCGTTGTCAGATATGCCGGGGGGAACATTATGCGGATAAATGTCCCCAATACCTTCAGGCTCGTGCCTCTTCTCAGCCTCCTACTGCTCAGTTGGCTCATGCGTTCAATGCTTCGAGCGGTATTAGTGACCCGGTTTCAGATTGGTACGTTGACACTGGTGCCTCGGCTCACATGACGTCTAAAACCTCTGATTTAGACACTTATGCGCCATATACAGGTAATGGCCAAGTTATTGTTGGTAATGGTTCTGCCCTATCTATTTCGCATATTGGTTCTTGTGCCTTATCTCGTGATATTTGCATGTTGGATGTGCTTGTTGTGCCCCATATAACGAAAATTTTATTATCAATTAGCAAGCTCACCTCTGACTATCCGGTCGATGTTGTATTTTATGATAAGTGGTTTTCTATTCAGAATCGGGAGACAAAAACAGTTCTGGCTAGTGGGAAATGTGAGCAGGGTTTGTATAAGTTGGAACGAGGTCATCCAGCTTTGGTTGCTGCTTTACACTCTACTGTTTTACGTGCTTCTTTTGATTTGTGGCATTTGAGATTGGGGCATGTCCCGTTTCGTACTATTTCACTTTTGCAAAAGTTAGGATATTTGTCTGTCATTTCTGTTTTGCCGAACCCTGGCATTTGCTCTTCTTGCCAGTTGGCCAAGAGCAAACGTTTATCCTTTACTGTTAATGAGAAGCGTGCTGCTAATATACTTGATCTTGTGCATTGTGACTTATGGGGTCCTGCTCCCATTACGTCTGTTAACGGCTTTCGTTACTATGTGATTTTTGTGGATGACTTCTCTAGATTTTCTTGGATGTATCCTTTGCGCACTAAATCTGATTTCTATGACGTCTTGGTGCAATTTCACACGTTTGTTTGTAATCAATTCTCACGCACTCTTAAGGATTTTCAGTCAGATGGTGGAACTGAGTTTGTTAACAACAAGGTTCGTCAGTTTATGGCCTCTCATGGAATTCATCACCGAATTTCATGTCCGTACACCCCTCAACAAAATGGGCGTGCTGAGCGCAAGCATCGTCACATTTCAGAAACAGGCCTTTCCATGATGTTTCACTCGCTTGTCCCTGCTGGGTTTTGGTTTGATGCTTTTGCTACCGCAGTTTATGTCATCAACCGCCTGCCCTCAGCCATTTTGGGTAACAAGTCTCCCTTCGATTTACTCTTTGGCGTGTCCCCAATTTATGCTAATTTTAAACCATTCGGCTGTCGAGTATTCCCTTATCTCCGAGATTATGCATCCCATAAGCTGGCTCCCCGAAGCCATCCATGTATTTTCTTGGGTTATAGTGGGTCTCACAAGGGCTTTCGGTGTTACGATCCTGACTCGCAGCGAATGTACATCACTCGCCATGCTCAGTTTGATGAATGTTTCTTTCCCTTTCAAGAGGGCTCCTCTTCAACAAAAGATACATTGTTAGAGTTCTCTACATTTTCCGAGCCTGCCTTACCGGATTCTTGGGCTCCTCCTGCTATCACGCCAATATCAGTATCCCCTCCGTCTATTTCTCCGTGCAAGGCATGTATTCCTCATGAGCCTCCAGTTATGCCTGTTATTACACCGCAGCTGCCGCCACCTCCTGCGGCCTCTCCTCAGCCGCCGCCACCTCCTGCGGCCTCTCCTCAGCCGCCGCCGCCTCCTCAGGCTACTCATCCCATGATCACTCGTGGCAAATCTGGGGTTTTTAAACCCAAGTATCCAGTAAACTTTGCCACTTCCACTCTGCTTTCTGCTCTTGTTGCCTCTTCGGAACCTCGAGGTGTCAAAACTGCCATGAAGCATCCTCATTGGGTTGCGGCTATGCAAGAGGAGCTTGATGCTCTTCGTCTCAATCAAACTTGGGATTTGGTTCCTCGTCCACCCAATGAAAATATTGTCGGGTCGAAATGGGTATTTCGAACTAAATATCATTTTGATGGCTCAATCGAGCGTCATAAAGCTCATCTCGTTGCTCAAGGTTTTACTCAGATACCCGGTCTAGATTTTTCCCACACCTTTAGTCCGGTCGTTAAAGCCGCTACTGTTCGAATTATTTTGGCTCTATCAGTTCAGTTCAAATGGGCTCTACATCAGTTAGATGTCAAAAATGCTTTCTTGCATGGCATTCTTCGCAAACCGGTGTTCATGGCGCAACCTCCTGGATTTGTGGATCCCAGGTATCCGGATCACGTATGTCGCTTAAAGAAGGCCTTGTATGGCCTTCGCCAAGCACCCCTGGCTTGGTTTCGTCGTTTCAGCGAATTTCTTCTCAAGCTCGGATTCAAAGAAAGTCGTTCAGATTCTTCACTTTTTTTTCTGCACCAAGGGCGTTCGGTCATATATCTTCTCCTCTATGTTGATGATATCATCGTCACTGGAAATGATCCAGCCTTGGTTCGTCGACTCATTGATCTTACGAACAAGGAATTCGCCATCAAAGATCTTGGTACACTGAACTATTTCTTGGGGCTTGAAGTGTCTCATACTTCGACTGGTTTGTTCGTGGGTCAGTCCAAATACGCTCGAGACATTTTGGACCGTGTTGATTTGTTGGATGCTAAGCCTGTGTCCACTCCTCTGGTCGCTGGTGCAACTCTTGTGACTACAGGCAAACCCTTTTCGGATCCTACTCTTTATCGTTCGGTAGTTGGTGCTCTTCAGTATCTGACCATCTCTCGGCCAGATTTGTCTTTTGCGGTTAACTTGGTTAGTCAGTTTCTCCACTCTCCGACTGAGGATCACTTTTTAGCAGTAAAACGAATACTTCGTTATGTTAAAGGCACGATTCACTATGGCCTTTCTTTTGTTCACCGGCCGGACTCCTCCATTACTGCTTACTCTGATGCAGATTGGGCTCGCTGCGTTGAGAGTCGACGGTCTACCTTTGGTTACTCCATCTTTCTTGGTGGTAATCTTGTTTCTTGGAGTGCTAAGAAACAACAGAGTGTTGCTCGATCAAGTTGTGAATCTGAATACCGTGCGCTTGCTAATGCTGCTTCCGAGGTCATTTGGTTATTAAATCTTCTAAAGGAGCTTCGTGCTTCTCCTTCATCTCGACCGGTCTTGCTTTGTGATAACAAGAGTGCTATCTTTTGGAGTCAAAATCTCGTTGCCCACAAACGGGCTAAACATATTGATATAGATTACCACTTTGTTCGAGAGCTCGTTACTTCTGGCAAATTGTCTACACAGTTTGTCCCTTCTCATCTCCAGCTTGCGGATATCTTCACCAAGAGTCTTCCTCGTCCGTCCTTTGAGTTTTTGCGGTCCAAGCCTTGCGTTTGCCTTCATCCCACGCAATGCTTGAAGGCGGGTAATAGTGATAATTAAGTAAAAATTAATTCAAATCTGTAAATATTCTTCTAGAATATTCTGTATAGCTAGCGTATCTTTTTCTGATTTATTTTCCATATACATATCTTGTAAATCTCTGATTATATATAGTGGAAATATACTCAATACAATTCACGTTGGAATAATTCAACTCTCACAAGTAGCAAACTATGGTTTTGAGGAATCTGCTCTAAAACAACACTCATCCTCAACAGTTACACCAGACATTGCAACAATAATACAGCAAGAAGTGGCAAAGTACCTAACTAAGTCAGGGAATCAGGCTCATGATCATGCTCACTTCGTTGAATATGCAGGTACCTCCATTACTGAAATATCTGGTTCAACTATGCTTGATAAAGAGAGATAAATAGTTTTTTGGTCCCGCAACTTGTCTAGTGTCCAATTTTGGTCCCAAAAATATTAAATTTTCAATTTTGGTCCCATAAGTTACGGGACCAAAATTGAATAATTAAAATTTTTGGGACCAAAATTGAATAATTAATGTTTTTGGGACCAAAATTGGACACCAAACAAGTTAGGGACAAAAAATTATTTTTTCATATTCATTAATTTTTTTTTCTTTTCTCACCTTATATATATATATATATATATATATATATATATATATATATATATACATCAATGGATTTATTTTTCATGAATATAAATACAAATATTTGAAAAACATCTATAAAACATGAAAAATAAAAACCCATTATATTTCAATTCCAATAATTATTATTTAAGATGAATTACAAAACTCCCATAAAATACTAAAAATGAAATTTTAATTACTAACTAAGAATTTAAATTGCGATAGAGTAAATAAAATAATAAATTAATAATTTTCATATAAATTTTGATTCTCCATATCCTCGTAAAATAATTCCAAATTGCTATCGTGATCTCGTCTCCACCAATAATATATACATGATTATTACAAAGATTATTTTAGAGTATAATTAATTAAATAGTGTTTGATATATGTGTATGTGTGTGTGTATGTATACATATGTATGTGTACATATATATAATTATATATATATATATATATATATATCAATGGATTTATTTTTCATGAATATAAATACAAATATTTGAAAAAAAACATCTATAAAACATGAAAAATAAAAACCCATTATTTTTCAATTCCAATAATTATTATTTAAGATGAATTACAAAGCTCCCATAAAATACCAATAATGAAATTTTAATTACTGACTAAGAATTTAAATTGCGATAGAGTAAATAAAATAATAAATTAATAATTTTCATATAAATTTTGATTCTCCATATCTTCGTAAAATAATTCCAAATTGCTATCGTGATCTCGTCTCCACCAATAATATATACATGATTATTACAAAGATTATTTTAGAGTATAATTAATTAAATAGTGTTTGATATATGTGTATGTGTGTGTATGTATACATATGTATGTGTATATATATAATTATATATATATATATATATCAATGGATTTATTTTTCATGAATATAAATACAAATATTTGAAAAAAACATCTATAAAACATGAAAAATAAAAACCCATTATTTTTCAATTCCAATAATTATTATTTAAGATGAATTACAAAGCTCCCATAAAATACCAATAATGAAATTTTAATTACTAACTAAGAATTTAAATTGCGATAGAGTAAATAAAATAATAAATTAATAATTTTCATATAAATTTTGATTCTCCATATCTTCGTAAAATAATTCCAAATTGCTATCGTGATCTCGTCTCCACCAATAATATATACATGATTATTACAAAGATTATTTTAGAGTATAATTAATTAAATAGTTTTTGATATATGTGTATGTGTGTGTATGTATACATATATATACACATATAAGGTGAGAAAAGAAAAAAATTAATGAATACGAAAAAATAAATTTTTGTCCCTAACTTGTTTGGTGTCCAATTTTGGTCCCAAAAATTTTAATTATTCAATTTTGGTCTCAAAATTTTTAATTATTCAATTTTGGTCCTGTAACTTATTGAATTGTCCAATTTTGGTCCCATTTGGGACCAAATTTGGACAATTCAATAAGTTATGGGACCAAAATTGAGAAGTTAATATTTTTGGGACCAAAATTGGACACTAGACAAGTTGCGGGACCAAAAAACTATTTTTCTCTTGATAAAGAGGTCAAGAGTACTTGGATTTTTTACACTAGTGCTAGTAGGCACATGTGCTTTGAGATAAATGTTTTTGTTCAACCCTTATCTACCCTACAATCACCCATTTCTGTCCTACTTCCTGATGGAAGCAAACAACAGGTTTTCCAGACCGGATCCATACACCTAACTGATACATTGACACTTGTTGATGTACTGTATATACCAACCTTTAAGTATAACCTTTTATCTGTGCCTTATATCCTCAATAAGACTAACCTCAAGTGTATTTTCACTGCCAATTCATGCTATTTACAGGACCCTGAGAGTGTTACTTTAGCAACTGGAAAGCTACTGGGAAGATTGTACATCTTTCAACCTACCATATATATGTTTCCTTCTTGTAAACCTGTTCTTGCTGGCTTAGTCACTATAGATGTTTGGCATAAACGGCTAGGCCATGCTTCTTTCGATGTATTGAGACATATACCTCTCATTTTGTTGATTAATTTACAAAATTAGAGCACAATACTAATGATGTAACTACCATGGAACTAACAATCAACCAACATATCCAAGACCAATTAAGAAAAAATAATTCATTTTCAATCTCAATAAAAAATTCAAAACAAGCGCCCTCATTGACCTTAGTTATAAAATATTTAGTAATGGATATATAGATCCAAAATAATCATCCTTAGGGTTTGGTGTTGGATAAATTTATTAGAATGGGATATCCGAAGGAGATATAAAGACAAGTTTTTTATGATGCCATTTGGGTAATTTATTAGAATGAGATTCTCAAACCAGCGTGCCCCCAAGAAAGTACATTTTTTGTTACCTTGTATGACTAATATATAGAGATAAATAGTTTTTTGGTCCCGCAACTTGTCTAGTGTCCAATTTTGGTCCCAAAAATATTAACTTTTCAATTTTGGTCCCATAACTTATTGAATCGTCCAAATTTGGTCCCAAATGGGACCAAAATTGGACAATTCAATAAGTTACGGGACCAAAATTGAATAATTAAAATTTTTGGGACCAAAATTGGACACCAAACAAGTTAGGGACAAAAAATTATTTTTTCGTATTCATTAATTTTTTTTTTCTTTTCTCACCTTTTATATATATATATATATATACATCAATGGATTTATTTTTCATGAATATAAATACAAATATTTGAAAAACATCTATAAAACATGAAAAATAAAAACCCATTATTTTTCAATTCCAATAATTATTATATAAGATGAATTACAAAGCTCCCATAAAATACTAATAATGAAATTTTAATTACTAACTAAGAATTTAAATTGCGATAGAGTAAATAAAATAATAAATTAATAATTTATCATATAAATTTTGATTCTCCATATCTTCGTAAAATAATTCTAAATTGCTACCGTTATCTCGTCTCCACCAATAATATATACATGATTATTAAAAAGATTATTTTAGAGTATAATTAATTAAATAGTGTTTGATATATGTGTATGTGTGTGTATGTATGTGTATATATATATATATATACACACACATATACGGTGAGAAAAGAAAAAAAATTAATGAATACGAAAAAATAATTTTGTGTCCCTAACTTGTTTGGTGTCCAATTTTGGTCCCAAAAATTTTAATTATTCAATTTTGGTCCCAAAAATTTTAATTATTCAATTTTGGTCCCATAACTTATTGAATTGTCCAATTTTGGTCCCATTTGGGACCAAATTTGGACGATTCAATAAGTTATGGGACCAAAATTGAAAAGTTAATATTTTTGGGACCAAAATTGGACACTAGACAAGTTGCGGGACCAAAAAACTATTTTTCTCCTAATATATATGTTATCTCCTTAACTATCCTTGACCCAATTCATCAACAACATAATTTGCTCCTTTGCCTTTAATTAATTATAGCAAAGTCTCCGTGCACCAAATTTCTAGTCCTCCCACCTAATGGGCCGCTGAGTCACCGTGATTTACTTCCTCCACCCAATCCTGTCGGGCCAGGGGGTGGGGGCCCTGGGGGCGAGGGCTTCGCCTTTTGCTACAAAGTATTTGCCAATTTTATAGGAGTAATATTAATGTGAGCCAATGGATGAGAATTGCACTAATAACTGTCACTCCAAAGCTAATATAATAAACTACCAATTTCAAGCGATAACTAAATTTTCTCGTCTCTGGTGGTATGCTTAGAAGTTGCTTCACCTGAAAAATACAAGAGCTCTCTCGTTAAATCTTAAACTTTTGAAATCAATACAAATTTTATGATCCAAAGGCTTCCCAATCGTTTTGAGAAATGTTAATTGAATTTTGGATTCACAAGAAAACTTGTTTCCGGGAATCGGAATATGAAAGCAATAAGAACAAAATTGAAAATCACACAAGAACACCAATTTACGTGGTTCGGAGATAAAGCTCCTACGTCCACGGGATCCGAGAGGATATCTTTTCACTAAGATGGGAAATGGAAGTTACAAGATACAATCACACTCAATCTCTCGTGTTTGCGCTCACAGATGTTGATCTGTTTCTCTCAGTTGAGAAACCCCCTTTTATAATTACAGAGATTGAAGACGAACCCTAGGTTCGAATAAGTTGTAACAAACTCAAAGTAAAGACAGTTATCCAGCTGGCTAACAACTTCAATAACCGCCATGGTTGATTCAGTTAGAACCGCCTTCGAATTAGCTCCAATTTGGTGTACATTGCGAATAACGAAGTTTCAGGATCAGATGACAAGACCTCCTCTGGCTCTGGTCACTGCCACCAGATGACCTCTGATCCCAGACCTCCTCTGATAGACCTCCTCTGATGAATTATCTACCAGACTCGTCTGACCAGTCCTCACCTGATGGACCTCCTCTGATAGCTCTCCTGCCAGACTTCTCTGGTCAGGCTTCTCTGGTCAACCTCATCTGGTCCACCTCTTCTGGTACCCCAAATTCACTAACTCCCACGGCTAACACTTTATCCACTTAGCCTCTTATTGAATTAAGCTCAGCAGATTACATACTTCACATTTGACCCTTCACAATTCTCCACCTCAGATGAGAAGTATCAATCCTCTCCTCCTCTCCTCCATGCTCCAGCTTGGGCCTAAGGAACATCCTATACACTCATCTTTACCAATTCAACACAAAACTTGAATTTAGTACCTGGTAAAGACTTTGTACACATATCTGCAACATTGTCCTCTGTAGATATCTTCTGGATGAGAACCACTCCTTTGTCAATGATTTCCCTCACAAAATGCAACCTTACATCAATATGCTTTGATCTCTCATGGAATACTTGATGTTTAACCAGATGAACAGCACTCTGATTATCACAATGAATGACCACAGCCCTTTGACTTATGCCAAAATCCTTGATTATGCCTTTCAACAACAAAGCCTCTTTAACAGCCTCAAACACTGCAACAAACTCTGCTTCTGTAGTAGACAATGTAACTCCACTCTGCAGAACAGATCTCCAGCTTACAGCAGTATTGTAAAGTGTAAAGATATACCCTGTTAAAGATCTTCTGGTATCCAGATTAGCAGTAAAATCAGAATCTACAAATCCTTCCAGTGGACTCTTCTGGTCAGTCACCATCTCAAACATCAAACCCAAATCAGATGACCCCTTAAGGTATCTGAATATCCATTTCAAAGCTTCCCAATGTAATCTTCCAGGATTAGCCATGTATCTGCTCACCATACTCAATGAATAAGCCAAGTCTGGTCTGCTGCAGACCAGAGCATACATTAGGCTTCCAACTCCACTTGCATAAGGTACTTTCATCATAGTCTTCTTCTCTTCATCAGACTTTGGTTCCATTTCCTTAGATAATTTGAACTGTTGTCCCAGAGGAGTTGACACAGCTCTACTCTCATGCATGTTAAACCTCTTCAGGACCTTCTCAATGTAACTCTTCTGGGATAAGAATAGTCTTCCAGTTTTTCTGTCCCTAAGAATATCCATTCCAAGAATCCTTTTAGCATTTCCCAAGTCCTTCATATCAAATCTAGCACTTAGCTTCCTTTTGATACTCTGAATCTTCAGAAGACTTTTACTGGCAGTAAGCATGTCATCTACATAAATCAGAAGATAGGCTATCACATCACTACCTTGCCTTTCCAGGTATACACAAGTATCATACTTGCTCCTTACAAACCCAATGGATAGCATAACTTCATTGAACTTCTTGTGCCACTGTCTTGGACTTTGCTTGAGGCCATACAAAGATTTCTTGAGCAGGCACACCTTCCCTTCTGCCCCTGGTTCAACAAACCCTTCTGGCTGTTGCATGTATATACTCTCAATAAGATCCCCATGCAGAAAAGCTGTCTTCACATCAAGTTGTTGTAGCTCCAGATCCTCTTGGACTACTCTGCTGAGAAGTAATCTGATTGAACAATGCTTAACAACAGGTGAGAAAACCTCATTGTAATCAATTACTTCTCTCTGAGTAAATCCTCTGGCAACTAACCTGGCTTTAAACCTCACTTGATCTTTCACACCAGATTCAATCTTCCTTTTAAACAACCATTTACAACTGATTAGCTTCTGCCCAGGTGGCTTATCAACAAGAATCCAAGTTTGATTCTTCTTAAGAGACTCCATCTCTTCTGTCATGGCTGTTATCCATGACTCCCTATCACCACACTCAAGGGCTTCCTTGTAGCTCTTAGGTTCTTGGTACTCTATGGCTTCTGCTGTAACAAGTGCATAGGAGACCAGATCCACACGGCCAAACCTTGCTGGAGGATGTATTTGTCTTCTGGATCTGTCTCTTGTCAGACTATAATTTCTCAAGTCTGCTTCTGGCACTCCTTCTTCCTCCTCTACTGGTGCACTATCCTCATCTGATGACTCATTCTCCCCTGGTGCTTGCTCTGGTTCAGAACCAGATGAGCTATCATGCTTGTCATGATCAGGCTCCACCTCTACTTGAGTAATTGGCTCAGAGATAACACCATCCATCTCTTCAGCTGATGGCCCTCCATCACCTCCACCAGACTTGTATCCCATCTGTGATTCATTGAACACTACATCTCTACTGGTAATACACTTCTGGTTCCCAGGCTCTAAACACCACAGCTTATACCCCTTAACACCCTTTGGATACCCAATGAACACACATTTTAAAGCTCTAGGTTCAAGTTTATCTTGCCTCACATGAACATAAGCTAGGCACCCAAAAACTTTCAACTTTGAGTAATCAGATATCTTCCCATACCAGACCTCATCTGGGGTTTTAAACTCAATAGCAGATGATGGTACTTTATTAATGAGATAAACAGCTGTGTTAACAGCTTCCCCCCAAAAACTCTTAGGTAAATGAGCATCAGATAACATACATCTAACCCTTTCCAGAATAGTTCTATTCATCCTCTCTGCTAGACCATTCTGCTGGGGGTTTGAAGGAACAGTTTTATGCCTAGTAATACCCTTCTCCCTACAAAATTGTTGAAACTCCTCTGATAGGAATTCAAGCCCATTATCAGTCCTTAAGTGCTTGATAGTCCTGCCTCTCTTATTCTCAAGTTCAATCAACTATTCTTTGAACTTAGAGAAGGCATCACTCTTCTGTTTAAGAATGTAAACCCAAACCTTTCTGGAATAATCATCAATAAGGGTAAGGAAATACCTGCCTCCACCATGAGTGGATACCCTTGCTGGTCCCCATACATCAGAATGTATGTAATCCATAACCTCCTTGGTGGTATGCTTTCCCTTCTGGTATGCTTGCTTCTTTGATTTCCCAAGAACACACCTCTCACAGAATTCCAGCTTGCATATCCTCTTCCCTGGGATTGCTCCCTTCTTGGATAACTCCACCAGACCCTTCTCACCAACATGTGCCAATCTCTTGTGCCACAAATTGACCTCAGAAGACCCCATGGTAATGTCAGCTGATCCTGTTACAGTTCTTCCAATCAAAGTGTACAAACCATTCTTGATCATACCCCTCATAACAATTCTTCCAGATTTGGTTATTGACAGACTTCCCTTGTCTGTCTTGAATTCAAAGCCTTTTGAATTCAATGTACCAAGAGAAACAAGGTTTCTCTTCAACTCAGGAACAAACCTGACATCAGATAAGATCCTATCAACCCCATCAAACATTTTGATCTTGATAGAACCAGATCCCTGCACCCTACAGCTCTCATCATTACCCAAAAGAACAAGACCTCCATCAATCTTCTCAAGATCCAGAAACCACTCTTCATGTGGACACATATGAAAAGTACACCCAGAGTCCAGGACCCACTCTTGACTTAGCCTCTCATGACTAACCATCAAGACCTCTGCACTATCATATCCTTCAACCTCCACAACAGCTGCATCTCCATCTTGATCACCTTGATTGTCTTTCTTCTTTCTTTCAGGGCAATTCTTTCTCAGATGGCCTTCCTTATGGCAAGTGAAACACTTTCTCTTCTCAACAAAATCAGATTTCTTCCCACCCTTATTCCCTTTCCCACCATCCTTCTTCTTGGACTGAAACCCCTTCTTCTTCTTGGATTGAACATTCAATCCTTCAGCAGGCTTCTTCCCATCAGTTTGGATCTGTAGAAACTTGGTTTTCAGGGCAGTTTGAACATCATCAAAATTCACCTGATCTTGTCTACCAAATAACAAGGCATCCTTGAAATTTTCCAGAGACTTGGGTAGTGCATTCAACAACATCAATGACTTATCTTCATCATCGATTGTAACATCCAAACTCTCCAGATCATCCACCAATCTGTTGAACTCGTCCAACTGATCACCAAGATTCTTATCTTCACTCATCTTGAAGACTTGAAGCTTCTGTTTCATGTATAACTTGTTCGTAACAGACTTGGTCTGGTATAACTGCTCCAGCTTATTCCAGATCCCAAGAGCGGTCTCCTCCTTAGATACTTCCCTCAATGGCTTGTCCCCAAGACACAAGATAAGCGCACTGTGTGCCTTCCTCTTGTTCTCCTCCACCTTCGCCGGATTAGATCCAGAAGCCACCTGAGACGGTGGCAACAAGGCTTCGTACAAACCATTGTGTACCAGGAGAGCCTTCATCTTGATCTTCCATAAGCTGAAATCGTTCTTCCCCGTGAACTTCTCAATGTCGAACTTGGTTGCAGCCATCATATCCTTTCTTCCCACAGACGGCGCCACTTGTTAATTGAATTTTGGATTCACAAGAAAACTTGTTTCCGGGAATCGGAATATGAAAGCAATAAGAACAAAATTGAAAATCACACAAGAACACCAATTTACGTGGTTCGGAGATAAAGCTCCTACGTCCACGGGATCCGAGAGGATATCTTTTCACTAAGATGGGAAATGGAAGTTACAAGATACAATCACACTCAATCTCTCGTGTTTGCGCTCACAGATGTTGATCTGTTTCTCTCAGTTGAGAAACCCCCTTTTATAATTACAGAGATTGAAGACGAATCCTAGGTTCGAATAAGTTGTAACAAACTCAAAGTAAAGACAGTTATCCAGCTGGCTAACAACTTCAATAACCGCCATGGTTGATTCAGTTAGAACCGCCTTCGAATTAGCTCCAATTTGGTGTACATTGCGAATAACGAAGTTTCAGGATCAGATGACAAGACCTCCTCTGGCTCTGGTCACTGCCACCAGATGACCTCTGATCCCAGACCTCCTCTGATAGACCTCCTCTGATGAATTATCTACCAGACTCGTCTGACCAGTCCTCACCTGATGGACCTCCTCTGATAGCTCTCCTGCCAGACTTCTCTGGTCAGGCTTCTCTAGTCAACCTCATCTGGTCCACCTCTTCTGGTACCCCAAATTCACTAACTCCCACGGCTAACACTTTATCCACTTAGCCTCTTATTGAATTAAGCTCAGCAGATTACATACTTCACATTTGACCCTTCACAAGAAAAAATATTGGGACGTCCAAGTTTCCTTTCATCCGACGCAACTGGGAACACATAATGTATTACTCCCTCCGTCCCACAATTATTTGCACACTTTCCTTTTTCATCCGTCCCACAATTATTTGCACACTTTCCTTTTTCATCCGTCCCAAGATTATTTGCACACTCTAAAAAAGGAAACATTGATTTGTGTGCACACTCACAATAATATACATATATTTACCCATATGCCACTACTTTACTCATAAAGTAATTTTTTTTTAATATGTGTGCCCATTTTTGTGTGCAAAAAATGCTGGGACGGAGGGAGTATTGGACAAGACTACAAGTACTATATGTAAATGTGAAAACGAAACACATAATTTAGAATTATCTCGACAGGTTGTTGCCAATACTTTTGAATTCCCGAAAGATGACCCTTACCCACGATAGCCACCACTGTGTTATGCTTGCGTGCAATTAAAAATAGCCCGGTTGACATATATCTAAATGAAACATATAGAGAATGAAATCATGCAATACCCTGAGGATAGCAAGTCTAAAAGTAAGGAAGCGCTTGGTTGACAATTCCTCAATGGTAATGGGAATGAAAATTATTTTCAATCCATGCCCCCACAATAAAAATGATGTGTTGGAGGAATACTTATTACAATTATGACTCCATTGCTAGTGCCATGCCCCAATTTTTTAATAGAAGTTGACAACAAATGGTTGTTGGTGGAGGAATGGATGAGTGATTGAGGAGGATGATTGTAGGAAGAGAATAGGGTAATCAAAATGGAGTAGTGATTACCTTATTTAGGTGGAGAGGTAGTGATTTTGTTCTCATGAATCATGCTAATTACACTAATTTTCAATCTCATTCCCATTACCATTGAAGAGTTGTTAACCAAGCGCCCCCTTAAATTAGTAAAAAGGTGAAGATTTCACAAAAAAAACAGACAGACTATCACTGCCATTCCAAAACTAATATATAAGACTAACAATCTCATACAATAACTAAACTCTTTCGTCTTCGATGGTACGCTTAGAAGTCGCTTCACCTGAAAATACAAGAGCACTCTCATTAAATATTAAACTTTTGAAATCAATCCAATTTTATAATCCAAAAGATTCACACTCAATTTTAAGACGGGTGCATATGACTAATTTTTTTTCTAAATTTAAAATGTGTTTTGAAGAACATAATAACAAAACAAAAAACTTTAAGAAGTAGTAAAACACTAAAGCTAATTAGCTAGGGTTTCCAATAGAGATTATTCAGAATATTTTCTATAATATTCTTTGTACATATTTTGTTAATATGAGACTTAGTCTTGTCTCTTCTACCAAAAAAAAAAATAAAATTGTCTAATAAATTTGTCACTATAACTACGAAATTTCCAAAGAAAAAATTTATAGCGGGGATTGCCTACGAATTTTCTACAAAAATTTCTAACTATATAGGTATTTTTCTTTCCCACCTACAAATAATTTGTCTACAAAAATTCCGTAGGCAAATTGTGTAGTAGGTAAATTTTTGTACGTAATAATTACCTAGAATTTTATTTTGTAGTCAAATTATTTATAGGTTAAGAAATGAATATGCTTACATTATTAGAAAATTCTGTAGACAAGTCATAGACAATTCTTACTACGAAATTTTTGTTAGAAAATTTTGTAGATAATTCTTTATTTTCTTGTAGTGTTGTAATATTGTTGTAATTTCTACGATAAATTAGTGAAACTTTTGATGGATGGTAAGTTGAGGAAAAAAAATTATTTGGTCTCATAACTTATCAAGTGTCCGATTTTGGTCTCAAATTTTTTGTCTCTTCAATTTTGGTCCCGTAACTTCCATGAATTGTCCAATTTTTGTCCAATTTTCTCAAAAAATACATAAACTATGCCCTTTTTGTCAGGCGGAACTCACATTCTAACCGAATTTGAAGCTTTTCGGTTCTCTCATAGATGTGGCTGGAAAACAACATTTTTTTTCGTTTTACATCTATTTAATCATTTTTTTCCATATCACTAGTACATGGTTGGAAGGGGAGAAAACCTAAAAATGGGGGGTGGATGGAGGGGGGAGGCGAGGGTGATTAGGGTTGGGTTGTTTGGGGAAAATGGACCACACAAGTTGCAAGGTTTGGGGAAGAATAATATGTTTATTTTAGTATAGTTTAATTTAGTTTTAGTTTATTTATTGGAGTGGATTAAAAAAATTCCACTTGGCAGCCATGTCAATGAGGAGAATGGAAACATCTCAATTCCGTCAGCACGTGAGCCACGCTTGATAAGAAATGATGTCATTTTTGTATTTCTGAAAAAAAAAATTGGTAAACTATACGAGTTATGGGACCAAAATTAAGAAGTTGAATTTTTTTGGACTAATATCGAACACTCAATAAGTTATTGGACCAAAAAATTCTCAGTGAGAATGTGACCTAAATTGGACAAATCGTAGAAGTTATGGGACCAAAATCAAATAGTCAAAAATATTGGACCAAATTTGGACACGCAATAAGTTATGGGACCAATTTTTTTTTATTCTCATGGTAAGTTCTACCCCAAATAAGAAATTAGAAAAAAAATATATAAATACTCAATTTCATATAAAAATAGTGCAATTTTTTTAATTGTGTGCTCGTCAGGCAATAGGCGAGTTGTTGAGCCTAGGTGCGCCTTGGAGCCTTAACAACTACGAACATGCAAGTTTCCTTTTATCCGACTCGACTTGTTAGAAAAATTAAAACATTGGCTCAATAGGACAAGGATAGTAAGATTACAAGTGCTCTATGTAAAACATGAGAATGAAACACATAATTTAGAATTACCTCAATAGGTTGTTGCCAATATTTATGAATTCCCAAAAGATGGCCCTTCCCCACAACAGCCACCACTGATTTATGCTTGCGTGCAACTGTTAGCAGACTGGCCGACATATATCTAAACAAAGCATATCGAGAATGAAATCATGCAATATCCCGAGGATAGCATGTTTCAAAGTACTCCCTCCGTCCCTGTTTTGTTTTCCCATTTGCCAAAAAGGTCCGTCCCAATTTTGTTTCCTCATCCCTAAAATGGAAACTACTTTATTCATTTAAATCATATTTTATTCACCATTCACAATTCTCAATACTACTTTATTCATTTAAATACTACTTTATTCACCATTCATCATTCTCAATACTACTTTATTCATTTAAATACTAAAATTCAACTCTCTCATTAAACTCTGCGCACAGTCAAATGGGAAAACAAAACTGGGACGGAGGGAGTAGCATATATAAAGATGGAGTTTAAGTTACAAATCGTCCCATAACTATTTGACAAAATAGATTTAGTCCCAAAATTAACTTTTAATCAGATTTAGTCCCAAATTCTCTAACAAATTCCAATGTTGGTTCCAAATCGGCCGGAAAAGACAATACGACATCGTTTTAAAGTCAGAAATTGAGGATTTATCGCAAGGGTGTTGATTGGGCGTCCATATGCGCTAATTATATTTTATTTTGTCACTTTCTTTTAGAATTTTTAAATATATATTATGTGCAATAAAATTGTAAAATAAATGAAAAAATCAAATATAAATAGTAGCCGTAAACGCCACATCAGCACTCTTGCCAGAAATCACCGAAATTCGGACTTCAAAGTGAGATTTGGGACCAAAATTGGACCATGTCAGAAAAATTGGGACTAAATCTGATAAAAGATTAATTTTGGGACCAAATCTATTTTGTCAGGAAGTTATGGGACGATTTATAATTTAAACTCTATAAAGATGCATTATGAAATTAAGTCAAAATGTAAGAACATTAACTGGTCACGTTCGTCCACTCCAATTTCCATGAAAACTGGACCACAGATACGGCGATTCCACTCGTCTACAAAAGTACTTGACTTTCTATAATAATCATCCGCACTCGGATTATAGAATTCATTAATGTGTAAAATTCCCATTTTCATTATCTGCCAAAAAGGCGAGCTGGCAAACTTGTCTCTATGTCTCCCGTTTGTTATCTGCCAAAGAAAGTCACCGTAAATTGTTGCAGAATTTATTTTCGAGACATCAGGAGGATTGCTTTAAACATAAATATCCATTAAAAAGATTATGAACTATACATTGTATTTTTTTTTTTTTTTTTTACAGTAGACATATACATTGTTAGATTAAGTATAAAAATATGTATATTAAAGCTAAGGTAAAACAAAGAATTCGCACAAGAAGGAAGACGGGGTTGCTTTATTGTATCCATTTAAATACTATAAACACCAAGTGAAAAAAAATTAGGAAAAATTATTTTTTTAGGACACTATCTTATGGGTGTTTGCAAAATTAGGACGCTATCTGTACTGATTTGCAAAATTGAAACACTATCTTTATGAGTTTGCAAAATTAGAAAATTATTTTTACAAACTAGGACACTACCATTTAATTTGGCAAATTTTGGTCGAATTTTAGAAAATTTGGGCCAACTAGACAAATCACAATCGGATTTTATTTGGACTGCGATTTACAAATTTGCCCTACATATAAGATAGTGTACTTGTTTTGCAAAATTGTAAAGATATTGTCCTAATCTTGCAAGTCCGTGAAGATAAATGTCTACAAAATTCGAAAAGATGGTGTTCTAATTTTAAAAACATCTTTAAGATAATGTCCTAAAGAGTATAAATTACAAATTGTCCCATAACTTTCTGACAAAAAAGATTTGGTCCCAAAATTAACTTTTTGTCAGATTTAGTCCCAATTTCACTGACAGGGTCCAATTTTGGTCCCAATTCTCACTTGAAGTACGAATTTAGTAATTTCCAGCAAGGTTGCTGATGTGGCGTTTATGTCTACTATTTATATTTGATTTTTTTCTTTTCCTTTAACAATTTTATTACACATGATATATATTTAAAAATCCTAAAAATATGACAAAATAAAATATAATTAGCACATATGGACGCCACATCAACACCCTTACCATAAATCCCCAATTTCGAACTTCAAAACGATGTTGTATTGGCTTTTCCGGCCTATTTGGGACCAAAATTGAACTTTGTTAGAGAATTTGGGACTAAATCTGGTAAAAAAAATTAATTTTGGGACTAAATTTGTTTTGTTAGAAAGTTATGGGACGATTTGAAATTTAAACTCATGTCCTAAAAATATAATTTTCCCGAAAAAATTTAGTGAACTAGCTTACTTCGCTACGTCGATCACCAAGAACAATCTTTGCCCCGTATGTATTTGCTTCCTCAAATGCCACCCGCATTTCCCTCTCCACAGAATTTTTACTAAGAACCTATTAAGGGACATATTAACAACACAACAATCAATCACATCATTTCAAATTAAATAGATTCTTGTGAGGCAGTATAAGTTAAAAAATATTTAATTTCTGTAGTAAATATTTAATTTTTAAGTAGGTTTTCTGTGAAACCATCTCATTCCATGAGACAAAAATGGGTATAAAGTGGGCATAATGTAGGGATTAAAACCGTTTTCGTTCCATAACTTTTTAACCTTTTCTTTTTGGTCTCATACTTATTTACGGGATTTAAACCAAATTCGTCCTCTATTTTTTAACCTTTATCAAAATAGTCCTCTATTTGTTTGTTTTATCAATTTAGTCCTGTATTTCTTCAAGATTTGCCAAAATGGTCCCAATTAGGTGAAAAATTGTCCTGATTGATTTTTTGTATTTTATTTCAATTGCTTTTTTTTATTTGGCAAAGATTGCGACCTGGCGTGCCACATTGAAAAAAAACATCATAGGCTTCCCCTAGAAAATTAGTGCACATGACTCAAAATGTGGCATTTTATGCATTTTTCCGTTCATATAGGACCTAATTGGAGAAATGTGAATTGATACAGGACTAAATTGGTAAAAAAAAAAAAGGACCTAAATGGTAAGGTTTTGTAAATTTTTAGGCCAATTAGGAACATTTTGGCTAAGCTTGAATAGATACAGGACTAAATTGACAAAATAAATAAATAGAGGACTATTTTGATAAAGGTGAAAAGATAGAGGACGAATTTGACTTAAATCCCCTTATTTACTTTTTCAATTTAGTTCCAAAATAATTCAAATTTACCCAAATCACTCCCAAATGGCTAGAAAACGCATGAAAAGACGCAGTTTTGGTTATGTGCCGATCACGTGCTATTATTTTCCGGGAGAGTAGGATGAACAAAACGGTGTCCTTTCATGAACAAAGCGACATTTTTCGGCTAGTTGGGACTGATTTGGTAAATTTGAATTGTTGTGGGACCAAATCACAAAGGTAAATAAGTATTAGGTCAAAAAGAAAATGTCAAAAAGTTACGGGATGAAAACGGTTTTAATCCCGCATAACGCATTAACACTGTGGTAAGGATGAGTGTTAATTTATGTTGTCTTATGTCATGATACGGTATCACTCAAATTTTTGCTTTTATCTTTTATGTCTGCTTCTCATGACTACTACAAAATTAATAAAACTACACACAACAATGACACAAACCTCACGTCGGCTAGAGCACAATTCCAAGAAAACAACCTGAAACGTTTAATATAAATAGGCTGAATAACATTAAAAAAAATAACCTTCCCAAAAAAAAAAAAAAAAACCGAAATCACCTGCGGTTTCAGGAATTTGACCACAGCTCTAACATCTTGCATAGATTTCTACCATTGAAAGAACAATCAATAAGTTTTTCCAGCATCAATAATTATACATAAGAATATGTGTAAACCCACATAATTGACCTCAAATTTATAGGGCACGTGTTCTTTGCCCTAATTTTAAAAAATAATTTTTTCCCCAAAAGGTTGGCAAAAGGTTGAGTCCCAAATTGGTACGGTACCAATCTTTTTGTCAACCCTGTTTCGGCAAAAAATATTTTCTTTTTAGAAGATAAGTAAATATGCTTTTTTCCCTATTAAGAGGGTGTGTGGCTGAGCTTATAAACTCTTTAAAACAGTTTATAAGTTGTTTAAGAGCTTATAAGAAGTAAGATGTTTAACAACTTATAAAATCATAAAATAAGTTCCTAATAGTTTATTAGCGGTAAAAAAATAAGTTGGAATTTCTCAGCTTATTTTTCCAACCACCTACGCACCCAATCACCCATCCTACCCTGGAACTACCCCTCTCCCGACCCTACGCATCTCTACCTCAACATAAAAAAAAAAAAATTATATTAAAATTTAAAAATATTTATTATAAAATCTCAAAGATCATATAAGCTCTTAAAACAACATAGAAGATTTTAGAGCTTATAAAATGTTTAAAATAAGTTTAGCCATGGACTCTAAAATAACCCTACTTATAATTTTGCAAATCTAATTTCAAGAAATTTAAAAGTGAAAAAAAAAATAAAAGCAAGATGTAATGATACTATTTTTACGTGATATCCATGAATGGTTCCGATCACATAAACATCACAATGACCTCCTTTGGCAGATGACTTGCACTTGAGCTTCACCACATTCGTCGAGAGCTCCGGCGGCAGAACTTTCCGATCGACCTTTTTGGGGTTGCGAAACGCAGTGGAGAAGAGACGGTTGAATCGGTACATTATCGGAACAACTTCTACTAAAAGTTTCCCTCAATAGGATTTATATAGAGTTTAACACGGGGTTTACAAACGGCTTGGTAAAAAAAAAAATCAAAATTATAATACTTAGCAAAAAATGTAACTCGAAAATATCGGGTGTTGTGTCGTGATGATGGAGGAAGATCCAACGGTGGAAATGGAGAAACTAACACCTAATCAATTAGATCCTATTTTTTCTACTTTGATTTTTTCTCCACTTCATTATCGCAAAAATTGGTAGTATTTCAATTCAAAATCTTACTTAACATTTTTATTTACTTATTAAATGAGGAAATATTGTATTTTAGACGGTGTTCTAAAATTCGCTAGTCGGTCAGACTACTGGAGTCTAACGACTAAACGGGACTAGTCGAAACCACCTAAATGAATAAAATAATTAATACTTTAAAAAAATAATACTACCACCCTTCAATATTAAAATTATAAGGGAAAAATTGCAAATTTGGATCCGTGAGAATTTTTCAATAACAATTTTGGTCCCACGTTCTTTTTTTGTCCACCTTTTTGCACATTTGGTCCTTTTTGTTAACTTTTGGGACCAAAGCTGCACTTACTTGTGACTAAAATTGCAAATTATACATTCTTTTGGGACCAAAACTGCATTTTTCTTGGTTCAAAAAGGGACCAAAAACGTCAAAAAAGGACCATTTTTGGAGACCACCTATTCTTATGGGACAAAAAATGTAATTTACCCAAATTATAAGTGATACATCATCACCCTAAGCAATATCATAAAACTCAAAACTCAATAAAATAGCAAGGATGCATATTAATATAAATCAAAAGATGTCATCCAAATTCCATGGAAAGGCTGGGGGAGTAGTGTGGAGGGCTGGGGTCGTTCGGTGGAGGAGGGCTGGGGTATGGCTATCGGTGGTGGAGGCGCGGCGTTCGGCATCCGTGTTGGAGAAGTTTGATAGTTAGGTTGAAAAATAAAAAGTGAATTACATATTTAATATATTATTTATTTAGATAAAAAAAATGGATTAGACGGATTAGACGGCAATAAATGAAATTAGTCACCGACTAATCTTGACTAATTCGATTAGTCGCAAACTAATTACAAAACCGTTTTATTCACCGTTTTTAATAAAATTGGAAAGACATGAGGCCGACTACCCACTAGTCGACCGACTAGGCCTTCTTTTAGAACATTGTTTTAGACATAGATGGAACGGTAGATATGAAGCACATTTGTGGGACAATAGTTGCAAAAGAGAAGGGCAAACAATAAAAGGAAGCCAAGGTGAAATATATTCAATTCTCTCTCGTAATCTTTGTGTAGTTATATATAAAGATGGTTAATGATAAATCAATTGAGTAATAAATTTTTTAGTAGTATATTCCAAAGGTTTCTTTGTCTTCACTCTCACTTTCTATTTTTGAGTTGTGCTGTTCATGATCTGTGGTTTGGGTGATTGTTTTTTGTATTTTTACTTTTAGATTCGGATTCGTTTTTTTATTCCATGTATAAAATATGATACCATATAGTACTCCCTTTCTCCCAAAGTAAATTTCTATTTTCTTATTTGTCACTCTAAACTAAATTAAGTCTTAATTAATAAACATGAATTAGTATATATAAAGTAATAACACGAGATGTATGTTAGTATAGGGAAGATATAATTGCAAAAAGTTAGTATAATATTATTGTCGTTGATGAAAATATTGATTGAGTAAAGGGGGATAGTTTCAACAAGTAACAATTAAATTTGGGTAGAGAAAGTATATAGTTTTGCCATAGTGAGTTAATTTTGTTTTAAAACGGACCTTACAATACTCCGTAATACCCTCTTACATATCGCATTAAATCACGTGCAAAAACTTTAACATACTTTTCATGAATGGAGGGAGTGTTATGTATTGATAATCCCTAACAGAACTGCTATATATTAATATAATCATAAAAGATCTCTTATATCTGGAATTTGAATTTGTGGTAAATTAGAAAAACACGTGAAAAAATAATTATAACGACACTTATTTTGAAACGAAATTTAACTTCTAAAACAACACTTATTATGAAATAGAGGAAGTATTATATTTTAATAATTTCTAAAAGATCTCTTATCATTTAAAATGAGTGATTTGAACGCATTGGGTGGATGAGTTTAGTATTCTTGGTTATTTAAATACCTTCTACTTAATTGGTAGAATAACTATATATTTCACTCATTTAAGTAGGGATCGATGGTGGTTTTTCTCTATGGCTCAATGGAGGAATAGTTTGATAATCATCACTTGTTATTTTATGCTTTGGAAGCCAGCAACAATTTTTGGAAAAAAAAAAAATTCCGAAAATACATATGTTTAGTGTGTTTTTATGCATTTTTGGAAAAAGAAATTCTAAAAGCTGTCAAGTTTGGCGAAAAAAAATCGAATTTTTTTTATAGAGTGTATTAATAAAAATTAGGACAGTATTTAACATGAGCTTTACTCTCTTGAGCCCAATCAATGTAATTATTCCAAGACTGAAATATCCACAAATAAGATCAAGAACACAATTAACTCCTTTGCCTTTAATTAATTGCTGAAAAGTCTCTGTTGTATCATTTGGCTGCTACTTTGAACACATACATAACGTAAGTTGAGTCCATCTCAATCCACTAGACTTTACGTTGTTTGTCAAATTTAAAGTACTAAATTAGTAAAATGATGAGAATGTCACGAAAAATACCGACCATCACCACCACTCCAAAACTAATACTCCCTCCGTCCATGAAATATAGTCATGTTGCTTTATGCACGGTTATTAAGAAAGTTGATATAATATGTAAAAAGTAAGAATATTGTGTCACATCAAGTAAAAAATAAATTATTTTAAAAATATTATGTTTGTATGTTGAAAAGTGTAGATAAAGTTTATTATTTCCATTTTAGGCAATATGACTGTTTTTTGTAGACAACCAAATAAGGCAACAAGGACTATATTTCATTGACGGAGGAGTATAAAAGACTATCAATCTCAGACGATAACTAAACTTCTTCGTCTCCGATGGTATGCTTAGAAGTTGCTTCACCTGAAAATACAAGAGCACTCTCAATAGAGATTAGTTAGAATATTTTCTATAATATTCTATGTACATATTTTGTAAATATGCATGAGATTTAGTCTGTCTCTTGCACCAAAAAAAAAATAAAGATTTGTCTACGGAATTTGTCACTATAACTACGAAATTTTCAACAAAAAAATTTTGATAGTGGGGTTTGTCTACAAAATATCTACAAAAATTTCTAATTATATAGGCATTTTCCTTTCCCGCCCACAAATAACCTGTCTACGAAAATTCTGTAGGCAAATTGTGTTATAGATAAATTTTTGTACGTAATAATTACCTAGGAATTTTATTTCGTAATCAAATTATTTTTAGATTGAGAAATGAATATGCTTACATTATTAGAAAATTCCGTAGACAAGTCGTAGCCATTCTTACTACGAAATTCTTTGCTAGAAAATTTTGTTAACAATTCTTTATTTTCTTGTAGTGTTGTAATATTGTTGTAATTTCTACGATAAAATAGTGAAACTTTTGCAAGATGGTAAGTTGGGAAAAAAAAAAGTTATTTGGTCTCATAACTTGTCAAGTGTCCGATTTTGGTCCCAACAAATTTGACTCTTCAATTTTGGTCCCGTAACTCCTATGGACTGTCCAATTTTGGTCCAATTTTCTACAAAAATACAAAAAGTATGCTCTTTTTTGTCATGCGCAACTCACATTCTCACCGAATTTGGGGTTTTTCAGTAACCTCACAGATGTGGCCGCAAAATGACATTCTTTTTCGTTTTACATTTATTTAATCTTTTTTTATATCACTGATACGTAATTGGAAGAGGGGAAAAACCTACAAATTGGGGGTGGGTGGATTGGGGGGGGGGGGGGGGGAGCGAGAGGTATCAGGGCTAGGTTGTCTGGGGAAAATGGACCACACTGGTTGCAAGGGCAAAGAAAGAATAATATGTTTATTTTGGTTTTGTTTTTAATTTCTTTTAATTTAGTTTAATTTAGCATTAGTTTATTTTTATTTTTATTAGTTTATTTAGTGGAGTGGAATAAAAAAAATGCCACTTGGCAGCCATGTCAGTTAGAGCTGTCAAAGTGGGTTGGGCCCGTTGGGCCGGCCCGCCCCGCCATACTTAAAATGAGGGTTGGGTTAGAGATTTCTTAGCCCGTTTGGAAGCGGGTCTAAATGGGCTGACCCGTTTGGGTCGCGGGCTTTTGTGGGTTGGGGGCGGGTTGGGGCGAGCGGCCCGCCTTAAAAAAAGTTTTTAAAAAAAATTATATTTTTTTGTACATTATCAACTATTATAATATCATTTTCAGGGTTATTTTGTAATATTTATGTTCATAGATGATGAATTTGAATTGTAGGAGTCTATTTTTATAAATGAGTATGTATAGAGTGAAATTGGTTAATATATGAATCACTGAAGAGTATTAGTTGTTTTCACTGAAGAGTATTAGTTGTTTTTATTGAAGTGTATTACTGGTTTACACTGAAGAGTCTTAGTTCATTTTCACTGAACAACTAAGACTCTTCAGTTTAAATCAGTAATATTCTTCAATAAATACAACTAATACTCTTCAATGAAAACAACTAATACCCTTCAGTGATTCATGTATAAACCAATTTCACTCTATACTTTGTCTTTATAAATTATTATTGTAATATATTGTGAACTTCAATTTGTAGAAAATTATTTTTCGAATTAAAGCTAATAAATTTAATTTTATTATTTTTATAATTAAATTGTTTGATTATATCTGATTTTGATGAATTTTACATATTAGAGCTTTTAAATTGTATATTTTAATTTTTAAAAAAATAAAAAATATATTAAAAATTAAAAGTGGGTCGGCCCGCCAAAACCCGCAGCCCGCCAATAAGTGGGTTGGGTTGGGATTTTGCAGCCCGCCAAATTTTTGGCCCGCCCCGCATCCGCCCCACCAAAAGGCGGGCTTTTGCGGGTTTTAGCTTGCCCCGCCCCGCTGGCCCGTTTTGACAGCTCTAATATCAGTGAGGAGAATGAAAGCCTCCCAATTCCGCCGGCACATGAGCCACGCTTGATAAGAAAAGATTTCATTTTGTATTTCTGTAAAAAAAAAAAAATGGGACAAAAATTGAACAAACCATAAGAGTTACGTGACCAAAATTAAGGAGTTGAAATTTTTGTGACTAAAATCTTACACTCAATAAGTTATGAGACCAAAAAAATTCTCAGCGAGAATGTGACCTAAATTGGACAAATCCTATAGAAGTTATGGGACCAAAATCAAAGAGTCAAAAATTTTGGGACCAAAATCGGACACGCAATAAGTTATGGGACCAAAAAACTTTTATTCTCATGTTAAGTTCTATCCGAAAATAAGAAATTAGAAAAAATATATATAAATACACAATTTCATATAAATATAGTGCAATTTCATATCAATAGGCTAGGTGCTTCTTGGAGCCTTAACAACTATGAACATGCAAGTTTCCTTTCATTGGACTCATTAGGACAAGAATAGTAAGATTACAAGTGCTCTAATTGATTTTACAATATACTAATTGATTTGGTCAATCAATATCCTTAACAGTATTTGCCAAATTTAAAGTACTAAATTAGTAAAAAGGAGAAGATTTCAAAAAAAATACCGACCGCCACTGCCACTCCAAAACTAATATAAAACACTAACAATCTTAGACGATAACTAAACTCTCTCGTCTCCGATGGTACGCTTAGAAGTTGCTTCACCTGAAAATACAAGAGCATTCTCATTAAATATTAAACTATGATCCAAAAGATTCACAGTCATATTGAGGAAATATATATGGGATGTGAAGTTCGTGAACATAACTACTAAAGGGTCATTTGGTTTACGGGATAGGATTGAATTAGATGAAATATTAGGCTGAAGGGATTGGATTAGATGGAATTATTTAAGTGTGAATTAAGATTACAAGTGCTCTATGTAAAACATGAAAATGAAACACATAATTTAGAATTGGGCAATGCTATTCACCCACATAAAATAACTTGGAAAATTGGTTTTTTTTGTCCTGTAAGTTTGGTCAACTTTGTTTTTCGTCCTCTAACTTTTGACTTTATTTTTTAGTCCGATAACTTTAAAAAATTAATGTTTTCGTCCTATAAAATAAGTTATCGGACTAAATGTTAATTTTAGGACTAAAAAATTATCGATTTTAGGACGAAAATGTTAATTTTTTAAAAGTTATCGGACTAAAAAATAAAGTCAAAAGTTAGAGGACGAAAAACAAAATTGACCAAACTTACAGGACAAAAAAATCAATTTTCCCAAATAACTTTGTTCACCCACATTTTTTTTAATAAAAATATATATAATAAAAATGACTAATATATCCTTTATAAAAAAATAAACATTAAAATTATTAAACGCTCACGTTTTCAACGCTCTGCCCAAAATCTCATAATTCACACAATTTTCTCTATTTTTTCACATACACAATTACACCATTAAAAAAAAGGCAAAAAAAAAAAGAATATAATCATGAAAATATAAACCATGCATAGAAACACAATTTAATGAGATTAAATTATTATATTTTCTTTATATTGGTACTCCTTAAAAATGAAAGAAATAAAGAAAGAAAATGAGGTTGGTGATGGTGGTTCTGTAAAAAAAAAAAAAAAAAGTGTTGGTGTGCTATTTTTTAAGTTTAAATTGGTGGATGTGTATATTTAGTGAATGATCTAATTATTATAACAAAGTTATAATTGTAAATTTTAAGGGTATACATAAAGCAAAATAAAAACATAAGTAAAATATATGGTGGGTTAATTTAATAATGGATGAACAACGTATTTATGTGGGTTAATAGCCGCGCCCTTTAGAATTACCTCAATAGGTTGTTGTCAATATTTCTGAATTCCCAAAAGATGGCCCTTACCCACGACAGCCACCACTGATCTATGCTTGCGTGCAATTGTTAGTAGTCTGGCCGACATATATCTAAATGAAGCATATAGAGAATGAAATCATGCAATATCCTGAGGATAATTAACAAGTCCCAAAGTAGCATATATAATGATGTGGATTATATATTTGTAAATTCCGTAATTTTGCACTATTTTGAATTTGGTCCACATGAATTACATATTTTGATATTGGCCCCGTAAGTTTGAGATTATTTTGATTTTAGTCCTTTTACCTTGATTTTTTTGATATTGGTCCAGTAAGTTTGAATTTTTTTTAAAAAAATTGGATTACACGTTTTGATTTTGGTCCTATAAGTTTTAAAAGGACTAATATCAGAAAACTTCCAAACTTACGGGACCAATATCAAAACCTGTAATTCATGTGGACCAAATTCAAAACAGTGAAAAGTTACGGGACTTACAAATATTTAAATCCCTATAATGATGCATTAGGAATATAAAGTCAAAATGTAAGAACACTAACTGGTCACGCTCGTCCAGCAAGGTTTCCCAAGAAATTGGATCTCCCATACGGCAAATCCGCTCAACTCCAAAAGTACTTGACTTTTCATAATAATCATCCAATCTCGTTTTATAAAAAATATTAGTATGTGAGATACCCATTTTCATTATCCGCCAAAAAGACGCCCTGGCAAACTTGTCTTTATATCTCTGCCTTCCTATCTGCCAAAGAAAGCCACCGTAAAATGTTGCAAATTTTATTTTCCAGAAAACAGACACTAAGGAGAATTGTTTTAATCATAAATATACGTTAAAAAAGATTTTCCAACTAAGGGCAATGAGAAGAGATTATGGAATATCACTGCCAGAAAATAAAGAATTGCCTACAAAAAAATTTCAACAAAAAAATATGTAGTAAGAATTGCCTACGGAATTTTCTAATTATGAAAGTTTCTACATTTCTCAACCTACAAACAACTTGCCTACGGAATTAATTTGCCTAAGAAATAAATTTCCTACGTGTTGACAGGCATTTTTGTACGGATAGATGTATGTGGCTATTTAGGGTATGCCCGACAAACAATAAATATAAACGAACACGAACGATGGGGGAAGAACTTTCGTTCTTCCCTCGAATGAGAGCTTTTTCATATATGAGAAATGAGAGGAAAAAATTAGAATCCTTTACAATGAGGGGGTGACCCCCTATTTATAGAGGTTCACCCCCAAAGGCCCGAAAGTGACCCTAAATTCGTCTCAACCCTTTATTTTAGGGATTATTTACAATATTAATATAAAAATCAACAGTAGACCTATAATACATTAAATACTCTTTTCTGATGTAGACTCTCGATCTTGTCGGGTCAGTGTATCTTTAGGAATCTGACCTTCTGTCAGGCGAGGATATTTCCTGCTGTAACAATTGCCCCCAAGATTGGGCTCTAATTGCGGCCAGAGTTCGATCTTGATCTGTGCTTCAAATAGGTTTTGCCCCCGAGCCTGACAATAGGATAGCTCGGATGCCCCGAGGGAATCTTCAACGACAGGGTCCGTGACGGACGAATCTTTTGAGTCATATTCGAATTTTCAAACTTTCGAAACTGGTCGGGTTAGGTGGGGTACGATCTTCAGTCATGCCCCCGAGTCGAGAACCGTGACGTTCAATTAATAAAGAGTTCTTGCCGCTGGCCGACATTGATTTTAGTAATAGGGCGGTAAGGACCGCGATGATAAATTAATGAAGTGCTTAGGCCGCTTGTAGGTAGCGACTTCACGGACAACAGATTGACTTAACAATCAATTAAAAGATAAATCAACAGATTAATGAGTGAAGTGCTTTAGCCGATAGACGGGCAGCGACTTCACGAAGATGGGATTGATTTAACAACCGCTTATAAAATTAACCAACAGGTTAATGAGTGAAGTGCTTTAGCCGATGATCGGGCAGCGACTTCACGAAGATGGGATTGATTTAACAACCGCTTAAAAGATTAACCAACAGGTTAATGAGTGAAGTGCTTTAGCCGATGATCGGGCAGCGACTTCACGAAGATGGGATTGATTTAACAACCGCTTAAAAGATTAACCAACAGGTTAATGAGTGAAGTGCTTTAGCCGATGATCGGGCAGCGACTTCACGAAGATGGGATTGATTTAACAACCGCTTAAAAGATTAACCAACAGGTTAATGAGTGAAGTGCTTTAGCCGATGATCGGGCAGCGACTTCACGAAGATGGGATTGATTTAACAACCGCTTAAAAGATTAACCAACAGGTTAATGAGTGAAGTGCTTTAGCCGATGATCGGGCAGCGACTTCACGAAGATGGGATTGATTTAACAACCGCTTAAAAGATTAACCAACAGGTTAATGAGTGAAGTGCTTTAGCCGATGATCGGCCAGCGACATCACGATGCAGAGAATAGATTAGTTAACGCCGGTGAGGACGAACCAAACAATACCTCGCACATTAAGGCGGAAAATCAACGCTTAACATGTGGACTGGATCCACACCGAGAGGCGGATTAGTTGACGCCGGTGAAGGCGAACTTATCAAGGCCGAGTGACGGATCGTCTTGAGAGGCAGATTAGTTGACGCCGGCGAAGGCGAACTAATCGATACGTCAACGCCTGAAAGGGCGGACTAATCGACATCGAGAAGACGGATTACTTCGCCAATCTAGGCGGAATGTCGACGCCTAAAAGGCGGATTAACTCGAGAAGAGGATTAGTTGACGCCGGTGAAGGCGAACTAATCGACACGTCAACGCCTGAAAGGGCGGACTAATCGACGTCGAGAAGACGGATTACTTCGCCAATCTAGGCGGAATGTCGACGCCTAAGAGGCGGGTTTACTCGAGTAGATTAGTTGACGCCGGTGAAGGTGAACTAATCAGTACGTCTACGCCTGAAAGGGCGGACTAATCGACGTCGAGAAGACGGATTACCTCGCCAATCTAGGCGGAATGTCGACGCCCATAAGGCGGATTAATCAACGCCGATCGGGCGGATTACTTCGCCAATCTAGGCGGAATGTCGACGCCTAAAAGGCGGATTAATCAATGCCGATCGGGCGGATTACTTCGCCAATCTAGGCGGAATGTCGACGCCTAAAAGGCGGATTAACTCGAGAAGTGGATTAGTTGACGCCGGTGAAGGCGAACTAATCGACACGTCAACGCCTGAAAGGGCGGACTAATCGACGTCGAGAAGACGGATTACTTCGCCAATCTAGGCGGAATGTCGACGCCTAAAAGGCGGATAAACTCGAGTGGATTAGTTGACGCCTGTGAAGGCGAACCAATCAATACGTCAACGCCTGAAACGGCGGACTAATCGACGTCGAGAAGACGGATTACTTCGCCAATCTAGGCGGAATGTCGACGCCTAAAAGGCGGATTAGCTCGAGTAGATTAGTTGACGCCGGTGAAGGCGAACTAATCAGTACGTCTACGCCTGAAAGGGCGGACTAATCGACGTCGAGAAGACGGATTACCTCGCCAATCTAGGCGGAATGTCGACGCCTACAAGGCGGATTAATCAACGCCGATCGGGCGGATTACTTCGCCAATCTAGGCGGAATGTCGACGCCTAAAAGGCGGATTAACTCGAGAAGTGGATTAGTTGACGCCTGTGAAGGTGAACTAATCGACACGTCAACGCCTGAAAGGGCGGACTAATCGACGTCGAGAAGACGGATTACTTCGCCAATCTAGGCGGAATGTCGACGCCTAAAAGGCGGATTAGCTCGAGTAGATTAGTTGACGCCGGTGAAGGCGAACTAATCAGTACGTCTACGCCTGAAAGGGCGGACTAATCGACGTCGAGAAGACGGATTACCTCGCCAATCTAGGCGGAATGTCGACGCCTAAAAGGCGGATAAACTCGAGTGGATTAGTTGACGCCTGTGAAGGCGAACTAATCAATACGTCAACGCCTGAAACGGCGGACTAATCGACGTCGAGAAGACGGATTACTTCGCCAATCTAGGCGGAATGTCGACGCCTAAAAGGCGGATTAGCTCGAGTAGATTAGTTGACGCCGGTGAAGGCGAACTAATCAGTACGTCTACGCCTGAAAGGGCGGACTAATCGACGTCGAGAAGACGGATTACCTCGCCAATCTAGGCGGAATGTCGACGCCTATAAGGCGGATTAATCAACGCCGATCGGGCGGATTACTTCGCCAATCTAGGCGGAATGTCGACGCCTAAAAGGCGGATTAATCAATGCCGATCGGGCGGATTACTTCGCCAATCTAGGCGGAATGTCGACGCCTAAAAGGCGGATAAACTCGAGTGGATTAGTTGACGCCTGTGAAGGCGAACTAATCAATACGTCAACGCCTGAAACGGCGGACTAATCGACGTCGAGAAGACGGATTACTTCGCCAATCTAGGCGGAATGTCGACGCCTAAAAGGCGGATTAGCTCGAGTAGATTAGTTGACGCCGGTGAAGGCGAACTAATCAGTACGTCTACGCCTGAAAGGGCGGACTAATCGACGTCGAGAAGACGGATTACCTCGCCAATCTAGGCGGAATGTCGACGCCTACAAGGCGGATTAATCAACGCCGATCGGGCGGATTACTTCGCCAATCTAGGCGGAATGTCGACGCCTAAAAGGCGGATTAACTCGAGAAGTGGATTAGTTGACGCCTGTGAAGGCGAACTAATCGACACGTCAACGCCTGAAAGGGCGGACTAATCGACGTCGAGAAGACGGATTACTTCGCCAATCTAGGCGGAATGTCGACGCCTAAAAGGCGGATTAGCTCGAGTAGATTAGTTGACGCCGGTGAAGGCGAACTAATCAGTACGTCTACGCCTGAAAGGGCGGACTAATCGACGTCGAGAAGACGGATTACCTCGCCAATCTAGGCGGAATGTCGACGCCTAAAAGGCGGATAAACTCGAGTGGATTAGTTGACGCCTGTGAAGGCGAACTAATCAATACGTCAACGCCTGAAACGGCGGACTAATCGACGTCGAGAAGACGGATTACTTCGCCAATCTAGGCGGAATGTCGACGCCTAAAAGGCGGATTAGCTCGAGTAGATTAGTTGACGCCGGTGAAGGCGAACTAATCAGTACGTCTACACCTGAAAGGGCGGACTAATCGACGTCGAGAAGACGGATTACCTCGCCAATCTAGGCGGAATGTCGACGCCTACAAGGCGGACCGGTCAACGCCTATGAAGGCGGACGAATGTTTGTAGTCGAAAGGTGTGACCATTTTTAAATATTGAGTTATTTACCCGGTGAGCAACCTCAGTGATTTTTCGAAATCATGTTCGAAGTTTCAAATAACTGACTGTATTTAATTAATACTCAGTGTCAAATAATTTATTTTTGATATCACAAAAATGAGCATAGGATGTGTATATCCGTGCCCCCGCTTTTAATATATATGAAAACTTACGAGTTAGGATATGTATTAAAAGGAAGTATCAAATGAAATATTGTATTTCAAAAATTGCCCCCGCTTTGAATTTTCGAAATACGAGTATATGCCCCCGCTTTTAATTTATATGAAAATTTGCGAGAGGTGATATATATTAAAAAGACATTATTGAAATAAACCTGATGGAATGGGCAAAGGACTGCCCGTAGAATTTTTCCGTTGATGAAGAGGTTCCCGATGTTCATCTCAGAAGTTGCTCGCTGCTCGTATATATATATATACATTTTTTTTTTATCGCAATGAAAATTCTTAATATAAAAATTATGGCCTAACAATCCATGAATAAAATGGCCTAATATCCTCTTTCCCGCAGCTTTATAATATTAGTTGTCTAAAAGATTAATTAAGCCCAATATCTCAATTGTTCTTGGGCCAATAAAAAATAAAATTTTTGGCCCAAACACTACCTTTAAGCCTCGCCTGGCAGCTCAAGTAAATCCAGGACCGAAAATATATTTTGATTTGGGCCTTTGGCATTAGGTAAAGCCCAAAAAGTTAAAGAAGTACCTTGGATTGGAAAAATCATTTCTGCTGTGGAGTCCTAATAGTCGTGCGGCGATGGCCCTGATGCAATTGAGAGAGAGCGACGACATTCGCTTTAGACGGCGGGAACTGTGGGTCATCCCGGAGCGGCCGGGGGTCGTGGTGCTACGGCGGTCGAGGCCGCTGCTCGGCGGCACGGGGAGGCTGTGTGTGGCGACGCGGGATCGCCCAGTGGGGAGACCAAGGGGATGCGGGAAGCGGGGAGAACCCGCGACGAAGGTGGCACGGGGAGAAGACCGCGCGACGGGCGGCGGCTAAGGCCGCGCTGAGGCGGCGCGGAGAGGCGTCCGCGATGGGCGACCGCGCGGGGAGGCGGCGACTGGCCGGGCGAGGCGGCTAAGAGTGGCGGCGTGGTCGGGTAGGCTTCGCGGGGGAATTGGCTCGGCGGGTGGCGCGGGCAGGGGCTCGCGCCCGGCGGCAGCGCGAGTAGGCTGCTGGGCAACGCGAGCAGGCCACGTCGGGCAGCTCGGCACCTGGCGGTTGAGGCGGTCGATCGGGAAGGCTGCGGGTAGCAGGTGAGCGGGGTGTCGTGCGACCACGAACTTCGGCGAGCAGCGGGAGGATGTTGCCGTTGCCGAAGCGGGGAGCGGCTGGCCTCAGCGGGCAATGGCAGCGCAGGTAGGCCCAGGCCGCGAGGCGGCGCGAGCAGCCCCTGCGAGCCCGTGATGGCGGTGCGGGTAGAACATGCCGAGGAGAAGACCGTGCAGGCAACGAGGATCGGGGAGCGGGTAGCCGCTGGGCGGTGATCGACGGCTGGAGGATGCCGGGCCTCCCCGGGTAGACAAGGGGTGACGGGTATCGACCTCGGCGGTGTGCGGATCGAGATCGGAATCTTTTGACTTTTCAACGCATTGGAAAACGTGCCAAAAACATACTGAAAAAGCTGCACCACTGTAGAAAAGTTGTTGCAAGGACCGAGGTGTGCAGTAGAGGAAGTGAAACCCTCCCCTGGTTTTCCTTGAACATACCCCAACATGGGTACATATATAATTTTTCCGGTGAACGATGGAGGTGGGGCTAGGGGTGGTTGCGCCGGTGGTGGTGCGCGGAGGCTGCACTGTAGGCGGTGGGTCTCAGTTTGATAACCAAGATATGTGAAAGATGCCCGAATCTCTATATTTGTATGTATGGTCTTTGTATATATACGTGGTTGTATGATATATTTTGATGGAATACTTGTGGGGTTTATCCATTTCTAGTGAGGAACACTGTGTATGGGTGTGTGCGTATGATTTTTGGGGAGGGAAACAATATATGATGGAAATTTATCAGGAAGGAGACTTTGGAAGCCTGTGATGTTGCTGTTAATTTCAACATTTGACTATGCAAGTTTGGTATAGAAATTTGGCTAATACTTTCGGTGGATTCTAAGATTTTGAATGTTTGAAGGTGGAAGGTTTGAATGTTTGAATATAAAGATGGAAGGTTTGAATGTTTGAAGGTGTTATTGAAGAATACTTGAAGATTCGAAGGTGTTTTTCAAGAACACTAGAAGATTCGAAGTTGTTCTTCAAGAACACTTGAAGATTCGAAGATTTCTTTAAGATCTTTGGGTGATTTTCGGGTTTTGCACCCTCCTTCTAGCGCCAAATTGTTGACAGGCATTTTTGTACGGATAGATGTATGTGGCTATTTAGGGTATGCCCGACAAACAATAAATATAAACGAACACGAACGATGGGGGAAGAACTTTCGTTCTTCCCTCGAATGAGAGCTTTTTCATATATGAGAAATGAGAGGAAAAAATTAGAATCCTTTACAATGAGGGGGTGACCCCCTATTTATAGAGGTTCACCCCCAAAGGCCCGAAAGTGACCCTAAATTCGTCTCAACCCTTTATTTTAGGGATTATTTACAATATTAATATAAAAATCAACAGTAGACCTATAATACATTAAATACTCTTTTCTGATGTAGACTCTCGATCTTGTCGGGTCAGTGTATCTTTAGGAATCTGACCTTCTGTCAGGCGAGGATATTTCCTGCTGTAACACTACGTATAACTACCTATAAGTCATTTGCCTATAAAATTTTACCTACAACACAATTTGCCTACGGAATTTTAGTAGGCAAATTTTTTTGTAGGTGGGAAAGGAATATGTTTATACGATTACAAGTTTTTTTAGGCAATTCGTAGGTAATCCCCATTACGAATTTTTTTTTGGAAATTTCGTAGCCATATTGACAATTTCAGTAGACAATTTTATGTTTTCTTGTAGTGCATACATTGTTTGATTAAATATAAATAAAATATATTTATGTATAAATATGTTAAAGCTAAGGTAAAACAAAGAATATACACATAATGTGTCATAGTTACTACAAACACCAAGTAAAAAAATTAAGTGAACTAAGCTTACTTCCAAAAGTCGATCACCAAGAACAATCTTGGCCCCGTATGTATTTGCTTCCTCAAATGCCGCCCTAAATTCCGTCTCCAAATTTTTTTTACTAAGAACCTATTAAAGGACATATTAACAACACAACTATCAATCACATCATTTCAAATTAAATAGATTCTTCTGAGGCAGTATAAGTTAAAAAATATTTAATTTCAGTAGTAAATATTTAATTTTTAAGTAGGTTTTGTGTGAAACCATCTCATACCATGAGACAAAAATGGGTATAAAGTGGGCAAAATGCAGGGATTAAAACCGTTTTCGTTCCGTAACTTTTTAACTTTTTCTTTTTGGTCCCATACTTATTTACTTTTTCGATTTAGTTCCACAATAATTCAAATTTACCCAAGTCACTCCCAAATGGCTAGAAAACGCATGAAACGACGTAGTTTTGGTCATGTGCCGATCACGTGCTACTATTTTTCGGGAGAGTAGGATGACCAAAACGACATCTTTCGGCCACTTGGAACTGATTTGGTAAATTTGAATTGTTGTGGAAGTAAATAAATATGGGATCAAAAAGCAAAAGTCAAAAAGTTACGGGACAAAAACATTTTTAATGAGTGTTAATTTATGTTGTCTTATGTCATGTAGGATGAGTGTTAATTTATGTTGTCTTATGTCATAATACGGTATCACTCAAATTTTTGTCTTTATCTTTTATGTCTGCTTCTCATGACTACTGCAAAATTGATATAATTACTACACAAAACAATGACACAAACCTTACGTCGGCTAGAGCACAATTCCAAGAAAACAACCTGAAAACGTTCGATATAAATATGTTGAATAACATAAAAAAACAAAAAAAAAAATCCTCTAAAATACAGTAAATCGAAATCACCTGCGGTTTCAGGAATTTAACCAGAGCTCTAACATCTTGGACAGATTTCTACCATTAAAAGAACAAACAATAAGTTTTTCCAGCATTAGTAATTATACATAAGAATAAGAATAAGTGCAAATCCACAAAATTGCCCTCAAATTTATAGGGCAACTGTTTTTAGCCCTACTTTAAAAAAAAAAATCCCGAAACGGTTGGCAAAAAGATTAACACAAGCCAATTTTTTTGTCAACCTTGTTTCGGCAAAAACATCTTCATTTTACAAGTTGAGTAAATATGCTCTTTTCTCTATTAAAATATCCCTACATATAACTTTGCAAATCAAATCTCAAGAAATTTAAAAGGAAAAAATAAAAGCAAGATGTAATTAATGGTACTATTTTTACGTGATATGTATGAACAGTACGAAATTGCCCTCAAATTTATAGGGCAATTGTTTTTAGCCTACTTTTAAAAAAAAATCCCTAAAAAGATTGGCAAAAAGATTAAAAAAACATCTTCTTTTTACAAGTTGAGTAAATATGATTTTTTCTCTATTAAAATAACCCTACATATAATTATGCAATTCAAATTTCAAGAAATTTAAAAGAGGGAAAAGAAAAAAGCAAGATGTAATGGTACTATTTTTACGTGATATGTATGAACAGTACAAAATTGCCCTCAAATTTATAGGGCAGTTGTTTTTAGCCTACTTTAAAAAAAATCCCTAAAAAGATTGGCAAGAAGATTAACAAAAACATCTTCTTTTTACAAGTTGAGTAAATATGATCTTTTCTCTATTAAAATATCCCTACATATAACTTTGCAAATCAAATCTCAAGAAATTTAAAAGGGAAAAAAAAAAAACAAGATGTAATTAATGGTACTATTTTTACGTGATATGTATGAACAGTACAAAATTGCCCTCATATTTATAGAGCAATTGTTTTTAGCCTATTTTTAAAAAAAAAAAGGAGAAGAGCAAAATTGCCTAAAATTTAAAGGGGCACTTGATTTTTGCCCTACTTTTTAAAAAAGATGTTTTTTGCCCAAAAAATGTTGGCAAAACGGTTGGCAAAGGATTGGCAACCTTTTGTCAACATTTTTTGGGTAATATACATCTTTTGTAAAAAAGGGGGCAAAAATCAAGTGCCCCCTTAAATTTTGTGCACTTTTGTGTATTTTCACAAAAAAAAATCCCTAAAAAGATTGGGAAAAAGATTAACAAAAACATCTTCTTTTTACAAGTTGAGTAAATATGATCTTTTCTCTATTAAAATAACCCTACATATAATTATGCAAATCAAATTTCAAGAAATTTAAAAGAGGGAAAAGAACAAAGCAAGATGTAATGGTACTATTTTTACGTGATATGTTTGAATGGTTCCGACCAAATAAACATCACAATGACCCCCTTTGGCAGATGACTTGCACTTGAGCTTCACCACATTCTTCGAGAGCTCCGGCGGCAGAACTTTCCGATCAACCTTTCTAGGATTGCGAAACGCCGTGGATGCGGCGGCGGAAAAGAGGCGGTTGAATCGGTACATAGTCGAACAACTACTACTCAAAGTTTCCCTCAATAGGATTTATATCAAGTTTGGCAGCGCTATTAACGGCTTTAGGAACGGGTCAATTAAAAAAAAGTAAAAATAAAAATTTGAGCTATTTCTAAATCGACTAAGAATTCAATCTACCACACCCTCGATTGACCAATTCCCGTTCGATTTACGGAAGGGCAGTGCTATTCACCCACATAAAAAAAAAATGTTTTGTTCACCCACCTCTTTTTTTTTTAAATATGTTTAATAAAAAATACTAATATACCCTTTATTAAAAGTAAATATTATATTTATTAAGCACTCGTGCTTTCAATACCATCTCCCAAAATCTCATAATTCACGCAAAATTTTCTACTCTTTCACACACAGTTGCACCATTAAAGGAGAAAAGGAAAAAAAAAAAAGGTATAATCATAAAAGTATAAATCATAGAGAAGGAATTTAAATGAGATTAAAGTATTTTTGTTTATCTATAAATTGGCACACCATGAAAATAAAAGGAATTTTGGTTTTTTTTAAAACAACAGGAAGCGGTGATGATGGTGGTTCAATTAAAAAAAAAACAATTGTTGATGTGCTATTTTTTTTTTATTTCAAATTGATAGGTGTGCATATATAGTGAATGATGTAAATATTATATTAAGGTTATAGTTGTATAATCAATTCGAACCACATATGGAGGATGAACCTAATAGATACCGAATGATGATTGCATAATCAGTTTTGGGTGGTCGTGGTCAATTCAATTAAATGTCAATGGAGGAGAAACCAAATTATCGGTCAAAGAAGTTTTTTGATATGCTTAAAACAGTTGATCAAAAGATCTTTCTTGGTTGTGATACTGAGACACAACTGTCATTCAATGCTCAGATGTTGAACATCAAAACTGAAGGCAAGGTGAGTCAAAAAGTGTTCAATCAATTTGCTAAATTGTTCAAAAATACTCTACCTAAAGAAAACACGGCGCCTGGTAATTTCTATCAGAGCAAGAGGCTTTTGAAGGATATGGGTCTACCGTTTGAGAAGATTGATTGTTGCACAAATGGTTGTATGTTGTTTTGGGGTGAGGATGAGGATGGGGTTCATTGCAAAATGTGTGGTCACCCCGTTACAAACCATCTGGTCGTACCAAAACGTTTTGGGTAGTAAGGCTTTGATTTATTGCACTTGAAGTGTTTACAAACTTTCCACTCTGAACTTGAGATGCTTGGAAATGTATATTGTAGATTATTCTAGCCTAGGAAGAACACATATTGTAATTATGAAATAAGAATAGTATGGTAGGGTATTCGATTTAATTATTTTCTGAATTATTTTCCAAATATTGATCTCAATTCTTTAGTCCTGTTCTATTTTCTGTTTCTGGGATATATGTTATGGTAAAAGAGATACAGGGATATGTTTGTGGGGTATATTCTTTAATCATGTTCTATTTAATGTTCAATTCCTTGGTCCTATTCCATTCTTTAGTCGTACTATTTAATTAAATTTTCAATGTTTGCAGTTTATCTCTGATCGTGTTCGGTTGCTTCTTTCACCAAGAAAAGAATGGACAAGTGGAAAATAATTCGGACGGAATATTTTTACAATCGATTCTTGTATTCTATGGCATTATAACTTTTGGTAGCATGTAACTTATATATTAATTTGTGATGATATATATTTCATGTTTTTTGTGTATTTACTTGATGTGTATGCTTATTTATTTGATGTTTTGGTGTTGGACATATATATATTAATATAGGTTTTGGTTTTGTATAAACAGATTTTTTAAAATATAAAAAAATTATACAGGTTTTAATGCGGGTAAATAAATAATTAAATAAATAATTGCGGGTAAATAAAAAAAAACATATATATATACTCCCTCCGTCCCTCTATTACGTTCCCCTTTTGCCATTTTGGTCCGTCCCACTATAAACTTCTCATACCTTATTTGGAAATCAAATAATAATATTTTATTCATCTGCTTTATTCACATCCACTCATTTAACCACATTACACTTTATTCTCTTCTCTCTCCATCACATCACTTGTACTATATCCATATTTTAACATTCATCTTAAATGTTGTGCCCAAAAGTAGGGGGAACGTAATAGAGGGACGGAGGGAGTAATAGACAGCGGTTTATAAACGCAGTTTAAGTGTTTACTTTGGGCTAGTTGTTTAAGTGTTTACTTTGGACAAAGGTTTTGTAACAGCTGTCTGAAGGTTAGACAGGTGTAACTTGGAGTGCACTTTTAACTGTTGTCTAAGGGCTAAAATAACCGTTGTTCAAAGCCAAATTTGTATTTGTGCAGGTTTGCAATTTTTTTGCTATAAATCCCTCCAAATCCAGTAATTTTGTTGCGCACAATTGAGGAAAATTACTTCTGGAAGAATATAGAGATAGCTACCTTAATTTCTTCCCAAAACACTTCATCCACTCTAAAAAGGCATTTTTTATATGAATTTGGTTGGAACACTTCATGATTATTCCGTATAAAATATGATTCATTTTTCATTGTTGTCCATTGTTTACGAATCTACAAGGTTAAGGACGTGATAAATTTCTTGAAACTCCAAGTGAAACAAAAATTCTCATATGAACAAGCTGTCACCGTAATAATAAGATTAGAATTGCTCTAATAAAAGCCACTCCAACCCTAATATAAAAGATTAACAATCTCAAACGATAAAAGATTATAATAGAAGTCGTTTCACCTGAAAATACAAGAGCACTCACGTTAAATTTTAAAACTTTTGAAACCATATGATCCAAAGGATTCACAATCATTTTGAGAAACAATATTACGACATCCAAGTTTCCTTTCATCCGGCTCAACTAGGTAGACTAATTAAACCATTGGATAAGATTATAATTACTATATGTAAACGTGAAAACGAAGCACTATATGAAAACGAAGCACATAATTCAAAATTACCTCGACAAGTTGTTTGCAAAGTTATACATTCCTTTACATAATTGTTCTCTCATTCCTAGAAATCTTGCCAAGGGGTTAAGGACGTGATAAATTTCTTGAAACACCAAGTGATAAAAAATCTCGTGTGAACAAGTTTTCATAGTAATATATAGATGAGAATTGATCTAATAAAAGACACTCCAACACTAATATAATAGACTACCAATCTCAAATGATAACTAAACTTTCTCGTCTCTGATGGTATGCTTAGAAGTCGCTTCATCTGAAAATACAAGAGCACTCCCGTTAAATTTTAAAACTTTTGAAACCAATTAATTTTATGAACCAAAGGATTGATACTCATTTTGATAAAAATATAGGACATCCAAGTTTCCTTTCATCCGGCTCAACTGGATAGACTAATTAAAGGAGTTTAAATTACACAATGTCCCATAACTTTTGGACAAAATAGATTTAGTCCCAAAATTAATTTTTTATCGGATTTAGTCCCAAATTCTCTAACAAAGTCCAATTCTGGTCTCAAATCGGTCCGAAAAGTCAATACGGCGTCGTTTCGAAGTTCGAAATTGGGGATTTATGGCAAGGGGTTATTTTCTTTTACAATTTTTAAATATATATTATGTGTAATAAAATTGTAAAAGAAAATAAAAAATCAAATATAAATAGTAGACGTAAACGCCACATCAACACCCTTGCCAGAAATCACCAAACTTGGACTTCAAATTGAGAATTGGGACTAAAATTGGACCCTGTCAGAGAAATTGGGACTAAATCTGATAAAAAGTTGATTTTAGGACCAGATCTATTTTGTCAAAAAGTTATGGGACGATTTGTAATTTAAACTCCTGATTAACGCATTGGACAAGATTACAAGTTCTATATGTTAACGTGAAAACCAAACACATAATTCAAAATTACCTCGATAGGTTGTTGCCAGTACTTCTGAATTCCCAAAAGATGACCCTTACCCAAGACAGCCACCACTGTATTATGCTGGCGTGCAACTGATAGTAGCTCGGCCGACATATATCTAAATGAAGCATATAGAGAATGAAATCATTCAATATAGCAAGTCTTAAAGTAGCATATATAACCATATTTTATGAAAATAAAATCAAAATGCAAGAACACTAACTGGTCACGCTCGTCCACCATGATTTCCTCGAAAATTGGTTCTGCGCAATGCCACCGTGTATATGAAATCTCATATCCATCATCATCATCGTAAAAACCAAGAGAAACTTCCTGGAGTCCAACTTCAATTATCTGCCAAAAAGGCGCCCTTGCAAACTTGTCTTCATATCTCTTCTTTCCAATCTACCAAAGAAAGCCTCAGTAAATTGGTGCATAATTTATTTTGGAATAATGTTTGTTCAGGGTTTCAAAGATGGTAAAACTATCAATTTGAGGTTGAAAAGACTTTTCTTATCGATTCATGGCCTAAATGATAGAAAATTATCAATTCAGGATCTGAAAGATAGAACCTATCAATTTAAGACCCAAGAATATTAAGGTCGTTTTGATATATTATAATTTATATTCTCAATTTATTTATAAACATTATTATTTTTCGTTATTTCTTTTGTTTTTTATTTTTTCAATCATGTGAACTTAATACTCCATCCGTCCATGAAAAATAGGCTTGTTACTTTTTGCACGCTTATTAAGAATGTTGATATAATATGTAAAAAGTAATAATATTGTGTCACATCAAGTATAAAATAAATTATTTTAAAAATGTTATGTATGTATGTTGAAAAGTGTAAATAAAGTTTATTATTTCCATTTTAGGCAACATGACTATTTTTTGTGGACGGTCGGTCCAATAAGGCAACAAAGCCTATATTTTGTGGAGTATATCTTTTATATTTTTGGAATTATGATTCATAAAAATATTATCAGATAACAAGAAATTATTAGAGATCAAACACGATCATAAAATGAGTTAATCTTAAATTAATAGTTTTATCTTTCAGGTCTTGAATCGATGGTTTCCAATCTTTCAGATCTTAAATTAATAGTTTTACAATCTTTCAGGTCCCAAATTGACAAAACTCCATTTATTTTCTAGACATAAAACACCAAGGAAAATTGGTTTAAAAAGCAATATCCTTACTAAAGGACTTTCAAAATAGGGGCAATAGGAAGAGATTATGGAATATACATTGCTTGATCAAATTAAATTTCCTCCGTCCTCTAATAAACTTTATAGACGAGAGCACACTTTTTGAAAAAAGTTATTTTATTGACATTGTTAACCCAAGTGTTTTATTTCAAACTTTTTTTTTCATGTGTTAAACGTTTTAAAGAAGAAAGTGTGAAATTTATTGGGGGTGGAGGGAAATAGCTTACTTCCATTGGTCGATCACCAAGTATAACCTCGGCCCCGTATGTCTTTGCTTCCTCAGATGCCACTCTAAATTCACAGTTCTTTTTATCATGTTCTCCAACAGCCTAATAAGAAACATATTAACAACACCATAATCAAATCAATTGCTTCATTTCAAACAATAGTTGCGAAAAATATAATAAATGTTTCACAAATTCTAGTATACACTTAAATTTTAAATTTAATTTGGACTTCAGTTTTGATTTTTACAAAACACACATTTACACACCGAACTATGTGTTTTCTTGCAATTGAGATATTACTAATTATTTTTTAAGGTATTACTGACTTCTCCTTAGGGGCCATTTGGTTTGAGAGATTGCCTGGAATTGTTTTTATAATCCCAGTTAATCTCGTATTTGGTTTGAAGGATTGCACAGGACCATGACTCTAGAAAGACTAGAACGACTATCTCGTGTACAATTTGATCCAAAAAATTTGGTTCTAGTCCAAATTTTCTAGTTCTAGTCTATCCGTTTTCCGATAGTCGTTTTAATACAATCCTATCCTGTAAACCAAACGGCCCCTTAGAGTATTATTGATAACTTCTTTAAGTATTTTTTTTTTCAAAATTCAAGTACATACTTCGACGGCACTTAACCTTAATTTCATACACACAAGAACGACACAAACCTTAGATGGAAGAACCATATGGGATCGGCTAGAGCACAACTCCAAAAAAACAGCCTGAAACGTATGATGATACAAATAGGCTGAATAACAAAAAAATAACACATTATAAAATAGGGTTAATTGCAAATAAAATCACGACATTTTCGCTAATTGCAATTTAATCTAAATTTTTGAATAGTTGCAAATAAAACTTCAACTTTAGAATTGTTAGCAATTCTAACCAAATGACATATTTCAAGTTGATCGAAAATGATGATTAATTATGTATTGTCATCCGAACCAATCTAAACATAGTAATACAATTAATTATTCACTGTCGAGCAAGTGAAACATCATTTTCGGACTATTAAAAAATTTATTTGTTGTTATAGTTTTGTTTGCAAAGATTCAAAAGTTTAGATTAGATTGCAATTTGCGAAAAGATTGTGATTTTATTTGCAATTAACCCTATAAAATACTCCCTCTGTCCCAGATGAATTTGCACCCCTAGGATGGCACACATATTAAGGAATGTGATAAAGTAGTGGCATATGGATAAATATGTGTATATTTATGTGAGTGTGCACGCAAATCGATGTGATAAAGTAGTGACATATGGATAAACATGTGTATATTTATGTGAGTGTGCACGCAAATCGATGTTTCCTTTTTAGGTAGTGTGCAAATTGGTTTGTGACATCCAAAAAAGGAAAGTGTGCAAATTTGTTTAAGGAATTACCTGCGGTTTAAGGAATTTCACCAAAGCTCTCACATCTTGGGCAGATTTCTACCATTGAAACAACAAAATAAACTTTTCCAGTAATTATACATAAAAAAAAAAAAAAAACCAACTGCTTATAATTTTGCAAATTAAATCTCGCGAAATTAAAAAAAAAAAAAATGTAAATGCAATGGTACTACTTTACCGGATAACAGTGAAGGACTCCGATCAAGTAAACATCACAAATTCCCCCTTTGGCAGATGATTTGCACGTGAGCTTCGCCACATTCTTTGAGAGCTCCGGCGGCAGAACTTTCCGATCGACGACTCTGCGGCTGCTGCGGTTGCGAAACGCAGCGGATGCTGCGGCGGAAAAGAGGCGGTTGAATCGGAACATTATCGGAACAACTTCTACTCAAAGTTTCCCTCAATAGGATTTATATAGGGTTTGGCGGCGCTATTATCGGGGTTTAGGAACGGCGTCAATTAAAAAAAAGAAAAAAACTGAGCAATTTCTAAATCGACCAAAGAATTCAACCTACCACACCCTCGATTGATAAATTTCCGTTCGATTTACGGATTTCAACCAGCGTTGGTATCGACCCGATCCGACCCGCAATTACGGGTCACCAGTTTCGATCGAAGCAGGCAGGAGGAAAGTGTTTTTTTGATAGTGGTGTGATGGACAGTGAAGGGAAGATTCAATAGAATCAAATCCAACGGCGGAAATAGAGAAACAAAATCTAATCCGAGCCCTACACGTGTCCAAGCGTTCAAAATATCTAGTCCTTTCCCCTCTCTTGAGTGAGGTGTACAGTGTATTCTACCTGGTGAATTTAGTAAAATATTTTGTAAATATTTTATAAATTTCACTTTGCCTTTTTAACTATATTTTTAATATATGTCATTCTTATGTATTTTACCTCAAATATTCTAATTTTACCCATGTTAATATCTAAATAAAAATATAATCTTCCACAAATATTTCATTCCCACAAATTTAGGAATTCATTTTATTTTAAAAGTGAAGGGCATTATTAGCAAAAATTTACAATCTTAATTTGTAAGAAAAAACCAAAATGACATTTAATAAAAAATGGAGGGAGTATAATTTACTAGCTCTCCAATTCCGCGTATTACGTGGGTTTATAAATATTATGTTATTAGTTTTAAATTAAATATTTCAAAAATTAAATTCAATTAGAGTTATATTTATCCTCTCAATTAATTAATTATTTTTTTTAATTTAACTTTGTAACCTTTAATTGACTATTATTTTAATTAAATTTATGATTATAATTTTAAAGAATAGATTAACTAAAAAAATAGATAATATATTTAGAGTGAACAATCAAAATCAATCATTTCGATATAGAGATATAACTATTTAATAGATGATTCATTTATAATTTATCAAAAATAAGACACAATTCATTAATCAATTGTAACTAAAAAAAACATTTCGTAATAAAAAAAAAAAAAAGTTATAAATCGAACTAATACAAACTCAAGATTTGAGGCTCTAGAAAAGTAGGAAGTGTTTCAGAAATAGATTAAAGTTAAAGAGCATAAATTATTAAGATATAAATTAAGATAAATATAATACCATATATAACACAAATGCACGGAATCAAAGTATTTCAAATTAAGTAGAGGCTTTTCAGAGGGAGGAGGGTGATTCACTAATAGATATATAGATTAGAGAAAATATATATTTAAGATTATAAATTAATATAAATATAATACCATATATAGCACAAATGCATGGAATCAAAGTATTTTAAAATAGAGGCTTTTGAGAGGGTGGGGGTTGATTGACAACAAGATATATAGATTTATTACATATTTATAATTTTTTTTATTGACAAGGTATAGAGTGAAAGTGATTTATATATGAATTATTGGAAAGTATTAATTGTTTTCACTAAAAAATATTAGTTGCTTTTATTGAATGGTATTAATTGTTCAGTGAAAACAATTAATATTCTTTTATAAAAACACTATATTTCTATGATTTATTATGAATCAATTTTACTCTATATATACTCATTTTTATTTATTAATTTTTTAAAATGATTTTGACTTGGGCAATATTTTTTAAAACACTCTCCACTTTTAGAATACTTCATTACTAAACATTATTCACTTTTAATTTTGCTACAATAATCACTTAACATCAATTTTGATTTTTAATAGAATTTCAAAATATACCCTGATTTGTCAACTTGGATTTAGGAATTTTTCGTGGAGGCACAAAACAAAATATATAAATATGAAAATAGAACATACTATGAAACAATTTTTTCATGAAACTTGTTTATACTTTGTGTGTATTTTTTAACAGAGAATGTGTTTCATTTCAAAATGATTTTCCAGTTTTGGTTCCAAAAAATTGGGTAAATTTGTAGTTTCAGTGTTAAAAAATGGGACCAAAACTGTAAAAAAATGGAATCACTTTCTTACATAGATATCAAATGTGTTTAACACCCATTTTTTTTGGATCAAAATGGCAATTTTCCCAAAAATTGTTACTGCTGCTTCCTTGTTTGTGTATTCAGGTTTGAAAATTTTTGGCTAGGAACCCTTTATGATTATCCCGCATAAAATACTAACTCCGTACTGGATCTTTCTTTATAGTAGTACATGTCACAATTTTTAAGAAAAATTGAGTATATGAGTGTGAAGTTAAATAATAAAATAAAAAAATGTGTTTTATTGACTTTTGTTTGTATAAATCATTTCCTCTTTAAAAATGTGAAAAAAGTTGGAGCATTCCAAAAAAAAAAAAAAATGTGAAGAGTTGGAATGGAGGGAGTATTATTCCTTTTTCATTGTTGTCCATTGTTTACAGATCTTCCTATTCTTTTGCAAAATTATACTCCCTCCGTCCAATATTGGTAGGCCTACTTTTTGGGCAGTTATTTTTTGTCATAAGTTGGAGGGTATTATGAAGTATTGTTATATCAATAAAGTTATTGTTTATAGAAAATAGAAGTATCATATTTTTCATAAACAATAATTTTATTGATAAATGAATCTCACAATACCTCATAATACCCACCAACTTATGATAAAAAAATAACTGCCCAAAAAATAAGCCTACTAATATTGGACGGAGGTAGTATTATTTACCTAATTGTTCTCTTAAGGACGTGATAAATTTCTTGAAACTCCAAGTGTTAAAAAAATTATCATGTGAACAAATTTTCATAGTAATAAAAAGATGAGAATTGCTCTAATAAAAGCCACTCCAATACTAATATAATAGACTACCAATCTCCAACGAAAATTAAACTTTCTCGGCTCCGGTGGTATGCTTAGAAGTCGCTTCACCTGAAAATATAGGAGCACTCTCGTTAAATTTTAAAACTTTTGAAATCAGTCCAATTTTATGATCCAAAGGATTCACAATCATTTTGAGAAAAAATATTAGGACATCCAAGTTTCCTTTCATCCGGCTCAACTTGGTAGACACATTAAAGCATTGGATAAGATTACAAGTACGGGATTTAAACCAAATCCGTCCTCTATCTTTTCACCTTTATCTAAATGGTCCTCTATTTATTTACTTTATCAATTTAGTCCTATATTTTTTGAAATTTCACCAAAATGGTCCTAATATGGTGAAAAATGGTCCTAATTGATTTTTTTTATTTTATTTCAAGTTTTTTTTTATTTGGCAAAGATGGCCACCTAGCGTGTCAATTGAAAAAAAAAACCACATCATAGGCTTCCACCGAAAACACTAGTGCGCATGACTAAAAAGGTGGCATTTTATACTTTATGCGTTCAATTAGGACCTAATTGGAGATATGTGAATTAATACGGGACTAAATTGGCAAAGAAAATAAATATAGGACCAAAACGGTGAGGTTTTGTACATTTTTAGGCCAATTAGGATCATTTTGGCGAAACTTGAATAGATACGAGACTAAATTGATAAAGGAAATAAATAGAGGACCATTTTGATAAAGGCGAAAAAATACAGGACGGATTTGGTTTAAATCCCTTACAAGTACTATATGTAAACGTGAAAACGAACCACGTAATTTAGAATTACCTCGACAGGTTGTTGCCAATACTTCAAAATTCCCAAAAGATGAGCCTTACCCATGACAGCTACCACTGTATTATGTTTGCGTGCAACTGATAGTAGCCCGGCCGACATATATCTAAATGAAGCATACAGAGAATGAAATCATTCAATATCCTGAGGATAGCAAGTCTAAAAGTAGCATATATAACAAGGGAAAATTGCAGAAATGGTCCCATAAGAATTGGTTTTCATGAATTTGGTCATTTTTTTAGCGCAAATAGTCCCATACAATTTTTCAGTAAAAAAATAATGGATTAACGAGCATGAGGCCAACATTCTCGTTAGTTTTCTGCCAAAAACTCGTGTGCATAATTCTCAACTTAAAAATAATTAATTTCCAACTTCTTAAAACTCCACGAACTAAAGTTGCAGAATCGCCTCCATACTTGCATTTTACATTAAAATTATTGTTAATAGAAAAGGCTGGCCCATTTCCCTCCAAAAAATCAAGTTGAAAAGGTTTTTCCATCCACTTTTCCATAGAAAACTGTAAAATATTTGACGGATGGGACCTTTTCTGCTAAAAATGGGACCAAAAAAGAACATGGTACCAAATTTGTCAAGTACAAATTCACATGGGACCATCCTTGCAATTTACCCTATATAACAATGTTTAATGAAAATAAAGTCAAAATGAAAGAACACTAACTGGTCACGCTCGTCCACCATGATTTCCTCGAAAATTGGTTCTGCGCAATGCCACCGTAACTCCTCTATACGGGTATATGAAATCTCATATCCATTATTAACGTAATCTGTACTAATAACATTAACTTTCGAGAGTCCTTCTTGAATTATCTGCCAAAAAGGCGCCCTTGCAAACTTGTCTTTATATCTCTTCATTCCAATCTGCCAAAGAAACCCTGTGTAAATTGGTGCATAATTTATTTTCTAGACATAAAACACCAAGGAGAACTGATTTAAAAAGGGAAAATTGCACTTTTAGTCCCAAGAGAATGAGTGTAAAACACTTTTGGTACCTATGTGCGAAAATGATCCCTTTTTTTGCACTTTCGGTCCCATTCGTCAATTTTCAGGACCAAAACTGCAAATTTGTTATATTCACTTGGGACAAAAAATGCAATTTATACATTCTCTTGGGACCAAAATTGCAATATATCATATTCTCTTGGGACCAAAAGTGTTAAAAAAAAAAAAACAACGGGTCTAAAAATGCTGAAAAAAAAGATCATTTTGAAATGGACACATTCTCTTGGGACCAAAAGTGCAATTAACCCGATTTAAAAATAAATATCCTTACTAAAGGACTTTCTAACCAGGGACAATGTGAAGAGATTATGAAATATACATTGCTTGATTAAATTAAACCCCCTCCTTTCTCAAATAAACTTTATAGAAGAGTGCACATTTTTTGAGAAAATTTGTTTTATCGACATTGTTAGCCAGAGTGTTTTATTTTCAACTTTTTTATTTATTTTTTTTTAGTGAAATTTATTGTGAAACATTTCAAAGAAAAAATTGTGAAAAATTTATTAGGGGATGGAGAGACACCAGGTGAAAAGTTGAATAAGCATGAGCGCCGTCCGCAACGGCGCTCATACTGTACAAAAAGAAAGAGCGCCACCCCGAATGGCGCTCAACGAGTTTCCGATCATCATTCCGGCGCCGGTGAATAAAAAGAAGGGGCGCCGTTAACAATGGCGCCCATCGACATTTTCTGAAACTCACTTTCCTTGTTGAGCGCCATTGGCAATGGCGCCCAAGGAAGCATCCGTTTTTTGTGTAGACCGCCATTACTATTGGCGCCCAAGGGAGTTGTCAGTCTTTTCCTTCTCCTCTCTGATGCACCATTTCTCCACGCAACAGCAGCTTTTCTAATTTTGACTCCATGCTGCAGACAACTCCATGCATTTATTCAAGAAGGCTTTAATGAAAGTAGTTGAATTCATTTAAATGTATACAGCCTTCCTCCCAACAAAAACACACGGTTCTTCTTCAATCTCACTCCAAACACACTTCTGCAACTTTCAATTTCCTCTCTTCCAACAAGAATAATTAACCTCATAGCTTCACTCACCTCAACACGAAGTGGTTGCTCTTGGTGCTAATGTTCAACAATTGCAGTCTCAACTCTTGATGTATTAAAGTAAGAATGTTTTTTTTTTTCCTGGTTCCAACTTGTAAATTTATGGTCCTTATTAAGTTTTATTTGAATAGATTTAAGATGTTTAGTGATTACCATGCATGGTTTAGTGATTTATAATTTTTTTGGCTCCTATTTAATTATTTTGTATAAATTCTTAAAATAATTCTAACTAAATTTGAGGAATAAATGTTAGAAAACGGTTTTGCTTGCATGTTTGAATTTTTTGATCGAAATTAATATTTTTGCACGTTTGAATTATGCATGATTGAAAACAGTTTTGCTTGCATATTTGATAGGAGCTTTGCATGTTTTATTAATTTTTTAGGGTATGATGTAAAAAAAATAGTAATACCTTTCAAAATATGGGGTAAGAGTGAATGATTAATTTTAATAACACGTTTGAATTTTAATATGGGGTAAGAGTGAATGATTAATTTTATTAATTTAAAAAATATAGTAATACCTTTCAAAATATAGGGTAAGAGTGAATGATTAATTTTAATAACACGTTTGAATTTTAATATGGGGTAAGAGTGAATGATTAATTTTATTAATATAAAAAAATAGTAATATCTTTCAAAATATGGGGTAAGAGTGAATGATTAATTTTAATAACACGTTTGGATTTTAATATGGGGTAAGAGTGAATGATTAATTTTATTAATTTAAAAAAAAATAGTAATACCTTTCAAAATATGGGGTATGAGTGAATGATTAATTTTAATAACACGTTTGGATTTTAATATGGGGTAAGAGTGAATGATTAATTTTATTAATTTAAAAAAAAATAGTAATACCTTTCAAAATATGGGGTAAGAGTGAATGATTAATTTTATTAATTTAAAAAAAATAGTAATACCTTTCAAAATAGTAATAGTGTGGTCACGTTTGAATTTTAATTTTATGGGGTAAGATTGAATGATTCATTTTAATAACACAATATAAGTAGAATTGGAATTCCATGTATCAAATAATTAGTACTTAACATTATTTAAATTGGCAAGTCAAATTCATTTTAAATGAAGCCTAATCAAAACAAAAAATTGAAACAAAATTATATGGGTTGAGGAAAATATGTAGTCATACTCTTTTAGATAGTCTCATTTTTTATATAATAACAGGATGACTTCGTATAGAGAGTTGTATGGACCAGAGGATCCGTCTGTCATGACCTCACAAAAAACACATCGTTCAGAAGCACTTTTTAGGAGAAAAATTAAAGAGGATGATATTTTAAGGGCAACTCACGCGACATCACATATTTTTTGGAGTTTTAAGATAGGTGTACAAGATATGGTCAGTTTGCACCCTCGTGTTCTTGATGCTCTACAAATTATGGGTTTTTATGGTGTTGCTCGATGTGGACCGATTAAAATTGATAATCATCTTATTACCGCGTTGGTAGAAAGATGGCGCCCAGAGACCCATACGTTTCACTTTCCCATTGGAGAGACTATTGTAACATTACAGGATGTGGCGATCATTTGGGGATTGCCTGTAGAGGGTCGACCAGTTATTTGTGGTGATCCTAATTTTACAAAAGACCAGTGGATGAATTATTGTGATGAATTTTTAGGTTTCATGCCCCATATTAATGATATGAAGAGTAAGTCGCGAATCCTCCTATCTGCAGTGAAAGAACATCTTGAAGATATTGTGATTACAGATGATACCGATCAGATGATTGTCGATCAGTATGCACGAGGCTGTGCACTTCTTATGTTGGGTGGTTTTATGATTCCTGATACATCTCGTAGTTCTGTGTCATTAATATATCTGCATTTCCTCACTGATATAATGGATGCTGGATCTTATAGTTGGGCTAGCGCGGTGTTAGCCTATTTATATCGCGAGCTTTGTCGGGCTTCAGAGCATGAGCGACAAGTTATTTGTGGACCGTTGTCCATTTTACAGGTTTTTTTTATGATTTTGTTTAACATTATGCTTAAATTGTTTATTGTATAGTTGTATGTCTGATACAATCATTATTGTAGATATGGGCATGGTCAAGGATATTGACAATACAACCAGAGAATGTTCGTAATTCTCTTATACAAGGTCCATTATTCGGTGTCGATGGTCGCAACTTAGGTCTTCCACCTTATGGTATCAGGTAACGAAAAATGTTTAAATATTTATATATTATGTGTTATGGTCATATGAAAATTTACGCTTGATTTATTATTGTTTAGTTGGGTGCAACATCATAGTCATACCCACAGCGCAAGAAACTCTGTACGTATATACAGAGACATATTTGATCGCATGACTGATAATGAAGTAAGTCAAGATCCATATTTCCACTTCATGATAGTTGTTGTAAACCAAAACATTTGAAGTCTAATTATATTTAGTTATTTTTGTAGTTTGATTGGCAGCCGTATGATATGTCTCTTCCTGAAATTGAAAGTCTTGGTCCAAGATATTTAACAGGAAATTGTATGTCAGAATGTCCACTTATCAATATATGTATAGTGGAGTTTCACCATCCAAATAGAGTGTTGAGACAGTTTGGACGAAAACAAGATATTCCTCCTGAATTACACAATGCTCATGATGAACTTCATGGCATTAGTTTTCAAGGGAGAGATGGGTGTAACTGGACACAATTCCACCAGCGTTGGATCCAATATTGGGAAGCCCGGGTACCATTGGAAGATACAATTGTTGCAAACAATAATACAAACTTGAGCAGTGGATACGTGCAATGGTACCGTAAAATCACCCGACGTTTGATATCACCCTCTCATTATGAGACAAATACAGGCTACCAACCAGCAAACACAGCTGCGCGTGATTCTATGGTATGTGTAGATATATATATATATATATATATATATATATATATATATATATATATATATGTATTGTGTTCACATGTCACACCTACTAGTTGAAAAACTAAAATTGTCAACTAATTACTTAAAATCTCTCCAGGTTCACTTGATGCAGCGTCTATCTATTCATGTCGAACAAGCGAGTCTTCAAAATCCACAATCATTTGAAAATCTGTGCCGCACCAGTAGAGAGGTTGTATCACATATGAATAGCTTACTTATAACACCTCCATACCTTGGAGATCCACCAGTGACAAATGTTGGCCCTTCTACATCTAGAAGTCAGAGACGATGCAATCAGTTTGATGAATTTACCAATGAGACTTCTAATGTGCCTTCTACATCTAGAAGTCGGAGACGACACAATCAGATTGATGAATTTGCTACTGGAACTTCTAATGTGCCTTCTACATCTAGAAGTCAGAGACGACACAATCAAACTGATGATATTGGTACTTCGGCCTCTAGGGGTCAAAGAAGACGCGTTAGTGCATCACAAGAATTGCCGCAGACTGCCCCATATCAAACTGATTTACCTTCCCCGTTCACACAATATACCTACCCAGGTATGAATTTATAGGTTACACAATAAATATTTTCATATGAGTTTACTTGATTATATTTTATTATTCATGACAGATGTTCAAACAACATTTCAAAACACATCGTTTAATCAAGCCTCCTACATCCCGCAACCCGAACATACAAATATTGACATGCCATATGCAAACTCCCCCCAAGACATATCTTTTATTTCCATTTTGCAGTCAGATTATGAGCCCGCAGTGTATGCACAAAGAGGTTATGGCCAGTCTATGGTTGGGGCATCTAACTTTAACATGTCACATGTTCCTTATCCCAACTACGAAAATTCTTCCTTGAATGTGGCATCACTTGAGCCCGAAGAGATGGTCCAAAACGAGGATGAAAATCATGATATACGATGTCCTCCACGTCGGAGACGACCACCGAGATGTGGCACTGGGGGTCATAGATACATGTAATAACTACTTTTGTGGAAGTTGATTTGTATTTTTTTTATTTATGTATTAATTGTTTTAGACCAATTTGTGGAAGAATACATAATAATTTCATGCTAAATTAATGTTGGGGTCTTGATACAATCCAAATAAATAATTACAAACTGAATTTATAATAACACTGTTGATGACCTTTTCTAACTAAGAAGATTAGTGGCTGTTTTTCATCTAATGAAGATCACCAAACAAGAATCAAGATCATAGAATTTGGCTAAGTAAAGCTCAAAGAATAATTTTGCAAGAGTTTGGCTATTTTTTGAATTGTTCTCCCCTTTTTCATGTACAAGAAGGGAGTATTTATAGACATACAAAGTGGCCATGTGTCACCATCTTGATGGCTTAGCCATTGGATCTTTGCCAAGTGTTAGGACACTTGTACAACATCTACACTATTACTCATTGGATGGGTGCCAAGTGTTAGGACACTTGGACCATATCTAAGCTAGTGACTCTTGGAATTCCCCATGTTGTACTTGGTCTTTGGCACTTCTGAGATGCTCTCGATGGTGACCGGCTGCTCGCTTGTACGTCTTTGTTAGATGTCATGATCCTTTGCGTCCTTAGCTGTTCGCTCCTCGCTTGGGATTGTTTTACAATGTTGCTCGCTTTACTACGAACATGTTCGCCCAAATTGGCTTTGGCTTGAGCCGCTGGCACAGCTGTTCTTTGCAAGTCTGCTTGCCACATTAGTACTTTTCTACAGAGCTGTTCGCCCTACGAATCTGCTAGCTCCGCTACAAAGCTGTTCGCTTCCACGAAACTGCTAGCTCCTTTGATTTGTTATCCTGTTACTTAGTCTAATAATCTCCTTTTTATTAATTACTTAATTGTTCGCCACCCAACAATTGCCCCCTAGCTTGGTCTCATGTTGGGCATGGATTGATCAATTGGGACCAAGCTATAATTTCTTTGAAAATTGGGGCGAGCAAGAATGGAACGTGGATGTTTACATGGGCGAGCATCTGAGCAGTTGGGCGAACAGTCGAGCATGAGAGTTTATGTGCGCGACCAGTAGCGAACGCCTTTTCGTGTCGCGACGGTTGGATTCCCGAGACACGGAGTGCGAGGCGTCGCGTCAGTCATGCACGTCTCCCAATTTGCCCATAGGGGCCTATAATATTTTGCAAATATTGCATTTTCGCCCCAGTCTCACCCTTATAAATAGGCGTCAGTTTCTCCTTCATTCTTCTTTTCGAAGAATCACAATTCATCCGCCATTGATATGCATTTTGAAGCTTTGTCTTTCAATCTTTTGTGTTCGAATCTCCTTGTGTCTCTTAGATTCTTGTTCTCTGAAGGTAATTTGTCCCGTATCCTCTCTTTCTTCCTTCAATTTTCGTGAATTTTTTCTCTTTTCTGTATTTTCTTTAATCGTCACTGTTACTCCGGCCGTGAGCCGCCATTGCGCCGTCGTCTCGTATTAACGTTGCCGCTGTGATTTTGATTTCGGACCCATTGTACTTAAAATCTTTCTCAAACTGGTTAAATTCCCGCCTCGTTATTTCGAATGGAGTTTACCCCCTCAAATTCATCTCAATCCGGACCCGGGCGAAACCCGGAAAAGAGACCCGTAGATTTGGATTCTCCGCGCAGATCTGTTCGCCAAATATTGGCGAGAAACCCGCGTACGCTGTTGGTGGACGAAGACACGGACTCCGATGCGAATTCTGTTGTTCGCTCGATAGAGACGTGCGCTGTTGATCGCTCAGGCGAGCAAGAAAAGATGCAACCTCTCGCTCGTGAACCTGAAACTTCTTCCAATTTGGGGGAAGATTCCGCAGAAGTGGCCGCGGAGATAGATGATTCCGTTGGTCAAGAAGGCGACCAACGTGTTGGCGAGCATAAATGTCCCACTCTCACTTGGGAGTTTTTAAGGGAGATCAACTTCCCCATTGCTCAAACTACACCAGAATCCCGGATCCCCGAAGGAGTTGTTCGTGACACCGAGTGGGCGGACTACTCTGCTCGCTACTCGAAGACCTTTGCCCCCACATCGAGGGTAATCATGAAAGCTCAGGATGGAGATTATGCGGCGAGCAGAGTTGCCAGTGTTGTTGTTGAGGACGATTTGGCGAGCATCCGTGAAACATACAAGATCCCCTACGATATTTTCATGTATGTGCCGAAGAAAGGAGAGACTGCCGATCGCCCCCCTCCTGGCTGCACGGCGATCAACTTGGATGTGTTGAACACGGGTTTTCCGCTCCCCGTTCATCCGCTCATCGGCCGTTTCCTATCCGACATGAACCTGGCGATCACTCAAATTACTCCAAATGGTTGGAGTAGTCTTCTAGCCTTCATGACTCTCTTTGGTCTTGAAGGCTACAAAAATAAGATAACAACCGCGGAGATCCTTTACGCCTTGACCATTTCCGAGGATGGTGCTGGATGGTATTACGCCAAGGCGAAAACTGGATTGAAACTCGTTGAGGGAGTTCCCAATAAGATTAAGGGTTGGCATTGCCAATTCTTCTTCATTGGTGGAGATTGGCGAGCAACTGAGGGATTTGCTGGCGGGCAGGCGCGCATCATGTCGCCTGAAGGCTTTGGAAAAATCAAACGTAGGGCTAACTTTGTCTTGCTAGTTCATAAGTAGGACTAATTTTAATCCTTTTCGTTGTTTTGCAGGTCCGAGGAACTTGAAGTGGGGGCACCCCGACATCAGTGACGAGTTCCTCTTTACCTTAGCCATCATCTCTCTTCGCGACGTTGCTAGTCGCGACATACATCATCTCTCGAAGGCTCATTGTCGCAAACTTGCTGGCTTGATCACGAGTCCTCACCATCTTGAAGCCCAAGCCGCCGTCCCAGAAGGTAACTTTTTATTTTTGCTCGCCATTCATTTTTGCTCGTTCAAAATTCTTGCTCGCCTAACGTCTTTTTCTTGTTAGATCAACAAGTCACTGTTGCTATCCCGGCCGTGCCCGAATCGTATTATTTGCTCGCCGGGCGAGTTAAGCAAATGGCGGACGCTTCAAGGAGAAAGATGGATCCTCCCCTCGCTATCATGCGTCTCCGGGCCGGAGAGAACCCTTCTGGTCGCCCAGCCGCCGGAGCTGGTCGCCGCAAACCTGCGGCCAAATCCACTCCCTCTCCACGGGATGTGAGGAAGGAAAAGGAGAGGGAGCGAGAGAGAGAGAAAAAGAAAGTGCCGCGGGACGATGATGCTCGCGCCACACGCGGTGATGATCGCGCCTCCAAGCGATCAAAGACTATGGTGGAGGCGAGCAGTGCTGCTCCCCGGTCTCCAGCCTCTAAATCCACCTCTCTGGAAGTGGTGGATGAACGACAGGTGGTCGCCGGCCTGGTGGCGGCCAAGAAAGGGGACAATCCCAAAGATACCTCTTATCTAGGTTGGGACCCCGTCAAAATCAAAGAGTAAGTTCGTTGTCTTCGCCTTGTTTTTTGTTCGCCGTTTGGCGCAATGTTGCTTGACTACTGACTTCTGTTCTTTCTATTTCAGGTATAATCCAGCACTTTACCCTGGCCGCGGGAATACCCTTCACTATCTTTCAGTGGTGAAGAATGCACCTCCCTCATTCTCCGACATACCTGATGCCCCCGTTCGCCGAGCAGCCGAGATGGTTCCAAGGGCTTGGACAAAATCGGCGAACACCCTTGTCACTGGCCAATCTGCTAGTGATAATGTTCGTCTGATGGCCTACAATACTAGCCATCAATTGGTCCAGTCCCAAATGCTGCTCGACCAAGTCATGGAGCTCGAGCGAACGAACCGCGATTTGGGCCGTCGCGTGGAGAGGATGGACGAGGAAAGAGCCTCCGCCATCAAAGAATGTAAGGCCGAGCATGCTAAGATGCTGGCTTTGATGGAGAGGAAGATGGAGGCCTCGTTGACTGGCGAGAAGAACGCCTTGGAGAAGGCGGAGAAGATGCTGCTGGAGGTGAAGTCCTCAGACTTGAGAGCTGAGAGAGCTGAGAAGGAGCGAGCAGACTTATCTGCTCGTCTGATCGCTGCCGAGGAGCATGTCAAGAGGCTGGAGGAAGAGCGCCAGAATCTGATCGAATACGAAGTCCATGAGCAGGAAGTGATGGACAAGACCAATTTTGGGTACATTTGTGCCTTCGCAGAATGTTTACGGTCTGTCCACTTCGCTCACGATCATAACCAAGATATCCGTGATGCGGTGAAGGCGGACTTCATTGAATACGTGAAGAATTATCCTCCTCCTCCTGGCTCAACTTTGTTCGTCTCCGATTTGGCCGACCTTGGCTTTCCTTTGGAAGTCTTTGGCGAGGAGGTCGACATTGCTGCTCCTACATACGGCGGCCAACCTGACCCTGCTCCAGCGACGACCAACGCGGCAGCCGCTGATGAGGTTTTTGAAGGGTTGCCTTCGCTTCCCCTGACCCCCATAGACGGGGCTGGTACAAGTGCCCAGGGCGAGCAGCAGAGCGCGCCGGCGACCAGAATTGAAGATGCTCCTCCTCTTTCTTAAGACTAGTTTCTCTTTTTTTTCTTACAATAGGATGTATAACACTTCTGTATTTCTCAACCCTATTGTAACTTTTTTGATCTAATGATATGAACACTTTTGCTAATCTATAAATTTGTGCTTCTCTGTTTGTCTTACTTAATTTCTCGCCTCTTTGTTTGTCTTACTTAGTTGCTCGCCTATTGCTTTTTGCTTATGACATCTTCTTAGTGTTCCTTTTTCTTAAGGTAAACACTTAGTCAAATTTTCAGTTGGTCATCTGGTTCTTATAGAACTTGACCTTTAGTTGTTTGGGCCATTTTGGTCGCTTATGGACTTGGCCTTAGTTGTTTGGGCCATTTTGGTCACTTATGGACTTGGCCTTACTTTTGCTTTTAATAAGCTTTTCTGTTCGTCTTATAACAGACTCGTATTTTGCTAATTTTTTGGGCGAGCAACTAAGTAATTTGGACTCAAGGCTCAAAAACTGAAATTCAGCAAGACAAAAGATAAAAACAATTCTGCTCGCCTAGTAAGATAAATGCAAATCTGCTCGCTTATAAACTTGCGCAAAAATTTCAAAAATTTACAAAGGATCTATTTACAAACTTTCTAAGACTTACAGGACTTCATTGGTAGTACTTCTTGAGTAAAGTTGTATTCCAGGAGTATTGGGACGACTTGCCTTCCATGTCTTCAAGGTCGTATGTGCCATTGTGCCACTTATTCGTCACCTTGTATGGGCCCTCCCAAGTCGGGCCGAATACTCCTGGTGATATTAAAACTTTTCGAAGTACCAAATCCCCAATTTCGAATTCTCTTGCCTTTACTTGAGAATTGTAGTACTTTGCTGCTCTTCTTTTGTAGATTGCATTTTTCAATTCTGCTGTTATTCTTTTTTCTTCAAGCAAGTCCAACTCTGCTGCCATTGCAGAGTTGTTTGTTTCTTCGTCAAACGCAGCTGTTCGTTTTGTCGGGACTTTTAACTCAATCGGAATTACTGCTTCTGTCCCGAATGCCATTGTGAACGGTGTTTCGCCTGTACTTGTTCTGTGGGATACTCGGTATGCCCATAACACCTCTGGTAGCTCTTCTGACCATTTTCCTTGCTTGTCAACCAAACGAATCTTCAGTATATGCTTGATTATTTTATTCACTGCTTCCACTTGACCGTTTGATTGGGGGTGGTATGGTGTCGAGAAATGTTTCTTTATTCCCCATTTTTCGCAAAAATCTCTGATCTCTTTTCCCTCAAACTGCTTTCCGTTGTCCGTCACTATCGCCTGAGGGACCCCGAAACGACAAACAATGTTTTTCCAGACAAAGTTGATCATTTTCTCCTGTGTGATCCGCCCGAGTGCTTCTGCTTCCGCCCATTTCGTGTAGTAGTCAACAGCCACTACCGCGTATCGAACATTTCCTTGTCCTGGGGGAAAAGGCCCGATAAGGTCAATTCCCCATTTCGCGAACGGCCATGGACTATTGACTGAAATCAATTCATGTGGGGGTTTGTGAATGTTTGGGGCGAACAATTGACATCTATGACAGGTTCGGGCAATCTTGATTGCATCTTGGAGGAGAGTTGGCCAGTAATATCCTTGCCTTATTGTTTTATGTGCTAAAGCCCGTCCTCCGGCATGATTTCCGCATACACCTTCATGGATCTCTTTCAGTACTGCTTGTCCTTGCCCCCTAGCCAAACATTTCAGAAGTGGGAGCGAGATTCCTCTCTTGTATAACTGTCCGTCCATCATGGTGTATCTTGCCGCTCTTTTAACCAACTTGTTAGCTTCGAATGGGTTGTCCGGTTTTTTATCGTTTTGCAAATATTCAACGATCGGCATCCTCCAGTCGTCTTCTTCAAAATCTTCGTCGATCTGATAGATCTTGTAATCTTCGGTTGATGGTTTGGACATTCTTGTTAGCGTCACTTCCGACAATTCTGCTGGTCCGGTGCTGGTTGCTAGCCTGGCTAACGCATCTGCTTGAGCATTATTGTCTCTTGGTATTTGTTCAATGTATATTTGTTCGAACAAAGAGGCCAAGTGAGCAACAATCTTTTGATACAAAGCCATGTCTTCATCTCTTGCTTCATATTCTCCTCGGACCTGGTTGACGATCAATTGCGAATCTCCAAAGATTTGCAACCTTCGTACTCCAACTGCTAATGCTAAACGTAACCCAACAATTACAGCTTCGTATTCTGCTTCGTTGTTTGTCGCCATGAACTCGAATCGAACGGCTGAAGTAAAAACTTGCCTATCTGGGCTTATCAAGACTATACCTGCCCCCGATGCTGAATTAGTTGACGACCCGTCAACATACATGTGCCAGGGATGGCTATGTCCTCTCGTTGGATCTCGGGGGAAAGTCAGTTCGACTATAAAATCTGCTAAGGCTTGCCCCTTGATCGCTGTTCGAGGAGCATATGAAATCCCGAACTGACTGATTTCCAAGGACCACTTCAGGAGCCGACCAGCCGCATCGGGTCTGTGCAGTATTTGCTTGAGTGGGAACGTTGTCAACACTTCCACCTGGTGGTCGAAAAAATATGGACGAAGTTTTCTGATGCTCATCACCAGCGCATATGCTAGCTTTTCTGTTGGTGAATATCTGAGCTCTGCTTCGTGCAAGGCATGACCCACATAGTAAATGGGTAGGTGGAACTTTCCTTCCGCTCGAACGAGCACTGAGCTGATTGCCTCTTCTGAAGCTGCCAAGTACAAGTATAACTTCTCCCCTGGGATCGGTTTGGCAAGAATTTTTGTATCGCTGAGATACTCTTTCAATTGCTCGAACGCTCGCTGACAGGCGTCTGTCCATTGAAACTTTCCTTTCTTGATGGCCTCGAAAAATGGCCTGCACTTATCCCCCGATCTCGAGATGAACCTGTTCAAGGCTGCTAGACATCCAGTTAGTCGTTGGACTTCTTTTACCGATCTCGGTGGTTGCATTTCCATGATTGCTTTCACTTTCACTGGATTTGCTTCAATTCCTCGTTGACTAACCAGATGTCCCAAGAATTTCCCAGAATGAACTCCGAAACTGCTTTTCTTGGGATTTAACTTCATATTGTAGGTCCGAAGTATCTCGAGTGTTTGAACCAGGTGCTGTAAGTGATCTTCCTTTTTTGAGCTCTTGACAACAATGTCGTCCACATATACTTCCATCGTCTTCCCGATGTGATCATCAAACATCTTGTTAACCAGCCTCTGATATGTAGCTCCAGCGTTGATTAGTCCGAATGGCATTCTCTTCCAGCATAGCAAGTTTTTGTTGGTGTAGAACGCTGTGTGCTCTTGATCATCGGGATGCATCGCGATTTGGTGATATCCTGCGAATGCATCCATGAACGTTAGCAGCTCATGTCCGGCGGTGCTATCAACTAGCTGGTCAATGTGAGGCAATGGGAAGTTGTCTTTCGGGCAGGCGGCGTTAAGATCTGTGAAATCGATGCAGAGTCTCCATGCCCCGGTTGCTTTCCTGACCAATACTGGATTTGCCACCCATTGCGGGCATAAAGCTTGTTTGATTAAGTCGTTATCCAGCAACTTTTTGACTTCCACGTCAAGCGCCTCGTATTTGTCGGGTCCAAATTTTCTCCTTTTCTGATGGACTGGCCTCTTCCCCGGGTCGATGTTGAGTCTGTGACAGGCATGTTCGGGTCTGATGCCCACCATGTCTGCATGCGACCATGCGAACACATCGAGGTTTGCTTTAAGAAACTCAATCATGTTGGTCCTGTACGGCTCTGGTAGCTCGGACCCTATGAAGAGTTCTAAGCCCTCTTGGTTCGGGTCGACTTTTACAGTTTCCAACTCTTCGACCGGGGTAGCCCTTCGTTTTTGGCCTTTCCATCTGGGGTCAATAATGGGCCCTTCTATCTTTGGCTCATCTTCGATTTCCATCGGTTCTGCTCCCAGTCGTGGCTCGATGTCTTCTTCATCAACGTCCATTGGGCAAGCAGCCTCTCTCTCTTTTGTCTGGACAACCTGCTCGTCCTCGCGCTTCTGTTCGTCCTCGTCCATCTGTTCGCCAACGGGTTTCTGCTCGTCAATGCGCAGCTGTTCGTCTGCGCCCAGTTGCTCGTCGCTGCATGGCTGCTCGTCGCCTTGCTCGTCGCTGCGTGGCTGCTCGTCGCCTTCCATTATTTCAGTATCAACGGAAGTCATGGCCTCGCTATCATCTCCGTCCTTGTCTGAGCACCTGTCCGCCATGTTGACTTGATGATCCTGCAACTGTATTTGCAACAGACACGCACGAGCTTTCCTTTGGTCTCCTTTGACTGTACCTGCACCCTTCTTTGTTGGAAATTTTAGACAATAATAGTACGTTGAAACAGCTGCTTTGAATTCATGCAAGAAAGGACGGCCGAGGAACCCGTTATAAGTGGACTGTTGGTCTACAACCAAGAAGTCTACCATTCTATTCATTTTCCTCTCCGGGTCCTCGACTGATACAAGTTCTACTGCCAACGTAACTATTCCTAGTGGGGTGGTTACAGCATTTCCAAAACCAACAATCTTGTGATTACAATCTTTGATGTACTCAGCACAATCTCCTAGCTGGTCCACCGTGCTCTTGAATAGGATATTCGTGTAGGAACCAGTGTCGACAAGTAGACGATGCACCTTTGTCCCCATGATATTGGCGCAAATGACCAATGAGTCGTTGTGGGGAGTAAGTATCCCGTCTAAGTCTTTCTCTGAGAAAGTCAGGTCCCCTGTTCGTTTGGTTGATGGATTTACACCCACTTCCATTACCTGGTCCACTGCTCTCAGCTCTGCCTTCCTCTTTCTTTTCGACATAGGTGGCCTCCCATCAGAACAACCACCTACTGGCCCAGTGGGTTCCAGCATTAGGATTTCCGGGATATGCCTTGCTGGGGCTGCTGGGACCTTCCTTCCCCTCTTACCAACTTTGCTTGGTTGGTCATCACTGTCTCCGTCATCCGAACTGGATTGTACTGGCGCCCTCGGTCTTTTACCTGGTTCCCTCTTCACGAATTCGGACAGCTTCCCTTCCTCATAGAACCTCCACAACTGCTTCAATAGATCTCGGCACTCGCTCGTGAAGTGGCCGATGTTCTGATGATAAGCACAGTATTTGTTCGGGTTCAGCTTTCCTCTCTCTTGCCTTATCTTCCGCGGCTCTGACAACATTTCCCTGTCCTTAACGTTGTTGTACACAGCATCCACGGACATAGTAAGGACTTGACTCAACTTTTCTTTCAACTCAGCTCCATCATTGAATGACTTCATGTTCTTCGGAGCTTTGTAATCATTTCCTCCCGACCTCTTGCCAGACTTCTTCGGATCAACTTTGTCTCCCATCTCTCTGTGTAGGGCCTCCTGCATCGAAACATGAATTCCAGCTTTGTGTCTGAACTCCGTGTATGTTTTCGGGCAAGTCAGATGCATTTCTTTCCACAGATCAGTTCCTTTCTTTAAACCAGCCATCACTGCCACAATCTTCGTGTCTTCACTCACCATTTCGCCCTCCAGCAAGACTTTATCAAATCTTTCCAGAAATTGCTTGTCCGACTCCTCGTCTCCCTGCCTAATATCTGCCAGACGGTGTCTGTGGTTCAAGTAGGACCCGGCAGTTGAGAAGTGAGACAGAAACTCTTTGCTTAGTTGGGCAAAAGAGTTGATGGAGCCAGGAGCCAGTGCTGAAAACCATCTGTGCGGGCCATCTCCCAGGGTGAGTGGAAAATTTCGGCATTGTGTGGCGTCGGTTGCCCCCATTGAGATCATGAAATCTGAATATTTCGTTGCATGAATGCGGGGGTCCGACGTTCCCTCATACAAGTTGATGGCTGGAAACTGTATCTTCTTCTGGATCGGTGCACTGAGGATAGACGGAGATAATGGGGAAGATGGGAGAACGGTTGATCCGACACCTCTCTGAGACTCCAACTGTCTCTGCAATTCTTCGATTGCCTTTCTCATTTCCTGCAACTCATTTGGGGGAGTCCTCCCGTTGGAAGGCTGTTCATCGTGATTTGGTTCCGTGACCTCTTCACGATGCAGTCCCTTGCCAACGGGACGTTTCTCCTGAGTTGTCTTCCTAGCAGCGTTGCTAGCTCCATTTGGCCCTAGTCGGCCAAAAGCTGACCTCCGGATTCGGTCATGCACTGATGGGCGAGCAGGATGGTGTGATCGCTCCTCATGCCTCCGGGATGATTCCCTCCTATTTGCATTCCTTGTTCCTAATCTCTCCAATGCACTGGTTCGAGACGTACTCTTGCTTGATTCATCTGCTCGACTCGGTGATGATTCTCCTCTGCTTCCTAGACGTTCGCTCAGTGGAGCCTTTCCTTTATTTCTGCGAACTTCCTCGCTGTCGGCTTCGTCCCGACGTGCATCTTCTCTCATTTTACTCCTTTGTTCGCCAGTACGCTCCTGCTCGCCTGTTCGTCTGGTCGTCACAGGTGCTCTTGACGGTCCTGCTATATGTCGATTTTGCAAGGATTGAAGAACAGCAATGGTTTTTGCTAGCTCTTCGGGATTTTGAGCAAGAGCTTCAACTTCTGGTGGAATCGTGTCAATAGTGACTTGTATATTCCTCTGCGAAGTTGCTCTCACTGTCCGTGCATGTCCTTCGGTGGAAGAAACCCTAGTTCTTGGTCTACGACTTGGAGATATACTTGAATGTCGTTCTTCTTGCGATCTAACCATCTTGGCTATCGAAATGTGGGTAAATAAGCAAATGGATGAAGTAATCTTGTACTTACAGACACCTTTTCCAAGGATTACTAGCCTTGTGTATGATTGTAAAGGTTTGAAAACCCTAGTTCATGCACACATGCATTGAAATCCTTAAAGTGTTGTAAATCTTTGTCCTAAGACTATGCCCTTTTATTTTCCGGCAGCCTCACCCCGGATTCCGGCGAAATTATGCAGATTCTGGTGGTAGTCTTCAACCTTTCTTCGATTTTTTCTACAATCGAAGGTTCGAACCCTCCTTCTAGCGCCAATTGTTGATGACCTTTTCTAACTAAGAAGATTAGTGGCTGTTTTTCATCTAATGAAGATCACCAAACAAGAATCAAGATCATAGAATTTGGCTAAGTAAAGCTCAAAGAATAATTTTGCAAGAGTTTGGCTATTTTTTGAATTGTTCTCCCCTTTTTCATGTACAAGAAGGGAGTATTTATAGACATACAAAGTGGCCATGTGTCACCATCTTGATGGCTTAGCCATTGGATCTTTGCCAAGTGTTAGGACACTTGTACAACATCTACACTATTACTCATTGGATGGGTGCCAAGTGTTAGGACACTTGGACCATATCTAAGCTAGTGACTCTTGGAATTCCCCATGTTGTACTTGGTCTTTGGCACTTCTGAGATGCTCTCGATGGTGACCGGCTGCTCGCTTGTACGTCTTTGTTAGATGTCATGATCCTTTGCGTCCTTAGCTGTTCGCTCCTCGCTTGGGATTGTTTTACAATGTTGCTCGCTTTACTACGAACATGTTCGCCCAAATTGGCTTTGGCTTGAGCCGCTGGCACAGCTGTTCTTTGCAAGTCTGCTTGCCACATTAGTACTTTTCTACAGAGCTGTTCGCCCTACGAATCTGCTAGCTCCGCTACAAAGCTGTTCGCTTCCACGAAACTGCTAGCTCCTTTGATTTGTTATCCTGTTACTTAGTCTAATAATCTCCTTTTTATTAATTACTTAATTGTTCGCCACCCAACAAACACCATAAAATTAAGTCATATCAAGTGCACGTCTTCGACGCCAATCAGAGATTGTTGGTTGAAGGGTCGGAGTTTGAAACAAAATGTTAAGCATATCCCATAAAGGTTCATCAGAGAACTTATAAGAGTATGATTGTTCATCCACCTGTACCAAAATAATGAATGAATTTCTAAAAAATGTCAAAGTGTGAATTTAATAAGTAAAAGACAAGTTTAGAACATACATCCAACCAAAACTCCCATATCTCAGCTGATGCGGAAATAGTAGTGAAGTCTCTATCCCATTCACATTGCCCCTTAGTGTTGATCATCATTGACCAACAATCATGCCTTGATTTGAACGAAGCAATTCGTTCGGTCACTTGACTAGTGTTAAAATTCCGGTTTCGAAACTGTTGATTCAGTTTTGATGTAGCATTCATAATTGACTGACTATTGTCAATTCCACCAACTTTCCATCGGCCTACAGAATGCTCATAAACGAGATTGTTAGCAAGAGTAAAGTCGGCATCAGGAGTCCATAAATGGTTGTTTTCGAGTGTCTCGAATTGATTCTTCGCTTTCCATTTTTGTGTATTTGCCATTACAAAGAAGACTGTAACAATGTAATATTAATTAGAGAATGACATATGCATATTCTTTAAAGGATTTACAAACAAATAAAAGATTAAGAAAATTATAAACATTTCACACGATGCACTTTAAATTCTAACAAAGTCAAAGAAAATATAATAAATAAACACACGACATTAATAAATAAACACACGACATACATGATCCTAAAAAGCAACACATAAATATTTGAACTAAAATAGATTAATTCATCTACGACGCGATGAAGACCCTTGATTAGAACTCCCGGCTATATCATGTGCTTGATATTGTTGCCTCAAGCGAGTTTGCGCCCAATCCATCTCGTTCGGAATTCTAGAGATAACATCTCGGCCACGACGTCTGATCCTACGTTCAGGATTGTGTTGCAACATGAACAACGGTTCATCCCATTCCTCTTCATCAGCCAATGGCTCAAATATACCTGAGGTGTATGTCAAAACATATGCATGCGTACTATAACATTGATGCACGAAGCCTGTGGGATCCATTCCAAAGTGCCTGCAGACGGCCATTGCATGTGAGCATGGAATGCCAGTGTTGCTCCATTGACCGCACGAACATTCTTGTGACGATAATTTTACTGTATATGTACGCGAGCGTCTAGATCCATCATGAAATGTTGTTACACTAGCAGTTTGAAGAGAAAAATTATACCTATCCACATTGTGTCTCATATTCAGTCCTAAGCGTTGCTCTTTGTCAAATCTTCTCAAAATGTCATCAGACCAACTCTGATTAGCTTGTTGTAGCTTTAATGCAGCCTCTTCCCTTTCTAGAAAAGCATTTTTCGATCGAGTGAATGTTATTCGCACGATTGCTGTGATTGGAAGACGTCGTGCACCAACCAAAACGCCATTGAAGCATTCTGACATGTTGGTGGTCATAACACCGTATCGACGACCTTGGTCGTAACAAAGTGTCCACTTACACTTTTCGATTGCGGACAAATATTCAAAAGCCTCAGGATTCAACTCTTTGATTTGCTCCATATTTCGTTCAAATTGTATCAATGTCAATGATTTGCCCGCATTGTAGCACAAATCCTTCAACTGGACGTTCTTGAAACGATTATTGAAATTTGAAGCAATATGTCTTAAGCAGAAACGATGTACACCATTTGGTTCATGAAAATCTGGGATCTCCTCAACTGCTTTCACCAAACCTTTATGGCGGTCTGAAATGAGACAAACACCATCAATGCCCCGAACTACGTGTGTCGCCAACATGCGTAGAAACCAGCGCCAGGAGTTGAAACTCTCTTCATCGACAATGGCATAAGCTAAAGGAAGGACATTCTGATTGGCATCAACAGTGACTGCAATCAACAACTTGTGCTTATATTTGGTGTAGAGGTGTGTGCCGTCCACAGAAATAATTTTACGGCAATGCTGAAATGCGTCGATGCATGGTTTAAATGCCCAGAACACATAGTTCAATGTATAGACACCTCTGGTTGGTTCACGTTCCATATGAAGCCACTCCACAACTGTTCCAGAATTGTATTTCTGCAATGCTCTCATGAACTTGGGCAAATACTGACATGAGCTCTCCCAGGTCCCATACACATTCTCCACTGCACGTTTAATTGCATCCCATGCCAAATGGTACGAAATATCATAATTATATCGATCCTTCACCATTACTTTTGCACATTCAGCTTTATATGCAGGATTTACCTTCACCATACTCTCTAACATACCCGCAATCAAATTCTTACCCAAATTATTGTGACGCAAGTTAGAGCCCCTGATAAGACAAGTGTGATGCGGTCCCAACCGAGTAATTTTCCAAGTTGTAGTCTTCTTCGAACAATTCGCCCGCAAGTACCAATTACATTGTTGAAAGGAAGAGTTGCCTTCAGCCCCCCTTGCATTTTGTTTGCATACAACCTTCCAAATGGTTGGGGTACTCTCCTTGACTGCAAACTCACGCATGGAATGTCGAATTGAATAATTCTTAACAGCAGTCTGCAATTGGTTTTTATTTGTGAAGATCATTCCCACCTTCAAAATTCCCACATCATCATCATATGTGAATTCACCATCTGGGATGCCTATTGAATCAATATGCACATCCTCATATGATGAGTCGAAAAAAGAAGCTCTCGATAAACTAGGATGTGGTACAAATTGTTGTGGCATATGTACAGTTGAATGAACTGCATCATCCATAACACATTCATCGTCATTTTCTTGTGCTTCTGGCTCAGAATCACACGGAACAGTATGGCCCAAACTATCAGAGGGTACCTGTCTTGTTTGTCCACCATGATCATTCACATTACGAGTTGGAACGTAATTGGTGAAATGAGGCATTTCAGATTCACCGGCAATGTAAGATGCGTACTGATTGTACGTATCTTCCATTGGATCATGAGATGATTGTGAAGGAAATATCATTTCCGCGTCAACAAATAACTCAACTGATCCGAAACCAGCATTCGGATCAAAAAAAAAATTGAGGTCGCGGTTACACGTAATCGGAAAAATTTGTGACATGTTATTAATGTCATATTTTGCAGATACCTTCAACGAATATTGGTTCAAGTCAAAACCAGTCATCTCAGATAATAAAGGTAGTAGATCATTATAACCAATCTGACGATCAACTCGTTGTAATCCAACAACTACTTCATCACATCGTACAATTATTCCAATACCATTTGAATTTGCCATACCTACAAGCTCCGTTCAAAATCCCAAAATTTAAATTTAGTTTATACGAATTGAATTTTTCTTTAATAAATGGAATCAATCATTTATGATAAACATTTAAAAAAAAATACCAGTATACATATAAGGTTTATAAATATTAAAGTATAGCATTTCATTCCTAAGGCATATTCAATTTTCATGGAAAAAAATGTAGCCTTTCATTCCTAGGATTAAATCTTAATTTAAATAAAATAACAATGCCTAAATTAATTTTTTTTAAATCTAAAATAATAAATGTTTCTTTAATTTTTTTTATTTAACTAAAAAACAACATTGTGTTATTAAAGTTTTTGATACAGTACCCACATTTAATTTGTGAAAAAAAAAATATTACTACTTAAAGTTCAAAGAATCTTTCACATCATTTATTAATAATTTAAAAAATATCTTTCAAATATATTTATATGGATTCTGATTTCCAATCCATTATAGTTTTTTGTAAACTGTAGTATAATCTCTAACCCATGCAATACATTTATTTAATACTCCTCAATTCTCAGTAATTAAAAGGTCCCCACTTATTTAATTAAACCTAGAGTATGTCTTCAGACAATAAAAATGGAAAACTTAAACATGAATTGGAAAATTTCATGCAATATTATAAACACATCATAAAACAATTTTCATCATCTACCCTAAACACATCATAAAAAATACAATATCCTTGCAGTTCAAAATAATTTCAGTGAATGTAAATAAAAATACCTCAAGATGTGTAATCCTTCCAAATATACTCCTCTTTATAATCTTGTGATTATTGCAAACATCAACTCAAGAGCATAATAACCTAAAAACAATAATATAACAAACTTAATGAGAAAATATTATACATAAAATTCAAACGTGTTATTAAAATTAATCATTCACTCTTACCCCATATTTTGAAAGGTATTACTATATTTTTTAAATTAATAAAATTAATCATTCACTCTTACCCCATATTAAAATTCAAACGTGTTATTAAAATTAATCATTCACTCTTACCCTATATTTTGAAAGATATTTACTATATTTTTTAAATTAATAAAATTAATCATTCACTCTTACCCCATATTAAAATTCAAACGTGTTATTAAAATTAATCATTCACTCTTACCCCATATTTTGAAAGGTATTACTATTTTTTTTTACATCATACCCTAAAAAATTAATAAAACATGCAAAGCTCCTATCAAATATGCAAGCAAAACTGCTTTCAATCATGCATAATTCAAATGTGCAAAAATATTAATTTCGATCAAAAAATTCAAACGTGCAAGCAAAACCGTTTTCTAACATTTATTCCTCAAATTTAGTTAGAATTATTTTAAGAATTTATACAAAATAATTAACTAGGAGCCAAAAAAATTATAAATCACTAAACCATGCATGGTAATCACTAAACATCTTAAATCTATTCAAATAAAACTTAATAAGAACCATAAATTTACAAGTTGGAACTAGGAAAAAAAAAAAACATTCTTACTTTGATACATCAAGAGTTGAGACTGCGATTGTTGAACATTAGCACCAAGAGCAACCACTTTGTGTTGAGGTGAGTGAAGCCATGGGGTTAATTATTCTTGTTGGAGGGGAGGAAATTGAAAGTTGCAGAAGTGTGTTTGGAGTGAGGTAGAAGAAGAAGAAGCGTGTATTTTTTTTGGAATGAAATAGAGGGGGTGGGAGGCTGCATAAATTCAACTACTCTCGTTAATTTTCATAAATGCATGGAGTAATTAGTCTGCATGGAGTCAAAATTAGAATCTGCAGCATGGAGTCAAAAGCTGCTGCTGTTGCATGGCGTGGAGAAATGGTGAACCAGGGGAGAAGAAAAAGGCTGACACTTGGGCGCCACTTGCAACGGCGGTATACTCCTTGGGCGCCATTAGTAATGGCGCTCTACACAAAACCCGGATGCTTCCTTGGGCGCCATTGCCAATGGCGCTCAACAAGGAAAGTGAGTTTCAGAAAATGTCGATGGGCGCCGTTGTGAACGGCGCCCCTTCTTTTTATTCACCGGCGCCGGAATGATGATCGGAAACTCGTTGAGCGCCATTCGGGGTGGCGCTCTTTCTTTTTGTACAGTATGGGCGCCGTTGCGGACGGCGCTCATGCTTATTTTGACAAGAGTTTCAAAAATTACCATATTTTGATAAGTTGATTTGAAATATACAATATATGAATAAAAAAGCCGAAAAGTAAACTAGCTTACTTCCAACGGTCGATCACCAAGTATAACCTCGGCCCCGTATGTCTTTGCTTCCTCAGATGCCACCCTAAATTCTGAGTCTCCTTTATTATGTTCTCTAAAATCCTAATAAGAAACATATTAACAAGATAATCAAATCAATTGCTTCATTTTGAGAAATAATCATGCCTTATCATAATAAAAGTTTTACAAAGTTTAGCATGTAAATTCAATTTGGACTTCACTCTTGATTTCTTCAAAATACACAATTACACACCGAGAGTAATACTGATTACTTCTTTAAGTATTACTGACTTCTTCGTGGGGTATTTTTGAACCAAGACACATACCTCAGCTGGAAGATCAACAATAAAATCTCGGCTAGAGCACAACTCCAGGAAAACAGCCTGAAACGTATGATGATACAAATAGGCTGAATAACACCAAAAAATAAAAAAAATAAAGGATTAAGTGCAGGATAATACAATCCTGAACCATTTTTTACAAATTGGTACAAAATAATTGAACAGATGTACAAAAATAAGTATATATTTTTTTAACACTGTACTATATTGTAAATAGTGGTTTGGGATTGTACCATTTTGTGAACGCCCCAAAAATAAAAATAAAAAAATAAAAAATAAAAACACTCTAAAATACGAAATTACCTGCGGTTTAAGGAATTTCACCAAAGCTCGCACATCTTGGATAGATTTCTACCATTGAAACAACAAAATAAGCTTTTCCAGCATTTGCAATTATACATAAAAATGAAATAACTTATAATTTTGCAAATTAAATCTCTCGAAAAAAAAAAAGGAAAAGGAGAGAGTAAATACAATGGTACTATTTTACCGGATAATCGTGAACAACTCCGATCAAATAAACATCACAAATTCCCCCTTTGGCAGATGATTTGCACGTGAGCTTCGCCACATTCTTTGAGAGCTCCGGCGGCAGAATTTTCCGATCGACGATTCTGCGGCTGCTCCGGTTGCGAAATGCAGTGGAGGCGACGGAGAAGAGGCGGTTGAATCGGTACATTATCGGAACAATTTCCTCGGCTGGATTTAGAAAAAACTGATCTAAATTGGAAAAAAACTGGAAAAAGATTGAGCTATTTCTAGATCTACCAAAAGAATTGAACCTACCACATAAATTCCCGTTCGATTTACGGAATTCAAACAACCTTATCGACCCGACCCGACCCGCAATTATGGGTCTCCATGGGAAAAGTATGTTTTTGATAGTGGTGTGATGGACGGTGAATCAAATCAAACGGCCGAAATGGAAAAACAAAATATAATCTGAGCCCTACACGTGTCCAAGACACTTAAAAATCTTTCCTTTCTAGGTGTACTACCTGGTCAATGTTGTAAAGTAGTTTGTATTTAAAACATTTATAAATATTTATTTATTACTCCCTCCGTTCCTTTTTAATTGTCCAATTTTATTCAAACTGGTGTCACTTTTTAATTGTCACTCCACATATATCAATGCAATTTTTATCTACTTTTTTCAACAATACCTTTAATTAAATATAAAGTTATTCATCATTTTGTAATAAATATGAATAATAAATAAGGGTATAAGTGTCTTTTAATACCCTAATAAATAAGAAAATTGGTTTGTGTGAATGGATAAAATGGGACAGATAATAAGGGACGGAGGGAGTAGTTTTCTTTTAAATGTTTTTGACTTGGACTAACACAAATTTTAGCATTTGCTCAAATTTTGATTTTAATTATTAAAAAATACATATTTTTTAAAATATGTGCAAACCTGCAAATTGATATTGGACGACCAACTACTAAAAATATCAGTGAATTACACTAAAGATATTAGCTCTCGAAGGGTATTAATTGAAATGATATTAGTTATTATCAGTAAAAGTATTAAATTGTTGTTCACAATAATAGATATCGTGAATATTATTCACATTTTTTTTTTTCACAAAATTTAAACTTATAGAAATATTGTCAAATGTAGAATATGAAATTTACAATTGTACAAATCATCAAATTAGATTAAGGCAAAAACTTATATGAGACTGTCTCATTGCATGAGACCACACAAATAGACACCTACCCCTACCAAAGTGTTAATGAGTCAATGCCCTAATTACACTCATTCACATTATCTCATGGCATGAGACGGTCTCATACAAGACCTACTCTTAAATTAACATAAAGTTTATATAGGAATGGAGAGTGCATTAGACTAGTATTGTAACATTGGGATTTAAAATATGGACCATGTCTCATGTCAATAAATTTCACCATAGAACTTATTAGGTATATATTTTAATATTTGCTATTTTTTTAAAAAAAAAAGAATTATATTGTTATATAGAAACAACTAATACTATCAAACAATATTGTTAAGGGAATCAATTAAATGGATTAATTCTAAACCTCTCTATAAGTTCAGACTTTTAGATGAGGCGGAATTCTTTCATGGTATCAGAGCCACAAGGCTCACGCCCGGACGAAAATCCGGGGTTTGATTCCCGTTGAAAGCACCTCCACCCATATTAAATTGTCCACTCATTGGGCCTCCCCAAAAAGAGGGAAAATTAAGTCCGGCCAATGAGTGGGGGGGAGTGTTAAGGGAATCAATTAAATGGATTAATTCTAAACCTCTCTACAAGTTCGGACTTTTAGATGAGGCGGAATTCTTTCATTGTTAAGGGAATCAATTAAATGGATTAATTCTAAACCTCTCTACAAGTTCAGACTTTTAGATGAGGCGGAATTCTTTCATGGTATCAGAGCCACAAGGCTCACGCCCGGACGAAAATCCTGGGTTCGATTCCCGTTGAAAGCACCTCCACCCATATTAAATTGTCCACTCATTGGGCCTCCCAAAAAAGAGGGAAAATTAAGTCCGGCCCATGAGTGAGGGGGAGTGTTAAGGGAATCAATTAAATGGATTAATTCTAAACCTCTCTACAAGTTCGGACTTTTAGATGAGGCGGAATTCTTTCATTGTTAAGGGAATCAATTAAATGGATTAATTCTAAACCTCTCTACAAGTTCAGACTTTTAGATGAGGCGGAATTCTTTCATGGTATCAGAGCCACAAGGCTCACGCCCGGACGAAAATCCTGGGTTCGATTCCCGTTGAAAGCACCTCCACCCATATTAAATTGTCCACTCATTGGGCCTCCCCAAAAAGAGGGAAAATTAAGTCCGGCCCATGAGTGAGGGGGAGTGTTAAGGGAATCAATTAAATGGATTAATTCTAAACCTCTCTACAAGTTCGGACTTTTAGATGAGGCGGAATTCTTTCATTGTTAAGGGAATCAATTAAATGGATTAATTCTAAACCTCTCTACAAGTTCAGACTTTTAGATGGGGCGGAATTCTTTCATGGTATCAGAGCCACAAGGCTCACGCCGAGACGAAAATCCTGGGTTCGATTCCCGTTGAAAGCACCTCCACCCATATTAAATTGTCCACTCATTGGGCCTCCCCAAAAAGAGGGAAAATTAAGTCCGGCCCATGAGTGAGGGGGAGTGTTAAGGGAATCAATTAAATGGATTAATTCTAAACCTCTCTACAAGTTCGGACTTTTAGATGAGGCGGAATTCTTTCATTGTTAAGGGAATCAATTAAATGGATTAATTCTAAACCTCTCTACAAGTTCAGACTTTTAGATGAGGCGGAATTCTTTCATGGTATCAGAGCCACAAGGCTCACGCCCGGACGAAAATCCTGGGTTCGATTCCCGTTGAAAGCACCTCCACCCATATTAAATTGTCCACTCATTGGGCCTCCCCAAAAAGAGGGAAAATTAAGTCCGGCCCATGAGTGAGGGGGAGTGTTAAGGGAATCAATTAAATGGATTAATTCTAAACCTCTCTACAAGTTCAGACTTTTAGATGAGGCGGAATTCTTTCAAATATATACAAAATACAAGAAAAAAACGATAAAATTAATTCAAAATATACTTTATCTTGAATTGGATTAAAGTAAACTTCATTAGATTATATTCTTACAAAAAGAAACTGTAATTCAACGATCATGCATCATGCAAGAAAAGTTTGATATATATCACATAAAAACACCCAAAAGTCAGATTATATAGCCATGAACACAAACTTGAAAAAAAAAAACATTTATCAGGTTTACAAAAATTTCTTGTCATGGGGTTAAGGACGTGATAAATTTCTTGAAACTCCAAGTAATACAAAAATTCTCATTTGAACAAATTTTCATAGTAATAAGAAGATGAGATGTGCTCTAATAAAAGCCACTCCAGCACTAATATAATAGACAACCAATCTCAAACGATGACTAAACTTTCTCGGCTCCGGTGGTATGCTTAGAAGTTGCTTCACCTGAAAATACAAGAGCACTCTCCTTAATCTTAAAACTTTTGAAACCAATCCAATTTTATGATCCAAAGGATTCGCAATCATTTTGAAAGACCAAGGATGAAAATATCCGAAAATTTCCACGATATATCCCCGGATATATCCATTTTTCGTGGTCACCGATATCGATATTGGGGGTAACGATATTTCCATAGTATCCATTAAAAAATCGATAAATATCATTATATAAAATCAATGTAGACTAATTTGTGCAAATTGAGCATAAAATCGATCAAATATCGGTAAATATAAAAAATGTATCGAGAAATATCGGAAAATATCGAGAAAATATACATAATTTTGTTAAATATCACAAATGTAAAATATGGTCAAATTTTATTGTAAATTTTATGTATTAAAAGTTTGTTATTAAATTTTTTTAATTTTTTAAATTTACCGATATCGATATATCCATCAGTATTTCCATAAATTTAAGGTCTCGATATGTTCATCGATACCAATATTTTCAACATTGGGCTCAACTGGGTAAGACAAATTAAAGCATTGGATAAGATTACGAGTACTATATGCAAACGTGAAAACAAAGCACATAATTAAGAATTTACCTCGACAGGTTGTTGCCAATACTTCTGAATTCCCAAAAGATGACCCTTACCCACGACAGCCACCACTGTACTATGCTTGCGTGCAACTGATAGTAGCCCGGCCGACATATATCTAAATGAAGGATATAGAGAATAAAATCATTCAATACCCTAAGGGGCCGTTTGGGATATAATTGGATTAGTTAGGATTGGATTAGTTAGACTATCGGAAAACAGATAGACTAGAACCAGAAAATTTGGTTCCAAATTTTCTGGATCGAATTGTACACGAGATAGTCGTTCTAGTCTATACAGGGTCATGGCCCTGTGCAATCCCTCAAACCAAACACGAGATTATTTGGGATTATAAAGACAATCTCATGCAATCCCTCAAACCAAACGGCCCCTAAGGATAGCAGGTCTAAAAATAGCATATATAACAATACTTTATGAAAATAAAGCTAAAATGCAAGAACACTTACTTATCACGCTCGTCCACCCATATTTCCTTGTAAATTGATTCTTTGTACTTCCATTCTAACTCCTCAACAGCAGTATATGAAATCTCATATGCATCATCATCAGTATATAATAATCTACATAAAAAACTAATATTAGCTCTCGAGAATCCTTCTTCAATTATCTGCCAAAAAGGCGCCCTTGCAAACTTGTCTTCATATCTCTTCATTCCAATCTGCCAAAGAAAGCCTCAATAAATCGGTGCATAATTTATTTTCTAGACATAAAACACCAAAAAGAATTGGTTTAAAAATAAATATCCTTACTAAAGGACTTTCTAACCAGGGGCAATGAGAAGAGGTTATGAAATTTACAATGCTTGATTAAATTAAATTTCCTCCGTCCTCTAATAAATTTTATAGAAGAGTGCACACTCTTTGAGAAAAGTTGTTTTATTGATATTGTTAACCAAAATGTTTTATCTCCAACTTTTTTTTTGTGTGCGTTAAACGTTTCAGAGAAAAAAGTGTGAAATTTATTAGGGAACGGAGGGAATATATTAGAATGCACATATCAGAGAAAGAATGGGTTTCTTTGATGTGATAGTAGTACGGATATCAAGACCATGTTCTTTTTGGGCGGATTTGATATAATGCCCACCGCGAATGTGATAATGACACGTAAGCAAATTTAAATAGGGGTCCCACTATTATTTTAATTGATTACTTAAAATAATGCTTACGTGTCATTATCACATTTGCGGTGCTTACATGTCATTATCACATTCGCGGTGGGCATTTTAATTTATGCCCACCGGTGGGCATTATATCAAATCCGTCTTTTTGGGTTAAAAACTTGGATTTGGATTTTGAAATCTAAAACCCATTTTAGTTTGAATTTTAAAAATAGGTTTTTGAAATCCTACGCCTACGACCCTATAAATAACCTATACAATACTTTTTTACTTTTACATAATAAAGTTAAAACTTACCCTACTCAAAACCCAAAAAGAACACAGATTTTAAAAACTTCATGAATTACAATTCAAAAACTAATTTTTAAAAACCACTTAAAACCCAAAAAAAAACATAGCCCAAGTGAAGAGTGAACTAGCTTACTTCATCTAGTCGATCACCAAGTATAACCTTTGCCCTGTATGACTTTGCTTCCTCAGATGCCTCTCTAAATTCTGAGTCCCCCTAATTATGTTTTCTAACAATCTAATAAGAAACATATTAACAACACCATAATCAAATCAATTGCTTCATTTCAAACAATATACTAATCAATTGCTTTATTTCAAACAATATATGTAGTTGTAAGAAATAACCATGCCTTATCATAATAAAAGTTTCACAAATTTTAGCGTGCAATTAAATATTAAATTCAATTTGGACTTCAGAATTATTTTTTCAAAACACACCGAACTCTGTATTTTTTTTTCTTTTGCAATTAAGGTATTAATGAATTACTACTTCTGAGTACTTCCTCCGTCCCTTAATAATTGTCTCATTTTATCCAAAATTGTGTCTTTTTTTTAATTGTCACTTTAGCAATACCAATGCATATTTTAGCTAATTTTTCCAACAATGCCCCTAATAAATAGTAGAAATAATCAACATCTTGTAATAAATAGAAGCAATAAATAAGGGTGTAAGCGTCTTTTGATACCCTAATAAATGAAAAAATTGATTTGTGTGAATGGATGAAATGGAACAGATAATAAGAGAGGGGGGAGTCTTACTTAATCAATAAGAAACATATTAACTACAAGATAATCAAATCAATTGCTTCATTTCAAACAATATACATGCCTTATTGTAATAAAGTTTCACAAATTCTTGCATGCAATTGAATTTTAAACTCAATTTGATCTTTGGTCTTATTTTTTCAAAACACACCTTCACACACCGAACTCTGTAATTTTTTTGCAACTAAAGTATTAATGATTACTACTTCTGAGTATTACTGACATCTTTTTCGGGTATTCTTTTAACCTTAATTTCATACACAAACCTCAGCTGGAAGACGAACATGAAAATCTCGGCTAGAGCACAACTCCAAGAAAACAGCCTGAAAAGTATGATGATACAAATAGGCTGAATAATATACCAAATTAAAAAAAAAAAAAAAAAACACTCTAAAATACGAAATTACCTGCGGTTTCAGGAATTTCACCACAGCTCTCACATCTTGGATAGATTTCTACCATTGAAACAACAAAATAAGCTTTTCCAGCCTTTGTAATTATAGATAATAAATAATATAACCAACTGCTTATAATTGTGCAAAGTAAAAAAAAAAAAATACTCCCTCCGATTCATTTTTATTATTCGTATTACCATAAAAGGGTTTTTTTTTTTTGTTTACCCAAAATAACATAAAGCAAACACTACCCCTTTTAACTTACCCCTTAAAAACATCATTTATTTACACTTATGTCACTCTTATTCCTTTTAAAAAGCTATTTTATACCCACAAATGTTAATAAACAACTTCTTTATTAAAATCATCAAAATCGAATCGGGGGAGTAATAAAAAAAAGGGAAAATGGTTTTTTTCGTCCTTTATCTTAGACCTATTATGCTTTTGGTCCTCTTGACTATTGCTTTTTGAAAAGGGTCCCTTAACTTACAAAAAAATTAGTTTTTCGTCCTCCAACCTGCTACAGCAGGTCACTTTTCCGGTTTTTAATGACATGGCACTCATTTTTCATTTTTTTTATTTTTATTGTGATGAAGTATCCCATTTGGAATAATCTGATTGGTTGGTGCTTAAATATCACAATTTATGTGGAAAAACACAAATTATAGTAGGAAAAAAAATATTTTTTCATCTCCTTTTTCTATTTACTTTTAATTTACACAAGAATATTATTAAATTCATAAAATCCCTATCAAATTATCAATATCTGGTGAATAAGAATTTGAAGGAAGTCCCAAATCTCCTAACCTGGAATTTAATAATTAACAACAATTAATTGATATTTTCTATAGTTAAAAACCCATTATAAACAAGTTTTTAACTTATTTCGAAATCAAATATGAAACTAATCAATTGCAGGCAAAAACATGATATGAGACCACACAAATTAACACCTATCCCTACCAAAGTGTTAATGAGTCCATGCCCTAATTACACTCATTTACATGAGACGGTCTCATACAAGACCAACTCTCAATTGTATAATCCAAAAACAAGCCGTACAAGATCCAAACAAGAATCAAAGCAACCAATTCTGATATAAGCTGTTCATCTCTCTTTTTTTTTTACCCTGTACACCTTAAATAAGAAATGCAGCATAACAATTTAATATAATCAAATCCCTATTAAATCTTCAATCTCTGGAGAAAAAGATTTTGAAGGTGTTCCCAAATCCCCATTATCATCAAACCTCAGATCAATAAAAAATTGGAAATCAACTCAAAATTTTGAAGGAGTGCTAAATCCCGTAATATAAACAAAAAACCAGACCATTTCAAAGAAAAAAAACAGAGGACAAAATCTTCCTAAATACTCTCCCAGATTCAAACATTGTGACAAATTCGATGTTAATCGAAGAAACCCACTCTCAATTGGTTAAGGATTCAGAGCTCCCTCCACAGTCAGAGACCTTTACAGCGACGCCGACGAAGCGCTGCTCTGTTTCACCGATGCACCAGCCTTCTCTGTTTCCTCAAAGAAACAACCCCAATCTGATTTGTTGAAGATTTAACCACTCTAGGTCTGAGCGACTTCTTTCAAGAACCGCCGCCCTCGCCGGTTCTCGCTCATAGCACAACACCGTCCGAGCACTACGATAATCTCTAGTGATTCGGGAGTTTTGCTCCAATTCCCGCTCCTTTCTTTGCCTGTGCTTTGTGAAGGCGGGGGCATGGGCACAAGTGAAGGCGGCGGAGGAGTAGGCACAGGCGGTGGCGGCGTGTATGGAAGTGTGAATAGATAGGGTTTTTTTGTGTGCGTCGAATTGAATTCCTAAATTGGGATAATAAAAAATTAATTATGAAAGTGGGTTTTTTAATTTTTAATTCTCTTTAATCAAAATTCCACATAAATGGTGATATATAGCACCAACCAATCATATTATTCCAAATGGATATTTCATCAAAAAAAAAATAAAAAATGAGTACCATGTCATTAAAAACCGGAAAGGTGACCTGCTTTAGCAGGTTGGAGGACGAAAAACAAAATCTTTTGTAAGTTAAGGGACCCTTTTCAAAAAGTAATAGTCAAGAGGACCAAAAGCATAATAGGTCTAAGATAAAGGACCAAAAAAACAATTTTCCCTAAAAAAAAAATAGCACAATTTTACCGGATAACGATGAACGGTTCCGATCAAATAAACATCACAAATACCCCCTTTGGCAGATGAATTGCACGTGAGCTTCACCACATTCTTTGAGAGCTCCGGCGGCAGAACTTTCCGATCGACGATTCTGCGGCTGCTGCGGATGCGAAACGCAGTGGAGGCGGCGGAGAAGAGGCGGTTAAATCGGAACATTATCGGACCCGACCCGTAATTATGGGTCACCACCATGGGATGTTAGTTTCAACCGAAGCAGGCATGAAAAAAGTATGCTCTTGATAGTGTGGTTTGTTGGAGGGTGAATCAAATCAAACGGCCGAAATGGAAAAACAAGTGTAATCTGAGCCCTACACGTGTCCAAAACGTTCAAAATATCTAGTCCTTCTCCTAGGTGTACCGTGTACTACCTGGTGAATGTTGTAAAGTATTTTGTATTTCAAATTATTTTAAAATCTTTATTTATAACTTTTGTTTTTAAATGTTTTTTACTTGGTAGCATTCGCTCAAATTTTGATTTCAATTATTAAAAAAACACATCTTTCTTAAAAATTGTACAACCCCTTATGTTGCAAATTAATATGGGACAAAAGAACTACTAGAGACATCAGTGAATTGCATTAAAGGGGTATTAATTATTTTCACTAACGTTATTAATTATTATCAATAAAAATATTAGTTGTTTCAGCATAAAGTATAAGTAAAGACAAATTCATATACATCAAGTGAACGGTGCACTCACTCAAAAGTTGTTCATGTTTATATTAAAAAGTTTGTTTCCATTACATTGAAAAGTGTAGTTTGATTACACTAAAAACTGATTTTCTGTGTAAATTTTTCAGTGTTATCCAACCGCACTTTTCAATGTAGTTGTAACAAACTTTTTTGTGTAAACATAATCAACTGTTGAGTGAAAGCACCATACACCAAGTTCAGAAGAGAATTATTCATAAGTAAATTGTTGTTCACAATAATAGATATTGTGACTATGATTCACATAATTACTTTGCTCTTCTTTTGACATAAAATTTGAACTCACAAACTTTTTGCCAATTGTAGAATATGAAATTTACAATAATACAAATCATCAAATTAGAACTAGTAAACTAGTATTGTTACACTAGGATTCAAAATATGGACCATGTCTTACGTCAATAAATTTCACCATAGAACTTATTGTCTATATAAATTAATATTTGCTATTTTTTTATAAAAAAAATTATATTGTTATATACTCCCTCCGTCCCACTCTAAGTGTCCCACTCTAAGTGTCCCACTTTCCTTTTTTTGTTGTCCCACACTAAGTGTCTCATTCCATAAATGAAAAAAGCAACACTCTACTACATATAAACTTTAATCTTCAAATTCACACAATATTACCAAAAATGTCACTCATTCAATCCACTTTTCAACACTATTCATTACTTTATTAAACACTATTCATTACTTTTCAACACTATTCATTACTTTTCCACCATATATTAATAAACAAATACACTTTCTTAAATCATTCAACCAAAAGAAATGGGACGCTTAGACCGTCCGCTTAGACCGGGACGGAGGGAGTATAAACAACTAATTATACCAAACAATGTACACAAAATACAATAAAATTAATTCTCAATATACTTTGTCTTGAATTGGATTTAAAAATAATCGCGATCTTAGTTCACAGGGAAAAATTCAATAGATTATATCCTTGCAAAAAAAAAAAAACGTAATTCAACTATATATATCACACACATAAATACCCCAAGACTCAGATTAAATAGCCATGAACACAAACTTGGAAAAAAAAACATTTATCAGGTTTACCAGTGATGAAATGCGGTCAAGTTTCTCTAGAATCGACAATCAAAGAGTCCATAAACAGCTATAAACGAACAGATTTCAGGAAAACATGTAATTCTAAACAATAATACACGGTTTAAAGGTACACAGATGGGACATTTTTAGGATTTTCAAACTTCAGAGGATAAAAATAATCGATCTAGCTGAAGTTCTATACTTGTATCAGAAGACTTTTCGGTTCTATGGCTGAAGTAAACGTTGCTCGTCTGGAAATCAGCCGTCTGCAGGTGATCAAGGGACCGCAAATCATTGCTTTGAAAAGAAAAATAACGAATAAAAACTGAGCAAAAGAAATAAGTCCCCTTACTATCGCACGTTAGGCACATCCGAAGAATTGTTCCAAGGATGGCGACGTGAAAACGTTGGAGGCAGGCTTTTCGAGTTTGACTGGCGAGATGTGGAGCTGGTATTTGATGAATCTCTGAAAACGTTTAAAGACGATCAATTCAAAGGATACAAAAACGTTCAAGATCGTTTTTTATGTTGATTAAAATAAAAGATCATTAAACATGTCTAATCAGAAAAAAACAGAATATTCTTGAAGAAAGGCACTCTCCAAATTGTGGCATTTCCAAATACAGATACAGTAAAAAAAAGGCAGTGACTCGGAAATTCATGCCTAAATAAGCAGTTAATTACGACATGTTTTTTCCCACTTTTCTACCCATAATAGTTAATTAGCAAAACTTTATTTAACGATTGTATTTAATAAATTGTGGGCATACATGCATATCATGGATTTCTCTCTTCACGTTCACGTCAAGTTATCAAAATATGTAAGGATAATTACAAAAACTACCTGTGAAACCTAGCCTGCACTTGCACAAAAGACTGTCTTTTGAAAATTATTTGGGTTTTTTAAGAATTTGCACCAGTTGAGGATGATAGTTGTAAGAAAATCCAAGAGTCTAACTGTACTTTCAGAACAAAATAGATCTTTTCTAGGTCAATAGTTTAAAGAAACTAAATTATTATATTATACTGAATAGAACAGAAAAAGGTATTGAGTAAAAATCGTTGGTACATACAGCTAACTGGGTAGTAATTTCAGGATTGGAGTCGATGTGCCAATCAGGTTCCAATTGTCTGACAAAAGATGTTCGTCCAACCTCCGTGCTGCAGAAAAGAACCTGCAAGTTCATTTCAGTTAAAGCAATTGAAAAGGGGTTAGAAATGGCAGGTAGATGTATGATACAAAAAATTAATAAACTTCCATCCAGAGAAGGATTCAGAGAGTTTTTAAAAAAATGGTCATAGGTAATTCTTATTATATTTCATCAACTACAATGCCACCTATTTCCATATAAATAATGGAAAAACGTCATCCATAAGGTTTTACGGAGGTGAGTTTTCTATTCTCGTCATCGGCCCATGGAGCGTGTGGGTTACTATAGTCGCACAATATCTTTGAGTTTTGTTTGTTAGAGCAATTTTGTGGCAATAAAAGTATGAAATAAAGAATTACCTTGAAATTATATAAGTGAGACACATGAGTTCCAAATTTGCCCTTAGATTACAGAAAAAAAAGGAAATAACTTTTTATTACTGGAATTTCATTATGTGGACAACGGTTATGGACCATGTGGACCCCATTAAAAAGTATCACGAAAAAGGTCTTAATAAAAGACCAAATGCGAGGATCAAGTATTTGTATTTAGTTCAATGGTATGGAATTATTAGTACTATAATAAATAACTAATAATGAGCTATTATACTCGATGCATTCATGTGAGAAATGATCCACTAATTCAGGTAGGCATTATGGAATAGCAGATAGAAGCAATTATCCATAACCGAGAAACTTATAGTCAACCATTACCTTATCTTTGACTAAGCCACCCGATGTAAAAACCCCAGCATCTTCCAAAGCACTGAGAACTTTCTTCTGCAGAAATTCATCCAGCGTATGAGTGATATTGAAGCAAATTGCATGTATATTAAAAGCGGCATATAACAGAACCCACATAATAAATGCAACCAAAATTTTGAGTCGTAATGAATGTATCTCCCATTTATATAGATACTTGTTTGAGAGTGCTATAATTAAAAAGACATCTGCTAATATGATTAGATTCATAAATTTGTCAAAATTATTAAATTGCCCAATGCCCAAAATAAGGATAAAGCAGTTTAACTATAATATCCTATAACTCCCACATGCATGTGAAACTTTTTTGTTATGCCCAAATTATTGTACCAAATCGATGATCATAAGATTGAGATGACCCTTTGTCTTTGGGGTCATGTGCATAGAATCACAAAACACCTTTACCTACCAATATTACCAAAGCAACCTTAATCTCATTATTAGTGGGCATCAACCACCTCGATTCAATGTGCAAAATGAAAAACAGGTTAGCCATATATTTGGAAACTCTAACTCAGACATGGGAATAAGTCAGTACTTACACGTGTACATCAAAATGTACCCAAATTTATTACTTATATCTACTTTCTGGGACGTACTTTAACAGAACTCTAATTAATCTAGGGAGCAGATACGTTAAATGCATGCTACCATTCAAGATTATACTCGACCTCTTGATTGAGTTGAACGGTAGGAAAAAAAACTGCATGGTGACTTATAACCATTAATTAGTAAACCTAACTTTTGATGATATGTTTCCAAATGTTGAAAACTTGCACTGTAGTTTACCTAAAATAATACCTTTCCCATTTACATTTTCCAAACAAAAGATCATTACTGTATGTCAGTTGCTCGGTCAAGACGAGAATCAAGGAACTCATCCAACTTACGTAGTAGAAATGTCAAACTAGATGTCTAACGAAAATATTCCTTAACATAAGATACAATCAGTGTATTTTAAAAACCTAGAAATACCCAATATTCATATCATTTATTTGCAGTATTTAATTCTTACAGGATAAAGAGTAGGGAAAACTAAATAGACCCAAATCACAAAATATTTACCCTGAACCACCCCCAAAATCTAAGTTTTATTAGGATTGAAGAAGGATTGTTAGAAACATAATCTCCAGCACAACTAGTAGTTCTTCAGAAACCACATACAAGGAAGGATACACCATATAAAAAGTAAATGAATAGAAAGCAAGGAAAAGAAATAGTCGGTGTTTTACTTCAGTCTCATCGTCGAGCACCCTTTCCATAAGATAAAGATCACAAAATTTTGTGATCTCAAGCAGCACCTCTAGCACAGACGACCTTACAGTTACTTGCTTCTGAGAGAAATCATTAACCACAAGAATCAGTGACTTTCTGACGACGACTTCACACTATAAAAGACAAGAACCAACCTGCAGTTCCTCTGGAGTGGTTTCCTCAAGAATAACACCAAGCAACCGACACGTTACCTAAGTTTTAAAAAGAAATAAATCACAAATAAGATTATACTTTCTGCATTAGGTATCATAGATATAATAGTTTATCAAATGTCGGAAAGATTACCTTCCTTCCTTCGCTCAACCTTTGCCTAACGTATTGGCTGAGGGTTGGCTGCAGTTGGATAAAAGTAATGTCTATGTTAGTCTATTCGAACATTGTGCATCACAGTAGAAAGTAACGAAAGGATCTACCTTCACGGGCAAAAAGAACTCATCGATCACATTCTGGGTTCTGGAATCGTCCGAAGAATTGCTAACCCCTGGCATTGACGGGTTAACACTTTCATGACTACTAACACCAGAACTACTAGCTGATGGGGCTTGCCTTTTAGGTTGCCTTCTTTGAGTCCCACTAGGTGTTCTTAGTACTCTCCAAGTAAAGACGATAGCAAATGCTAGCCCTGCTATCGCCCCAACAGATCGTGAATCCTGCCGTGCATATGAATTCAATTAATTTGACATATCAATTGGTGAATAATTCTCACACCTAAGACTTAATTGCAGCTCCTAGTTGTGAATTTCCTCAACAAATTACTTCCTATTACCCTTTTACTCTCATTTTTCTTATTTTTTTCACATAAAAAGATTCACTGATACTCATTTTAACTGCAACCAAAATTCCTACGGAACACAACAAATTCATAGCACAAATTCAGAGAATTCAAAACATAAATGCTCAGCTAACACTCGAGTTCTCCAATAATTACCATAAAATCTCAGTTATTAATTAATCAATTGGTGAATAATTCTCACATCTAAGACTTAATTGATACTCATTTCAACTGCAACCAAAATTCCTACGGAACACAACAAATTCACAGCACAAATTCACAGAATTCAAAACCAAAATGCTCAGCCAACACTCGAGTTCTCCAATAATCACCATAAAACCTCAGTTATTCCCACATCAAATATAAAACCCCAAAACATACAAAAAATTGGGTAAAACCACAAAACCAAACAGAACCGATCAGCAAAATTCAAGGATAACCAAATCAAAAAAGTAAATTGAAATAAAAACGAACCAGGTCGCGGAAGAGATTGGACAGCTTGAGGGTGAGAAAAGATCCAACACGCTTGATCAACTGTAGGAAATCGTCCTTGGAATTATCAGCCATCAGGAGTTTATTGAAATTTTTGTTTTGCGTCTACGAAACGAAGTAAAACCGATTAAGGCCCGCTTTATTGTACACTGAAATTCAAGCTCTGGGCCCTTACATTCGCAGCAGAAGAATTTCTATGGCAGAGTGATAAAAAGATTAGCAGATCGAGGGGAAGAGAGAGAGAGAGAGGAATGACTTGCGAATTGCAAAATTGCAAATGATACTTTTTTCCATTTGTTTATGTGTGCGTTGGTGAGGGTAAAATAGGGATTAAACAGTAAAATCATACCCCCTCCTTCATTTATTATTATTAGGATTAATTGCAAATAAAATCACAACATTTTCGTAAATTGCAATCTAATCTAAACTTTTGAATTTTGCAAACAAAACCCAACTTAACATTTGGTTGCAGTTCTAACCAAAAGCTAAATTCCAATCAACCCGAAAATGATGATTAATTATGCTTTGTCACTCGTGTTAATCTAAACATATTAATATAATTAATTATTCATTATCAGGTAAGTGAAACATCATTTTCAGACAATAAAAAATTTATTTGTTAGTTCAAATTACAACCAATTGTTAAGTTGATGTTTTATTTGCTAATATTCAAAAGTTTAGATTAGATTGCAATTTGCGAAAATGTTGTGATTTTATTTGCAATTAATCCTTATTATTATCTATCTTATTTTATCCAATTACACGAACTAATCTTCTGATTTATTAGGATATTAAAAAATGACTAACTCTCCTATGCACTTAGTGTATGGTGTACTCACTCAACAGTTGATCATGTTTACACTGAAAATTTTGTTCCAATTACATTGAAAAGTGCAGTTAGATTACACTGAAAAACTGAAAATCAGTTTTTAGTTAAACTTTTCAGTATAATTCAACCACACTTTTCAGTATAATTGAAGCAAATTTTTCAGCATAAATATGGTTAACTGTTGAGTGAGTCCACCGTACACACACTTGGTGCATATGAAAGTTTGCCTTGAAAAAATATGTACTCCTATATTTTGTATTTATTTCTTATAATCCATCCGTTCATGAAAACTATGCTCACATGGATGAGCACAAATTTAAAGAAAAAAGGTAGATAAAGTAAGAGTATTGTGGGGTCTTTTATGAATAAAGTAATTATGTACAAGTGTAAAAGTTGATGACATATGTGTAATTAAGTAATAGTTAGAGAGTTATAATAAAGTAATTGTTTCCATAAAGAAAATTTGCATACTTTTGGTGAACAGGACAAACAAGACAAGTGAGCATACTTCTGATGGACGTGAGTATTTATTACAAAATGATGATTTAGCTAAAAAAAAGGGGGGGGGTGGGGGGGGGTTAATTGCAAATAAAATCACAACCTTTACGCAAATTGCAATCTAATCTAAACTTTTGAATCTTTGCAAAAAAAACTTCAATTTAATATTTGGTTGCAATTTGAACCAACAACCAATTTTTTTACGGTCCGAAAATGATGTTTCACCTACCTAACAATGAATAAGTAATCGTATTAATATATTTAGATTGGTTAACATGAGAACACATAGTTAATCATTACGTTTGTGCAGATTGAAATCGGTCTTTTAGTTGGAATTGCTAACAAATTATATATTGAGGTTTTGTTTGCAATGATTCAAAAGTTTAGATTCAATTGCAATTTTCAAAATTATTGTAATTTTATTTGCAATTATCCAAAAAAAAAAAAACATTTGTATTAGCAGGGTGACCATTAGAAGAGACAACATTTTAAAAGAGATAACATCATCTTAAAATTAATAATTTCTGTTCTAATTGGGTTGAAAAATCATCTTAAATAGATGTAGGCCCAGGTTATTTGCACTAGTCTCTATGTTAAAGACACTAACAGGATGAATACACTAAATTTTTTTCGGAATTTTTTTTCGAATTTTTTTCACTTTTTCGGACGTTTTTTCGAACATAATGAAATACAAAATATTTCGAAAAAAAAATCGAATTTTTTGTCTATTTTTGAATTTTTTTTCCGAAAATGTTGCAAATTTTCGGAAAAATAAATAGTGTATTTATTCAGGTAGTGTATTTAACACAAAGGCGAGTGCAAATAACCGTGGTCATAGATGTAGGTCTTTGTACAACTACCCATATGTAGACAGAAGAGTTGGGCTTGCGCTTCTATGTCAACTAAAGCCCAATGAACATGGAGTTGGTGTGTGAAATCCATTACAAAAAGTATTTAATTAAATGAACTTTATAATTTACTAATTAATTGTTACTTATTTTAAATTTTAACTAATTAAAGAAGTCTTGAAATCATCTTATAAGAGGGTCTAATTATTTATAGAAAAGCACCATTACTCCCTTACTTCTACTTTTTAATATCACAAACAATTACTCTATGAGAAAATATTGTGCATAGTCACGAATTATATATGCAATATAAATTTAGGATTTTATATAATTAACATCATCATCACTATCACGTCGAATCATCAATTATCTCTAGAAAATTGAATAATTACTTAAAAAAAATTAAAAAGCATATATATCCTAGAAATTTCCCTAAATCATTTAATGTTGACTAATATATTTAATTATTTGCATTTTAACATTAATAAATTAACAATATTTCAAAAAAGCTCAAAAAATTAATAAATTTTGCAATATATATCCGATTCGTGTATCCTCGCGTATCTTCGGAGGGGATACACGTATCCGAGTTAAAAAAATAAAAAAGGCAAAGTATTATATGAAAATAGTTCATGATAAGCTTATCATGAAACAATTTTAAAGTATCATTAATTTCATCGGGAGTATCATCAATCTCATCAGTGGTATCATTAGTTTGAGTTCAAAAAATTTGTTTTAAATTTTCTTGAACTCAGACTAATGATACCCCTGACAGGTTTAATGATACTCATGATGAGATTAATGATACTCTAAAACTATTTCATGTTAAGTTTATTGTGAAGCATTTTCATATAAAATCTACTCAATAAAAAATTATCGGATACGCCACGTGGTGTATCGGGATGCGAATTCAACGCGGATCGCATCCGCACCCGTATTCCCCCTATCCAATACTGTATACTGGTCATTTTTAAAGAATTTATACATCAGAGTCTATAACTATATATATTTAAATGTAAAATTGATCAAATCAAAACGAATTATCAAGTTAATTTACAAATTGGGCGGTGAAGAAGTTTGAGTATCATCTACAGAAATCTCAGTGACATCATCGACGGAGATGGGAGCGGCCAATGGCCTTTCTACGACGCCGTTGCAGAGCATCTCTTTCTCCAAGTGTTGGCAATAGATTTCGAAAACTCGGGGGCTTACCGAAACTCCGAAATCTAATAGAAAAAGGAGCTCTATTTCAAGCTTATTTAGTTCTGCATTACTTACTCCTCCAACTCGAGCATAAAATGCATTGTTGTAGTGCCTGAATAACAATTTTGAGAAATAAAAACCGTGTTAGATATATGTAAAAATATCAAACTACTCAAACTTATTCAAATTTCGCTAAATTGGAAACCTATAATAAGCTTAACATGAAATAATTTTAGAGTATTATTAATCTCATCCGGAGTATTATTAACTCATTAGGGGTATCATTAGTCTGAGTTCAAGAAAATTTAAAATTGAACTCAGACTAATGATACCCTTGATGAAATTAATGGTACTCCCGATGAGATTAATGATACTTTAAAATTATTTCATAATAAGCTTATCATGAACTATTTTCATATAATACTTTGCCAATGTAAAATACTATAAAAACTTCTATGAGATTATCTCAAGATATGTAATACAGAAAATACGTAATACTCGAAAAATCAATAGTTTTTGAATAAAAAGTAACAATAGTTATTTTCTAAAGCAAGTCTTGTATGAAACTATCTCATACTCAATATTTTTAAAATTATTATAATACTCAAAAAAAATTAATTATTGTAAAATAAATATGGTAAATATAAAAATATATAATCAAATTTATTTAATAAAAAAATCTCAGAACTTAGTAAATATAAAAAAAAAATCATAATTATTTGATGAATAATCTAATTTAATATCGATATTAATTAATAAGCTCGATTAAACTCAGAAGACCAAATAAACAAGCTCGAGTTCAACTCGAAAATAAACAAACCAAACTCAAAACTCAAACATACATTTTATTATTCAACTTCACTCGATTCGGTTACATCCCTAAAAATAAAATAAAATCACAGCTAACATTTAATTACCAATTACTCAATATATATGCATGACACCTTAATACAAGATCTCCTATAAATAAGTTTTATAAGTTTTATAGTATGATGAAACTTATATCATTACATGTATTCACTTAATATAATTAGACTTTTAAACTAAAATCACAATATCATATATTATAGTATAATGTGTATAAATGATATCAATTGCATACTATGATGAACAAGTTTTATAGGAGACCTCTTGAAAATACAATACAACAATAAATATATTGAAAAACAATAATACTACCTCCGCCCATGAATATTGGTTCTTTTTTTACGTGGTTTAATAAAATATGTCGGGGTATTGCGCGGTATTCTGAAGTTCGTTTTGTTAGTAAAATGATCGTTTATAGAAAGTTCATTTCACACACTTTCCGTTAACGATCGTTTTATTCAATAACGGACCTCAGAAAACACTATAATACCCTTTGATATATCACGTTAAACCACGTAAAAAGAAAATTACCAATTTTCGTGGTCGAAAGGATATGCAAAAAAAAATTACGGGGTTTAATGATATATGTCACAGGGTATTACGAAGTATCCTAAAGTTCGTTTTTCAATAAAATGATCGTTTACAGAAAGTTCGTTTCGCATACTTTCCATTAAAATGTCATTTTATTAAAAAAAACGGACCTCAGAAACCCTCGTAATACCCTCCGACACATCGCATAAACCAAAAAAAAACTTACGTATCATCAAAAATCTTGGAAGCAACCATGACACTAGTAACCAACAACCGGTGAACATTAAGCGACACCACAAGCGAGTCCGGATACTTATGCACCAACCGGTCTATATAAACGAACGCCACCACGAAGCACGACGGGCTACAGCTCGTGTACTTATACATTCTCTCAACGTACTTCTCCAGGCTAATCGCCGGCGCCCGAACGCCGTGAAACATGCTCAGGCTCTTCCCGTCCGCGGCGGCGGCGGCGCTGAGCCGGTCATTCCGGGCGACGAGCTTTTCGAGCACGTGGGACAGGATGGTGAGGACACGTGGCGTTGTCGACGGGTCGGGGTGGGTCGGCTCCGTCGACAGCCGTGGCTGGAGGAGCTGCGGTTCGGCGGCGGTTAGCATAGAAGCATTGTGTGGCGGCGGTGGCGTGGCATTTTGTTTGGGTTAAGAGAGTTTGAGGGGAATGATATGAGAGGAGGGCTGGGATTTGTCTATCTTATCTACGATGGGAGAATGAGGGGGTGACACGTGGCGGGTGGTCATGCCTTTCTAGAAGATTGATTCCAAATAAATTATTTTGTGGATTCGATTTAGATTGACCCAAAAGTAAATAGTACGAGTTTTAATAAAATAATTGTTTATTAGTATTTTGGGTATAAAATTGTTAAAATAGTGACATAAGTGTAAATAAAAAAGAAAAGATAAAAATGGTAGTGTTTGCTTTTTGTTATTTTGGGTAAGGGAAAAATAAAAAAATCTTTTTTTTTAATGGAAAAAAAAGGTAGTCTAAATCTACTGGAAAGTGATGCACACTTCTGGAATATTTTAGCAAAGAAGAGAAAATGCAAAAAGAAGAAATTTCTGAAATTATCCAAAAAATAGAAAGTGTGTGTTAAATTGTTAACATAAAGAAAAATATAGATTATCCTAGAAATCGAATAAGATAAAAAAGGAAAATTCTAGAAAATAGAAAAATCTAGGTCACTCTACCTAGCTAAATCATCAACTATATATATGGCATCTAGGCCTTTGGTAAGGGTAACTACAAAAACAGAGGGATACAACCTCAATTTCTAAAAAGTGTTCTTCCTCTCTTTAATTAAGATCTACTACCTCCATAAATACACAAACTCATCCACTATCCTAACTTTCTCTCACACAAAACACACTACTCTCACAACTATTATTCCTATAAATACCATCAAAATCAAATCGGAGGGAGTATTAGAGAAATTGGTTTTTTTCGTCCTGTATCTTTACCTCTTTTTTATTTTCGTCATACTAACTTTTAAATTTTAATTTTAGTCCTATAACTTACATTTTTTTTTTCGTCCTGTTGATTTTCAAATTTTAATTTTCGTTCTGTAACTTACATATTTTGATATGCATTTAAATATTAGAAATATTTTTTATAGGGAAAAAATTAGTTAATAAATTCAATAGGCATCAAATATCAAATCGATTTTGGTATTATAGATTTAACATTTTGTGCCTAAATACTTTTAGGTACAAATATGAGTTCTTAAATTTATGGGGTTTCAAATGCGCTTCTACATACGATTCTGGAATAGTTGCAAACTTGTTTGATATTTATTTCGAATCGAGTTCAAACAAGCTTTTAAAATCAATCTTGAATCAAGTATCGAATAAATTGGTTTGATCTTCGGCCCTAATTTTATGAGATGGTTTAGGTGAAAATCAATGAAGGCGGATTCTATTTCCGCAAATTATGGAATTCACACTGCCAATAAAAAAATAATTACAAAATATTTCGGCACGCCAAAAAGGAAGGAAACTTCTTAGTAGATTATTTTCCCATGTGAGGTAATTTGTAAAACTAGGTATATTCGGCAATAGGAAACTTACCAATTGTAGAAAAAGTTAATGATTTGGTCGAAATTGAATTTTTCTTACATTTTCATTATTGGATCTTTATTATTAGGTTGAATCTTGATAGATTTAGCTGCATCCTTAAATTAAAAAAGTCATGTATAGTTTAAAAAAATAAAAAAATTGTACCTTAATATTTAAGGAAATAAAATGGATCAAGTTGGAATTGGACGAGTTAGTTCATGCGTTATTCGTACTTTAAATTTAATTAATTGAAGAGTATATATTATAAGTACGTACTAATTATTTACAAGGCCTAACTACACTATACCCTAAATTATTGATAATTTTGTATTTATACCTCCAACTTATATATTTTTGCATTAATATAAATAAGCTATTAAATTTTAAAATGTAACTCACTAAACTTAAAATTCGGCTAAATTTTTGCGAATTTTAACAAATTAGTATTTTTTGTTAAAAAAAAAAATCAATTAGCGGCAAATGCACATGACGGAGGTCAACGTTAAGGGACGGATGCACGAAATGTTAAAAATTGGGTATGAATATTTCGAAAAACTGAAAGTGGGAGAAGAGTGAGCACGAAACGAATTCGTGTAAAACCGAGTCTAGGTGAAACCTATGCCCGCAAGATCGAATACGCCCGTACAGTGCTTACGGATTATGCGTACGGATCCCCAAAGGTAAAACGGTTTGTCTATTCAGACCGGTAGCACTACCGTGTATGAATTTCCGGTGAACGAAATCGGAATTATAAGCTGAACGGGATTTTCTGGAGAGACAGAATTTCGGGAATTTCTGGGTTCGTAAGTTAATCTGAAAAACTGGACGAAAGGGGGTATATATAGGCGGAATTCCGACCCTTTAGAGGGCTGCTGGAGTGGAGTACGTGGTGATCATGGATCACCCACGTTCTGTCGTGGAGAGAAACTGCGTTTCTCAGGATTGGGAAGCAAGAAGGAATATTCCAGATGCTCTGTAGTGTATTAATCAAATTCGTAGTGTATTAATCAAGTTCGTGGGCCGACCCAATTCTAAGTGGGCCAACCGAAATGGGCCGACCCAATTCCATACGGGTCACCCAATCCGATTGGATCCAAAAAAGATAATGGGCTATTTCATATTTTTGGTACTCTAGAAATATAGATATGGCACCAAAGCCCACCCAAAGCCCAATTGCCACGAACCACGAACCCGGTCCCGGGCGCGGGCTCGGGCGGGGCGGGGCGCGCGCGCGCACGCGCGCGTGTGTGGTCCATGGTTAGGGTCCCCATGTCCCAATTTAGAGAGCATGAATAATTTCCTACTTATATACAAGACAAACTTCTTGTAATTTTCCAATGTGGGATGGAACTTTATTTTCCATTCCCATGGAATTATTCAACACACATGATTAATACTTCAACTTCCCAAATTAATTTCTCACTCACCGGAAATCGGTTTTGAGATATTAAATATACCACGCTCATCTACTCCGCGAGTAGAACAACATCGTTAATTTTATTTTCCCAAAAACTAACGTTTTTACTCCTCAAAAAATTGATCAAAGTAAGGGTATGAACCCTTTACAAAACCAATTTCCAACAATCCCCCACATGAGTGAGAATTGCACCTATACAGAGTCAAGCTTCTTCGTTCAGCTCATGTGAGACCTCATTGCTTCCGGATAAGTAACCAATGGTTTTGAACTTTCCGTAGCCCGGCACCATCGGGTATACCGGCGGCTTAGTGGACATGATGCCTTGAACTAATCCTCCTTAGTGTATACCTTACAGATAGTGCAGACACAAGTCAATCTCGATTCCGATTTGTTCTCACGTTTTTGTCCATTTTGGCCCTGGACGCCCTTTGTATTCATAAATGTTTGGTCGAAGCGGCCCTCACTTCTCATTTATATAGGTGATCTCCTTTCGAGTATCCCGTCATACTCAGTCCCACATGGACTCATAGGAATCATTAAAAGTCAAAGACTTATCCTTTACCACAACTCACGGGTTCACTAACACTTGACACAGTGCTGTCAGGAATGGTCATGATTTTCAAGTGTTGTACAACTAACATTCACAGCTTAGTTTTCCCTTTTGAACCAAGTTCTTGGGATCTCCAGTCATCATGGTTGGGTTACCACTGTTTCAGTTTTATTTGTGGATTTCAGACCCATTCCCTCTATCAGCTTATTCATTTGATCTCGATTCAAGCTCTTCGTGAGCGGATCCGCTATGTTATCAACTGATCTTACATAATCAATTGTTATTATACCAGTTGAGATCAAATGTCTAACGGAGTTATGTCGACGACGAATATGTCTCGACTTTCCGTTGTACATACTGTTCAAAGCTCTACCAATAGCAGCTTGACAGTCACAATGTATCATTACAGATGATACTGGTTTGTTCCAACAAGGAATATCTTCTAAGAAATTGTGAAGCCATTCAGCTTCTTCACCAGCTTGATCCAAAGTGATGAATTCAGATTCCATTGTGGAACGGGCAATACACGTCTATTTTGTGGATTTCCACGATACTGCAGCTCCTCCAATAGTGAATACATATCCACTAGTCGAGAATGAGTCTTTACTATCGGATATCCAATTAGCATCACTGTACCCTTCAAGTAAGCTGGATGTCGCGTGTAGTGTAGCCCGAAGTCAAGAGTATACTTCAAGTATCTCAAAACCCTTTTCAGAGCTTTCCAATGTTCATGACTTGGATTGCTCGTGTACCTGCTTAGTTTGTTCACAGAACATGCAAGATCTGGACGTGTGCAATTAGTAATGTACATCACGCTTCCAATGATCCTTGCATATTCCAACTGATTCACAGGTTCACCTCTATTTTTCTTCAGATGAACATTTTGTTCAAGTGGAGTTTTAGCAGGTGGATCATCAAATGCATTGAATTTCTTCAAGACTTTCTCAACATAATGAGATTGTGTTAAAGAAATTCCATTTGAGGTTCTTTCAATCTTGATTCCTAGAATCACGTCTGCTAAACCCATATCTTTCATGTCAAAATTTCTCTTTAACATGTTTTTCGTATTAACGATCACATTTGAATTGTTACCTATGATTAACATGTCATCAACATATAAGCATACAATAACGAATCCATTTGGTGTATCTTTCACATACACACACTTGTCACATTCGTTAATTCGAAATCCATTTGACAACATAATATTGTCAAATTTCAAGTGCCATTGTACAGGAGCTTGTTTAAGTCCATACAACGATCGAACGAGTTTACAAACTTTTTTCTCGCTCCCGGGTACAACATAACCCTCTGGTTGATCAATGTATATTTCAGCATCCATCTCTCCATTAAGAAAAGCAGTCTTTACATCCATTTGATGTATTTCGAGATTATGCAAAGCAGCAATCGCGACAAGTACACGAATGGATGTAATCCTTGTTACTGGAGAGTAGGTGTCAAAGAAATCATGTCCTTCTCTTTATTTAAAACCCTTTGCAACCAAACGGGCTTTATACTTTTCAATAGATCCATCTGCTTTGTACTTTCTTTTAAGGATCCACTTACATCCTAAGGTCTTGCAACCTTTAGGGAGGTCAACCAACTCCCATGTATGATTTTGCAGAATTGAATCATATTCACTGTTTATTGCTTCTTTCCAGAGAGATGCATCTGGTCTGGAAAGAGCTTCTTTGATAGTCCTAGGTTCATCTTCTAGCACATACGTGATGAAGTCTGGACCATAGGTCTTATTGATTCTAGCTCGTTTACTGCGTCTTGGCGCTTCACTCTGCTGAGTGGAAGGACCTGCAGCTTCACTTGATTCTTCATGAGTTCGTTTATTTGAACTCACTTCTTCTTTGTCCCTACACGGGAACACATTTTCAAAGAACACAGCATTCCTTGATTCTATGGTAGTACCTATTGTCATATCGGGTATCTCTGATTTATGAATCAAGAACCGATAGGCACTACTGTTGAAGGCGTATCCTATAAAGATCCCATCGACTGTCTTAGGTCCGATTTTCACTTGTTTAGGAAGTGGCACTTCAACTTTTGCCAAACACCCCCACACTTTGAGGTATTTGTATGATGGTTTGCGATTTTTCCACAACTCATAAGGTGTCTTATCTTGAGTCTTAAGTGGAATTTTATTTAAAATGTGGTTAGCTGACAGAATAGCTTCCCCCCACATGTTCTGAGGTAAACCTGAGCTGATTAACATTGCGTTCATCATCTCTTTCAAAGTTCGGTTTTTCCTCTCCGCAATACCATTTGATTGAGGTGAGTAGGGAGCTGTCGTTTGATGTATGATGCCGAATTCGGCACATAACTGTTCAAACGGAGCCACATACTCTCCACCTCTATCACTACGAATTGTTTTAATTGTAGTGTTCATTTGATTCTCTACTTCACTTTTATAGTTTTTAAAAGCTTCAATAGCTTCATCTTTACTTCGAAGTAAGTAAACGTAGCAGAATCTGGTGCTATCATCAATAAAAGTAATAAAATACTTTTTTCCACCTCTAGTTTGCACAAATTTTAAATCACATACATCAGTGTGAATTAATTCTAGAGGAGTAGTGTTCCTTTCAACTGACTTAAATGGTAATTTAGTCATTTTTGCTTCTACACAAATTTCACATCTTTTGGATGTGTCAACATTCTCAATTTTAAGTAAATCCAAATTTACTAATCGTTTTATAGATTTTAGATTAACATGTCCTAATCTAAAATGCCATAAAGAGGAACACTCAACGATATAAGCAGAAGTAGAAGCATTCTCATTCATAATAGTGTTTTTGCCATCACGGCTTACAGTCATCACAGACATCTTGAAAAGGCCCTTCTCGAGGTAACCCTTTCCTAGGAAGATGCCAAACTTGCTAAGTACAACACCGTTTGACTCAAACACTAACTTAAACTGACTACTAACTAAAAGAGACCCTGAAATCAGATTCTTCCGGATGTCCGGGACATGCAGCACGTCCTTCAGTTTCAGCTCCTTTCCCGAAGTCAGTTTGATCACCACCATTCCAACACCAGCCACTTCAGACGAGGCTTGGTTGCCCATGTAGAGCTTTCTCCCTTCAGCAGGAGAATAAGTGGAGAAGGCAGACTTCTCCGAGCAAACATGGCAAGTGGCACCAGTGTCCACGAACCAACTCTTCTTGTTGTCCACCAAGTTGACCTCGGTCACCACAGCGGACATGTCCATCTCCGTAAGCTCACGTTCAGCAACGTTCACGGAGTTCTTCTTCCCCTTGTCCTCTTTCTTGGGCTGACGACAATCAGCTGCCCGATGGTTGGGTTTGCCACAGTTGTAGCACTTCCCGCTGAACTTCTTCGGAGCAGGAGCAGCAGCAACAGCCTTGCCTTTGCCCTTGTCGTCTTGTCGCTTCCTTTTCTTTGATGGTTCGCCTTTCTCCATCAGGTTAGCTTTGGCCTCGATGGAAGCAATCGAGCCCCTCTCCCTCTTGTCCCTCTTCTTGTTATCCTCCTCGATCCGGAGTCGGGTAACAAGGTCCTCCATCGTCACTTGCTTTCGCTTGTGCTTGAGGTAGGACTTGAACTCCTTCCAAGATGGAGGGAGTCTGTCAATCACAGTTGCTACCTGAAAGGCTTCAGGCAGCTCCATCCCTTGCACTGCAATGTTATGGAAGATAACTTGCAGCTTCTGCACTTGCTCGACAACAGATTTGTTGTCTTCCATCTTGAAGTCGTACAAGGTGGAGACGACGAACTTGCTAGTTCCCGCGTCTTCAGTCTTGTACTTCTTCTCCAAGGACTCCCATAGAGCTTTGGAAGTCGGGTACTCATCGTACACGTCACAAAGGGCATCAGACAGCCCATTCAGAATGTAGTTCCTGCAAAGATAGTCATCGTGGATCCAAGTATCGTAAGCGATCCTTGTCTCACGAGTAGCATCATCAGCAGGAGCACTCGGACAATCCTCTTTGATAAATTTCACCAAAGAGATGGTGGTCAAATAGAAGTGCATCTTCTTTTGCCACCTTTTAAAATCACTTCCCGAAAACTTTTCGGGTTTCTCCCCTTTTACTACCACCGGCCTAACAGCCCCTTAAAGGGAGGCCTGGTTGGTTGTCAAAAGAGGATTGACACCGGCATTTCCTACAAAAGGATTGCCGCCAGCATTTCCCACGAATGGATTAGCACTAGAGCTTCCCACAAAGGGATTAGTGCTAGAGGTTCCCACAAAGGGATTGGCATTTCCCACGAAGGGATTGCCATTGGCTTTCATCCATTCAGCAAGGATGTCTCCAAAGTTTCCAAACTGGAGAGGGGGAATGGTAGTCGGATTACCATCATCAGTAGGAATCGCAGGTACTGGATTAGAGACATCATTCTTTGTCGGTGAGGAAATGTTCATCTCGTTATCAGAGTTATGGTTCGACATCTTCAGTGATTCGAAATGAAAGTATATTCGATCTTGCGATTGTTAAAAATTGGGTATGAATATTTTGAAAAACTGAAAGTGGGAGAAGAGTGAGCACGAAACGAATTCGTGTAAAACCGAGTCTAGGTGAAACCTATGCCCGCAAGATCGAATACGCCCGTACAGTGCTTACGGATTATGCGTACGGATCCCCAAAGGTAAAACGGTTTGTCTATTCAGACCGGTAGCACTACCATGTATGAATTTCCGGCGAACGAAATCGGAATTATAAGCTGAACGGGATTTTCTGGAGAGACAGAATTTCGGGAATTTCTGGGTTCGTAAGTTAATCTGAAAAACTGGACGAAAGGGGGTATATATAGGCGGAATTCCGACCCTTTAGAGGGCTGCTGGAGTGGAGTACGTGGTGATCATGGATCACCCACGTTCTGTCGTGGAGAGAAACTGCGTTTCTCAGGATTGGGAAGCAAGAAGGAATATTCCAGATGCTCTGGAGTGTATTAATCAAATTCGTAGTGTATTAATCAAGTTCGTGGGCCGACCCAATTCTAAGTGGGCCAACCGAAATGGGCCGACCCAATTCCATACGGGTCACCCAATCCGATTGGATCCAAAAAAGATAATGGGCTATTTCATATTTTTGGTACTCTAAAAATATAGGTATGGCACCAAAGCCCACCCAAAGCCCAATTGCCACGAACCACGAACCCGGGCGCGGGCTCGGGCGGGGCGCGCGCGCGTGTGTGGTCCATGGTTAGGGTCCCCATGTCCCAATTTAGAGAGCATGAATAATTTCCTACTTATATACAAGACAAACTTCTTGTAATTTTCCAATGTGGGATGAAACTTTATTTTCCATTCCCATGGAATTATTCAACACACATGATTAATACTTCAACTTCCCAAATTAATTTCTCACTCACCGGAAATCGGTTTTGAGATATTAAATATACCACGCTCATCTACTCCGCGAGTAGAACAACATCGTTAATTTTATTTTCCCAAAAACTAACGTTTTTACTCCTCAAAAAATTGATCAAAGTAAGGGTATGAACCCTTTACAAAACCAATTTCCAACACGAAATTGTGCATGGGTGGCACAAAGATGAGAAGAGGTATATATAATACAAAAGTGATGATGAGTATAGTGTATTTTTCATCCCGATTTAAGCAAAATTAAGATAAGTTTTAATAGAATTATCTTTTATATAAGACACGTACTCGACAATATATCTTTTTCGGAAGAAACTAATCAAAAATTAAATTAATGGTTTAAGTTCCACAATTTAATAGTTTGTAGATATTGTCTCAACAAAAAAATAATGTGTATATACCGTCATAATAAAACATATTTTGATGGTTTAGATACAAAATTGGTGCTAATACAATTAGATATATTTACACATATATATTTTTTAAAATAAATAAAATGAAAATCCTGAAAAATAATGGTGGAGCCACCTAGATAAAGGGGATACAAGTGTACCCCAAACTGATCCGCCAATGCTGAATAATGTTACCCCTCCATCTCGGTGTAAATTTCTCACTTTCTTTTTCGAGTCGTTCCACAATAAGTTTTTCATTTTTGTAAATGACAAAAACAACATTCCAGTATATAATCTCTTGCCCTTTAAATTCACACATCATTATAAAAAAATATCACTCATTTATTTAATTTTTAACATAATTCATTACTTTATTTTAAAAATCAAATGTGATCCACAGTATAAATAAATATACATTCTTAAACAATACAACAAAAACTTACGAAAACTTTCTGTTGGATTCAGTTTGGAGCCAAATCTTAAAACTTTAGATTAGTGATTTAATTTAAGTTGAAATCTAATCTTCCTTGACTCAACTAGATTTCTTATAATTTAAAAAATCAAAGTTGAATTTGCTAAATTTCAAAACATGCAAAAATTACTACCGCCACGTCAGCACGCCGAGATCTCACGAAACGCTCTTCCACGTTCCACGGCCGACGTGGCACAATAACTAACCCCCGAAATTTCGAGCGAGTCCATTGCTTTGTTTGTTTAGCCCAATGGCTTTTCGTATAACCCAAGGGTTTTCCACGTCACCAAAATATAATAAAAAAATCAACAAGTAATATTTCGCCACGTGGAGTACGCACGCGCTTGCACGGGTACGAGCTCTATATATAGCTCCCGAGGTCACGCTCTTTCCATTTTTAATTCGAATTCGCTAATAACAATTCCAAGCACAGTGGAAAATCGTTGTTGAATTGAATTCGAGAGATTTCGTTTTTGTGTATCGAGATCAAATCGATGGAAGGTAGTTTGATTTTAGCTGGTAACGTGTTATTCGGTGCGATTTTCTGGATAATCGATCGATCGAGAGAGTGATAATGGCGTCGCCGGTGTGTTATCATTTATCAGCTGGTTAATGTTGATTATTTTTTCTTAGATAATTAGTTCAAAATCGAATTCGAATTCATTAATAGCAATTCCAAGCACGAATTTGAGATTTCATGTTTGTTGATCGGAATCAAATCTATGGATTGGAAGGTAGTTTGACTTTAGCTGCTAAGTTGTTGTTATTTGGCGAGATCTGGAAAATCGATCGATCGAGAGAGGGATAATGGCGTCGACGCCGGTGTGCGAGTGTTGCAGGGCGGCGGGGGCGGTGGTGTACTGCAAATTCGACGTGGCGCCGCTCTGTTTGACGTGCGACGAGATCGTGCACTCCGCCAACGCGATATCTTTCCGCCACTTGCGATCTCTAATCTGCGACCGGTGCGCCGCCCAGGCGGCGGTGGTGCGGTGCCTCGACGAGGAGCTCTGCTTCTGCGAAGGCTGCGGCGACGGCTGCTACTTGGCCGGCCACCGCTGCCTCAATTTTAGCTTCTATAATGGCTGCCCTTCCCATGCGGAGTTTTCTAAGCTGTGGCCGTTTCTTCTGGAAGGTTCTAATTCTGTTCACGATTCGAGTGCCTCCGTAGGGTCGTGTTCGGGTCGGGTGGCGGTGAGTGAGATTCCGACGTGTTTGAAATTCGAGCAGTGGTGTGTTCCATCTCCGCCTTCGCCGGCGAAATACGCGGTGACGACGTCGTTTGGCAAAGAGTTTATGCCGTTCTTACCTCAGGAAAAGGTCGTCCACGTAGCATTCCACGTTAAAATCACATTCTCAAGCATACAGAAATCGCCGATAACCTCAATTGTGTAATTAATGTTAATTAATAAAGTTTCAACAAATTAAATTTATTTAATCAAGTAATGTGAAATGATTATGTTAATTTGAACAGCTTAATTTGTAATTATTTCTTAAGCAGATTTTATATGAAAATGGTTCATTATAAACTTACCATGAAATTGTTTTAAAGTGTTCAATATTTAATCAAAGAGTATCGATAATCTCACAAAAAATATTATTAATTTGGGTTCATAAAACTTTACAACAATTACAATATAATACCGCTGGACCATATTAATGATACTTCTAGTAAAATTATAGATACTCCTAGCCAATTATTTGATACTTTATAACAGTTTTATTTTCATATAATACTTTGCTTATTTTTTTAACATGTCTATTTATATTTCATATACCATTTTGTGTTTGTTATTATTTAAATTGTACATCATTATTTGTTTATTTTGTTTTCCTTTTCCATCTTCATTTAATCTATTCACTTTTTTAATAAGTGATTTTCTTTCCCATTGCAGGGTTGTTGCGAAAATGCAGAGGACAATATTGGAATTCAACAAAGTGACAATTTATGTAGCACTCCTGACATTGATGTCATCCCCCTAAGCTTCACAAATGGCACTGAAATGTTTGATAATGTGCGAAATCAGTCGAAATATCACAACGACGGAACATTCACTGGATTATTCAATTCAACGGTGACAGATTCCAACAATCACATTGAAAATGAGGTGCATTCTCCTACTACCTATATAACTAGGGGACGTTTGGTTTGAGGGATTGCCTAAGATTGTCGAGAAAATTATTTTTTTAAGGACAGGTATTTGTAAAAATAAGATACTATCTTTTCGAGTTTGCAAATTAGGACATTATCTTTACAATCTTGTAAAATAAGAACACTATCTTTTATGTTGAGCAAATTTAGGCCTAATTTTATAAACCACGGGCCAAATAAAGCCCAATTATGATGTGTTCAGTTGGCCCGAATTTTATAAAGTTGGCCTAAATTTGCCAAAATTAAAAGACAGCGTCCTAATTTTACAAGTTTGTAAAGATAATGTCCTAACTTTGCAACTCGAAAAGATGGTGTCCCAATTTTGCAAGCCCATAAAAATAGTGTACTAATTTTATAAATACCCATATGATAATGTCCTAATTAAAGATCAATTTTCCCTGGGATTGTCTTTATAATCTCATGTTTGGTTTGAGGGATCGAATAGGACCATGACCTGGACTATATATTAAATTTTAGACATAATCTAAGCCTACAATCCAAACATACATTTACACTCATATAATGGGTAAATTGTTTTTTAAGGACCGTAACTTTGGGGGTGGCAAAACAAGGACCGTAACTTTTCGGGCTAGCAAAACAAGGACCGTAACTTTAAAAAGTGGCAATTTAAGGACCGTAATTTTTAAAAATAGCAATTTGAGGACAAATTAACCCGAATTACTCTCTTTCGGGCTCAAATCACCAACATGGATATTATTTTGAATGAAATTATTTTAAAAAAATTCCACTTCATTTTTTTTATTTATTTTTTGAATTAATTTCCAACTCATTCATTATACTCAAAATAATCTAAGAAAAAAAAAATGAAATGAATATTTTTTGAAATAATGAAAGTATTTTATTTTTTGAGTATAATGAAAGTATTTTAATTTTTGAAATAATTTCTAACTCACTCATTAAACGTATAGTAAGTATTAATTTACCTAGATTAAACATTTAACAGTAAGTATTATTTTATTGCAATGTGTGTGATGCGTTAAACGTATAGTAAATGAAATAATATTTAAAAAAAAAATACACTTCATTTTTTTAAGTATAATGAAATGAGTTGGAAATTAAAAAAATATATATAGAATTTAAAAAAAAAAAATTATTCAAAAGAATATCCGCGCTAGCGATTAGAGCCCGAAAGAGAATAATCCGGGCTAACTTGTCCTCAAATTACTATTTTTAAAAGTTGTGGTCCTTAAATTGCCACCTTTTAAAGTTATTTTTCTTGTTTTGTCAGCCCGAAAAATTACAGTCCTTAGTTTTGCCAGCCCGAAATGTTACGGTCCTTGTTTTGCCACCCCCCCAAAGTTACAGTCCTTAAAAAAAAATTTACCCTCATATAATCTCATCTAATCAAATTCCTTCAGTCTAATTCCATCTAATCCGATCATGTCCAGTGAACCCAACGGCCCCTATTCTTTTACACAGTTTTGATATGTTTCGACTATACATGTTTAGGTTGCATCGTCGTTGGTACAACAAGATTGTGCAAGTTTGCAAACACATCCAACAAATTTGATGCAGGCCAATGGTAATTGTGTGCTTATGAACTCAAATCTTGGCCTTGGGTTTGCAAATGGACAAGTCCATGCAAGCATGCCTTTAACAATGAGTAACATAAATGGAGAAAGTGGAGTGACTGAGTTTCAAGATTGTGGTTTGCTTCTCAACAATGAAACGCGATGGGATTCGAATTTTGAAGCCACAAGTTGCCCTGAGGCAAGACGTAATGCCAAAATTAGGTACAATGAAAAGAAGAAAACAAGAACGTATGTCGTCTACTCTTTGTTCATCAAGTTTTGCGTAAAAAATTATTACTACCTCCGTCACGTAACGCTTTTTATAGTTACTGGATCTCTCGTGTTTTAGCGAACAAATTTTTTTATTAGCATTTGAAATGATAAAGTAATTTTGAAATTACTTTATAATAGAGGGGAGATGTATCTGTCATTCCCTACCTTAAAAATCACTTTATCATTTCAAATATTAATAAACAATTCGTTCACTAAAATACGAAAATAAAGCAACTGTCAAAAGAGTTTGGGTTCAGAGGGAGAATCTTATTACCTCTTTTTACAGGAAAAATTCACTTTTAGTCCCAAAAGAATGAGTGTAAAACACTTTTGGTACCTATGTGCGAAAATGGTCCCTTTTTTTGACAGTTTCGGTCTCATTTGTGAATTATCAGGACCAAAAATGCAATTTATACTTTCTCTTGATGACCAAAATTGCAATTTTTTGCTATTCTCTTGGGACCAAATGCGTTAAAAAAAAAAAAAAGCTACTGGTCTAAAGGTTCAGAAAAATGACCATTTTGAAATGGACGCATTCTTTTGAAACCAAAAGTGCAATTAACCCCTCTTTTTACATATTGGCTAGATTTGAGTCTTATTTTCTGGTATAACTCTTCTCTGTTTCACTTTAGCGTTCCACTATCTGAATAAGAAACAAGTGCACTACACACATTGTTAAAAAAAAATCCCAATAGTGGAATACATGATGTCATGTACAAGTGGAACAGAGGAGTCGAACTAATTTGAAATCAAATTCTGAATTCTGTGAATGTAGGCAAGGGCGGAGCCACCCTATGGCTAGCCCACCCAATTTTTGAGAATTTTTTACATAATAAAAAAATACTCTCTCCATTTCATTTTTTATTATCCGTATTACTATAAAATGAAGGTTTTTTTTCCACTTACCCAAAATAGCAAAAAGCAAACACTACCCCTTAAAAATTTCATTTATTTACACTCATGTCACTATTTTATCAACTTTATACCCACAAATGTTGTCCCTTTTAAAAATCTATTTTATACCCACAAATACTACTCCCTCCGTCCACCAAATTTTTACCCATTCCTCTTTTGGAAATAAACTACACTCACAAACAAAAAAATGGGTCCCACAATACCTACCACAATACTTTTACTTTATCTACATTATTAATTTTTTCAATAAAATATCAATTTTCATTAAAAACTGTGCCCAACAGTAACCGGGTAAAATTTTCGTGGACGGAGGGAGTAATAAACTACTATTTTTATTAAAACCCGTGTCATTTTCTTATGGATAATCAAAATCGAATCGGAGGGAGTATTTTTTTGTTAATTAGCCCACACAAAATCGTACATTTGACCTTACCGTCGTGTTTTTTAATCCTGGCTCCGCCCTTGAATGCAGGTTTGGTAAGCAAATACGATATGCATCGCGTAAAGCCAGAGCGGATACAAGACAGCGTGTTAAAGGTAGATTCGTCAAGTCTGGTGACCAATTTGAGTCGGACCCTGGTGGAGCGAGGGGTTCATAACGCGTTTACTTATGCCTTTCGCACATGCACGCGTAATAAATCTTGTTTACGGTTACCATTACATTGATTTCTGAAATTGTTCATCCATCAAAAGGTTCGGATGGATCGGGTCGGCCAGGCCACTTAAGAGCATTGCCTGGAACACTGAAAGGACCTAAGGTAAGTTTCGAGATACACATCCTAGTACGTAATGTCTAGGATATCTACTCGAAATTTGTTTCAAGGAAATTGTGCAAGTACAATCCTCTATTGTTATTTCTAGGAAATATACATTTTTTTGTCTTTAAGCTTTGATTGCTTTGGATTTTCATCCTGTTAACTTTGGAATTTTGAATTTCATCTTATAACTTATAAAAATTGTGTTTTTCGTCTTGTTAACTTTGGAATTTTGGATTTCGTCCTATAACTTATAAAAAATTGTATTTTTCCGTCCTATAACTTACAAAAAATTATATTTTTTGTCCTGTAAATCTGACGTGGCACCAACTTTTTGTAAATTATAGGACGAAATTCAAAATTCCAAAGTTAACAGGATGAAAAACACAATTTTTTGTAAGTTATAGGATGAAATTCAAAATTTTAAAGTTAACAGGACCAAAACAAAAATCAACCAAAATTAAAGGACAAAAAAATGCATTTTTCCTTATTTCTATTAATAATTTAAGGGAAACTCTCATATGCACCAAGTGCACGGTGCACTCACTCAACATTTAACCATGTTTACACTGAAAAGTTTGTTCCAATTACACTGAAAAATGTGATACTTTTCAGTGTAATTCATCCACACTTTTCAGTGTAATTGAAACAAATTTTTCAGTGTAAACATGGTCAGCTGTTGAATGGGTGCACCATACACCAAGTGCACAAGAGAGTTACTCTTTTTTTACTTATTTTTACAGTTGCAAGATAATATATAATCTTTTGTGTTTTGTTATGTGTTCTTGCAGGGCATGGGGTTGGAAGATGAAATTGTGTGAGATCTTTTGCAGGAAATCTTGAAGGTCTTGTTTCTTGCAAGACATGCCGATTGTTCTTAATTATCTAATATGTTTTGTGAGACCAGAAACCATACAATTTTTATTTTATACACAGGAGCGCTTCGAATTAGAAGATCTCTTGTGTACATACAAAAAAATATATAAAGGCATAAAAAAATTATGTCGCATTTCCTTTCCTTTAAAAGCCAAATGAACAAAAACATTACTCGGACCATGAACAAGAGGAGGTATCGAAAACATCATCCACAAGATAACGGAGTTAAGACTTATGTTATTAATGATGGAGTTCACAATGGGGGAGGGACTTTCCCCCATTTCAGTCACTTTTTGGATTTGCACATCCCATTCTCCATTTAAATACATATTCACCCCTGTTATATATCTACATTCCGAAAACTATCACATTACATTTTTTTCTTACACCAATTCGTCCCCTTTCCTACTTTTCTTACACCTAATCATTCTATCTTCTACTCCTTCCGTTCCAGTTCTATTTTCTCATTTGTCAAAAAGGTCCTTCTCATTCTATTGTTAGGAATAAACGCACGCACGCAATCACGAAATAGAACACGAGATTTGTTTACCCAGTTCGCCTCACGACTACGTCTGGGGGCAATGTCAAGCCAGGGTTTTTCACTATTTTTTTCTGATACCGGATACAAGGAGAAAATGTGTATATATAATAAACGAACCCTAACCCTAAAATCAGGGCCGAAAAAGTGGACCAAATGTACAGTCCATTCAGCCTCCACACTCCAACATCTATCCCCAGTGCATTCACCTTTTTAAATAAAAACATTACTCAGAGCATGAACAAGAGGAGGTATTGGAAAGATCATCCACAAATGACAGAGTTATGACTTATGCTATTAGTGATGGAGTTCAGACTGTGAACCAAAATATTGGAGTTATGGCTTTATGACTTATGCGATTAATGATGGAGTTCAGACTGAACTTGGAGTTATGGCTTATGAGAAACAAACACTCCCCCAAAACACTTTTTTTTTTTATCGGAAAAGAATTTCATTGATAAACAGGGCATGAGAAATACTGAATTTAGGCGTAAAGCCTAAGAGAAATAGAAAGATCTTTCATACAAGTTTTTGAACAAATCATGCTTACTCAAGAATCACCCTAGGTTCGTAATATCATACATCAAAAGGAATCCTATGTCTCCAAGTTCCTCTTGCATTAACCCCACTCGACAACCTTCTCTTGATGTCTTCTACTATTTCCTTGACTTCTGTTTTTTCCTTTCTAAAAATCACAGCATTCCGAAATTTCCAAATAGTCCAAATAATGCACTCCCACAAACCCACCATGAGTGTCTTCCCATCCTTCCCTCCAATAAGTCTACTAAAATGAAACATACTTATCTTCGGGTTAGATGTTACACAACCCGTACTATCCAACACAATCCATCCAAACACGGAAAGCGAATGACATTATGACCTAAGTATAACTTGTGATCTAGTATATAGCCTGTGATTTAGAGGTTTTTATAGGGGATGAACAGTGAACTATTAAAATAAGATGCTGAGAAAATTATTATAATTTAAAAAAATTGAACAAAAGGTAAAAAAAAAAATCTTATTTTTTAATAATTAATATAAAGTAAATTATTCTGATAAAAAAAGTTAAAATATGATATAAATATATATTATTGTAAAATAAAAATAAATTTGTATATATATTGTTATTTTTTTTATTTTTTTTACATTTTTTTTAGTAAAAATCAGTTTTTTTTATCCTATGTGACCAAATCTGCAAGAGTATCCTATAGGACCAAATCTGCAAGTCCGTTAACATCCATTAGTGGCCGTTAGTTTTTTGGACTAAGTTTGCAAATCCCGTAACGTTTAGGATTAAATTTGTAAACCTCAGATCGTTTGAGACTGTAAGTGCCAAAGAAAATCCTATGGGACCAAAAGTGTTTTGGGTGGATCTAATTCTAAAACATTACATGTCCAATGGAACCAAAGTGTAAAAAAACTCGTTTTGTATAACTTGTTTACAACTGCTATTACTTCAATGTACCAATTTATAATGCTTATGAATGAACTGGTCAATGCTAACAAAATAATTTCGTTCTACGATTATTTTCACACTTATTTTATTTAGATATTTCACAATTACTTTTACATCCAAGAAATGAAATAACTTATTTTCATAAAAGTCAATAAAACATAAATTATAATTATTTTATCCAATCTCATATTCATATACTCAATTTTTTCTTAAAAAACGTATTATTTCCAAGTGTGAAATAAAAATTATGACGGAGGAGTATGCTTAATAAAACAACTAAAATCTATTTAAAATGTATATATACAAAATGTAAATCATTTATACAGTATGATTTACAAAGGCTTAGTTACATAGAATGATTGATCCATCTGGAAAGTATGAGAAGTGTTAAAATAATAGTTAAAGCATAAGTGATATGATAAAAAAAAAATTGTAATGTGTTAACCCAAAAATCTACTTGAAATTAATATGTAGATTGTCAAAAAAAAATGAAAAGTATATAGTAAGACAGACCAAAATAAAAAAAATTGAACGGGACCATAGTAAATACTCCCTCCGTCCCACACTAAGTGTCCCACTTTTCTTTTTTGGTTATCCCATACTAAGTGTCTCATTCCATAAATGGAAAAGACAACACTCTACTACATATAAACTTTAACCTTCAAATTCACACAATATTACCAAAAATGTCACTCATTCAATCCACTTTTCAACACTATTCATTATTTTATTAAATACTATTCATTACTTTTCAACATTATTCATTATTTTTCCACCATATATTAATAAACAAATACACTTTCTTAAACCATTCAACCAAAAGAAATGGGACGTTTAGACCGGGAATTAATTAATATTTTTAATATAATTAACAGTATCGTACTGTAAAATCATTTACATGACAAAATTCAATGATTGGTAGGACTAAGGTGGACCAGAAAATTGAAATGTAGGGTAAAATGTTGGAATTGGATCCCCCTTCCCCAAATTTTTTCTATTTTATTGTCAAAAGCTGGCATGAATATGCTGGTGGCTTATAAGTAATTAGTAACTTTGTATTCAGAAATTTATTTAAACTTAGATAAGCATGAAATAAAGAATTATGTGTAAATTATATTTATAGTGTAACTCATTTGGATTTGTGGAATTTTTTCAACAGTATTAGTAGTTTTATTAAAAAAAAAATACATATTATTAATTGTTTTATTAAAAATATTATTTATTTTATTATAAAGTATTAATTGTCAAACAGGTGCCCTGTAAAGTTAGTTTACACAAGACACACTCAAAAAATTAATACCATCATTTTGATATTGCTAATAATATCAGGTTTAAAAACGGGTACCTACACAATTATTATTTTCCAAGTACCTAAACTAATAAAACTGTCTAGGTTCATCATTATCTCATCAAATTTGTCAATCAATTAATAAAATTTTCCCTCTATACAAGTACATGTTTAATAAAGAAAAAAGTCTTAAAAAAATGGCAAATTGATATTAACCTTCAATAAATTTTGGATAACCACAAATTCTAACATATAAAGTGCATGACAAACACTAAAATTTTAAGCTCAATTTTAACTTTAATTTTATTTTTTTTCAAACCACACACTAACACATTGAACTGTGTATTTTTATTGCAATTGGGGTATTGCTGATTTCTGCTTAGTGTATTTTTTTCAAAATCCAACTACATATTATACATTCAAGTGTATACTAAAACTACCCTAGAATAAATTATACTCCCTCCGTTCAATATTAGTAGGCCTACTTTTTGGGAAGTTATTTTTTGTCATAAATTGGAGGGTATTATGTGGTATTGTGAGGTTCATTTATCAATAAAATTATTGTTTATGGAAAATATGATACTTATATTTTTCATAAACAATAATTTTATTGATAAATAAACCTCACAATACCTCATAATACCCTCCAATTTATGACAAAAAATAATTATCCAAAAAGTAGACCTACTAATATTGAACGGAGGGAATATTACTTTACACAAATGACAACCAACTAAAAATTTCTGAAATTCACCATCAAAGAATAAATTTTATATGATGAAGTAGATACGAATTAATTTCATTCGATAAAACTAGTTCACATAATACTTTGTCTTCATTTATATACTTTATACATAAAAATTTACCAAAATTATGCTCAATTGTGAATAACAATTAGATAGCAAATTAATAAAAAAAAAAAATTCCTAGTATGGATTGATATTACTTGTTTCACATTTGGATTAGATATAAGTAAATGAAGATAAAAATAGGTGTAAAAAGTTAAACCTGATAAGTTCACTTTTATCCAACACAGGTGTATTTTTCCAGATTTAGCACCCCCATATTCTGCAATTTGCACATGTGGTCCTCACACTTTAAATTAGTATCACTGTTGGTCACCTTCTTAAAAATACTAATTAATCACTCATTTGCAACACTAATCAAAAAATTGTGAAGCAAATATTCAGAATAGAAAACACAGATAAACAAAATTTATGATCCAATTATGAATTGAAAAAGGCAAAAGCATTATAAAATAATTCCAAAATTTTGATAAGTAATTAACAGAAAATTCAAATAATACTGTACAAAATTAATCAAACAAAGATCTATAAAAAAAAACACAAATGTCAGATTATTGAAAAAAAAATGAATAAATGCAAAATTAAGAATTAATCGCCGGACCTGGCGTTACCGGCACTGGTTTAGCAGCAACCGCAGGCGGCGGCGCCTCCGACGGCACCACGGGCGGCGGCGGGTACGAGGCTATCACCGGCGGCGGCGGTGATAAATCAGGACTCGGATTATCGATCGGCGGTGGCGGAGGAGGAGAAGTCAATGCCGGAGGCGGCGGAGAAGAATCCGGAACACTCGAGCCTGAACTCTCACTCGGCGGCGGCGGATTGAAATTACCAGAGGTAGGATTGGGCGTATAGCTGCTGGAGGTCGGATTAGGGTTTGGGGAAGGGAAAACGATTGGAGACATCTCCGGGCACGGATCGGAGGAGCATTTGTGCGATTTTGAGGAAATTCCGTGGTGTTTAAGCAGCGCGAAGCCGAGGCCGATTCCGGTGACGACGAGAACGGTGACGATGAAGATGAAGATCTTGGTTGCTTTTCCGACGTAGCACATTTCGCTTTTGTTTCGCTCTGCAATTCTGGTCACTTTTTGGAAGAGTGGAAAGGCATTTTGTGGGTGTAATTATGAGTTGGGTGGGATTTTGTATTTTTGTGTAGATTAGGTTTTTATACGATTTCCCTGTTTTGGGAATTGTTGTATTGGCATGGGTTGTAGAGGCGAAGGAAGGAGACGATTGGGGGTGGGGGTGGGGGTGGGGGTGGGGGATACTGTATCACGTGAAGCCCATTGAAGGGGAATCTGAGAGGAAAATGTTTTGCTGTGGTTTTTGGATGTTTTATGCACTTTCGTCCCAATCTCCATTAACATTTTGCGATACACGGATTGAATATTATAAATTTTGAATGTGAAACTGCACAATGAATTATATAAATAATTTAAATTAAATTTTATTTAATTCATAAAATTTATACTCTCTCCGTCCCAAACTCGTTTGCTACATTGCAAAAAAGATTTGTCTCATACTCATTTGCTACATCTACTTTTGGCAAAAAAGTAACAATACTTTTTTATATTCTACATACACTAATAACCAAAACATCTACTTTGTCACTTTAAATACTAATAAACAATTATTTTCTTAATAACCGTGCAAACAGTAAACGGGAACTTGAATTTGGGACGGAGGGAGTATTATATATTATGTGAGGATTACAATTGTTTAATTAATCACACAATTTTTAATTATGTATTAAATTCACAACAAATACTAAAATTCATGAACTGATTTTAATATTTAACAAAACTTATATAGTCTAAATAAAAATTATTTAAATTCAATTCATCATGTATAGTTAAAGTCAATAAAAAAACACTTTAAAAATAATAAAATAAATATTTTAAATATCATTTTTCTTTTTATATATACATCTTAAATTAAAAATATTTAAAAAATAATTTATTTGATATATAGTGTGTTGAAAATAAATTTAAAAATAATAGCTTAAAGAATATTGAAATTATTGGTACAAAAAAAAAGTAAATAGTAAAGTTGATCCACTCTCTTTAATGGAGAGTGAGACTCGCCATTGCACTACAAAACAAGTGGACTTCACTTGCTCCAATAATAACAATTTTTTATCTCTCCTCACTTCTACTTTTTTATATATATATATATATTAATATGAGTTGTTTATTAACACCACTCCTCCATCATCCACAAAAAAATAAAACACTCCCTTAGTCATTCATTCTGTTTACACTGAAAATTTTGTTAGAATTACATTGAAAAGTGTGATTAGATTACACTGAAAAATCAATTTTAGTGTAAATTTTTCAGTGTAATTCAACCACACTTTTCAATGTAATTAAAATAAATTTTTAATATAAACATGATCAACTGTTGAATGAGTACAGCGTAGACTTGACGCATATTAGAGTTTGCCAAAATAAATATTGTTGCTTTCTACGGCAAATTTGTTGCTTTTTAAAATTGTATAAATTTGTTGCTTGTTACGGTTATACTCTCCATCTAATTAAAATGGACCATATTGTTTGGACACAGACTAAAAAATATACTCCCTCCGTCCACTAAATTTTTACCCCACTTTCCTTTTTGGTCCATTCACCAAATTTTTATTCATTCCTCTTTTGAAAATAAACTACACTCACAAATAAAAAATGGGCCCACAATACCCACCACAATACTCTTACTTTATCTACTTTATTCACTTTTTCAATAAAATATCATTTTTCATTAAAAACTGTGTTCAACAGTAACCGGGTAAAATTTTCGTGGACGGATAGAGTATATATGAATAAAATAAAATATGTATATAAGCAAATTAATTTTGCACTCAATTAAATGATAACACGTGTACAAATTAAATTTACTATTACATTTTGAGAATTTTATTAAATTAATTCATGAATTAAATAGTTAAACACATTCTATATAATTTTGTATTCACCGGTGGACATGTAATCATTTCCATAATAACTGGTTAATTGTAAATAATTAACAAAACTATGATAATCACCCAATAAAAAAAATTATCTAGAATTTTAAAAAATACACTCCCTCTATCAATTTCCTACTTTCTTTTTTTGGATGTAGTTTCATATTCTATAAAAAGCAAAAGCAATATTCCATATATTAATAAATAAATACTTTCTTAAACAATTACTCTTTACATTTTCACAACTCCCCATAACTTTACAAAAGTTAATATATTGCATATATTAATAAACAATACACTTTCTTAAACAAAACAACAAAAAGAAACAAGAAACTTATACAGGGACGGAGGGAGTATATAATAACATATTAATTTATTAAATACTAAAATGCAACATTAATTTACTAAATTATAATTAAATATAAATAATAATAGTTGGACAACTAATAAATAATTAAATAACTATATTTGTGAGGGTTAATTTAAATTTTGGTGTTGGCGGGGTCATGTGAGTAAAATAATTTTTTTAAACAAGGGAAATATATTTCATGCCAAAATGGGTAGAAAAAAATGTTTATACGTAAAATAAATTTTGGAAAGTTGAACATTAATATTTCAAATTATTTTACTTCTAAAAATGCACATAAAAGGGACTAACAATTCTTTTGTTCAACTACTTACAAGTAATTTATACAACAATAATAAAATTAAAATCGAAATTGCATTTACAAATACGTGCATACACCATTACAAGACAAAAGCCTTATCTACCCAAAATTTCAATCATCAAAGTGTGATTTGTGAAGACATATTCCATGCTCAAAACATCCGTACCATTAAAACCCCACATCTACAAACCAATCCAATCCTATGTCTGAAAATCCTACACTTGATTCAAAGTCTTCAACACTCACCTTGAAGAATCAAGACATATAATACATCGGATCCTTCACAAAAAAATAACCCTCCTTTTAAGCAAGTAGTTTAATACAATACATCGGAAGGTGTTACGGGGTATTCAGAGGTCTGTTTTTTAATAAAAGACAAACTATACAGTGAAACTGGATCATATATGAATCATTGAAGGGATGTTAGTTATTTTCACTAAAGGGTATTACTTATCTACACTGAAGAGTTTTAGTTTTTCAGTGAAAACAACTAATACCCTTCAGTGAGAACTACTAATACTCTTTAGTGGATACAACTAATACTCTTCAATGATTCATGTATGAACCAATTTCACTCTATGCATACTCGTAATAAAAAGATCGTTTATGAAAAGTATACAAAACATAATACCCTCTGACATATAGTATTAAGGAATATATTTTTGAGGATAGATCATAGAGGGAGTAATAGAGAACTGTTTTTACCTTATCAAAGGAAAATGAAGGAACAAATACCGAACATCATGAATGATGCTGATACTCCTCACAACCAATGAAGCAATATATAAATGCATCAATCTCACTAAAATGAATTTGATATACGCAAGAAGGATCAGAATCAGAAAGATCAGATGCAATTCAAGGACAAAATACTTACCGATTCCTCCTCCACGAACAGATAAATCTCGGGACGAATTTCTGAACAGAGAACAAGCTATCCAACGGCTAATGATACATGATAAGTACGAACGATTTTATCTAAACAGAACCTCGTCTGCAATAGAATAAATAAATTTAACAAAGCCAAGAAGGGAGCCAAAATCAACCTTACACAACCGGATTGAAACGGATCCACAGCTATATTCCCAAGAACGTAATGAGACAAAGGGGTTTGGGATAATTTCCAAGATTTCAATAAAATCAAAACGTATGCATCACACCCCAAGAAAGGGAAATACTAACATACTAGGGTTTTTAAGCAAAGACCATAACATAATTTAGTCCAAGAAATAAAATGCTGAAAGTCCAAAACGAAATAACAAGTAAATAATAATCAAATCTTCAATTTGCGATTTGTTCTCCATCAAATAGCTTCTCAAAGAAGGCAAGCAATTCACAGCAGTATTGGAATAATGATAATGCAACTCTTAAGAGCCTACCTAAGGTTAACATTGCATGCCGATTTTCTGGAACCAATTAAAATGTTTTCGACGTCAAGAATAAACTACCCGTATATAAAGCTTCATGCTTCTTAATTGAACATAAACAAAATAGCATTCACATATCAAGTCCTAAGTGGAGTGAAATATGCTTCTAGAATTTGAGAGCTGATAAATTTCAAGACAAATCTCGTGAACCAATCGACATGTTTTCAACATCACGAACGAAGTGTTCATATCATAGCAATGTTTCCTTTCACGGCTCTTGATTGAACATAAACAAAACGGAGTTCACATATTAAGTCTCGATCTATAGAGCATGTAAAGTATACACTAATTCATTTCAAGAATCAAGTTCATAAATACAAAGCCAAACCCAATATAAATGCCGATTTTCTGGAACCAATTAAAATGTCCACAACATCGTGAATAAACTACCCGTATACAAAGATTCTTAGCTTCAGGGTTCTTGATTGAACATAAACAAAATAGCATTCACATATCAAGTCCTAAGTGGAGTGAAATATGCTTCTAGAAGTTGAGAGATGATAACATTTCAAGACAAATCTCGGGAACCAATCGACATGTTTTCAACATCACAAACGGACTAATCATATCATAGCAATGTTTCGTTTCACGACTCTTGATTGGAGTTCACATATTAAGAGGGTGTTTGCTTGAGCTCATAAGCTCTTTAAACAGATCATAAGCTATTTAAGAGTTTATAAGCACCATCAATGTGGTTGGCAAAATAAGATATTCTACAGTTTATAAGATCATAAAATAAGCTCTTAACAGCTTATAAGCTGCAAAAACATAAGTTGAGATTTCCCAACTTATTTTTCTACCACCTCCATCCCCAACTCCCCACCAACCCCTACCTCAACATAAAAAGATTATTTTATATTAAAATTAAAATTTAAAAAAATATTTATTATAATATGTCAAAGATCTTATAAGTTGTATTAGCCAAACACTAGCTACTTAAAAATTACATCTTATAAGTTCTTAAAACAACTTATAAGATGTTTCAAATAAGCTTAGCCAAACGGGCTCTAAAGTCTCGAGCTATAGAGCATGTATAGTATACACTAATCCATTTCAAGAATCAAATTCATAAATGCAGAAGCCAAACAATTTAGATATAATTCACATAAATGATTTTGTTAGCAAATTTCAGTTTCTTTACAAAGAATAACTCATCTCAAATGCAAACAACAACAACAACGCAAATTCATACCAGATGATTGAGAAATCACAGTAAAAAAATCAATAATTAAGATTTACTATCAACCTTCATAACAATCCTGGTCCTTCTTTCACCAGCTAAAATCACATTCTTCGAATCAACATACCTCGATTTCGCGAACAATTTCACAATCTCCCCGACCTCATCCATGCCGCACTCCTCCACAGTCACCACACAAACGCCGCCGCTCCTCACAGTCCTCTCAATCTGCCCTACGTACCGCCGTGGAAACAAAGCCCGATCCAAATACACACCAAACCCTAGATCGAAGCTCCCATCGAAAAACGGCAAATTATGCGGATCCGCTCGGCGCACCAGCGGCGGAGACTCCACGATCTCCACCGCCGTGACGTCCTCCACGCCCAATTCCTTCAGAGACTGCACGGCCTGGCCCGGCCCGGCGGAAACAACCAACACGTGCGAGTGATTCGCGACGTAATTTCTCGCCCGGAGGGTTTGGAATAGCGAAGTGTAGGAGGAGACGGCGGTGTTCCAGGCTTTCGTGGACCAGATGCGGCGGTTGCGCTTCTCGTGGGAGGTGTAGGCGCGGTGGGTGAAGTCGCAGGTGGATTTGGGGAAACGCGTGTGGGGCTTCGGGTTCGGGTCGGACGGGTCGAAGCAGGTTTGGGGCGTTTGGATGTAGAGGAGGAGAAGGATTAGCGTGGCTAAGGTTATGGCGGCGAAGGATAGCCTGTTGAGGAGGATTTTGACGTGTTTCTCCATTGATGGATCTTCTGGAACCATGGCTGGAGGAGTTTCATTGAGAAATTGGAACGGCAATTGTACGGCGTCGTTTTAGTGAAAAACAGTCCCGTTGCTTTTCGTACGGGATTAAAAAAAATTGTGTATAGAATAGATATTATAAATGGTTAATTGCAAATAAAATTACAGCATTTTCGTAAATTATAGTCTAATCTAATTTTTTTAATTTTTCAAAATAAAATTTCAATTTAACATTTGGTTGCAATTTGAACCAATAAACAAAATTTTTATTGTCCGAAAATGATGTTTCACTTACTCGACAATGAATAATTAATTGTATTAATATGTTTATATTTGTTCGAACGACAACACACAATTAATCATATTTTCAGGCAGATTGAAAACTGTCATTTGGTTAGAATTGCTAATAAACTTAAGGTTGAAGTTTTATTTGCAACGATTCATAAGTTTAGATTAAATTGCAATTAGTGAAAAGATCGTGATTTTATTTGCAGTTAACCCTATTATAAATTGACAATGTAAAATATTACTTCTCCATTTATCAATTTTTTACGCATTTACTGTTGGACACATGATTTAATAAAAATTAGTATTCTATTGAATAAGTAAATAAAATAAGAGTATTAGAAACTCATTTACTTCCTCTGCCCCCGAAATTTGGTTTTGTTACTTTTTGTACGGTTATTAAAAATATTGATATAATATGTAAAAAGCAAAAATATTGTGTCAAATTAAGTAAAAAATAAATTATTTTAAAAATATTATGTGTATATGTTGAAAAGTGTAGATAAGGTATTTTAGGCAACATTACCATTTTTTTAGGACGGCTAATAAGGCAACCATGACTATTATTCAGGGACGGAAGGAGTATTTGTTTGTGGATGTTGTTTATTTTTTAAAAAAAATGAATAAAAGATTGGTGGACAATTTAAAGAAAAGTGGGTAAAAGATTAGTAGGAGAAGAAGAGAATATCAATTTAAAAAAGTGGGCAAATTTTTACGAACAATTTTTCTTGGGCAGAGGAAATTTTATTTTATTGTGCTATATTAGAATCATGAGATTATCATATTGAAATTTTATTTATATATTTTGCATTTTTAATATCAAATTGAAAATGTTTAAGCAAGTAACTTGTACAGTGGATGTGTATCATATCATATTATTCAAGTGTATATTTTAAAAAAATTACATGTATTATGAAAAATAAAAAAAATGATTTTTTTTTACACCCCTCTCAAATCCTAGTAGGGTAAAAATAAAAGGACTTATTAATGATCCCCTTCTTAATCGACCACTATATAGACATTTTTCCAAATAAATTTATTTTTCTTTCTAAAAGAAAAGGAAATAAATTGCCAAAAAGTTCTCCAAGAGCATCCACCCCATTGTGTTAGGGATTATGTAATTAATTTATATTCACTAGTCAATTGTCTAGATAGATAATGTAATTAATAAAAAAAACCCATCATTTAGACATTTGCATGCAATATTTAATTTTTTTGGCCGGTTCAACATTAATTGAAATATCCGTCTTTTTATTTTATTACCCTATAAAAATCACTTCATTTCTCAACTTCACTCACGCCCCCACTCTCTATTTGTCTCTATCCTCCTTTTCCTCCTCATTTTGTTTTCATTTTGTTATGGGGCGAAAAAAGTCTTTGACAAGAAGAATTGAAAATCCAACAAATCGTCAAGCTTTTTACGCAAAGCGCAAAGAAGGTATTATAAAAAAAGCGCATGAGCTCTCAGTTTTATGCGGTACGGACGTCGCCCTGATCATGTTTTCTCCTTCTGGGCGTCTCACTGCTTTTGCAAGCGAAGGAAGGTTTGTGTGTATTTTTCCTTAAGGTTGTGGAGAAGATTAAATTTTATTTTAATTATAATAAGGTGTAAAATTTTGAATTTGAAATTTTTGCTTGTATTAAATTTATGTTGTTAGGTGGGTTTATGGTAGTTGTTTTTTCTACACCTTGATTTTTAGGGGTATAAAAAAAGACAAAGTATAGAGCGAAACTGGTTTATACATGAATCACTGAAGGGTATTAGTTGTTTTCATTGAAGAGTATTAGTTATGTTTATTGAAAAGTATTACTGATTTACATTAAAGAGTCTTAGTTGTTCAGTGAAAATGAACTAAGACTCTTCAGTATAAACCAGTAACACTCTTAGTAAAAACAACTAATACTCTTTAGTGAAAACAACTAATACCCTTCAATGATTCATATATAAACCAATTTCACTCTATACATACTCATAAAAAAAAGGGTTAATTTTAAATTAAATCACAACCTTTTCGCAAATTGCAATTTAATCTAAACTTTTGAATCTTGGCAAACAAAACCTCAACTTAATATTTATTTGCAATTCGAACCAATATATGATTTTTTTGTTGTCCGAAAATGATATTTCACTTACCTAATAATGAACAATTAATAGTATTAATATGTTTATATTGGTTCGGATGACAACACATAATTTATTATCATTTTCGGGCTGATTGAAATCTACGTTTTGGTTAAAATTGCAACCAAATGTTAAGTTGGAGTTTTATTTGCAAAGATTCAAAAGTTTAGATTAGATTGCAATTTGCGAAAAGGTTGTGATTTTATTTACAATTAATCCTAAAAAAAATGATTATTTTTTGTTATTTTTAATTATACTAATTATAGATCCATTCATTTTAACTTTTAACATGTGTGTGAATATACATTTTTTCTTTAAGAATGTGTAATAATAATTTTTTTTTTTTAATTAGGGGGATTGTGTTTGTTCTTGCCAGCTAATTTGTTTATTTATTTATTTATTTTTGTGAATTAACTATTATTTTTATACAAAAACTTAAAAAATCATGTTGTTATCTTTCAGCAGGGTTGAGGATATCTTTCTTAAATTTGTTGAAAAGCCAGATGAACTTAGAGGAGGGTAAGCATATTAAATTTGTTTGATATATTTCATTGTATATATTTCGAGTGATTCTCGTATACATTCAAGTGCATAAAATTATTTAGATTTTGAGTTTATTTTTAAATTAGTTTTGATTTTTCAAAGTGCAATTTACTTAATGAACTTTGGAAAATTAAAATTAATTTTAAATTGAACTCAAAATCCAAATACAAACTATGTACAAGGATTTGTGATATACTTCATCTGTCCCATAATTGTTTGCACACTCTCCTTATTCGTCCTTCCCACAATTATTTGCACACCAAAAAAAGAAAACACTTTTATAAACTCCACCCTCACAATATTCACATATTTACAACAATTGACATTTTTTTTTTTTTTTTGCTTTTTGGGCCCACACTACATTTAATTCAACCAATTTTTTTACTTTATACCACACAAAATACTACTCATTACATTTTTTTTTAATTGTGCTCATTTTATGGTGCAAACATTAGTGGGACAAAGGAGTATCTTTTAACTCCTATGTATGTTAAACATCTTTAAATATTTTCCAATTATTGCATGAAACATAAATGTGTCATATATATTTTCCAACTATTTAATTTATCTTTTTAAAACTTGCAGGCCATTGAACAATAAGGAGGTATGCAAATATAAATCCTTCTCTATTTACCATGAAATCATTATTCCATTAATTGTATTTTCAATAATATAAATAAAGTATTATAATTTAAAAGAAATGGACTCTTTTTAAAAACTTGTGATATATCTACATTTGCAGTTTTTGGCTGCAAGATTGAAACAGAACAAGAATGAAGGACAAATGCTGGAAAAGTTAACACTGTAATCTCTTGTTCCAATTTATATTTGATAGGATTTTCTATTTTAATTTGGTGTATCTCATTTTACTTTTTTTTTTTTAAATACATGACATGTGTTACTTGACCATGATTTATGATCAATATCATTAATTAAATGCACATGATATGTATTAAAAATAATAAAATATAAAATGAATCACCAAATTAAGACAAATTATAGAGTGAAACTGGTTTATACATGAACAACTGAAGGGTATTAGTTGTTTTCATTGAAGAACATTACTTGTATTTACTGAAGAGTATTACTGATTTACACTAAAATGAACTAAGACTCTTCAGTATAAATCAGTAATATTGTTCAGTGAAAACAACTAATATCCTTCCATAATTCATATATAAACCAATTTCACTCTATACACACCCCCAAATTAAAATAAATAATCTAATTTTTTCATTTAATAATAAAAAATAAAAACCTAAATATCATTAAATGTTAATGTCACTTTTTTTTTTGTTTGATGTGGGCAATATCAACCATCCGTTGACCATTTTGCTGGATGGCAATTTCAGTCTCGAGGTAACATTATATTGCATCTTAATATATTTATAAAATTTATATATTAAATGTAATATTCATCATTATATATAGATTTAGATATTTTATGCTTAATTAATTATGCTCACTCATATATTATTTAAATTTTGTATGTGATTTGTTAGATGTTAATTTCTTTTTAATAATTGTTTGAAATATTTGAAGTTTTGTATAGTTTTTTCATAATAAATTTTTTAAAAGCTTAATTAAAAATATGCTTAGCCGAATATTTTAATATTCTTATATTAGTGCTCCGTAAATTTTCCTTAAAATTTTCATTTAGTTCTGGAAATAATTTAAATTTTGCGTTCCTTTCAATTGGATTAAGGATCAATAATATACACATTTTTATAAGGGAAAAGACTATCTATCATTAATCAAATGCCAAACAAGATAAAAGATACTCCCATATATACACCCATTGAATTATTAAAGTAAATTAATTGATTAAGTAAAATATTAATTTGTTACTATTAGCTATTTATTTAATAATCATAACATATTAATTTTTTTTACTAGCACCAATTGCACCATATTCTTAGACTATCTTATTCTAAATTTTTTTTAAAACATTATAGTTAATTATTTAATTAATTTCAGGAACTTGAAGAAACTCTTGATAGGCTCAACAGACGACAACGAGAGGCCCAAGAGAAAATGAGGTTAGAAATTTCAATAAAAATATAAATTTGTTAGTATTAATTGTTTATTATTATTATTATTATTATTATTATTATTATTACTAAATATTATAATTGCACATTACTTATGCACGTTAGACTAACTCTTTCTTTATTCTATATATTATCTTTAATTTTATATTTTTGATTTGTTATAATGAAATACTTATATTCATATAATTAGTTAATTAATTGAAGCAAGTTAATCAAATGTGTTATTCCCTCTGTTCCATATTTAATTGCACCCTTCCCCTTACTCAATCAATATCTCCATAAATATAATAAAACAATATTATTTTTTTACAATTATATTTTTTCTACATTAATATATTTGTATCTCATGTTATTACTTTACACATATTAATTCACATCTATTAATTTAATTCGACCAGTATATTCAAAAGTGATAATAAAATAATACTATTTTTTACAACTATATCTTTTCTAAATTAATATATTTGTACCTCGTGTTATTACTTTACACATATTAATTCACATCTATTAATTTAATTCGACTAATATATCCAAAAGTGATGATAAAACAATATTATTTTTTACAATTATATCTTTTCTACATTAATATATATATTTGTACCTCATGTTATTACTTTACACATATTAATTCACATCTATTAATTGAATGAGTAGGTTTTATATGAAAACGCTTCATAATAAGCTTAACATGAAATAGTTTTAGAGTATTATTAAACCTGTCAGAGGTATCATTAGTTTGGGTTCAAGAAAATTGTTTTGATGAGATTAATGATACTTTAAAATTGTTTCATGATAAATTTATCATGAACTATTTTCATATAACTCCATTTAGTTTAGGGTGACATGGATGGATTAATATTTAGCACAACAAAATAAATTATATCTATATTATTTCTTTGATAGGTGTTATAATCCTAATGTTGAAAAAATCAACTCCATTCTTGAAGCTGGTGTTTATCAGCAGTTTCTTACAAGTGCCATTCAACGTTTACAACTTTCCAAGGTGTGTATTAAACTCAATTAAATATCACATAATCTTAATTATGTTTGATTTTACTATATTTATTAATTTAAACATATAACAAGAATATAAATAACTAATCTTAATGGTGTAAACAAATCATACTCATATACATTTGTTTACACATTTGGTGGACTTAATTTCTTTTTAAAGTTTAGTCATTTTTTATTTGTCTTATTAGCATCCTCTCAAACTAATTTTTAGATCTTAAACGGTGAAATTTGTTAAATAATTGTCTATTATATATATAATACAAACTCTTAACTTTCTTAAAATTTATAGGCCAAACTGCTAGGAAACCACGTTATTTCTGAATCGGTTGAAAATGTCGAGGTAATATAAATACTCTAGCTTCATATATTGTACACTCATTGCATGTGTACAATTATTACTCTTTAATGAACTAACTAAGTAAATTTTAAATGAAATAACTAAAAAATTAAAATAACATTTTGAAACAAAAAATATGATTTATTTTTTTTTTTGCAATATATACAGAGACATATAATATGCTTATATATGCATGGTTTCATTTGCAGGGCCTTGATGCAAAAGTCCAGATGGAGGATACAGCCTCAGAAACTGACCACTCTAATATGGGTAATTTTTCTCAATTTCATATCCTAATAAATAATAGATTCTTTAAATTCAATAAATATATATAGTTTAATAAAATAGTGTATGCACGTGTTTCTAAGGGTTAGTCTAATTGGTGCACAATTATTATTTTAAGAAAATATTTAATATTATTTAGTAAAATAACTTATACTACATTTGACAAAAAATAGCAAATATTTTTTAAGAAATTATTATTAATTTAAAAAAAAAATCACATCTTTTACTCAGTAAATTTAGTGTGCGTTTTTTTTTTCACAAAATACTATACCTAATTATCATATAAATTGATTTAACTTTCAATTCTTTTTGTATTTTCTGAAAAATCACTTAGGTTATGTTTGGATGGAGGGATTTGGCCTATAAATTTTAAATCCACCATTTAAATTTACTTCAATTATTTGGGTAAGATATTCAAATACCTAATTTAAAATATAAATTGGAGAAATTTCAAATATTTAGCAAATTCATGTCATTTAAAATACATCAATTTTTAAATACATCAATTTTCAAATCCCTTAAATTTCAAATGAATTTATCGAAACGCATCTTTAATTGTTTTTTAAAATTAAAGATGAAAGATCCAAATAAATTAAGATAAAGCAGACACATCCAAACACATGTATATATATATATATATATATATATATATTTTTTTTTTTTTTTAATTGAGTATGTCTAAAGTGGAATAGGTTCATGCATAAATCATTGAAGGGTATTAGTTGGTTTTACTGAAGAGTATTAGTTGTCGTCGTTGAAGAGTCCTAATTTATTTTCAATAAGCAGTTAAAACTCTTCAGTAAAAGCAAATAATATCTTTAAGTGAAAACAACCAATAATTTCAGTGAAAACAACTAATACCCTTCAATAATTCACGTATGAATCATTTTCACTATATACTTGTATTCTTCTTTTTTTTTTTTTTTCAAAATAAATTGTTTCTTTTTTATTTTTGTTTCTTTTAGAATCAATCCAGTGATGGAAGAAGATCAAAGTGGACGTCACGTTTCTAGAGATCAATGGCAGAGAAGAAGGCTCACTACTCCCAATTTTGAGAGTAATTGAATTGTTCTATTAAATATTTTGAGACGTTCAATAATTGAAACGAATTATAATCAATTTGCAGTCCTTTCGGAATGATGGAATAAATTATTGCATTGTTTTATTTTATATTGGTGATGTTCATTTTTTTATTGTATGTATATTTTTTTCTTAATTTTGTTTGAATTTTACAAATGTTTTTTTTTCTTAATAAAATAATCGTTTATGGAAAATATGCGAAACGAACTTTTCATTAACAATCATTTTATTAAAAACGAACCTCATTAAACCCCGTGATACCTTCCGACATATCGCATTAAACCACGTGTAAAAAACAGGATCAATTTTCAGAAACGGAAGTATTTATAATTGAAATATAATCTTCCTTTCCCAAAAAAACAGTGACTTTTTATTTTCTCTTGAAATTATAGTCATCTTCCTGTTACTTTGTCTTTAATCATGTTTATTATTTTTAAAGACATACTGGGAAACTTTTTTCCAAACACTATTTCTTATTTTCTTTATCTTTGTAAAATTCAAAGTGTGACTATTTTTTTGGAATGAATTGAGTATCCAAAACGATGCAAGTGTGATTATTTTTTCATGTGCAAATGATGAACAACTATACTTAATACTTTCTGTTGACAGACATTTTTGTACGGATAGATGTATGTGGCTGTTTAGGGTATGACCGACAAACAATCAATATGAAATAAACACGAATGATGGGGGAAGAACTTTCGTTCTTCCCTCGAATGAGAGCCTTTTACATATATGAGAAATGAGAGGAAATGTGAACCCTTTACAATGAGGGGGTGACCCCCTATTTATAGATGTTCACCCCCAAAGGCCCAAAAGTGGTCCTAAATTCGTCTCAACCCTAAAGTGGCCCTATTTTTTTTCTTGATGTTTGTTAAGAGCAATCACATAAGTGCGTATATCAATCCATTTTGAGACTTGAGTGAACAACGTAGACTAATTAACTTCTAATTATATCTCACAAGCTCTTAAGATCGTGAATTTCTAAACACGTTCAGCACGGTTACTAATGCTTATGATTCGTCTCTTCACTCAATACCTCTAACAACCTTCAAGACATCAAATGCCTAATGATGAGAGATCTAGCAATCAATCCTCTCTTGATTAAGTCAATCATTATTAAGCTCAAATTAATTACTCAAAACGTTTTCATAAACACCCATCATGCATATCCAACTCTCGTTGCAATACAAAGCTAATGTAATCGACTAATCAATTGAGAAATACAAAGTTCATCAATAGAAGCATGCACATCAAAAATCAAGTACAAACTAGTCATACATCAATTACCATACTAATTTCATCCATAAATCATTCACCAAAAGCACTATAATATTAACTCATGATCAAAGATAAGAACAATGAAATTCATCATGAAAATAACTAATAAATTGCAATTTATAAAAAATATTACCTCTGCCTTTGTATAAAAAAATAAAAAATAAAAAATCCCTATTTTGTATGAATTGTAGCTACAAACTTGAATGGAACCACAAAATTCTCTTGAAACTTACTTGGAATTGAAATCACAACTTAAATTAACCTTAATCTCATGAAACTTAACTATGGATTTAATGTAGAAAACTAAGAAAATTGCATTTAAGGATGAAGATAAAACTCTTGGAATCTATCTCACTTTCTCTAATGGTTGTTTTCTCAAAATTAAAAAAATGGAATATTTATACTCTTCCTACCGAATTTGTTGGTGATTTTTGGGTTGCTCGATTGAGCAGTTCTGCTCGAGTACATTTTAGGTTGAGCACGACATGAAAAATGCACACTTTTGGTCTGTAAGCCTACTCAATCAAGTACAATTGTTCGAGCACGTTATGGCCAGAAAACCTCACTTTTGTAAATTTCTATGTGTTGCTTGAGCACGCATGGCCGGGCAAGACAAATTTTTGCATTTTTTCAACTTTCGAGTTTTGTTTTCTTCATAGCTTGAGCTCCCCAACTCCAATTTACTCGATTCTTTATTTATTTTTCTGTTGCAATTTTCTTTTCGACGTTCATCACATGGTTTCATCATTCAGTTAACTTTACTTAATTTTTAACTTGTGTATTATTGCTTCAAAAAATCATCAACTTGCTACAAAATAAATACCACATTTCTGGACAACTAGCACAAAGTCAATTTAGTATAAATAAATACACATAATCCTATAAAATTGAGCAAATAATACACACAAATTTCAATTAATCAAATTCCTCATCTTAAAACCATCACTTTTTGAAAGATGTCGTTTAAAATGATTTTTTTTAAAATGCATCTAGGATAGAACGGAGAGGGTAAATGTTAATGAAATAATATTTTAAGTGATATAACTAGAAAAATGTATTCCCTCCATCCATGAAATATAGTCTTATTGTTTTATGCACGATTATTAAGAAAGTTGATATAATATGTAAAAAGTAAAAATATTGTATCACATCAAGTACAAAATATTTTAAAAATGTTATGTGTGTATGTTGAAAAGTGTAGATAAAATTTATTATTTTAATTTTAGGCAACAAGATTATTTTTCGTGGACAGCCAAATAAGACAACCAAGACTATATTTCATGGACGGAGAGAGTATTAATGTTTGTCCATTAACAATGCTTTCTCTTTAAATTCTGTATCGATTATACTAGTGCGTATCCCGCGAATTTATGATCTAAACTATGTCTTGGATTGACTTTTGAAATTTAATTAAATATTCATTATTCTTTGCACTTTTGTTGACTGTTGAGTGACAAGCGCACACAATTAAAAACAAATATGCTTTTTCTGAATATAGTTTTTAAAATCATTGTTGGACTAATTTATATGGCAATTTAATAATTGTTTTTTAATACCAATTTTCTCATCAGTCATATAAAATCAAGGTTGAAAATATCGGTATCGATGGATATCGGTAAATTTAAAAAATTATAAAAAATTAATAACAAACTTTTAATACATAAAATCTACAATAGAATTTGACTATATTTTAAATTTGTGATATTTAACAAAATTATGGATATTTTCTCGATATTTCTCGATACTTTTTCTCGATATTTACCGATATTTACCGATATTTGAAAGATTTTATGCTCAATTTGCAAAAAAATATAGTCGAAATTGATTTATATACTTATATTTATCGATTTTTTAAAGGATATTATGAAAATATCGATACCCCCAATATCGATATCGGTGACCACGAAAAATGGATATATCGGGAAAATTTCCGGATATTTTCGTCCTCGTATAAAATCCGAAAATTTATTTTTATTATTTTCTTTTCCTGATCTCTCTCTCCTCTCTCTCTCTTCTGTAGTTCTACGCACGTTTCTTTCCCTCGTCATTTTCCCGTCCCTCTCCGAATAACATGCACCATTTCAACGAACAAAGCTCCCAACAGAAATTTCAATTTCTGACCCAAAACGCCATTTTTTCCCCCAATACCTCTTCAATTAAAGCAATCCAGAACCCTATCTCACTATCCGTTTCCCAAACTCTCTGAATCTTCCGAGTAAGGGCACCTTTTTTTCAATTTTTTTTCCAAATACGAAGAGGTATAATCATATACGTATACGTGTATATACATATATGTATATATAGAGCGCGGTTAGAGAGGGGCGTTGAAGCACTGTTGGGAATTTTGTGACGTTGGAATCGAAACGGAATCGTGTTAATTTTGGGCGGAGAAATAGCTGAAGGATTTTTCTGATACGTTTTTTGCCTTCGATTTGGGGGGATTTTTCCAGGGCATGCATAGCTATAGATATAGCTATGCGTGTTGCTGTTTGAGTTCAATTCGTACGAGAAGGGGCAACACTGCGGCGAAAGGATTGATGATTGTTTGAGGAATAATGGAAGCCAGATTCATGGCGTTTTTTATTGTTTTTGTTTGTGTTTTTGCACCGAATGATTCAGAGGGGAGGAAGAAATTAGGAGAAAACATTTTGGACGATGGAGTTCGGGATGTCGATAAGCATACGGTACGTGGATTTGATCGAATTTTTGAGCTAAATTTGATCTAATTTCTCTGTCTTTGGTGCTCAATTTGTCATGTTATCATTATATAGCACTTAATTCTTTGTTAAGGAAAGCTTATTTGGTTCTGCATTGTATGTTGGTGAAAGAAATTGTTCCCTTATTATTATCAAGAATGAAGAAACATATCCACTATTGCTAATTTGGCTGTATTTGTGTAAATTCATATTAACTTTGCCTATGGAGTGATCTTTGCTCTAAACATGAACTTAGATGTGTTAATGATCGATCGAAATGATCATTGGCTTATTAGTGTGTTTTAGAACAAGCTAAAATCCTTATGCTGTCTAATTTGCCATTTGCTTTCATCCTCATTCTAGTATGTCTAGTGTCTCATTTATGAAGGATTGCAACAGAATCTATCACTTATTTTTCTGAATTTTTCCATTTTTTACCCACTTGGTTAATAATCTAGAAAGAGTGATCAAGCATAAAGTTGGTCGTGCGTAAAAAGTTGACAATATCATAATCAAAATCCACGCGTAAAATGAGAAAATCTTACTTTATCCGAGCATAAGATTGTTCGTCTGAAATACCTTCCTTACAGGCTGAGCAAGCATGGGATTTCTGCATAAAAGAGTTAAAGGATAGTACAGAATCTGTTGAGGACTTAGATTCAGCTCTATCTCATTCAAGACCTGTTGAATTTGCTTCCCCTTGTTCGACTAAAAGGTTTGTACAGAAGGTTGTAGATGATCTTCCTCCTAAGGAAAAAGAAACTATCTTAAATTGTTTACGAGAGAAAAACTTTCCACTCCGTGTATTAAAATATCATAGAGGGACTTTTTCCAATCAGTGTGAGAATCTGTTTACTGATTGGGCTAATATTCCAAGGAGGTACCTGTGGATGAGACGAGCTTTAAGTACTCCTGAATCATCCGCTGATTTAGCCGTACCACCATCTTCTGAATTATTAGAAACCGATTATCCTCCATTATTAGATGCCAAGATTCCTGAACCAAACGCCGAAAAAGAGTTACCTGATACCGTGCAACGCCATAAAGATAGTGTAAAGTACCTCGCAGGTGCTATAGTTGCAGGCATATTGGCAGGACTTGGTCTTGTAGCTATTGTTATATATTTTTGTGTGAGGAGAGATCCAAGGCTTGAGATGAAGGACGGGCTAAGAGACGAGAAGCCTCTTCTCAACTTTAGCCCCAGTAATATGTCTGCAGGTACATTATTATACTAGTCATGGTTGAGTTTTTGTGATAGAGTACCATTTTGATTATGTTTCTTTCTTCATTGCTATATTGTGCAGGTTCATCGGAAAAGTCGCACATTATGGGTACTCCGATGGGTTTAAATTGCACGTCTTCGTTAAGCACTTGTGGGAGTTCACTTGATGGTGCTCATTGTGTTTCTTCTCAAGCTGGATTTCAGCCAACAGAAGCTCATGCCGAAACAGTTGTAAAAAATTTGTTACCGCTTCCTCCGGGAAGGGTGGCAGTGGCAGTGGCAATGGCGGAAGCAGCGTCATCAGGTGCAGGTGGAGCAGCAGGAGCAGCGGCAGCAGCAGGAGCAGCTGCAGCAGCGGCGGCAGCGGAGGCGGCACCACCACCACCTCCACCGCCGGTAGCACCACTGCCTCCTTCTCCACCAACCCTCCCTACTCCTGCGCCTCCACCACCTCCTAGAGGTGGCCGTCGTCCTCCTCCTCCTAATCCCCCAGGTCCGTCTAGACCATCCCCTCTTGGACCCCACCATCGACGAACTTCAACAGGAGACTCAAGTGTGGCTTCTGATGAATCCGAAGCTCCCAAAACCAAGTTGAAGCCATTCTTTTGGGATAAGGTTCTTGCGAGCCCTGATCAGTCGATGGTCTGGCACGAGATTAAAGCTGGGTCCTTTCAGTAAGTTTTTACTTTGATTTTGAATGATACTTTCATGTATCCAGTTGTCATGTGAATCTCTTAACTGCTTTCTGATTATGCAGATTTAATGAGGAGATGATGGAAGCTCTGTTTGGATATGCAGCTGCGGATAAGAAAAAAAATGAGAACAGGAAAGGTTCATCGGCTGATGCTACTCCACAGTTTATTCAGATTATTGATCAGAAAAAAGCGCAGAACTTAGCGATTCTTTTAAAAGCATTGAACGTGACAACAGAAGAAGTCTGTGAGGCCCTCAAAGAAGGTACTTTTTAGCTTCGGTGTTGCTTTCACAAGCATTGAATTCTTGAGCATATAGAGTGTACTTATAACTTCTTGGTGGATTGTATACATATAATCTTGATCAGGTAATGAGCTCCCAGCAGAATTCGTCCAAACTTTATTGAAAATGGCCCCAACAGCAGATGAAGAGCTAAAACTCAGGTTGTATGGTGGAGAACTTTCTCAAATCGGCCCAGCCGAGAGGTTCCTAAAGGGCGTGGTAGACATTCCATTTGCGTTTAAGCGTTTGGAATCGTTGTTGTTCATGAGCACATTCCAGGAGGAACTTTCTTCAATCAAAGAGTCGTTTGCAACTTTAGAGGTTTGTGTGCAGATAAAATTTAAGGGGGCCTTTGGTTTAAATTCTTTGATAGGATGGTAATGTGAATCAATGAATCGTGAATTACAATGAGAATGATGATTATAGTCTTAGTGTTTTGCTCAAATCTTGGAATACCTGGGGACGAAAACTGATTATTGGTTGAGCAATAGTGGAGTAATTGAGGATAAATGGTTATATTTAACCATCACAATTAACTTATTTTGAGTTTCGTCACCCCGTAGGAAAATATTATGAAGGTGAACTGATCATATTTTACTTATTAATCATCACAAGTACTTTATATTCATTTCCCATTACCATTGAGGAATCTTGAACCAAACTGCCCCTAAATTTTCGTTGAAAATGCGTATGTGGATTCTAATGTTGTATGATTATCCCATGAATTCAGGTAGCATGTAAGGAACTGAGAAGCAGCCGACTCTTCCTGAAACTCTTGGAAGCTGTTCTCAAAACTGGGAACCGTATGAATGATGGCACTTATCGAGGTGGTGCTCAGGCATTCAAGCTCGAAACGCTCTTGAAACTATCAGACGTAAAAGGAACGGATGGAAAGACAACACTTTTGCATTTCGTAGTCCACGAAATAATTCGTGGTGAAGGAGTAAGAGCAGCTCGTAAACTAAGAGAAAGCTCAAGCATGTCCAGTGTGAGGACAGAAGATCTCTACGAGGATTCTTCCCACGAAACAGAAGAGTACCACCGAAACCTAGGGCTTCAGGTTGTTTCCGGGCTTAGCAACGAGCTTCAGAACGTCAAAAAGGCAGCCCTGATCGACAACGACATGTTGAGTGACTCAGTCTCGAAACTGAGTCAGGCACGCGTGAAAACGAAAGAGTTTCTCGAAAAGGAGATGAAAGATTTGGGGGAAGAGAGTCAGTTTCTTGATACTCTTTCTACCTTTGTGAATGAATGTGAATCGGACGTCACATGGCTGGTCGAAGAAGAGAAGAGGATAGCAGATTTGGTGAAGAGAACAGGGGATTATTTCCATGGTAAGGGAGGGCGAGACGAAGGGGTGCATTTGTTCGTTATCGTTCGCGATTTCTTGGTAATGGTGGACAAGACTTGCTTAAATATGAAGAACTCGATAAAGTTGCCGACAAAGCCGCAAAGGAAAAACGCTGTGGCATCGTTATCTCCTTCGCCGTCTCATGAGTCGCCTTCTGAATCCACGCGGGACATCCATCAACGGCTATTCCCAGCGTTGAGGGCACGCCAAATGGAAGATGATGATGATGAATTCAGTTCAGATGACGAAACCTGATCTTTCCCTCTTCGAGGTGGCCCCATTTTTTGTCAGATTTGGGACTGAATTAATCTTTCACACAGAGGTGGGATTCAGGTATGAAGATCCTCACAATCTTTTAATCTGGGAGGTTAACAGTGGGATGATAAAGAGCCATAAGGAAAAAGGAAAAAAAAACTAACATGTGTGAAGAGTTACTATGGTGTCTTTTTTGTACAAATATGATGAAAAAGTTGAAATGATTTTCCTCGTAGATATGAAGTGTGAACTAGTTGTATGCATGTATATACACCTGTTCTTATGGTTGATACGAGGTCCATTAAACCTTTTTTCTTTTTCCTCTCTCTGAAATCTGAATTGTTCTTAGGATGTATGTCAAAATGGTAGTTGTAGAACATGAACTTGCGACTTTGAATAGTGGTGTGGTTTCAACCGTTGCATTAAAGACATTACAACAGTAATAGTTGTATTAAAGACATTACAATCTAAGCAAGCTTTGCAAACGTGTCAATTTAAATAAATTATTAATTTTGTTTTAATTCTAACGAGTTTCGAGCTAAACAAACCATCATGAAATACTAATTTTGTTCTAATTTTAACGGGTTTCATAAATTGAGAAGTTGCTTCTGATTAATCCAATTTTCCATCTATTAATAGACCGTCAAAAAACCAGGTGGCTTAGCCCACCTGGCCACCGGGTTCCTCACTCTAGTGAGTGATTCGGTTTCGATTCCATTTGGAAATGAATTATGGGAGTTATAAGGTGAGCTTGGAGATTTCTTGGAGTATTTGGAGACTTGGTGAACTAATCTAACTACTAACAATTAACATTTACCGATAAAAAAAAATCTATTAATAGACCGCCAAGATAGATAATGGACTTGTGACTTTTAATAATGGTGGTTTCAACTGCTAATTGTCTCCCCATATAAAAACATAACCAACCGTCGTTTAAAAGAATATAATAATAATAATAACAACAACATCAGTAACAGTTGCATTAAAAACATTACGTCGGTCGATTTTAAAAAACTTCGCATACATGTCAATTTATATAAATAAATATATTTGTTCTAATTCTAACGAGTTTTAATTGAGAAGTTTTTTATTAGTCCAATTTTCCATCTATATGTACAAATATCATTTAATTAACCACATGTGAATTCTCCGTCAAGATAGAACATGAACTTGCGACTCTAAATAATGGTGGTTTCAATTGTCAACTGTCTCCCCATATAAAAACATAAACAACCAACAATAATAGTTGCATTAAAGACATTACATAGGTTGATCTAAGCAAACTTCGCAAACGTGCCAATTTAAATAAATTATTAATTTTGTTCTAGTTCTAACGAGTTTCGAGCTAAACAAACCATCATGAAATACTAATTTCGTTCTAATTCTAACGGGTTTCATAAATTGAGAAGTTGCTTCTTATTAGTCCAATTTTCCATCTATATGTACAAATATCAGTTAATAAGCCTCATGTGAATTCTCCGTCAAGATAGAACATGAACTTGCGACTTTGAATAATGGTGGTTACAACCGTCAGCTGTCTCCCCATATAAAAATATAATCAACCAACAGTAATAGTTGCATTAAAGACATTACATAGATTGATCTAAGCAAACTTCGCAAACGTGTCAATTTAAATGAATTATTAATTTGTTCTAATTCTAACGAGTTTCGAGCTAAACAAACCGTCATGAAATAATAATTTCGTTCTAACTCTAACGAATTTCATAAATTGAGAAGTTGCTTTTGATTGGTCCAATTTTCCATCTATATGTACAAATATCAATTAACAAACCACACGTGAATTCTCCGTCAAGATAGAACATGAACTTGCGACTTTGAATAATGGTGATTTTAACCGCCAACTGTATCCCCCATATAAAAATATAACCAACCACCGATTAAAAAAATACAACAACAATAATAATAACAATACAATAATAGTAATAGTTGCATTAAATACATTACGTAGGTCGATCTTAGCAACTTCGCATACGTGTCAAATTAACTAAACTACTAAATTCGTTCTAATTCTAATGGGTTTCGAGCTAAACAAACCATCATGAAATACTAAATTCATTCTAATTCTAACGGGTTTCATTAATTGAGAAGTTGCTTCTGATTAGTCCAATTCTCGATCAATGTACAAATATCAATAGACCGCACGTGAATTCTCTGTTAAGATAAAACATGAACTTGCGACTTTGAATAATGATGGTTTCAACCGTCAACTGTCAACTGTCAACCCATATAAAAACATAACTAGACGACGATTAAAAAATATAATAATAATAATAGTAGTAATAGTAATAGTTGCATTAAAGACATTACGTAGGTCGATCTAAACAAACTTCGCATACGTGTCAATTTAACAAAACTACTAAATTCGTTCTAATTCCAACAGTTTCTGAGCTGAACAAACCACCATGAAAATATTAAATTCGTTCTAATTCTAATGACTTTCGAATTGAACAAACCATCATAAAATACTAAATTCGTTCAAATTTTAACGAAATTTGAGCTAAATTAACCACCATGAAATACTAAATTCATTCTAGTTCTAATGGATTTTATTAATTGAGAATTTACTTCTAATTTGTCCAATTTTCAATCTATATATACAAATATCAATTAATGACCGCACTTGAATTCTCCGTCAAAATTGAACATGAACTTGCGATTTTGAATAATGGTGGTTTCAACTGCCAACGGTCACCCCATATAAAAACATAATCAACCGCCGATTGAAAATATATAGTAATAATAATAATAGTAATATTTGCATTAAAGACATTACGTAGGTCGATCTTACAAAACTTCGCATACGTGTCAATTTAACTGAACTACTAAATCCGTTCTAATTCCAACAGTTTCCGAGCTGAACAAACCACCATGAAAATATTAAATTCGTTCTGATTCTAATGACTTTCGAAATGAACAAAACATCACGAAATACTAAATTCGTTCAAATTCTAACGGATTTCGAGCTAAACTAATTAGTAGACCACACTTGAATTTTCCGTTAAGATAGAAACATTAACTTGCGGCTTTGAATAATAGTGGTTTCAACCATCAACTGTCCCCCCATATAAAAACCTAACCAACCATCGATTAAAAAAAAAATAACAGTAATAGTTGCATTAAAGACATTACGTATGTCGATCTTAGCCAATTTCACGTAAGTGTCAATTTAACTGGAATACTAAATTCGTTCTAATTCTACCAGATTTCGAGCTAAAACAACCACCATGAAATACTAAATTCGTTCTAATCCCAACGACTTTCGAACTAAACTAACCACCATGAAATACTAAATTCGTTCTAGTTCCAATGGGTTTCAAGCTAAACAAACCCTAATAAAAGATGATTTCGCTCCAATTTTAAGTTTTTAACCTACTTCAAGCAAAAAATTCAATTTGGGCTAAAAAAGAAAAAAAGATTTGAATTTTAAACCGACTAGAAAAACGGGCCCGCCCAATTCTTTTTTACCAAATCCGAAAGGGCGCCATCGCTATAAAAGCTCGAAAAACCCTACCCTTTTTTCACCACAATTCAAATCAGATAGAAAGAAAGGGAAATCAGCAGCTATGGCTCCCAAAAATCAAGCTCTTTCTCGCCAGCCATCGAAGGAGGAGCTAGAGAGGGAAGCTTCTTCCGACGAAGAAGTGAATTCGCACTCGGATTCCGGCGAAACGGAGGAGGAAGGATCGTCGGAAGACGAAGAGGAAACTCCGGTGAGTACGAAGCCGTTTAAATTGCAAACCCTAGCTGACAAATTTCAATCGAATTCGAAATTGAAATCGGTCGGTTCGGATTCCGACGATGAATCGGAAGGCGGCTCTCCTCCGCCCGATTACAAGGTGGAGCCGATCCGGAAGCCGTCTCCGCCGCCGCCTGCGAAGCGGGCGAGTCAGGAAGTTTCTAGAAGCGGCAAAAAGCTGAAAACCGGAGAGAAGGAGAAGGACGAGAAGAGAATTTCCAATTCTACCCCTGGCGGGTTGATTACGCGGCTGTGGAGCGACGAGGACGAGGTGGCGGTTCTGAATGGGATGATTGATTTCAGGAAGATGAAAGGGCATGTTAACAATTCGGAGGAGATTTACAATTTCATTAAGGGGAAATTGCAGGGGGATTTCAATAAGGAGCAGCTGAGGACCAAGATTGGGAGGATGAAGAAGAGGTTTCTGAATGCTTCGAAGAAGGGCGAGAATGGCTCGGATCCCGTTTTTTCGAAGCCGCACGAGGATTTGCTTTTCGAGCTTTCGAAGAAAATCTGGGGCGATTCTGCTGGTAATGGCTCCGTTGCTGTTAAGAATGGTAATGGCAAGAAGGAAATTGTCAAGAATGGGAATGGAAAGAAAGAAACTGTGAAAGCTCAAGCAGAAGAGAAAGAGAAAGAGAAAGCTTCCCTTGATGGTGCTGAAGAGAAGGATTTTTGGTCGAAGTATCCATATCTGAGCTCGTCTTTTCTCAACATGAAGGGGAACCTTCCCAACTTGGCGATTTCGGAGGCCTCGGTGAATCTTTTGAAGGAGAATTTGAGCTCGATTGGGGACTCGAAGGCGAAGGAGTTGAATCAGAAGTGGAGGCAATTGTTTATGGAAGAGGCTGAGGTGAATCATAAGATGCTGGCTTTGATGGCGGAACAGACCAAATTGGGTTTGAATCAAATGAATGATAGTTAATTTGCAGGTGATCCATTTTGTTGTTATTGGGATTATGGAGATTTTTTTATGTTTTTTCTGGAATTTTTATCATGTGTTTTGTTGTTTTTGTGACAAATTTGGTTATATATATACTTTATTATGAAAGCTTGCATTCATTTTTTGGTGATTATTTGGTTTTTATGATGAAGAATACTGATTAATGACATTAGTGTCAAAAAAGTGGGTAAATATTGAATCTTGATGAGTACTTGATAGCTAGATTTATTGAAAATCATGTTTTGGTAAAATGGAATTTTGTGTTCTTGCTTTTGTTTAAGGGGTTCATGAAATTGTTGGACTTTTTTTCTTTTCATTAGGATTATTGTTCTATTGATGTTGGCTGTCGAATTACTAGTTTTTTCGTTTCTCGTATTAGATCACATTGTTATATCAACCAGTGGTCGAGTTTTGAGGACGAAAGACCACAATATAGAATAATTATTGAAATAATTACTAGTTCTTGATAGCTAGATTTCTTGAAAATCATGTTTTGGTAAAATGGAATTTTGTATACTTGCTTTTGTATAAGGGGTTCATGAAATTGTTGGACTTCTTTTCTTTTCATTAGGATTATTGTTCTATTGATGTTGTCAGTAGAATTACTAGTTTTTTTCTTAATTCACGTTTCTCGTATTAGATGACATTGTTAAATCAACTAGTGGTCGAGTTTTGAGAACGAAAGACTACAATATGGAATAGTTATTGATATATGTAGATAATGATTTCAAGAGTTAAAAACTAGTAGTTCAACAACATGAATAATAGATAGAAGAAAGGGTGAAAAAATGATATCAAGTAAGATCTTTATGAAGCATAGCAGTTAATGTATAACATATTAGGCAATTGCAAAGATTTTGATGTTTTCTGCAATTTTTTAAATTATGTTTGTAGTTATGTTATGGTTTTTTTGTGATGAATCCAGTTCTAAATGTTCCTTTTTCTGAATGCTTTGTTTCTTGTTCCATCTATTTTTACTTGGCTAATGCTGATTACTTGGTTTTATTAGGATTAGATGGCTTTCTATGTTCTTGTGTTTATATGGATAAATGTGGAATCTTGATGAGTTCTTGATAGCAATGTTTTTAACTCCATGCAAAAATTCCACCCTCGATCGCGCGAGAGATTGAAAACGCGTGGCGTCTTCATGAAATTCAAATATGAATCATTGAAAGGTATTAATTGTTTTCACTAAAGAGTGTTAGTTGTTTTTACTGAAGAGAAGAGTCTTAGTTGTTCAGTGAAAACAAATTAAGACTCTTCAGTGAAAACAACTAATACTTTGTAGTGAAAATATTTAATATCTTTCAATGATTCATGCATGAATCAATTCCAATCTATACATACTCTTTGCTTATTTATCAAGAAGTTTATGAATTAGTTGGATTTGGACTTGTTATTACAATTTTGGATCTTTTGGTGTTGATCTTGTTTTCAATTCTGCTAGATTTTATACCCTTTAAAAGGATAATAAATCTTTGAATGTTGATCTTATTTTCAATTCACATTTCATATTGGATGATTCTTGGTAAAAGCTCACTTGTCAATGGAGGGGTAATTTTATTTTGCTTTTAGGCCAACTTTTTAAATGGAAGAAGAAAGGTAGGGTATAAATTAGGTTTTAGCAAGACTATTTTAACAAATTAAGTTATTAGAGGCAAATTGATTTACACCAGAAAATTAAATTCATTAAAACGTTCACAAGTTTTGTGGAATATTTTTTTCTTTCTATAACCTACAAGTTTTATTTACTATTATTATTTTTTTGAACGGTACAAGTTTTATTATTTAGTCATATACTTATAGTTCAATTTTTTATTAATTAGTCATAGTTGCATTTTTGAGTCTCCCTCCCTTGGTTGAAACTAAAAACTAAAAGAAAAATGTTGAATCAACGAAAGTGAATCCCAATGCATTCATTGCGGTTTAATAGGAAGGAGTCTAAATTTATCCTGATTTTGTTCTAATTTAATCTTATTATGATCTGATGTTATGATTATATATAAATAAAGTTAATTCAAGTGAATTTAATTAAAACATCTGGTTAATGGCCAATTTGATAATTAAAGGACAAATTGCAAAATCAGGACTTATCTTTGCTACTTATTGCACTTTGAGGACCTAAGGCAGGTACCGAACTATCAAAATTATTGCAAAAAAAAGGACTTCGGGCAATTTTAAGGATAAAATAAGAAAGAAAAAAAATTGGTCCAGTTACTTATTTAATGTCTAGTTTTCATCCCAGAAAAATTAACAATTTCAATTACATCCCTTAACTTAATTGATTGTCCAATTATTTCGATGTAATAATGAAGAAGACATTATTTTAAATCACATAAAAGTCATGTACCAACAACCTCTTTCTTGCTATTTTTTTTTTCTAGGATTTTTTTATTTCAAATTTTAATTATGGGTTAATTTCATATAAATTCACGACCTTTGTGCTTAGTATCAATTTAATCACGAACTTTTAGATTTTTGTAAAAAAACCCAACCTTTGACAATGTTGCAATTTAATACACGTTTTTTTTTCTTTCGGCCGGCAACCATGACGTGACTCGCCGGAGTGCATGTCATCTTGCCATGTAGGATTACACATGTTTATTTTATTTATATTTTAAATTCACATCATAAATAACACTTACCATTTAAATAACATCTTCCTACTTAAAATTAATATAACAACCAAATAAATCTAAAAAACTAAGAACGTTAAGAGATTTATTACAAATAATTTATATTGGTTGTTGTTTAATTTATTTGGTTGCTATTTTAATCTTAAGTAGAAATGTGTTATTTAAATTGTAAGTGTTACTTGTGATGTGAATTTAAAAAATAAATAAAGTAAACATGTGTAATCATACGTGGCAAGATGACACACGCTCCGGCAAGCCACGTCATCGTTTGCCGGCCGGAAGAAAAAAAAATGTGTATTAAATTGCAACAATGTCAAAGGTTGGGTTTTTTTTTACAAAAATCTAAAAGTTCGTAATTAAATTGATACTAAGCATAAAGTTCGTGAATTTATATGAAATTAACCATTTAATTATTATTAAATATTTTTCTAATATTTGTTTATTTTAAAGTTAATTTCAATTTTTAAAAATAAAATTTCAGATTTTTTTTAAAAAAAAATCTTTTATAAAATTCAATCTAATGTAGATCTTTTTGGTTAAAATAAAGGGAAATCAATAAAAAAATACACATATACTCCATGTTAGCAATTCGATGGAAAGCCATGACTAGTATTTGACTTTCATGTGATTTAAAACAATGTCCTTTTCTTATTTTTCTAGTAAAAATAGGTTCAAAATTGGATAGTCAAATAATTATGAAAATGTAATTATAATTGTTAATTTTTTTTTTGGGACGGAAATAGGACACTAGATAAGTTACGAGGCAAAAAATATTTTTCTCTCTTATTTTATCCTTAAAATTGCCCAAAATCCTTTTTTTTTTGCAACAATTTGATAGTTCGGTACCTACCCTGCAAAAGTTAAAAGTTTAGTCCTCAAAGTGCAATAAGTAACAATGATTAGTCATGTTTTTGCAATTTGTCCTAAATTAAATGACTAGAATATATACAGATCGATTCAATTTAAAATGACATTTCTTATATGAGATGAGATAAAAATAGGGGGTACAAATTTTGTAGAAATTTAGTATATTATATTGCTTGGTAGATTGTATTACGAGAATTTTACGTTTTTATTCCATAATAAATTTGTACGGGTGAAGTCAAGACTATTTTTTCTTGATTTGAGTATATAAAGCCCATTTTGTATCAGGTTGGAGGTAATAAATTCGGGTCAATATTATATTAGTATGCTCTACCAATCAAATTTTTGCTGGATAAAAAATGGTAATAAGGGTCTTTTATGCCCTACCAAGTGGAGCCTAAAATTTATATTAACGTGCACCAAATAAAAAAGCCTCAGGTTAAATATAGTCCCGTGTTTTGTGAATACATCCCACCCAAAAAAATGTTCGGAATTTTTTTCCGAAATATGTAGCAATTTGTGGAATTTTTTTCGAAAATTCATTTGTTTAGTATTTTTCTTTTTGCATTTTCGAATTTTTTTCCGAAAATTATCAAAATTTTTGAATTTTTTTCCGAACATTTTGTGGTGGAGTGTATTGACTGTATATAACCATGGCCATAAAAAAAGGTTAATAAATTATTGGCCAAGATTATATACAGTTCTACCTTTTGTTAATACAACCCCCTAAAAAATGTTCGGAAAAAAATCCGAAAATTTTGACAATTTTCGGAAAAAAAATTCTGAAATTACAAAAGAAAAAACACTGAACATAACAATTTTCGGAAAAAAATCTGAACAATTTTTTGGATGGGGTTGTATTCATAAAATATGGGACTGTATTTAACCTGGGCCTAAATTGGGCTCTAATTCAGGTCTGTCAATACCAGGCCCAAATATTCGCGTCAAGCTAAAGCTGGAGTTGGGCTATCCTATCAAAACTCAAAAAGCTTTTTTCCCCATTTCGTTCTTCATTTTTCGTTCTCTAAAACCTCGACTCCAGAATCTCAAGTTCAAGTTCTGAGAGAGTTTAACAGCATACGCATTCCGGCGACGGCGGCATATCTGCATACAAGTTGAGGTCAGCTTTCTTTGTATTCCGAATTTTGAGGATTTTTTAATACTGTTTTTAAATTAGGGCACAGATAGAATCAGATTCCTTGATTTGCATATATTCAAAACAAATCTGCTCTGCGATCCAGCATACTAAGAAATAATCAATTTGTACGGAGCTAAGAGTTCACAGCATACGCATTCCGGCGGCGGCGGCAGCGGCGGCGGCGGCGGCATATCTGGCATACAAGTCGAGGTCAGCTTTCTTTGTATTCCGAATTTTGAGGATTTTTTTAATACTGTTTTTAAATTAGGGCACAGATAGAACCAGATTCCTTGATTTGCATATATTCAAAACAATTCTGCTCTGCGATCCAGCTTACTAAGAAACAATCAATTTGTACGGAGCTAAGAGTTCACAGCATACGCATTCCGGCGGCGGCATCTCTGGCATACAAGTTGAGGTCAACTTTCTTTGTATTCCGAATTTTGAGGATTTTTTAATACTGTTTTTAAATTAGGGCACAGATAGAATCAGATTCCTTGATTTTGCATATATTCATATCTAATGAGGTTTCGCGGTGTTCCAATATTAGCTCCGTAGCAATTGATTGTTTCCTAGTTAGCTGGATCGTAGAGCAGATTTGTTTTGATGTGTTATTTACTTGTGCTTGTGTATGCTTGTAATTGAGATAACACGATTGGATTTTATGCTAGTAAACGTTTCGAGTTATTTTAAATCCGGTGTTGGTGGTTTCAGATTATTCTAATTCTAGATCATTATTCTGGAAATTTGGGAAGAAATATTTCCTGGCTTTGTTTTGATGTGTTATTTACTTGCACTCGTGTATGCTTGTAATTGAGATAACACGATTGGATTTTTATGCTAGTAAACGTTTCGAGTTTTTTTAAATCCGGTTTTGGTGATTGCGGATTATTCTAATTCTAGATCTTTATTCTGGAATTTTGGGAAGAAATATTCCTGGCTTTGTTTTGATGTGTTATTTACTTGCGGTCGTGTATACTTGTAATTGAGATAGCACGATTGGATTTTTATGCTAGTAAACGTTTCGAGTTTTTTTAAATCCGGTTTTGGTGATTGCGGATTATTCTAATTCTAGATCTTTATTCTGGAATTTTGGGAAGAAATATTCCTGGCTTTGTTTTGATGTGTTATTTACTTGCGGTCGTGTATACTTGTAATTGAGATAACACGATTGGATTTTTATGCTAGTAAACGTTTCGAGTTTTTTTAAATCCGGTTTTGGTGATTGCGGATTATTCTAATTCTAGATCTTTATTCTGGGATTTTGGGAAGAAATATTCCTGGCTTTGTTCAGTGAACCTTTATCCCCCTTAATTTGTTGTAGAACATGGAAACTTCTAGCAACGCTGATCTTCCAGTTGATGTTATTCGCAACACTTTATGGAGGTTGCCTGTGAAGGCTCTAATGCGATTTAAGTGTGTTTGCAAAAACTGGCGCACTCTCATTGAAAGCTCGACTTTTGTGAACCAACATTTTAGCCACAAGAGCAATCCTGATTGCCTACTTATTCAGCATTACAAAGCTGAAGAGGATCACTTAACATATACATTGTATGCTGATGCAATAGGCTTTGGATATCAAGAGCCTGATTATCTGCAAATGCAGCCTCATGAACGTTTATATCTTATGGGACCGTTGAGGGGCGTATTTTGTGTGGTTAGTAAAAAATCGGGACACTTAGCTTTGATTAACCCTGCACTGAGACAGTTTAGACCGATCCCTTCACATGATTTGATTGACAACAAAGAATGTGACTATGTGGCTGGGTTCGGATTTGACCCATTGAGTGAAGATTACACGGTGATTTCAATACCACGTTTTTCTGACGCAAAAGTCGACCGTGTTTGTATTTATAACTCAGGAAGTGATTCTTGGAGACATATTGAGAATGTGGATTTGGCTACTAAAATAGATAGTTTTAGAGTTCAGCAAAGTACATGCTTGGACGGAGTTCATTATTGGATTTCATATACAGAAGATGATGATGCTGCTTTTATCCTTGCGCTTGATAGCAGTGACAATTTTCAAGAAATTCAAGTTCCAGATTGTATCAAATACAAAGGGGCGTTTAATCTTGACGTATATGGTGATTCAATAGCTCTTCTGTCATTTGGTTGGCCTAGTACTGATCAATGTATAGATGTATGGGTAATGAAAGAAGTAGGACATTGGACTAGGATTTGCACTCTTGGTCCTATTGAAGGTCTAATATGCCCGAGTTGTTTCTGGAAAACCACTGAGCTCGTATTAGAAATGGAAGATGCTACGTCCGTGACACTTTGTAATGTCTCCACTGGGATATTACGGACGATTAAAGTTTCAGGAAGTAAGTCTTTTAGTTTCTCAAATATGATTCGCCCGTACAAGGAGAGCCTTGTTTCAATAAATAATGAGAGAGGGAGTTGTAAGTTGTGGGATCCCTTTTCACGTTTTGTTGAGGATTGGTTTGATCAGAAATAGGTCTAGCAACGTTTCGTGTAAGAGTTTGCATTATTAGTTGTATCTTTTCTTAAGGGCTGTAGAATCTGAATGGTAGTTAACTTGCAGTTGCAAGTTAACATTTTTATTATGAAAGCCTTGCTTCTTGTTCCATCCATTTTTCTTCTACTACTGTTGATTAATTGGTTTTTATGATGAAAATACTGAATATGGACATTACTGTCAAAAACCCAACTAAAGCTCACAATATTATTGGATAAATATTGAATCATAATGTGTTCTTGATAGCAAGATTCCTTGAAATGCATAGACTCCATGGGAAAATTTGATCCTCTATAATTGCCACACAGTACAGAGGTAAAAGGCATGATGTTTTGTTAAATGGCTTTATGTATTCTTGCTTTTGTTTCAAGTACTCTATCCGTTCACAAAAAAATGGTCTTGGACCTTTTGATTGTTTTATTTGTCCGTCCATAAAAATAGTTAATGTTTCCTTAAATTGAAATAATAAACTTTATCTACATATTTCAATATGTACACATACTATTTTTAAAGTTGAGCAGTTTGTGTACTTGGACTACATTTACTCTAACTTTGAGCATTTTAAAAAAATACTCTCACATTAAAAAATCATGAAATTTATATAGTAGCTACATATTCAAGCATACAACACATATAAAATTTGTCCCATGAAGTTTGGTGTACGAAAATAATCATTCGGACAAATACAAATTATTTTGGAGATTATTATTATTTGGACAAAGTTACAGTACCATTTGTAATATTTTTCCCAATTTTGCAGTCCTCGGAATGGGCCCACTGATTTTTTCGCAAAAAATCAAAAGAGCAGTCAATTACGCATTTCGAGGTTGTCTCGAATACAAGCGACTTTGTGGGCCCCACGGGCGACTAACTCTATATTCGTAAACCACCCGTAAACATCCCTATTTTGGTAATCCATATCAGAAACTACCTTATCTTAAAAAAAATTATTTCTATTCTCTAAATCTCACGTTGAAGTACTCAGAGTTCACGGAATATGCATTCCGGTGGTGGCAACGGAGGCATATAATTCGAGGTCAGCTTTCTTTGTATTCCGAATTTGAGATTTTTCTAATAGTGTTTTTAAATTTGAATCCAATTCCTTGATTTTGCATATGAATTGAATGTTAGCTCAATACAAATTGATTGTTTTTTAGTAAGTTGTATTGCGAAGCAGATTTATTTTGATGAATTATTTGCTTGTAATTGATATAATATGAAAATTGGATATTAAGCTAGTAATGTTCTGAGTTATTCTAGATCTGGTGTAGGTAATTTCAGATTTTTCTAATTCTAGATCTTATTCTTAGTAAGCTGGATTGCAGAACAGGTTTATTTTGATGTGATATTTGCTCGTAATTGATATAATATGAAAATTTGATATTAAGCTTGTAATGTTCTGAGCTATTCTAGATCTGGTGTAGGTAGTTTCAGATTGTTCTAATTCTAGATCTTATTCTTAGTAAGCTGGATTGCAGAACAGATTTATTTTGATGTGTTATTTGCTTGTAATTGATATAATATGAAAATTGGATATTAAGCTAGTAATGTTCTGAGTTATTCTAGATCTGGTTTTTAGGTAATTTCAGATTGTTCTAATTCTAGATTTTTTTCTTAGTAAGCTGGATTCCAGAGCAGATTTATTTTGATGTGTTATTTGCTAGTATTCTGAAAATTGGATATTAAGGTAGTAAATGTTCTTATCATAAGTTATTTTAGATCCTGTGTTGGTAATTTCAGATTGTTTTAATTCGAAACCTTATTTTGGGAAGAAACATTCTTGGCTTTATTGAATTGATGACTAAATTACCTTTCTCCCCCTTGTTTTGTTGTAGAAGAAGTGACATTTCTTGCTGCTGTTATCCCATTGAAAACTGCGTTCTGTAACGTCTCCGGGCTGTTTGCTACATGGAAACTGCTAGCAACACCGATCTTCCGGTTGATATTATTCACAAGATTTTATCGATGTTACCTGTGAAGTCTCTGATGCGATTCAAGTGTGTTTGCAAGCAGTGGTGCATTTTCATCGAAAGCCCGGGGTTTGTAAACGAGCATTTTAGCCACAAGAGCAATCCCGACTGCCTACTTATTCGGCTTTACAAACCTAATGAGAATCGCCTCACTTATGCGCTGTATGCCGATGAATTAGGCTTTGGATATCAAGAGCCTGAGCATCTACAAATGCCTGATGGAGCTTTATACCTTATGGGACCGTTGAAGGGCGTATTCTGTGTGATTAATAAATCGGAACACATAGCTTTGTTTAACCCCGCAACGAGACAGTTTAGACCAATCCCTTCGCGTGATTCGAACGGCAACGAAGTATATGAATATGTGGCCGGATTCGGGTTGGACCCATTGAGTGGCGCTTACTCGGTGATTGCACTACCGCATCTTTCTGAATCCCACGCCGGTCGTGTTTGTATTTACAACTCGGGAAGTGATTCTTGGAGACACGTCGAGAATGTGGGTTTGGCTACCAAAATAAAAAACTCGCGAGATGCGGATTGTACATGCTTGGGTGGCGTTCATTACTGGGAAACGTATAGAGAAGACGACGGTGCTCATATTATCCTTGCCCTCGATAGCAGTGACAATTTTCAAGAAATACGAGTTCCCGATTGTCTCAAATACCCGGTGTACTTTCGTCTTGCCGTATATGGTGATTCAATAGCTCTTCTGTCGTTTGATTTACATAATACTGATCAACCCATCAATGTATGGGTAATGAAAGAAGTGGGATGTTGGACTAGGATTTCCACTCTTGGCCCTATCGAAGGCCTACATTGGCCGATTTGTTTGTGGAAGAACAGCGAGATCGTGTTAGAAATAAAAGATGCTACGTTGACTCGATATGATGTCTCCACCGGGATATTAAGGACTATCGAAGTTCCGGGAAAGAAGTGTGGTAAGATTTGGTCTTACAAGGAGAGCCTTGTTTCGATAAAGAATGATGAAGGGAGTTGCAAGTTGTGGGATACTTCTTCGCCTTTTGTTAAGGATTGGTTCAGTCAGAAACAAATTGGGTTTGAAGTGTAAGTTGGCATTATTAGTTGAATCTTTTCTTTGGGGCTGTAGAATCTGAATGATAGTTAATTTGCAGCTGCAAGTTAACTATTTTGCTGGATTTAGACCTGTTTTTCTGCAGTTTTATGATATCTTCATTGTTAAGTTCTGATAGTTTTATATGCCAAATCTAGTTATAAAGTATGCTTATTATGAAAGCTCTGTTTCTTGTTCCCTCCAATATTTATTTGGATTGGTTTTTGGGGTAGAAATGCTGATTAATGTCAAAACCCCAGAAAGCTCACAACGTATGTGGATTAATGTGCATTCTTTTCTGGAGTGCAAAAGTCGAAATAGCTCTTAGAGATTTTCTTTTTTATATAATCAAATATTCAATTTCGAAAGATTGCACACTTTTCCTTTTATTCATCTCTAATTCATTCAAATGAATCAAATCTCATTCATACTTGCACACTATTAACACGCCTAATGATCTAATCTAAACATTAAATATTACATGAATCAATTCAAAGATTGCTCCTCTTTTTAAGAAGTGTTTTTTTTTTTTTTTTGTTTAAACCTTATTTTAATAATTATTTAAAGAAATAAAAAAAAAAAATCGTCTACAGACCGCTGAACCACCTAAGCCCCGTCTGAAAACGCCTGATTACACCGATTTTACAGAAATTGGCTTTGCAAGAGGTCACCAAACTCGATTTCTGCATCACTAATTCTTTCTTAAAAAGTAGAATGGAAAAAAAAAATCACCATCTGTCTTCGATGAATGGCTTTATATACTCTCGCTTCTTTATAAGTATGAGTGAGCTTTTGGTGTTGATCTTATTTTCAATTCACATTTCATCTTGTGTTAATTTGAGATGGCTAATGACCTCTCATTGTGTATTAAGTAGAAAAGAACACAATGTCATAAACTCATAGTGTATTGGAAACAAGAAAATACAACATACAAATGATAAGCCATCAAAAGAACTTGGTACAACATGAGGAGAGTAAACTAAAGAAACTTGTGTTGAAAAGGTGACATTAACTGAGACAATTCAGTCAAGAAGAGTATACATGAATCAAAGATTAATTAAATTGTAACTTAAAGATGGGAGAAAAGGGTGAAGAATGAATAAAATCATATCAAAGCAGTTGAAGTCACATAATAAGCAACTGCAAAAACAGAATGAACGAAGCATAGAACGCCTCCGGTCGATAGGAAATGGTGGTGTGTGAACCCACACGACGCTCTCGAATGGTGGTTCGATTTCGTCCCGAACACGAGCATCGTCATAGCCACGGCTAGGACGATCCTGATCATCAATATTACTCGTTAAGAAGTTATTTGAGCTCAATTCGACAGAGACATCAAGATTGAACATTTGGCGAAGTCTAACAAAAAAATTGACCTTTAGTGACAGCTATCCTGTCATGTCCTCTCAATATTGCTTTTCTAGTTAAAAAATTTTAATGACAGGAAACAATCTGTAATGGCATGATCATGTCATTAAAGATGGTTTCCTGTCATTAAATTTTTTTAAATAGACATAATTATTGTCACTAAAAATTAATTTTTTTTATTGGCTATATAAATAAGTAAAAATATCGAACTATTCGAGTTCATACCATGTGAAAAGAAGGCAAGCCATGGACAACTTCTTGCTGGGAGAAGCTGCCTTGATCTCGTCTCGTTTAAAATTGCAGCAACTTCCGACCAAATTGGCGAGAACGTGAGCAATGCCGAGAAGAATCGCTGCGAATAAACCGAGCATAAACGCTTGGTGGCTCGGATCTTTGCACTCGTATAGCCACACCCTCACATGCTTCGCCTAATCAATCGTACAAAAAGACAACAATCAGAAGGAGCAAATTTAGAATTTCATTTCAAGAAGGCGAAATCAATAGCCCATAAAACATTATTTACATACGTAACGGATTTTTTTTTTAAAAAATTCCAATGGGGGCAACCGTCTCCCATAGGGCAGAGCATGAACCGAAATCCATAACCGAAATAAACCGAATTATATATAAAACTAACCGAAACCGAACCGAAATTTCTTATAACCAAAAATTTCGGTTCGGTTTCGGTAAATAACCCGAAAAACCGAAATATAGTGGACTTTTAAATTGGACCATATTTCTACACATATAACTTGCTAACAACCAAAGCCTATATATATTAATAGATTGCAACCAAAACAAATAACCCACAATAAAAAAATTCAAAATAAACAAAAGGATACAACCACATTAAAATATCAAAATACTTATAAATTCATATTCCATCCATAGTCTATCCAGCAACAGTGCAACACAACCAAAATAAACATTATCCAATAACACAAACCAAAATAAACATTATCTAGAAATATAACCAAAAGAGACACCGGCAACAAATTTGAAAATGAGTAAATGTAACTAGAGTTATAAATTAGATAACCGAAAGCCAAAATTTCTAAAATTTAAAACCAATACCGAACCGAAAACCAACAGAACCGAACCGAATTCGGCTCGATTTTTCGATTTTAACCGAATTCTGCTCTCCCTAATCTCCCGTGTCCCCCTAAATCCGTCCCTAATTAAAGACGAAGTTTTCGACTAATATCAAGAATGCAACAATCACCTGGTTTTGAGCTGCTTCAGCTTTGAGCCCAAGAATTCCAGCCGTGACATCCAATGCCACAATCAAGAAACATGCAAAAATACCAATAATTTTTGCCATTTTTTCTCAAGTGTGTAGTAGAAGAGAACTAGCCCCCTTTTTTTATTGAGAAAATATGTAGATTAGACCATATGAATACATATATATAGAAGCATAGAAGCCCCATATTTGCTTCTTGTTTGGTTCGGACACAAATATTAAGTCAAAGTAGTTTATTAATAAAAATAGTACAAATAGTGTGATAGAGAATAAAAAAAAGTAATATTTTTAGGTAAAAGTGGTGATATAAGTTTATAAAAAATAAAAAATATGTCAAAAGTAGAATAAAACACGTATATTAGAACAGACCAAAATTTAAAACGGGAAGTTTATATCAGGACGGTGGGAGTAATTATATGTATAGTTGGATGATTCTTGGTAAAAGCTTCTTTTGTCAATGGAGGGGTGACTTTATTTTGCATTTATGCCAACTTTCTTACCTTGTTTTCTTTTATTTAATTGGTGTTTTGATTCTTGGCATAGGGGAAGAAGAAAAGTAGGGTATAAACCAACTAAGTAGTAGTGTGGATATGCAAGTTAGGCATCTTATGTAACATGGTAAAGAATATTTGTAGAAGCAAATTGATTAACACCAGAAAAATAAATTTGGAGAATTTTCATTATATAACATTCCACTGGTTTTGTGGATTTTTTCCTATATTTGTAAATAATTTCTTTACTTTTTTCTTGATAAAGTTCCATTAATTATTTCCACGAAGTATGAAATCGAGCCCATTAATTGGAAAAAACAAAAAAGTCATATTTAAATTTTTGTAAATAAAAATTGATGAAAAATGACGAATAAACAAAAATGATTTGCAATGCATTCATTGTGGTTTAATAAGAAGGAGTCTAAATTAGCCATGATTTCATTTTAATCTAATCTTATTATGTTATGATGATTTTTTTAAATTCATTCATTGTGGTTTAATAGGAAGGAGTTTAAATTAACCCTGATTTCGTTCTAATCTTATCTTATTAGGATCTGATGTTATGCTTGATTAAAATAAAAAAATTAATTCAAGTGAACTCAAGCAAAAATTATGGTTAATAGATTCGCATTACTCTTTGATCAATTTGATAAATTAAATGAGTAAATACATTTAATATTCATGTATACATTTGCTATATTTCACTTATATTAATTAGTACTATATTTTAATTATATTAGAATGTACATTTCATTTCCTATTAAATTCAATGTGTACCTATATTTTTCATATATTTTATTAATATTAATGTGCACGTTTTATTCCGTGGTCCAGTGCAATTGATGCATAGGAGAATGATTTTTTTTTTTTTAAAGAATTTCAATTACTTTGCTGAAAAATTAACGTGCACAGAATACAAAATTTCAATTTAGGGAAAATTAATTTTTTTAGGACACTATCATATGAATGTTTGCAAAATTAGAACATTGTCTTTACGAGCTTACAAAATTGGGACACTATCTTCTCGAGTTTGCAATATTAAAACATTATCTTTATAAACTTACAAAAATAAGACACTATCTTTTAATTTTGGCAAATTTAGACCAAGTTTTATAAAATCCAGGCCAACTTGACATTATCATAATCAGACTTTTCCCGGCCCACATTTTATAAATTTGGTCTAAATTTGCACAATATAAAAGATAGTGTCCTAATTTTGAAAAATAGTGTCTTAATTTTGCAAACACCCATAAGATAGTGTGCTAAAAAAAAATTCCTAAATAATAAAACAATACTTTATTTATCTAAAATGAAAATAGAAAAACCTTTATTTATAATTATTCATAATTGTCAATTGAATATGGCTGAATGAAGCCCAAGCCCAATAAAATTGGGCTTTTACAAATTGGAACTACTTATCCTAATCGGGTCCATTAACACCAGGTCCAGATATTTCGGGTCAAGTATAAAATCGGAGTTTTATCCGACCCAGTTCAGCTAAGGGTTTTTCCCAATTTCGTTCTCTAAAACCCCTACTCCACGGAATCTCATTTTGAAATCCTTAGTTCACACCATACGCATTCCGGCGGCGGCGGAGGCGGAGGCGGTGGCGTATTTGGCATAGAAGCCGAGGTTAGCTTTATTTCTATTCCGAATTTTGAGGTTTTTTTAATAGTGGTTTGAAAATAGGGCAAAGCGAATCCGATTCCATGATTTGGCATGTATATATTCATATTTAATATGATAATGCGGTGGTTTAATAATTAGCTCGATACAACTGTTAACTTTTTTGCGCATTTGTTCCTTTGATTCTGAAATTTCTTCACGTGTAAGATAGAATGATTTCAATTTGTGATTTATAACGATATTCCACCGATCTGGTTCCATCGATGTTGGTTGATTGAAAATTTGGGTGAAAATTTGTAATCCATTATGAACTGAATATTTGAGTGAATTACAGGGGAAGTGTGTGTGTGTGTGTGAGTGGAGTGTTCTTTCTCAATGATGGTATCATTTAGTAAGAATTAAACAATGTACTTAGTCGAACTAAATGGCTTCTTGCTCTCATATATGGCCTTTGATCGATTGAATTAATGCACATCATATTGACTGGTTAGCAGATTAAAATTAGAATTTGAGAATTGGAAAGATCTGTAGCACAATGTTTTGTGATTTCCTGCTATCTTTGATCTGATTCCATGATTTGGCATTTATATATTCATCTTTCATATGATTGTGTTGTGTGGTGGTTTAATAATTAGCTCGATACAACTGTTGTTAACTTTTTTGCGCATTTGTTCTTTGATTCTGAAATTTCTTCACATGTAAGTTAGAACGATTTCAATTTGTGATTTATAACGATATTCCACATATCTGGTTCCATTGATGTTGATTTTTAAATTGATAACCTGTTGCAAGAGATTCGATATTAGTAACACTTTTCGAGTAAATGCAAACACCAGGATTGTAATCTATTATGAACTGAAAGTTGTGAATTACAGGGAAAGTTTAATCCATTATTAAACAATGTACTGAGTCAAACTAAATGGCTTCTTGCTCTCGTATATGGCCTTTGATTGATCGAATTGATACACATCATATTGACTGGTTAGCAGATTAAAATTAGAATTTGAGAATTGGAAAGAACTGTAGCACAATGTTATGTGATTTCCTGCTATCTTTGGAATGAAATTCATCCGTGTGATTATTTAGGGGGTGTTTGGTTCAAATTCTTCCACGGGAATCATTCCGTAGTAAATTATAATGAAAGTGATGATATTGCATTGTTAGTATTTTGCTCTAATCATGGAATACGTGGGGATAAAAAATGGTTTTTGGTTGATGAATAGTAGAATGATTGAGGAGAAATGGTAGTTAATCAAAATCAGGTAATGATTAACATATTTTGAATCTCATTACCACGTTCGAAGTATAATGAAGGCGAGTTGATTTATTTTTTCTCATTAACCACCACAATTTGAAGAATTTTGAACCAAATGCCCCCTTAGTTTCATTGAGGTTCTATATTTTTCTCATTTAATACTTGAATAGTTTATCATTCTTGCATCATGATCATTTACATAAGCATATTTCATTTTCTATACTCAAGTCAGAGAGATGGGCAACGGTATTTATGCATTTCTAATAAGTTATATCCCTACCTTGTGTTTGTAAGGCTGATGGGTTCGGAAAACAAAGATCCATTGAAGTCGATTTTTGAAGAGCCGGTAAAAAGTGGTCCTGGACCTTCTGATGGTGAAGTTGTTGCGAAGAAAAGAGTTCGCAGAAGGATAAGGGAAATTCCGGAGTATTATTTCCTTCCTCGTAGATCCCTCCCATTTACGATTCTCACCGGCGCAGCAAGTATAGCTGCTGGAATTGGTGCTGGGATGCTCATAGAAGTTTGGATCAAAAAAAAAGTCGAAGGTATTCTCCTACATTTTGTCTCACTTTAATCGAAATGGCTATCTTGAATCTTAGTTATTATTCAAATGTGACATTTGTAAGTTCATGATTCCATGTTTGCAAAAAATTATGCTTTTTGGAAGTTATTTTATTTAGTGATTGTGAGAAACAATTGCTTATTGGTAAAAGTGGTGAGTGTTTGCAAAATTTGTGTAAAGTAAATGTTGAGCGTTTGATAAAATTTTTTAATAGAGTAAATTATTAGTGAGAAGCTATAATCAGGTAGAAGTATACTTTTCTCAGCTTTTAAATTATACTCCCTCCGTCCCAGTTTTGTTTTCCCATTTGCCAAAAAGGTCCGTCCTGATTTTGTTTTCCCACCCCCAAAATAAAAATAAAGTGATTCGTCTTTTTAAACTCAACTCCTACGATTCAACTACTTTATTCATTTAAATATTACTTTATTTATCATTCACCATTTTCAAGACTACTTTATTCATTTAAATACTACATTTCAACTTTCACATTAAACTCCGTGTAAAATCAAACGGAAAAACAAAATTGGGACGGAGGGAATAAATTCTAGTTGATTAATTTAAGCAGAATCATTGAATTTGAAAACACTTAAAATAACTTATGCATGCAATTCTAAGGGTATGTTTGTTTTGGGATTTACCCTAATACACTTTGGACTTTTAAATCTCAAACTCAATCCATACCTATAAATCTATTACTACTTTTCATATAATTAAATACAATTACATCATCATTTTTTATCATCCACTCAATCTATCTCCTACTTTTATCTTACACAATATAATAAAATAATACAACATCTATCACTAAAAAACATTGATTTGACATAAAGCAAAATCTTACCCTACTAAAATCCCAAAACAAACACACACTAAGATTTTTACATCCTAAGATTTCAAAATTATGACTTTACCCGCACACCTAAATTCAAAAGGCTATGTTCTTTTTGGGTTTTAAAAACCTGGATTTGGATTTTGAAATCTAAAACCCATTCTAGTTTGGGTTTTAAAATTAGGTTTTTGAAATCCTAATCCTACAACCCTATAAATAACCTATACAACACTCCTTTACTTTTTACATAATAAAGTTAAAACTTACCCTACTCAAAACCCAAAAAAAAAACAAGGATTTTAAAAACCCCATGGATTACAAAAACCATTGGTTTTCAAAAACCGGTTTTTAAAAACCACTTAAAACCCAAAAAGAACATAGCTTAAAATCTTTCTAAAACACACCCGTAGTCTCACTTTAATCTAAATGACCATCTTGAATCTTGGTTATTATTCAAATGTGATATTTGTAAGTTCTTGATTCCATGGACATTTCTATTCATAATGTTTCTGTTTATTGTTCTTACAGAGGATGGGGGTATCATTTGGGATTTCGACAAAAAGTCTCGTGACAAATGAAAAATTCCGTACTAGCTAGCGTGGCAATAACTTTAACGCGATGGACGATGTCGTTTTGTGGTCTACCGATTGGTTTTACATACATTAACCTCGAAGCTGCATTAATGGTTGTGGAGCTATGATGCACGGATTCTTCTAAAAATATAACAATGCAGTATCGAATTCGCACCCGCCCCCTAAAAGGGGTGAGATTCTTGAATCCGCGAATCGGATTCTCCACGTGGCGAATCCGGCTGCCACGTGGCGAATCCACTAACGGATACTCGAATCCTCCACACGAATCCTACTTATTAAGCATTAAATATATTATTTCAATTTAAATTTATTATATAATATAATTTAAATTGACAATGTGACACTTGTTTTATATTGAAATCACTGTTATGACGTATATATTAGGCTAATGGAACTTAAATTAATTTTGGTTACTTAATTATATCAAATTATTGAATATGTTTAAATTTTGGGTTAGATAAAATGTGAATTATATACATTCGATTTACAAAATTTTAAAATATATTTGTTTTTTTTAAGTATTATATATAATAAAATATAAATAAATAGACGTATCCTTAACGAATCGCACCCTAAGTTTTTTGAAAATTCGTATTCCCGTACCCGTATCGTATCGCCCCCGCACTCCCGCACCCGCACCTGTGCAACATAGTTGTGGAGAAATATGTCCAAAACGCTAACAATTTTAGGATAGAAGGCCTTAATAATCACAATGCTGGTTCTAGCTTTCCTTTTTCCAGTTAATTTTGCCTTCTCTTGTAGAAACTAAATGCATATCATAGTCCATATTTCAGTTATATTAATTAATTAGTATTACATTTTAATTATATTAGCAATCAAATTCAATTTGTAAGTATATTTTTCATTTATTTTATTAATATTAGTCTCAACGTTTTATTCTGTGGTCCAATGATTTTTTTAAAAAAGAATTTCAATTACTCTTGCTGAAAAATTAACATGCACAAATGCAAAATCCCAATTTAGAAAAAAATAATTTTTTAGAACACTATCTTATACTCCCTCTGTTTCACTCTAAGTGTCCCACTTTCCTTTTTTGGTTGTCCCACACTAAGTGTCCCATTCCATAAATGAAAAAGGCAACACTCTACTACATATAAACTTTAACCTTCAAATTCAGACAATATTACCAAAAATGTCACTCATTCAATCCACTTTTCAACATTATTCATTACTTTATTAAACATTATTCATTACTTTACTAAACACTATTCATTACTTTTCAACACTATTCATTACTTTATTAAACACTATTCATTACTTTTCAACACTATTCATTACTTTTCCACCATATATTAATAACAAATACACTTTCTTAAATCATTCAACCAAAAAAAATGAGACGCTTAGACCGGGACGGAGGGAGTAATTGTTTATAAAATTGGAATACTGTCTTTATGAGTTTGCAATATTAGAAGGCCTTAATAATCACAATGCCGATTCTAGCTTTTCTTTTCCAGTTAATTTTGCCTTCTCTTGTAGAAACTAAATGCATATCAAGAAGACTTTTGTGCTCTAATTGGGATCCTGTATTACTCCCTCCGTCCACGAGTAAGTTTCCCATTTCTTTTTGTTGAATGGTTTAAGAAAGTGTATTTGTTTATTAATATAGGGAAAATTGCAGAAATGGTCCCATAAGAATTGGTCCTCATGAATTTGGTCCTTTTTTTAGCGCAAATAGTCCCATACGATTTTTCCGTCAAAAAATAACGGATTAATGAGCATGAGGCCCACACGCCCGTTAGTTTTCTGCCAAAAACTCGAGCGTATAATTCCCAACTTAAAAATAATTAATTTTCAACTTCTTAAAACTCTACGAACTAAAGTTGCAGAATCGCCTCCATACTTGTATTTTACATTGAAATGATTGTTAATAGCAAAAGTTGGCCCATTTCACATAAAAAAATAAGTTGAAAAGGTTTTTCCATCCAGTATTCCATAGAAAACTATAAAATATTTAACGAATGAGACATTTTCTGCTAAAAATGGGACCAAAAAAGAACATGGGACCAAATCTGTCAAGTACAAATTCTCATGGGACCATCCTTGCAATTTACCCTATTAATATATGGTGGGCCACATGTTGACTTTTGGGATAAAGTAATGAATAGTGTTGAAAAGTAAAGTGAATGAGTGACATTTTTGGTAATATTGTATGAGTTTGAAGGTTAGAGTTTATATATAATAGAGTGTTGTTATTTCCATTTATGGAATGGGAAACTTACTCGTGGACGGCCCGAAAAGGAAAATGGGAAGTTTACTCATGGACGGAGGGAGTACAATGTTTGCATTTTATTGATATAATATTATACTCCCTCCGTCCCAATTTCGTTACAAATGAAGGTTTTTTTTTTTTTTTGTTTACTCATTTTCTAAAATAACAAAAAGCAATACCGTTTTTTCAAACTCAACACTTACAAAATTACTTTATACTAAAAAATATTACTCCATCCGATTCGATTTTGATTGTCCACTTTACCATAAAAGAAGATTTATTTTTTATTTTTTTTCCCTACCCAAAATAGCAAAAAGCAAACACTGCCCATTTTAATTCACCCCTTAAAAACATCATTTATTTACACCCATGTCACTACTTTGTCAACTTTATACCCACAAATACTAATAAACAACTCTTACTCATTTTAAAAATCTACTCTATACCCATAAATACTAATAAACACCAATTTTATTAAAACCCCTGTCATTTTCTTATGGACAATCAAAATCGAATCGGAGAGAATAATAAACAATTCCTAAAAAGCTACTAACTCCGTCCCAGTTTTGTTTTCCCATTTGCCAAAAAAAATTGTCTCAATTTTGTTTTTTCATCCCTAAAATGAAAACTATTTTATTCATTTAAATAATATTTTATTCACCATTCACCATTCTCAATACTATTTTATTCATCATTTATCATTCTCAATACTATTTTATTCATTTAAATACTAAAATTCAATTCTTCCATTAAACTTCGAGCACAGATAAACGTGAAAACAAAATTGAGACAGAGTTAGTACTTTTATACTCAAAAGTATTAATAAATAATTCATTTCTTAAAAATTGTATCATTTTGAAATGAATAATCAAAATTGATGTAGAAAATATAATTATGCACTTGATGTGATGTAAGATAAAACGCAATGCTGGATAATTTGAAATAATATTCTGGAACCAAAATAACCAGAAAACCAAAAGCTCAATCATATTTCCTCAATTACTCTTACTAACTCTTGATTTCCATTTTCGTGAATATTTACTTTCATCATTGATGATATCCCTGCACATTGTCATCTAATTGCTACTTTTTTGTAAAATATACTATTTGTAGATCCTATGATCATCATCTATCATCTGAATATCTGTATCATGTCCTTGCAAAAGATAAACCCCAAAAGAGAAGACGAAATGCATTACCAAAATCACCATTTTCATTGGAGGAAGGAATTAGGGTTTGAAGCACCTAGCATCTTTTGATGACGTTTCTCGGCATTCTTCTTCAGCAAAAGAAACTGTTCAACAGAGTAAACGCAGCAACCTTTCGAGTAAAACTGCGTCTGAGCCGCCGGAGAGTTCATCACCACCTGCAACAGCTGTTGCCTACTCAGCCTCTCCAAATCTCCGCCACCAACACTCGACGTACCGCCATAAATTCCGGCGGCGCTTTCACGAGGCATCGACTGTAGCACGCTGATCTGCGCTTGGAGGAACTTGATGTACTTGTGCGCCTCCTCCAGCACCGTCGCCATGTCCATTTTCTTACCCGACGGGAGCAATTTCTCCAAACACCGCGTTTTGTCGCTCAGCTTACTCGCCTGCCGCCTCCGCGGCTGCTTCGCCGTTCCAGATCTAGGATTTACCATCGGAGACTCGACGGCGACTGTGTTGTGAGGCGGCTCGTAGGATAGGAGATTCGGTAGCTGTTGGTGGTGGTGGTGGAGAGATGAAGCCGCCGCCGCCGCTTCGGAGAAGAAGTTGTACGGCGGCGCCACGGAGGAGACGCCGTCGTCGATGGCGAAAAGCGGCTCAGATTTCGGCAATTTGAGGAAATCTCGAGGAATTTCGGCCGATTCGAGAGATCCGCTGGTGAGCAAAGAGCGGAAACTGAGACCGGCGCAGACGCCGCTGTAGTAAGCCTCATCAACGGTGGCGGACGGAGCTTCGCCGCCGACGAGTAGCGAGAGTGGCTGAAAGTGAAATTGTTCTTCCATTTCTGTTTTCTCTGTGAGCGAAAATGGATAAAGCTGTTTATATATATATATATATATATGCGTACACGCACAAATGATGGTTATTTTGGGGACACGTGGCGGAAGGTGAGAGGCTGGACGTACATGCAGGAATTGTGCAGGTGCGCGTTTCTGAATTCTGATGGCTTTGTCTGTACGGCACGCAGGCAGCGAACGGAACGACGTCGTGCGGGCGCTTAATATCCTGCGTAATTTGGTAAAGTTTGTTTCTAGCCGTCGGATGAGATTTATCGGATGGAAGGGAATTGAGATGGAATCACTGACGAACCGATATTGTCGGGGTAAATTCTGTAAATGAAATTGACAATTTTATAGTCTAATTACTTTACTATTTTAAAGAAAATCAATACAAATAATCTTTACTAATTAACATAGTATTTAGTGATATTATTTTAGTCGAGTACTTGTGTTTTAAAATTGACTAGAGCTTGCTAGATTGTATTAACAAGCTCTTATATACTATATTAAATTTTTTTTTTTAAATCATATACTCCATTCGATTCAAAATGTTTGATATTTTAGGGTGTTTTTTTTTTTTTTTCAAAATATTTGGGTATTTTGCACCTTATTTTTCTATTATGCCCATATTTAAATCTCCATAAAATACCACTCATATTTTCTCCTTATCTTTTACTAATTTTACTCCATATATAAATAAACTAGTTGACCTTCCATCAATCTCTAATTTTCAATCAATATATCATAAGAGTATAATAGTCACTATACACCACTTCTTAATTCTCACAACAAATCCTAAAACATCAAACATTTTGAATCGGAGTATTAAACTAATAATATACTCTGTTCGTCCCAATTTTAATTGTCCTCTTGCCTTAAAGTTCCGTCCAATCTTGATTGTCTCATTTTATAAATAGTCAATTTTTATTTACCAAAAAAAAATTATTCACTTTTATTTACCACAATGCTATTAAAAGATTACTATAAAAATACAAATATTAATAAACAACTCTCAAATAAAAAGTTGTGTTAAAAGCAAAGGAGTAATCGAGATTGGGAGGGGGAGTATTAAAGATGATAATTATAAATTAGATCAAATATTAATTAAAATAAGAGCCTCGATTTAGAATGAAGGGGTAATTTGATGTGATTAAAGATTTTTTTTAATTAAAGATATAAAAGTTGATGTGCATGAGTGGATGTATTTCTTACTATTAGCTGGAAAGAGAGAGTAATGTTTTAATAAGTTTTGTTTGAATCACGTTGATACAGTGTATTCCATTATTATTTTAAAAAATAGTCAGTTGAAGATATATGGTAGTGAGTTTTTCATTTTTTTTTTCTCATTTCAATTTATATAATTATTTTTATATTTTACTTTAAAAAAATCAAATAATATATAACTCAGTAGAAGTGTTGATAGTGTTTCGTTTTTTTTTTTTTTTTTTTTTTTTTTTTAGCTTTTACACCGGAATCAATATTATTATTCAAGAATGCATAATAAATAATTTATATCATCGTACAATAATTTGAAAATTATACAAGAAAAAAAATACTCCCTCCATTTTTTTTATTAAATTTCACTTTGGCTTTTTCTTACAAATTAAGATTATAAATTTTTGCCAATAATGCCCTTAATTTTTAAATAAAATGAATCCCTAAATTTGTGGGAATGAAATATTTGTGGGAAATTATGTTTTTATCTAGATATTAACAGGGGTAGAATTGGAATATTTAGAGTAAAATAGGATAGAATGACATATATTAAAAAAATATTTAAAAAGTCAAAATGACATTTATAAAAAAAAATGGAGGGAGTAAATAACTAAATAGTGTTTTCTATTGATTTTGGGTGGAACATGACTGACTTTTTAAATGGTTCTTTGAACCAAGAAATATTGAGAATGAAAAGCTAAGCGATATGGGCCAGAGGCCCATCAGTTATTGTACCTGTTAAAGGATGCTTTAGTGGCCATATTCATTGGATATGTAATACAATAATAGTGTCATAACTTATAAATTAAAAGTTAAATTAATACTGTGAAAAATTTCCTATTATTAAAACTATGAGTAACTTTAATGTTCACTTGGTGTACGGTGCATTTACTTAACAGTTGAAATTGTTTATACTGAAAGTATAAATTATTTACACTGACAATTGGTTTTAAGTGTAAACTTTTCGATGTAAATAACTTTAACTATTGAGTGAGTGCACAAGCACCAGCTGCATATGAGGGTGCGCCTAAAACTATGTATTCCACAAGGCAAACTCTCATATTCACCAAGTGCACGGTGCAATCACTCAACAGTTTTCCATGTTTATACTGAAAAGTTTGTTTCAATTACACTGAAAAGTATAGTTGGATTATACCGAAAAGTTTATACTAAAAATTGATTTTCAGTGTAATCCAATCACAATTTTCAATGTATTTGGAACAAACTTTTCAGTGTAAATATGGTTAACTATTGAGTGAATGCACCATACACCTAGTGCACAAGAGAGTTATTCATTCCATTATTATTATATGAGGTAGGAATTGAGGATAAATCACATTTAAATAATTTCATGTGAGCATTTATAACTAATTAGAAGTTTCTTTTTTTTTTCTATCTCACTCTCTTTTTTCCTTTTTTTCATTTCTTATTTTTGTGATAAATGAGCTTTCATTATGTATTTCAATATTACTTCTATACAAATTTGAGATCAACAAAATAAAATATGGGATCTTGCTAAGCTAAAAGTTGGAAAGCATGATTAGATTCATAGTCATAAATAGCAAAACTATTACTAGCACATTGTGAATGTCGTGTGAAATGCACATGATTTGACCTTTGCTTAATAATTTAGTTTCGATAAATTACTTTCTCAATCTGAACTATTTTCAGTGATCATGACTTATATATTACACATTTCAAATTAAATTAGAATGTTTTTCCTGCATTCCCTTAGGTGGTGTTTTTTTTTTTATATTAATTTTAAGAGACTTCTAAAAATCAATTTTTGAAAATCAGTAATTTTTTAAATCTATGAGATTTTAAAATTTGTGTTCTTTTTAAGATTTTAGGAAGAGTATATTTTTATAGCAAACTCTCAAATGCATCAAGTGTACGGTGCACTTATTCAATAGTTGATACTAAAAAGTTGGTTCCTATTACACTGAAAAGTTGGTTCCTATTATACTGAAGACTTTAATAATATGACTTCATTCAATAGTTGAAACCAATTTTTCAGTGTAATTAGAACCAACTTTTCAGTGTAATTGAAACCAACTTTTCAATGTAATTGAGACCAACTTTTCAGTGTAAACAGTATCAACTGTTGAGTGAGTGCACCATACACCAAGTGTATAAGAGTTACTCTATTTTTATTTAAGAGTTTTATTAATTCAGGGCTTGAAAGATAGTAAATTTATCAATTTAAGGCCCGAATTTTTTTTCCTATCGATTCAGGGCCTGAAAGATTGAAAACTATTGATTCAGGACCTGAAAGATTAAACTATTAATTTATGATTTACTCATTTTAAGACCGTGTTTGGTCTTTAATAATTTTTTATTATTCGATAATATTTTTATAAATCATATTTCAAAAAATATAAATATATATTAATTTCAAGTGACTGATGTCAAACATGGTCTTAATATCCTTGAGTCTTAAATTGATAGATTCTATCTTTCAGGTCCTAGATTGATAGTTTTATATCTTTCAGATAGGAAAAATCTTTTAGGTCTTAAATTGATAGTTTTACCATCTTTCAGGCCTTAGAATGACATTATTCCTTTTATTTATGCATAGATTATTTATAAAGTGGTAGAATTAGAATTTAAATTTTTTAATTTTAAAATGCAAAATTCAAATTCAAAAAGAACATACGTATTCGTCAATAATGAAGCTTAACACTGAGTTAGATTAATATTATATTTTGTAGTACTTTATAACATAAATAAATATTCGACACTATAAAAATTATTTTCAAATTTTCCAAATAAATCACACTTATTCCAACACCAAACAACAAATAACCACAATAATTACTTCTCTAAAAGCATTTGTTCGATTAATCATGAAATAATTTCGAACAAATTCCAAATTAAAAAAAATTCAGCCCTAAAAATATACAATTGCCTTTTTAATTATTAGAACTAGTCACAAGAGAAGAACTCCCCTGCTTAGAACATAAACGACGTCGGAGAGAACGCCGGAATCGTCACTGCCTGAGAAGATTTCCTGAAATCACAAAATCAAATCCACAATTCAGCAAACCTCATTCACGATTTCAGCTTAATACCTCAAAATCGATCCATAATTACTCACCAGTAGTAGTCCTCAGCCTTCGCCGGAGATCTAGGTTTGACTTTCACCGCCTTTTTGTTACCGATTCCGGCCGGCCGTACACTACCGCCGCCGCTCTTCACCTCCGTCACCGGACTAGTCTCGGAGATGGCGTTGAGCTTCGGCTTCCAGTGAGTCGCCGCGGCGCCGCCGCGAGACCTCACTTTCACTAGCCTTCTGTTGCGGTGATTGTATACTACGTGATCCGTCGTCTGCCGCTCATCGGCGGCGGAGGCCTCCGCCGCCGGACTAATTATTGCGCCGCCCCAACAGGATCTGAATTCCGGGAAAAGCCTCATGGAATTCAGATTTCAAATGTATATTCTGTGGAGATCTGGGAGAGAGAAGATGGGGGTATATATAGGCGGGGGTGGGATTTTTTTTGGAGGTAGTTGTCGTTATCTGTGGGGCCCACTTGTATTAGCTCAGGAAGTGTATGTCTCTGATCAATGTTGGGAAAATATAGGGGTGCCCGGAATCTATTCGGGATGAATTTTAAATACAAATTTAAATACAATTATTACTATCATGAATTAATCCTAATTAATTCAAATAATAATTCCAACAACTAATTATCATCATGCATGCTAAATTAATTTCACATATTAACTATGGCGGAATAAACAAGTAAATATGTGATTAACGTACCTCTTGTAGAACTTGGCCTTTGAATAAAACGGGACTCTCGTACACGCTTTATCAACCCAAAAACCTTCTCAAGTATTTCCCTTTCGCCTTACTTGATCGCCGGTGGGAGACGCTTTCAAGCAATTTAATAAACTAAGGAAAAAGAAAAATATCTATGCTTCTTGATTTTTCCAACACATGGAATTATGTACGTTGAGATGAAATAATCATCTCCTATTTATAAAGGGGGTGACCGAAATTCGTAGAGATTTTATGGGCAGGGAGAAAATCTTTTCTTAATCTCTAAGAAATCTTGAATATATCTCATATATTCTTTTCTCCATAATAAAATATTCCACAAAAATCTCACTCCCTTAAACAAATATGAAACTTTCGAAATTTACATGGAGAAAATCCAAGATTTGGATCTTCTTGAATACATATCTTGCATAATATCTTTTCAAGAAAATCAACAAAATCTTTTTCCTCCTTATCATGTATTTTTCGAAAATTAAAGGAAAAAATCAGCATATTTTTTTTTTTTATTTTAATCACCTTATCATTATTGGGCTACTTAATTGGGCTACTTGAGGGGCCTTAAGGAGAATTAAGATTGGACCTCCTAATGGACTTCTGAATTTCAATATTGAGCCCCAATATAATTCAGCCCATTAATATTAAGTATTACCACTAATAAATTAATATTGCACTATCCATCTTAATCCATATTACGATAATATGGGCTCCCGGTTATTATTTCCCGCGTTTAAGATCATCAAGTCCATTAATTAATTGAGCTTCTGAATAGCTCTAAATTAATTAATATATTTCACCTTGGAGTAAAGACAGCTCAACATTATTATTCGTACCGAAGAAACTAATTCTTCACTTGCAAGATTTGGTACAATAAAACTTCTGAGCCCACCAAGGGGACTAATCACACGAGCCGTACTCGCACGCGTTTCTCCGTATTAAATCTTAGCAACCGTCGTATGATTAATATTACTGCCCAAGACACAAAGTTCGAAGTCACAATGATTCCCACCCAACATGAATCAAAGCAGTAACTACTAAGCACACACGGTCCTATTTAAGTGACGGAGATTAAGAAATCAACAACCACTGAGGTCTAATTCTTCACCTTTCAGAACAGATGAATTTCTCCTCGCTGTAGGACCTCTTCAACACATACTAAATGTGCTAGTGCAATCTCTTGGTCAAGACAGACCAATCTGAGCCTTACACATCGACCTTTCACGGCGGATTGTTCAATTCCACCTGGGTCATGAATTGTACGTTTAGTTACAAGTAAACTGTTAATGTTGTCTTCCGTGATCGGGTATCACCACATTAACTACAATGTAACATGTACTATATATTGAACGGTTTGCAATAGAAATTCAACATTCAATTATATCTAAAGCAAATGTGATAAAAGAATTATTCTCATAAATCGAGTGTTTGATACACGAGTTATACAAAGTAAAAACATACTTTCACGTATAACTCCAACAATCAATTGGCCCCAGGATTTTTATATAAAATAAAAGAAAATAAAATAAATTAATCCAATTAGTGAAAGTCTACTACCTCCGTCTCGCTATTATGTTCCTATTTGACTTTTGTTGACTTTTAATGTGAGACTCGATTTGTTGTATTTAAATTGATAAAATATTTTTTCAAAAATGACATATTATTCATTTTAAGTCAATGAAACAAATCGAATATGTTTTTCTATGTAATCATTAGTGGAAGAGATGTAATTTAAATAAGTTTGAAGGGAATTAAATAGTGCAACAAGAACATAATAGCGGGACGGAGGGAGTATTTAAATGTTGGACCTACTACAAATTATAGGGGTGCATAACACAAATTTAAGCTCAATTTTGATTTTTTTTAAATTACACACACTGAACTATGTATTTTTTGCAATTGGGGTATTACTGATGTCTTCTTAGGGTATTACTGATGTTTTCTTGGGGTATTCTGATTACTTTTTGGGGTATTGCTGATTTCTGTTTGTGTTTTTTTCTTCTTCAAAATTCAAATGCATACCATGCATTCAAATGTACACCAGAACTACTCATTTTTTTTTACCCTTGATATTCGACACAAGTACCATTAGAGAGACTCATAACCCACATTCTACTAACGCGTGGATTAATTTTAAGTCAGAGGAAATCTCTATATGAACTGACACATAAGCTACCAACATCCATAATCCCCCTCGATTCAACCAAAAATAAAATATTAATTTCTCTCTTATCTACCTATACAATCTACCACTTAATTTAACTTTATTTTTTTTATACTCACATCCACAACCCAACCCAATCTAAAATAATAATTATTATTTTATTATTTATTAGTTACGTATATTTTATTTATTGTATGCACTCGTGCCCATTAAGAGAGAGCATTTTGATGTTTTCTACGTTTGCTATCTTCACTAACGAAACACCAAGACGACATTAAAGCTATATTTTCTTTTACACTCCAAACTTTTGGGTTTCAAACATCTTGAAACAAGTTTCGAGAGATATTTTGTGGTGTTGGACATGCTAAGAGATAGGAACTTGATTTAGATTCGGATAAAACTGAGAGTTTTGATAATGATTTGGATAATCTTCTAAGTTCATCAAAGATTGAAAAGCTTGGATAATTTTGAGAGTTTGGATAGTTTTGAGAATTTGGATAATTTTGAGAGTTTGAAAAATAATCTAGATGATTTGGATCCATGGTAGAAATAAAGAGATAAAATGTTAAAGAATAGAGAAGAAAATAGAGGATATGAGATTATATTTCAAAATATATCAATATTGGTGTCTATTTGTAGAGAATTGAAATATGTAATGATTGAGAAAATAACAAAAACTAAAAAAATAAAGAACACAAATTTATTGACCAAATTCGTCAAGAATGATTAAATCTGGAGCACTATCAAACCAGAAGATTTATTATGTTTTTGTTATACGAAATACAATGAATTAGACGGTATTTATACCCATAATTGAGTTGTAGCCTTAAAATCCATCGAACATAATTACTTCTTTAAAAACCCAAAAAAATCGGCTTAGAATGTGAAGCAATCGATCAGAGATTAGTTGGATTGCTGTAATCGAGGACATGGTGAGATGATTCATAAATTAACGTTCAAGAGTGTTATCATTATTTCCAAGTAAAACCAATTTCCACTAGTGTACCCAACACAAAGTATTATTGTAAGAAATTTATGAATCTAACAACATATAAAATAAAATCTAACACCAATCTGAGGCACCAATTTCATCTTCTTCCCTTTTGGATATATTTAAATTAGATAGGAAAAGTGACCCATTAAGTACATTTATAGATAGAAAAGTTTTTACTTTTTCATAAAGATAGAAGGAAAAGTGATATACTTGAAACCATTTTAAATAAAAGCATATCGTATATGGATTATTTTGTTACAATGGATGATACTCCCTCCGTCCATGAAAAATAGGCTTGTTACTTTTATCACGATTATTAAGAAAGTTGATATAATATGTAAAAAGTAAGAATATTGTGTCAAATCAAGTACAAAATAAATTATTTAAAAAATGTTATGTGTGTGTGTTGAAAAAGTAGATAAAGTTTATTCTTTCCATTTTAGGCAACAGAACTATTTTTCGTGGACAGCCCAATAAGGCAACCAGGACTATATTTTGTGGACGGAGGGAGTATTATTTATTTGTTTTCTAGTAAGTGTTTGTTGCTTTGTTCATTTCCTTAGTTAATCAGTGAGACTTTCTTTACTATAATAAATAGGATAACTTATTTTTTGTCCTAGTGGCTATCAACAAAATAATGAAATGTTTCTATTGTTTTAATAAAATTAAATGGATTAATAAGATATTCTTGTAGTGTAGTTCAATGATCACTTTCGGGTTTTATTAATATATTGTGTTTTATCTAAAATAATAATTATAACATATAGAATTGTTACCAATTAAAATGCAGCAAAGTTGATAATAATAATATGTTTATTATCATATTTTATTCTCCCTTGTTTATTTTGAATAATAATTCGGAATGTACAGATTAAAACGTTATTAAAAAATCTTCCAATATAAGGAATAATAATAAGGGAAAAAATGAAAAATATCCATCCTCATAAAAATAAAATAAAATGTTTTCATATCAAAATTTAAGCAATCTGTGTCCTAAAAATCCAATATCATATTTCAAGTCAAATTATTAATGTGTTTACTTTTTCTTTTTTAAGAAAAAATAATTTTTATACTTAATTATAATCTAAAATATCGATTATTGACCCGCTAACTATGGAGGAGTGTAGTTAGTATAGTCGTTGACTTGTTTGTTTTATCAGCCGTTGGATTAGAGTTAATTGCAGATGTGAAATGAAGTGTTTAAACGGCCATGATTAAAATAATAATTGTGCTTTGGCACGTCATAGAAGTTGGAAAACAACTTAGGGCCCGTTTGGTTGGGGGTGATGATTATAGAGTAATGTGAATGATTCCATTAATTGTGCTTGGTATTATCAATACATTGTAACAAGATTGAAAATGAGTTATAATTTACCTATCAAATAACTCTTCATTCATTCACTTCCAACCAAGCGGACCCTTAATTAATTAAATTCATACATTCGTCAATTTTGAGTTAATATTAATCCGCATTAGTCCTCACATTTCATTTTACATTTTTTTGTTAAATTTATCCATTAAGTTTCAATTATACTCTCTCCATCCACAAAGAATAGACTTATTGTCCTTTTCACAATTAATATAAAGAAAACATAATATTGTATTAAATTAAATACAAAATAAATTATTTTAAAAATATTATATGTGTATATTGAATAATGTAGATACAATTTATTATTATTACTACCTCCGTCCCCCAAAAGTATGGCTTTCTGTTTTTTTCAACAATTTTGTTTTCTTCACCATTTAATCGTCACTTAATATTTTCACATGTCGTCAGTTTTATTCTCACAAACAACAACTTAACTCATAAATGGATCACAAAATACACAAAAATATCTTTACTTTATCTATTTTATCTACATTTTCCTAAGACCTGGCAAAAACAAACGACCATACTTTTGGGGGACGGAGGTAGTATTATTTTAGGAAATAAGACTACTTTTTATGAACGGACGAATAAAACAATTAAAACTATTGTATTATTTTTTTTGTGAATGGAGAATATTAGTCTACGCGTTTCATCCCGTTTAAGTCAAGTATAATTCTGACTCTAAATTTACGAGAGTTAGGTAAGCCACACTAAATCAATGTATTACAATAATAATAAATAATACAACTATACATATCCTAGTAGTTACGCTTGATCCTAGTATCATCAAACTACACAATATTCTTTTTCAACGTCGACGTTCTTAAGAAAATGTTAATATTTATAAAAGAGAAAAAAAAAAAAAAACAAATGAATAGAAAATTACAAATCTATCATCATAATGATGGGCCCTAAGTACAAAACTAAAATAAAATATTCCCTTCAAAATTATTTGCACATTTAGTTGTGCATACAAACTTTTTTTTTTAAATACTGTTTGAGTAAAGTAATGACATACAGATAAATATATATAGGAAAAATTGTTTTTTTAGCACAATGTCTTAAGGATGTTTGCAAAATTAGGACAATATCTTTACGGGCTTGCAAAATTGAAACATTATCTATACAAACCTGCAAAACTAGAATACTTTCTTTTGATTTTTGACAACTTAAGCCAATATTTATAAATTCGGCCAACTAGTCACATTATAATTGGGCTTTATTTGGCCCGCATATTATAAATTTGGCCTAAATTTGACCAACATAAAAGATACTAGTGTCATTGTTTTGCAATATTGTAAGAATAGTGTCATAATTTTGCAAGTCCATAAAGATAATGTCCTAATTTTGTAAACAGTAAACACCCATAATATATATATATATATATATAGGTATGTAAGTGTGCTCATAAATTAATATTTTTTTCTTAAAAAATAAGCAAATAATATTGGGACGTCTCAGTAAAACAAGTGTGCAGGTAATTTCGGGATCAAGTGAGTGTTAGAATGTCACTTCACTTTCTAATCTACTGCATTTAATGCTAGGAAAAGAAGTTTTATAGAGTTTAAGCATGTAAGAAAAAATCTAGGTTCATTCATTAAATAACAACTACTCATTCATGAGAATTTGGAAAGAAAGAAGTGCTTCAAATTTGTGCCACATTACGCACGCAAACGCCAATTCATCATCACCACAAAATCCATTGCTCTACAATGATAGGTTAATTTCAGGCTTTCATCTCAAAGGGGCCCCACCTCCATTGCTTTCAATTCTTGATTTCTTCATCTTGAGAATTCCTTTTCGTAGGAAATGGTGTAGGGCAGTCTATATAGATTGATTCTATCTTAAGTTCCATTTTTCATGTTTACTTTATAGTCGACATTGTAAAATATACTCCCTCTGATCTTTAAAAGTATGCACCATTTTCTGCACGTGGATTAATGTAATATGTCGGAGGGTATTTAGGGGTCTTATGAGGTCCGTTTATGAATAAAATGATTGTTTATGGTAAGTATGCATAGAAACGTTACTATAAACAATCATTTATTCATAAACGAACCTCATAAGACCCCTAAATATCCTTCGACATATTGCATTAAATGACGTGCAGAGAATGATGCATACTTTTAAAGGACGGAGGGAGTACAATGATAGATATAATCGAATCGAGTGTGTTTGCGAAAAATTCTACCCACTTATAATCACTTACTTTACTTTTTAGAATCATATAATAGTGTTTTGTATCTCTTTTATTAGATTAAATAAGTTGTTAGAAGTTATAATCTAAAAGTTGGTAATGAGGTGCTTTTAATAGATTATAAGTTTAACTTTTATACAATCAACTTTTTTTGCAAATATTATAACCTTTTGTTAGATTATTTTGCAAATACTATCAACTTTAACTATTAAGCACTTTTTTTTTATAATCTCTAGTTTTAATCAATTCTTCAAAAGTATAATTTCTTGCAAACACACCCTAAATCGTAGAATGTTGATAAATTTGTCTATTTTCTAGTCAAACTCGAATTAATTTATTTATGAATATATTGTTGGTTTTCGAGCTTAATCAAACCTACATGAGCTTAATAATATCAATATCAATTTAATTATTTATCAATTCATTAAAAAATACTTTTATCAATCTATTTTTTTAATAGGTTTGATTACATATTTATATATTTATCCTATATATTTTAAATGTGAAAATATAGTATATAAAACTCAAATTATTACTTATAAATTAGTTCACAAGTTTACTAACACGCTTTTTTTTTTTGAACAAGTTTACTAACACGCTTGATCATAAGTTAACAAGTCAAAATATCAATGAGCTTGAAACATAAGTTTTAGATTGTTAAAAAAAAAAAAATCTATTTGATTAGCAAATTTGAGAATGATTTTAAATTGATGAGTTTGTAAATATTGAACCGGTGAATATTACTTGTATCTAGGTAATTTTTTTTTTAATAAAGTTTTATTGTTGGTCGGAAAAAAAAAATTAAGATAAGTTCTATTAAAAGAGTTCAAAACACCTTTTTTTTTTTTTTTGAGTTATAGGCTCAAATAGTTCATGAACAGCCTAATTTGAATACATCCTTATATAAGATCAAACGTGAGAAATGGAGAAGAATAGCTACGATTATGTTGATAATTATGTGCCCACAATAAACTAGCTTCATCATTAAAAATATTGAATTTAATGTATCGAATCAATTTGAAGATTACAAGTGTGCGCCAATTTAAGGAAATGAAAATTGGGTCTTAGCTATGTTGCACAGGTGCGAGTGCGGGAGCGATACGATACGGATACGGGATTACGAATTTTAAAAAAACTTAGGGTGCGATTCGTCAAGGATACGTCTGTTTATTTATATTTTATTATATATAATACCTAAAAAAACAAATATATTTTAAAATTTAGTAAATCAAATGTATATAATTCATATTTTTTCTGACTGATAACTTAAAAATATTCAATAATTTAATATAATTAAGTAACCAAAAATCAATTCAAGTTTCATTAGCCTAACACATACGCCATAACAGTGATTTTAATATAAAACAAGTGTCACATTGTTAATTTAAATTATATTATATAATAAATTTCAATTGAAATAATATATTTAATGCCTAATAAGTAGGATTCGCAAGGAGGATTCGAGTATCCGTTAGTGGATTCGCCACGTGGCAGCCGGATTCGCCATGTGGAGAATCCGATTCGCGGATTCAAGAATCGCACCCCTTTTAGGGGGCGGGTGCGAATCCGATACTGCATTTTCATATTTTTTAGAAGAATCCGTGCATCATAGGGTCTTAGCTAGTGATAACGAAATTAGTGGGAATGTTAGTAAACTATGAATTCGATTACTCATTAACTTAAAATAAACCTTAGAGAGTGCTTTAAAAATTATGGTAGAAGTGAGAGTGTTTGTAAAAAATAATACTATATCCGTTTACAAATAAGAGATGCTTTAGCATTACATATTTGATCACAATTAAATTATGTTTTAGATTTTTTACACCCTTTTTCATAATTTTACCCCTTATATAATTTTAGACGGTGTGAAAATGGAAGAAGAATGTATAAGAATGTGCGAAAGAGATATTCTTTATGGAATGCTAGAAATCGTGAAAATGTGGTGGGAGATAACATTTAATTTAGAGCAAACATGTTATTTATACACTTAAAAAAAATCTAGAACATCACTTATTTATAAAAGGGGGAATAGTGTTTTTAAGTTGAAGGGCACATCTCATGGAAATCAACCCTCCATAAATGCAAAGTAAGTTTGAATAATTTCTACAAAATATAGATAATTAATTAATGGGTTAATTGTAAAAAAAATCACGAACTTTATAGTCTTTATCAATTACAACATGAACTTTTAAAGTTTGCAATTCGATGCACGAACTAATTTATTACAATTCGATACAAGGTGTAAATTTCTGGAGATATGTACGCTTACGTGGCAGTCGGAGCTCACACCAAAAACACGTCACACGCCACGTCAGATGTCAAATCTGCAAAATTTTATTTTTTTAATATTTCAAAAAGGTTCTTTTATAAAAAAATATTGCTCAAACACGTTTAATAATTGATTATAAAATTTGGCGTCGTCTAGTTTATGTAGGAAAAAAATGTCTCATATCATATAAACTTGTACAAATACTATAAAATAATTTTTTTACTATCTTCACTCTTATTAAACTGTGTTTGAACAATGTTTTATTAAAGATATTTTGAGATATTTTTTTAAAAAAAATTCTTCGAGATTTGACATTTGATTTAGCGTGTGGCATATTTTTTGTGGCGGCTTAGGCTACCATGTAACGCTAGTATTGCCGAAGATTTTATATCATGCGTAGAGTATCCCCAAAAATTTACACCATGTATCGAATTGCAATAATAAATTAGTTCGTGCATCGAATTGCAAACTTTAAAAGTTCATGTTGTAATTGATAAATACTATAAAGTTCATGATTTTTTTTGCAATTAACCCTTAATTAATTAATGCTTGAAGTACAGACACTTAAAATTCAATTTTTTTTTTTCAAAAATTAAGTGATTTTAATTGTAAAGAAGAGTTTGTATACACCCATTTAATGTACATTTTTTTTCATGTCATTAGAACTATTAATATACTTTCTTCTTTTTGTTTAGAACTACTTTATTAAAAACCCCTATAAGAATATCATCTGAGTCGAGTATTACTAAATTTTATGTCCCGGACCTACTCAAATAACTCAAGTTCAAATTGATTTTGATTATCTTTTAAGAAAATTGATTTTGATTTTTTTTTTATTCAATATGAGTAGTGCAAATGTGATTGAAAATGAATTCACACAAAAATATCTTTATGGGACCAAACTACAATTTCGACAAGAGAAAAGGTGTTGGACTTTTATCTAATGGGCCAGACATAAACTTTGGTCCGGGCTTATGATTTGTTCTTTTAACTTTTAAAGATATTGGAAAAAAATGGAATTCATTCACGACACTATATTTGGAACAAAAAATTGGACCACAAAAGTCTCCATAATTGGGTGAAGAAATTGGACAACAAAAAAAAAGTCTTTTACAACACTATATTTGGATGAAAAAATTGGACAAAAATGTATTTCACAACAGTCCCTTAATATTCTATCATTTTCTGTATAATAGTACTCAAAATAACACATGATCATGTAATGTAATGTAATGTATGAAAAACATAGTGAATACCTATATGCTGCATCAATTTCAATGCTTTGACGATCAAGAAAGTGTGTGGTGAGAGTATATTAGTTTCGGAGACGAGATTGTAGACGTTTCTTGAATTGCAGAGGTCGGATCTTTACCCGTCTTCCCACTCATTTTCATCCTCTTCGTCTTCGTCTTCATCATGAGCTTCTGCTTCTACGTTCAGGTCATGAACTTTGAAATGTTCATTCGTGTTACCTAGGGGAGCGTAATTCAGTCATTGTTGAATTATAAAATGATACTCTTTCGAAATTTAAATACTCATATATTCCCTCCGATTCATTTTTTATTATCCACTTTTCCATAAAAGGAAGATTTTTTTTGTTTTCCCCTTACCCAAAATAGCAAAAAGCAAGCAAACACTAACCTTTTTAACTTACCCCTTAAAAACATTATTTATTTACACTCGTGCCACTACTTTATCAACTTTATACCCACAAATATCTTCCATAAAGTTGGAATGACCCACTTGCCCCTTTTAAAAATCTACTTTATACCACAAATACTAATAAACAACTATTTTATTAAAACCTGTGCCATTTCCTTAAGGGCAATAAAAAACGAATTGGAGGGAGTAAGAAATTATTGGATATTGATATTTTGTACCTGTAGAAGGGCCCTCTTCCCATTCATCATCATCATCGTCATCATTACGTTTCGACTTCATGCCAACCTGGCGCTCAGACGGCTCATTGGGGCCTGCAGTATTATTCGTCTCCGGTTCCTGTTTTACTGTTTCTTCCTGTTGATTATAGCACTTAAGCACTGCGGCATAATAAGCTTTAACATATTCATCCTACAAAACAACAACACAAAGTTAGAAAATGTACAAGGTGACAAAAAACAGTAAAATGGAAAACTCAAGTGTACAATAAGCTGTAGGTGGAACCTGTATACTATCTTTGATATCTTTGCTTTCAATTACAGCCGACTTTTTGTCGTCAGTAAGCTCTGGAGCTGTTGAACTATCACCCCTCTTGGCCTCCGAACTGGACTCTCCGCGTTGCTCTTTTGTAAGATTCATTCCTTCCCTGATCATCCATGGAGGCAGAACTTTCTGAGGTGTCTTTGTGTCGATTGATTTAACATCTTTTTCGTCAGTGCCGGAAATTGAAACTTCAACCTGCCGATTCAAACTTTAGGTTTAACAGATGCGCAAGAGTTCCCTACTTAACAATCATAAGTCCAAGAAAAGCACTTCCATTAACCAACCTTCAGCACTGTGCACTCAGATTCATTAATAGAAAATTAAAGCCATTCTTATTCTAAACGTGACCCAAAGTGGCATATTTTGGCTTGTAACATAAAAGTATGATGTAATATCGTTATAAAACACATAACATATTACTTAATTTTGCAGTCTAAAAAATGAAATATTTACATTCTCAGTTGACGCCTCTAATAATTCAGATAACCAACAACCGTTTAGGTTAAAAATCCAACAGGTCCCAGGATATATTTGTCGGAGATCTTGCATGAAACCAAATTATTAAAATTGTGCCATCGTATTTTGCAGATCTTTGCATACCTAGAATGATTCAGGTTACATATAGATCTTAAAGGAGAGACTTGTGGAATAAGTCAAGAGAGGTATAATAAAAACTGATGGACCCACTTCGTTCTTTCTTTGCCAGAGAGAAAACATTAACTTAGAAGTAAATTAGAGAAAAGCTTAAAGAAAGTGACCTTGGTCTCCCCAAGATAAGGCATAGGAGTTCCACCAAAACCATTTAAAGATCTAGAAGGGTCAGCATTAAGATCTCCATTTGCACCTCTGCCAGCACCTGCTAGAACTTCCCAAGCTTGAAGACTTCCGTAATCAGGTGGAGGCAAATCCTTAACTCTTCCAAGTTGATCCAGCAATGGTTTCAGCTGTTCCTGCAGTCCAGCAAACCCACACAATGTATTAAAGAGGGAGCACATTAGGGTTGGAGGTTGCACATATGTAAAACTTCACTCACTTAGGGATTCTGTTTTATGATGTGTCTGTAATATATATATTATAGAGAGATAGCAAAGTATATAACAAAAATCACAGGAAAGTACAGTTGAAGAGGATGAGAGGGTGTGAGCAAGAGTGTGTTTGGGTGAAGCTTATAAGCTCTTTGAATCAGCTTACAAGCTCCCTAAAAGTGTTTGGTAAAAGAAGATATTTAACAACATAAAATATCTTTAGAAAAAGATCTCTACAACTTAAGCTCCAAAAATATAAGCTTAGCCAAACGTGCTGCAAATACCTACTGAATTAAAATTGGAACAACTATAACAAGAGAACTAACCTCCATCTTTGTTAGCATATTTTTTAATTTGTCATTGCGACCTCTAGCATTATCATCTCCATCTCCCAATTCTTGAGAAGCTAAGTTGTCACTTTCTGCCACAAGGACACCATTGCAGCTTTCACAGTGGAAGTACTCATCATATGGGGAGATCAACCGAAGAGCATCAAGAGCAGTATATCTGGAACTCATGCCAAAATAGATCTCAAATTCTTCAGAATACAAGGGGCTAAACCACGAGATAAAATTTAAGTAACTGTAAGATTAAGACACCTTTTATTGCAATTTGGGCATATATACTCCTGAACTGTGTTTTTGCTATCCAGTTCATCCTTCAGCTTTTTCTTCATGCGATGTATCCTGTACCTCACCACATCATATATCTGCGAGGAAATTATTTTGAACAGTTAATTGAAAAGGCAGTTCACATACATCTACAGTATCCAATAATTTATCATAGAGCAACTTCATGCTAATTATAACATTATGAAATGAATGGTGCAACGAGAAAATAATCAAAGAGCAACACTAGCAGACAGTTGAGTTAAGTTAATACACATGACACTTATTATAACCATATAATTCAATCATACAAAAAACTCATGGATTCTAAAAGGAATAGGAGAAATTTGTAATTTTAAGAGTTGAGAAATTCATTAATTACTACGAGAACTTGTTGGAAACTTCTAAAACTTGACAACCAAATCTTAATTGAGTTGATGTTCTCCACCCACAGATACTACAGCTCATATAAGATTTTGTTAAGTTGAGTTTAGTTCCTTGTATAAAATAAGGATAACAGATAACACGGACACATGATCTAGTCAAAGCAATGTTTCAGAAATGTCACAAAATCTGTCAGGAATTTCTTCAAAATACTTTCTATCAAGAACTCTGCTTGACCCGTCAAAACAAAAAAAGAACTCGGCCTGAATACATAACCAACAAGTTTATTTTTTCACTAAAAAAATGCTTGATCATTTTCAAATATGATGATCATCCACCAGCATTCTTACTTTTTCTTCTGACTTCTGAGACAATTAGCAGACCTTCACAGTTCTGTTATCTCTCCTTAATCCACTTAGTCTAGCAGACTCTTGTTTATATAATTAGAAATATCAGCAACAAAACTTATACAATTCAGTGCCTAAACGAATATGAGAAAACCATTACACACTCCCTAGTTGGCATGTGCTATTATGTACACTGTCTAATTAGCTTAGATAATACATGCATTTAGCAAATATTATCAGTCTACAAAAATATATTTTCTATGTACGGAGATTTGGGAAGTTAAGAACCTGTGAATAATCTAGACAACAGTAGGACTGAGTATGCATTTTAGCTTTTTCATCGCCTTCTCTTCCATATTTTTGATTATCACCTCTGGAAGCCGCTGCAGCATTGTGCATTTTAGCACCTTTGGAGGTCTGCAGAAGATAAAAAATATCATTCAGGTAGTAAACTTAACACTAACCACTAAGTAAGTCAAGTTAAAGTGGTCATTTTGGACCTAATGAACTGATGTAATCCTAGGTACTTCACCAAAGTAAAGGTAAACATAAAATTCCAGAAAATATATGATATTTAGAAGGCAAACAAAATTTACAAATAAAAATTATGCTGCAAACAAGTAAATGTAAGTTCTGTACAAGGAAATGGCATGTAAATATGGAACTATGCATGTCTATATTCTAACTCATGAGATATGATCACGGTAATGATCATCCCCGGAATGTATTAGTGCCATTCCCCACTTCAAAAATGGTGATAACTGTTACAACTAGTGTGAACATAGACTAAGGGGGCGCTTGATTAGCAATTCTTCAATGGTAATGGGAATGAAAATTTATTTTCATCTATGCCCTCATAAGAAAAATGATATGTTAGGGGAAAAAGTCTTCCAATGGTGACACCATTGCTAGTGTCATGCCCCAATTTTGGAATAGAAGTTGAAAACAAATGGTTGTTGGTAGAGGAATGGGGGGAGGATGATTGTAGAAAGATAATAGGGTAATCAAAATGGAGTAGTGATTACCTTATTTAGGAGGAGAGGTAGTGATTTTGTTCTCATGAACCATGTTAATTACACTAATTTTCAATCTCATTCCCATTACCATTGAAGAGTTGTTAACCAAGCGCCCCCTAAATATGTTCCCCCTTCCTTGAGCCCAAATTACACCTCACATTTATTCAAGTCAGGGGGTCCTCTTTGACATGGATAAATTGGCTTTTGATGAACAATTTAAAAGGAGATAACGTATATCTAGATCTAAAAGACAAGTTTCAAGCACAAAAAGGGATTAATCAAGTCCTTGTGATTAAAACAGTTCCTGCAGGCAGGGACAGGTAGATTCCCACAAGGGAGGTCAAGGTTTTGGCATAAAATGATGGATCCTCATGGAATATTTTCCCCTCTCCCTTTCAGTTTCTTAAGTCAATTTTAAAACACCCTTTCTAAGCAAGTTAAAAACACAATGCTGCACTTTCTTGCATGTATGAACTTGCAGAAATGTTATAATTTCAGTATAAACACACCGATAAGTATGCATATAGGATTTTCCGGGTTATGAGCATGAGTGCATGATATCCATATAAAACATATGTACCTGTATTCATGTGAAACAATAGCTATTTTACCATTACATAAGTCATAAATAATATTCATGTGATTTAGCAATCACAAAAGCGTAAACAAAAGGCTATAAATAATGGTTAAGAAAGTAGACAAGGATATAGGCCACAATGCTGAAACAGCAGAATGAACCTCCTTGCGGTGGTCACGAGTGACTAGTTTTTCTTCTTCAAAGAATCTCAGAGTCCGACGAAGTTGCTTCGTGTGAATTTTCAAGTCCTTTGCCAAATCTTCTTCCCTAATCCACTGACGTCTAGAAAACCAAATATAAGTATAACACATAGATGTTCAGTTCAACCATTGTATAAATTGTTCAGAAGGGGAAGACTTAAAAAAACCCAACAACTTGGCACTAATCACACAAAATGATCAAAGTGGAATTAATTGAACAAGATAAACATAAAACAGAGACTGTCCAGAAAACAAATTAAGCAGTGTTTTCTTTTCAAAATTGAGATACAGCATAGTTCTCAAGTGTTTACATTTCATTAGTTAAACAAAGTCTTTACTGACTCTCTACTTTTTTTCTTATTTAATTGCACACAATGCACATTTTGAGAGTAAATTTTTTAAATTTCGTATAACAGAAAATGACCTCAAATAATTCATCAAATATGAGGTTCTATACAGAAATCAATAATTTGTGGCAGAAAGACAGAAACAACGTACTACCTAGTGAGAGCATCGAGAATAACCACAGCAATCCCTCTGTTGTCACTTCTCCCAGGCTTTGACTGGTTTTCACTTTTGGTTGGTAGATCATCATAGAATGCCCTTGCCGCAAGTTTCACCAATCTATTCATATATGTTATGCAGAAGATTAAACAAATGCCAATCCACAAGATTAAGAAATGATTTCAAGTTATTGTATTACCGCTTGAATGGATCATTGGTAGCCATTTGCTAAGCTTTCAAAAAAGTTTTGAGAATAAACACCAGCAGTCTCAAGGCCACAACTTTCTGATATGCTGCCGAGGATCACCTACACCACACAAATTTACACTAAGCGAAATTAGGGCATGAAGTCATCCAATCAGCATCTCCAGACAACGGAAAAGCAGTGTTTTAATAGATCTCTTTGCCCTCGCAATGAAGATTTGCGCATAAAGCTATATCAGTTCAAAATTTTGGAAGGATGAGGTAGAAACAAGTATGAAAATCAGCAATATGCTTTTATTCCATAAAATTTGTGAATATGAGTATTCTATTAAGTCCAAACATTTAACCTAAAGGGACAAAGATGAATCCTCAATGGGAGAGACGATCGATTGCCCAAAGAAGGAAGGTTTGTTTCATCTTCACGGCAACGATGGCGAAGAAGTTGGTCCAGATCAATGGAGACTAATGGATTTGGGGATTCGGGATTTGCGGAATCAGACTCAATGCATCCCGTGTGATATTTGGGGATTCGGGATTTCATTTGCACCCTATAATATTTGGGTATCATATATATATATAGGTTTAAGTCGAAGGTGCGAGTGAGAATTACTGCATTAATGGTTAGGGCTGTTTGATAGGGAATATTATTATATATGGAAAAATGAGATAAAATAATAGAGAGAACACTTAATAAAGGGAAGGTGAGATATGTATCGGAGACATAATTCATTACATAATGTCGGAAAATAACATGTTGTCCTTTGCATGACAATTTTATTATAACCCACATTGTCCATCATCATCATCTTGCAAGGAAAGTGAAATGAAACAGAAGTGCAAACCCAAACTTGCAGATTATTTTTCAAGACATCAAATATACCAAATTGAACTATAACACCAAATTTCCAATAAAGAACCCAAATTATACATAAGTACAAAGCCAATAGAGGTGTGATTAAACAATTCGCAACACCAGTATTAAGAACCCTGATTGAATATACCAAAGTGCAAACCCAATACCAAATTAAGAACCCAGAACAAAGTGCAAACCCAATACCAAATAAAGAACCAGAATCATCCTGACTGAAAGGCAGAGCACCAGAAATAATTTGCCCTTACTAAAAGGCAGAACTCAACACTCGCTTAATTGAATAATTTGCAATAAGAACACCAGCAATAAGAAATAATTTGCAATATATTCGCATTCGCATTAGTTACAGAACACCAAGTTAGTACAAATTGCAGAACGCCAATAACACTGAGAGTTAAGGGTGACATACCAAACGTGATTGGCACACGACTGCGTGAAGTCCAGCGACACGGCAACGGCACTGGGAAACGTGATTATAGAGAATCCCCAATCTTAGGCCTCGTTTGGTTTCGAACCTGAATATAGATAATCCCCAACAAAGTTAAGCAAACGAAACCTCCATTCCGACAAACAGGGCCAGAAACCGAAAAACGAATAGAAGGACAAAATCTAATCAAAATTGCAACTTAATTCGACATCCATTACTGAATCTACAGAGGAAGCAGTGTTCACCTGGATTCAGCATGAACGCCGCAAAAGTAGCTGCTTCGTTTCGCTCGATTTCAAAGTGCGATTCCGAATATTGATGGCGAAGATCGCGACGAATCGATGAGGAAAATGACCAGAAGAATTCTGTCAATTTGGAGAGAAGAATGCGCCGTTCTTCGCCTAAATTCCCTTTTTGAAATGAATTTTCTCAGTTTGTTTTAGAAATATAAGGCCTCTTTTTTTAGCAATTTAAAATTGATAAGGGATGAGAAGACCTGGCCCACCAACAGGCCCATTTAAATCGAAAACAAAGTTTCGGGCTAATTTTTCCAGGCCTGTTTAAATTAAGGATTGTAAATTGTAACGGTTTTTATTTTTTATTTTTTTTATTTAAGTGATAATCGATTTTTAAAATTTAATAGTTTTTGAAATCAAATAAATTTAAAGGGATTATATATTTGTAAGTCTCGTAACTTTGTATTATTTTGAATTTGGTCCACATGAATTACGTGTTTTGATATTGGTCCCGCACGTTTGGAAGTTTTTTTATTTTAGTCCTTTTAAAACTTATAGGACGGAAATCAAAATGTGTAATCCAATTTTTATTAGAAAAATTCGAACATACAGGACCAATATCAAAAAAATCAAAGTAAAAGGACTAAAATCAAAATAATCTTAAACTTACAGGACCAATATCAAAACATGTAATTCATGTGGACCAAATTCAAAACAGTGCAAAGTTACGGGACTTACAATTATATTATCCCAAATTTAAAATATGGTGTTCTTTTTTATTTTGAATAGGATAGATTTTAATTTTATGTTGTATTATTAAATAATGAAAAATATAATAATTAATTGATAGTTTGATAGTGGGTACACTGGTAATATAATAATAGTGGTATGTTTATAGGTTATTTATATGGGGTGTAGTATTGGATTTTTAAAAACTAGATTTAAAACTCAAACTAGAATGGGTTTAGATTTCAAAATTCAAATCCAAATTTTTAAAATCCATAAAAGAACATAGCCTATAGGATTGAACCTTGTAGGTTAGGATCAAACCTGTCGGTACGCTTAATATTTTTAATTTTATTTTAGTATAATTATATGAAAAATTTATTAATTTATTTTTGTTGTTGCTTATATTTTAAAAGAAATGAGTTAAAAAAAACATTTGATTCAAATAAAAATACTAATAATAGAGATGTTTTGTGTTAAATAGTGTTATACTTTCAATTATGCATAATTTTTTTTTTTATAAAAAATTGGTTGATGTGTGACTGAATATATTAACAACACATTAATTATCTCACCATGTATAGTTAAATTTAAATTACATCATGATATATATCATAAACATCGAGTCGGGATAATATTATAGGAAAATGCCTCGACTACGTACACCCATGTTCATTCATATAAAAAATATCACTAGTGCTCGATTTGAGTTCATTCGATAAGATATGTCTGCAACTGATTCAACAAAGACATTAAATAAATTTTAACATACTTAATGCTTGATAAAATTAAAATTTGGCTGGAATAAAAAAAAATTAAACTATTTGAATTTGACTCGTGTTTAATTCAATCAAAATTCATTTAACAAAAAGTCTAACACAATTAATTTTGGGATACTAAATTACTAAAATAAAATTTTAAAAAATAAAAATAAACTAAAGTCTATTTTAATTATTAAAAAAAAGATGAAATTCCTTTATTTTTGCTCTGAAGCAGAGCGCTGATTCAAATCTTAAAAACAATCCCTTCACCGAAATCTCGCCGGAAAAAAAAGAAAAAGATAAAAAGCAATGGCCACCGCGAGAATTGCTAGGATTCGTCGTCGCTTCTCGTTCAGGCGAAGAAGAAATAAAACAATATTGCTGCTGCTTGAGGTTTAGGAGGAATAATGAAGGTATACTTTTTTTTCCTTTTAAATTAATTAGGGTAGCAATTGACGCCATTTTTGTTGCTCAAAAGGTATTATCTCTGTGTTGTTCCATCTCGAAGAAAATTTTGGTTTTCACTAGTGTGAAAATGTAATATATGTGTGCAATAATTGAGGTTCTGAATCTGATTGTTAATTCAAGTAGGGTCATGTGGTTTTGTTCCTGTGTGGATTAGCTTTAGATAAGAAGTAGACTTTACAGTTTGCACCTATGGTCTTTATTTCTAGGTATTTTCTAGTAAATGATGACTGTAAAAAACATTGATGGTAAACATTTATGGAAAATAGATGGTAGCTATGAATCAACATAGAGCAGTTTTTGATGTTAAGACTGGCTTGTGTGGTCCTACTTCAGTTAATATAAAGTGATGAGTAGGTGTGGTAAATAGGACACAAACATAGCTCACAGGACCGAGGAAACGAATACTTTGGTAAGGGTGGGTGTTAATTTGTGTTGTCTCACGGTCTCATACAAGTTTTTGTCTAACTTAATTCAATTTGGAGTATCTTCCGCCTGTTATGACTTATGGGAAGGTTCGCTAATATATACTTACTGGTAAAACTCATAAGCTGACGAATGTGGTATATGGTCCCCTGACCGTATACCGAATTCATGTTATATTGAGGTGACCGCAACTTTAACTGGAGGACCCAGGTTTTTAGTGGAAGACGGTACAGTTGAAAGGTCTTGCATATACGTTGATTAATCTACTCAAAGAGTACAAAAAGTATCTGTCCTTTTGATTTAGTTGACTTCATATTGTGCTTGCATTCTCTGTGAGGATGAGTAATATGCATCCTCCCTCCATGTTCCTGTTCATTCTAATCGTGATATTATCGATTTATCTTTGTAAATGTGAAGCTAGAGACAGCATCAGTGCGGGATTTCCATTAAGTGATGATGGTGGAACTCTTGTATCAGCTGGAAGCAGGTTTGAGCTTGGTTTTTTTACTCTCGAAGGAAATGGAAAAAATAGTACATATGTAGGTGTCTGGTATTACAAGTTAGAACCAAGAACAATCGTCTGGGTTGCCAATAGAGACAATCCATTGTCGAATTTCTGTGGGTCATTTGGCATTGCAGAGGATGGAAACGCCAAGCTCTGGTGTGTCGATAGAGTCTCTGTCCCGGTTACAAATCTCGAGGTCACGAAAGCTTCCAATAGAACACTGCAGCTACTGGATTCTGGGAACTTGATACTTGTTGATGGTCAATCAGGTACAAGTTTGTGGCAAAGTTTTGATAATCCGACTGATACGTTTCTACCTGGTATGCAATTGAAGGATGATGATGTGATGTTGATTTCCTGGATAAGCCCAAGTGATCCAGGCATAGGAAATTATACATTCCGGCAAGATCAAGGTGTGTTCAGCGTACAAAATGGGTCGAGCGTTATCTGGAAAAGTGGCGTCCCTGGTCCGAGTATCGTTAAAAATAAGTTACCTTTATCTGTAAGCCAATTGTTATTGGATTCAGCAAAAGGAGTTGATCAGAAAAGTCAAGCGTTTGTTAAAAGTAATAGATCTATATCCTATTCTAATTATACAAAAAACAGTGGCTTTATTCACTCAAGGATTGTGATGAATTCTTCAGGAATGATACAATTTTATAGATTGGGTGATGATAAGAGTTGGTCCTTATCATGGAGTGAACCCGAAAATCATTGCAGCGTCTATGGCATTTGTGGAAATTATGCTATTTGTAATATGAAAAGTGAGCCAAAGTGCCAGTGTCCACAAGGGTTCAAGCCTGTTTCGCCGGAAGATTGGAAGGCTGGACAATATTCAGATGGCTGTGATAGGGAGCCAAAACCATGCAATGATAAAGATTCATTCTTGCAATTAAATCTGATGGAAGTTCCAGGTGAAGCCATACCATTTGATCAAGCTCAAACTGTGGAAGAATGCAAAGACGAGTGTTTGAGTAAGAAGTGCAAATGTAAGGCGTACTCATATATAGAAGAGGCAAATTTAACTGCCAGTGCTAGGGGTACTGGTAAATCTGCTTCAAAGTGTTGGATTTGGGCTAGTGAACTTGCAAATCTTCATCAGGACGACAATCGGGTTATACTTAGCATTTCCTTACGTGTACCTTCTTCGTCTATAGGTAATTTTACTTTCGTAATAAAACTCGGTCAAACTATTCTTGAAAGTAATTTATCATAGTTTGCCAATGTGTCTCGTCTTTGCAGCAATGTTGAACCCAGGGGAAGACTCGGAGGCACCTAAGAACAAGTCTCGGAAAAGATATGTGATTTTTATCTCTGCTATAGTTGGTGGAGCTGCTGTAGTGATTTCTTTCTTGAGTTGTATCTTGTATAGAAGGAAGAGGAGAGCCAAACGATCAGGTAAGTATCTCGACACCTGATTTTAGTTCCAGCTCAGTTGAATGATTAAGGTATGTTACCTTTTCTTGCTTTTCCAGGAAATCAAGAGGGCGCTCGAGATACTCCAGCGCTTTTCTCAAACGAAAGTGAAAGGCGAGTGAATAAATTGATGAATGAAAATGACGTGCACATCGACGTTCCCTTTTACAATGTGGACGTCATTTTAGCTGCTACGGATAACTTCTCAGATGCAAATAAGCTCGGGCAAGGTGGATTTGGGCCGGTCTATAAGGTCATTACATTGCTTTTTCCTGCAGTTTGTAGCTTTATGTAGCCTCTACTTTCTCGTGATAATGGCTGTGAAACTCTTGCAGGGAAAGTTTCCGGGAGGAGAGGAATTTGCAGTGAAGAGGTTGTCTAGTTGCTCTGGTCAAGGAATCGAGGAATTTCTCAATGAAGTCGTCTTAATTGCCAAGCTTCAGCATCGAAACCTTGTTAGGCTCTTAGGGTACTGCATCAAGGAAAACGAGAAAATCTTGCTGTACGAATACATGCCTAATAGAAGCTTAGACGGCTTCATATTTGGTTAGTGCACCTGACAAATATATTTTTTAGCACTTTCTCACTTGATCTTGATCTTGAATAGACTTGAAAGATTTTGTTCGATGACATTCTTTGCTAGATCAAAATAAATGCTTGCTACTAGATTGGAACAAAAGGTTTGACATCATCTTGGGGATAGCTCGAGGACTCCTGTATCTTCACCAAGACTCAAGGTTGAGGATCATTCATCGTGATCTTAAAACGGGCAACATTTTGCTAGATGAAGATATGAACCCCAAGATATCCGATTTTGGTTTGGCAAGGATTGTTGAAGGAAAAGGTACAGAGGCGAGTACTAACAAAGTCGTGGGGACCTAGTAAGTCTCGTCATTCAATTTGGATTTAAAACCATTTCTGTTTGAATGTTAACATTGCGTTGCTTGGATTCAGTGGCTATATGTCTCCGGAATATGCATTGGACGGTAAATTCTCGACGAAATCCGATGTGTTCAGTTTTGGAGTTGTCATTCTTGAAATAATAAGTGGAAAGAAGACCACCGGATTCTATAATCCCAACGAAGTCCTTAATCTCCTAGGTTATGTAAGTGTCGTCGTCCCTTCAACTCTTTCTTGTCTCGTTTTTCTCTTAAATTCACAGGATGAAACCGTAGATGACCCAGATTCATCTTCCAAAGAGTGTTCGCAAACTCTACTCATTATAAAGAAGTGTTTCCTCATTTGATTTTTTAGAAACAATTAAAAGTTTGTAATGTTTGGAAACAAAGTGCTTTTGACCATCAAATTCTCTAATCAATTTTAAGTTGATGTATGTTGGTGGGTTATAGCTTTTGAAAAGTAGATTTTAAGTGATCCTAGAAATCAATTTGTAGTGTTACAAATAAAAAATTACTACCTCCACCCCTGTATTATATGCATACTTACAACGGCACACTTTTTTTTTTTTATGAAAGATGCACTTTTTGAGTAAAATAGTGGAATATGGGTAAATATGTGTATACACAATTCTAACATGCACTTGGATTTTAAGCTCAATTTTGATTTTTTCAAAGCACACCAAACTGTGTTTTTTTTTTTTTTTTTGCAGTTGGGATATCGTTGATTACTTCTTGGGATATCGTTGATTACTTCTTGGGATATCGTTGATTACTTCTTGGGTATTATTCATTTCTGCTTGAATATTTATTTCAAAATTCAATTGCATAACATGCATCTAAGTGCACACTAGAACTACTCATGTGTATATTATTGTGAGTGTGCGCACAAATTAATGTTTCCTTTAGAGTGTGCAAATAACTTTGGGACGGACGAATAAGGAAAGTGTGCAAATAATCATGGGTATCAATGTTTGCAAACACTTGTATCTGATTTGAGCTGCATGTGTTCAGACATGGAGATTGTGGAGCGAAGACAAGGCTCTCGACTTGATAGATCCGACGTTGCTGGAATCGTGCGACAAATCCCAAGCGATGAAGTGCATAAATATAGGACTACTCTGCGTCCAAGAAGATCCGAACGAACGCCCCTCAATGTCGACTGTTGTTGTAATGCTCGGCGGTGAAACCAGCTCTCTTCCTCGCCCGTCTCAACCGGCCTTTGTAATGAGGCGACGTCTCTCCGCAGGGTCTTCCTCTTCCTCCACGAAACCGGAGATGATCTCGAAGAACGAACTCACCGTTTCTATCGCACAAGGGCGATGAAAGGTGATCCGTTGAGTTAGTTTACGTTTCTCTTTTCTTGTATATCTGCTCAGCATTTTTGACGCTTCTTGTGAGCAAGAATCCTGTATAATTCAGTATGAATAAGTGAGATTTGGTTTGCCAAAGTATTGCTTGATGACGAGATATTGAATAATATAGTGATGTATGCACTCATTTATTTGTAAATGTGAAAGACATGATATATGATCATGAAAGAGATATTGTCAAATTCTGCATGTTTTTATTATATTTAAAGGGTTAATTGCATATAAATACGCCACCTTTTTTTCAATTTTTAATTTAATCCTGAACTTCACGATTAAATTATATAAACTCAACTTTTTAACGAATTTAAATCTGATACATATTTTTGTGTTTCCGCCCATTTTCGACCGGTATCTGGTGACCGAGACACGTCACCAGCTATTGGTCGGAGACGGGTAGAGACACAAAAAGGCGAGACACGTCACCAGATATCGGTCGGAAACGGGCGGAGACACAAAAACATGTATCGAATTTAAATTCGTTAAAAGGTTGTGTTTTTATAATTTAATCGTGAAGTTCAGGATTAAATTGAAAGTTGGAAAAAATGTGGTGTATTTATATGCAATTAACCCATATTTAAATTTGAGTTACGATTTAACAACTATGACTGTTCAGTAAAAATAAATGTAAATTTCCAATGAAACTAGAAATGTCGATTTAAAAATGCACTTGAGTTGTTTGATTAACAACTACTTTCTCTGTTCACAAAAAATAATTATTATTTTTTGCACGTAGTTTAATGCAATATGTCGAAGGGTACACGATTATTTTATTAAAAAAAGATCTTACAATATCCTGTAATACTCTTCAACATATCGCATTAAACCACGTACATAAAAAGAGGATATTTTTTTGTGGACGAAGGTAGCATAGGCTAATAAACTCGTACACAATTTAGTAGGAATGGACATTAATTAATGGAATGTTGGTTTATGAAAGACGCTTAAAAAATTTGTTCATAATATTACATACATTCAATGATTCTTTTATATATTTATTAATACCGTAATATTTTATAATGTTATTTTCATCTATAAATTTAATAAATTATAGTAGTATTAGTGAATATATAACAGTATTAATTATACTATAAACTCGTGAATTTGTGAACTTTTATCTCAATTTACTTATTCCCTGTAAAAAAAAAAAAAAAATTTACGTTACGTTAAACCACAAAAATTTATTATGCAATATTTGTTTCAGATTATTTGAACCATATAACTGAATAAAATTGAAGAACTGCAATCGCACTCTAGTGAAGGCGTTTGACGAATTTCCTCGCTCTACACCGCCGGCGCCGTCGTGAGCTCGTAGATTCTTTCCAACCAGGTATGTCCGCCGTTAATTCTGGTTAAACGCATGCTAATTTCAATTATTAACTGCTGCAAATCTGAAATTTTCGTCATATTGGCTGGCTATATGAATTCGCATTTAACCATGGATTTAACTGCCTTTTTTTGTTCTTCTGTTTACTCATATGCGGTTTCTCTGTTGTTAATTGTGGAGAAATTGGTAATCTAGGTCATTTGTATTGATGCATGTCCGCCGTTAATTCTGGTTTAGCGCATGCTAATTTCAATTATTAACTGCTGCAAATCTGAAATATTCGTCATATTGGCTGGCTATATGAATTCGCATGTACCCGTGGATTTTAACTGCATTTTTTGTTCTTCGTCAGTTTATTGTTTACTTATATGCGGTTTCGCTGTTGTTAATTTTGGAGAAATTGGTGATCTAGGTTATTTGTATTAATGCAGGGTATGGCTTTTAAATCCTTACTGCATTTTGAGAACTTTCTCCACTGAAATGATTGTATCGATCTTAGAATTAGCAAGAGTGATTAGTACTTCAGTTTCTGGCGATGTTTCATTATATCAGTAGTTGTTAGGGTTATTTGATTAATTGAATTCTGTTCTTAGTTTCAACTTAATTGGGGGAAATAGATACAAACTACCTTACTTCATTTTGAGAATTTTTTTCGATTCAAATGATTGTCTCAATTTTAGAATTTGCTTTAGTTTCTGGCAATGTTTCATTATATCAGTAGTTGTTGGGTTATTTGATTAATTGAATTATGTGCTTAGTTTCAGCTTAATTGGGGGAAATAGATACAAACAAATGAATAATAGCAACAATAGGCAGAGAACCCTCGGGCCAGGGGTTCAATATCTGCTCGATTATCTGAAACGAATGCAAGCCGAGAATCCCGGTTTCTTTTATGCAACCGAGGGTGATAATGAGCAATGTGGAAATGTTTTCTGGGCAGATGCTTCGTTCAGGGCTAATTATAGCTATTTTGGGGACACTGTTAGGATTGATACGTCGTATAGGACAAACCGTTTTAAGATACCATTTGTGAGTTTCACCGGCATAAACCATCATGCTCAACCTATCCTCTTTGGTTGTGCATTGCTTTTAAACGAAACAGACAGCTCTTTCATTTGGTTGCTCCAAACATGGCTTCGAGCAATGTCTGGACGAAGCCCCGTTTCTATCACCAGCGACCCTGATCGTCTCATTCAGATGGCGGTGGCCCAAGTGCTTCCGGAAGCACGTAATCGTTTCTGTAGATGGAGCATATTCAGACAAACACAGGAGAAGTTGCCTAATGTATATCAGTCGAATCCTGCTTTTGATTTTGAGTTCAAGAAGTGTGTCAATGAATCGGACACAGCAGAAGAGTTTGAGTCTTGTTGGGCTGTGGTTTTAGGAAGATATTATCTGCTGAATAACGAATGGCTTCAGTCGTTGTATAACATTCGTGATCAGTGGGTCCCCGTTTATCTGAGAGATGTTTTTTTCGGGGAAATATCCACAGTGGACTGCAATGACGCCTTAAGTTTGTTCTTTGACGGGTTTCCAAGTACCTCCCCCACCTTACAATTGTTGATTAAGCAGTATGAGAAGGTTGTCTCGAGTTGGCAAGAAAAGGAATTGAAGGACGATTCCGATACTTCCAATACTACACCTGTCCTGAAGACACCATCCCCTATGGAGAAACAAGCTGCTAATCTGTACACTTGGAGGGTATTCTTGAAATTTCAAGGGGAATTAGTCGAGACTCTTGCGAATCCCGCAACTTTAATTGACGACTCTGGTACAGCCGCAACGTATAAAGTGGCCAAATTTGGCGAAGAGGTCAAGGCTCACATGGTCAAGTTTAACGCATTTGAGACGAAAGCTACATGTAGTTGTCGAGTGTTTGAATTTTCAGGTATAATATGTAGGCATGTATTGTCTGTATTCAGAGCAAAAAATGTCCTTATGCTCCCATCTCAGTATGTTCTGAAACGGTGGACAAGAAATGCAAAGATGGGTGGTGAGTGCATTACCGAATCTGCCCTTGGATTGCCTAACAACTATCAGGAGTCTCAAATCGTTCGTCATGATAATTTACGTCAAGAGGCTATCAAGTATGTGGAAGAAGGTGCAAAATCTATACATTCTTACAATGTGGCAATAAACGCTCTGCAACAGGCTTCAAAACGAGTTGCTGCTGCGAAGAGCAAAAGCTCTCAAGGGTCGAGTGAAGCAAATGGAGGGAATCAGGAGACGGGGAATCAATCGTCGTCATGCTTATCCAGGGTTTGATTCATTCAATCTTTTTTCATTGAGATTTTTTTCCTCACCAATCACTTTTACTTAACTTCAAAATAGTAGATACTTTCTCACTTCTGTGTTATTTCAGCACTCACTTCCTGTTTCCATCAATTAGTACTTTGATACAATGAGATGACCTAGTAGCAACCCATTAAAAGAGAAAATTAAAGAGAGCTTTCTGGTTATTATATTATTCCTAATAGATACTCCTTCCGTCCAATTTTACTAGTCCTGTTTTTTCGGTTGTTATTTTCTTTTTCATAAGTTAGAAGGTATTATAAGGTACTGTGAAGGTCCATTTATGAATAAAGTGATTGCTTATAAAAAATATGATATTTATATTATTCATAAATCATAACTTTATTGATAAATAGACCCTACAATACCCCGTAATACCCTCCAACATATGACAAAAAATAACATGCAAAAAAGAAAGGACTAGTAAATATTGGCCGAAGGGAGTATTTTTTTTGTAGAAATTATACCATAACTCAACCACTGTGTGGAGTAACTCCCAATATAGGATTAAGACAAAAAGTTCTACAAACTTGGTTCACAGAAGTTTTATGGTGATTTCAGTAATACTGATTAGCATGTAAAGTATCATACTTTAGGGCTTGTTTGTTTTGGGATTCACACGGACAGGACTAGGACTTTCCGGCCCCCGCCCCATTCTAGTTAGAGATGTAACATCCCGTTTTTACATCTCATTCTTCATCCACACCTATAATACATATTTTCTCTCACTTACACTCTTTTTCCTACTTTTTTTTTCATACTTTTCTCTCACTTACACTCTCTTTCCTACTTTTAACTTACACATCCTACTTTACTTTCACATGATTTGACATAAAGTAAAATCCCACCCTACTAAAATCCCAAAACAAACACACACTTTTATTATCATTCAAGACTTTACGTCTTGTGGGCGTAAAGTCATGACTTCACACGCTCACCTAAATCCCGAAACAAACAAGCCCTTAGTGTTTTGGAGAAGAATAACACACAAAATCGAACTTTTTTTTAAGACGTGATACTTTGTTGTAGGTAAACACACACATACAGACACTGCTAATACTAGTGGTTTTGCAGGAAGAGAAAGAGAAGAAGATTCACGAACTGAGTAGTGAACTGGATCGAACGAATCAAAGATGTGAAGTATACCGTGCTATCTTACTTGCACTTTTCAGAGACATGGAGGACCAGAAGTTGAAGCTCTCAGTTAAGGTCCAAAACGCTCGGCTTTCATTGAAAGAGTAAATATTGCTTTTCTTGTTCGTTTACATAAATTTCAAATTATTTAGTAGTACCTTAGTTTTGTGAATGTTGATTGTGCATGGTGGTAGTACGGGGTGAAATGACGGTTTTATCCTTTGTAACTGAATGAGTGACAGTCCTCCACTCCTACTTGGGAAAGAGTTATAGACTTAAGGCACATTGAATCATCATAGTGAACACATTGATGCATGCTCACTGGTGTTGTCATCAAGCGAGGCGAGTACTTGAAATTCGAACTCGGCTTGAGCTTTTGTCGAGCCGAGCTTGCTCTATTATATAAAAACGAGTTGAATATAGAGTTCAATTTGACTCGCAGATGAGTCGAGCTTGCTCTATTATATAAACTGAATAGATAATAGAGTTCAACTCAACTTGCAAACGAGTCGAGCTCGATTTATTATATAAACTGTTCGACTTGACTTACAAATGAGTTGAAGCTTGAGCCTAATAAGTCCTCGTATATTATATTGAAATAAGAAGATTTTTTTTATATTGAGTCTTAACGAGTCGAATCGAGAGCTATTTGATTCGAATAAATCTAATGGCTCAAAGTGGACATTCGATCATATCATTGACACCAATATATATATAAAGAAAATTACTCCATCCTTCCACAAAAAAATAGGTTTGGTTGCTTTATTGGGCCGTCCACGAAAAATAGTCTTGTTGCCTAAAATGGAAATAATAAATTTTATCTACACTTTTCTATATACACACATTACATTTTTAAAATAATTTATTTTGTACTTGATGTGACACAATATTTTAACTTTTTACATATTATATCAATAGTTTTTTAATAACCGTGCAAAAAACAATAAACCTATTTTTCATGGACGGGTGGAGCACTATTTTAAAGATTTTTTTTAATATTATTTAATTTTAGACAGTTTTGTGAAAGGTTTATTGAAAATTTAGACGGTGAACAACCTTAGCAAAGAGTTAGGGGGCGCTTGGTTAACAACTCTTCAATGATAATGGGAATGAGATTGAAAATTAGTGTAATTAGCATGTTTTATAAGAACAAAATCACTACCTCTCCTCCTAAATAAGATAATCACTACTCCATTTTGATTATCCTATTCTCTTCTTACAATCATCCTTCTCAATCACTACCCCATTCCTCCATCAACAACCATTTGTTATCAACTTCTATTCCAAAACTGGGGCATGACACTAGCAATGGTGTCACCATTGGAACACTTCTTTCCCTAACATATCATTTTTCTTATTAGGGCGTAGATAGAAATATATTTTCAATCCCATTACCATTGAAGAATCGTTAACCAAACGCTCCGGGCCCAAAAATATTTCATGGAGGGCCAGCCCCAAGGAGTAGGAATGACCGGCCCAGCCCAACGGAGCAGAACTACCCGGCCCAACGCACACGTCGCAGTCAGGTCAGATGCAGATCACGTGGCTCCACGACCCAGAAATATCCACGTCAGGGGATTAGAATCTGGGGGCGACACGTCATCATCAGCCAATCAAAATATCTTCAGCATTGCACCAATGAAGGAGGCATGTCCCTGGTGGGTCCCGCGCCGTGCATTCGGTCCTCAATTTGGTCGACATTTGGCATCCCCTCTCACCGCTTGGACACGCCTTCTCGGTTCGTGCCCCCTTCTTTTACTGCCACACATCCCCCACCCCATGTCTAGGGACAAGGAATATCTCTACCGCCGCCTCAAATTCCAACTTTACCCCCCACCATGGGTCATATCCATATTATTATGTCTTTTTTTATTCATTTTTAAAAATATATATATATATATATATATTTACTGCTTCGATTAAAATAATCTTACCCTAAAACATTTTAAAATAAGAGATAAGAGTGTCATGCGTTATCCAACTCTATTAATTCAAAAGAAATATCAAATATTTTAAAAGAATAATACTACACGGGTCGTTTGGTTTACTGGATTTTAGTCCCACTCAATTTCATGTAGACAAAGTATAGAGTGAAATTAGTTTATACATGAATCACTGAAGAATATTTATTGTTTTCATTGAAGAGTATTAGTTGTATTTACTGAAGAGTATTACTGATTTACAATAAAGAATCTTAGTTGTTCAGTGAAAATGAACTAAAACTCTTCAATGTAAATCAGTAATACTTTTATGTAAAAACAACTAATATTCTTCAATGAAAACAAATAATATCCTACGGTAATTCATATATAAATCAATTTCACTCTATACATACTCTTCCATGTAATATTGTGTTTGAATTGCAGGTATACGGTCCAGGATAAAATGAGGGTCCGGGTCATAAACCTACATAATCCATTAAATGAGGAACTAAATAAACACTTAGGGATGGTGGGATTCCATAGTCTCATACTTTCAAATTACTATTTTGTCCTCACAATAGATAATCAAATTTAAGAAAAGAAATATTTGGGAGACTAAATTAGTTAGGGGATAAAAAGGGTATATTGTACTTTAAACCCACTTAATCTTAAATAAATAAAAAATCATACAATCCAAACACACATTCCTCCTCAAATAATCCTATCTAATCAAATCTCTACCTGTGAACCAAACGACCCCTATGTTTTTCATTTTTTAGCAATTACCATTTTGATCCGTGAAAAATGGTCCATTTTTTTTTTCTAAACTTTTTTTTCATATAGAAGAGGGTGTTATAAGATATTGTGAGATTTATTTATAAAGAAAGTAATTATTTGTAAATGAGATATATATTATTTATAATAATTATTTTATATGAAAATAATTTATAATAAATAAATTAATAAAATATATTTTTACTGTGCTTCCATTAAAATAATCTTACCGTAAAACATTTTAAGATAAGAGTTAAGAGATAAGAGTGTCATGCGTTATCCAACTCTATTAATTCAAAATAAATATCAATTATTTAAAAAATAAAAATACTATATGTATTTCATTTTTCGTTAGCGGTAACCATTGTCGTATGTGAAAAATGGTTTATTTTCTTTTCTAGCTCTTTTTCTTTTGATATGTAGGGGATATTCTAAAATATTGTGAAATTAATTTATAAATAAAGTGATGGTTTATATACATGTTATATTATTTATAAATAAATAATTATTTTGTTAATACATGAACTTTATACTACCTCATAATATATTATACTGTTGTTATTCTGTAAAGAGTAAAACAATGATATATAATTGTTAAAATAGATTTTGTCTTTGCTATCTTGTGCCCGTAGAGTAGTTCACTTCAAAATTTTAATATATTGTACCATATATTTTAGCGTATTGTACTGTACAACACATTAAGGCATTGAAAGACAATGCACAACAAGATAAGCATAGACAAAACCGTAAAAATGTATGCAAAGTAGAAATCTTAGATTTGTGTATTTGTTACCCTTTTTTTCTCCTCCAAATCTGTTCTCAATTGTCGTCATGCTATGAGACAATACAATTAACACCTACCACTATCAAAGTGTTAATAAATCAATGCCCTAATTATAATTATTCTCATTGTCTCATGTTATGAGACGGTCTCATACAACTTGACTAAATTAATTAAGAATAGATCTTGTATGAAACCATCTAATACCATGAACAGTGAAATAAAATATAAATTAAACATGACGATCAACACTTTAAAATATTAATTTGTACTTCATGCAATGAGACGATCTCACACCATTTTTTTCCAATTAATTTACATATTTGAATTATGTTAGCCTTGTGAGAGTGACTTAACTATGGTTTTTCATCACAACTCTAAGTTAAAAGCAAAATGTGTGTTAGTGTGTATACATTGTGCATACCCATTCTTGTTACAAGTGGCAAGTGGACCCCACTTAAATAAGGGAGTATGACCTAGTAGTCGAGAAGGACAATATCGTCATTCACACCCGAAGCGGTGTGCATATGGTTGTTGACTGCAATTTCAACTTGCTTCTTATATTCTCCTCCTCTTCTTCTCACACCATTCTTTCTTTCTTCCCTTTCTCTCTCTTATCTGTTACCACTTTCTCTCTCCTCTTTTCCTCCTCAAAATCTATAGAGAATTTTGAAATTGCTGCGTGAATCGGAGTTTTTTTTGTTAGATCAGAGATGAAGAAGTGTGAGTTATGCAAAGGAAAGGCGCGGATGTACTGCGAGTCGGACCAGGCGAGCTTATGCTGGGACTGCGACGCGAAGGTCCACTCCGCCAATTTTCTGGTGGCGCGGCATTCCAGAAACCTCCTCTGCCACGTCTGCCAATCGCCGACGCCGTGGTCGGCTTCCGGCGGTAAGCTCGGGGCGACCGTCTCCATCTGCGAACAATGCGTGGATCGGGATATATGCGACGATAGCGACGAAGAGGAGTCGTCGTCGGCGTCGGAATCGGAGGAGCAAATAGCGGAGGAGGTGGTGGAGGAAAATCAAGTGGTTCCGTGGTCGCCGCCGCCTCCGGCCGAGAGTAGCTCCAGTGTAGAAGAGTCGGTGAGCGATGAAGACGTCGTCGTTTCGAGGAAGCGATCTAGGATCGACAATGAGTCTGAGGTACGCTCTCTCTCTCTTTCTCTCTCTCCAAAAAAATTCTTCAATAACTGAACAGTGAGATTTGGTTGTGATAATGGCAGGACGATCAAAGCTACACATCGTCTTTCCGGAAAATCTGTAATCCTTACGCCGCCGAGTCGGTGACGGAAGCGGTGGAAACGGAAACGGAAACGGAAGCTTCTAGAAAGAAATTTCAGAGTAATGAGTCGTCGGGTCGGGTTGAGTTTTCCGGATCGAGGATTCTGGATTCACTGAGGAGATTTCACCGGGAAGAAGAAAGCGAAAAAAGGACGGAACTCGCCGCTTCTCCGGAACCGTCGATCTGATTCTGTGCGAATTTTCTTAGCCGTTAGATTCGAGTACTGATTAATTACTGACAAAGTAGTTTTTGAGATGTAAATTTGTTTATGTTTTTTTTTAATGGGATTGAATTGGTTTGGTTTGGGATGGATTTGGAGTAGAATTAGAATTAATAGAAGTTATACGAAAATTCCGATATTTGTATTCAATATGAGACTGTTCTTGTTTGTTATATGATTTTTTTATTTTGAAGGATTGTTTTGTATTTCTCTTTCACTTTCAGAGAGATCTTTGAAAATTTTATTTCACCAGCATTTGTTTTGCTGCGAAATTAGTGAGAAATAAAAATCTTATTATGCACGAAATAAATCACGTTAGGTTAACTTCTACGGTATGCAAAATAAGAAACAAAAATTATGCATATGCATTAAGGGGTTATACCTCTAATATTCACTTGTTTTTTTAAAATATTTATTATTTTTTCGAGGGTTTTTTTTAGAACATTATTCAGTTTTAATCAAAATTCACTTGTTTTTTAAAAATATTTGCCATTCCAGAGTTTTTTTTTAGAATATTATTTACTTTTAAATATTTTTGTGAAGGGTGAATTGAAAATTTCACTTGTTTTTTTTTTAAAAATATTTATCATTTGTTCGAGGGGTTTTATAGAACATTATTCAGTTTTAATCAAAATTCACTTGTTTTTTAAAAATATTTGCCATTCGAGAGTTTTTTTAGAATATTATTCAATTTTAAATATTTTTGTGAAGGGTGAATTGAAAATTTCACTTGTTTTTTTTTTTTTAAATATTTATCATTTGTTCGAGGGTTTTTTTTAGAATATTATTCAATTTTAAACAAAATTCACTTGTTTTTTAAAAGTATTTGTCATTTGTTTGAGAGTTTTTTAAGAACATTATTCGGTTTTAATTTTTTTTTTTTTGTGAAGGGTGAATTGAAAATTTGGAAAGTATAACAATAAAATTTTAAGATGAAAAGATCGTTCCCATGCATTAATTCTTCATCATTAAACAATTTTGATTAAATAAAGATATAAAATTGACTGAAATATAATCATAAGACAACACAAATTAACACTTATGTTTTACTAAATTGTTAATGTATAATATCGAGTTTATATCGCATACACTATCCTATAACATAAAACAGTTTCACACAAGGACCTGCTGATAACCTAATTATTGAATTGTCATATGAACAACATAAGATCAATTATCCATATAACATTATTTATCATTAATGTTGCTTTTTTTTTTTAATGAAATTATTTTATTGATAAAGGAATCAAAGAAAACAAAGTATACCCTTGTGATTTTTTTTTGGGATAATTGCAAATAAAATCACAGTCTTTCCGCAAATTGCAATCTAATCTAAACTTTTGAATCTTTGCAAATAAAACTCCAATTTAATGTTTGGTTGCAATTTGAACCAACAACCAATTTTTTTACGGTTCGAAAATGATGTTTCACCTAACTGACAACGAATAAGTAATTGTATTAATATGTTTAGATTGGTTCGGATGACAACACATAGTTAATCATTACGTTTGGGCAGATTGAAATCGATCTTTTAGTTGGAATTGCTAATAAATTAAAAATTGAGGTTTTGTTTGCAACGATTCAAAAGTTTAGATTAAATTGCAATTTGCGAAAAAATCGTGATTTTATTTACAATTAACTTTTTTTTTTTTTTTAATTCTAGTATTGTTGATGAACTCTGCGCGTTTATAGATAATATCATTTCATGTAGGGGTGTGCAAAATACGGTTTGAACCGAAAAAACCGATCAAACCAAACCGAAATATAAATTTTGGTTCGGTTTTCGATTTATGGTTCGGTTTTCGGTTTTGAAATTTGAATTTTTTTTATTTCGGTTCGGTTTACGGTTTTTACGAATTAAAAACCATATAAACCAAACCGAACCGAAATATTTTTAGTAATAATAATCATATATTTATATTAATATTCACTAAATTAATATTTAATAGCTTATATTATAATATAATATAACAATATTAATATTAGATAATTTAGATTCACGTATAAAAGATTTGAGTTGATTTGTGTTTTGCATAAAATACTTGAGGAATGGTGTTTTTGTTGATAGGCGAACATCATCTAAATATGGAGCGAACAATTATTGAAGTCTAAAACAAAGAAAATCACTATTTTGGCGCATTAACCAACCTGGGAGGTGTATGAAGTGACGAACAACTCTCCCAACGAACAACTAATGGGCGAACAGGTATTAAGGCCCGGGACCAAGAATGAGCCAACTGTGAAGTCGTCAATGACGAACAACTTGGTCAAACTAGGATACAACAAACAGCCAAGGAGTGTACAAGGGAACAAAGGACAAAGATCCCAAAGCCAAGCTGAATAAAGCCACAAGGCGAACAACTTCCAAAGTACAACCTCAAGAGGCGAACAACTTTCAGTTGGAGAATCAACAAGATCAATCAAGCCGACCTAGGCGAACAACAATGAGTCCGAGATAAGATCAAAGAAGACTTTGTAACTAAGGTTCAGCTTAGATAAGATTAAAGAGACACATGTCAAGCATGCAGGCAAGGGAGACCAAGGGACTTGGACACCTCATGCTTGATGGTCTCTATAAATAGTTGTTCTCCAGCTTATTTATGTAATTTTCGAATTTCAGACTAAAAACACACACAAATACACCTTAACGTACACACATACGAAATTAATTCGATTTCGATCTACACACATACGAAATTAATTCGATTTCGATCTACATATTACACAAATTCGATAGCCCAAAACCCCGATTTACCATTTACGGTGGTAATCAATCACACGCTATTGATTGGTGACGTAAAAACGGATTAAAACAGCCACTAATCCTTACGATTAAATTCGTTCACCAACAATTTGGCGCTAGAAGGAGGGTTTCGAACCTTCGGTTAGTATAATTACTCAAGAACTTCAAGTTGAAAACTTGAAGATTCAAAGAAAACCTCAAGAAATACTTGAAGATTCAAGCAAAGGTGTTCTTGGTGTTCTTGGTGTTCTTCAATTTTAAGATTAAGAAACAATTTAAATTGAAATGCCTCAATCTAAAGAGACCCAAGGATCACATTTGTCGAAGAGAGCGTCTCAGACCCGAGCTACGTCGGCCGACCACCAGGACCGTGACCCAAAACATGCGAACAGGTCACAGCATACAGCCATAACACATAACCTCCCCCCTGAGATGGAGGCTTTGGCGAACAACCCCAACGAGTTGGCTAAAACCATAGCTGCTCTCCAGGCCCTCCAGAGGCAACAAGAGCAGGTTAGGCCAACACAAGCAAGGCCAAGGGACAAGTCCCTAGAGGTTGTTAGGCCCAAGACTACCAGGGGCGAGCAACGAGAAGTTGATAGTGCTCAAGTCAGACGAAATAAGGGAAAGGCCAAGGTGGTCGACCAAAGAGAAGTACAGGCTGAGTCTGGTCGCGGACGAACAACTATGTCTAGTCATGGAACAACACGTTCCAGTGCCCAAGACAGACTTAGCCAACCCCATCAACGAGAAGCTGCTCGCCGGGGAGCGGACGATAGGCGAGCAACTTTTGATCAGCCTCGCCCATCTGTCCATGAAAGACTCTCCCAGTCAGCCTTTAGGCGCCTTGGGCCAAATGCGGCGAACAACATTAGGAAGCAAGTCCAAGAAGTGCCCACTCCAAGCGAGGGACTGCGACGAGCAGAAAGGTTAATGCCTTTGCTCGCCGAACAGCCTCCAAGTCAGGGGGCACCTCTTGATGAATTATCAAGCCTAAGGAGGGCTGTGGAGAACATGCAAGGGCAACTAGACCAACAGAGGGGGATGGGAGCGACCAGCATGCCGTCCTCACCTTTGGCAGCTCACATTTTGAAGGCCCCGATCCAGAAAAAGGTTCAATTCCCAGCAAGCATTCAATATGAGGGCATCACTGACCCCCGGGTCCATTTATCAAAGTATACGGACTACATGGTCTCCGTAGGGGCCAGCGACGCCACCCAATGCCGGAATTTTCCATTAACATTAGGCGATCGGGTTCACAAGTGGTTTTCATCAATGCCGCCGGCATCAATCCACTCGTTCATTCAGCTAAGTCGAGAATTTCTCTCTCACTTTTCAACGGCGGGGTCGTATCTTTCCCAAAAACATCGGCTATCAGATTTAAGACAAAATGATGATGAAACTGACCGGGCGTTTATGGAAAGATTCGATAAAGTTTTGCTAGAAGGAGAACCAGTGAGCGAAGATACAAAGATCGTCGCTGTGATGGCCGGATTGAAAAAAGGGTCGAAGTTATGGAAGGAGGTACGTCTGAAGTGCCCAAAGACTTATGCCGAGTTCAGAAACCAAGCTGGCATTTTCGTTTCCATGCACGAGGCCCTACAAACAAATTTAGGGGAGAACAAAGCTGATCCTAAGGAGAATAACAAAAAGCCTGTCGGGACAAGCTACAAGGTCCCGAAAAACATGAAAGCATTCACTGAAGGATCGGATTTGAAGGAAAAACTGAACCAAGTATTGACAGTATCAGTAGATACTGTGTATGAGAGCGTAAAGGAGAAAGAGTTGCTCTCCCCACCACGTAAAATCCGTCAGGATACTGGCAAACTCAACCCAAACAAGTACTGTGCCTACCATCAAAGTGTGGGGCATTTTACAAGTGAGTGTCGAGATTTGCTCAAGCAACTCTGGCGATTTTATGAGGAGGGAAAGCTCTCTGATTTCGTTAAAAGGCAACCTGGGAAAAGAGCTCGGGAGAACAACTCAGAAGACGAAGAGGATGGTCAACCTCAGAGAAACAGCAGACCCGGGCGACCAGTACCCAATATGCCAGCTCAACCTTTAGAAGACCTGTTCATGATGGAACCCGCAGGTCCCGCGTGAGGATGTTTTGACGGACAACCACCCGACTCTAATCGAAAGAGGAAAGCGGAGTTACGAGCGATTGGCCAAGTGCAAGAAATGGGAGTTAAGCCGTCTATCATGCAAACGGCGGAATTAACTTTCACCGAAAAAGACCTTGAAGGCGTCTTAACACCACACAATGATTCGCTCGTAATCTGTGCAAAGATTATGGGGACCAGAGTCCACAGACTGTTGGTGGACACCGGAGCCTACACGAACATCTTATTCAAGAAGACCCTCGATAATCTGGGAGATTATTCGGGTTATGTTCGAAATACAACACATAGAATTGTAGGTTTCGGAAATGCTGTGACAACGCCGTTGGGAATTGTAACATTAGCTGTACAACTTGTAACGGCCAATGAACCCGAAAGAAATATAACAAGAATGGTAGATTTCTTGGTTGTAGACCAGGAGTCGACCTATAACGGGTTTCTTGGCCGACCTTTTCTTAATGAATTTAAAGCTGCGTGTTCCACTTACCACTATTGTTTGAAATTTCCAACAGCTAGTGGAACAGGCACAATTAAGGGAGACCAACGGAGAGCACGAGAGTGCGTTCAACAGCTACGAGCAAAATTTGTACAAATATCCATGATGGAAGCAACAAGTTATCCCATCGACGAACCATCAATACTAAACAATATGATGGACATAGACGACCACATGGATGCGGACAAACAGCACTTGAACGAGCAAGTGTTGGACGAACAACTCGTTACCACCCGCGGGGAACCTCCATCTGACGAACAACAAAGGGGTGATGACGAACAACCTTCAAAGGAAGACTTGGAGGGCCAACTACAAACGAACAACAATGGGACGGAGCCAACTGATGATCTAGAACCCCGCCTGGGGGCAGAACCCATGGACATCGAAAATGATTCCAACCCTGAGGAACCCATACTTGATCCCCGTTGGAAGGGACAAAAACGACGAGCAACTCCAGTCGAAGAGCTGGAGGCGTTCAAAGTTAATCCCGACAACAAAGATCTTGAATTATTCATAGGATCAGAGCTCCCAGAGCCTTACAGATCCCGAATGAAAGAGTTCCTCACCAAGAATCTAGATGTCTTTGCTTGGTCTCACGCAGATATGGTGGGGATAGATCCGAAACATGCTTGCCACAGGTTGAACATAAATCAAGCAAGGAAGCCCGTCCATCAAAAGCGGAGGAAGTACGGCCCAGACAAATACCAAGCCTTGAATGAAGAAGTTAAGAAGTTGCTAGACAACGATCTCATTCGACAAGCACTCTGTCCACAATGGGTAGCAAACCCAGTACTCGTGAGGAAACCAAACGGGACCTGGAGGCTATGCATAGATTTTACGGATCTAAATGCAGCATGCCCGAAGGACAATTTTCCTCTCCCACATATCGATCAATTGGTGGACAGCACTGCAGGTCACGAGATGTTAACATTTATGGATGCTTTCGCTGGGTATCATCAAATTCCTATGCATCCAGATGATCAGGAGAACACGGCGTTTTATACAAACAAAAACTTGCTGTGTTGGAAAAGAATGCCTTTTGGCCTCATAAATGCCGGAGCAACATATCAAAGACTGGTGAACAAGATGTTTGATCAACAAATTGGAGACACGGTTGAGGTTTACGTAGACGATATCGTTGTCAAAAGTCCCAAGAAGGAGGACCATCTTCAACATCTGGCTCAAGTGTTCGAAATTCTTCGACACTATAACATGAAGTTGAATCCAAAGAAAAGTAGCTTTGGAGTCCATTCAGGGAAATTCTTGGGTCATCTTGTTAGCCAGCGGGGAATTGAGGCCAACCCTTCAAAAGTTAAAGCCATCCTGGATATGCAGCCACCACGTTCAGTGAAAGAGGTGCAAAGACTCACCGGGTGCCTAGCAGCGTTGAACCGGTTCATATCCAGGTCGGGGGACAAGTGCCGTCCATTCTTCGAGGCCGTCAAAAAAGGAAAGTTTGCATGGACTAACAACTGCCAGGCGGCCTTCGATCAACTTAAAGACTACCTGGGAGATGTCAAAATCTTATCAAAACCAGTCCCAGGAGAAAAGCTCTTTTTATACTTAGCCGCATCAGAAGTTGCCATCAGCTCTGTTTTGGTGCGCGAAGACGGCAAATTCCATCAACCAATTTATTACGTCAGCCAGGCTTTACACGAAGCAGAGATCAAATATGCTCCAACCGAAAAGCTGGCGTATGCTTTGGTTATGAGCGTGAGAAAGTTACGACCATACTTCTTTGACCATCAAGTCGAAGTTCTAACAACTTTCCCGCTCAGGCAAATTCTCCATCGCCCCGACACGGCAGGTCGTCTCTTAAGATGGTCACTGGAGATTAGCCAATTTGGGGTGACCTATGCTCCTCGAACAGCGATCAAAGGGCAAGCATTAGCCGACTTTATAGTCGAACTAACTTTCCCACCAGATCCGACGAGAGGACTTGATCATCCTTGGCATCTCTATGTGGACGGGTCATCAACCAATATAGCCTCGGGGGCAGGAGTAGTATTAATAAGTCCAAACAGACAAGTATTCACCTCGGCAATCAGATTTGGTTTCATGGCAACCAACAACGAAGCTGAGTATGAAGCTCTTATCGCTGGTCTCCACCTATCCCTCGCAGTTGGTGTCAGACGCTTGCAAATATTTGGCGATTCACAATTGATCGTGAACCAAGTCCGAGGTGAATACGAAGCAAAAGATGATCACATGATCGAGTATCAACGGATTGTTGCTCACCTGATGTCCATGTTGCAGCAAGTTTTCATACAGCAAATTCCAAGGACGAGCAACACTCAAGCAGACGCACTTGCCCGACTAGCAACAAGTGAAGGCCCCATAGAGTTGGCAGATATTATAGTTACAAAGATGAAAGATCCATCAACAGTAAGTTATAATGTCAATCAACTCGACGATCAAACCAGTGAAGAAGAAGACTGGAGAACAAGTATAGTCAAATACTTGAAAAATGGGAAAAAACCAAACAACCCTTTTGAAGCTGCCAAGCTAATAAAGCGAGCCGCCAGATATACGCTGGTGGGCGAGCAACTTTACAAAAGGGGAATATCAATCCCACTTCTCAAGTGTTTGCCTAGGGGGCAAGGGCAAGCAGTGCTTGAAGAGATACATGCTGGAGTATGTGGAAATCATACTGGGGGGCAAGCTTTGGCATACAAGACAATCAGACAAGGCTATTATTGGCCGACTTTACGTCAGGATGCAATCAAAAAAGCCAAAACTTGCCATCAATGTCAGATTTTTGCCCCAGGCATCCATACCCCGGCTCAGGAACTTGTGTCAGTATACAGCCCATGGCCTTTTGCAAGATGGGGGATGGACATCATTGGTCCTTTCCCGGCTGGGGTTGGAAATGTTCGATTCGCCGTCGTGGCAGTCGATTATTACACGAAATGGGCGGAAGCAGAGGCCATGATGAATATAACACAGCAGAAGATGATCAACTTTATTTGGAAGAACATTGTCTGTCGTTTTGGAGTTCCACAAGCAATCGTGACAGACAATGGTCCACAGTTTGATGGACAAGAGTTGAGAGAATTCTGTACGAAGTGGGGGATCAAGAAACATTACTCCACACCTTATCACCCCCAGTCAAATGGACAAGTTGAAGCCGTAAATAAAATCATAAAGCATACGTTAAAGGTGCGACTGGCGGAGAGTAAAAGCAGTTGGTCTACAGAACTTCCGGAAGTCTTATGGGCATACAGAGTTTCTCCCAGGTCAAGCACCGGAGAAACACCCTTTGCAATGGCTTTCGGGACAGAGGCTGTAATACCAATTGAGTTAAAGGCCACTACATTTAGGACGACCAACTTTGATGAACAGGCGAACAACTCTGCTCTAAATGCTGAATTGGATTTGCTCGAAGAAAAAAGGTTGAATGCCGAGCTAAAAAATGCCACATACAAGCAGCGAGCAGAACGTTACTATAATTCCCATGTAAAAGTTAGGGAATTCAGAGTTGGAGATTTGGTTCTAAGAAAGTTGCTCGCCCAACCTCCAGGTGTATTGGGACCAACTTGGGAGGGCCCATATCGAATTACAGAAAAATACGTCAATGGCGTATACGATATTGAGGATCTGGAAGGCAAGCCGGCCCAATACTCCTGGAATGCTGTACATCTAAAGAAGTACTATCAATAAAGTTGGGCGAACAAATGTCTTGGGGGGCAAGGGATGCGTATGAGTTGAAGGAAGGCTAAAAACTTGCCAAATTTTTTAAATTTTCCTAGGAATGGATTCAAAAGTTGCTCGGCACATTGTATAGTCTGGTGTTAGTTCTTTTGATTTTATAGATATAGTTGCTCGGCAAAAACATTATAAGCGAGCAAGTTTTAGTTTGTGTTTAAAGCTGTTCGTCAGATTGTATATAATAGTGATGGACAGTCTTACAACACTTGTAATTATTTTGCGATGTAAATATAATAGTTGTTCGTCAAAAGAGGAAAAGTCCAAAAGCTCGAGGTACAAGTCCATTCAAAGGTTGTTCGTTTTATAAATGAACAGAACCTAAGGACCAAAGCCACTTAAAGGTTGTTCGTTTTTTTTTAAAATGAACAGAACCTAAGGCTAAACCCTGATTCCACTAAAGGCAAAGTTCAATTCGAACAAAAGCCCAATACTATATGTCATAATTGTAAAAGCATTGACAGAAATGTAAAGGCAATTGACATATATAAGAAAATGAGCGAACATGAGAAAGACATTTTCCATTAAAAAAAAGGCATTAAGCCCCAAAAATAGTACAAGCTGGAAGCAGCCATTACAAGTACTACAGAAAAGGAGCGAGCAAGTACTACAAAAGAAGAAAAGAAAAAAAGCTAGGTCCTAAAAACTACTGCTGTTCGGCGGGAGGAGGATCTTGAGGTTGCTCGGCAGAGGGGTCGACAATCATGTCCCGAGCAAGGTCTTCAGCCGCCTTATCCTCCGCTTCTTTAGCACTTCGCTCGTCCGCGGCAGCCGGTTCATCTTCTTGCTCGCCATCATCAACAATTGGTGGAGGATGAGTGATGTTGATACTGGGGTCAAGTTTATCCAGTTTAACCCCAAGCACAGCCAGATCCGCCAACTGGATTGAAACGTTGTTCGGCGGAGGATAGTTCTCGAGGAACTCATTCAGATCCTTAGCCATCTCCTCCACCATCTCCTTGTAATCATAGGCATCAGCCGTACGGATGCTGTCCGCATAGGCACAAATATATCCAAGGTTGGAGATGGGGCCGGTACGAGCTTGAACCTCCTCTTCAAGCTGCTCGCGGGTAAAGAGATTGGCTTCAGACTCTCGGAGACGAGCAACCTCTGCCTCAAGATCAACGATTTTCTGCTCGGCCGCTGACAGTTTCTTCTCCCCCTCACCGAGTAAAGCCTCCTTGTCCCCGAGCAGGGCCTCTTTATCCTTCAGCTCTTTGGACATGGCCTGAATCTCTTCCAAACGCTTGTGCTCAGCATCAATGTAAACATTGATTTGGTTGTTGAGGCGAGCAATTTTAGCCTCGTATTGGCCAACCAGGCCATCCTTTTCTTCAGTAAGTTGCCGAGCAGTATTTGCGTAAAGACGAGCAGATTCTTCTTGCTCGGCAACTTGGGCAATGGCTCTTTGAGCAGTGATGAGGCCATTGGCAACGAGCATCATTGAGAGATGGAGATTGTCCATTTGCCCCTGCTGAAGGATGGCCTTGTCCAGAGGACGCGTCCAGGCCCGGGCGACCAACTCCGTCGCCTTGCGAACATGTTCGCCAGGAATCTCCCTTATGTTCACGGGAGTCTTCGAGCAAGCGTACTGATGTACAACACTTGCTCGGCCGGGATAATCGTCGGCACGATATCTGCGAACAGGAAAAGAAAGAATACTTAGAAGAATAGTAAAATGAGATGATGAAACTTGTTCGGCAGAAGCTAATGTGGACTTACTCCTTGAATTTTCGCTCATCCCAACCCAGATGGGTGAGATCCTCTGGACCACGACCAGAGGTGGAATCCTTGCTCGCCTTGCCTGTTCTTTCCACAGGTTCGGTAGAGCGACGAACAGCATCCCCCTCTGGACGGGGATGACTGTGACCCACTTTCTCCTTCCCCTTGCCGGGGACATCATGGGACAAGGGAGTCCCATCAGCTTTCTTTAAACGTTTTCCCCCTTGGGGAGGGGAAACGGGAGGGGACCGAATTTGAACTGGGGGGGCAGCCGGTCTTGGAACTTTGGCCCCCTCAGGCTTGTTCGACATAGCAAGCACCGCTTGAGGAGGGTCACCTCTCCTTCTCTTTCCTTTTGGTGGTCCCATCTCTAGGACCCTTTGCTCGAGAAGAGCGTAGCTTGGAGGAACTGCAACAGTTACTTGCTCGGCTAAAAAAAAAAAAAAAAAAAAAAAAAAAAGAAAAAAAGAAGAGATAAGAAATTTGGCGAGCAAGTTAAACATAGCAATGACGAACAAAATTTGAACCAGGAGTTAGAAATTCTCATACCTGGGGGCACCTCAGCTTGAGCCTCCAGGTGGTGAGGATAGGTCAAGAGGCGAGCAGCTTTTTGACACCTTGATCGGCAGAGATAGTCTATAGTTCTATCTGCTTTATTGCGGAGGCCGACCAAGCACGAAGTAAACAGGAACTCGGAGTTCAACTCCTCTTCTTTCGAATCCCACTTGGGTAGACGAGGGCCTGCGAACAAACAAAAAAAGTTAAATTAGAACAACTGTCCAAAGGCGAGCAAGAATTGAACTTACGTTTCAATTTTCCATAGGTTGCTGGAGAATTTATTCGTCCAGGGCCGCCGTGTGGACCAGAAGATGCTCGCCAGTCACCCCCAATCCAGAAGAAGTGCTGTTTCCAATCACGAATCTTGTTCGGCACCTCTTCCACCATTTTCAACCCAGTCCTGGCCTTGAGGTAGTGATAGCCATCTTCTCCTCGGGGGCAACTTGTGATTGTCATCAGGTAGTTGATCTCTTCCGCAGTGATCCGATCAACGTACCCTTCCAAAGCGAACAGGCACATGGAGCCCAAAAGGTTCATCCACCCAATTGGAGTAATTTGGGTGATGGCCAAGTTGGTCGCCTCTAAGAATCGACCAACAACAGGTGGAAGAGGTAACTTCAACCCAGCAATCAAGGTGTGGATGTTGATCGCCGTGCATCCGGGAGGTGGGCGATCAGCTCTTTCCTTTCTCCGAGGAGCCCACATGTAGATATCATATGGGATCTTATAGTCTTTCCGGATAGAGTCCAGTTCATCTTCGCGAACAACGCTCTTGATCTTGCTCGCCTGGTAATCAGTCTTCACCTTGTCCATTATTTGTCTTTGTGGACGAGGAAAGCTGTTCGCATACCTTTCAGCATATGCTCGCCATTCGAATAGGCGAGCAACCCCAGCCGGGATCTCACTTTCCCGCATCCTTGGGGATGGAAAATTGATACCCTCCAAAAATTCACGAGTGAGCTCGTTGAGATCTGGATCTTCAGATTCGGCAGAAGACGAAGAATTTTCGTCCCGATTTTTGTTCGCCACAACCGTTAGTTCTCTCCCAGATGGGCCCACACCGGTATCCTCCACAGAGCGAACCACAGATTCCACGTGAAGATCCGACGCCGAGGAAATCTCGAAGGGAGGTTGATCGATGGGGATCGCGACTGGAAATAGTGGGTCTAAGGTCTCCTCAGTCTTATTGCTCGAGTGCGAAGACATAGGAGGGAAAGGAAAAATCCAGGAGGTGGCGGATAGTGTTGCAGACGGTGGCGCTTTCCCGGAGAAGACGGTGGCGTTTGGGTCCACACGGCGGTAGAAAGAATTTTCGAAAGAAAAAGATAGAGAAAAAGAAAAATAACTACCTGGGAATTGAAATTTGAGATCAAATGCTGAAGAACGGACGCCGGAAGGCTTGGAATCGTCGGAGGAAGAAAGGGTTCGCCGGAGACTGTTGCAAGAGGGGGAAAAGTGGGAAAAATTTCAGTTTTCCCACTATTTATACCCCAAACAAAAACGGGGTCCCAGGCGTAATTTTCCGAAAGTTCTGGGGCTCAATTGAGAGAAAACGGGGTAAATTCCGAGCTAAACTAGAAGATGAAGGGCCTATAAATAATTATAGGGGCGCGTCGCCTTGGGGCTGCTCGCGCGTGAGCGGCGCGCAATCATTGCGCTGGCGTCATCTTCGTGATCTCCCCAGATCATGGGAAGACGAAACGGTTATTCCAACATTGCTCGTCACAGAGATGCTGTTCGTCCAAATCTTGGCCAAAACGATATCCTAACTACAGTTGCTCGCCGCAAAATTACTCGTCTGATGCAACATCTAGTCAGGATAGGGGGCAATTGTTGATAGGCGAACATCATCTAAATATGGAGCGAACAATTATTGAAGTCTAAAACAAAGAAAATCACTATTTTGGCGCATTAACCAACCTGGGAGGTGTATGAAGTGACGAACAACTCTCCCAACGAACAACTAATGGGCGAACAGGTATTAAGGCCCGGGACCAAGAATGAGCCAACTGTGAAGTCGTCAATGACGAACAACTTGGTCAAACTAGGATACAACAAACAGCCAAGGAGTGTACAAGGGAACAAAGGACAAAGATCCCAAAGCCAAGCTGAATAAAGCCACAAGGCGAACAACTTCCAAAGTACAACCTCAAGAGGCGAACAACTTTCAGTTGGAGAATCAACAAGATCAATCAAGCCGACCTAGGCGAACAACAATGAGTCCGAGATAAGATCAAAGAAGACTTTGTAACTAAGGTTCAGCTTAGATAAGATTAAAGAGACACATGTCAAGCATGCAGGCAAGGGAGACCAAGGGTCTTGGACACCTCATGCTTGATGGTCTCTATAAATAGTTGTTCTCCAGCTTATTTATGTAATTTTCGAATTTCAGACTAAAAACACACACAAATACACCTTAACGTACACACATACGAAATTAATTCGATTTCGATCTACACACATACGAAATTAATTCGATTTCGATCTACATATTACACAAATTCGATAGCCCAAAACCCCGATTTACCATTTACGGTGGTAATCAATCACACGCTATTGATTGGTGACGTAAAAACGGATTAAAACAGCCACTAATCCTTACGATTAAATTCGTTCACCAACAGTTTTGTGTTGTATAATTTTTTCAAATTGTTGCTTAGCTTTTGAAAACTATTATGTTGATGTTTTTATTGGATTATGTAATAGGTTTATTGATGCATCTTTGCTTATATTAGTATTTAAATATTGACATGTTGCAAATAATTGAATGAAACATGTGTGTTGATGCTAAAAAAAATTAAGCTGATTTTAAAAAAGAAAAGTGTAAAAAAAATACGGTTTGTACGGTTTGGGACCGAACTGAACCGAAATATTTCGGTTTGGGACCAAACGAATTTTTAAAATATGGTTCAGTTTTTGGTTTGTAAAAAAAATTCGGTTTGGTGTTCAGTTTGACTAATACGGTTCGGTTTGGTGACCAAACCGACCATTGCACACCCCTAATTTCATGCATGTGGTTTTAATAATTCTCAACTCAATTATATCAATTTGTCAACCGATAAATTGAACCAAACAAAAGTTAATTAATTACTTAATAAACAAACCAAAATATCTCTATACAAAAAACGATGTTGTGGCTAATATTGCAGCTTGTGGCTTAAATTTTAGAGCATGCATTTTTTTAATGCCATAAGCTTTTGGTATAATATAAAATATTATTCAACAAAGACTGCAGCACCACCAATTTTTTCCTATGAATTAAGATCACACATTCCATTTTGTGACAGCCTTAAACGTGTGAACCTTATTCGCCGTAAAAAAATGTGTTTTAATAATATTAAATTAATAGAAGATATTTTGTTTCTTTAATAATTATTTTCAAAATATCTTGGAATTGTGATTAGGTTTGCTTGACTAATTTTTAAATAATTTAATCGGAAACTTATGGCCGGCAATCGCTTATAGTGGCTTAAACTTTGCTGCTACTATTTAAGATTCGACTTTTGATATATTAATCTTTAATTTAATCTCAGCTGTCTTATTCAAAATCGGATTTTAGCTTTTTTTTTTGGTACGATTTAATTGTGACCATTAATCAATTAAAGCTATAATTTTATAGGTTATTGTGATGTTATTATATGTATGCGTGTATTTATCCGTTATGTTTATATTTATTTATGTAAGTGTATAATTATATCAATATACGAGTGTTGATATATACTCCCTCCGTCCACAAATTATAGGTCTGGTTGTCTTATTGGGTCGTCCACGAAAAATAGTCTTGTTGCCTAATATGGAAAGAATAAACTTTATCTACTTTTTCAATATACACACATAATATTTTAAAAATAATTTATTTTGTACTTGATTTGACACAATATTCTTACTTTTTACATATTATATCAACTTTCTTAATAACCGTGCAAAAAGTAACAAGACCATATTTCGTGAACGGAGGGAGTATTAATTAGACTAAAAATACGATCATTCTTAAACTGCATAACCAATAAGTTTTTCTGAGTAGGGATTATACACGTGGGATTAAAGATGGCACAATTCTTGTTTTCCCGTATTTTATTGTGTTCTCGAGTCTCGCCGCTCAATGTCCATATCTTGGATTCGCCACTAGAGTTGAACGTAGTTGAAACGAGTATTTAAGTTCAGATTTGACTCAAACACTAGTCTAGTCGAACTCGTATTCGAGCTGAAAATAAGATTCGACTCGACTTGCAAATAAGTTTAGCATGTCGAGTTCAAGCCTATAAGAAATGGAGCTTAAGTTGATCTGTTAGTAAATCAAGTATTTTATGAGTTCGAATGTTTACGTATGCAGTTAAGAGCCCGCGTGAATTGCTCGCAACAATTATAAGTATAATATCTAATGTTAGTCAAAAGAATTATACTCCATCCATTCCTGTGATTACTTTCACACTTAATTTATTTGGACGTCCCACAGTTACTTTCACACTAAAAAATTAAGAAACAATTCTCTTACAAAAATCAATAAGAGGGAATGTATTTAATACTACCTCCGTCCCGGAGGAATTTGCTCAATTACTGTTTTCGCGTGTTTTAGTGAGCGAGTTTTTTATTAGTATTTAAAATGATAAAGTAGTTTTAAAGTTACTTTATAATAGAGGAGATATAGATTTATCATACCCTACTTTAAAAGTCATTTTATCATTTCAAATATTAATAAACAATTCGCTCGTTAAAACACGAAAATAAAGATAGTGTGCAAGTTCCTCTGGGGCGGATGGAGTATAAAAGAAATGCTCTTAACACACATATAAACAAAGGAAGCCCTATTTTTGCATGTTAATATTTTTTTTCAGTAAATTATTTAATACTCTAGATTGTAATTGGTAATTATAGGTAAAAACAAGTTAACGAATCAACTTTATGAAAATTTGAAATGTAAATTTTGATGATTTCAACCACAACAAAACCGTTTCCAAAATCACTTTTTCTTTAAAAAATTGTTAGAAACAACTTTGAAAAAATGATTTTAGAAGCTGCTTATACTACCTCCGTCCCGAAACTTATTTCACGTTTTCCTCTTTGGGACGTCCCAACTCTTTTTTCACATCTTTAAAAAGGAAATAAATTACACACACAAAAGTCAATAAAACACCTTTTTATTATTTAATTATTTAATTTTATACTCACACACTTCACTTTTCTTAAATATTGTGCCAACCCCACATATGAATAAGTCCCGGGACGGAGGTAGTAGTAATTAAAAACAAGTTAGAAGTATATGACATGTAATTATGATGTTGCTATAATATAAAATGAAATAATACTTCGACCTAAGAAAAAAATTGCGGTAGAGGGATTTATTATTGCACCCACATGCTATCATTTCAATAAATACAAACCGCAAACAGTACATTTTTTTTGGTACTTCTCTCCCTTTTTATTAATAATAATCAATAATGCAATTAATAATCTTGGTTGAGTGTAATTAAAGGGACTGGTCTTAAAATAAATGAAAGAAAAGGCAAAGAATCAAATTGGGCCCACCCATCTTGTGGTGGAAATTTGTTGAGTGATTTGATGGTATAGACTATAGAGGCTATTTTTTATGGTGGTTAGTTTTGTGTGGCCAAAATGTACATATTCACACAACAACTCACAAGTTGTTATGAGAATCCATTTGATTACTCCTCCGTCTCACTATTAATTTTCCGTTGTTTTTAGACACTAGTTGTAAAGGAAAGTATTAAATATAAGAGGTTATATATTTGTAAGTTCTGTAACTTTGCACTATTTTAAATTTGGTCCACATGAATTACATGTTTTGATATTGGTACTATAAGTTTGGAATTGATTTTAGTCCTTTTAAAACTTATAGGATCAAAATCAAAACGTGTAATCCAATTTCTTTTAGAGAAAACTCAAATTTTATAAACTATAGAACACCAAATTTTATAATCAATTATTAAATGTGTTTGAGCAATTTTTTTATAAAAAAACTTTTTGAAATATTGGTTTTTTTTTTTTTTTTTTTTGTAGATTTGACATCTGACGTGGTATGTGATGCGTTTTTTGTGTCAGTTCCGGCTGTCACGTGAGCGTATTTATCTCCAGAAATTTACACTATGTATCGAATTGCAGTATTAAATTAGTTCATGCATCGAATTGCAAACTTTAAAAATTCATGTTGTAATTGATAAAAACTGCAAAGTCCGTGATTTTTTTGCAATTAACCCTAATTTATACTATAATCGGATTTTATAAGAATTTTGTATTCTATATCAAGATCATATTCCTTATATTTTAGTGCATATTATATCACAGAGTATACACTTTTACGAAGTCTTGTATTTTTACAATACATGTGTTATATGTTAATCACGTATTAGTAAAATTTTGTAACAATTATAATGCCTTAAGAAATATAAAAATCATTGTCTACATAGTTGTTGCCATCACATTAATACCATCAAATTCTTTGCGACATAAACAATAATCGATGTTGAAGTTTCATTAAATATCTTGAATTGTTTTCAGTTTAATGTATTTTATCGTATATGAGACGAGATTCAAGTAAAAGAATCCTCAAATTGTAAGATTTCTTTTATTAATTAATTAAGAGTTAAATGTAAATAAAATCACAATATTTTCACAAATTATTTATCCGAATCAATCTAAATATATTAATACAATTAATTATTTATTGTCTGGTAAGTGAAACATCGTTTTCGGACAACGAAAAATATATTTATCGATTCAAATTACAATCAAATGTTAAATTGGAGTTTTATTTGCAAAAATTCTAAAGATTATATATTAGATTGCAATTTGCAAAAAAAAATATGATTTTATTTGAAATTAACCCATTAATTAAATAAAGATGTAACATTTTAATCAATTGAGACATCTATTTCTCTTACGATGTAACTACGCATGCCCTCAATTATTACTCAAAGGTATTTAACTTGAGAAAAATATATATGTCACAAAAAAAATTATAGGCCTAATATTATATACAAGAACCTGAAATATTTCCAACACACGTAAAGAAAAAACACAAGAAAATGAAGAGATTATTTCAATTTTCCTGCAGATGGGGTACAATCTTTCCCAGAAACTCCACAACTGGTTCGAATTTACGACGAACTTCTAAGCACATCATCACAATTTTCGAACATTTATCAAGGCGTTTTCGTAGGTATAAATCGATCGCTATACTATAAGCAGAAACGGGGCGAAAGAAAGACGGTCCATAGGCACGCAAAGATCTCGTTTTTGATAAAGTTAAGAAAGGCTAATGGGTTTCTCACATAGCTTTTCCAGCTCAGTTTCCAAAACCTTATTCAGCTTTTCTTTCGTTCTTCTATATATCCAAGCTTGGGCGTCCTGATCCCAGTCGAAACGAGACGGGCCACTGCAAAATCAACATGACATTATTCGATTAGTGGTCATGTGTTTGTATGAGCAAAAGCAGATGTTATTATTAAAGTACTAATCCTAATTAATGATATCATTAGGTTCCATTATAACTAAGAAAAGGAAAATGATCACAGTTCAACTTGTTTGCAATATAATAATGATTTCTCAGTATAAATCAAAGATTTTCCATGAAACATGATCCCGCTTTGACTTGGTGGAAAGTGTAAAGCTAATTCAACTAATCCAATGTGACCGCCATTATGTGATTAAAATAGTCTTGACAATATAATAAGAGTGGCCTGAGCTTCGCCTCGACTATTTCTACACTTTTTTCCTTCACGTTTTATCAGCTCACACGGACCACCTTTCCAAATTGTGTATCTAACGGTGTGTTTGCAAATTATATCAACTTTTAGAATCACTTATATGCAAAAGCTACTCTCAACCGTTTTCTAGAGTTTGCAAACACCACCTAACTTAGATTACGATAGTTTGACTATGAACAAGTCTGTAAAAAGGGGTAGCAAATGAATGTGATTTTTCTTTAAATGTCCATCCCCAATTCATTAAAAACAGGAAGCGATAATATGAGACAGACCATTTGTAAAATCTGATTCAGTTTGAGAAATCGATACCTCACTGGAGACGACATCCAAATCTGTCTATTTGGTGTTTGTTTGTTAATCACATAAGTTCCCAAATTTCCAAGCTTCAATGTCAACACCTCATTCTGAAAACAATCACAAATATATATTCAACAAGTAAGAAAAAATACGTCTTCCAAAACTAGCTCAAGATCTGGAGGGACTAATAACCAATTTATCAATAACTGAATGTTGTTTCTTTGCATTATAGAAATGATTCAATTAGAGTGAAAAAAAAGGAAAAAACAATGTTGAAGAAGTCGATAACTGGTCTTATATCAGATATCATTACCTAGTATTAGCATTTAGCACTAAATGTCACATGCATGACCACAACATAGATAAAATGAAGCAACAATAAAGACAATATACTTTAAGTGTACATAACGAACAGTTCACAATGACTTTGTTTCTTACCCCATAGTCGACATCATAACCATCAATCTCCACAGAGTCACCATACTCCTACAAGGCAACAAAACCATCGAAACACTCAGTACCCCCTTATAGAGACAAAACAAGAGGCAGAGCGTACACGTATGCTTCTGAAAAATTAAAACGTTTAAGCTACAATCAAGACGAGAAATTTGTAAAGAATGATCACAATGTGAAGGTACGTATCAAAAAACAGATGCTGCAAAGCCTTATATAACGTGGCATTCCGAAAAGTCCCTTAATTGATCCCCCAATACTCATGTAGTATCAAATAAGCTACCTATTACACGTTCGTATAATGAGCAAAACAATTATATAAACATAACATCAACATTCTAGGCAATTGCTGAGATATTTTTAACAACAATTACAGAATATGGCGCGATTAAAGAATTGCCGCGAAAAAACAAGTCTAAGAAGTAACAAGATGATATAAACATAACATCAACATTCTAGGCTATTGCTGAGATAAATATACAAAATATTACAAAGGTGGCAACAACCCTTTCCCTTTTGATTCTACTAAGCTAATCACTATCTCAGTAACATTTAAACTGAAATTCGTCGAAACATATTTACCTCAAGCTTATCAAGAATATCATGGATTGTGGAATTCGCCAACTTGTTATATTCATCTTCCTGCAGCACAGAGCTGTCCAAAAGTACCAATGCATAAGCCAAAATCACTCATCAAAACTTATTCACTGATTTTCAACAAAATTAAGACTCTAATCCTTGAATCACTATCGAAAAAATGAACATATTTCTCAAAAAAATATGCGATCACAACCAAGAGATTTACATTTGTTCACTGATTGAAAAAAACAAACAAAAAAATCAACCCCAAATTGGGGAAATCTTCTGCAACTTCGAAATTTCCCTAATAAACAAAATTATCAAACCTGTAATTAATTGCGGCGGGTCCCTGGGCCTCCTCAGTCAGGGAAGAGAGACGGCGGCAATAGATGCTATTGCCGGAGAAATTTGGGCGCGGGGAAGGAGATAAGCTAGCAGAAGTTAGAGGCTCTGCGCAGTAATTGGAGTGAGGAATCAGCAAAGAGTTATGGATTTCTGGAAGTGAAGACGTCGACGCCTGAGACCTCTTCAAAGCTCCAAAAGCCGTTCTTCTCAATGAACGAATCGCCATTTTCGTGATTTCTCAGTCGCCGGAAAAAAAGAGGGAGGGGAAAAAAGAGCGGTGGAATCTCCAGCCTTCTTTTGTTTTGGGTTTTTATTTGGGCTTTTTTGTTTTGGGCTTATCTTTAATATGGGCCGAATTATTCCACAAGAAAAGTTCGGATTTTTTTTTTTAAAGCTTAACATTTTTTTTTTGTTATTATTTTTTAAAAAATGCGAAAAAAATATATATATACTCCCTCCGATTCAAAATGATTGATGTTTTGGGTAGATTTTTTGTTTCAAAATATTTGATGTTTTACATATTTTTCACATTACTTCTCCATTATACCCTAATCAATTCCCCAAAAAAACTCACTCATATTGAAATTTACCTTTAATAAATTTATTAGGAGCTGTAATTAAGGAACTATGAGGGTATATTTGTCAATATACACTAGTTCTTAATTTCAACAACAAATGTTAAAATATCAATTTTTTTTAATCGGAGGGAGTATGCATTTTCTAACATTTTATGGAAAGTGAATAAGCAAAGCATGAAATTGTATATAATTTGGGCCTAAAAGGGCTCTTCTATATTTTGTGATGGTTTCCGAAACTTATTCAAGATACTCCCTCTATTCCAAAACTAATTTTATAGTAGAAGATGACATATTTTAAAAATAATTATACGAGTGTAGAATTGATGTTATTTTAATATTTTATTGACTTTTGTGGGTGTGATTTTTTTTCTTCATTTTTTGGAATGTGAAAGTGGTTGTACAACATTCAAATAAAACAAGTGTGAAAGTAATTTAAAAACAAGTGTAAAAGTAATTCCGAAACGAATGGAGTATAATTCGATAGTAATTGTAATTCAACTTATTTTCATCCCCTAGAACAAGTGTTTTAATTATTCAAATGAGAACTAAACTGTGTTTCATCCACTAGAAGTCTAGAACAAGTGTTTCAATTATTCAAATATTGAGAGACTTTATGATATTTTACTAGTTTAAAAAAAAATTGGTGTAATTCAAAAAATATTCCTACCATGTGTTAATCATCTTAATATTAGGTATTATAGGTTTTGAATTGAAACTAACAAGTTACCTAAATTAGTTATAAACTTATAATCAGATATGTTGGTGAAGCAAGTAATCCATTTTAACCCATCCTTGAGATTGTGGCTGTGATTTCTTTTGTACTGAATTTGCTATATGTAGGCATTTCTTATGCCTTTCTTGACACATTTTGAATAAAAAAATTATTTGCCTGATAAAAAAAAGAAGTTATAATCAGACTGAATTTACAAAATGTAAAAATTAAAAAGTTCGTTACCCAACCAAAAAACCTAGGCAAAGTCTCATATGCACCAAGTGCACGATGCACTTACTCAACAGTTGATATTGTATACACTAAAAGTTAGTCCCAATTACACTGAAAAGTTAGTCTCAATTACACTGAAAAGTTTACACTGGAAATTGATTTGCAATGTAAACTTTTCAGTGTAATTGAGACTAACTTTTCAGTGTGATTGGGACTAACTTTTCAGTGTATACATTATCAACTGTTGAGTGGGTGCAGACTTACTCAAAAACCTATGTAATAACTTCCCCTTTATTAAATTAAATAAAAACAAACCTATTCTAACAACTACAAACGGATTTGATATAATGCTCACCTGTTGGCACAAACTTATATGCCCATCGCGAATGTGATAATGACACGTAAGCAAATTTAAGTAATCAATTAAAATAATAGTGGGGCCCCTGTTTAAATTTGCTTACGTGTCATTATCACATTCGCGGTGGGCATATAAATTGTGCCCACTGGTTGATATTATATCAAATCCGCAACTACAAAATGGTGACTAGCAAATTCACTACTATTAGTTGACTTGTTTGGAGCATGACCCATGCACCGAATCTTCGGCTCAAGCACTTTATTCAACATAATATTATTTTTTTAAATTGATTTTTTTATCATTTTAAAATTAATTTGATTACTTTATCATTTTGATTAATTAATTTGATATTTTCCCAAAAAAGGAGGTAAAGAGATCTCTCTTGGAATGAGTTCTTAGGATAGGAGGTAAGGAGTTCTCCCTTACAATGAGTCCATGAGGACCTCTTCTTTTCTATCTTGCAAAAAATATGCTTTCTTGATTCTAGGGGAGTTCTTGTGTGCCACGAACAAAGTCTTCATAATATATGGCATGGAGATCTTGAGGATTATACCTTAGATTTTGGAACAAATTTTATGAGAGGTTTTATGCATAAAACATTATATTTTTGCAAGTTTTTGTAATACTTAAATTTTAAAAATATTAGATTTTATGTATGCAAATATCTCGTGCAAATTTTTAGTGTAGGTTTTATTTATTTAAGCGGCAGATGATATTGTTAAATGACAAAGTCTCATATGCACCAAGTGCACGGTGTATTCACTCAACAGTTGATACTGTATACACTAAAAAGTTAGTCACAATTACACTGAAAAGTTAGTCTCAATTACACTGAAAAGTTTACATTGAAAATCGATTTTCAGTGTAAACTTTTCAGTGTAATTGAGACTAACTTTTCAGTGTGAATGAGACTAACTTTTCAGTGTATACATTATCAACTGTTGAGTGAGTGCATCATACACCAAATGCACAAGAGACTTACTCTTGTTAAATTATAGTAATTTATAGGAAAAATGTACTTTTTTGTCCTTTAACTTTGGTTGATTTTGATTTTCGTCCTGTTAACTTTAGAATTTTGAATTTCATCCTATAATTTACAAAAAAAATTGTGTTTTTCGTCCTCTTAACTTTGAAATTTTGAATCTCATCCTATAATTTACAAAAAACTGTGTTTTTCGTCCTGTTAACTTTGAAATTTTGAATTTCGTCATATAACTTACAAACAATTGGTGCCACGTACCCAGACAAAAAACATAATTTTTTGTAAGTTATAGGACGAAAAAAATACATTGTAAGTTATAGGACGAAATCCAAAATTCCAAAGTTAACAGGACGAAAAACACAATTTTTGTAAGTTATAGGATGAAATTCAAAATTCCAAAGTTAACAGGATAAAAATCAAAGTCAATCAAAGTTAAATGACAAAAAAATTCTTGTGATTATTTTGTTATGCTCAATTCAATTTAGTTTAATTTTGTTTATTTAAATTGGATTTTTAGAACTCATTTCCCTTTTATAAGAATTTATGGTCTTTTAACATTACAAATATATAAAGAACAATAATTATTGAATGCTATTGATTTTTTTTTTTGTAAGAATTATGTGTGTGTTGATGGGATGTACTTTCAGAAGTATTAACCTAAGTAGCTCACTCAATAACCTTGATTGACTTAAAGATGGTAGTGAATATCATCTATGTTTTTTATCTTCATCCATATAATAAATTATAAGAATAAATATAATGTTATAATAAAGGATTACAATTAAATTTGGGAATAAATGAAATCAAGTTTTATATATGATTGAGTTGCGATATTTTTATAACTTTTTATAATATCTAAAAAAGGTTTTCTGTATGATACATTTTCATACTAACACTTGCTATTCTGTACACATTTATATATTAATATTAATATTGTAATATATAAATATCAATTTTACATCCAAATAGATATTGAGAGAGATCGGGCAGGAGGTGGAGGCCCTGGGGGCGAGGGCTTCGCCTTTTGCTACAAGATATCGGGAGAGAAAATCATATTCGAATTGAGCATATTCCCAAATTAAATAGTAATATATTTTTTCTTTAGAGTTAATATTGAAATCTGATCTCTCACCAATATTAGCAATTTAGCATGTGTCAATTTTCAATTTTTTTTTTTTGTATTTCTATGTATATAATATTGATATTTATTTGGAATCTTTATCTGTAAAGATTATATATTATTGAAAATAATATAAATTCATTATCATTATTTGAAATTTATTAATAAAATAAATTTGAAAATAGAATCCAGGTGAATTTGTTTAGATTATATCAATCTTCCCTAATATATTTAAGGATATAATGTGCTATCAAATATGAAAAATAAAATAAAAATTACACACACATATATATATATATATATATATATATATGTATATATATATATATATATATATCTTCTAATCCAAAATAGCTCACAACAATAGAGATATATGTCCATTCTTATTAACTCATGATCCTCTCTCGTGAATTCGATGTGGAATATTATTTTCACCCAACAATTCTTCTTTCAATTAAAGACCATTGATATAACCCCATTTCATCTAAAGAGACTCCCTGTCGTTTTACTCGAATCACATCATATTTTTTTTAAACCTCCGACCAATTATGCGTTTAGGGTTCAAAACATCTCAACAATAATGCTTAAATAATGGTCGTGATTTTTCATTAAAAAATAATTGTTCAATCTAGGTAAGTAGGTTCATGTTCTAACTAATGAATATATAGATTAAATAATTTATTTTTTTGCTGCAAAACCTGAATTTGATTAGTAATACTTCATATCTAATTAAATGCCACAAATCAATGTTAATTAAGACAATTAAAGGTAATCATAATCTACATTAACCAATCATAGTAATTGAATATTTTGACTTTGATGGTTCATTTAATTTTGTTACCATCTACAAAGACATGCATTTAATTTTAGAGATAATTTTACTATCTTGGACATAAAGGTAGTCCAAATATATTTGATTCACAATCATCCAATAAGGACATAATTTCTCGTATGCATTTGATACATCGTACTACTCAAAAGTATTATTAAAAAATTACTTTTTATTATTATTAAAAAATTACATCTACAATTATTTAAAAATATATTTAATAAAGAATAATTTTTTAATAATATTAAATGTAACTTTTCAATTTTAATAGTATTACTTTTTTAAAAATACATTTAAGTTGATACAATGCACTTATTGCACATGAGACTTATCATTATTAAGAGCTTATTCGAAATCGATAGGGATATAAATAAATTTGAACACAAAAATGAAATCAATTCAATAGGGATATAATTAAATTTGAACACAAAAATAAAACAAATAGGAGTAATAAATATCAATCATACTCGAATATGACATGCGACTAAATCATTTAAAGTTCATTTAATAAAAAAAAATCATACATACTTTTTTAAAATGCATTGTATTTTAAATAAATTCGAACAATTATATAATCAATTCAACTCAATTATTTCAACAATCCAAAAAAACTTAGAAGCCATGTTTAGATTAGAATATAGTAATAATAATAAATTTAGATGGGCTAATAGTTTTTTCTCGACTAAATATATTCATTTATACCAATATTTCAGATTTTTTTTTATACTAATACATATATACATATAATAATACATAAATATTAAATAAATTTAGACAAATACTCCTTTCCCTTTTCCCTTTTCAACTAATTTTCGTATGTTTCATCTTCAAATTAGATAAATTTTATATAAAAATAGTTCAATGACAAAATTATATAAAATTATTTTAAAGTATTGAATATTTGATTAGAAATATAAAAAATCTCATCAGGAGGATAAAAAATTGGGTAAATTTGAACAATTATATAATCAATTCAACTCAATTATTTCAACAATCCAAAAAAATTTAGAAGCCATTAAAACATAGTAATAATAATAAAAGTAATTTAGATGAGCTTACAGTTTTTTCTTGACTAAATATATTCATTTACATTAATATTTCATAAAAAATAATTTTTTTATACTAATACACATACATAACAATATATAAATATTAAATAAATTTAGGCAAATACTCTTTCTTTTTTCCCTTTTCAATTAACTTTCTTATTTTTCATCCTTCAAGTAAATGGATAAATTTTATATGAAAATAGTTAATAATAAAATTATATAAAATTATTTTAAAGTATTGAATATTTGATTAGAAGTATAAAAAATCTCATCATTAGGATAAAAAATGTACAACAATTATACCATAATACCACTAATCTAAAATTTTAATACTTTTGATATAATTTTATTTAGGGTTAATTGCAAATAAAATCACAACCTTTTCGCAAATTGCAATCTAATCTAAATTTTTGAATCTTTGCAAATAAAACCCCAACTTAACATTTGGTTGCGATTCGACCCAACTAACACATTTTCTATTGTCCAAAAATGACGTTTCACTTACCTCACAATGAATAATTAATTGTATTACTATGTTTAGATTAGTTCGGGTAACACCACATAATTAATCATCATTTTTTGGCTAATTCAAATTTGTCTTTTGGTTAGAATTGCAACCAAATGTTAAATTGAGGTTTTGTATGCAAAGATTCAAAAGTTTAGATTAAATTGCAATTTGCGAAAAGGTTGTGATTTTATTTGCAATTAACCCTTTTATTTATAATACTTTAAAACGATTTAATGATAAATTTATAATGAAATATTTTCATATAATAATTTTTTGCCTAGATTACTAACTAAATTCATATTTATCTTAATCTTACAAAAATATATTTTTTTGGTAGTCAAAGATTTTTTTTTTAAGTAATAATAATAAAAACAAATATTGCCTACCTTAAAAATAGGCTAGATATTATAACCCAACCACATTGAAATCCTTGAAATTAGCTGTCTTCTTCTCCTTTTCCGTGGCCACAAAGTTGCCTTTCAACCTTTTCTATTTCTCTCTATTCAAACCTTTTATCCTATCAATTTTAGGTCGAATTAATTTTCCCAAATCCGGATTAATTATTGTTTGCCGAATCCACGAAATCGCCATCGTTGATTTCCAGTATAAATCCAAGTCTCGTTTATTTATTTTTCACCAACACAAAACATATTTGTTCTTGTTTCTATCGCCATCTTTTGATTTTGATTTCGATTTCGATTTCTCTGAAATTTGGGATTTTCTGTGCTGATTTTAATCAGCAGGCGCTTCACTCTCCAGGAAATCTGGCTCACAAGAGGTATAATCATAATTTCTTTTAATGATTATTGTTCGTTGATTCGTCGATTACTTTTTTCCGTCTATTGTTGTTAATTTACGTCGACCTTGGAGAGTTTATGATGATTTTTTTAGGTTTTCGCGTTTCGTTAAATATTTTTCTATGTGTTTTAATGGCGGTTTGGATCTTTTGATCTGAATTGAGGAGATTTTGTTCTGATTAAGTGGAATTTATATGTAAATTATTGAGAATTTGCTGAGCTTATGATGATTGGTGGAGTATTATGTCACAATTGCTTTTCTGAATGCGTAATATCTTTTCGAAGTATGATATTGGCTTTTAGTGAGTGATTTTCATGAGCTTTAGGGCAGTTATATTTGACTCTTAGAGTGACGTTTGTTTCTTAGTGGTATAATATGCATGAAATTGTACATCTGTTAGATTTTCATTAGTTTCTGCAATTCTTGCCCAGATGACACTGATACTTGGCCTTTTTACTCATATACTATACATCAAAATAGCGGGTATTGGGGGTATTAAGGAAGCATGAATTGATGTATTAGTGATATAAAGGCATATTCTCTTATGCTTTAAGCTTAAATTTTTCGAAGTTATGGTTCTGTGTATGTATATGGTTAAATTATTTTTGAGTTTGGAACTCTTAATCTTTTACTCATATACTACTATACATCAAATAGTGGTTATTGGGGGTATTAAGGAAGCATGAATTGATGTATTAGTGATATAAAGGCATATCCTCTTATGCTTTAAGCTTAATTTTCCGAAGTTATGGTTCTGTGTGTGTATATATATATATATATATGGTTAAATTATTTCGAGTTTGGAACTCTTAATCTTTTACACAAAGTTGGTTCATATGTACTCAGTGAAAGCTACTAGATGTTTGTTCGTCAAGCTTAATTTTCCGAAGTTATGGTTCTCTATATATATATGGTTAAATTATTTTTGAGTTTGGAACTCTTAATCTTTTACACGAAGGTGGTTCATATGTACTCAGTGAAAGCTACTAGATATTTGTTCGTCAAGCTTAATTTTCCGAAGTTATGGTTCTGTATTTTTGAGTTTGGAACTCTTAATCTTTTACACGAAGGTGGTTCATATGTACTCAGTGAAAGCTACTGGATATTTGTTCTTTAATTGTGAAGAGATTTACTTTCTTTCAACTGATGAACTTTTTACTCCCCTTCTTATCCCCATCAGGCACCTGTCTCTTATATGCGCAAACGGGGTTGCACTCTTGCAGTTGACGAAGAGTTTATTTCAGTCTGGCAGATATTACATCATCTAAGGTTGTTCGCACCTCTGAGCAGGTGTGGGGTGATAACGAGCGTGTGATTTTCGTGTGTGTTTTGAGGAAATCGAGATCATCCCATGTTTGGAGACTGTGTCGCATTTCAGATGGCTTGCCAGTAGATTATGGCTAAGGTTTGCTTTTGTTGAATCCAAGAAAGTATTGTCCATTGTTCAGAGAGCGTTTTTTTAGTAGAAGTAGAGCATTTGATTATGAATTGTCATCAGTATTGTAGTTAGTGTAGGTCCAATGTGAACCAATTGGCAGTTTCGGAAAGATGGTAAGATTTTCATGCTTCTTAGCTCACGTACATTCCCACAAACATAAGGTTAGTGTGTTGTTTCTTTATTAGGTATATTGCTGTACTATATATTTCTTTTGATACAGATCATAATCTACCTTTTTCCTGACCAGAAACCTATTCAGCAATCGAGTGAAGCAATGCAGAAGACACTGGAAGATTCGTCTCAAGAAAAGGCTACAAGCAATTCTTTGTATTTGACTACAGAAAATAAGACATCCATGAAAGAAGAGGGTCATGTGCACAACAATGTTGCTGATTATGTTACCGATTACTCTCCTACTGAGCATGACTGCAGATCCGAGGAAATTGATGACAAATACAGCCCCAATTGTGATATTGTGGCTCGTAAGAACACACAAATTAGAAAGAGTCAATCTATGGGAAGCGGATTAAATTGGGACGAGAGAACCTCTGATGTTGGTGGCTCTGAAGAAGAGATGGAGCAGAGATATTCCGATGATGGATCTGCTGACCGCAGTCGGAGTGTAAATAATAATGGACAGAGTCTCTCGGATCAATTTCAAGAACAGTTGCCTTCTGACTCTGTTCAAGTCAACTCCGAGTTTACGAAGAATATGTCCATATTTTCAATTGGGGATCCCGAACAAGCCGAAAGGGAAGTTGCTGCCGATAAAGACGATATTTACGCGTCTGGTGAGATTAATTCCGGCGAAGTCACACCTCATACTCCACATCTAATTGTGAAATCGAGGTCTTTACCTCGTTTGGGTTCCCCTACCCGATACCCGGGGTCCTTTCTACCACACTCGAGATCCGCCGAGGATATGAGCACTCTAAATTCTAGGAAGAAAGAGACGATGCACGAAGTAGAAAGGCAAGTGGAGTATCGAGAAAGGGACGAAAAGAACGCTGGCGAAAACCATGCTGATGAAACCGATGAGCATTATAACTACGTTGATTCGGCAAAAGACTGGATAGTTCCCGCATCAGATGGGGCGAACAGGGGGAAAGGTATCAAAGGGGAAACATCTTTTCACCATTGGGATGAAGTGCCGGCTAAGGATTTCCGGTTGAAACGGATCGAGGAATGGGTTTTCAACCTTCAGGAATGTGGCCCGTTAGAAGAATCTAACGAATCTGCTCCCTGCGATGATCAGGAGTTACCGAAAGGGGTGGGACCCACTGTTCCGAAGGTGGACGACAAGGGCAACCCTGGAATGGAAGCAGCAAAAAGATACATATCTTCTCTGAATTCGTCAGCTACAGCAGCTCAGCTGACTAATCTTGGATTGAATGTGATTCCGTTTCTCAGTGTTTTCGTTAGCCTCAAAGCCCTTAATTTGTCTGGAAACTCTATAGGTATACTTGTCATTTGTTCTTTATGCCCTTGAATCCTAATGCTATGCTTTGGTATGATTCTTAATGTTTTGGTTTGTTTATCATTCACAGCGAGGATTGCTGCTGGTGCTCTCCCTCGAGGACTTCACATTTTGAATCTCTCGAAAAACAATATCTCCACCATTGAAGGACTGCGGGACCTTACACGACTTCGTGTGCTTGACCTAAGCTATAATCGCATCTTAAGAATTGGACATGGTATGATTTTTCTTAATTAAATTTCACGAAAGACACTAGTATCTGAGTTTGATGTGACGTGTAATATCATTTTGACATCTCTACTATATCCATTTTATCAAATTTGTACGATACAATTTTCTTAACCGATTCCAAGTTCATAAAAGTGATATAGTACTAGTGGCAAGATGATATTAACCATTATATCCGTTTAGTTTGCTTCAAACTTCTAATCTTCGAAGATATATTAATAAAAAAGGGAAATTGCCTCTCAGATACACAATTTTTTCATTTTTTGTGGAACAATTTACCCTGAGGTATAAAAGTTCAATTTTTTTGTTGAACTTATATTGTGTTAAAGCTGAACTCTCATATGTTGTTATTGCATTTTGTACCCGGGGTAATTAAAAATTTGAACTTCTCTCTCCCAATAATATTCGGTTCAATTTTGTACCCTTCAACAACTCACTCCATAAAAATATCATCCATGACGAGAAATTTTTGAACGAGTTTGAAATCTTTTATTACGAGTTTAACGACTTCCCTTTGTTTTAAAGGCCTTGCTGGATGTTCCTCCATCAAGGAGCTATACTTGGCCGGAAACAAGATCAGCGAGGTCGAAGGCCTTCACCGCCTCCTGAAACTGAACGTTCTCGATTTGCGTTTCAACAAAATCTCGACGACCAAATGTCTCGGACAGCTCGCTGCTAACTACAATTGTCTGCACGCCCTTAGCTTGGAAGGGAACCCAGCTCAGAAGAATGTAGGCGACGAACAGCTCAAGAAATACGTGCTAAGCCTTCTTCCCCATCTCACGTACTACAACAGACAGACCATCAAAGTCGGAACAGCAAAGGACGGCTCAGATCGATCGGCTCGATTAAGCATCGGCTCTCATCAATCCAAGACCGTAAGGAAGGCGTCCCAGAAGGTCGCATCTTCAAGCCATGCCCGGAAAAGTCAAGCTCTGGCCTCGCCGAAGCAAACGAGGGGCAGGCATGGGCGGCTGCCGCCCACTGGAATGAAGACGGCGACTCATCAGTTGCCCGATTTTAGCAGTAGGGTTGTGGCGTTGAGGAGCGACTTCTCGTTCCCTCGTAGCCGAAGCGAGGGGAATCTTGGAGCGCTTTGAATTTCGATACTCGGATTTCATGTTTGAATAATGTGGTGAACACATTTTGTGTGTGCTCTTCTATGGGTTTTTTTGTTGTGATTTGGGTTCTGGATTTTTATTTTTATTTTGCCTTGGAACTTTGTTGGAGACAATTTGATTAAAACTTGCTTGGTTCTGTATTCATGTTTTGTTCTGTGAACGAAATCTGTGTTGGTTTTATCCCATTTGTAATTTCAATTTGTGTCAATATTTGAGTCTATATCCTTGTTCTTGTGAAAAATGCGATAATCTCGGGAAATTTATTGTGTGTGAAATAGTAGTCATTCTCGGAAATTATCGTGTGGGGGAAGGAGAGGTTTTGGGGCTTCATGAAGCCTTTTCTTGGATTAAAAAGTTGGGGTCGTCTAAACCCAACCTTTCGAGTTAGTAAATCAAATGCTAATTCTTTATGGCAAACTCTCATATGCACCAGGTGCACGGTGCACTCACTCAATAGTTGGTTTCAATTACACTGAAAAGTTGGTCTCAATAACACTGAAAAGTTGGTTTCAATTACACTGAAAAGTTTACACTGAGTTGGTTCCAATTTCAGTGTAAACTTTTCAGCGTAATTGGTTTTCAGCGTAATTGGACACTGAAATTCAGAGTAAATTTTTTAGTGTAATTAGAACCAACTTTTCAGTGTAATTGAGACCAACTTTTCAGTGTAAACAGTGTCAACTGTTAAGTGAGTGCACCATGCACCAAGTGTACAAGAGACTTACTCATTCTTTAGCACATAATCATTAGCTCTTTTCCTAGTTTATTAGACCCACCCTTTTGGTGGCCCTTACTAATAATCGGTCAAATAGACAATTCGACTTTATTTTTCCTATTAGGCTAAATTCAGTTGACATAAATGACTTTGGTGTACAAGTTTAAGCAACAATAAAATGAAATGATTTTGACAAGTTTTATCTGCCAAAAAATTGGTGATAATAGACAGGATGAAACAGAAGAATTGAAACGGGCCTTCATATATAAACTTGGGCCTGCAAATAACACCAAACAGACTCTACCTAAGATAACTTCACTATCTTGACCCAATCTTAGCCACCAAAAGGGGCCTTAGTGTGGATGATAGCTCAGAGAACAAAGAATATATATATATATATATATATTCAATTAGACAAACTCTCATATGCACCAAGTACACGGTGCACTCATTCAACAGTTGATATTGTTTACACTGAAAAGTTGGTTCCAATTATACTGAAAAATTTACACTAAAATTGATTTTTAGTGTAAACTTTTCAGTGTAATTGCGACCAACTTTTCAGTGTAAACAATATCAACTGTTGAGTGAATGCATCATACACCAAGTGTACAAGAGAGTTGCTCATTCAATTATATATGATCATATTTTATATTTTTAATACTCCCTTCATTCCAAACTTAATTTCTATTTTATTGTTTATCATTTTAAGAGTAGGTATTATATGTAGTTCATGATAAATTTATCAAGAAACAATTTTAAAGTATTAATAACCTTATTAGCGGTATCATTAATCTCATAAGGAGTATCATTAATCTGAGTTCAAGAAAAAATTTGCAACAATTACACTATAATACCATTGACCCAAACTAATGATATTCCTGATGAGATTAATGATACCTTTGATGAGATTATTGATACTTCAAAAATATTTCATGATAAGTTTATCATGAACTATTTTCATATAATATTTTTCCTCATTTTAAATTAAATGTAAGATATAATTGTTTTGTTATATGTGGTGCTCTAAGTACATCTAGAAGCAAATATTTGAAGTATCCATAGTGTGGGCTTGGGCCATTTTATTTTATTTACATAGTTTTTGGGCTTTATTTTTTGCAGTGATTTGGTCCACTTGCTTCCACTTGTGCTCACTACACAACATCATACTGTCATTTTTAAAAATAGAAGTTTTATCAATTTAAGACCTGAAAGATAGTAAAATTATCAATTTAAGATCTGAAAGATTTTTCTTATCGATTCAGGGCCTGAAAGATTGAAAATTATCGATTTAGAACTTGAAAGATAAAACTATTAATAAGACTTTATTCATTTTAAGATCGTGTTTGGTCAATAATTTTTTTATTATCTGATACTCCCTCCGTCCACGAGTAAGTTTCCCACTTCTTTTTGTTGAATGGTTTAAGAAAGTGTATTTGTTTATTAATATATGGTGGGCCACATGTTGACTTTTGGGATAAAGTAATGAATAGTGTTGAAAAGTAAATTGAATGAGTGACATTTTTGGTAATATTGTGTGAGTTTGAAGGTTAAAGTTTATAAATAGTAGAGTGTTGTTTTTTCCATTTATGGAATGGGAAACTTACTTGTGGACGGCCCGAAAAGGAAAGTGGGAAGTTTACTCATGGACGGGGGGAGTAATATTTATATAAATCATATTTAAAAAAATATAAATATATAAATTAATGTGATTGAAAAATAAGAAACAAAGGAATTAATGAAAAATTAATAATGTATATAAATAAAATAAAAATATAAATTATTATATGTCAAACATAGTTTTAATATGTTTGAGTTTTAAATTGATAAATTTTACCATTTTTCTGACCTTAAATTGATATTATTCCTTTGAAAATATGAATTTGGTAAATTGAAAAATAGTTTCGATAAATAACAATTATATTAAGATGGACTATTATTTATGAGATGTTTGCAAGCTCAAAAAAGTTAGAATAACTTATTTCAAAACTTTTAAACTTTGAATGAAACACATGCATAATATAACCAAGTAGTTGATGGCTCATATAACAGAGAAAATGCAATGGTATTTGCTAAAAGAATGATTGAACTCACTCGGAAAAAATAAAAAAAGTGTGATATTTATTTTTGGCACCAAAAATAATAGATATAATTAATTAAAGTAGCAATGTATATAATTTAATAGATATATACATTTATTTTCACTTGTGCTGAAAATCATCGGCGTCGTGAAACTCCTGCATTTCTTCTTCCTCTTCCTCCTCCTCCTCCTCCGCCGCCGTCTCCTCCTGATTATATCTCACCACCACCACCGGACACACACAGTGCTGCACACAGTAATCGCTCACACTCCCAAGCTTCCCCTTCCCGCTAGCCCTAGAACCCCCAATTCCCCTGCTCCCAATAATCACCGCGTTCAACCCTAGCCTCTCGATCTCCAAACACAGCCGCTCCTGCATATCGTGGTCCTTCACGATGTGGATCTTAAACGGCACGGCGGCGTCCGCCAGCGGCTGCGCGAGGCGATTCGCCTTCGCGGCGGTGAAACTGTCGAATTCGGCGATGTTCGAAGCGGCGGTGGGTGAGGATCCCCAATCGGCGCCGAACAGGACGGCGGTGGAATTCACGTGGAGGAGAACGACGGCGTCTCCCGGTCGGAGGTAGTTGTCGACCGCCCACTTGACGGCGTACGCGCTCTCGTCGCTGAGGTCGACCGCGATCCCGATGCGGCGGCGCGTGGAGGACAGCGGCGGCGATGGCGACGAGAGAGGGAAACGCGGCGAGGATGTGCGGACCTCGATCGGGTGGAGGCGGCGATTCGCGTGGTCGGAAGGCTTGATGGCTGCGGCCTCTTGTGGATCAGCCATGGCGGTGGTTCACGGCGGCGGCGCGGCCGGATTAGGAAACGGAGGTAAATTAATTCTAGGGTTGCTAAAATTGGAAATTGGGGGAATAAATGGTTGTGGTGAAGGAGAAGAAAAGGGGGGAAATGGTTGAGTGAAAATGCTATAAATGGGGGCGAAGATGAAGGAAGACAATGGAGTTTTTATAAATTGCAAATTAGTCCCAAAATAAAAGGAAATAATTGTAATGAAATATATAAGAGAGAATATAAATATTTAATCATATTTTTTCTATATATAGCCTTAAATCTAATTTTAAGGATGATTGATGTTACTAATTTCACTTTGTAATGATTATTTGACACCAAACCATTTATGTTGATTTAGGATTGAAAAACATATAAAACCCTTTTTTAATATTTTTTTAAATGAATATGTATTGATATTTTGGAGGAAATTATATATTGATATAAAAAAAAGAGATCCTTAGTGTTTTTAATGTCATTTTAGTAAAAATCGATAGTTTTATATTTTTCAAACTTTGAATCAATACCAAATTTTTTTTGTAGATGTTAAAGTGATAGTTTTACTATATATTAGATCATAAATTGATAAAACCCCTTAATTTTATTCGATTTTGAATTCAGATCTTTTAATTTAATTTTTGTAATTCTTTTTTGAATTTTCGTCTCTTTAGTAATTAGTGCATGTAACTCAAATTGTTCAGAGCAAGAAACGTTAAGAAAAAATACTTATTCTTACACAAAATACTTATGTAGTTATAAACTAAATAAATTGTTTAAAAAATATTGTGTGTGAAGTTTAATAACAAATGATGTAAATATATTAATGTTGAAGGAAGTAAATAAAAATAATTATTTCTATTTTAAGAAGCAAGACAATTTTTTCACGGACGAGCAAAGAACATGAACCATTTTTCACAGATAGAGGAAGTATAAAATTAGAAGACCAAAATCAACAGACAAACATTATTACGTCAGTAGTTATAGACATGGGTTCCCTGAATCAGTCGATCAAATGACGAAAAGTTATAAAAATATAAACTTAAGGAGCTAAATAAAAGAAAAGAAAAGTTATGGTGTCTGAATTTAAAATTAGGTAAAGTTAGGGAGCTGGGGGAAAAACTATTAATCCCTTAAAATGTTTCCCGCCAAAAATAACCGTAACAGGCACGTTTCATTTCTGCAAATAAAAAACGAACGAAAAATCGCTCTAATGGAGAGTGGGATGATCTCGGTCGATAAATGGAGCTCCGGCAGCCAAGCATACTTCCTCACCCACCTCCACGCCGACCACACCGCCGGACTTTCCTGCACGTGGCGGCGCGGCCTTCTCTTCTGCTCTCGCCTCACCGCCAAACTCTTCCCCTGCAAATTCCCCGATTTCGACGTCTCCCTCCTCCGCATCCTCGACATCGGCACCTGGCATTCGCTCCGATTGACCTCCCCTTCTTCGGGAAACGCCGCCAGGGTCCTGGTTAAGGCCATTGACGCCCACCACTGCCCCGGTAATTGTGTTCGATACCTATAATTTGGGCGTTTTTTGGTTTGCCTGTTAGGTGTTTGATTTAATTACTCAGTGAGATTTTGCTTCAGTTATGCGATGATTTTCAGTAGCGTACATGTAATTGATAATTTGATTTGCTGATTTGATTTCCTTTTGTTGGTTGCTTGTTAGGTGTTTGGTATAATTCCTCAATGAGTTTTTGCTTCAATTATGTGATGATTTTCGACAGTGTACTCGTAATTGATTTGCTGATTTAATTCCTCAATGAGATTTTGCTTCAATTATGTGATGATTTTCGGTAGCGTACACGTAATTGATAATTTGATTTGCTGATTTGATTTCCTTATGTTGGTTGCTTGTTAGGTGTTTGGTATAATTCCTCAATGAGTTTTTGCTTCAATTATGTGATGATTTTTGATAGTGTACTCGTAATTGATTTGCTGATTTCCTTTTGTTGGTTGCTTGTTAGGTGTTTGGTATAATTCCTCAATGGTTTTTGTTTCAATTATGTGATGATTTTTGACAGTGTCCTCTTAATTGATTTGCTGATTTCCTTTTGTTGGTTGCTTGTTAGGTGTTTGGTATAATTCCTCAGTGAGATTTTGCTTCAATTATGTGATGATTTTCGATAGTGTGCTCGTAATTGATTTGCTGATTTCCTTTTGTTCGTTGCTGAGAGTTTTTAATATTTTAATACTGCTTTCGGATTGTGGCTATAATGTGAGATATCTCAAGCATCATCATCCATTCTCTGCTAGGTTCTGTGATGTACTTGTTTCGTGGTGATTTTGGCTGTATGCTTTTTACTGGGGATTTTCGTTGGGAATCAAAAAGCAAAAGAGCTGAAAATGGTAGAGCTGTGTTGCTAGATGCTCTCAAGAATGACCCGCTCGATCGCCTTTTCCTTGATAATACTTACTGCAATCCGAGATACGTATTTCCTCCCCGTGAAGTTGCTGCTCAGCAGGTACTAAAAGGATTACATTCTTAGTCTTAGTGACCGTAAACTTGTATTGCTTATGTTGCTCGGCATGAACTTGGCATTTGTTTCGAAGTAGCTTACTCGTTTTTCGCCCAGAAAAGATCAATCTGAAGCTTAGTTAGGAACATAGTGTGTTAAAAGGATTACATTCCTAGTCTTAGTGACCGTAAACTTGTATTGTTTATGTTGCTCTGCATGAACTTGGCATTTGTTTTGCAGTAGCTTACTCGTTTTTCGCCCAGAAAAGATCAATCTGAAGCTTAGGTAGGAACATAGGGTGTTAGTAAATGAGTCAGTAATGGCTAAAAGTAAAAGCTTCAGATAGGGATCTTCTAGAGAATGTGAAATGGTTGATTTTGTGGTTGCAAGAGCAGTGATTTTCTTGCTCTGCATGAACTTGACATTTGTTTCGAAGTAGCTTACACTTTTTTCGCCCAGAAAAGATCAATCTGAAGCTTAGATAGGGACATAGGGTGTTAGTAAATGGCAGTAATGGCTAAAAGCTTCAGATAGGAGTCTTCTAGAGAATGTGAAATGGGTGATTTTGTGGTTGCAAGAGCAGTGATTCTCTTGCTCTGCATGAACATGGCATTTGTTTCGAAGTAGCTTACTTGTTTTTCGCCCAGAATAGATCAATCTGAAGCTTAGGTAGGAACATAGGGTGTTAGTAAATGACAGTAATGGCTAAAAGCTTCAGATAGGGCTCTTGTAGAGAATGGGAAATGGGTGATTTTGTCGTTGCATTGCAACAACTTAAGGCCTTACAATCTTCATTTTGTTTCAGAAGATTATTTGATCTCCCGGCGTTTGATGATTGATCACAGGTTGTTGATATCATCACCTCCCATCCAAATCATGATGTTGTTATAGGAGTAGACTCACTGGGTAAAGAAGATCTTCTGCTGTACATAGCACGTACACTCGGCATAATGGTACTTGCTAAACTCGACTATATTTCAGGCATCTCTGTCGAAAAGGTGTGACTTTCAGCTTGTTGCAGATTTGGGTTTGGCCCGAACGATTGCAAATCATGGATCTACTCGGATTCCAAGAAATCTTCACCACCAAGACCGCACTCACTAGAGTTCGTGCTGTTCCTCGTTATAGTTTCAGTGTCGACACTCTTGAAAAGCTGAACGCGTTACGCCCAACAATAGGAGTCATGCCATCTGGGCTGCCATGGGTGAAGGCCCTCTCGTCTTACTCGAAGAAGAACGAAAAAACCCGGGATTTAGGGAGTTCCGGAACTGCTACAAGATACAATGACTATATATATGTAGTTCCATACTCTGATCATTCTTGCTTCTCCGAGATCAAAGAATTCATCGAGCTTCTTCGTCCCGTGAATGTCAAAGGGATTGTTTCTTCGTCTTCGTGTTACATCGAGCCTCGTTGTTACTTCGACCACCTTTGTGGAACCGAACAAGCAATGTGGAGGATACAGCAGCGGAAGCTCGAGAATGGAGAGGTAACGGATACGATTGAAGAGGATGAAATCATATCGATTTCAGAAATTACTTCCGCTATACTGGGAAAGAAAAGGAAGATTGATCGGGTCGATTTTCGTGGCGTACGCACGAGTAGAGTCGATTTGATGAGGAGGTTCAGCCGCGGCGCTAAAATTGCAGTTTCTGATGAAGAATAGCACTTTTTTTCCAGTTTTTGTAATGTAAGAAGTTGCTTTGCAATGAGATGTAATTATGCATATGTTATATATTAGGTACAAGTTTTTATGTGATCTAAGTTGTTGGGACTCCTCCCTCCTCTCAGAACTCACAATTCGTCTCAAGGGACGTGGGTTCAGGCCGCCAGTATAACGGACTTAAAACCGGTGTAAACGAGAAGACCAAACCGAGCCCACAGTGTAGGGTTGCACTCACACTACCACCCTCTCCACTCCTTAGCCTCTCAGGTTTAACACTACGAAAGCAGTAAATAAGAAATGTTGGGTTTGGCTTGAGCCCAATTGGGTTTTGGCCCATTTGGATTAAGTCTGAGGCCCACAATTCTAACCTAGGGTATTGTTGGCAGCCTACGTACTCTGTGACTTCGACGGCTGAAGAGAGATTGTGAGGATAGTGTTGGTGAGGAGTGCTATCCATACTTGTCTTTTGCCCTCTCGTTTGACACCGGTTTAGAGTCCGTTCTTAGGCGGCCTGAATCCTATTCCCAAGAACACGAACCGTGAGTTGTGTGAGGAGGTGGAGACCCAACATAAGTAAATATAAATCGAACATATCCATATCTTGATCTTACAAAACCATTTTGGTGTTGATGGGGTTGTCTTTGAAGATGGGGAGCTATAGAACTTGGAACCTTTTCCATAGTATGGTGTAAAATATGCACCGAATTAAAAATTTGAAAATTATTACTAATAATTTTACAATTATCCCTAACAATAAATATGACGAATCATAATGAATTGAATAAAGTTTAGGAAAAATCCATATGAAAACCAATTTATAAGATTGAGTCCCAATTTAAATTCACATTTGATAGACAAAGTATAGAGTTAAATGGTTGATAAATAAGTCATTTTAAAAAAGTATAAATGGTTTTCTAAAGAATGTTAGTTGTTTTCAATAAATAATTAGTTGGAAGGGTACAAGTTATTTTCATTATAGAGTATGAATTAAATGCTACGAATTGTTACACTAAAAAATATTATATATTTTTACTAAAAGATATTGCAAAATAATTTATATATAAATTAATTTCACAATATACATAATCTAACATAAATCACAAAATATATAGTATTCTCTCTGTTCCATCTTTAATTGCTATTTAAAAAAACTACTCTTTCTCTTACCCAATCGTATTTATAAAGATAAAAATTTGTATGAGATCGTCTAATGTCATGAGACAACACAAATCAACATTCACTCTACTAAAATGTTAATGAGTTAATGTCCTAATTATACCAATTTTCATTGTCGCATGTTATGGGACGATCTCCCCATTCTTTTATAAATGACAATAAAACAATATTATCTTATATTTTGTATTATTATTATACACATACTAATTTATATTTATTAATTAAACTCAATTAAAATTAAAATGGTAAACAATAATGTAAGGGCTTGTTTGTTTTGAGATTCACCCCCCGTCCCATTCTAGTTAGAGATGTAATATCCAGTTTTTACATCTCATTCTTCATCCACACATATAAATACCTATTATTACTCATCTCAATACAATTCACTTTATATCACTTTTCTCTCGCTCAATCATTACACACATATCACTTTTCTCTCATTTACACTTCCTTTCTTACTTTTCTCTTATACATCCTACTTTACTCTTACACATGATTTGACATAAAGTAATATCTCACCCTACTAAAATCTCAAAACAAACACATACTTTTATTATCATTAAAGGCTTTACATTCACAAGATGTAAAATTATGACTTCACACGCTCATCTAAATCTCGAAACAAACGAGTTAAAGTTTAAGACGGAGAGAATAGATAGAACCAAATTGCTTTTATAAAAAAGGACTAGTAATATCAAATGTAGAGCTGGCAATTTGGGCCCGGTTCGACGGGCCGACCCATGGGCTGGGCGGGGCCCAAAAAATAGAGGCCCAAAAAAACCGGGCGCCCGACGGGCCGGCCCGTTTGGCCCGGTTGATTTTATTTATTTATTTTTTTATCTATTTTTTTAAAAGATTATAATTACTGTTATTTCTTTAAATAATATTTAGTGTTGTAATTACAAATATATGGGCATACTTGACTTGATACTGTCATAATAAGGAATTTAGTGTTGTATATTTAGTTTTTAAATGATATTTAGTGTTGTATATTTAATTTTTTTTTTTAAAACATACTTGACTTGATAATTAATGCAATAATAAGGAATTTTGTAGATGAAGCCCCTCAATTTTCAATACCGTGGAACAAAAAAACCTACCAAACATTATTTTGAAATTAGAAAAAAAAAAATTGAAACGGGCCGGGCCGGCCCGTTAGCCCGCGGGCTAGGATTGGACCGGGCCAGGCTGGGATTTTATAGGTCCGACATGCAAATGGGCCGACCCGGCCCGCGAATAGTGATTGGCCCGATGGGCCCGGCCCGTGTTGCCAGCTCTAATCAAATGTAACATATATCCAATTCCAAACGTGTGGACGTACATCATAGCGTCTTATCCCCTCACACCAATGGCCATCACTCACCCACGCGCCTTTCTCCAAATCACCTTTTCCTACTCCACAAAATCACCACAAAACCTCACATTACCATCTCCAAAATCTCACAAATTTTTCCTCTCCAATGGCGGCTTCAACTGCATCACTATCCGCCTCCATCACCCCTTCTCAGGTAATAATCTCCATCCCAACCAAATCCCCCCACACAAATTTCAAAATTATTTATATCAAATGACGTTTTTATATAGCTATGCTCGAGCAAGAATAGAGCGAGCCCGATCGCGAACGTCGCCGTTTCGAGGAGGATGAAGGTGTCGTGCATGGCGACGAGCATCCCGGCTGACCGGGTGCCCGATATGGCGAAAAGGGAGACCCTCAATTTGCTGCTTTTGGGGGCCATTGCTCTTCCATCTGCAGGAATGTTGCTGCCTTATACTTACTTCTTCGTCCCGCCTGGGTTCGTTCTTCGCCTTCGTTTGTCGATTTTCACTAAAAAGTGTGGTTAGATTACACTGAAAATCGAATTTCAGTGTAATTAAATACTACCTCCGTCCCAATTTTGTTTACCCATTTGACCTTTGTTGACTTTTTTGTGAGACTTAATTTGTAGTATTTAAATTGATAAAATGATTTTTTTATGATTGTCTATTATTCAATTGAAGTGCATGAAACAAAATAAAGATGTTTTTTTTTACGTAATTATTAAACAAAATTGGGATGGATGGAGTAATATTTTTCAGTGTAAATAGCATCAACCGATGAATGAGTGCACCATACACCAAGTGCACAAAAGACACTACAACAAAACATAAATTTGCCCACGGAAATTGTTAATATGACTACGAAATTTCCAACAAAAAAATTTGTAGTGGAGATTACTTACGAATTGCCTACAAAAATTTCTAATTGTATGATCTTCCTTCCTTACCTACAACAAAATTTGCCTACATAAATTTCGTAGACAAATTGTGTTGTAGGAAAACCTAGAGATTTTATTTCGTAGGCAAATTAATTTCGTAGACAAGTTGTTTTTAAGTTGAGAAATATAGAAACTTTCATAATTAGAAAGTTTCGTAGGCAAATTGTAGGCAATTCTTACTACAAACTAATTTTGTTGGAAAAATTTTGTAGGCAATTCTTTATTTTCTTGTAGTGTCAACTGTTGAAGTTATCTACACTGAAAAGTGTAGGATGGTTATATGAAAAATGTGGTTATATTACACTGAAAATCGAATTTCAGTGTATACTTTTCGGTGTAATCTAAACATATTTTTCAGTGTAAATAGTCTCAACTGTTGAGTGAGTGCACCATACACCAAGTGTACAAGAGACACTACAACAAAACATAAATTTGCCCACGGATTTTCCAATAAAAAATTTTGTAGTGGGGATTGCCTGTGGATTTGCCTTACAAAAATTACTATATACGCATTTTCATCCACCTACAAAAAAATTTGTGTACGTAACTTTGTAGACAAATTATTTGTGGGTAAATTTTTGTAGGTAATTAATGCCTACGAATTTTATTTTGTAAGCAAATCACTTGTAGATTGAAAAATAAAGTGACTACATGATTAGAAATTTTTGTAGGCAAGTTGTAGGCAATTCCACTATGAAATTTTTGTTGTAAGAGAAATCCGTAGATAATTCTAATTTTGTAGACAATTTTGTATTTTCTTGTAGCGAGAGTTACTCAATCTTGTATTATAATTAAATTTATCTAACTGTGAAAAATGGTGGGGGAGGCAGTGGCGGCAGCAGCGCCGGTGGACAGGTGGCGAAGGACGCTTTGGGTAACGACGTCGTCGCGGAGAAATGGCTCGAAACTCATGGACCTGGTGATAGGACCCTTACCCAGGGTTTGAAGGTAATTTTAATGCTTTCTTCCTAAATACTTAGCTTGTCTTAGTTGAGTCTGAATTATTAAATAAGGAGTTGGTCTTATGTAAAACGGTTTTATCGCACAACTAACATACCATAAGGGAAAATTGGTTTTTTTGTCCTTTAAGTTTGGTCAATTTTGTTTTTCGTCCTCTAACTTTTGACTTTATTTTTTAGTCCGATAACTTTAAAAAAATTAACGTTTTCGTCCTAAAACATAAGTTATCGGACTAAAATGTTAATTTTAGGACTAAAAAATTATCGGTTTTAGGACGAAAATGTTAATTTTTTAAAAGTTATAGGACTAAAAATTAAAGTCAAAAGTTAGAGGACGAAAAATAAAATTGACCAAACTTAAAAGACAAAAAAGTGTATTTTCCCAAACAATTAATACTGAGAAATTAAAACATTTTAGTTACAAATTCTCTAATATAGCATTTACAAAATCATGGGGAATTGGTCTTATGTAAAAGAGTTTTAGTGCTAGTATAACATTGATTGCTTTCTTCAATGATTTCTTCCTAAATACTTAGCTTGTCTTAATTGAGTTTGAATTATCTGCACATTTTGTTGATTCGACGTGCAAATGAGGAGTTGGTCTTATGTAAAACAGTTTAACCGTACAACTGCACAAATCACTTTGTAGTATGACAATTACGTTATACTGATACTTTAGAGTGAAACAACTAATATTGAAAAGTTAATACGTTTTAGTTGAAGAAACTAATACTACCTCGGTCCCCAAACATTTTTCACGGTTGACTTTCTCTGCAAATTTTTATTAGTATATAAAATGATAAAATAATTTTTAAGGTAGGGTATGATAAATCTATCTTTCTTTTATTATAAAATAACTTAAAAATTATTTTATCATTTTAAATACTAATAAAAAACTCCCTCATTAAAACACGCGAAAAAGTCAACTGTGAAAAGTGTTACGTGACGGGGGTAATATGATTTAAAAATACACCCGAGTTATATGCACATATAGTCGATTCTACGTTCAAATGAATACTACGGTATATCATATGTAAATCTCAAAACAAACACAACTTCGTTTGTGTTTATTCTTAACAATCGAACGAACTTCAGGGAGATCCGACGTATCTCGTGGTAGAGAACGACAGAACACTAGCAACCTACGGAATCAACGCCGTGTGCACTCACCTTGGTTGCGTCGTCCCATGGAACAAGGCCGAGAACAAGTTCCTCTGCCCCTGCCACGGGTCCCAGTACAACAATCAAGGACGAGTCGTTCGAGGACCTGCACCCCTGGTAAGAGCGCGTTCGGCTAAACTTATTTGAAACATCTTATAAGTTCTAACATCTTATAAACTGTTTTAAGAGCTTATAAGACGTAAGTTTTAAGTAACTCAAAAGTTGCTAAAGTGTTTGACTAATACAACTTACAAGATATTTGACAAATTTTAATAAATTTTTTATATTTTTTTATATTGAGGTAGGGGCGGGTGGGTGGGTTGGGGATGGAGGTGGTAGGGAAATAAGTTGGGAAAATCCTAACTTATTTTTTTTACAGCTTATGGGTGTGTTTGCAAATTTTTTTAACAACTTATAATCACTTATTTTACTTTTTAGATTCTTTTGTAGTTTTTTGTATCTCTTTTATTAAATTAAATAAGTTGTCAAAAGCTATAATCTACAAGTTTTTAGTGAGGAGCTTTTGACAATTTATAAGCTTAACTTTTATACTATCAACTTTTTTTCCAAACACTATCAACTTTTTTTAAATTATTCTGCAAACACTATTAACTTTAATAATTAATAAGCACTTTTTTCATAATCTCTAATTTTAATTAATTCTTCAAAAGTATAATTTCTTGCAAACACACCCTATAAGCTGTCAGAAGCTTATTTTATAATCTCTTAATAAGCTGTTAAACATCTTATTCTGCCAAACACATTGATATTGTTTATAAGATCTTAAACAACTTATAAACTATTTTAAAGAGCTTATAAGCTCAGCCAAACATCCCATAAATCACCACTTCCGTTGTCGTTTATTACAGTCGTTGGCGTTGGCTCACGCGGACATTGATGACGGGAAGGTCGTGTTCGTTCCATGGACCGAGACGGACTTCAGAACCGGCGAAAACCCATGGTGGTCATAAATCTGTTCATCAAGACACACAAGATTGATACTTAGTAAATTTATGTCTTGAGAGAAGGCATTGTTGTCAATTCTTGAAATTGTATTATATGGTGCAAAGACAAGCCAAGTTTATAATCACATTCAAACGTTGAAGTTTGTTTATTTCACACGATTGGTAAAGCTTGTTTATTTCATACTATTGCTAAAGATTACATGCTCGATTTATTGAAACCGTTGCCTAATTGTTAATAGCAATTTTCGGGTAGAGTTAGTGAAAACGGGAAGGAATGCTAAATGTAATAATAAGTGCAATAGTAGTGTTTAATGCTCTCAAGATGAGTCTTTTCTCATTCAATGTGTGTGTTTACAAATAGGCTTTAAATGCCCTATTTATAGTTACAAATATAGGGTGCCCACTGGGTCTGGCCTCCCCGTGGGCCTAGGTGGTTAGTAATGATTGACTATGACCCCTCTTATGGGCCAATAGTGGCGTGCCACGTGTCCCTGTTGACCCTAGCTGACTTCACCCCACCTTCTGGTCCTACTCTTCGCATCTGCATGTCCGATGGGACAACACAAATCAAATGGTTGACCTCTCCTGGTTTCCCATGGTTCCCTCTATCGGGCAGCGAGGAGAGATGCTTTCTCGCCGTGAAACTTCTCCCCCGATGAGCTCCCCACGGGTTATTCCCTCCGGCCAGTGTGCCATTCCTCGGTAGATCGGCCTCGCTCTTCGCCGGTTCGGCTTCTGCCCGGTGCCCGCACGTCGCTCACACTCCGCTATCCTCACAGACGAGGGCACGACCTTGATTACGTTGGAACTTACATCCACGTGGTCGGTCCTCGCCTCGCCACGTGGCACCCGATACTACCGGGTGTAACACTAATCTCCTCTGCTATAGCCTGAGCAAGAGTTCTTCCAAATTTATCGATTTAAGCCCAGATTCATTGTTTGCAGATACTTTGCCGCATCTTTTAACCTCCCCGATTTGCAGAGATTAATAATCTCAGAAATAAAACCCGATGCGTTAGGAGAGATTGACCGGTATTCCATCTCGAATACGAGCTTCGTAAGCCCCTCCATATCGACATCTTTACAATAACCAGAAACGAGACGTGAATACGTCGTTTCATCAGGAACGAATCCCTTTTCCAACAAAACGGTCAACATCTCGTCGGCCCATTTCGTCTTTCCGTTTCCACAAAGCTCCCCAAACATCTCATCAACAGCGGAGCAGCTAGGAAGAAGCCCCGTTTCGATCATTTTCTTGCAATACACCAAACTTTCCTCCAATTGCCCGTCTTTAGCACAACCTTCGATCACCTTATCGAAAGCCTTACCCGAAGGCTCGAATCCCAACCTTTCCATCTCTTCCAAAAGCTCGATTGCTTCACCAACCCTGCCCTCCTCACAATACGCCCCAACGAAGAGACTACACACGAATGCATTCTCTCGAAAACCTCTCTTAAGCATTTCGTCGTATATCTCTTGAGCGGCATCCAAACTACCGATCTTAACCTTAGCGAAGACAACCAACGAGTACGAAATAGTGTCCAAGATCGTGTTTTTCACCAACATTTGCTTCAATAGCACCAAACCCTCGTCTACCCTACCCGTCTCAATCATCTCGAAAACTAAACACGTGTTCACGATTATTATAGGAATCGAACATCTCTTCCCATTCATCCTATCCACAATACCAAGAAACCTCTCCATCTTCCCTTCTTTGCACAAACTACTAACCATGATTCTCATTGTAACCCCATTTGGGCTAACTCTTTTCCTAATCATAAGCTCATAAACCCCCCAAATCGAATTCGAATTACCCGATTTTTGCAACACATGTAACACACAATTGAAGGTAATCACACTCAAAGAGAACCCATGATCAAACAGAGTTTTACAACAATCAAGAATACAATCCACCATTCTCAACTTAGCACAAATCTGTATAAACAAATCAAACACAAAAGGAACAGAATCTACAGTCTCATAACTCCCAATCAAAGAATCAAGAACAACAAACATTTGGGATTGGGAATCGCCATTAGAACAACAATCTTTGCACAAAATTGACTCCAAAATTGCTTTAGCGTCCTTAATGAGTTTACCTTTCACCAAAATGTGGATTATCACGCAATAATTCGAAACCCCATGTTCGAAACGCATTTCCCTCGCCGACCAATGGAAGAAATTTAGGGCTTTTCTTGAATTAAGGGGCTCCTTGAGATGGAGAAGGATTTTTTCGACTAATGGGTTGGTGAACTTGACGGAATTGAATTTTTCCGAAAGGGTTTTCCAGCTCTGGCCTTTTTTTAAAGAATCGATTATGGAGGTGAAGCTAGCGTTTTCATTCGTTTTGGTTTCTGAAGGTAGCGATAATGTGTGAATCGAAGGTGGGATTTGGAGGAAATTGAAATTGGAATTTGGGATTGGATTTTTGTGGGAAAATATTCGGAATAAGTTAGCCATTTTTGAAGGGGGAGAAGGAACAGTGAGTTTAGCTGTGGACGCAGAAAGGCAAATGTGAAGTGTGAAGAGTGAAGGAAAAGTTTGCATTTTGCACCCTCGAATTATTAATTGTTATACATTTGGCACGTCAGTTAGAAATTTTAGCGGACTGCCCCTTTATTGCAGTATTATGAACATTTTGTGCCCAAGATTATTTGTGTTGGTGGCTCGAGTATCCCTACTGAAAAGTAGGGGTGACAATTGCGAACACGACACGATAGCACGATACGAATTCGATACGAAAATTACGGGTTAGTGTTAATCTTATTGGGTTAGTGTCCTTATCGGGTAGACACGATAAGAACACGAAAATTTCGTGGCGAGTTAGTGTCGGATTAGTGTCAACACGTTAAACACGATAAAATTAACGGATAACCCATTAACCTGTTAACAACCCGTTAAGCACGAACACGATAGTGACACGAAATAACACATAACACGATAGTGACACGAAATATATTTTAATTATATTTTTACAAAAATAATAATATATAACATTATCTTTTCAAGCACATTAAAATTTTAGTCTCAAATTCTTATCCCTAACTAAAAAACAGGCAGATGAAGCCCAACTTTCAGGCCCATCAATTTATAAACTAAGTATACTATAAAAACCAAATTAAGAATAAAAATTACTTTTGGTTTGTAATCGTTTCGGATAGAATATGCTTTTTATGAACATATGTAATTTTTTGTGTTGAAATTTTAAATTTAACCATCTTTTTTATCAGGTTTATATCGTGTTCGTGTCGATACGGAATGAATCGTGTCGTGTCGACACTGAATGAATCGTGTCATTATCGTGTCGTGTCAACACGGAATGAATCGTGTCGTGTCGACACTAACACGAAAAATATCGTGTCGTTATCGTGTCGTGTCGACACGGATTTTATCGTGTTCTTGTCGTGTCGGCACGGATGCTTATCGTGTCGTGTTAGTGTCGGGACTTATCGTATCGACACGAAACACGATCCGTTAGCACGAATTGCCACTCCTACTGAAAAGTCCAGGCGTGGGGCTTGAGCCTTTTGCTTATGATATTATGTAATAATTATATTTCATTTAAAAATTTAATTTGTAGATAAATTAAAATTAATTCATTTATATTATTTCATCAACGCCTATGAAAGAAGTGCAACGTTAAAATAAAGTAACGTGAAAGGATATCATGAGTATAAATAGCAAGGTCTCAAAAGTGAGAAGATGTTTTTAATTTTCACTTTATCAACCAAGTCTTATTTTTTCATTTCATTCTTATACCTTTAGGCTTCACTTGGTTGTGCTTATTAGCCCATAAAATGCTCATATTAGCAAATATTATTCAACCAAAAATTGCTTGGTTGAGTTTATTGTTTTATGCAGGATCCGATTTTAATCCTAAGACCCGGTAAAATAGAAAACCCTATAACACTCATTTCATTGTTTCCACCATCATTAATTGTTCGTCCATCTCCATAGTACACGACGAATATGACTTTTACAGTAGATTTTCATGCCACTTCTACCATAAATACCCCTCTTCCTCTATCCCCATCCTTTGGTTGCCTTCAGAATTCCTACCTCCATGTTCCAACTTGCCACCTCCACCATCTCCACCTCATCGCTGCCGTTGGCTCTGCCACAACCCAAATGTCGACATCGTCGTTATCACTCTCTTCTCTCTCATGAAATCGAACTCGCCCATCCTTTTGACAACAGGGCTACGAGAACCCATTTGAATAATTAATCATGAAGCTATATATCTACAAAATTGGAGTTGTCGAGACTCTGCAAATCAACACTCTCCCTTCTTCTCATTAAAGATCTGCAAAATGGTGTACCTTGTATAGATATGGTTGCCCTCTTCACAGCCAGGTCCCAATTTCAGAGTGAATTTTTGTAAATTAGATCTAAAGTTGGGTTTTCTTCGTTGTTATGGTTGAATTTTCGAATTTGGGTTTCAATTTCTGCAATGATTGAGTAATTTTTGGATTTTGAGTTATCTATTATTGCATTGATGTGCAAATCACTCTTATAGATTATGGATTTTCTAATTAAGTCCATGGATTTTGAGTTTATGTGTTCCATGGATTTTTGTTTTTGAGTTCAATTGCTGGAAATTGGTTCTTTCATGATGGGTCTGCATAATTGAATTCTTGGTTGAGTACGAAGGAAGAAGGATAAAATAGTAATTTGTACTCCCTCCGTCCCACCATTATTTGCACACTTTTCTTTTTTCGTCCGTCCCAAGATTATTTGCACACTCTAAAAAAGGAAATATTGATTTGCGTGCACACTCACAATAATATACACATATTTACCCATATGCCACTACTTTACTCAAAAAACAACTTTTTCTTAATATGTGTGCCGTCCCAACTATGCAAATAATGCTGGGACGGAGGGAGTATATTTTTACCTTTTTTTTTTTTTTTTTTATGTTTTGTACCATTTTTATTACACCCTAGCAAGTAACTGTGAGAATTTTTATAAATTAATACAGTCTTTCCTAATTTGATGTACCAAGCAATATAATATATAAAATCAATACTAAATTTGTACTCCCCCTCTTAAATTATGAATAACTACCAAATGGAGCTTTATTTTTCGAGTATCAAACCAAACACACCCGAGTAATATTAATTAGTTACATATATAGAGTGTATTGCGTGTCGAAAACTTGAGTTTAAATAGAGTCTATTATAGAGTTGGATCGAGGCAAATGAGTTGTGTCTTGGATCATTAAGCTAGCTGGTTTAGGTATTGTTCTCTCAATGAATGAATCGATGTAAAACCATTGTAGGGGTATGACTTATACCTCTTTTGTGAGTTATTATAACTTATTTTTGCTGATAAAAAAAAATTAAATTATGATTAAGTAGCTTTGAAAAAAAACCCGCGATTGTTACTTTGTGTCGAAAGTTAACATTTGATCCACCATGTATTAATAAATAAATATATTTTTTAAAACAAAACAACAATCGTTGATGTCGAAAATGTTTGCATATCAATGCAATCCGAATTCATTAAAAATGACATATTAATGTTAACCAATATATATTGTATGTATTGATCAACAAAAGTGAGATAAAAAGAATTGAACAATCTATATATCTATATATATATATATAAATAGAAGTGAGGAGAGAGAAAGAGTTGTTATTATTGGAGCAAGTGAAGTCCACTTGCTTTATAGTGCAATGGTGAATCTTACTCTCCATTAAAGAGAGTGGATTAACTTTACAATTTTTTTTCTTTTTTATTTTGCACCAATAATTTCAAAATTCTTTAAGCTATTAATTTTAAATCTATTTTCAACACACTATATATATATATCAAATAAATTATCTTTTGAACATTTTTAATTTAACATAGATACTGCACATATAAAAAAAACCATATTTAAAATATTTATTTTATTATTTTTAAAGTGTTTTTTTTTTATTGACTTTTACTATATATATGATGGATTGAATTTATATAATTTTTATTTAGACTATATAAATTTTGTTAAATATTAAAATTATTTTATGAATTTTTGTATTTGTTGTGAATTTAATATATAATTGAAAATTGTATGATTAATTAAACAATTGTAATACTCACATAATATACTATATAATTTTTATATATTAATTAATTTATGAGTTAAATAAATTTAATTTAATTTTTTTTATATAATTCATTATGCAATTTCACATTATAATATTCAACGCGTGTATCGCACGGGAGAAATACTAATAATTCAGACTTACTATAAGTACAAAAGTTTTAATTTCCACAAGTTTCACACCATATATATCTAGTTAATTATATAACAAACTTATGCAGAAATGAAATCAAAAGTCAATTTATATTACCTATTCCCCTAACTTTATGCTGATTTTTCTTGGACTGTATACACCATATATTCCTGTAAATAGTCGTTGAAAGGGAGCAAGCAAGACATATATACGCTTTTTCGAGTTGACTAATAAGAAGAATGATAAAGAAGCAAACAAATAAAAATAAAATATATTCATTTAACATTCTTTTTTTTTTTTGCAAAAACTTGCACAAAACAGTTAACATTCATTTATGTCAAAGTATTAATGTGTCGTGTGCATCCCATTCTTGTCAAAGTATTAAATGTATCATGAAATAGTATCACTAAAAAATTTGCATATTTTAAACAAAAAGGTGTTTGAATGATGAAAAACATGGTAATAACTAAGCTAATTCGTGCATGATGTTTTGAATTGCCAAGGAAATAACACATAACACCTATTTGTTATTTAGTTTTGATTTTTTATTCAACAATTTATTTTCATCCAGGACATGCACATATCGGTATGATATCATTAACACGATATAGCTTTCTTAATTTTTCTTTAAAAAGTAACATTATACACTTAGTTAAAGTAAAATCATAATTTTATTAACTATTTCTCTTAACATTACAAGATAATATAACATTCTCTATGTAAATTGTCGATATGACTACAAAATTTCTAACAAAAAAATTTCATAGTAAAGATCGTTACGAAATTGCCTACAGTTTTTTTTTAATTATATATGCATCTTCATTCCCCACTTCAAATAATTTGTCTTTTTTTAAGAAGACTACTTGTATGAATTATAATTAACTATGGATTTCATTTCGTAGGCAAATTACTGTAGATTGATAAATGAAGATGCAAACATGATTAGTAGGCAAATTACTGTAGATTGATAAATGAAGATGCAAACATGATTAGAAATTCCGTAGGTAAGTTGTAAGTAATTCCATTACGATTTTTTTTATTGGAATCCATAGGTAATTCTTTATTTTCTTGTAGTGTAAATACTCTTGTTTCTAGTTATAATTAATAATTTTAGATTGAGGAATATTTCTTTCAATGTCCAATAACTAGATTTATATATGATAATTTAAAAATTCTTATGTAAAACTAATTTCATTATGTAGTTTGTTTGCATTTTTGTGTTTCTATAGCTAGTTTGTAAGTATTAAATTATTAGTTATCATTCAAAAAGTAAACATAATCTTAAAAAAAAAAAAGGAACTAAAAAGATGCATATATGAATAAAAAAAAAAAAAAAAACTACAAGATTTAATGTACAAAAGATTACATTAAACTTCTAGTATCAAGTAAACATAAACAAAACAAAGCAAAGCTCTTAAACATGAATGGACCTCATCACTAAAAAACCAGAACAAGCGCCCATTCTATTTCTAGAAACCCTAATCAATATTGCGCATTAAACATATATATAGCTTAAGAGACAAGCCTATTTACATGAAATCATCCAAGTCTAAACTCTCTGGAATTTCAAACCTTAATAGATTACTGCAAAAGCTCTCCTTCTCATCCTCTATGCTTCCATTGACAAACGTCGACGTCGAAGGCGTCGATAGAACGGAATCGAAGCTCGAATTCTCCGAAAAGTCCCCCTTAATTTGGTCTCCATAGAAAAAATTTGATGATAGATTTGTAGGAAGACTTTGATCATCACTTGTAGTTGGTACAAATTCTTGGAACATTTGGTTTTGACCACTTGAGTTAGTTGAACTCACTAGTGACACGTGTCCCATATTTTGATCTTGATTGGGAAGTGGCAAAGTGGTAATATTAGATGGGGTTTGTTGGCCAACTAGGTTTTCAAACTGATTAGGTTGGAATTGAAGGTTGTGATCTTGAGAATTCAAGAATTGGTTCTCTTGAATCTTTTGTAGCAAGGCATTAGGGTTTTCATTGTTTGATGATGATAGGATACTCAAAGCAAGCCTTAGTGCTTCTGGATTTAGAAGTGTTTGGAGACGGAGGAGGTTCGATATGTCGAGTTGAGGCGAGTTGAGGAGCGACGACAAGTCGAAAAAATCGAGGCGTGGTGCATGTGTCACCGGATCGATCCCGCTTCTTAGGAGTCGCTTTCTGATGTGTGTGTTCCAGTAATTCTTGATTTCATTGTCGGTTCTACCTGGAAGACGAGCCGCAATGGCAGACCACCTGGTTTGGATGATCGAGAAAATTGTTAGAGAATTAATATAAATGAATTAAATCTTAAAAAAAAAAAAATCCCTTTTTAGTGACAAAAAATTTGAGTGAAACAGTCTCATATTATGAGAGCGACCAAATTAAAGAAAGTGACAAAATTATAATAAAATGTGACAATATTGTTTAAAAAAAAGTGAAAAGTCATTTTAACAAAAAATACTATCATTTTTTGTTAAATTTTTATCACTTAAATGACTCATTTTAAGTTAAAAATGAATCAAATAGTATTGGTCTCATACTATGAGACGATTTTATACCAGACTTGCTCTAAAAAAGAAAGAAATTATGGGGCAACATAGAAAATAGATTTGCACAAAATAGTTAATCATTTAAAGTAATTATTGATCATATGATAATGTTATTCTTACTTGTTTCCAAGAACACTATGTAGTTGAATGATAGATTCCTCTTCATCAAATGAAAACCTTCCTCTCTTAATATCCGGCCTCAAATAATTCGTCCAACGTAGACGGCAACTCTTCCCACATCTTTGAAGCCCTACAAATATTTATCCCAAAAATTCCGTCACACAATTATGTCGTAAACATCTTCGAATTAATTGCACTTTTGCTCCCAAAAGAATACATTCATTTTAAAATATACCTTTTTTCGACACTTTCCAGTTCCATAATTTTCTTTTACAATTATGGTCTCAAAAGAATATAATAAATTGCAGTTCTGATCGCAATAAAATAAGGTAAATTTGCAGTTTTGGTCCTGAAAATTAACGCATGGGACCAAAACTACAATTTTTTTTTATAATTTTTTACCTATATACCAAAAGTATTTTGCACCTATTTTCTTGGGATCAAAAGTGCAATTTTTTCTAACATCTTCTATTACTACACAATTTAAATAAATGACACATAATAAATTAAATAAATAATAATAATAGACATACCGGCATTTTTCGGGAGATTTCTCCAATTTCCAGGGCCATGAGTTTGAATATATTGAGTGAGCTTAGTATCTTCCTCTGGGGTCCATGGACCTTTCTTGAGACCATCTTTAGGGTCACAACATGGTGATCTTCCCATTCTTGATGATTATTATTAATCTCAAGATTGAAAAAAGTTAATATCAATTTTCAAAAGAGACAAGAGAAGTTTTGAGACAAAAAACAGTGAATGTTTTGGTTTCAAATGATAAGGTGGTGTGCCTATTTATATATGTGGATGATGATATAAAGTGTGTGTTGTACAAGTCAATAGTATTTGGTGCCGACCCTTTTCAATGTCAATTGTGAAAACTTCGAAATTTGGGGGCAGTAAAAAATTTGGAAACTTTGACATTGATGGCACTATTGTTGCTCACATTGACTTTTATAATTAGTTTATGCTATAAGCTACATATAATCATATATGTGATACTTGCATTAATATTAGTGAAATTTATATAAAAAAGAATTTAGGATACGTAAGGGAAATAATAAAAATAAATAAATTTCACACTTTATAAATTTGATTTTTTAAATGAGGTGAAATTCTTTCATGATATCAGAATTAAAATGACTCGCCCAAACAAAAATTTATCTCCCAATTTCAAGAATAAAAATAAAGGCAATGCGCTTATTAGCTTAACAAAGTTGAATTTAATCGACTGTAAATGAGAATTCTAGCTATAAGACAAATTCTTTGGGAAAAAAATGAACACATAAGGATGTAGTAACAATTATTCAAGCTATGCATCAACATTGACTTCTTAAATTCAATTTTATTTTAGTTTATAAATTACATCATAAATAAAGTATAGCATCTATTTTATTCACAACTTAAACATTTAAAATGCTTAAAATGCATATATATAAATCAAAACGTCATGTACATAGATGATCTATAAATGTGAATCAAAGTAAATTAGATGAAGGTAAAATAATATTCATCAATTTCCTTTCATAGACTACAAAAAAAATTAATCGTTAATATTCACAGAGACCCTATCATTATAATTTTTCAAGCTAAAAGTTATTAGTGACAAAATACTGATCTTTAGTGATAGGTGTTATTAAATTATTTTCTTGTCATAAAATACTTTTAACTAAAGAACACTAATAATAGAATTTCGTCATTAAAAGTCATTTTTTTTAAGGAAAAGCAATAAAGTTAATTAACAACGTCGTACAAGTGGCAAGCAGATAATGGGTTTGACCTTTGCAATAAGTCTTGTAAGATAGACTGTTAAGTTGGTATGGTTGTTACATCCCCTACCAATTATAAAGAAATAGATGTTCCTTAGTTTCATGGATTACTTCAATTGAGCAAGCATCTTTTTTGATTTAATTTTAGGACTGTCACACCTCATAATTTGGAATTTAATTTGTTTTAATTCATTACTTTTCAACTATTTGCGTGTGAGGAAATCATACATGGACATTTAGTAGAAAAAATTATGAAATGGTTTGAATATAATGCTTTCTTACAATAGTCTAGATGTTTTTTGACGATATCAATATATTTATTTATTAAAAAGCACGAAATAAAGTAATCTTTCTTGAACAATTTCTTTCTTAAGACATAGATGTTTTTCCACACAACTTCACTCATTGGTGCTTTACTAAAGTTACTTCTTTGGCATTTTCCTCATATAATTAACGTATATTGAAGAATTCAAACATTGGATTTTTTTTTATAATCTCAAAAAATTCCGCCCCATCTAAAAGTCCGAACTTATAAACAGATTTAAAATTAATTTATTTAATTATTTTCATCACTCATAGTCGAACTCAAATTTTCTTCTTTGAACTTTGAAGAGGCACAATGAGTGGACAATTTAAAATGGGCGGAGCTGCTTTCAGTGGGAATCAAACCCAAGATCTTTGTGCGTGAACCTTTTGGCTCTGATACCATGAAAGAATTCCGCCCATCTTATAAAAATCCGAACTTATAGAGAAATTTGAAATTAATTCATTTAATTATTTTCCTTACATAATTAATACTCCCTTCCTTCCAAGACCTAGACATGAAATTGAGAATGACACCTAAGCTTTGATACTATAAAATGATTTTATATGATCTAAAAGTAGAAAGATATAAAATTAATTCATTTATAATATAATTCCTAACACAATTTATATCATATTTCCACATTACACATATGTAAAACTATTTTATAAAATACTATTTTTCAAGTTCATCTCACGTCAAAATTTAAAAAACAATGGAAGGAAATATTCAAATAGAATTAATATGTATAAGATTAATAATGATTAGTCTGATTACTACTCACTATTCAGTCATCTAACCATGACAAGCATTCTGGATCACAAAAATTTGTGTGAGAAAATTAATTTCACAATTTTTCATAAATTTGAACTTTAATGTGAAATAAAATTCTTTTATGGTATCAAATATTTGGCTAGTTAAAAATAATTTTAATCAATTTAATTATCTAGCTAATCGATGAATCTCCTCCGAGATGATTTTTTTCCCCCCAATTTACATGGGAAATAGATATTAAATTGCATAGTATTAGCCAATGGATACTAAACAACATATTATTTTGTTTAAGTATATCAATATTTCAAGTTTCTAGTTTTCTCTCCCTTTTTTTTTTCTCAATTTTTTTTTATCGTCTCTTTTCACTTAATTTGTCAACTTAAGATCTTATGTGCACACATGCATCATACAATTCAAGGGTAAATTACAATGATGGTCCCATGAGAATTTGTACTTGACAGATTTGGTCCCACATTATTTTTTGGTCCCATTTTTAGCAGAAAATGTCTCATCCGTTAAATATTTTACAGTTTTCTATGGAATACTGGATGGAAAAAAACTTTTCAACTTGATTTTTGGAGGGAAATGAGTCAGCTTTTGCTATTAACAATCATTTCAATGTAAAATGCAAGTATGGAAGCGATTCTGCAACTTTAGTTCGTAGAGTTTTAAGAAGTTGGAAATTAATTATTTTTAAGTTGAGAATTATACGCGCGAATTTTTTTGGCAGAAAACTAACAGGCGTGTGGGCCTCATGCTCGTTAATCCGTTATTTTTTGACGGAAAAATCGTATGGGACTATTTGAGCTAAAAAAAGGGGCCAAATTCATGAGGATCAATTCCTATGGGACCATTTCTGCAATTTCCGCTACAATTCAAATATATTTTAAACACTTAGAATAATTTGCACTGAACAATTAAAACTGATTTACTGAACAATTAGATTATAATCAAAACAGTAAAAAATATTCAGTGAAATCTGCCTTAACGATTTAAAATTGCACTTTAACCTAATTTTTCATTATTCATTTCCAATTGGGGCGCTCCTTCTTCCACGTAGACTGTTTATCACCAATTATGTTGCAACAAATCAACAACCACCTTTTAACACATATTACTTTTGTATATAAAAAAAATTATTTCAATTAATTATTGTATTATATAATAATATGATCAGCATTACATGCTCATAAAGTAAGAAAAAAGTGTACGTGGCTCAATTTAAAATGAAAAAACCTAGGTAGCTTTTTAGTTAATTAGATCCATTTTGAAATTGTTGTTGTTATAAACGTATACTCCATGTTGCAATTTCCAGAGGAAATCAAAGTCGTTAGCTTTCAGGTATTGATTCATCAACCCTGCATCTAACTAATTAAATTGATTTTGGTCAAACAATATAATATTTACTCAAATATATATAAAGATTATATTTAGTACTTGGGTCAAATTTCTTCCTTAATTAGCTTTCTTGTCCAACATGATTACCTCTTTCCGATGTGGCCTTCACTTTTCTAGAAGAGTCTTTGCATTTATCCACTTCACGAGGTTGAAAGGATTATATAATTGTGTATATTACTCCACTCTTGATTGACTTAAAAAAAATATAACACTCTACAAAAAATTAAAGAATTATTTACGAAATTTGTTAATATTACTATAAAATATTTAACATAAAATTTCTTAATATTGATTATCGGTTTTGTCTATGCTATTTTGTAGTGCACTGCCCTTCAATGCTTTAATATGTTGTATTGTACAACACATTAAAGCATGTGGTACAACACATTAAAGCTTTGAAATGCAGCAGAGACAAAGTCGATTGTCTACGAATTTGTTTAGAAAATTTTCTAATTATATACACATTTTCATTCCTTACCTAATTAATGAAAAATTTGTCTACGGAATTTCGTAGGCAAATAATTAGCGTTATATTTTTGTAGTCAAATTGATTTCGTAGACAATTATTAGTGGGTTGAGGACTGAAGATGCTTATAATAATTAGAAAATTTTGTTGACAGTTTCATAGGCAACCTTCATTTTTGCTGAAATTTTTTGTATGCAATTCTTTATTTTCTTGTAGTGTCATAGTATATAATAATACTGGTTAAAATTAAATTTTATACGTAATATATTTATTTTTATAATAATGCCCTATAAATTTTTAATATTTTTTTAAAATACCTTAAATCTTAAGTATACTAGTGTAGGAAATATATAATTGTAAAAACTAATATTATTTTATTGTCACCTATTGAAATTATGTATAAGACAGATGGGGTATGTTTTATTACTTGGTGTCATTTTGTAATTTTGTATAATCTCTCTCATCATAATAATACGATTTCGTCTTCTGCTCATTAGCATAGTTAATACATTATTAGTGAACTACATATATTTGTGTTCTTTATTTGTCGATTTACTTTTTTTTTTTTTTTACATCCATTATAACGTTTGTAAGAATAGTATAACATCGTTCTTGCATCCGTTTTAACATTTTAATTTTTTTTTTAATAGGTTAAGCTGATAAATATACAGATGGGCATAAGAAAGAATTTGTGTCTTGTTAAAATTATCACCAAAATTTATATGTAACGGTGTAACGCATGAGACCATGATTTTTTTTTTTTTGGGTTAATTGCAAATAAAATTACAATCTTTTCGCAAATTGCAATTTTATTTAAACTTTTGAATCGTTGCAAATAAAACTTCAATTTGTAATTTGTTAGCAATTCTAACTAAAAGACCGATTTCAATCTGCCCAAACATAATGATTGCTTATGCATTGTCATTCGAACCAATCTAAACATATTAATACGGTTGCTTATTCATTATCAAGTAGGGTGAAACATCATTTTTGGACCGTAAAAAAATTGGTTATTGGTTCAAATTGCAACCAAACATTAAATTGAAGTTTTGTTTGCAAAGATTCAAAAGTTTAGATTAAATTGCAATTTGCAAAAAAATTGTGATTTTATTTGCAATTAACCCTTTTTTTTTTTAGGGTATTTATGATATTGAAAAATCAATACTATAGAAATAAATAAAAGTATAATAAAATAATTTTTTCTCAAAAATTATATAGCTACATTGGACCTATTATCATCCTTAAAAACTTAACGGTTCTTACACTTGAAATTAAACAAGTACTCCTACAAAGCATAATGCAATTGGGATTAAAGTTAGCTAATCAATGTATGTAATTTCGACCATCTTTCCAATATTTCAACGCAAATTAATCCACACAATGCTAATTAATTGCACCACACATTAAGCACCAAATATGAGCATGAGTCACTATAGAAATGATTTAAATTTGAGTTTTTCCGGCTATATCTTTTCACTAATTTAAATTAATCGAAAAGAGTGACGTTTGATTTTAATTTCATCGTCTCTCATGCATATAATTTCACTTATTAATTAAATTTAAGCTTTGAAAATGACTCCATGCATGCACATGCACTTAAATATGAACACGGTTTTTTTTTTTATCAGAACAAAATCTCATGTTCCCTTGTTAGGGTGTCATGCGACACCTTAATATTAATATTTTTCACAAATTTAATACTCCATAATTTATATATGGTCACATCTTAATCTAATACTATAATTTATATTTAATCTTAATCTTGTCAGCATTTTTGTGGTAGTGTGCGTATAGCACTTGTCCATTTTTAATTTTCCGCTTGAAAAAATTAAATTAAATAAACCAGCGCAGTAACACAAGATTAAAATAGTAATTAGTTTTATAATATTTAAAGCACAAATCTTCATTTAGATAGAAATCAAAGATTTGCTTACTAAAGACATCGTCATTTCTTTGACACTTATGTAATTATTAAATTTGTGGATTCAACTATACGTGTATGAGGTGTTCAATAATACTCAACAAACTTTGAATAATAGTTGCTCCCTTTATTTAGTTATTATGTAACTAATTAATGATGATAGATAAAGTATGGAGTGAAACTGGTTTATACATAAATCACTGAAGGTATTAGTTGTTTTCATTAAAAAATATTAACTGTATTTACTGAAGAGTATTACTGATTTACACTAAAGAGTTTTAGTTGTTCAGCGAAAATGAACTAAGACTCTTCAGTGTAAATCGATAATATTCTTTAGTAAAAACAACTAATATTTTTTAGTGAAAACAACTAGTAATTCATATATAAATCAATTTCACTCTATACATACTCATTATGATATTGTGAGTAGGGATGAGCAAAAAAAACGAAAAACCGAACCGAACTGAGGAAATTCGGTCCAAAAAAATTCGGTTCGATTTTCGGTCCAAAATTTTAAAAAATTCGGTCCGTTCGGTTCGGTCTGGTCCTAAAATTTTAAAACCGAACGGACCGAAAAAACCGAATGGACCGAATTTTATATATAAATACTATAATATATATATATATAAAATAAAAAATATATTTGTATATGAACTAGTAGTCATGATTGAATGAATTAAGTGATTTGTATACCAACTGAATGGACCAAATATTTGTATAAAATAAAAATCGAATGGACCGAATCTTTATAGTTTAAATGTTTTATTTGTAATTTGATAAAACAAATTTATATTAATTGCAGATTTGCATAATGTTGGAGGATTGAAGCCAAGAATGAAGTGATTTTATATTTAAATTAATATGGTGTGATTTTAATTAAACTTCAAACTTTGGACTATGGTGTATTTGTGTGTTGAAGATTTTTATTGAAAAAAATTATGTTGTATTCGTTTAAATATTAACATTCGACTCTATTTCGTATTGTATGAATATCTCTTTAAATTGTTGGTATTGAATTAGATTTAATGATATTTATAATGCATAATATTTATTATATTGAAATACATATTTTTTTTTATATAAAATGGTATTTTGGACCGAATTGACCCTAATGAACCGAATGGACCGAACCGAAAAAATTCGGTTCGATCCAGTTCAGTCCTATTCCTAATTAGGTTCGGTTCGGTTCGGTTCGGTCCATACAATTAAAATTTTGGGTATTTGGGTTCGGTCCAAAAACTGGACCGAACCGATCATTTGGACCGAATGACCACCCCTAAGTGTGAGGACATATAGTATAGAAAAAGTAGTCTAATAAATTTACAAAGCCTCGGGATCATTCGACGTATTTAGAATAGTATAAGAGTTGAATTAATCACGATCAAATTAGTAAATAGATGCTAAGTAATTACGTGTATGGCTGCCTGCATGGGGACATATATATTATACGTCAACGGGATTTTGCTAATAAAATATAAATTAAAGGTTGTAAGCTGATGTTTATAATATTAGGAAACCAAGTTTGATCATTGTTAATTTAATTATTTTGTGTTATCAGATCGATACAAAGAGAAATTAAGCACTTGGCTTGTCAAGTCAACTCTACCTAAATAGTTTCTTTCTCCACAAATCTTTTATCCATTTAGGTACTGTTCACCACAATGTTTAATGATAATTATTATTTTATTAAATATATAGGTAAATTTAAGGTATTGTGAGAACCTAGTTGTTTATTTATGACATGCATTGTTAATTTCCAAAAAAAATAAAAAAAATTGATGGACAACTCTAAAAGAAAAGTGGAAATAAGGGAGTATAAAAATTAGCCAAAGATATATACAGTCCTATGTTTTGTAAAAACACTCCACCCAAAAAAAATTCGAAAATTGTAACAACTTTTGAATTTTTTTTTTCCGAAAATTGTTAAACTTTTTGAATTTTTTTGAATTCTTTTGGGTGAAGTGTATTAACAAAAGATAGGACTATATTTAACCTCAACTTAAAAATTATTATAAAATTTTGTATGCATTATATGGATAATATAATGCAATTTAAATATATTTATTAATAATATTGATTATTTTAACTAAAAAGTGCAAACGAAAACAATAACATTTTTTAGTGAAAATAATTGCATTCTTAATGAAAATAATGGTGCACCTAATGCACAAAGAACCTACTAAAAAATACAGTATTAAGAGCAAGCACAACGCTGGAGGAGTTATAACCATTCTCTCTCCTCCACCTCCTCATTGCCACCTTATAATTTTTATAATGATAACACCATGATAACCTATACAATGGTGTCAAAAAATTATAACACAATTTTGGAAACCACCATCCTTACGTACTGTTTTTATTATTATATGTTTTATTATTATTTTGAGACATGAAAGGTAATATATTTTGTTTGCAAAACGCTATTCATAAATAAACAAATATATAGAAGAGGGAGAAATTCTTTTGAAGTTATAAATTAATGTATTTTTTTTTTTTTGTATTATAACTTGGTGGTTACCACTAAGAAACCGAAGGGTAGACTCGAATTATATACAAACTCATCCAAAACCTAATTATGGAGAAGTAGGAAGATACAAAATTGTTAACTCAATTCGTTAAAAATATTTACATCTGGTGCACTGCAAAATAAAATTTTCTACTCTTTCCGCCCAAAAAAAATATGTTCACTTGTTTGCACTTGATTTAATGCAATGTGTTGAAGGGTATTATGGGGGTACTGTGAGGTCCGTTTATGAATAAAGTGATTGTTTATGGAAAGTACGTCACACATATTTTCCATAAACAATCACTTTAATTATAAACAGACCTCACAATATCCTATAATACCCTCCGATATATTACATTAAACCACGTGCAAACAAGTTAACATATTTTTCTTGGACGAAGGGAGTACTGTTTTGTTGAGATACAATCACAATAAATTTGCGGCCAAGGTTATATACAGTCCTATCTTTTGTTAATACAACCCCAAAAAAAAATGTTCGAAAAAAAATCCGAAAATTTTAACAATTTTCGGAAATTCTTTCCGAAAATTCTAAAAATAAAACACTGAACTTATGATTTTTCGGAATTTTTTTTTCGAGAATTGTTAAAATTTTCGGAAAAAATTTCCGAACAATTTTTTGGGTGGAGTTGTATTCACCAATCATGGGAATGTATTTAACCTTGGCCTAAATTTGCTTATTGGTGAATCAAGTAAGATCTTTATTTCATAGGATAGAGCTTAGAAGTTATTAATTCCAACATGGAAAGAATTGGATCAAGCCTACCTTCGAAGGCCCAGAAGTGATCCAAGTAGTTAGGTGGGCCACTAAGCCCACAAGTCCATAACTGTACTAATAAAACCATTATTTAAATAATAATAATAAAAAAAAAAAACATGATCATCAAATCTCAAATAACACTTCGATCATTTTTAGGGCAATATGCAGGTACCTTTTGAGATGTTTAAATAATATAATGAATCTGATGATTTAGGTAAATTACAATTAGTTTTTTTTTTTTTTTTTTTTTTTTTTTTTTTTTTTTTTTTGTCCCTACTCATTTACAATCAAATCAACAAAAGTAAAGACAAATAATCAAAATGGGCCCAATTTCTCCTGGTGGAGAATTATTGTGTGATTTCAATAATTGAGTAATACTAGTTAATTTGGGTTAGTATGTGAATTGTCTCACACAAATTTTTGCTATTTTTTTTTATGTAATATTACTGACATTAATTTGAATTTAATTTTATTAGATTACTATATCAAGTTTATCATTTGATTCCTTGTAAATTCGAATTTTAGTTTAGGAGCTCCACCATTCATACCCCAAAATTCTATAAATATACCCCATAATTTTAGAGATAAAAGTATAAATTATCCTATAACTTTTTGTTGTCTTTGACTTTAATCCTTTAAGACATTTAATTTCAAAATTAATATTTTAACTTTAAATTAAATTGGTCAAGTTTTATTTTTCTTTAAAATTTTGAAAAATCTGGAAACTAATTTAAAAAAAAAAATCAAATAAATTTTGTAAATAATTTAATTAAATATAAAATTCAATTTTAAAAAATAGACTACAAATATTAAAAAAATCAACTAAATCTTAAAAAATAACTAAACTAAAAAGTTAATTAAAAACCCTTCAAAATTCAATTAAAGTTACATAAAATAAAATAAAAGTTAATTAATTTTTAAGTTCAATTATTTTCGACAATTTAGTTAACGTTTATAAAATATTTTTCTGATTGTATTTAGCCTTAGATTTTTCCATTTTATATTTATATTAAATTCTTATATTTCAGATTTTTTTAAGTATTATAAATAGATAGGTAATTCATGCTATTGAATCAATTAGCAAGCAGACACGTGTCAACCGCTCCTGATATGCTGGTTCATGTGGTATATATGCATGTCACTATTAATATTATACCTGGTTAGTTTAACGACAATTTATTTATTTAAAGATGTTAACTTTTTTGAAATTTTGTTTTCTTTTTAAAATCTTGATCAATAAAAGTACATCCTCATTAAAAAAAAAAAAAAAAAAATTGTACGTAAGGTTCTTGCTCACTTTGGCCCCATTTCACCATCAACCATGCATATATTTTGTCACCATTACAAATTTAATAATCCATGCATCTATCAAAGGGCAGAGTTTTGTACAAAAATAATTCATAATAAATTTATTATGAAACCGTTTTAAAATATTAAATATTTAATTAAAAGTATTTATAATTTCATCCGAAGTATAAAAAGTTAGGGTCATAACAAAAATCTACAATAATTACAATGACCCTGATTTTTTATACTCATCCTGATGAGGTTATAGATAAACTGTTTTTGAAAGAATTCTTATTTGGGCATGGACCTTTTTTACTATGATACCATGAAAGAATTCTGCATCATCTAAAAATCCGAATTTATAGAATAATATGAAATTAATTTATTTAACTATTTCCCTTTAACAGTTTTCATATAAAATCTACTTTAGCAAAAGTTGTGCAATTTTAAATTTACCTTACTTTAGTTTTTTTCCTTAATAAGTTTTTATGGCTGCAAATAAGAAACTCCTAATTTACTGTGCACACCCGAAAATTAAACAAAAATACATTTATATTAAATATCTATTTTATGATTTTATCCATATATAATATAAATACTATTTAAATTATAATTTAATTTCCTTTTTTTTTTTCTTGATTATCTACTTTTTACTCATCATTTTCTTCCCACACAAAATATTTAATATTGATTGTCATGTCATCATAAATGCGTTAGAAAAATAATGATTTTTTTTTTGCATTAAATCGTTAAGTAATGCACATTAATTGCAATTAGAGAAAAAGTATTGCATTTAATTGCTTATTCAGGATATTTTAGTGGTGAAAAATATGAACAAGAGTTTAGTACAGGTTTTGAAGCTAAAACGAACCACATGATGTTATGAAATTAGTGAAAATTAAAAGTATCAACGCTAAATATCGGAATAAAAATAGTGACATAAAAAAAAGGTTAATTTCATATAAATTCACAACCTTTATGCTTAATATCAATTTAATCACGAACTTTTAGATTTTTGTAAAAAAACTCAACCTTTGACATTGTTGCAATTCGATCCACGTTTTTTTTCTTCTGACCGGCAACCGATTATGTAGCTCGACGGAACACGTGTCATCTTGCCATGTATGATTACACATGTTTATTTTATTATATTTTAAATCCACGTCATAAGTACTTATCATTTAAATGACATCTTTCTACTTAAAATTAAAATAACAACCAAATAAATTAAACAACAACCAAATAAATCTAAAAAACTAAGAACATAAAGAGAAATATTACATAAGTATAATTTATGTTGGTTGTATAATTTATTTGGTTGCTTTTTTAATTTTAAGTAGAAAGGTGTTATTTAAGTTGTAAGTGTTACTTGTGATGTGAATTTAAAAAATATATAAAATAAATATATGTAATCCTACGTGGCAAGATGACACACGTGCCGGGTAGCCACGTCTTCGATTGTCGGCCGGAAGAAAAAAACGTGTATCGAATTGCAACAGTATCAAAGATCAGGTATTTTTACAAAAAATTAAAAGTTCGTGATTAAATTGACACTAAGCATAAAGGTGATGAATTTATATGAAATTAAGCCAAAAAAAAAAACATATTTTTAAGTGACTCACGGCTGGGCCATCCCATCAACTTAAAATAAAGAAAACGAATTATACAATAAAATATACACATTTAAAATTGAAAATTGCTTTCGCAAAAATAAAATAAAATAAAAGTTTTATTTTTAATAAAAATAAAAGTAATATGGTGAATGAAACACGTGACACCATCCTAATAATGCTAAGTGAGGAATCATCACAATTTTGTTGTATTATAGATTTGCTTATCTATGGTTTATATAAGGTGTTGCATAGGATTCTTCCTTACTTGGCCCCAATGGACCATCAACCATACATTTTTTCTCACGTTTAATTGCCCAATCTTGATTTTATGCATCTATTAAACCCAACATTCCGATCTTTTTAGGCAATTTAGCTTTTGTTTTTTTCGAATTTAGACCTTACAAGGAATCAAATACATTTTTCTTTACTAATTATTTTTTGACAAAGTATAGAGTGGAACTGGTTTATACATGAACCATTAAAGGGTATTAGTTGTTTTCATTGAATAGTATCAGTTATATTTACTGAAGAGTATTACTGATTTACACTAAAGAGTCTTAGTTGTTTAGTGAAAATAAACTAAGACTCTTCAGTGTAAACTAGTAATACTCTTCAGTAAAACAACTAATACTCTTCAGTTAAAACAACTAATACCCTTCAGTAATTCATATATAAACCAATTTCATTCTATACATACTCTATTTTTTTTTTTTTATTAGTAAAAAGAATTTCATTCAATAAAAGGGTATAAGGAATACCCCAAGATTATAAAATTACAAAGTTAACAACTTAATATCATTCTTGGATTTACAAGCCAATTAGTAAAAGAAAAAATAGAACTTCCAACATTCTTGACATGAAACCAACTCTAAAGTCTAGATTTGATGTCCTCGACTATCCTGTCCACTGAAATTTCAACACCATTAAATACCCAATCATTTATTTCTTTCCATAACATCCAAATCACACAAGACCAATCATTTTTCTCTACTAATATTATATACTCCCTCTGTTCCGGCGGAATTTGCACCCCTGAAATTACAAGTAAATTAAGAAAATGAATAAAGTAGTAACATATGAATATATATATATATATATATATATATATATATATATATATATATATATATATATATATATATATGCGCGCGCGCACGCGTGTGTGTGAGTGTGTATAAATAAAATAGTGACATATTAGTAAATATTTGTATATTTATGCGAATGTGCACGTAATCAATGTTTTATTTTTAGATAGTGCGCAAATTGGTGTGAGATATCCAAATAAAGAGTGTGCAAATTCCTTTAAGACGAAAGGAATGTGTATTATTAGGTTATTTGTCCCCTAAATTGGTTGGTCTTCGAACTGAATATCGAGTACGAAGAAGAAAAATTATATATGCATTGCATATATTTAAGAAATTCATTTGAGTTCCATATTATTTATGTCCAAAAACTTCTATAAATATTATTTATGGGAAACTCGATAATACTGTTTAGTATACAAATTAATATTACCTCTGTTTTGGAGTGGTTTCTCCCCCTATTTTTGTTTTGTTTAAAAAAGTATTTACTTATTAATATCTGGTAGACCAACATGTTGACTTTTGTAAAAAAATAATAACTGAAAAGTAAAATGATAAAAATATATTTATTTATTAATATATATATATATATATATATATATATATATATATATATATATATATATATATATATATAAAGTGTTGTTTTTGCTATTTATGAAAATGATACAATTATTGTGGAATGGTACTTAAAAAAAAGTGAGAAACTTATTTTGAGATGAAAAGAGTACTGTTTAGAACACAAAATATTACACTTTTAGTAATTTTGAGAAAAATATCCTAATAGAATCAACAATCTTTTAAAATGTGATACTTTATATATTAAGCACTATTACTTCATTTTCTCAAAGAGAAACGAGACAACTACTCTATTTATTAATGGGTTAATTGCAAATAAAATCACATCTTTTTCGCAAATTGCAATTTAATCTAAACTTTTGAATCTTTGCAAACAAAACTTAAACTTAACATTTGGTTGCAATTCTAACCAAAAGACAAATTTGAATCAGCCCGAAAACGATGATTAATTATGTGGTGTTACCCGAACTAATCTAAACATATTAATACAATTAATTATTCATTGTGAGTTAAGTGAAACATCATTTTTGGACAATAGAAAATGTGTTAGTTGGGTCGAATTGCAACCAAATGTTAGGTTGGGGTTTTATTTGCAAAAATTCAAAAGTTTAGATTATATTGCAATTTGCGAAAAGATTGTGATTTTATTTGCAATTAATCCTTTATTAATTTTATAATAACAACGAGACAAAATTTATGATTGTGTTTCTCAACTTGAGATGTTTGTCGTTTTTGCCTATACATAATAAGTGTTTTAAGGCATAATAATGATACGTAAGCAGCTCGAATAATTTATGTCGAGTCCTTATTAGAAAATATAGTAATGTACTATGTTTTTAGAGTAAATTTCTTATAAATTTCCTTCTTATAAATTTCGTTGTATTATTCATTATTATTCTTAAAATATTTCTGGCCTGTTAGTTGAGTTTTCTCTTTTCTATTTTTGGTAATAATAAGTTAAATACTACCTCATTCGTTCCATGATTATTTGCATACCTCCAATTAATATTGTTCGTCGTAAATATAATTGTATTTATATATTGTGCTTATTGTTATTTTATATAAAATATAATACTTGCGGACTTAAAGATTGACATAACTTGTAACATATTTTATATAATTAAATGATAAACACAATGTACTAATATAACTACATTTTTAACCGACGATAAATAGAAATGTGCAAATAATTCTAGAACAGATAAAATACATTGTCTTCATATTCCAAGTACTACTTATTTATCTCAATGGAGCCATATAGATATCCACTTATCTACCCTATATATCTAATTTATATATAAACTATTGTTTTTATCCTATTTTTACTTAGTTCTATTTTTTTATTGTGGTCAATTCAATAAAATTAGTCTTATTTTCTAAAAATTAAATATTTTACACTCTCAATTTATAATTTACTTTACGTTTACACACAATATACCATTTTTTTTAAAACTAGTGCAAAAATAAATAAGTCTAGTAAAATTTGACTAAGAGAACATTAATATTCCATAAAACTTATACACAGACAAATCAGAATTTTCAAATCGGATGGAGGAAATACCATTTAATAAAATCAAAATTCTCTATGAACAAATTTCATAATATTAAATTTATATAATTACATGCATTCACTGATATCCTTAAATTTATAAATTGAAATCACAATATAAAATAGGGTGCTACTATTCACCCACGTGAAAATGCTTTGTTCACCCACCTATTTTTTAAAAAAAAATATTTAATAAAAATACTAATATACCCTTTATAAAAAATAAAAAATATATTTATTAAACATTCATGCTTTCAACACCATTCTCAAAATCTCAGAATTCACATAATTTTTTTTATTCTTTCACACACAGTTGCACCATTAAAAAAAGAAAAAAAAAGGTATAATCCTAAAAGTATAAATTATAATGAAATTAGTAAATTAAATCAGATTAAAATATTTTTGTTTATCTATAAATTAGTAAACCATGAAAATAAAAGAAATTGTAGTTTTTTTTAAACGGCATGAAGCGGTGGTTTAATTAAAATGAAAAATAACTGTTGATGTGCTATTTTTTTAATTTCAAATTGATGGGTGGGTATATATAATAAATAATGTAAATATTATATTAAGGTTATAGTTATAAATTTTAAGGGGGTGTATTAAGAAAAAATAAAAAAATAAACAATATACATGGTGAATTAATTTAATAGTGGGTGAATAAAGTATTATCGTGGGTGTTAATAACTATGCCCCTATAAAATATTATGATGTTAACAAATATATGTTCTTTAATAAAACAACCAATATTTTTAAAAAAATTCGCAAAAATGGAAATATCACGTCCATAGTATATTTTTCCATATTTTAAAATCAAACTGAAGGAATAATAAAATCAGGACAAGATTCCCAACTCAACATTATTGGTGGTGACATACATTAATGTTTATAAAAATTACCAAAGCTATTCCACTCATAAAACACATCAACCAATTCCCTCTACCACCATCCCAAAATGGCTTCTTCCACCAAACTCACGGTGGTGGAGCGGTGCCGCATCTCTCCGCCGCCGGGGTCCGTCCCGCCGGCGTCTCTCCCCTTAACCTTTTTCGACATTCCATGGCTTCTTTTCTCCCCTTCTCAACCCCTCTTCTTCTACGACCTACCCACCACCACCCCCCACTTCCTCAAAACCACCCTCCCCAAACTCAAACACTCCCTTTCCCTCTCTCTCCAACATTTCTTCCCCCTCGCCGGAAAATTGGTAATGCCGTCGGCGATTTCCGCCGGACCCCACTTCGAATACGGCGAGAATGACTCCATCTCGCTCACCGTCGCCGTCGCCGCCGCGGAGCCGGCCGGAATTTTCAAGAATCTCGCCGGAAACCACGGTAGGGCCAGCCGGAATTTTCGCTGTCTGGTTCCGGCGCCGCCGCAGGCGGCGGCGGCGGGACCACTTTTGTCCGTACAAATTACGGTTTTTCCGGAGGCAGGGATTTGCATAGGCTTCACGTGGAGGAATGTGGTTGCTGATTGGAGAACTTTCAACAACTTTTTGAGCGCGTGGGCTTCACTCTATAGGGGTAGTAATGGAACACTAGAGGATGTTGGACACGTGGCGTTCCACGATAGGTCGGTGATATTCGACCCGTCTGGGCTCGGGTCGACCCTCTTGGAACAATGGCGGAACGTAAGGAATTCGGGTAAGGAAAAAGGGAGTAATTGCGACGTCGGGTCGGTTTACGATACGATGAGGGCTACTTTTCTGTTGGGTCCGAGAGAAATGGAGCAGATAAAGAAATGGATACTGATCCGGGCCGAGATGCTATTCGGGTCGACACAGTTGCTACTTTCGCCGTACGTTATCGTGTGCGCGTTCATATGGGCGTGCTGGATGAAGGTGCATTGGTCGAGGAGCGAGGTCTGCGGCGGCCAGAACGTCGTTCATTATTTCGGGTTCATAGCCGGCGGAATGACCCGGTTATGTTACACTGTACCGAAAACCTACGTGGGTAACTGCGTCGGGTTCGGTCGAGCATCGTCGACTCGAAGAGAATTAGTCGGGGAAAATGGCGTCGTGCATGCAGCGAAAGCGATAGGGGACACGATTAAAAAATTGAATGGAGATATGCTGATAGGAGCTCAGAATTGGATATCCGAGTGGAAAGTGATACGTGAATCTGATCTCCATATCATGATAACCGGGTCGCCCAAAGTAGGACTTTACGACCTCGATTTCGGATGGGGAAAACCGGTGAAATTTGAAGAAGTGTCAATTGATACTACAAATGCGATTTCTCTTAATGATAGTAGAGAGGTAATTGGGGGAATTGAAATAGGGGTGGCTCTCCCTAAATCAAAATTGGATGCTTTTACTACCTTATTTAACAAAGGGCTCAATCACTATTTGTTTGTTAATGATTCTTGATTCATTTTGTTATTGAATATACGAAATGTAGCATCAACTTGATGATGATCGTACATTTCTTATCTTTTTCATAAATTATCGATACGATTGTATTTTTTGTGTGGATATAATAAGACAATTGTTCTCATGTGATCATATAGCCGTATGTATTGTCTTAGTCTATATACCATTCCATTGAATTTTTACTATATCAATTTCCTGCAAAAATAAAATTTGAATTTTATTTTCTTAGAGTCTTGATAAAACTAGTGCCATAAAATCATTATATCACAAGCAAGGACGAAAATATCCGAAAATTTCCACGATATATCCCTAATATATCCATTTTTCGTGGTCACCGATATCGATATTGGGGGTAACGATATTTCCATAGTATCCATTAAAAAATCGATAAATATCAGTATATAAAATCAATTTCGACTATATTTTTGTACAAATTGAGCATAAAATCGGCCAAATATCGGTAAATATAAAAAAATATCGGTAAATATCGAAAAAGTATCGAGAAATATAGATATCGAAAAAATATCCATAATTTTGTTAAATATCACAAATGTAAAATATGGTAAAAATCTATTGTAAATTTTATGTATTAAAAGTTTGTTATTAAATTTTTATAATTTTTTAAATTTACCGATATCGATATTCGATATCGATATATCCATCGATATTTCCATAAATTTAAGGTCTCGATATATCCATCGATACCGATATTTTCAACCTTGATCACAAGTACTACAAAGAATATTTAAGTTGTTAAATGCATAAAATTAAACCATCACTCCTTATGAAAACATTGAACAAAATCTAATGTATTAAAACACCAGTACAAAAGTATTTTATGTTTTACTATCTCCATTCAAAATAAATATAAAAGAAGTGATTGTTTTAAATTGAATCAAAATACTACATTTATAAATAGATAAAATTAATTCCAACTTTCTGATATTTTCTTGTGATATCAATTATCACTCAAACCACCAAATATTGTTTAAAATGACGACAGGGATTTGTGGTGGGATCCTTTCCATTCATTATGAGTTATGACTACCATTTTAGCCCTACTAATGATTTCAGTGTGCAGTTATAATATTGAGGGGTAATTTCTAAATCTCTATATATAAAATAAATAGATAAATTGAATTGCGAATATGTGAGTCTAAAAGTAATATATATATATCATTTTGTGTAAGAGTAGATTTTCTGTTAAACTTGTTATAGTAAAATGAATATGATACAATTAGATGTATTTACTAACACCATAACAATTACAGTTTATAAGTTTAATGATACCACTGAATGCATTTAATGATATTAATTGATATAATGATATTAATTTCATTTTATGAAATTTGTTCATCGTAGAATTAGTGTTTGTATAAATTTGAGGATATGGTGAGGATAAAGTATTTTGAAGGGTTTCTTTATTTTAGTGTGTGAAAATTAATAATCCTGATCAACGTACCAATAAAGAAAGGGCGGGACTATTCACCCATTATTTATTTTAGAAAAAATATTATTAATACAAAATAATACTAAAATACCCTTATATAATAAAATAAACATTATTATTAAATACACTTACTTTTTAAACTCATATAATATTTCAAAACCACACACAAACATACATTACTCACTATTTTTTCCCACACAAGTGCTCTTTCATAAACAATAAAATCATTAATATAATAAAAAATATATAATCAAATAAAGAAAAAGGAATACGATGAATGGTGGTTTGGGTTGGGATGTGATTTTAATTTTTTTTTTTTTTTGGTACGAGGAGTTTAGGAGAGCGAACAACAAAAATTAGGGTGGTGTGTGCAATTTTTTTTAATTTATATTATAAATTAAATTGATGTGTGTGTATATATTTAGTTGAGTTGTGTAAATGAACATTAGGGTTATAATTATAAATTTAAATGAGATATACTAAGTAAAAATAAAATATAACTAAAACATATGGTGGGTTAACTTAGAAATATGTATACTATATAAATTTGTAAGTGTTAATAGTCGCACCCATAAAGAAAATATAATGATAATTACGGAATAAGTCGAGGAAAACTAATACTAGAAGTTAGGAGACATGATAATGCGAACCCTTAAACCTAAGTAATTGCTTATTGGGAAAAAATCTCTTTTGCTCGGTTTCAAATTCTCAAAGCCTAGCTACTTTGTCCAATTGTACCGTACATATGGTTTTTTTAATCAATTTGGGAAAGAAAAACAATTATGTACAATTAAGAAAAATAAAAAAAGGCTTTGAACACTTTAAATTGGAATTGGATCATATGTTGCACGTGTAGAGCATACACACACATATGAGGTAGAACAAATTAAGGGACGCTTGATTAGTAATTCTTTAATGGTAATGAGAATGAAAATTTATTTTATGTATGCCCTCGTAAGAAAAATGATGTGTTAGGGGAAGAAGTGTTTCAATGGTGACACAATTGCTAGTGTCATGCCCCAATTTTGGAATAGAAGTTGACAACAAATGGTTGTTGGTGGAGGAATGAGGGAGTGATTGAGGAGAATGATTATATGAAGAGAATAGAGTAATCAAAATAGAGTAGTGAATCTATAATGTATTTCAGTATTTGTGTTACACATAAGGGTTCTATATACTCCCTCCGTCCCAAACTCAACTTTCCATTTACTGTTTGCACGGTTATTAAGAAAATAGTTGTTTATAGTATTTAAAGTGATAAAATGATAAAGTAGATGCTTTTGGTTATTAGTGTATGGAGAATATAATATTAAAAAGTATTGTTATTTTTTTATCAAAAGTAGATATAGCAAATGAGTACGAGACATATCTTTTTGACAATGTAACAAACGAGTTTGGGACGGAGGAAATATTAGACGGCTTTTTATATTTTCTCCTGCAGAAGGAAAACGTGGATAAGTTGTCTAGTTTCCTTATTTATCATGAAAGCTCCTACTTTTTAAATTATTTATCATGGAATTATTATAAGGGGGCAGTCCTCTCACCTACCATTCTACTTGCCAACTAACTATTGGTCAAAAGACTCAGTGTGTATAGGTGCAACCCTCGATTTAAATGAGATTTGATATTTCATACACTAGTATTTTTTTTTTAATTGATTATATCTTTACTTATTCTTTTTCCACTTTTTATTATTCTTAAATAAAAGAATATTCTTCAATTATTCCCCATCTCTTTTATATATACCCGTAAATTACTAATTTCCGTGTCTAAAAAAATATGCTCATTTGATTTTGACAGGTTTTAAAAAAATATAGATAAAATAAATAAATGTATTTTGGGGTATTGTATGATTAATTTATGAGTTAAATGATTATTTGTCGACATAAAAATAACGACATGTAAAGTAATTAAATAATTATTGAATGATGAAGAAAAAATATTATTAAAGAAAATTGAGCAAGCATAGTTTTGTCCCTTCTCTAAAATATAGCTTCATGTCCTACTAATCAACTCATATTGTAATGAGTTTGAGAACTATTTTACTATTCCATAAACTAATCTTTGAGGTGCCAATGCCTTTTGCCATGTCCACATTCTAATGTAATTTTTTTTTCGGATTTTAATTGATTTTTAAAAATCAGTTTTTGAAATTTAGGGAGCTTTGAAATTCTTTTTAATAGTAAATTGAGGGTTTGTTTTTTTGAATTTTGAATAGTATGATAGTAGTTATATAGTGTAGTGGTAATAGTTTTTAAAAATAAATTTGCAAAATTTCAAACTAGCTAGAACTAGTTTTAAATTTTTAAATTCATCAAATTCAAATTCCGATTTAAAAAAAAAATTCCCATAAAAGATCATCCCTAAAACTTTATTCTCTTTTAAAATGCAAGAGTTCCTTGAATGTCAAATAAAATAAGCCGTTATTTTGATTTAATGATGTAATTACATCCATTTATTTATTATGCTTATTCAACACTTACTAAATTAAGATATATATTCTTGGAACTTAAGAGTATATATATTGTTGTTGCAATACTTTTTCTTGATCAGTTTGTGGATTGTATATATGTTTGAAATGAAGAGAATATTGATTCAACACACACATATCATATATTTTTTTTTACTCAATATTCGGCTCATTGATCGACTAATTTGGGGGACCCATAACCCAACGTCCACTAGCGAAGGGTCTCATTTCAAGCCAGAGTTAAACTTTATATGGACTAACCCATCTCAGAAATCGATCGCACCTAATGAATTTCGAATCTAAGATAAAAGGACACACATATCATATTGATTTAATCAGTAAAGACATCGGGTACACTGTGCAATTTAAAAATATATTTGAAAAGTTATTCCAACTGTAAATGAAAAATTATCCCTACTATTACTGAAAAATGCATTTTATAAGGGGTAACTTTTGACTAATAATAGAGATAACTTTTTCATAATACTCTCCTCGTCCACAAAAATGGTCCTTTTTTTGTATGTGGTTTAATGCAATATGTCAAAGGATATTATGCGGTATTGTGAGGTCCATTTTTTAATAAAATTGTCATTTAAGGAATACAAGGATCATTTTATTAAAAAACGAATCTCACAATACCCGTAATACCCTCCAACATATCACATTAAACCACGCGTAAAAGTGCAGGAACATTTTTTACGGAGGGAATAACTTTTAAAAAATATATTTAAATTGCCCAATACACCTGACGCATAAGAAAGTTAGTCATTAATTAATAAAAGAGTATCTATAGAGTGAAAGTGGTTTATATATGAATCACTGAAGGGTATAGTTATTTTCACTGAAGAGTATTAGTTATTTTTACCGAAAAGTATTACTGGTTTACACTAAAGAATCTTAGTTCATTTTCACCGAACAATTAAAACACTTTAGTGTAAATCAGTAATACTCTTCAGTAAAAACAACTAATACTCTTCAGTGAAAACAACGAATACCCTTCACAAATTTACGTATAAACTAGTTTCACTCTATACTTTGTCTTAATAAAATAATTGAGTAATTGACACGCACATGCACACACTCACTCATCAGTCTTCAATTTCAGAAACGGAAAAGAATGGTAAGTACACAAGAGCATTAAATAACACAAAGAAACCATAATTAGTACTATCCCATGATGACAACCCTACTCGAAACTTGCCGAGTCGCACCGCCGCCGTCCACGGTGGCGGACCAATCACTACCGCTCACTTTCTCCGACATCATCTGGCTCCCATTCCACCCCATCCGCCGCCTCCTCTTCTACTCCCTCCTTAATTCTTCCAAGCCTTATTTCTTGGAAACAATCGTTCCAAAACTCAAACAATCCCTCTCCCTAACTCTCAAACACTTCTTCCCTCTCGCGGGCACCATTCTCTACCCGCTAAAGCCCGACAAACTGCCCGAACTCCGCTTCCGGGCAGGGGACTCTGTTTCTGTAACTATCTCGGAATGCAGTTATGATTTCGACTTACTTGTCCAAAACCAGGCCCGGAATGCTGACGTGTTTTATGATTTTATACCCCAAATGCCGCCCTTGACCGACGAGCCTGACCGGAAAATTCTGCCCGTTTTTGCCCTGCAGGTTACTCTGTTTCCGGGCAGGGGAGTTTGTATCGGATTCTCGAATCATCATAGCGTCGGGGACGCTAATTCGATCGTCGGGTTTATAAACTCGTGGGCGTTAATGAATAAAGATTTGGAAGGAAAGGGGTTTGAATCTTTGCCGGTTTTTGATCGGGCCCTGGTGAAATACCCGGTTCGGTTGGACTCGGTTTATTGGAATCATGTGAGGAAAATCCCGATCCAGCCGCCCGATTTTCCCGTCCCGACGGGCAGGGTTCGGGCGACGTACGTTTTCGTCCTTTCTGACGTCAGGAAACTGAAGAATTCGATTCTGGAGAGATTTCCAGGGTTGGCTCGGTTGTCTTCTTTTGTGGTGATTGCGGCTTACATATGGGCGTGTTTGGCAAAATCACTAATGAAAGAATCTGATAATGGTAATGATGAGGTCGAGTTTTTTTTGTTTCCGGTGGATTTCCGGGCCCGGATCGATCCGTCGGTCCCGGAAAGCTACTTCGGGAACTGCTTATCGTACGGGCTGGCGAAAATCGGGCGGCGGGAGGTGGTCGGGGACGAGGGGTTCTTTCTTGCGGCGCAAGCAATAGCGGAGGAGATCGAAAATAGGGCAATTAATAAGGAGCAAATTCTAGAAGGTGCGGAGAGAAGGTTGGAGGAGCTAGGGTTGGTGGTGCGGAAGCCGTTCTTTTCGGTGTCTGGGTCGGGTCGGGTGGATCTTTACGGGGCGGATTTCGGGTGGGGGAAGACGAGGAAGGTGGAAACGTTGTCGATTGATGGGGAGAGATATGCGATGTCGTTGTGTAAATCGAGGGATTGTGAGGGAGGATTAGAGGTTGGGTTGTCTTTGCCTAAGGTGAACATGGATGCTTTTGCTGGTTATTTTTATGAGGGATTGAAGGGTGAATAATTCTTATTACACGCACTCTCATATGCATGTGGTGTACAGTGCTCTCACTCAACAGTTGAAGATAATTACGCTGAAAAATGTAGGTTGATTAACTGTAAATCGATTTTCAGTGTAATCTAACTACATTTTTCAGTGTAATCAGATCATACTTTTCAGTGTAAACAATCTCAACTATTTAAATGGGTGCACCATACACCAAGTACACAACAAATATACTCTTCTTATTGATGGTTCATATGTATTTGGATCTCTACAAGTTTGTGTTATTAAGTGTGTAGGTCTCTTTTATTTTATTGTGTAATATGGGGGTTGATTTTTCTATTTCAAATAATATTTCATATTTTATTTTAATACGTTCTAGCCAAGGATGAAAATATCCGGAAATTTTCATGATATATCCACGATATATCCATTTTTGGTGGTCAACGATATCGATATTGGGGGTAACGATATTTCCATAGTATCCGTAAAAAATCGATAAATATCAGTATATAAAATCAATTTCGACTTTATTTTTGTGCAAATTGAACATAAAATCGGTCAAATATCGAAAAATATCGGTGAATATCGAAAAAATATCGAGAAATATCGAAAAAATATCCATAATTTGGTTAAATATTACAAATGTAAAATATGGTCAAATTCGATTGTAAATTTTATGTATTAAAAGTTTGTTACTAAATTTTTACAATTTTTTAAATTTACCGATGTCGATATTCGATATCGATATATCCATCGATATTTCCACAAATTTAAGGTCCCGATATATCCATCGATACCGGTATTTTTAACCTTGGTTCTTGCATATTTCATATGTCGATCATAAGTTCATAACAACATAATTTAGGTAGATATTACGTATATTGATGGTGTTGTTACCGAAGATGAATCAGGGTCATTATTGGTAATTGCTTGAGCAATTGTGCATTAAATTTCAAAGGTTTTAAAGTTATAGTTAGTCTAGCGGTTCTTATTTTTACCAATATTTTCATTTTCTTAGATTTAAATACTCTATTTACTTGATGAATGAGAATCACCTTTACATAAAAAAAAAAAAAAAGACCTGGTCTTAGTAGAGAATATACAAAAATTGAATGTTTTACTCCCTCCGTACAGAAAAAGTATGCTCACTTGTTTGCACGTGGTTTAATGCAATATGTTGGAGGGTATTTAAGGGTCTTGTGAGGTCCGTTTATGAATAAATTTATTATTTATGGTAAGTATGCATAAAAACGTTACTATAAATAATTACTTTATTCATAAACGGACCTCACAATACCCTATAATACTCTCCAACATATCGCATTAAACCACGTGAAAAACATGAACATATTTTTCATATAAGCTAAAATAATCTAAGATGGTAGTAAATGTATTAAAGTCCATAAATGTTAATAATCATATCAGATGTAATTTTGAATGTCAAACTACTTGAAAAGCAAGTCAGAAGAAAACGATTGAAGTAAATGGACATTTAAGGTATCGTTGAAATTAAAAGGGTCCCTTTTTATTTGGTGCCTCATGTGGCAACCTGTGAACCATTTGAATGTAGGTAATGTTTTTGTTTTAAGTGATTTGTGAAAATGGATTTTTGAAAACGACTGAGTTTTAAAATTCATGAATTTTAAATCTGTGTCTTTTTAATTTTGCATAGAATAGATTTTGAATTTATAAAGTGAAGAGTAAATGATGTTGTATAAGTTATTTATAGAGCTGTAGAATTAAGGTGAAAACAATGAGAATTTTTCAATAACAATTTTGTAACTACGTTCTTTTTTGGTCCTTTTTCTTGCAATTTTTTTAGGATCAAAACTGCAATTTATATATTATCTTGGGACTAAAACTGCAATTTTCATGGGACCAAAAGATGTCGAAAAAACTCCGGAACAAAAAATGTCGAAAGAGGGTCATGTTTGTAGACCAAATCTTATTTATAGGGTTGTAAAAATAGAATTTCAAAAATTTAATTTTAAAACTCAAACTAGAATACATTTTAAAATGCAAAATTTAAATTAGAGTTTTTGACCAAAAAAAATACCCTCGAAGTTTTGTATGCAACTATATGTACAAAAGACCTACTCTATATATGTAACAATCGGGAATAATTAAATTGGTTAGAGTTCCGCTACTTGTACCATGAGTTCATAAATTCGAGTCATCATACACTACAAGAAAACATAAAATTGCCTACAAAAATTGTTAATATAACTACGGATTTTTCAACAACAAAAATTCGTAGTGGAGATTGCCTATGAATTGCCTACAAAAATTTATAATTGTATATACATCTTCCTTTCCCACCTACAAAATAATTTCCGTAGGCAAGTTGTATTGCAGGTAAATTTTTGTAGGCAAATAACTTGTAGGTAATTATACCTAGATATTTCATTTCGTAGACAAATTAATTCCGTAGGCAAATTGTTTCTAGTTTGAGGAATGTAGATGCTTTCGTATTTAGAAAATTTCGTAGGCAAATCGTAGGCAATTCTTACTACGAACTTTTTTGTTGGAAATTTTTTATAGTCAATTATAATTTCGTAGGCAATTCTTTATTTTCTGATAGTGATATATATAACCGATAAAAACAAAAGTCATGTAACAATTGGGTGCACAAATTCATGCAATATAGCAAACAATGGACCATTTTCACAAGCTTAGTTAATTAATTTGGTGATATCAACCTGTTGCTTCTATGTCACTTTTAATTGAACTACTACACACATTAATTCTTGTAAAATTGCTGCATTCTTACGCAATTTCATTCATATGCTCATCAAAGATTATAAATCATGGAGAAAAAATGAAATTTATTATATAAGGACTTCATATACTACCATCTCTATATCAAAAATAATGTCTACTCCCATGACAACCCTAATCGAAAGCTGCCGGGTTGCGCCGCCGCCCGGCGCGGTGGCGGAGCAATCTCTGCCGCTCATTTTCTTCGACATCACATGGATTCATTTTCATCCCATTCATCAACTCCTCTTCTATGAGATCCCCAATTGTTCCAAGCCTTATTTCTTGGAAAACATTGTCCCAAAACTTAAAGAATCACTCTCCCTAACTCTCAAGCACTTTTTCCCCCTTGTTGGCAATATAATATACCCTCTGAAGCCCGGTATAAAGCCCGTGATTCGCTATCAGGCCCGTGATTCGGTTTCCATGAAGATATCCGAATCCAGGGCCGATTTCGTCGATCTTGTCGGGAACCACCCCCGGGATGCTGACGTGTTCTATGAATTCATCCCTGAAATGGAGCCCGTGATTGAAGAATCCGATCACACGCTTATTCGGGTTCTTGCCGTGCAGGTGACTCTGTTTTCGGGCCGTGGCGTGTGCATCGGGCTGAACAGTCATCATAGCGTCGGGGACGCTAGCTCGTTCTCCGGATTTATTAGATCGTGGGCTTCGATTAATAAACTCGGAGAAGAGGAGTACTTGACCAGGGCCCGTGATTATTTCCCGCTTTTTGACCGGGCCTTGATAAGTTATCCCCCGGAATTGGACACAATTTATTGGAATCATATGAAGGAAACTCCGTACCCGTCGTCCGGGTTTGGTTTACCCACGAACCGGGCTCGAGCTTCGTTCATTTTTACTGGACCGGAAATCGAGAAACTGAAGGGTTTGGTTCAGGGGAGGTTTCCGGGTTTGGGCCACGTGTCATCTTTTGTAGTTATGGCAGCTTTTGTGTGGAATTGTTTTGTGGAATCATTTAACAATGATGATGATGGTGGTGATGACGTGGAGATTTTCTTGTTCGCCGTGGATCTACGTCGACGTTTAAATCCACCGGTGCCCGGGAACTACTTTGGTAATTGCTTAACGTATAGTGTGCTGAAAATTGAGCGTCGAAAGCTGGCCGGGGACGAGGGGTTCTTTGTCGGGGCCGAGGCGATATCCGAGGAAATTAGGAGGAATGTGAATGAGAATGATGAAATTATGGAGGGTGCGGAGGGGTGGTTGACGGATTTTGAGGCGGTCGTGGATAGACCGCCTTTTTCGGTGTCTGGGTCGACCCGATTCGATCTTTATAGTGCGGATTTCGGGTGGGGAAAGGTGAGGAAAATGGAAGTGTGTTCGATCGATGGACAAACGTACTCGATGTCGTTGTGTAAGTCCGGGGATTTCGAGGGAGGGTTCGAGGTTGGGTTGTCTTTGCCTAAGATGGAGATGGATGCTTTTGTTGCTATTTTTGCTGAAAAAAAGTTTGCAATTTGTTGAGAGATGAGAATTTTTCTGTATCTTCCTGTCCCGTATAAATTTAAAATGTTGTACCACCTGTTTTAATGTGCTGTATACTACTGCAATACATTAGGCCAAAGTTGAAACACTTTAAAGAATGCCCTATTTGTAGCATATGTTAATTACACCTTTTAGGTGTTATTTATCTATGAAGTTAAATGTGTGTCACTTTAAATTTCTTTCTAGAGAGGAATTGGGGAAGCAATTGCTTTGTACATGTGCTTTTGAAGGCAAATAAACATGGTGCTTTTTCTATTTTTTTGTTGGAAAGGCAAAAAAAAAAAAATCTGCAATTTGTTGAGAGTCTCGTAAGATTGTAAAATATTATACCACCTGTTTTAATGTGTTGTACATTATACAACACATTAGGCCAAAGTTGCAACACTTTAAAGAATGGCCTATAGTAGTACTACCTCCATCCCATTTTAGATTACCCATTTCTAAATGACACGGTTTTTAAGAAAATAGTTGTTTATTAATACTTTTGAGTATAAAGTAGCTTTTTAGTAATTGTTTATTAATATTTTTTTAGTATAAAGTAGCTTTTTGAAGGTTGAGTTTGAAAAAGTGTTGTTTTTTGCCATTTTAGAAATGGGTAAACAAAAGAAAAACCTTCATTTTTTGGGCTTTTGGGTAAACAAAATTGGGACGGAGGGAGTATATGTTAATTACACCTTTGTACATGTGCTTTTGAAGGCAAATAAACATGTTATTTTTTCTATTTTTTTGGAAAGGACAAATGACATTTTTGCGTGATGATTTGGAGAAGACAACGGAAGAAGAAAGTGAACTCTTATATTTTACTAATTATTATTGAAGATTCTTAAATTAATTATAATCTAAAATAGTGAATTAAATATTTTCAATGATAATTTTAAATTGAATAATATTTTCACATATATATATAGATTATTAACTTTATAAAATTTATTTATAATTTATTATATATCAAATTATACTCCCTGTGTTCCAAACTAAAAAAGTTCTATATATTTCCGAAAAAATCATAGAAAGAATCATGTGGAAAAAGTCAAAATTAATTTTTAATTGAAATCCCCAACCACAAAAGCTTGGCTAAATTGCATATTGATCCTGCAAAATTAACAGTAGGCTAGAAATTTGGACCTATCCAATTAGCTTTCTTTATATATGAATCAAAATGAAGTCAATCAAAACTCTCCTTATATCTTGATTTGGATATATTTATAACGATAGGGTTTGTATGAGACTTAAAACGATGAAATTGAGTATAAGTTGAACATAATGCATTAACACTTTGATATATATGGGTGGTGAAAGAATTCCGCCTCATCTAAAAGTCTGAATTTAAAGAGAGTGTGGAATCAATTCATTTAGTTAATTTCCTCAATATGTGGTAATTTATACTGTCTCATACTACGATACGATTTCACACAAGTTTGTACCATTTATGAATTTCCTTGCAATATTGGCAAGCTAGTGTATAGTGTATGCCCTTTGAAAAAATAATACTCGAGAAAATAAAATTCAAGTGAACTAAATTTACACCAGGCCTATTCTATAAAAAAAGAAGACTCCAACGGTGTCCCATAACCGACGAATCAGTGTTCTTAAAAACGGCCTAGTCGGTGAGTGGTGACTAGTTGCTAGTCGACCCTAGACCGTTTCGACTTTAGTTAAAACGTCTAAAAAAATGGTTCTGTAATTAGTCGGCAACTAATCGGATTAGTCGGGATTAGTTGGCAACTAATCGGACTAGTCGGCGACTAATTTGATTAGTCGTCGTCTAATCCATTTAATCCATTTTTTTAATCTAAATAAGAAATAAATTAAATATTTAATTCACTTTATAATTTTTAACCTAATTATCAAAGCTATTCCCCACGGACACTGAACGTCGGTGCACCTCCACCACCGAATGGCCCAACCCTCCATGCTGCTCTCCCAGCCTTTCCATGGAATTCGATGACATTTTTTTTATTTATATTATTATGTATATTTGCTACTTTATTGAGTTTTGAGTTTTGTGGTATTACTTAGGGTGATGATGTATTATTTATAATTTTAATATTGAAGAGTGGTGGTGTTTTTTATGTATTTAATGTTTATTTATTAAAAATATAATTAATTTATAGATTTAGATGGTTTTGATTAGTTCTCGACTAATCTCCATCTAATCGCTCTAATAGTTAGACCCCAGTAAACCGATCGATTAGCAACTTTTAGAACACTGCAACGAATATATAGGGTCCTAGCTAGCTACATACATATATTAATGTCTTTAGCTAATCTGAAATGAAGAAACTCAATAAATAAATAGTATGAACGCATGTATTTTACGTGGATAAATGTTGACGATAAAAAAAGATATATTTCATATGGTTGAAAATTGTACAATTAATAAAACCGCAAAAAAGATAATTATTATGCTACATTAAACTTCTTTTTCTCCCAAAATAATTAATCATTGAGTGACACTGACACGCTCTAACAAAGTACCACGTAGCTCACTTCTTTGACTTTAAAGTTTAAATAATTTAATTCAATGGCTTATTAAGCCATTTGGTCCATCCCCTGCCCAACCAAAATTATGGTGAAAATAGATTGGGAGATTTGAACAGAGTTTTTAATATCAAGAACCAAACCTTGAAAGGTGCATGTATACAGTGTATGAGTTTATAATGGGGTAAATTGTATTTTTGTCTCATGAGAATACGTAGTCTGTAAAAATAGTTCTTTTTCGATATTTTTGGTCCCAAGAAAAATACAGTTTTGGTCCAAAAAAAATGTATAAATTGAAATTTTAGTCCAAAAAACTTACAGCTTTGGTCCCAAAAATTAATGGAAAGAACCAAATGTACAAAAAAAATGGACTAAAAATGAACTTGGGACCAAAATTGTTATTGAAATTTTTTCATGGGATCAAATTTATAATTTTTCCATTTATAATTAAATTTAACGCTTATGTTGGGGATACACCTTTTAATTCTGATACTATAAAATAACTTTAATTTATCTAAAAGTTCAAATTTATAGTGAAGCGTGAAATCAATTAATTTACTTATTTTTCCTTACAAGCAACTGGGCATATGTTTGCCTCTAGAACATGCCACAAATATCATAATAAAATACTGTCTCGGTCTCAAATTTGCCTCACACATGCCATATGAACAATTTTTTTTTTTTTTTTTTGAAAAGAAAGATATTAATTATAGCTAGGTGTGGCAAAATGAGCCCGGACCGATGGGCCGACCCGGTTGACCCGCCTTTAAGGACAGGCTGGGCCTAAAAAATAGTGGCCCAAAAAGAACCGGGCCGATTTTGCCCAGCGGGCCGACCGGGCTTGGGCCAGGCCGGCCCGATTTTTTTTTTAAATTTATATATCAAGTGTAATTTAATCTAATATGTCAAGTGTACCTATTAACATGAAAATAATTTCATGTGATGTTTAAAAGTGTTTGTTGAGTTAATATTACTATTTTCTTGTTGTAATAGTTTTTTCTAGAGATTAATATAAGTTATTTATTGAAAATGGATAGTCAAATCATATTATAAACTAATATTAATGATCATTATAATTCATATCTTGACCACAAAAATAAGATTATAAGATTTGTTTAAAAATAAAATTATTTTATTGAATATAAATGATTTATTTAACAAATTTAATTTTTTTAAAAAGATGGGCCATTTTGGCCCGGTGGTCCGCCTAGGGCCAAGCTGGACCTTTAAAATAGAGGCCCCGTTGCAACAGGGCCGAGCCTGACCCGGCCAGCTGAATGAAGGTGGCCTGGCGGCCCGCCCGGCCCGTTTGCCATAGCGGACTTAACATAATGACAAAGTATAGAGTGAAACTGGTTTATACATGAATCACCGAAGGGTATTAGTTATTTTTATTGAAGAGTATTAGTTATATTTACTAAAGAGTCTTAGTTGTTCGGTAAAAATGAACTAAGACACTTCAGTGTAAACCAATAATACTCTTCAGTAAAAATAACTAATACTTTTCAGTGTAAACAACTAATACCCTTCAGTGATTCATATATAAACCAATTTCACTCCATACATACTCTAACATAATTAGTCATTATAGTTATTAAAGAACGGAGTAGGGGCCGGTTATATTTTGTCTAAATCTGTCTTTATTATCAAATTTGGTAGAGATCCTAAGCTCAGTTTGTATTCTTTAATAAAATGGTTTAAAAAATTAACTATAATTATAAATTAGTTTAAGAGATTTGCACAAATACATTTTTGAAAAAAAAAAAAAAAAAGCTTTTGTGCACAAATTTTTTTTGTACAAATTTTTCGATCCAATTTGTAATTATGGTTCATCTTTTGAATTAATGAGTAAGTACCACTTTTAGTCTAGTAATGCTTTAATTTTTCCCTAATTCTGATTAAATTGTTCGTGGCACCTATCATCATCAATTCATCATGGTCCTAATTGCAAGTCTAACTGAGAAATTAAATTTCGTTATTCAGATTTCGATGTTATTGCTAACACGAATGCAACATATAACCATTTTCACACACATTAACACAACTTTTAATTCACATTTAAAATGACAAGAGAGTCTGCCACCACGTCCAAAGATCCACATTATACACCTAATATCACAATATTAAAAACCAAAAAAAAAAAAAAAAAAAAAAACACCCAACCTACTATTTATAAGAATTTTAAAGTCTCCTAAATTTTCAAATTAATTCTTAAAAACCATTTAAAACCCGAAAAGAACCTCACTTTTAACCATTTAAATTTCACTATCGTGCAAAAGCTAGCAAACAATTTATACGAACCGGTATGACCGGCCCGCTCGCCGGCTAATTGGATTTAGGCATTTTATGTGTATCTTTAAACTGTACTAGTTGCACCATTAAAAACGTGCTAGTTTCACTGTAAGAAAATTGATCTTTAGCGACAACGATAGTGTCACTACATATTCTAATCTAGTTAAAATAATTTATTGATAGGAAACGGTCTCTGACCTTTAGTGACAACAATTCAGTCACTAAATACTTTCAACTAATTGTTTCATTAAAAAATATTAGTTGTTATACTGTAAAGTGTTAGTTCCAAATCAGTTGTACGATAAAACTATTTTTATACATGAGATCAACTCTTGAATCTAAATTAGTGAGCTAGGATGCTACCTAACTGAATTTAACAAATTTTAATTAGTTAGTTCATGTGTAGCACTCCAAGCTTGCTTTCTTCACACACACATTTAATCATATACAACGACACATTTCATTTAATTGCTCCCCAAAGAATGGAGACCAAGAAATTGCAAGTATAAAATGACTTCAAATTCTACATAAAACCAATATCACCTTTCATAAATCTACTCCAATGACAACCCTACTCGAAAGCCATCAGGTTGCCCCGCCACTCGACTCAGTGGCGGAGCAATCTGTGCCGCTCATTTTCTTCGATATCACATGGCTACATTTTCCTCCGATTCACCAAATTCTCTTCTACGAGATCCCTAGCATTTCCAAGCCTCATTTCTTGGAAAACATCGTTCCAAAACTCAGAGAATCACTTTCCCTAACTCTCAAACACTTCTTTCCTCTCGCGGGAAATTTAGTTTACCCGTTAAGCCTCGAAGAAAAGCCCGTGATTCGTTATCAGGCCCATGATTCAGTATCCTTGACTGTCTCCGAGTCTGGTGATGATTTTGACTATCTTGTCGGAAACCAGGCCCGTGATGCTGATAAGTTCTACGATTTTATCCCACAGATGGCGCCAGTTGTTGAAGAATCCGATCACAAGCTTCTCCAGGTTCTCGCCCTGAAGATAACGCTCTTCCCGGGCCGTGGGATAAGCGTCGGCTTCGCCAGCCTTCACTGCCTCGGAGACGCTAGCTCGTTCGAGTCGTTTTTCAAGGCTTGGGCGTCAATCAATAAGAATGGAGAAGATGGGGAATTCCCTTTGCCACTTTTTGATAAATCTTTGATAAAATACGACCCGGGATTGGACTCCATTTATTGGGCCCGGGTCGCGAATATTCCCCTGCCTCCTCTGTTTTCCCCTGTTCCAACGAACAGAGTTCGGGCCACTTACACTTTTAGCCCGACTGAAATCAAGAAACTCAAGGCTCTGGTCCTGGAAAAAATTCCAGGACTGGAACACGTCTCTTCTTTCGTAGTAATGGCAGCTTATGTATGGAATTGCTTGGCGAAATCGGTGAAATCGAGCGAAAAAGAGAACGTTCTTGGCGACGAGAAGTTCGAGTTTTTCTTATTCGGGGTCGATTTACGGCCCCGAATAAACGTCCCCGGAAACTACTTCGGCAACTGCATAAAGTACGGGCTTCCGAAGATTCGTCACCGGGAGCTGGTCGGGGACGAGGGGTTCTTTCTTGCGGCGCAAGCTATCTCGGAGGAGATAAAAACGAAGGTAATCGACAACGAGAACATTCTAGAAGGCGCGATGAATTGGACGTCGGAACTTGAGTCGTCGATGCCAACATCGCTCCTTGCCGTTACTGGCTCGACTAGGCTCGATTTTTACGGCGCGGATTTTGGATGGGGGAAGGCGAGGAAGCTCGAAATAAATTCGACGGACGGCGGGAGGTACGCCGTGTCGTTGTGCAAATCGGGGGCTTGTGAGGGTGGGTTGGAGGTTGGTTTGTCTTTGCCTAAGGTGATAATGGATGCATTTGAAGGTCATTTTTCTGAAGGAATGAAGGGTTCTCTATAAGTCTTCTATTGTTGTTTTTTATTTGTATTTCTGCAAGCTTGTGACAAAAATATCGGTTGCATTATATTCCTTTATTTCATGATAGTATTTCATTTTCATCTTATTGGTAAAAGATGTAAGTGATGTTCTATATTTTGTAATTGTTTACACCATATGGTGTCTTGTTCAATCCAAAATTATATAAGTACGTCAGTTTTGTGCTTTATTTTGAATGTTATTATTGATGAAATAAAGGTTAAACGTTGTTTCTTCTCTTTAACTTGTACCAATTTTGATTAATTTGCTTTTTTTTTTTAGATTTTGAAAATCGTCCTTTAAATTTACGTAATTAAAAAATGTCGTCATCTTAGCTGGTTAAATGGACGATATTTTTTAAAATTTTGTTAAACTCTGTTAGCCAGTAAAATGATGAAAAAATTAAATTTGGTAAATTTACGGGACTATTTTCAGAGTACAATTTATATCATATTTGGTCACTAAACTTAATGTTAGTTTCAAATTTGGTTACCAAATTTCACTCGCCATAAAAAATAGTCATGAAATCACATTTTATAATCACTTTTGGTACGCGCATTAGTTGATTGTCAATGGACTGACATAATCAACTTTTGGTAATTATTTTAAGCAATTTGTAATAGCATTAATATCATTATTTGTTCCCAAATTTAATTTCTGTGTCAGTTTTGGTCCCCAATTCTTTTATTTCACATGTCAAAATTTCTCTCTCTTTTTTTTTTCAATGGATAAATGATAACTCGAACCAATGACTTTATAATTTGTAATAGCATTAATATCATTTTTTTCCCAAATTTAATTTCTGTGTCAGTTTTGGTCCCCAATTCTTTTATTTCACATGTCAAATTTTCTCTCTTTTTTTGTCAATGGATAAATGATAACTCGAAACAATGACTTTATAATTATAGGCAAAGAGGTCCTAACCACTTAGGGGCCATTTGGTTTGAAGGATTGTCTGAAATTATCTTTATAATCCCAGATAATCTAGTGTTTGATTTTAGGGATTGCACAGTACCAGGGTCTTGGATAGATTAGAACGACTATCTCGTGTACAATTCGATCCAGAAAATTTGGTTCTAGTCCAAATTTTCTGTTTCTAGTCTATCCATTTCTCGATAGTCGTTCTAATTCAATCCTAACAAATAAAATCTTATCCCGTAAACCAAACGGCCACTTTAGATATACCACCTCGTCTTTCAACGGTCGACTAACATTTGGACCACTTAAAAAAAACTAAATTTGAGGTTTACTTTTGGTTTCATATTGAATTGCCTTTATTCTTTACTTTCATAGTCTTACAGGAATTTCATCGAACAGGTAAGCTACATAGAGTCAAATGCAGTATAAAACATGGCATGTTCCACCAATTTTCAAACACTACATCAAATAATCAAAGTTAGGCAGATTCTGGTGGACATTAAATAAGGCAAGACCTTAACAAAATCATCACTCACTCGTCAATGGCAAAGAATGGTAAGTAAAACACCACCTTTAAATATAGAGGACCAAAATCAGAATTTTCATCAACCACAATCCATGCCGACCCTTCTCGAAAGCTGTCGAGTCGGGCCGCCACCTGGCGTGGTGGCGGAGCAGTCGCTGCCGCTCACATTCCTCGACATCACTTGGCTGTTTTTTCATCCCATTTGCCAAATTCTCTTCTATGAGATTCCCAATTGTTCCAAGCCTTATTTCTTGCAAGAACTCGTTCCGAAGCTTAAAGAATCCCTCTCCCTATCACTCAAGCATTTCTTTCCTCTATCGAGCAGTATAATATACCCGATAAAGCCCGGGGAAAAGCCCGTGATTCGTTACCGGACAGGGGACTCTGTTTCGGTGACTTTCCTTGAGACTAGTGATGATTTTGATGATCTTGTCGGAAACCATGCCCGGGATGGTGATAAGTTCTACGATTACGCCCCTCTTATGGCCCCGATAATTGAGGAATCAGACGAGAAAATACTCCGCGTTCTTGCGTTGCAAGTGACCTTATTTCCGGGTCGGGGTGTGTGCATTGGCTCGGCGATACATCATTGTGTAGGCGATGCAAGATCGGTGTTAGGGTTTATAAAATCTTGGGCTTTAATCAATAAACTTGGAGGAGAAGAGGGATTCTTGATTTCAGAATCTTTGCCAGTTTTCGATCGAGCCCTGATAAGTTATCCGCAGGAATTGGACTCGTTGTACTGGGCCCGAATCAAGAAATTTCCCCTGTCTTCGGCGTCCTTAGGGCTTCCCACGAATAGGGTTCGAGCGACGTATGTTTTTAGCCGGTCCAAAATCAAGAAACTGAAGGATTTGGTTCTGGCGAGATTTCCGGGATTAGGTCATGTTTCGTCTTTCGTGGTGACGTCGGCTTATGTATGGAGTTGTTTGGCAAGAGCACTTGAGGAGGGAGAGAAAAGTTGTGACGAAAATGAGATCGAGTTTTTCTCTTTTGGTGTCGATTTACGGGCGAGGATAAATCCGCCAGTTCCTGGTAACTTTTTCGGAAACTGCATATCATACGGGCTTCCGAAAATTAGTCACCAGGAGCTGGTCGGAGATGAAGGGTTCTTTCTGGGGGCTCGGGCTATCGTGGAAGAGATAAAAAACCGGGTGATTGATTATGAGAATATTTTGGAAGATGCGGATAATTGGTTAACTGAAATGGGCTCGGCCGTAAGGCAATCGCATCTCTCCGTTTCTGGATCGGAGAGATTCGATCTTTATGATGCCGATTTTGGATGGGGAAAGGCGAGGAAGCTGGAAATAATTTCGATTGATAAAGAGAAGTACGCGATGTCGTTGTGTAAATCGAGGGATTCTGAGGGGGGATTAGAGGTTGGTTTGTCTTTGCCTAAGGTGAAAATGGATGCTTTTGCAGCTCTTTTTTCTAATGTTATAAAGGGTGAATAAGTTTCGTTGTTGTATGTGTGTTGTTGTATGCCTATGCTTGATTATGTAATAAAGTGTCTTGAATATTTTAGTGAAGAGGTTGTGAACTACAAAGAGCATGAGGAATTTTTTTTTATTTTTTTTTTATCATCAACTAATTAGTACATTGATTTTGTATATTTACATTAAGATTGTCCATAAACAAGCTCGGTTAAAAATGAAGATAATACTAAGTTTTAGTGTAGAAACTTAAATAATGATATCAAATAGAATTTTAACCCATCATAAAATATAGGGAAATTAGGCTTAATCCTCATTGTTCCACATTGTACCTCTTTCAGAAATTAGGAGTGTAAACTACATAGTAATATAGATCCAACTCCAACAACTTCTTTTTAGTTGTTTTCACCTAAACTAGCCAGGGAAATATTCAGGATGAACCCGGGGGCGAAACATAAAGGAGGTAAAAAAATTAATTCAAGAGGGTCGAAATGACAAAATTTAATAAAATTAAGGCATAAATAAAAAAAGTTCTACATATATAATGAATAATATTTAAATCTCAAGGAGAGCGACCGGCCACCACGCCCCCTCCCCCGCCCAACTCTGGATAAAGTATTATGTGGACATTATTCACAATACACTGTTATACTATTATTTATAAAATTAATTCTATTGTTTGTAAGAAATAATATTATTACTAGTATTTAGGTACACAAAGTGTACATAATATCTTATCCGAACTCAGATCTACCATGCACTACCACATGTGCCAACTACCACATACCTAACTACCTGGTGGTTCAAATAGTGTATAGGCTAGCTCATACATTGTCTTTTACATTAGTTATTCACTCAATAATTCATATTGAAAAGGAAAGAACTCACATGCCATAAAACTCCATTTAACATCATATCCCTCTTGATTTTCGCCTCTTATCATATGACGAACCTACTCGAAAGCCGTCGAATTGCACTACCATGACACGCGCACGGTGGCGAAGCAGTCGATCGACCACACAATTTTGAAAAAAAACAAATGTGTATTATTTATAAAATAAAAAAAATGGGAAAATAATTTTTTTTGTCCTTTAACTTTGGTTTACTTTGGATTTCGTCCTGTTAATTTTGAAATTTTGAATTTCATCCTATAATTTACAAAAACTGTTTTTTTTTGTCTTGTAACCTGCTACACCAAGTTACTCTTTAGATTTCGTCCTGTTAACTTTAAAATTTTGAATTTCATCTTATAAATTACATAATACTGGGTTTTTTTTGTCTTGTAACCTGCTACACTAGATTACTCTTCCGGTAAATCTAGAGTGGCACCAATTTTTTGTATGTTATAGGACGAAATTCAAAATGTCCCATCAGTTTACCAGAAGAGTTACTTGTTATAGCAGGTAACAGGATAATAAACATAAATTCTGTAAGTTATAGAGCAAAATTCAAAAGTCCGAAGTTCACAAGACAAAAAGTACATTTTCCCTAAAATTGTTTGGAGTTGAATCCACATCCAACTACTTTTTTAGTTGAAAAAGTCCACGATGGCCCTTTTGAGAAAAAAAAAAAAAAACTTCTATTCTCATGCAAGCAAGGACAATAGGAAGAAAGGGAAATTTAATAAAATCACAAAGAAAGAACGAAGTGGGACCCATATTGAGTTTTTCAGCATATCTTGAATGGTTAGTTTAGTACACACCCAACTGCTACTTCGAATTGTAATAAATGTTGTTGCTTCTTTTATAACGGTAAGCCACGCTTGTTGTCTTTCATTTAATTTCGCGCTAAAACCATAAAAAAAAAAAAAAAGGAAAGAACTCAACAAACTAAAACCTACGCGCGGTGGCGGAGCAATCACTGCTACTCACTTTCACCCCATTCGTCGCCATAATATTTTTTTGGTCTGTAATTTTAGTGGTGGTTTTGTTTTAAGGACAATATGTTTTCCGACTTGTTAAAGTAGGACAATATGCACTACAAGAAAATAATAATTTGCCTACGGAATTAAATTGCCTACAAAAAATTTTCAACAAAAAAGTTTGTAGCAAGAATTGCCTACAATTTGTCTACAAAATTTCCTAATTATGAAAGCATCTACATTTCTCAACCTAAAACAACTTGCCTACAAAATTAATTTGCATACGGAATAAAATCCCTAGGTATAATTACCTATAAGTCATTTGCCTACAAAAAATTACCTACAAAACAACTTGCCTACGGAATTTCCGTGGGCAAATTATTTTGTAAGTGGGGAAGGAAGATGCCTATACAATTAGAGATTTTTGTAGGCAATTCGTAGGCAATCCCCCCTACCAATTTTTTTGTTGGTAATTCCGTAGCTATATTGATAATTTCCGTAGGCAATATTATATTTTCTTGTAGTGATGTTTTCAAGTTTGTAAAAGTAGGACAATATTTTTTATAAGTTAGTAGAAGTAGGACAATATGTTTCAAAAATTCGGGCAGGGGACTCTGTTCCCGTGACTCTATTCGAGTCTAGTGATGAGTTTGATAATCTTGTCGGAATTCATCCTCGAGATGCTGATAAGTTCTACGATTTTATGCCTCTGCTTTCTCCGATCACTGTCGAAGAATCATGCCAGAGGCCACTCGATGTTCTCATGCAATTCAAGTAACTCTGTTTTCTGGCCGTGGTGTGTGCATTTGTTTCTCCAACCATCTGTGCCAGTTTTTTTATCGATCCCTGATGAAGTACCCCCCTTGAATTGGACTCTATTTTTGTAAACCAAATCCAAGAAAGGCCAATGGGGTCTCCCTCTTTTTCCTTACCAACGATGAATAAGGTTTGAGCAACGTATGTTTTCAACCAATCTGAAATCAAGAAACTGAAGAATTTGGTTCTGAAAAGATTTACTGCTGGTGAGGAAGAGAAGGTGGTCGTTGATGACGATAAGCTCGAGTTCTTCTTGTTTGCAGTTGACGCCAGGGCCCGTATTGATCCACCAGTTCCTGGAAATTATCAACATTCGAGCTTCCGAAATAGAGAGCTGGTTGGAGAGGAAGGGGCTCTATTTGGTGATTAACAATGACCGTATCTTGGGAGGTGCTAGCAGAAGTGGAATTTGCCATGTGTAATCGGATATTTGCAGTTTCTGGATCAGCAAGAGTGGATCTATACGGTGCGGATTTTGGATGGGGAGGAGCGAGAAAACTTGAAGCGTTGCCGAATGATGAAAAGGGGTATGCGATGTCGTTGTGTAAATCGAGGGTGGATTGGAGGTTTGTTTATCTTTGCCTAAGGTGATAATGGATGCTCTTTTTTCTGATGTAAAAAAGGGTGAATAAGTAGTGGCGTTGTTGTATGTCCGTTGTTGTATGTTTATGTTTGATGATATACTAAAGGGAAAATTGGTTTTTTTGTCCTGTAAGTTTGGTCAATTTTGTTTTTCGTCCTCTAACTTTTGACTTTATTTTTTAGTCCGATAACTTTTAAAAAATTAACATTTTCGTCCTAAAACCGATAATTTTTTAGTCCTAAAATTAACATTTTAGTCCGATAACTTGTTTTTTAGGACGAAAACGTTAATTTTTTGAAAGTTATCGGACTAAAAAATAAAGCCAAAAGTTAGAGGACGAAAAACAAAGTTGACCAAACTTACAGGACAAAAAAACCAATTTTCCCTATAATAAACTATATTGTTTGAACTTAATACAGTCACTTGATCAACATGTGTGAGTTTAAATTAAATTTTAGTGTAAAAGCTAATTAAATAATCAAAATAAAATATTTACTTATCAATGACTTCTAATACATCATAATATTGATTGGTCTCTTGTGAACCTTAATCTCAATGATTTTGTTTTTCAAATATATACACACAATCACTGTAAAGAATACTTAATTTTTCAGACAGCAATATGCATGTATAACATTGATAGTCGATAGTTTATATACATAACAGTGATATATGAAAAATATCGAATTCACACGAGTTCTTGTCCACAAGTGCGCGGTGCATTCACTCAATAATTGTGGTTGTTTATACCGAAAAGTGTAGGCTAATTACACTGAAAAGTTTACGCTGAAAATCGGTTTTTATTATAATCAAACCACACTTTTCAGTGTAATCAAATCATATATTTCAATGTAAACAGTTTCAACTGTTGAGTGAGTTTACTATACACGCCAATTGTACAGTGATACAAATATATGTCCAACTACCGCACACATCTACCTACCCGGTGGTTCAATTGTGATGATGTCTTTGATTCGGTTTATGTCTCCCACGCTTGTTGTCTATTAGATTAATTACACACTTTAATCACATTAAAAAGAGAACGAACTCACAAGGTATTAAACACAACACATCACCAAGCCTTTCTTTCACCTCCAATCCTATGACGAACCTACTCGAAAGCTGCCGAATCGCTCCGCCACCCCACACGGTGGCGGAGCAATCTCTGCCGCTCACTTTCCTCGACATCAAATGGCTCCCCTTTCACCCCATTCGTCGCCTTCTCTTCTACGAGCTTCCCGATTCTTCCAAACCCTATTTCTTGGAAACCCTCGTTCCGAAACTCAAACAATCACTCTCCCTAGCTCTCAAACACTTCTTCCCTCTCGCGGGCACCATTGTCTACCCGTTAAACCCAGAGAAACTTCCCGAAATCCGTTACCGGGCAGGGGACTCTGTTTCCGTTACTTTCTTCGAGTCGAGTGATGACTTTGATTATCTCGTCGGAAATCACGCTCGAGATGCTGATAAGTTCTACGATTTCGTGCCTCTATTGTCGCAGATAACCGACGAAGAATCCGACGAGAAGCTTCTAGAAGTTCTCGCGATTCAAGTGACTCTGTTTTCGGGCCGTGGCGTGTGTGTTGGTTTCTCCAACCACCATAGCGTTGGTGATGCCAGTTCGATTTTGGGGTTTATAAAATCTTGGGCGTTAATCAATAAGGAGGGAGGCGAAGATCAATTCTTGCGCGAATCGAAATTTATGCCAGTTTTCGATCGATCCTTGATAACATACCCTCAAGAATTGGATTCCGTTTTCTTTAAACAGAGCAAGAAAATCCCAATGGCGTCGCCCTCGTTCCCCGTACCAACGAATAGGGTTCGAGCGACGTATGTTTTTCCGCAATCCAAGATCAAGAAACTGAAGGACTTGGTACGGACAAGATTTCCGAGATTAGGCCACGTGTCATCTTTCGTAGTGATGGCGGCTTATGTATGGCATTGTTATTCAAAATCTATGTTAGCTAGTGACGATGACGATAAGCCCGATTTCTTCTTGTTCGCAGTCGAAGCCCGGGCCCGCATCGATCCGCCAGTTCCCGAAAACTATTTCGGGAACTGTTTATCGTTCGGGCTATGCAAAACCGGGCATCGGGAGCTCGTCGGAGAGGAAGGGTTCTTTGTAGCGGCGGAGGCCATTGCGGAGGAGATTAAAAGCAGAGTGATTAACAATGACAATATTTTGGGAGGTGCTGAGAATTGGTTGGCGGAAGTGGGGTCCGCGGTTTGGAACAGGAAACTGATATTATCGGTTTCTGGATCGTCGAGGATTGATTATTATGGGGTGGATTTCGGATGGGGACGAGCGAGGAAGCTCGAAACGTTGTCGATTGATGGAGAGAGGGATGCGATGTCGTTGTGTAAATCGAGGGATTGTGAGGGAGGATTAGAGATTGGGTTGTCTTTGCCTAAGTTGAATATGGATGCTTTTGGTGCTTTTTTTAATGATGGGATGAAGGGTGAATAAGTTTTGCCGTTGTTGTATGGGTGTTGTTATTTGATGGATGGAATGAAGGATTTTTGTTGGCTATAAGGAATTAAATGTTGGGATATCATTTGTAAGATTTTATATTTATATATAGTTCATGAACGCATTTCGTTCAAGATTGTCCACAAACAAGTTGTTATGATTTATTGTTGTGTTACCTAAAATATTAAGACTCAATGGTAAGAAAGAAATGAGAAAACACAAAAACATGCCACATAGGTAAAAAATAATGAACAAAAAAAATAAAGAAATTATGCCACATGTGTATGGTCAATACATAGAACCGTTAAACGAAACGGTCTGCTCATGAACTCAGCTCATTAATTTGACGAGTCGAGCTCGTGAGATACTCGTTTTACCAACAAGCTGGCTCGAGCTCAACTCGTTAAGCTCGATAATTACATATTTCCTTATGATTTCATTAGGCTCGTGAGACTCATTAGCGAAGCCGAGCCGAACCATTCTATTTCCAATTCATTGAAGTTATCGAGCCGAGATCGAGCATCAAGTACTCGTGCTCGATTCAGATAAAAGCTCCATCAATACACATGTGAAACACAAACTTTGACGAGAAACTGGAAAAAAGAAAGACATGGAAACTATATGAATCACAATAAATTTGTTGTCCCGTGAGTGCTTGCATATTCAACAAGAAAAAGATCCATAAAGAACCCGTCAATCGCCAAGTCTCTAGAGAAGATCTTTGTTTCTTTGTTTCAGCGGGAATCGAACCCATAACCTTTGTCCGGGCTCTGATACCATGAAAGAATTCCGTCTCATCTAAAAGGCCGAACTTATAGAGAGTTGTAGAATTAATTCATTTAATTGTTTCCCTAACACTAGGCCTTCGAATTTCGACACACACCCGAAAACAAAACCCGAAAACAAGAAGGAAAACATCGAAGAATGAAGTCACAACCGGCTTGCGGCAACAACACACTCATTCCCCCTTAATAATCCATGAGAAAAGAGAGCTGCAAAAGCATTCATTATATCTTTAGGCAAAGACAACCCGATCTCTAATCCTCCCTCGCAATCCCTCGATTTGCACAACGTCATCGCATATTTATCTCCATCAATCGATAATCCTTCGATCTTCCTGGCTCGTCCCCATCCGAAGTCTACATTGTACAAATCAAGTCTCCTTGATACAGAAACTGATAACACCCGATTCTGCATGGCGACTCCGGCTTCCAGTACCCAATTCTCAGCATCTCCAAAGATATTCCCGTCGTTAATCGCCCACTTTTTAATCTCCTCTGCTATAGCCTCCGCGGCATTGAAGAACCCTTCTTCGTCGACGAGCTCCCCATGCTGGAGCTTCGGAAGCGCCAAAGCTAAACAGTTACCAAAATAGTTCCCGGGAACGGGCGGGTCGCTACGGGCCCTGGCGTCAACTCCAAACAAGAAGAATTCGAGCTCGTCATTGTCCACGTCATCATCTTCCCCTGCATTCAATGATTTCGCCAAACAATTCCATACATAAGCTGAAATCACTACAAATGACGATACGCCACCTGGAATTCTTTCCCGAACCAAATTCTTCAGTTTCTTGATCTCGGATCGGGTGAAAACAAACGTCGCTCGAACCCTATTCGTCGGTAAGGGGAACGAGGGCGACCCGATCGGCATTTCCCTGATTTGGTTCTGAACAACAGAGTCCACCTCAAAGGGGTACTTTATCAGGGCCCGATCGAAAACTGGCAAAGATTCCGAAATCAAGAATCCCTTCTCTTCTCCCTCCTTATTGATTGACGCCCAAGATTTCATAAACCCCACCATCGAAATGGCGTCACTAACGCAATGAGTGGTGGAGAAACCAATACACACGCCACGGCCCGGAAACAGAGTCACCTGAATCGCGATAACTTCCAGAAGCTTCCCATCGGATTCTTCTAGAAGCAACGATGGTGGTATGAGATCGTAGAACTTATCAGCATCACGAGCATGGTTTCCGACAAGATCATCAAAGTCATCACTGGACTCGGAGAAAGTTACGGGAACAGAGTCCCCTGCCCGGTAACGGAGTTCGGGCAGTTTGTCGGGGTTTAGCGGGTAGACAATGGTGCCCGCTAGAGGGAAGAAGTGTTTGAGAGTTAGGGAGAGGGATTGTTTGAGTTTTGGAACGATGGTTTCCAAGTAATAAGGCTTGGAAACATTAGGGAGGGAGTAGAAGAGAAGGCGGCGAATTGGGGGGAAAACTAGCCAAATTAAGTCGATGAAAGTGAGTGGTATCGATTGGTCCGCCACCGTGTGCGGCGGCGGAGCAATCCGGCAACTCTCGAGCAGGTTCGTCATTGCAAATGTATATGATTTTAGTTTACTAATTTTTAGGAAAAGACAGAATGCAAAAATGTGTATTTTTATTCTTAGTACAAGTCATGTGTTAACGGTTCATAAATTATAGTCTTTTTCAGAATCTGATTATTAATTATAATGAATGCCGGCTGTCATAAGCCTTATTATTGACATATATTTTGCTCCGTTTATCGTGTAAAGGTGTGGAGGGTATGGTACACTTTGTTTACGTTAAAAAATAGGGAAAATTGAGTTTTTTGTCCTCTAAGTTTGGTCAACTTTGTTTTTCGTTCTCTAACTTTTGACTTTATTTTTTAGTCCGATAACTTTCAAAAAATTAACGTTTTCGTCCTAAAACATAAGTTATCGGACTAAAATGTTAATTTTAGGACTAAAAAATTATCGGTTTTAGGACGAAAATGTTAATTTTTTAAAAGTTATAGGACTAAAAAATAAAGTCAAAAGTTAGAGGACGAAAAACAAAATTGACCAAACTTACAGGACAAAAAAACCAATTTTCCCTAAAAAATATAGGCAAATTATAATAATAAGTGTGGTTGTATTACACTATAAAGTATACATTGAAAACCGATTTTCAGCGTCATCTAAACAAACTTTTCATTGTAATCAAATCATACTTTTTAATCTAAACATTCTTAACTGTTAGAGTGCATCATACACTAAGCACACAAGAAAGTTACTCGTTGAGAAAAGTTTGGTAGCAGATAAAATTACCACATTTTTCACGAATTTCAATCTAATTTCTTTTTGAATTTGAATAAATAAAACTTAACTTTAATAATCTTTTCACCACATTTTTTACGAATTGCAATCTAATTTCAAATTTTGAATTTGAATAAATACAAATTTAACTTTAGTAATTAGGGAAAATACACTTTTTTGTCCTTTAAATTTGGTCAATTTTGTTTTTCGTCCTCTAACTTTTGACTTTATTTTTTAGTCCTATAACTTTTAAAAAATTAACATTTTCGTCCTAAAACCGATAATTTTTTAGTCCTAAAATTAACATTTTAGTCCGATAACTTATGTTTTAGGACGAAAATGTTAATTTTTTGAAAGTTATCGGACTAAAAAATAAAGTCAAAAGTTAGAGGACGAAAAACAAAATTGACCAAACTTAAAGGACAAAAAAACCAATTTTCCCTAGTAATTATTTGCAATTTAAATTTACGAGCAAAAGTTTTCTTATAAAAAATAAACACCTTTTTTTTAATGTTTAAACTAGGACCAATATCATTGTGCCCATTTCTTTTTATTTACTTAAATAATCGTTAATGCATACTATTACAGGAAGATTAGTAGAACTTTAATGGAGCATGAACTATAATTTGATTTTTTTTTTTTACAGCATGTAATTTGATATTTTGAGTTGTTTTGGTACTTTGTGTTGTCAATGAGTCTTGTGTTTATTTCGATATGAAACTTATAGGTTACTCTCTATTTACCCATCAAAAGTGTGTCTATTCAATTTTTAACAACAATTTATTTATTTTTACCATCTAATTATTATTTAATTATTTTACATATCATTAACATTACACTCATAAACAACCATTTAATTTATATATTAATTACACAATACCCTAAAATTTTTACATATTTATTTTATCTATTTTTTTTAAAATCTGTCCAAAACAAGTGAACACAGTATCCATGAACAGGAGTATAAACTTTAACTTTATAAGTGCATATTTATTTTATTTTTTAATATAACTTAGGGAGGCATAAATAATTGTAACAGTCCAACTGGTTGAAACAACAACCTGGCCCTGTCGGATTTGATCACTGATTTGTTTATATAAATATTAGGTAGAAGAATAAAATTAGAATATAATTTTTTTAGAATGGTATAAAATGACAATTATTTTAAATAAAAAATATTTTCTAAAAGACAAATAATATAGATAGAAGGTTGTATTATGTATAATAAATGACCTATGAATCTGACCAGCTCAAATTTTAACTATCATTAAAAATATGTTTGTACATACACTAAAATAGCAGAGTTTTTTTTTTTTTTTTTTTTTTTTAAAGCCGTCCTCTCACAAATTTTATTTTTCAAAAGCATTTCTAAATTATAAGTTGTGGTAGAATTTGCAAAATAGTACTCCCTCCGTCCACGAGTAAGTTTTCCACCTTTTTTTTTTATTGAATGGTTTAAGAAAGTGTATTTGTTTATTAATATATGGTGGTCACATGTTGACTTTTTGGATAAAGTAATGAATTGTGTTGAAAAGTAAATTGAATGACTGACACTTTTGGTAATATTGTGTGAATTTGAATGTTAAAGTTTATATATAGTGAAATGTTGTTTTTTTCCATTTATGGAATTAAAAATTTATTGGGAGACGATTCGAAAAGGAAAGTGAAAAATTTATCCAGAGACGGAGGTAGTACTAAAATTTACTCACATCTAATTTACTCATGCCCACGTGATCTCACCCTTTTCAAGCTTCTTTCTTTTTGTCTTTTATGATAAGAGTGGACTTGGACTTTTCATTTACATTTTAAAAGAGATCTTCTCAACCTCGAGATCCAATATGATTTTCTTTTTAGTTCGTCGGTATTTTTTGTATTAATTAATTCTATTATTGTTTATCATAATATTAAATATGCATCTTGTTTCTATAATGCAAATCTTTTTATTTGAATGAAGATTTATCAATAATTTATTCGTAATCTATATCAAATTAAGTAACGATGAAAATATAAATTTCGAGATAGAATATGTAAATTTATTTATTTATTAAAATTCTTCTTGTATCAATGAATTTTATCTGTCGTTATATATATAATTGCAAGTAAAATATGCCTTTACCTATTCAAATATGAATTTTTCTTTCTATCTTGATGTTATTATTTTTTTAAAAGAATCATTATAGACATATGATCTTGTATGAGATAAAAACCTTTTTTTCCCCTAACTTGGCTATTATTTCATTTTGTGTGCCAAAATTTTAATTTCTCCAATTTTGTCTACCGAAATGAAATATTAATTTTGTGCATGGAAGCTGTTGATAGGCGAACATCATCTAGATATGGAGCGAACAATTATTGAAGTCTAAAACAAAGAAAATCACTATTTGGGCGCATTAACCAACCTGGGAGGTGTATGAAGTGACGAACAACTCTCCCGACGAACAACTAATGGGCGAACAGGTGTTAAGGCCCGGGACCAAGAATGAGCTAACTGTGAAGTCATCCATGACGAACAACTTGGTCAAAATATGACACAACAAATAGCCAAGGAGGTGTGTACAAGTGAACAAAGGACAAAGATCCCAAAGCCAAGCTGAACAAAGCCATAAGGCGAGCAACTTCCAAAGTACAACCTCAAGAGGCGAACAACTTTCAGTTGGAGAAAACAAGATCAATTAAGCCGACCTAGACGAACAACAGTGAGTCCGAGATAAGGACCAAAGAAGACTTTGTAGCTAAGGTTCAGCTTAGATAAGATCAAAGGGACACATGTCAAGCATGCAGGCTAGGGAGACCAAGAGTCTTGGACACCTCATGCTTGCTAGTCTCTATAAATAGTTGTTCTCCAGCTTACTTGAATAATTTTCAAATTTCAGACTAAAAATACACACAAATACACCCAAACTCACACATACACGAAATAAGTCCAATTTCGACTACCGAATTTACAAATTCGATAAATCCAAACCCCGATTTACCATTTACGGTGGTAATCAATCACACGTTATTGATTGGTGACGTAAAAACGGATTAAAACAGCCACTAATCCTTACAATTAAATTCGTTCACCAACAATTTGGCGCTAGAAGGAGGGTTCGAACCTCCGGTTTAGTGTGATTACTCAAGAACTTCAAGTTGAAAACTTGAAGATTCAAAGGAAATCTCAAGAAATATTTGAAGATACAAACAAAAGTGTTCTTGGTGTTCTTCAATTTATAAATTTAGAAGTAATTTAAATTGAAATGCCTCAATCAAAAGAGACCCAAGGATCACGTTTGTCGAAAAGAGCATCTCAGACCCGAGCCACGTCGGCCGACCACCAGGACCGTGACCCGAGACATGCGAACAGGTCACAACATACGGCCATAACACATAACCTCCCCCCTGAGATGGAGGCTTTGGCGAACAACCCCAACGAGTTGGCCAAAACCATTGTTGCTCTCCAGGCCCTCCAGAGGCAACAAGAGCAGGTTAGGCCAACACAAGCAAGGCTAAGGGACAAGTCCCTAGAAGTTGTTAGACCCAGGACCACTAGGGGCGAGCAGCGAGAGGTTGATAGTGCCCAAGTCAGACGGAACAAGGGAAAGGCCAAGGTGGTCGACCAACAAGAAGTACAGGCTGAGTCTGGTCGCGGACGAACAACTATGTCTAGCCATGGGACAACACGCTCCAGTGCCCAAGACAGACTTAGCCAACCCCAACCGGAAGCTGCTCGCCGGGGAGCAGATGATGGGCGAGCAACTTTTGAACAGCCTCGCCCATCAGTCCATGAAAGGCTCTCCCAGTCAGCCTTCAGGCGCTTAGGGCCAAATGCGGCGAACAACATTAGGAGGCAAGCTCAGGAAGTGCCCACTCCAAGCGAGGGACTGCGACGAGCAGAAAGGTTAATGCCTTTGCTCGCCGAACAGCCTCCAAGTCAGGGGGCACCTCTTGATGAATTATCAAGCCTAAGGAGGGCTGTGGAGAACATGCAGGGGCAACTGGACCAACAGAGGGGGATGGGAACGACCAGCATGCCATCCTCACCTTTGGCAGCTCATATTTTGAAGGCCCCAATCCAGAAAAAGATTCAATTTCCGGCTAGCATTCAATATGAAGGCATCGCCGACCCCCGGGTCCACTTAACGAAGTATACGGACTACATGGTCTCTGTGGGGGCCAGCGACGCCACCCAGTGCCGGAATTTTCCATTAACATTGGGCGATCGGGTTCACAAGTGGTTTTCATCAATGCCGCCGGCATCAATCCACTCGTTCGTCCAACTAAGTCGAGAATTTCTTTCTCACTTTTCAACGGCGGGGTCGTATCTTTCCCAAAAACACCGGCTATCAGATTTAAGGCAAAATGATGATGAAACTGACCGGGCGTTTATGGAAAGATTCGATAAAGTTTTACTAGAAGGAGAACCGGTGAGCGAAGATACAAAGATCGTCGCTGTGATGGCCGGATTGAAAAAAGGGTCGAAGTTATGGAAGGAGATACGTCTGAAGTGCCCAAAGACTTATGCCGAGTTTAGAAACCAAGCTGGCATTTTCGTTTCCATGCACGAGGCCCTACAAACAAATTTAGGGGAGAACAAAGCTGATCCTAAGGAGAATAACAAAAAGCCCGTCGGGACAAGCTACAGGGTCCCGAAAAACATGAAAGCATTCACCGAAGGATCGGATTTGAAAGAAAAATTGAACCAAGTATTGACAGTATCAGTTGATACTGTGTATGAGAGTGTAAAGGAGAGAGAGTTGCTTTCCCCACCACGTAAAATCCGTCAGGATACTGGCAAACTCAACCCGAACAAGTATTGTGCCTACCATCAAAGTGTGGGGCATTTTACAAGTGAGTGTAGAGATTTGCTTAAGCAACTCTGGCGATTTTATGAGGAAGGGAAGCTCTCCGATTTCGTTAAAAGGCAACCTGGGAAAAGAGCCCGGGAGAACAACTCAGAAGACGAAGAGGATGGTCAATCCCAGAGAAACAACAGACCCGGGCGACCAGTTCCCAATATGCCAGCTCAACCTTTAGAAGATCTGTTCATGATGGAACCCGCAGGTCCCGCGGGAGGGTGTTTTGATGGACAACCACCTGAATCTAACCGGAAGAGGAAAGCGGAGCTACGAGCGATTGGCCAAGTACAAGAGATGGGAGTTAAGCCGTCTATCATGCAAACGGCAGAATTAACTTTCACCGAAAAAGACCTTGAAGGCGTCTTAACTCCGCACAATGATTCACTCGTAATCTGCGCCAAGATTATGGGGACCAGAGTCCATAGACTGTTGGTGGACACCGGAGCTTACACGAACATCTTATTCAAGAAGACCCTCGATAATCTGGGAGATTATTCGGGTTATGTTCGGAATACAACACATAGAATCGTAGGCTTCGGAAATGCTGTGACAACACCGTTGGGAATTGTAACATTAGCTGTACAACTTGTAACGGCCGATGAACCCGAAAGAAATATAACGAGAATGGTAGATTTCTTGGTTGTAGACCAGGAGTCGACTTATAACGGGTTTCTTGGCCGACCTTTTCTTAATGAATTTAAAGCTGCGTGTTCCACTTACCACTATTGTTTGAAATTTCCAACAGCTAGTGGAACAGGCACAATTAAAGGAGACCAACGGAGAGCACGAGAATGCGTTCAACAGCTACGAGCAAAATTTGTACAAATATCCATGATGGAAGCAACAAGTTGTCCCATCGACGAACCATCAATACTAAACAATATGATGGTCATAGACGACCACATGGATGCGGACGAACAACACTTGGACGAGCAAGTGTTGGATGAACAACTCGTTACCACCCGTGAGGAACCTCCATCTGACGAACAACAAAGAGGTGGTGACGAACAACCTTCAGTGGAGGACTTGGAGGGCCAAGTACAAACGAACAACAATGGGACGGAGCCAAATGATGATCTTGAACCCCGCCTGGGGGCAGAACCCATGGACATCGAAAATGATTCCAACCCTGAGGAACCCATACTTGATCCCCGTTGGAAGGGACAAAAACGACGAGCGACTCCAGTCGAAGAGCTGGAGGCGTTCAAAGTTAATCCCAACAGCGAAGATCTTGAATTATTCATAGGATCTGAGCTCCCAGAGCCTTACAGATCCCGAATGAAAGAGTTCCTCACCAAGAATCTAGATGTCTTTGCTTGGTCTCATGCAGATATGGTGGGGATAGATCCAAAACATGCTTGCCACAAGCTGAATATAAACCAAGCCAGAAAGCCCGTCCATCAAAAGCGGAGGAAGTACGGCCCAGACAAATATCAAGCTTTAAATGAAGAAGTTAAAAAGTTGCTAGACAACGATTTCATCCGACAAGCACTCTGTCCACAATGGGTAGCAAACCCAGTACTCGTGAGGAAACCAAACGGGACCTGGAGGCTATGCATAGATTTCACGGATCTGAATGCAGCATGCCCGAAGGACAATTTTCCTCTCCCACATATCGATCAATTGGTGGACAGCACTGCGGGTCACGAGATGCTAACATTCATGGATGCTTTTGCAGGGTATCATCAAATCCCAATGCATCCTGACGATCAAGAAAGCACAGCTTTTTATACTAACAAAAACTTGCTGTGTTGGAAGAGAATGCCATTTGGCCTCATAAATGCCGGAGCAACATACCAAAGGCTGGTGAACAAGATGTTTGATCAACAAATTGGAGACACGGTTGAAGTCTATGTAGACGATATCGTGGTCAAAAGTCCCAGGAAGGAGGACCATCTTCAACATCTGACTCAAGTGTTCGAAATTCTTCGACACTATAACATGAAGTTGAATCCAAAGAAAAGCAGCTTTGGAGTCCACTCAGGGAAATTCTTGGGTCATCTTGTTAGCCAGCGGGGAATTGAGGCCAACCCTTCAAAAGTTAAAGCCATCCTGGATTTGCTACCACCACGTTCGGTGAAAGAGGTGCAAAGACTCACCGGGTGCCTAGCAGCATTAAACCGGTTCATATCCAGGTCAGGGGATAAGTGCCGTCCATTCTTCGAGGCCGTCAAAAAAGGGAAGTTTGCATGGACTAACAACTGTCAAGCGGCCTTCGATCAACTTAAAGACTACCTGGGAGATGTCAAAATCCTATCAAAACCAATCCCAGGAGAAAAGCTCTTTCTATACTTAGCCGCATCAGAAGTTGCCATCAGTTCTGTTTTGGTGCGGGAGGACGGCAAATTCCATCAACCAATCTATTACGTCAGCCAAGCTTTACACGAAGCAGAGATCAAATATGCCCCGACCGAAAAGCTGGCATATGCTTTGGTTATGAGCGTGAGAAAGTTACGACCATATTTCTTTGACCATCAAGTCGAAGTTCTAACAACTTTCCCGCTCAGGCAAATTCTCCATCGTCCCGACACTGCAGGTCGTCTCTTAAGATGGTCACTAGAGATTAGCCAATTCGGAGTGACCTATGCTCCTCGAACAGCGATCAAAGGGCAAGCATTAGCCGACTTTATAGTCGAACTAACTTTCCCACCAGATCCGACGAGAGGACTTGATCATCCTTGGCATCTCTATGTGGACGGATCATCAACCAACATAGCCTCGGGGGCAGGAGTAGTATTAATAAGTCCAGACAGACAAGTATTCACCTCGGCGATCAGATTTGGTTTCATGGCAACCAACAACGAAGCTGAGTATGAAGCTCTTATTGCTGGTCTCCACCTATCACTCGCAGTTGGTGTCAGACGCTTGCAAATATTTGGCGACTCACAATTGATCGTGAACCAAGTCCGAGGTGAATACGAAGCAAAAGATGATCACATGATCGAATATCAGCGGATTGTTGCTCACCTGATGTCCATGTTGCAGCAAGTTTTCATACAGCAAATTCCAAGGACGAGCAACACTCAAGCAGACGCGCTTGCCCGACTAGCAACAAGTGAAGGCCCCGTAGAGTTGGCAGATATTATAGTTACAAAGATGAAAGATCCATCAACAGTAAGCTATAATGTCAATCAACTCGACGATCAAACCAGTGAAAAAGAAGACTGGAGAACAAGTATAGTCAAATACTTGAAAAGTGGGGAAAAACCAAACAATCCTTTTGAAGCTGCCAAGCTAATAAAGCGAGCCACCAGATATACTCTGGTAGGCGAGCAACTCTTCAAAAGGGGAATATCAATCCCACTTCTCAAATGTTTGCCTAGGGGGCAAGGGCAAGCAGTACTCGAAGAGATACATGCTGGAGTATGTGGAAATCATACTGGGGGGCAAGCTTTGGCATACAAGACAATCAGACAAGGCTATTATTGGCCGACTTTACGTCAAGACGCAATCAAAAAAGCCAAGACTTGCCATCAATGTCAGATTTTTGCCCCAGGTATCCATACCCCGGCTCAAGAACTTGTGTCAGTATACAGCCCATGGCCTTTTGCAAGATGGGGGATGGACATCATTGGTCCTTTCCCGGCTGGAGTTGGAAATGTTCGATTCGCCGTCGTGGCAGTCGATTATTACACAAAATGGGCGGAAGCAGAGGCCATGGTGAATATCACACAGCAGAAGATGATCAACTTTATTTGGAAGAATATTGTCTGTCGTTTTGGAGTTCCACAGGCAATTGTGACAGACAATGGTCCACAATTTGATGGACAAGAGTTGAGAGAATTCTGTACGAAGTGGGGGATCAAGAAACATTACTCCACGCCTTATCACCCCCAGTCGAATGGACAAGTTGAAGCTGTGAATAAAATCATAAAGCATACATTAAAAGTGCGACTGGCGGAGAGTAAAAGCAGTTGGTCTACAGAACTTCCGGAAGTCTTATGGGCATACAGAGTTTCTCCCAGGTCTAGCACCGGAGAAACACCCTTTGCGATGGCTTTCGGGACAGAGGCTGTAATACCAATTGAGTTAAAGGCCACTACATTTAGAACGACCAACTTTGATGAACAGGCGAACAACTCTGCTCTAAATGCTGAATGGGATTTGCTCGAAGAAAAAAGGTTGAATGCCGAGCTAAAAAATGCCACATACAAGCAGCGAGCAGAACGTTACTATAATTCCCATGTAAAAGTTAGGGAATTCAGAGTTGGAGATTTGGTTCTAAGAAAGTTGCTCGCCCAATCTCCAGGTGTATTGGGACCAACTTGGGAGGGCCCGTATCGTATAACAGAAAGATACATCAATGGCGTATATGATATTGAGGACATGGAAGGCAAGCCGGCCCAATACTCCTGGAATGCTGTACATCTAAAGAAGTACTATCAATAAAGTTGGGCGAACAAATGTCTTGGGGGGCAAGGGATGCGTATGAGCTGAAGGAAGGCTAAGAAGGCTAAAAACTTGCCTAATTTTTTAAATTTTCTTAAGTATAGATTCAAAAGTTGCTCGGCACATTGTATAGTCTGGTGCTAGTGCTTTTGGTTTTATAAATAGTGTTGCTCGGCAAAAAATATTATAAGCGAGCAAGTTTTAGTTTGTGTTTAAAGCTGTTCGTCAGATTGTATATGATAGTGATGGACAGTCTTACAACACTTGTAATTACTTTGCAATGTAAATATAATAGTTGTTCGTCAAAAAAGGAAAAGTCCAAAAGCTCGAGGTACAAGTCCATTCAAAGGTTGTTCGTTTTACAAATGGACAGAACCTAAGGACCAAAGCCACTTAAAGGTTGTTCGTTTTTTAAAATGAACAGAACCTAAGGCTGAACCCTGATTCCACTGAAGGCAGGTTCAATTCGAACAAAAGCCCAACATTATATGTTATAATTGTAAAGGCATTGACAGAAATGTAAAGGCAATTAACATATATAAGGAAATGAGCGAACATGAGAAAGACATTTTCCATTAAAGAAAGACATTAAGCCTAAAAAATAGTACAAGCTGGAAGCAGCCATTACAAGTACTACAAAAAGGGACGAGCAACTACTACAAAAGAGGTGAAGAAAAAGCTAAGTCCTAAAAACTACTGCTGTTCGGCGGGAGGAGGATCTTGAGGTTGCTCGGCAGAGGGGTCGACAATCATGTCCCGAGCAAGGTCTTCAGCCGCCTTATCCTCCGCTTCTTTAGCACTTTGCTCGTCCGCGGCAGCCGGTTCATCTTCTTGCTCGCCATCGTCAACAATTGGTGGAGGATGAGTGATAGTGATGCTGGGGTCGAGTTTATCCAGTTTAACCCCCAGCACAGCCAAATCCGCCAATTGGATTTTGACGTTGTTCGGCGGAGGATAGTTCTCGAGGAACTCGTTCAAATCCTTAGCCATCTCCTCCACCATCTCCTTGTAGTCATAGGCATCAGCCGTACGGATGCTGTCCGCGTAGGCACAAATATATCCAAGGTTGGAGATGGGGACGGTGCGAGTTTGAACCTCCTCTTCAAGTTGCTCGCGGGTGAAGAGGTTGGCTTCTGCTTCCCGGAGGCGAGCATTCTCCGCCTCAAGCTCAGCAATTCTTTGTTCGGCCGAAGTCAATCTCTTCTCTCCCTCGCCGAGCAAATTCTCTTTATCCATTAGCTCTTTGGACATGGCCTGAATCTCTTCAAGGCGCTTGTGCTCAGCATCAATGTAAACATTGATCTGGTTGTTAAGGCGAGCAATCTTGGCCTCGTATTGGCTCACCAGGCCATCTTTTTCTTCAGAAAGCTGCCGAGCAGTACTCGCATATTGGCGGGCAGACTTTTCTTGCTCGGCGACTTGGGTGATTGCCCTCTGAGCAGTAACAAGGCCGTTGGCGACGAGCATCATCGAGAGATGGAGATTGTCCATCTGCCCCTGCTGAAGGATGGCCTTGTCCAGAGGACGCGTCCAGGCCCGGGCGACCGATTCCGTCGCCTTGCGAACATGTTCGCCAGGAATCTCCCTTATGTTTACGGGAGTCTTCGAGCAAGCGTACTGGTGTACAACACTTGCTCGGCCGGGATAATCATCGGCACGGTATCTGCAAACAAAAAAGCAATTGATACTTAGAAAAATAAAAAAAATGGATGAAAGTTGTTCGGCAAGAGAGGATAGATACTTACTCGGCAAACTTCCGATCATCCCATCCTAGGAATGTAAGGTCTTCTGGGCCACGGGGTGAGCCCACATCTTTGCTCGCTTTCCCCAACCTTTCCGTGGGCTCCCCAGAAGAACGCCTTATAGCATCCTCTTCGTGGCGAGCATGACCTTCGCCCACCTTTTCTTTCCCCTTGCCGGGGACATCTCCGGCTAGTGGGGTCCCATCTGCCTTCTTAAGGCGCTTACCACCACGAGGTGGGGAGACGGGAGGAGACCGAATTTGAACTGGGGGGGCAGCCGATCTTAGAACTTTAGCCCCCTCAGGCCTGTTCGACAGGGCGAGCACGGCTTGTGGAGGGTCCCCTCTCCTTTTCTTCCCTCTTGGTGGCCCCATTTCAAGGACCTTCTGCTCAAGAAGAGCGTAGCTTGGGGGAACGGCGACTGTTACTTGCTCGGCTAAAAAAAAAAAAAAAAAAAAATTTTAAGATTAGATGAGCAAGTTAAACATGTTAACGACGAACAAGACTTGAGCAGGGAGTTAGGAATTTCCATACCAGGGGGCACCTCAGCTTGAGCCTCCAAATGATGTGGGTAAGTCAAAAGGCGAGCAGCTTTTTGACACCTTGATCGGCAAAGATAGTCTATAGTTCTATCTGCTTTATTGCGGAGGCCGACCAAGCACGAAGTAAACAGGAACTCGGAGTTCAACTCCTCCTCTTTCGAATCCCACTTGAGTAGACGAGGGCCTGCGAACAAACAAAAAAAGTTAAATTAGAACAACTGTCCAAAGGCGAGCAAGAATTGAACTTACGTTTCAGTTTTCCATAGGCTGCTGGAGAATTTATTCGTCCAGGGCCGCCGTGTGGACCGGAAGATGCTCGCCAATCACCCCCAATCCAGAAGAAGTGCTGTTTCCAGTCACGAATCTTGTTCGGCACCTCTTCCACCATTTTCAACCCAGTCCTGGCTTTGAGGTAGTGATAGCCATCTTCTCCTCGGGGGCAACTTGTGATTGTCATCAGGTAGTTGATCTCTTCCGCAGTGATCCGATCAACGTACCCCTCCAAGGCGAACAGGCACATGGAGCCCAAAAGGTTCATCCACCCAATTGGAGTAATTTGGGTGATGGCCAAGTTGGTCGCCTCCAGGAATCGACCAACAACGGGTGGAAGAGGCAACTTTAGTCCGGCAATTAGAGTGTGAATGTTGATCGCCGTACATCCTGGAGGTGGGCGATCAGCTCTTTCCCTCCTCTGAGGAGCCCACATGTGAATATCAAAGGGGATTTTATATTCCTTTCGGATGGAGTCCAGTTCATCTTCGCGAACAACACTCTTGATCTTGCTCGCCTGGTAGTCAGTCTTCACCTTGTCCATTATTTGTCTCTGGGGACGGGAAAAGCTGTTCGCATATCGTTCAGCGTATGCTCGCCATTCAAATAGACGAGCAACCCCTGCTGGAATCTCATTTTCCCGCATCCTTGGGGATGGGAAGTTGATATCCTCCAAAAATTCACGAGTGAGCTCGTTAAGATCTGGATCTTCAGATTCAGCAGAAGACGAAGAATTTTCGTCCCGATTTTTGCTCGCCACAACCGTAAGTTCTCTCCCAGATGGGCCCACACCGGTGTCCTCCACAGAGCGAACCACTGAATCCACGTGAAGATCCGACGCCGAGGAAATCTCGAAGGGAGGTTGATCGACGGGGACCGCGACTGGAAAGAGTGGGTCTAAGGTCTCCTCAGTCTTATTACTCGAGTGCGAAGACATAGAAGAAGAAGAAAAATCCAGGCGGCGGTAAAAAGAGTTGCAGACGGCGGCGCTTTCCCGGAGAAGACGGCGGCGCTCGGACCCACACGGCGGCAATGGCGATTTCGAGAGAAAAAGTAAAGAAAAGAAAAGAAATAAGAAGGTAACTACCTGGGAATGAAGATTTGAAGCCAAATACTGAAGGACGGACGCCAAAAAAACTTGAAATCGCCGGAGGAGGAGAGAAATCGCCGGAGCACTGTAGCAAGTGGGAGAGAAGTGGGAAAATTTTCAGTTTTCCCACTATTTATACCCCAAGCAAAAACGGGGTCCCAGGCGTAATTTTCCGAAAGTTCTGGGGCTCAACTGGAAGAAAGCGGGGTAGATTCCGAGCAGAACTAGAATATGAAGGACCTATAAACAATTATAGGGGCGCGTCGCCTTGGGGCTGCTCGCGCGTGAGCGGCGCGCAATCATTGCGCTGGCGTCATCTTCGTGATCTCCCCAGATCGTGGGAAGACGAAACGGTTATACCAACATTGCTCGTCACAGAGATGCTGCTCGTCCAAATCTTGGCCCAAACGATATCCTAACTACAGTTGCTCGCCGTAAAACTACTCGTCTGATACAACATCTAGTCAGGATAGGGGGCAATTGTTGATAGGCGAACATCATCTAGATATGGAGCGAACAATTATTGAAGTCTAAAACAAAGAAAATCACTATTTGGGCGCATTAACCAACCTGGGAGGTGTATGAAGTGACGAACAACTCTCCCGACGAACAACTAATGGGCGAACAGGTGTTAAGGCCCGGGACCAAGAATGAGCTAACTGTGAAGTCATCCATGACGAACAACTTGGTCAAAATATGACACAACAAATAGCCAAGGAGGTGTGTACAAGTGAACAAAGGACAAAGATCCCAAAGCCAAGCTGAACAAAGCCATAAGGCGAGCAACTTCCAAAGTACAACCTCAAGAGGCGAACAACTTTCAGTTGGAGAAAACAAGATCAATTAAGCCGACCTAGACGAACAACAGTGAGTCCGAGATAAGGACCAAAGAAGACTTTGTAGCTAAGGTTCAGCTTAGATAAGATCAAAGGGACACATGTCAAGCATGCAGGCTAGGGAGACCAAGAGTCTTGGACACCTCATGCTTGCTAGTCTCTATAAATAGTTGTTCTCCAGCTTACTTGAATAATTTTCAAATTTCAGACTAAAAATACACACAAATACACCCAAACTCACACATACACGAAATAAGTCCAATTTCGACTACCGAATTTACAAATTCGATAAATCCAAACCCCGATTTACCATTTACGGTGGTAATCAATCACACGTTATTGATTGGTGACGTAAAAACGGATTAAAACAGCCACTAATCCTTACGATTAAATTCGTTCACCAACAGAAGCTATATCCAATTAGAAAGTAGTAACTTCAAAGCAACCAAAACTCAGCGATACAAAATAAGAAGAAACAAACTTCACTCAAATTAATCCTCAACATTCAACTATTACAAATATTTTTAAAATATGAGCCATAAATGTGTGAAAGCTAATAGGGGTCAATGGAGTAGCAAATCAACTAATACTATTTTCATAACCCAAAATTTCTTTATTGCTCAAACACATGAACAAGAACAATAGAAAACCCAACCACAAAGTGTGGTATGTTTACCTTACAAACACAACAATTCAAATAAAAACACTCACAATTAGTAGTTACTATTAGGGAAAATGCATTTTGTTATCCTTTAATTTCGGTTGACTTTGATTTTCATCCTGTTAACTTTGGACTTTTGAATTTCATTCTATAATTTACAAAATTTGTGTTTTTTGTCTAGTTACCTTCTATACTAGGTAACTCTTTTGGTAAATCTGACGTGAAATTTTGAATTTCATCATATAACTTACAAAAAGTTTGTGCCACATCAGATTTACCGGTGGAGTTACCTGGTATACTACCTCCTCCCCACGATTATTCGCATACTTACCTTATTTATCTGTCCCAAAATTATTTGCATACTTTGAAAAAGGACACATTAATTTGTGTGCATACTCACAAAATTATACACATTTTCCCCCATATATCACTACTTTATTCAAAAGGAATATTTTTCTTAAATTTTGCGCGCAATTTATTCGGCGAAAAACACCAGGACGGAGGGAGTAATATAATCACACCATCATTATAATACTATAGTAAAACTTGACACTTTTCCAAACATAACTTGAAATTTACCATAAAATTTAATTCAAGTAAACTTACAAAATAAACAAACAAATAGTTTTTCTAATAGATGATTTTCATTTATAAAATACAAAATACAACAACATCCTATAATCAAAATCAAAATCATTCTCAAACCAAATGAATGGACGAGAAACGGAAAAAAGAAAAAAAAAATATTAAAACCACGTGAATCACCATAAATCTATTGTCAGGTGACTTCTTGCACGGTCAACAAGAAAAAGATCCATAAAAGAGTACTCCAATCATCAAGTCTGGTAAAGTAAAGAGAAAATATCAAAATTAGTCCTGTAATTTATGTTGATTCCAATTTTAATCCTGTAATTTTTTATTTTCTCAATTTTAGTCCTGTAACTTTTCATTTTCTCAATTTTAGTCCTGTAATTTTTTATTTTCTCAATTTTAATCCCAGAATTGTCAATTTTAATCCTTATATTGCCTCAAAATGAAAACAACTCACTGATTTGGGTTGGGACATTTTTATTTCCTAACGGGCCGATTATAATTAGATGGTCGATTAATTTTTTGATTATGTGGTAGTCCACGTGTACAATTTGCCAGAAAAAAAACCCCCAATTTTTTCCGGTGAGTATTTCAATTTTTATACAAAAAAGGACTTAAATTGATAACTCTAGGACTAAAATTGATAAAATAAAAAGTTACAGGACTAAAATTGAGAAAATAAAAAGTTACGGGACTTAAATTGGAATCAAGCTAAGTTACAGGACTAGTTTTGATATTTTCCCGTAAAGTAAAGATCTTCGTTTCTTCCTCCGTCAACGAAAAATCAGATCTCCTCCAAATTTAACATACACAGAAAACAAAAACGAACATGAAACAAAATTAAAAAACATCTCCTATTATTCCATAAAAAAGAGAGCAGCAAAAGCATCCATTACCGTCTTAGGCAAAGACAACCCAACCTCTAATCCTCCCTCGCAATCCCTCGACTTACACAACGCCATCCCATATTTATCTCCATCAATCGACAATGCTTCGATCTTTCTTGCTCTTCCCCATCCAAAATCTGCACCATAAAGATCAACTCTCGTTGATCCAGAAACTGATAACACCCGATTCAATACCCATGCTAACCAACTCTCAGCATCTCCAAGGATATTCCCGTTGTTAATCACCTTGTTTTTAATCTCCTCCGATATGGCCTCCGCCGCCATGAAGAACCCTTCTTCTCCGACGAGCTCCCCATGTTCGAGCTTCGTAATCCCAAACCCTAAACAGTTGCCAAAGTAGTTTCCAGGAACTGGTGGATCGATACGGGCCCTGGCGTCCACTGCAAACAAGAAGATTTCATCATCAACAACCGCTTGCTTCTCTTTCTCACAAGCTATCATTGATTTCGCCAAACAATTCCATACATAAGCTGCCACCACTACGAAAGATGACACATGGACTAAACCTGGAATTTTTGCCTCAACCAACCCTTTCAAATTCTTGATCTTAGTTTGCGTGAAAACATACGTCGCTCGAACCCTATCCGTTGGTAGGGGGAAAGAAGGCGACGCCATCGGCATTTTCTTGATGTGGTTTAGAAAAATAGAGTCCAGCTCAACAGGGTAGTTTACCAGGGCCCGATCAAAAACTGGCAAAGATTCTGAATTCAAGAATCCCACTTCTCCTCCTCCCTCCTTATTGATTAACGCCCAAGATTTCATAAACCCCGCCATCGAACTAGCATCACCGACGCTACGATGGTTGGAGAGACCAATGCACACCCCACGGCCCGAAAACAGAGTCACCTGAATCGCGGCAACTTGGAGTAGCTTCTCGTCGGATTCTTCGTCAGTGATCTGCGACAACAAAGGCATGAGTTTGTAGAACTTATCAGCGTCTCGAGCATGATCTCCGACAAGATCATCAAAATCATCAGTGGACTCGGAGAAAGTTACAGGAACAGAGTCCTCTGCCCGGTAACGGATTTCGGGCAGTTTCTCGGGGTCTAACGGGTAGACAATGGTGCCCGCGAGAGGGAAGAAGTGTTTGAGAGTTAGGGAGAGGGATTGTTTGAGTTTTGGAACGATGGTTTCCATGAAATAAGGCTTGGAAGAATCATGGAGCTCGTAGAAGTATAGGCGACGAATGGGGTGAAAAGTGAGCCACATAAAGTCGAGAAAAGTAAGGGGTAGTGATTGCTCCGCCACCGTGTGAGGCGGTGGAGCAATTCGGCAATTCTCAAGTAGGTTTGTCATTAAAAATGAATATGCTTTTAGCCTTCTTTTCCTTTTCTTGGAAATTATAGTAACTACCAAATATATTTTAATTCCAAGTAGCAATATACTAGTAGCAATAAGGCAAACCACCCCCAAATTTGAATTCATTAAAAAAACATCCTAACTACAACTCCTACCCACGATGCCCACATTTGGTAATTTAACGTTCAGCAATATTTCCGCCATTTTAATCATATCTTTTGAGAAGAAGATTCAAAAGATAATACAGAGTATTTGATTAAAAAAAAAAACAAAAATTGAATAAACCAATGGATAAATCAATCCCCTTTATTTTTTTAAAATAATAATTACGCCCACCCCTAATCACCGGTTTTACCCACTCTCTTCCACAAGTTTGATTATTGCAAAATTTCGATGAATCGGGATAAAAAAAAGCAATTACAATAGATTTTTGGTCCAAAAAGTAACGCATTTTCGATATCTCTAACCAAATAAATAATTGTTGTTCGACCATCCATTCTGAAAAATACTTGAATAAAAGAAGAATCTTGCTCACTCATCAACAAATAAATTGGCAACCAACAACTGCAAAATCAATCATATTGTCATCCAAATAATTTTTTATATCCGTTGACTGTATTTCTCAATCTTTTTGTTTTTCCTTTTTAATTTTGTTTGGGTTGTTTTACTAGACAATTTTTTTTAGAGTAAGTTTTATATGAAAATGTTTCATGATAAGCTTATCATGAAACTGTTTTAAAGTATCAAATATTTGACCAGGAGTATTGATAATCACACCAGAAGTATCATCAACAATTACAATATAATGCCACCGACCCAGATTAATGATACTCCTGATCAAATATTTAATGTTTTAATATAATTTCATGATAAACTTATCATGAGCTATTTTTATAATACTTTGCCTTTTTCTTAATGTGTTTCGCATTAATCTGATAGGTGGTTTTCGGTTTGGAAATTTGAAGTTATTTTCTCATCTGAAATTACAAAAGGGATCTCACCTTGTATGTGTTTTTTGGGCAACTTTGACATACATATTAATAATAGCAACTTTGTATGTTTTTTTTTAAGGTTAAATGTTGTGGTTGCGTCATTTGAATTGATATTTGAGTTTTTAAAGATTCTTGATGAAAAATGATATAGAAATGTTGTTACCGATTTCACCGGATCTAAGTGACAAATTTATGTGGCTATAGGGGTAGTCCCGATTAACCGATAACAAACATATAAAATAATATGAACACGAAGAACACAAGAATGGGGGAAGATCTCTGATGAGTTCTTCCCTTGAAGATGGCTTTGGGAGTCCCCTAAGAGGGTCTCCCTTGCCTAGTATTTTTATTTATGTGGGGAGAGTTTTTTGTGTGGGGGAGAAAGCTAATGAGCCCTCTTTACAAAGGGTTGGGGCCTCTATTTATAGAGCCCCAAGCTTCTAACTAAGGAAGTCATCCTGACCCTTTATTTTAGGGTATTTATTACAACCGTAAATCTAATAAACAGTAATGAACAATATTAAATCTAATATTACAATATCTTGTCTGCACTTCGATATCTCTATTAATGTTGACCTTTGATTTTGTCGGGTTGTTTAATGTCGAAATCCTATTATCGGGGCCCAAACCCCGGTTCCGGTACACCCCGGTTCTGAGATAGTATTTAGGCCAAATACAGGATTATTTGTGCCACAACAATTGCCCCCAAGATTGGGCTTTGACCTTGGTCAGAGTTCGATCTTGATTCGTGTTTCAAACAGATTTTTCCCCATACAGCAGTTGAGGTTTCCAACTTTTGCCCCCGAGCCTGTTGATAAGATAGCTCGGGTGTCCCAGGGGGTCTTTGGTGGTAGAGACCTTGATGAAATGATCTTCAATGCTATCCGTGGCTTGGTGAATTTTGAATCGGACTGAGTTAGGAGGGAATCGACCTTCTATCGTGCCCCCGAGTCGTCAGTTTTCAGATAATCGTAATTCGGGGGCTATAGCTTCCTTGCTGTGTAATTATGTGCTCGTACTCGAGGCTAGGTTCTGTATACGAGGCTTTTTCTGTGCTCGTACTCGAGGCTAGGCTCTGTGTACGAGGCTTTTTTCTGTGCTCGTACTCGAGGCTAGGCTCTGTGTACGAGGCTTTTTCCGTGCTCGTACTCGAGGCTAGGCTCTGTGTACGAGGCTTTTTCTGTGCTCGTACTCGAGGCTAGGCTCTGTGTACGAGGCTTTTTCTGTGCTCGTACTCGAGGCTAGGCTTTGTGTACGAGGCTTTTTCTGTGCTCGTACTCGAGGCTTGACTCTTCGTACGAGGCTTTTTCTGTTTGCACAGTTGGTGACACTATGGCCTATGTGATGGGTCGACTACTTTGGGGCCGGCCTATTTTTGTACTAAGTGTGGAGGGCCGACCGCTTGGGGGCGGGCCCCCGCTTTTGAACTTAGATTTTGATTTTATTCCTGTCCGATTGTAATCGGGTGGTCATCGCCGGTGAGGGCGGACAACATTACTGAATTTTCGAGATTCAATAAATTTTGTTTTGGATTATCCAAAATAATCTCCGGAGATGGGTACTCATGCCCCAGGCTTTTAATGTATTGTAAATATATTCGAGTTGCAATACATTAAAAGGAAGTGAATGGAGAAAAACCTGACACGAGATGGGCAAAAGGACTGCCCGTAGATTCCTTCGAGTTGTTGCAGTAGCTCTTGCACGTGTGCTCGGAGTCTTAATAAGAGAGATCGTCGCTTGCGCGGTAGTTATGGTGAGCGAGCTGGGTGCTTAAGATGGACCGGAGATTGAATGGCCTAGCATGGCCTTCCCGAGCTCAAGTGTGATATGCCGACCTCGATCCGGTCGGCATATGCTTTTGAACTGAGCTCTGTGATTGAATGGCCTAGAATGGCCTTCCCGGGCTCAAGTGTGATATGCCGACCTCGATCCGGTCGTCATATGCTTTTGAACTGAGCTCGGTGATTGAATGGCCTAGAATGGCCTTCCCGGGCTCAAGTGTGATATACTGACCTCGATCCGGTCATCATATGCTTTTGAACTGAGCTCGGTGATTGAATGGCCTAGAATGGCCTTCCCGAGCTCAAGTGTGATATGCCGACCTCGATCCGGTCGTCATATGCTTTTGAACTGAGCTCGGTGATTGAATGGCCTAGAATGGCCTTCCCGGGCTCAAGTGTGATATGCCGACCTCGATCCGGTCGTCATATGCTTTTGAACTGAGCTCGGTGATTGAATGGCCTATAATGGCCTTCCCGAGCTCAAGTGTGATATGCCGACCTCGATCCGGTCGTCATATGCTTTTGAACTGAGCTCGATGATTGAAAGGAGATTGGACTGTTTGTAGAGCTTGTATTGATAGATTTCATCGAGTCGTTGTAGTGGCTCTGAACGTCCGTGTGAATTCTTTCCATTTCGGTGGAATAGTTGAAGTGGACCTATTTAAAGAGATATATAGCCCGGCATCATCTACTTTGTGAATGGACCGACCTCTCCTTGGAAAAAAGACGGGCCGACCTGCTTCTTGATCAATTGAGAAGGCCCAGCTGATTTCAAATAATATAAGCCCAAAATTTCTCAATTAGGCCCCAAAACATGGGAATAATCTTGGCCCAACACCCATTTCTTGAAACAACTCAAAAGAGCACGACCCTTCCAGAATCCTTAGTCAACGCCCCCAATAATTTTCCAGCAGCTTCTTGTGACCCCCAGAACAGAACACCTCCCTCGTAAATAATTTCTTGAGATCAGCGATTGTACGTGGTGGTGCTGATACGGCGGTGGTCGAGTGGGATTGTCCGGCGGCGATGGACTGAGGTGCGGAATGGTTACTTGGAGCCATGTTCGAAAATTTGTGGGCCGAGATCGGCTGTTGTGGGGGCCGGCTCGGCAGTTGTTGAAATGGTTGTGTTGAAGCCGAGATCGGTGCTCGATAAAAGGTGACCTCCAGCGCTTGATATTTGAGGCAGAGGTCGGTGGTGGTGAGGCCGTGCTCGGGGTTTGGAGGCCGAGGTCGGCCGTGGTGGTACGAGGCCGAGGCCGGAAGTTGCGATGCGAGAACGGAGGTCGGCCGCTGCGGTGCGAGGCCGGAGGTCGGCCGCTGCGGTGCGAGGCCGGAGGTCGGCCGCTGCGGTGCGAGGCCGGAGGTCGGCCGCTGCGGTGCGAGGCCGGAGGTCGGCCGTTACGGTGCGAGGCCGGAGGTCGGCCGTTATGGGGAGCGAGGCCGGAGGTCGGCCGCTGCGGTGCGAGGCCGGAGGTCGGCCGCTGCTGTGCGAGGCCGGAGGTCGGCCGTTATGGGGAGCGAGGCCGGAGGTCGGCCGCTGCGGTGCGAGGCCAGAGGTCGGCCGCTGCGGTGCGAGGCCGGAGGTCGAATCGGCGGGTGTGCCTAAGGAGATCAAGCAGGGAGCCGACCTCGGTGGGCGGTGATCGGTGAAGGCATAGATGCAGGCGCCACTTTGATGTTGCAAGGTCGCGCTTGGTGGGTACAGGTATCTCTGACTGTTCCGTATAAATTCAGTGTAAGGTAGGCATTTTTTTGCCGTATCAGCAACAGAGTGCCTGTCCCTTTGCAGGTATCTTTGGCTGTATCAGCGACAGAGTACCTTTTCCTTTGCAGGACCCGTGACTGGATACAGGAAATTCTGTCCTATTTTCCTTTATTTTTATTTTTCTTTTGCTTTTGATCTTATCTTCCTTGGCAATCCTTCACAGGCTCCGGCGTAGATGATGGTGGCTGGGAGCGGTCGGAGCCGGAATGCTTGCGAACGGCCATTGAGAGACGGCACTGAGCTTCGGCCAGTCGTTTTGCTTGCCATTTCAGGTCGGAAATTCCTGAACAGGGACTGTGAATGGAGTGACTATTTCTGTAGATTTCTTATGGTAGAAAACTGATATTGTTTCGTAGGGATAAATTTGGCTTGAAGCCATGAAAAAATTATGTAACTTTACTGGTCATTTTGGATGTGAATTCAATTTCTATTTTGTGAAGAATTGGATGTTTGTTCCTTTGGTTTTTGTATGAACCGATAGTAACTCTCGAAGGTTGGAAGGTATTTTCCCAGTACGACAAATGAATTTTGGGAGAGACTAGGAATTTTGTTTGATGAATGGTATTTCCCAAGTGGGATTTCCTGTGTGTATGAATGTAATGTATTTTTTTTAGGACCTGAGTTTGGAAATGGGAATTTGGTTTTCCGGGTTATTGAAATAAAGAAACTGAAGGGTTGTTCTTTATTCAAATGGGTTCATATACTTTGAACCTTTATTTGTATATGTAGATGTATGTATGGATATGGACGTTTATGTAAGATAAATGGGAAAAATTTCGGATAAATCTAGATGTAATAACTGTGACATTTTCTGGATTGGGTTTGCAAGTTATGAAATAAAGAGATGACAGCAGTGGACTCTAAAGTTTCACCATTGATGAATAAAATGAAGTTTTTATGAAATGAATACTTAGCTTCGATGATTTCTTGATGATTGTCTTGATGATCTACGTGTACCCTTCTTCTAGCGCCATTTGTTGTTACCGATTTCACCGGATCTAAGTGACGAATTTATGTGGCTATAGGGGTAGTCCCGATTAACCGATAACAAACATATAAAATAATATGAACACGAAGAACACAAGAATGGGGGAAGATCTCTGATGAGTTCTTCCCTTGAAGATGGCTTTGGGAGTCCCCTAAGAGGGTCTCCCTTGCCTAGTATTTTTATTTATGTGGGGAGAGTTTTTTGTGTGGGGGAGAAAGCTAATGAGCCCTCTTTACAAAGGGTTGGGGCCTCTATTTATAGAGCCCCAAGCTTCTAACTAAGGAAGTCATCCTGACCCTTTATTTTAGGGTATTTATTACAACCGTAAATCTAATAAACAGTAATGAACAATATTAAATCTAATATTACAATATCTTGTCTGCACTTCGATATCTCTATTAATGTTGACCTTTGATTTTGTCGGGTTGTTTAATGTCGAAATCCTATTATCGGGGCCCAAACCCCGGTTCCGGTACACCCCGGTTCTGAGATAGTATTTAGGCCAAATACGGGATTATTTGTGCCACAACAAGAAAGAAGTCTAATTTATAATTTATGTTATATTTAGGGAAAATTGGTTTTTTTGTCCTTTAAGTTTGGTCAATTTTGTTTTTCGTCCTCTAACTTTTGACTTTATTTTTTAGTCCGATAACTTTTAAAAAATTAACATTTTCGTCCTAAAACCGATAATCTTTTAGTCCTAAAATTAACATTTTAGTCCGATAACTTATGTTTTAGGACGAAAACGTTAATTTTTTGAAAGTTATCGGACTAAAAAATAAAGTCAAAAGTTAGAGGACGAAAAACAAAGTTGACCAAACTTAGAGGACAAAAAACTCAATTTTCCCTTATATTTATTTATGGGTAATATAGATATTTTTCGTAAGTGGTTTTTGTCCAAATAAATTTTGAGGTATGTATAACAAAATCGGGTATATGTTTAGTCGCAACTTTATATAAAATCTACTTAAAGAAATTGTAAACAAAAGGTACAAGTCAACTTTAACCAAAGCAATCTAACTATTAAAGAGGAGAGAATATTGCTGCACGTTTAATTACGCAATGTGGGCAGAGTGGGTATGAGTTGTAGTTTGGATGTCTTTTTTTAATGAGGGTTGAAATTTGAGGGTGGGTTGCCCTTTTTAGTAGGCTAGTAGTTGGAATTAAAATAAATATGTTTTCTAGGCCATGCTTGTGGTTTACTATATTATTAATTTGGCAGTCAAATCATCATTCCAAAAGATAAAGAAGTCTAAAATCATGTTCATTTTTAATGAAGAACCAGCTCTAGAGTTGCTGAATAATTAAGTGGAATTTTGTGTTTAAATTGATTATTTAGTAATTAATATTTAGCTATATTTTTTTATTTCTACTCATGAATATTTTAGTCGTCATGTACATTGTTATTTTATTTTTTTATTTAATTCAAGTAATTTTAAAATCTTTTAATGATGATGATATGAAGCGTCTCGAAATCAGGATTAAAAAAAATCGAGTTAGTTAATCGGGATTCGAAAGCTTAAATTATGGGTAAAACAAAATTGAAGCGTGACAACTGATATATATTTGCGGAAGTCGAGAATTAGCCCAGAAAATATTGCATACTTTTTAGGGAAAATTGGTTTTTTTTGTCCTTTAAGTTTGGTCAATTTTGTTTTTCGTCCTCTAACTATTGACTTTATTTTTTAGTCCTATAACTTTAAAAAAATTAACGTTTTCGTCCTAAAAATTAAGTTATCGGACTAAAATGTTAATTTTAGGACTAAAAAATTATCGATTTTTTAGGACGAAAATGTTAATTTTTTAAAAGTTATAGGACTAAAAAATAAAGTCAAAAGTTAGAGGACGAAAAACAAAATTGACCAAACTTAAAGGACAAAAAAGTGTATTTTCCCTACTTTTTATTTTGGTGTGTCCCACAAAGTTTGCTTACCTAAAAAAAATAGTAAATATTCATTAAACTCCACTCTCACAACACTCATTAATATACATAAAAGTGTACTTATTGTATTTTTTTTCTTTAACAACGTCTCCACGGTCCATGCATTGCCTTTTGGGACGGAGGAAGTAAATCTCTAATGGTATCAATAAATATATGTAATGATCTAAGTTTCATATTTTGAAACTTATTCCTAGGATATTTTGTGTAAGTTATACTGTGATATTAGGAAGATGGTTGAAAAATTACTACTCATTGGAGTTTTCCTCAAAAGTTAGAAAATTAGGGTAACAAAGTAAATAATAATAAAAAAAACACACAACAAAGATGCCATATAGGTAAAGAAGATGATACTAAAAAAATCACATGTGCATTGATCAGTTTTGCCGACCTGCAATAAAGGTTCAATTGACTAAAATTTAAATTTGTATAAATATACATGACCAAAATAACTTACAAGAAAATTAATTTTTAATGATAGAGATCATGTCACTATTGTTTTTCAAGCTAAAAATCGTTAATGACAGAATCATAATCTTTAGTGACAGTTCCTGTTATTAAAGATCATTTTCTTGTCACTAAAATTTTTTAACTAGAGAAGCAATAGTAACCGGATTTTGTCATTAAAGATCAACTTTCTTGTAGTGATAATTTTTTTAGAATTGTTTGGACCAAATTGATGGAGATGAAGCCAAGACTCTGATCCTTTTAATTGTTTCATTACTAGTTTCAGTAGTTTAATGAATTGTTGGACCTTCTATTATGGGGTTTGTGTATGTTTGAACCAAGTATATGGGAGTATTTATATTTCTTGCAAGACAAATATTATTTGAGAATGGATGATTATGAATTGAAATTAAAGTTTTCCCTTTTGCTTATCTTTAACGGTATTCTTTGAATTAATGTAAAATAGAAGGCGATTTTGTTATTCTATACATCTCGCTGCATCCTAAATTTAAAAAAACAAGTACTCCCAAAATGTCCCTCAATAGATATTTTTGTAAATAACAATAAAAGTACCTCTTATTTTTCATATTATTATAGTTATATTTCATGTTGTAATTTTAAACATATTAATTCATCTTTTATTAATTATATTTTCAACTTAATTTAAGAAAAAAAACAATAAAGTAACAAAGTAATATTATTGGACTGTAAAAGCAAGATATATTAATTTAACTATTTGAAATTCTTAATACACTATAAGGGTCCGTTTGGTTTACGGGATAGAATATGATTGAATTAGAACGATTATCGAAAAATGGATAGACTAAAATCAGAAAATTTGGACTAGGACCAAATTTTCTGGATTGAATTGTACATGCGATAGTCGTTCTAGTCTATCCGGGGTCATGGTCTTGTGCAATCCCTCAAACTAAACACGAGATTACCTGAGATTATAAAGACAATCCCAGACAATCCCTCAAACCAAACGAAAATAGTATTCTTAACCAAGCTGATAACAAGCTTGTATCTTCAAGACTTAATTTTATCATCTTATCAAGACTCTTCTCCATCCCATGTATCTTCTTAAGTCAAGATTATTAATTGCAACTTAACTTTTGGCACCCCTCCTTATATGCTTCTTGAATCTTTCTAACTTTTGAAGGAAACCACTACTACAAGAAAATAAAGACATGTCTACAAAAAATTTTTAACAAAAAAATTCGTAATAAGAATTGTCTACGATTTGCCTACAAAATTTTCTAATTATGAAAGCATGCATCTACATTTCTCAACCTAAAAACAATTTTGCCTACGTAATTAATTTGTCTACAAAATAAAATCTCTAGGTATAATTACCTACAAGTCATTTGCCTAAAAAATTTACCTACATCACAATTTGCCTACGAAATTTCCGTAGGTAAATTTTTTGTGTAGGTGGGGAAGGAAAATGCCAATACAATTAGAAATTTTTGTAGGCAATTCGTAGGTAATCTCTGATCCACTACAAATTTTTTTGTTGAAAATTTCGTAGCCATGACAATTTCCGTAGTTAATTTTATATTTTCTTGTAGTGAACTTTTGTTAAAACATCATGTGGTTGGCCATTGGTGTCATGCAAATTGCTTTGCAAGACAAGAATAAAGAAAATGCTCAAGACTCATAAATTTCACTTAGTAGACAAGTCTTTCTTGGAGGGCTTTCTTCATCCCATTCAAGTGTTGGAGTAGAAATTGGATTTGCATCTTTTTGAGCTTGAGATACTAATGGTTCTTCATAAGCTTGTAATCCACTACTTTCTTTCCTTTGAAATCCTAGGAAGCTGCTTAACATCTCGAGAAATAGTAATTTTATTTGTTGCATGATCAACAAGTGGAAACCCTTTTGTTTCATCCCTATAGCCAATGAAAAGAAGAATTTTTTTTACCTTTTTCATCATATTATTTATGAGAGATATTCACCTCCACGATCAGTTCTCGAGGTTTTTATCAAAAATATCACCCACTTGTTAATTTTAACAAGTGCTTTGAAATGCAGAAATGTAAAGAATGCTTCTCACTTTTGATTTAGAAAATAAATCCATATCTTTCTAGTATAATCATAGACAAAGAGAATGAAGTACCTCTTATTTCAAGGAGTTGCCGTTTGCATTGGCCCACATATGTCGGAATAGATAAGCTCCAATAATGTTTTTGATCGCCATGAAGTTTTTGGAAACGGGAGCTTATGCCTTTTTCCATATATATAACTTATTCGATTATGGAGCCTGAGCGACTGCTTCACGTGAATACTCCATGATACAAAAAGAAAAACATATTAATAGATTTTGAAATTGGGGATGAGGAACTTTATTAAAATTGATTGCATTCTAAATTGCAAGGAAATTAGATTTTTTTATTTTTTATTCTTGAATTTTAAAAAAATCAACTTCAACATCAAATAACTTTCTTTCTTTATCAGTTATAAAAAATTCCCTTTTTTTTTTTTTTAATTTTTATGGTGGGAATATTGTTGTAAGTTAACGGTAGCTATGAACAAGAATCACTCGAAACCCAACCACAAAGTCCGGAATTTTTACCCTACAAACACCACAATTCATTTGAACACACTCACAATTAGTAGTTAGTTACTAATACTAAAAAGTTAAGAAAACAATACTTCTAGCCTCCCCTCCATGAATTAAAGTCACAAACGGCTTACAACAACATCCCCCCTTATTCCATCATAAAAATGAGCAGCAAAAGCATCCATTATACCCTTAGGCAAAGACAACCCAACCTCCAATCCTCCCTCGAAATCCCTCGATTTACACAACGTCATCGCGTATTTATCTCGATCAATCGACAACGCTTCAATCTTTCTGGCTTTTCCCCATCCAAAATCCGCACCGTAGAGATCAAATCTCGTCGATCCAGAAACCAATAACACCCGATTCCGCACCACTTCTCCTACCCTATTCTCAACCCCTCCAAGGCTAACCACCCTCTTCTTGATCTCCTCCGCTATGACCTCCGCCGCCCTAAAAAACCCTTCCTCCCCGACCAGCTCCTCATGCCCGATTTTGCAAAATCCAAACGATAAGCAATTACCGAAATAGTTTCCAGGAACTGGTGGGTCGATACGGGCCCTAGCGTCAACGGCAAACAATAAAAATTCGGGCTCATTATCATCACCTGCATTCACTGATTTCGCTAAACAATGCCATACGTAAGCTCCAATCACTACAAAATACGATGCACGAGGAATCCTTTCCCCAACCAAATTCTTCAGTTTCTCGATTTCGAATGGGGTGAAAACGTACGTCGCTCGAACCCTATTCGTCGGTAAAGGGAACGAGTGCGACGCCATCGGGATTTTCTTGATCCGGTTTAGAAAAATAGAGTCCAATTCAGGGGAGTACTTTATCAGGGCCCGATCAAAAATCGGCAAAGATTTAGAAATCAAGAATCCCTTTTCTCCTCCAAGTTTATTGATCAAAGCCCAAGATTTAAAAAACCCTTCAACCAAAGTAGCATCACCGGCAACATGACTAAAGGAGAAACCAATACACAAACCCTGGCCCGGAAACAAAGTCACCTGTGTAAGGAATATAGTTAAATGAATTAATTTCAAATATCTCTATAAGTTCAAACTTTTATAGATGAGACGAAATTCTTTTATGGTATCAGAGTCAAAAGGCCCACACCCGGATAAAGATCTTGGGTTCAATTCCCGCTGAGAACAACTCCACTTATATTAAAATGTCCACTCATTGAGCCTCCCCAAATAGGAAAATTGAGTCCAACCCATGAGTGAGGGCAGTATAAGGGAAATAATTAAATGACACTACAAGAAAACAAAAATTTGTCTACGAAATTTATAATTGCCTACAAATTTTTTTTTTTTTTTGTAAATTTCATAGTAAAATTGCCTACAACTTGCCTAATATATATTTTTTTTTAAATTATGTATGGACATGCATTCCTTAATTTACAAGCAATTCCTAGACATTAATTAACTACAAGCAATTTACCCACAAACAATTTTCCTTCGAAAATTTTGTAGGCAAATTTCTTTGTAGGTAGAGAATTAAAATGTCTATATAATAAAAAAAATTGTAGGCAATTCCTAGACATTAATTAACTACAAGCAATTTACCCACAAACAACGTTCCTTCGAAAATTCTGTAGGCAAATTTCTTTGTAGGTAGAGAATTAAAATGTCTATATAATAAAAAAAAATTGTAGGCAATCTTCGCTAAGAATTTTTTTTTTTTTTTTTTAAATTTGGTAGCTATATTTACAATTTTCGTAGACAAATTTATGTATTCTTGTAGTGTAAATTAATTTCAAATCTCTCTATAGTTAAACTTTTAAACGAGACGAAATTCTTTCAACCTGAATCGCGAAAACTTGGATTAGTTTCCGATCGGATTCTTCGATAGGCTCCGACGGAGGGACGAAATCGTAGAACTTATCAGCATCTTTAGCTTCATTTCCGACAAGATAATCGAAGTCATCATTACACTCGAAGAAAGTTACGGAAACAGAGTCCCCTGCCCGGTAACGGATTTCGGGCAGTTTGTCGGGGTTTAACGGGTAGAGAATGGTGCCCGCGAGAGGGAAGAAGTGTTTGAGAGTTAGGGAGAGGGATTGTTTGAGTTTTGGAACGATTGTTTCCAAGAAATAAGGCTTGGAAGAATTAGGGAGGTCGTAGAAGAGAAGGCGGCGGAGGGGGTGAAAAGTAAGCCACATGAAATCGAGGAAAGTGAGGGGGAGGGACTGGTCCGCCACCGTGTGCGGCGGCGGAGCGATTCGGCAACGCTCGAGCTGGTTCGGCATTAGTTTGTTCACTTGTTTTCATTTTGGTATGATGATTTTAGTGGGAATTATTGGAGTAGAAATGTGTGGACTAAAGCTAAAGAAGCAAAAATATCTCACCTTTTTTTTTTTGGTTCGTCTTTTATGATAAAGTTAACTTGCATAGAAATTTGATTGTACGATGAATGGGTCACTTTTTTTTTATTAATTTTTTTTTTTATTTGTTGATTTTTGTTTATAAATTAAGCAATTTTAATGTTTTTTTTCCTTGATTTTCCTAATTAAATTTGTACTAAAATATTATATTAGCTATAACTGAAACAAATTACACTAGCTGGCTTAGTCCACCTGACAATCGGGTTCCTCACTGTAGTGATCGACCCGAGTTCGATTTTCTATGAAAATAAATTAATTTATCTAACTACTAACAACTAACATTTATCGATAAAAAAAAATTACACTAGCTATAATTGAAATATTACACTGGTACTTGAGTATTCTGAGGAGGAAATGTTCAAAAACTCGTGTCATTCCTCGTATGTAGTGTTACGACCACCATTGTGACGGATTTTCTTTAGTGACACATACATAAGGAGCCCTTAATTCTTATACTTATTTAAGTATTGTGCAACATCACTATCTATATTTAATTTCCACTTTATAATGTTGCACTTGTATTCATAAAGGACTTGTACCTGATATTCTCATTCATGCATATCCCCTTCCACTGTACAATGTGTACATTCCAACAAACCAGCATATGTAATTGGTGGATACACCAAGACTAGAATATGAGATATTTCATTATTTGTATAATCACAATCTTCCCAATAACCTCCATGATAAACCATCAAAAATCTCTAATTCTCTTCTATCTACAATTAGCAAAAGATTTCACTAAATATCAATACTAAATTTGAAACAAATTAAAACGTGTAAAAAAGAACTGATTGAACACCTTGACCAACCACTTGGTCAGATCGAGTTCATGAAATTTTCAAATATTATCATATGTAACTTAATCTAAAAATATATTTCTAATTTTTTTCTAAAATTAATCTATAATTGAGTATTTTTCTTATTTTATATCTAAAAGTGTGTATTTTGCATTTTCCGTATTGTTTGTCATAATTGTTTTTAATCATTATACCACACACACATTTCAAGAATTGTCTCCATTTTTAGTTGGGTTTTAAAAAAAATTATTTTGTAGACTTAGAGTTAATATGTCAATTCTGATAAAATTTGATTTTGTAGAGTTTGAGTTAACACATCACCTGTATTTACTTAGTTAATTAATAATAATTAAGATAATTAAAAGTTATAAGTATATCTATGCTTCCTATTAGTTATTATTTTAATTACTTTATGTATATATAAATGTCCATTCTGTTGGGTGGCGAACAAGTAAGTAATTAATAAACAGAAGAGATTATTAGACTTGGTAACAGGATAATAAACGAAAGGAGCTAGCAACTTCGTGGAGTGAACATCTTTGTAAAGGAGCTAGCAGCTTCGTTGAGCGAACAGTTTTGTAGAAAAGTACTAATGCGGCAAGCAGGATTGTGGCGAGCAGCCTTGCAAAGAACAGCTGTGCAAGCGGCGCAAACCAAGATCAATTTGGGCGAACAAACTTCGTAATGGAGCGAGCAACATTGTAAAACAATCCCAAGCGAGGAGCGAATAGCTCGGAATGCAAAGGACCATGACATCTAACGAAGACGTACAAACGAGCAACCGGTCACCATCGAGAGCATCTCAGTGTTGCCAAAGACCAAGTAGAACATGGGGAACTCCAAGAGTCACTAGCTTAGATATGGTCCAAGTGTCTCAACACTTGGCACCCATCCAATGAGCAATAGTGTAGATGTTGTACAAGTGTCCTAACACTTGGCAAAGATCCAATGGTTAAGCCACCAAGATGGTGACACATGTCCTCTTTGTATGTCTATAAATACCCCATTCATTTTCATGAAAAAGGGGGAGAACAATTCAATAAATAGCCAAACTCTTGCAAAATTATTCCTTGAGCATTATTTAATCAAATCCCATAATCATTGTTCTTGTTTGATGATCTTCATGGAGTAAAACAGCCACTAATCACATTCAATTGAAAAAGGTCATCAACAATTGGCACTAGAAGGAGGGTTCGAACCTCCGTTTATGAAAAATTCGAAGAAAGGTTGAAGACTCCCATCGGAATCTGCAAAATCTCGCCGGAATCCGGGAAGCAGCTGCCGGAAAACAAGAACGCACATTTTTAGGACAAAGATATATAATACTTTGAGGGTTTTAATGCATGTGTGCATGAACTAAGGTTTTTGAATCTTCATATTCACACACAAGGCTAGTAACCCTTGGGAAAAGTGTTTGCAAGAACAAGATTACTTCACTCATTTGTTTATCTCAATACATTTTGGCAACCAAGATGGTCAGATCACAAGACGAACAACATTCGAGTATATCTCCGAGTCGTAAACCGAGGACTAGGGTTTCGTCCACCGAGGGACATGCACGAACGGTGAGAGCAACTTCGCAAAGAAACATTCAGGTCACCATTGATACAATCCCACCAGAAGTAGAAGCACTTGCTCAGAACCCGGAGGAGCTAGCAAAAACGATCGCTGTCCTTCAATCATTACAAAATCGACAAGCAGCAGGACCGTCAAGAGCACCTGTGACGACCAATTGAGCAGGCGAGCAGGAACGAACGGGCGAACAGCGAAGTAAAAGGAGAGAAGATGCGCGTCGAGACGAGGCCGACAGCGAGGAGGTCCGTAGAAATAAAGGAAAAGCTCCATTGAGCGAGCGTCTGGGAAGTGGAGGGGAATCATCACCAAGTCGAGCAGATGAGTCAAGCAAAAGTACTTCTCGAACAAGTGCTTTGGAAAGACTAGGAACAAGGAATGAAAATAGGAGGGAGTCATCCCGAAGGAACGAGGAGCGATCACGCCATCCTGCTCGCCCATCGGTGCATGACCGAATTATGAGGTCAGCTTTTGGCCGACTAGGGCCAAATGGAGCTAGCAATGCTGCTAGGAAGACGACTCAGGAGAAACGTCCTGTTGGCAAGGGACTGCATCGTGAAGAGGTCACTGACCCCAATCGCGATGAACAGCCTTCCATCGGGAAGACTCCCCCAAATGAATTGCAGGAAATGAGAAAGGCAATCGAGGAATTACAGAGACAGTTGGAATCTCAGAGAGGTGTCGGATCGACTGTTCTCCCTTCGTCACCGTTATCTCCGTCTGTCCTCAATGCACCGATCCAGAAGAAGATTCAGTTTCCAGCCATCAATTTGTATAAGGGAACGTCGGACCCTCGAATTCATGTGACGAAATATTCGGATTTCATGATCTCAATGGGGGCAACCGACGCCACACAATGCCGAAATTTTCCACTCACCCTTGGAGATGGCCCGCACAGATGGTTTTCAGCACTGGCTCCTGGCTCCATCAACTCTTTTGCCCAACTAAGCAAAGAGTTTCTGTCTCACTTTTCAACTGCCGGGTCCTACTTGACCCACAGACACCGTCTGGCAGATATTAGGCAGGGAGACGAGGAGTCTGACAAGCAATTTCTGGAAAGATTTGATAAAGTCTTACTGGAGGGCGAAATGGTGAGTGAGGACACGAAAATAGTGGCAGTGATGGCTGGTTTAAAGAAAGGGACGGACCTGTGGAAGGAAATGCATTTGACTTGCCCGAAAACATACGCGGAATTCAGACACAAAGCAGGAATCCACGTGTCAATGCAGGAGGCCCTGCACAGGGAGATGGGAGACAAAGCTGATCCAAAAAAGTTTGGCAAGAAGTCGGGAGGAAGTGATTACAAGGCTCCGAAGAACATGAAGTCGTTCAATGAGGGAGCTGAGTTGAAGGAAAAGTTGAATCAAGTCCTTACCATGTCCGTGGACGCTGTGTATGACAACGTTAAAGACAGGGAAATGTTGTCAGAGCCACGGAGGATAAGACAAGAGAGAGGAAAGTTGAACCCGAACAAATACTGCGCATATCATCAGAACATTGGCCACTTCACAAGCGAGTGCCGAGATCTGTTGAAGCGGTTGTGGAGGTTCTATGAGGAAGGAAAACTGTCCGAGTTCGTAAAAAGGGAACCAGGTAAAAGACCAAGGGCACCAGAACCGTCCAGTTCGGATGATGGAGACAGTGATGAACAACCAAGTAAAACTGGTAAGAAAGGAAGGAAGGTCCCAGCAGCCCCAGCAAGGCATATCCCGGAGATCTTAATGCTAGAACCCACTGGACCAGTAGGTAGTTGTTCTGATGGGAGACCACCTATGTCAAAAAGAAAGAGGAAAGTAGAACTGAGAGCAGTGGATCAAGTGATGGAAGTGGGCGTGAATCTATCAACCAGACGAACAGGGGACCTAACTTTCTCAGAAAAAGACTTAGACTGGGTACTCACTCCTCACAATGACTCGTTGGTCATTTGCGCCAATATTATGGGGACAAAATTACACCGTCTACTTGTCGATACTGGTTCCTATACGAACATCCTGTTCAAGAGCACGGTGGACCAGCTAGGAGATTGCGCTGAGTACATCAAGGACTGTGATCACAAGATTGTAGGATTCGGAAATGCTGTAACCACCCCGCTAGGAATAGTTACGTTGGCAGTTGAGCTTGTATCAATCGAGGACCCGGAAAGGAAAATGAATAGAATGGTAGACTTCCTGGTTGTAGACCAACAGTCCACCTATAACGGGTTCCTCGGCCGTCCTTTCTTGCATGAATTTAAAGCAGCTGTTTCAACGTACTATTATTGTTTAAAATTCCCAACAAAGAAGGGTGCAGGTACAGTCAAAGGAGACCAGAAGAAGGCTCGTGCGTGTCTTTTGCAGATACAGTTGCAGGATCATCAAGTCAACATGACGAACAGGTGTTCAGACAAGGACGGGGACGATAGCGAGGCCATAACTTCCGTCGATACTGAAATAATGGAAGTCGACGAGCAGCTGTGCGCAGACGAACAACCGCGCAGCGACGAGCAACTGTGCGCAGACGAACAGCCACGCATTGATGAGCAGCTGTGCGTAGGCGCACAGTTGGACGAAGACGAGCAGGAATGCAAAGACGAACAGTTTGTCCAAACAAGAAATAGAGAAGCTGCTACAACCAGCAACGAGGAAGAACAAACAACGGCAATGAACGTTGATGCAGAGGACATCGAGCCACGACTGGGGGCAGAACCGATGGAGACCAAAGATGAGCTAAAGGCAGAAGGGCCCACTATTGACCCCAGATGGAAAGGCCAGAAATGAAGGGCTACCCCGGTTGAAGAGTTGGAAACTGTGAGAGTCGACCCGAACCAAGAGGGCTTAGAACTCTTCATAGGGTCCGAGCTACCAGAGCCGTACAGGACCAACATGATTGAGTTTCTTAAAGCAAACCTCGATGTGTTCGCATGGTCGCATGCAGACATGGTGGGCATCAGCCCCGAACATGCCTGCCACAGACTCAACATCGACCCGAGGAAGAAACCAATCCATCAGAAGAGGAGGAAATTTGGGCCCGACAAATACGAGGCGCTCGATGTGGAGGTTAAAAAGCTGCTGGATAATGACTTAATCAAACAAGCGTTATGCCCGCAATGGGTGACGAATCCAGTGTTAGTCAGAAAAGCGACTGGAGCATGGAGACTCTGCATCGATTTCACAGATCTCAACGCCGCCTGCCCAAAAGATAATTTCCCATTGCCTCACATCGATCAACTGGTTGATAACACCGCTGGACATGAGCTTCTCACGTTCATGGATGCATTCACAGGATATCATCAAATAGCGATGCATCCCGATGATCAAGAGCATACAACGTTCTACACCAACAAAAACTTGTTGTGCTGGAAGAGGATGCCATTTGGGTTAATCAACGCTGGAGCTACATATCAGAGATTGGTCAACAAGATGTTCGATGATCACATTGGGAAGACGATGGAAGTATACGTAGATGATATTGTTGTCAAGAGCTCCAAAAAGGAAGATCACCTGCAGCATCTAGCTCAAACGTTTGGGATACTTCGAACATACAACATGAAACTGAACCCTAAGAAAAGCAGTTTTGGGGTCCATTTTGGGAAGTTCTTGGGACATCTAGTCAGTCAAAGAGGGATCGAAGCAAATCCCATAAAAGTGAAAGCAATCATGGAAATGCAACCACCCAGATCAGTTAAAGAGGTCCAACGGTTAACCGGATGTCTAGCAGCTTTGAGCAGGTTCGTCTCAAGATCCGGAGACAAGTGCAGGCCGTTCTTCGAGGCAATCAAGAAGGGAAAGTTTCAATGGACAGACGCCTGTCAACAAGCGTTCGAGCAGCTGAAAGAGTATCTCAGTGACACGAAAATTCTTGCCAAGCCAATCCCAGGGGAGAAGTTATACTTGTACCTGGCAGCTTCAGAAGTGGCAATCAGCTCAGTGCTCGTTCGAGCAGAAGGAAAGTTCCACCTGCCCATCTACTATGTGAGTCAAGCTTTACACGAAGCAGAACTCAGATACTCACCAACAGAGAAGCTAGCATATGCACTAGTGATGAGCGTCAGAAAACTTCGTCCATATTTTTTCGACCACCAGGTGGAAGTGTTGACAACGTTTCCGCTCAAGCAAATACTGCACAGACCCGATGCGGCTGGTCGCCTCCTAAAATGGTCATTGGAAATCAGTCAGTTTGGGATTTCATATGCTCCTCGAACAGCGATCAAGGGGCAAGCCTTAGCAGACTTTATAGTCGAACTGACTTACCCCCAAGATCCAACGAGAGGACATAACCATCCCTGGCACATATATGTTGATGGTTCGTCAACTAATACAGCATCGGGAGCAGGTATAGTCTTGATAAGCCCGGATAGGCAAGTTTTTACTTCAGCTGTTCGATTCGAGTTCATGGCGAAGAACAACGAAGCAGAGTACGAAGCTGTGATCGTTGGGTTATGCCTAGCATTAGCAGTTGGAGTACGAAGGTTGCAAATCTTTGGAGATTCGCAATTGATCGTCAACCAGGTCCGAGGAGAATATGAAGCAAGAGATGAAGACATGGCTTTGTATCAAAAAATTGTTGCTCACTTGGCCTCTTTGTTCGAACAAATATACATTGAACAGATACCAAGAGACAATAATGCTCAAGCAGATGCATTAGCCAGGCTAGCAACCAGTGCCGGACCAGCAGAATTGTCGGAAGTGACGCTAACAAGAATGTCCAAACCATCAACCGAAGATTACAAAATCTATCAAGTCAACGAAGATTTCGAAGAAGACGACTGGAGGATACCAATCATTGAGTATTTGCAAAACGACAAAAAGCCAAACAACCCGTCTGAAGCTAACAAGTTGGTCAAGAGAGCAGCAAGATACACCATGATGGATGGACAGTTGTACAAGAGAGGAATTTCACTCACACTTTTGAAATGCTTGGCTAGGGGGCAAGGGCAAGCAGTACTGAAGGATGTTGTTTACCAAATATATTTTGCTGGGATTGAATGGCTATTTATAAAAGCTTTGGTAAAAACATCAAATGATTGGGTTCTTAAATGCTAGAAAGAATGCTTGAATGAAGAAAATCAATAAATGCATAAGAACACTAAGAACACCAAGAATTGCCAGGGGTTGTGAGTCCCTGGACTTGAATGAGTATGTGTATTGATTATACTGAGAGAGATTGAACCTTTTTTTTACATTACAAAAGTGGGGGTATTTATAGTTTCCTCACTATAGGGGTATTCTGGTCATTTCCGGCCTCTCGGGGGACAGGTGCATTAAATGTCTTCTGCCTCTGAGGACGCGCGGGCTCTGGTATGTCAGGGCATGCAGGTGGCCGGCCACTAGGGTGTTGACGCGTGTCCAAAAAGGACGATTCTCTGGCGAGTTTCCTCATTTGGATGGAATATTCTCTGAGTCTCTGGGTACGGAGGCGGCCTTTTTCTCCCTTGGGAGAGGGTCTTGCTTGATTCTGTCACGTGCTCCAGATCTCTCTTGCCGGCCGGGGGCCTTGAGTGATCGGAGGCCGGCCTCCTGGCGGACAGCGAGGCCGGAGATTGCTCCAGCCAGTCGGTCGCGTCCGTGCGATCTCTGCTGGACTTCACTGATCTTGGCCGGGCCGGTCCGGCCGCGGCAGGACTTGAACGTGGCTGGGACGAACGTGGACGGGCGTCACAAGCGGGTTTCCGGCCTCGCTCTTCGAGGCCGGAGACTCGTGGTCGGAGCCCGCTGAGGTCGGATTCAGGCCGGCCAGGTCGATCCCGGCCTCTGGGTACCTTCTTGCCCTTTCCGACTTTCTTCCGGTCGGATCCAACACGTGGTCCGAAACGGTCACAACAAAGGAAATTCATGAAGGCATATGCGGAAATCACGCTGGAGGACGAGCATTAGCGTATAAGACCATAAGACAAGGGTATTATTGGCCGACCCTCCTCCAGGACGCAATCAAAGTTGCCCGAACTTGTCACAGGTGTCAGTTGTTCGCCCCGAACATCCACAAGCCCCCGCACGAACTAATCTCTGTCAATAGTCCGTGGCCATTTGCGAAATGGGGAATTGACCTCATCGGGCCTTTTCCGCCAGGAAAAGGGAATGTTCGATTCGCAGTGGTGGCAGTAGACTATTACACGAAGTGGGCTGAGGCAGAAGTGCTTGTGCGAATCACACAGGAGAAAATGATCAACTTCATATGGAGAAACATTGTTTGCCGCTTCGGGGTGCCTCAAGCGATCGTGACAGATAACGGAAAACAATTTGAAGGAAAAAAGATAAGAGATTTTTGTGAAAAGTGGGGAATGAAGAAACATTTTTCAACACCGTACCACCCCCAATCAAATGGCCAAGTAGAGGCAGTGAACAAAATAATTAAACATATTTTGAAGATCCGCTTAGCCGACAAACAGGGGAAGTGGTCTGAAGAGTTACCAGAGGTGTTATGGGCATACCGAGTATCTCACAGAACAAGCACAGGCGAAATACCGTTCACAATGGCGTTCGGGACAGAAGCAGTAATACCGGTTGAGTTAAAAGTCCCAACAAAACGAACAGCTGCATTCGACGAAGAAGCAAACAACTCCGCAATGGCAGCAGAGTTGGACTTGCTTGAAGAAAAAAGAATAACAGCAGAATTGAAAAATGCAATTTACAAGAAAAGAGCAGCAAAGTACTACAATTCTCAAGTAAAAGCAAGAGAATTCGAAGTTGGGGACTTAGTACTTCGAAAAGTTTTAACACCACCAGGAGTATTCGGCCCAACTTGGGAGGGCCCATACAAGGTGACGAATAAGTGGCACAATGGCACATACGACCTTGAAGACATGGAAGGCAAGTCGTCCCAATACTCCTGGAATACCACTTTGCTCAAGAAGTACTATCAATGAAGTCATGTAAGTCTTAGAAGTTTTACAAATAGATCCTTGTAATTTTTTTATTTTTGCGCAAGTTTATATATAAAAGCGAGCAGTTGTGCAGTTACTAGGCGAGTAGAATCGTATTTATCTTTTGTCTTGCTTTCTTTTGGATTTTGAGCCTTAAGTCCAAATTACTTAGTTGCTCGCCCAAAAAAAAATTGAAAAGTGCAAGTCTGTTATAAGACGAACCATAGAGCTTATTAAAAGCAAAAACAAGGCTAAGTCCATAACGGACCAATAGCCCACATTAATGCAAGGCCAAGTCCACAAGCGACCAAAATGGTCCAAACAACTAAAGGTCAAGTTCTATAAGAACCAAGTGACCAACTTAAAATTTGACTAAGTGTTTACCTTAAGAAAAAAGGAACACTTAGAAACTAAGTCATAAGCAAAAGAAAGAGGCGAGCAATTAAGTAAGACAAACAAAGAGGCACAAATTTGTAGATGAGCAAAAATTTTCATTTCTTTAAGTCAAAAGATGTTTACAATAGGAATAAGAAATACAGAAAGAGTGTACATCCTATTGTAAATTAAAAAAAAAACTAAGTCTTCAAGAGGGAGGTGGAGGAGGAGCATCTGCAGTTCTGGTCGCCTGAACACTCGGCTGCTCGCCTGAGGCACTTGTGCCAGCCCCATCTATTGGCGTTAAAGGAAGAGACGCCAACCCTTCAAAGACCTCATCAGTGGCCGCCGTGCTGGTCGTCGCTGGAGCAGGGTCAGGCTGGCCGCCATAAGTGGGGGCAACAATGTCGACCTCCTCGCCGAAGACATCCAAGGGGAAGCCAAGATCGGCCAGATCAGAGACGAACAAGGTAGAGCCAGGAGCACGGGGGTAATTCTTGACATATTCAATGAAGTCCGCTTTCACCGCGCCACGAATATCTTGGTTGTGATTATGGGCGAAGTGAACAGACCTCAAACATTCAGCAAATGCACAGATATACCCGAAGTTGGTCTTATCCAACACCTCCTGCTCATGGACTTCATAGTCGATCATGTTCTTACGCTCCTCTTCCAATCTCTTGATGTGCTCCTCGACAGCTAGCAGGCGAGCAGCTAAGTCTGCTCGCTCCTTTTCAGCCCTTTCGGCTCTCAGATCTGAAGTTTTTACCTCCAGCATCATCTTTTGAGCCTTGTCCAAGGCACTCTTCTCGCCGGCCAAGGAGGCCTCCATCTTACTCTCCATCAAGGCCAGCTCCTTAGCATGCTCGGCCTTGCACTCTTTGATGGCGGAGATTCTTCCTTCGTCCATCCTCTCCACACGATGACCCAAATCACGGTTTGTCCGCTCGAGCTCCGTGACTTGGTCGAGCAGCATCTGGGACTGGATCAATTGATGGCTAGCATTGTACGCCATCAAACGAACATTGTCACTAGCAGATTGGCTAGCAACAAGGGTGTTCGCCGACTTCGTCCAGGCCCTGGGAACTGTCTCGGCTGCTCGGCGAACAGGTACATCAGGAATATCAGAAAACGAAGAAGGAGCATTCTTCACCACGGAGAAATGGTGAAGAGTAGTCCCGCGACCAGGATAGTGCGCGGGGTTATACCTAAAACAAAAACATGTCAGTAAGCGAGCAACATTGGGCCAAGTGGCGAACAACAAAAAAGCCCAAGGCAGTTAACTTACTCCTTAATTTTGATGGGGTCCCAACCCAAATAAGAAGTATCTTTGGGATTGTCGCCTCTCTTGGTCGCCAACAGGCCAGCGACCACTTATTGTTCGTCCACCACTTCCAAGGAGGTGGACTTAGATGCAGGAGATCTGGGAACAATGCTGCTCGCCTCCACCGCAGCTTTTGATCGCTTCGAGGCACGATCATCATCGCGAGTGCCGCGAGCATCATCGCCTCGTGGCACTTTCCTTTTATCCCTATCCCGTTCCCTCTCCTTTTCCTTCCTTGCATCCCGTGGAGAGGAGGTAGTTTTAGCCGCAGGTTTAGGGCGACCAGCTCCGGCGGCTGGGCGACCAGAAGGGTTCTCTCCTGCCCGGAGGCGCATGATGGCAAGGGGAGGGTGACTTGAAACGACTACACTGTTGATAGGCGAACATAAGTCAATAAATGGCGAACAAGGATTAAAGCTACATCAAAGATTATGAAGAACCAACCTCAAATCAAGGGTAATCAACAAAGAAAATCAAGTTGGGGTGCATCTACCAATTTTAGAGGTGTATAAAGTGACGAACAACTCCCCGACGAACAACTAATGGGCGAACAGGAATTTATGCCCGAGACCAAGAATGAGCCAACTGTGAAGTCATCAATGACGAACAACTTGGTCAAACCATGATACAACAAATAGCCAAGGAGGTGTGTACAAGTGAACAAAGGACAAAGATCCCAACGCCAAGCTGAACAAAGCCATAAGGCGAGCAACTTCTAAAGTACAACCTCAAGAGGCGAACAACTTTCAATTGGAGAATCAACAAGATCAATCAAGCCGACTTAGGCGAACAACAATGAGTCCGAGATAAGACCAAAGAAGACTTTGTAACTAAGATTCAGCTTAGATAAGATCAAAGGGACACATGTCAAGCATGCAGGCTAGGGAGACCAAGAGTCTTGGACACCTCATGCTTGCTAGTCTCTATAAATAGTTGTTCTCCAGCTTACTTATATAATTTTCGAATTTCAAAGAAAAAAATTCATAAACACTCCCAAACACACACAAATACACCTTAACTCACACGCATACGAAATTATTTCAATTTCGATTTTCATATATCTGAATTCGATAACCTAAACCCCGATTTACCATTTACGGTGGTAATCAATCACACGTTATTGATTGGTGATGTAAAAACGGATTAAAACAGCCACTAATCCTCACGATTAGATTCGTTCACCAACAATTTGGCGCTAGAAGAAGGGTCCGAACCTCCGGTTTAGTGTGATTACTCAAGAACTTCAAGTTGAAAACTTGAAGATTCAAAAGAAATCTCAAGAAATATTTGAAGATACAAATAAAAGTGTTCTTGGTGTTCTTGGTGTTCTTCAATTTATAAATTAAGAAGTAATTTAAATTGAAATGCCTCAATCTAAAGAGACCCAAGGATCACGTTTGTCGAAAAAAGCATCTCAGACCCGAGCCACGTCGGCCGATCACCAGGACCGTGACCCGAGACATGCGAACAGGTCACAACATACGGCCATAACACATAACCTCCCCCCTGAGATGGAGGCTTTGGCGAACAACCCCAATGAGTTGGCCAAAACCATTGCTGCTCTCCAGGCCCTTCAGAGGCAACAAGAGCAGGTTAGGCCAACACAAGCAAGGCCAAGGGACAAGTCCCTGGAAGTTGTTAGACCCAGGACCACTAGGGGCGAACAACGAGAGGTTGATAGTGCCCAAGTCAGACGGAACAAGGGAAAGGCCAAGGTGGTCGACCAACAAGAAGTACAGGCTGAGTCTGGTCGCGGACGAACAACTATGTCTAGCCATGGGACAACACGTTCCAGTGCCCAAGACAGGCTTAGCCAACCCCAACGGGAAGCTGCTCGCCGGGGAGCAGCAGACGGGCGAGCAACTTTTGAACAGCCTCGCCCGTCAGTCCATGAAAGACTCTCTCAGTCAGCCTTCAGGCGCCTAGGGCCGAATGCGGCGAACAACATTAGGAGGCAAGCCCAGGAAGTGCCCACTCCAAGCGAGGGACTGCGACGAGCAGAAAGGTTAATGCCTTTGCTCGCCGAACAGCCTCCAAGTCAGGGGGCACCTCTTGATGAATTATCAAGCCTAAGGAGGGCTGTAGAAAACATGCAGGGGCAACTAGACCAACAGAGGGGGATGGGAACGACCAGCATGCCATCCTCACCTTTGGCAGCTCATATTTTGAAGGCCCCAATCCAGAAAAAAATTCAATTTCCGGCTAGCATTCAATATGAGGGCATCACCGACCCCCGGGTCCACTTAACGAAGTATACGGACTACATGGTCTCCGTGGGGGCCAATGACGCCACCCAGTGCCGGAATTTTCCGTTAACATTGGGCGATCGGGTTCACAAGTGGTTTTCATCAATGCCACCGGCATCAATCCACTCGTTCGTCCAATTAAGTCGAGAATTTCTTTCTCACTTTTCAACGGCGGGGTCGTATCTTTCCCAAAAACACCGGCTATCAGATTTAAGGCAAAATGATGATGAAACTGACCGGGCGTTTATGGAAAGATTCGATAAAGTTTTACTAGAAGGAGAACCGGTGAGCGAAGATACAAAGATCGTCGCTGTGATGGTCGGGTTGAAAAAAGGGTCGAAGTTATGGAAGGAGGTACGTCTGAAGTGCCCAAAGACTTATGCCGAGTTCAGAAACCAAGCTGGCATTTTCGTTTCCATGCACGAGGCCCTACAAACAAATTTAGGGGAGAACAAAGCTGATCCTAAGGAGAATAACAAAAAGCCCGTCGGGACAAGCTACAGGGTCCCGAAAAACATGAAAGCATTCACTGAAGGATCGGATTTGAAAGAAAAATTGAACCAAGTATTGACAGTATCAGTTGATACTGTGTATGAGAGTGTAAAGGAGAGAGAGTTGCTTTCCCCACCACGTAAAATCCGTTAGGATACTGGCAAACTCAACCCGAACAAGTATTGTGCCTACCATCAAAGTGTGGGGCATTTTACGAGTGAGTGTAGAGATTTGCTTAAGCAACTCTGGCGATTTTATGAGGAGGGAAAGCTCTCCGATTTAGTTAAAAGGCAACCTGGGAAAAGAGCCCGGGAGAACAACTCAGAAGACGAAGAGGATGGTCAATCCCAGAGAAACAACAGACCCGGGCGACCAGTTCCCAATATGCCAGCTCAACCTTTAGAAGATCTGTTCATGATGGAACCCGCAGGTCCCGCGGGAGGGTGTTTTGATGGACAACCACCTGAATCTAACCGGAAGAGGAAAGCGGAGCTACGAGCGATTGGCCAAGTACAAGAGATGGGAGTTAAGCCGTCTATTATGCAAACGGCAGAATTAACTTTCACCGAAAAAGACCTTGAAGGCGTCTTAACTCCGCACAATGATTCGCTCGTAATCTGTGCAAAGATTATGGGGACCAGAGTCCATAGACTGTTGGTGGACACCGGAGCCTACACGAACATCTTATTCAAGAAGACCCTCGATAATCTGGGAGATTATTCGGGTTATGTTCGGAATACAACACATAGAATCGTAGGCTTCGGGAATGCTGTGACAACACCGTTGGGAATTGTAACATTAGCTGTACAACTTGTAACGGCCGATGAACCCGAAAGAAATATAACAAGAATGGTAGATTTCTTGGTTGTAGACCAGGAGTCGACCTATAACGGGTTTCTTGGCCGACCTTTTCTTAATGAATTTAAAGCTGCGTGTTCCACTTACCACTATTGTTTGAAATTTCCAACAGCTAGTGGAACAGGCACAATTAAAGGAGACCAACGGAGAGCACGAGAATGCGTTCAACAGCTACGAGCAAAATTTGTACAAATATCCATGATGGAAGCAACAAGTTATCCCATCAACGAACCATCAATACTAAACAATATGGACATAGACGACCACATGGATGCGGACGAACAACACTTGGACGAGCAAGTGTTGGACGAACAACTCGTTACCACCCGCGAGGAACCTCCATCTGACGAACAACAAAGGGGTGGTGACGACCAACCTTCAGTGGAGGACTTGGAGGGCCAAGTACAAACGAACAACAATAGGACGGAACCAAATGATGATCTTGAACCCCGCCTGGGGGCAGAGCCCATGAACATCGAAAATGATTCCAACCCTGAGGAACCCATACTTGATCCCCGTTGGAAGGGACAAAAACGACGAGCGACTCCAGTCGAAGAGCTGGAGGCGTTCAAAGTTAATCCCAACAGCGAAGATCTTGAATTATTCATAGGATCTGAGCTCCCAGAGCCTTACAGATCCCGAATGAAAGAGTTCCTCACCAAGAATCTAGATGTCTTTGCTTGGTCTCATGCAGATATGGTGGGGATAGATCCAAAACATGCTTGCCACAAGCTGAATATAAACCAAGCCAGAAAGCCCGTCCATCAAAAGCGGAGGAAGTACGGCCCAGACAAATACCAAGCTTTAAATGAAGAAGTTAAGAAGTTGCTAGACAACGATCTCATTCGACAGGCACTCTGTCCACAATGGGTAGCAAACCCAGTACTCGTGAGGAAACCAAACGGGACCTGGAGGCTATGCATAGATTTTACGGATCTGAATGCAGCATGCCCGAAGGACAATTTTCCTCTCCCACATATCGATCAATTGGTGGACAGCACTGCAGGTCACGAAATGTTGACATTTATGGATGCTTTCGCCGGGTATCATCAAATTCCTATGCATCCAGATGACCAAGAGAACACGGCGTTTTATACAAACAAAAACTTGCTGTGTTGGAAGAGAATGCCATTTGGCCTCATAAATGCCGGAGCAACATACCAAAGACTGGTGAACAAGATGTTTGATCAACAAATTGGAAACACAGTTGAAGTTTACGTGGACGATATCGTGGTTAAAAGTCCCAGGAAGGAAGACCATCTTCAACATTTGACTCAAGTGTTCGAAATTCTTCGACACTATAACATGAAGTTGAATCCAAAGAAAAGCAGCTTTGGAGTCCACTCAGGGAAATTCTTGGGTCATCTTGTTAGCCAGCGGGGAATTGAGGCCAACCCTTCAAAAGTTAAAGCCATCCTGGATATGCAACCACCACGTTCGGTGCAAGAAGTGCAAAGACTCACCGGGTGCCTAGCAGCATTAAACCGGTTCATATCCAGATCAGGGGACAAGTGCCGTCCATTCTTCGAGGCCGTCAAAAAAGGGAAGTTTGCATGGACTAACAACTGTCAAGCGGCCTTCGATCAACTTAAAGACTACCTGGGAGATGTCAAAATCCTATCAAAACCAATCCCAGGAGAAAAGCTCTTTCTATACTTAGCCGCATCAGAAGTTGCCATCAGTTCTGTTTTGGTGCGGGAGGACGGCAAATTCCATCAACCAATCTATTATGTCAGCCAAGCTTTACACGAAGCAGAGATCAAATATGCCCCAACCGAAAAGCTGGCGTATGCTTTGGTTATGAGCGTGAGGAAGTTACGACCATATTTCTTTGACCATCAAGTCGAAGTTCTAACAACTTTCCCGCTCAGGCAAATTCTCCATCGCCCCGACACTGCAGGTCGTCTCTTAAGATGGTCACTAGAGATTAGCCAAATCGGGGTGACCTATGCTCCTCGAACAGCGATCAAAGGGCAAGCATTAGCCGACTTTATAGTCGAACTAACTTTCCCACCAGATCCGACGAGAGGACTTGATCATCCTTGGCATCTCTATGTGGACGGATCATCAACCAACATAGCCTCGGGGGCAGGAGTAGTATTAATAAGTCCAGACAGACAAATATTCACCTCGGCAATCAGATTTGGTTTCATGGCAACCAACAACGAAGCTGAGTATGAAGCTCTTATCGCTGGTCTCCACCTATCCCTTGCAGTTGGTGTCAGACGCTTGCAAATATTTGGCGACTCACAATTGATCGTAAACCAAGTCCGAGGTGAATACGAAGCAAAAGATGATCACATGATCGAATATCAACGGATTGTTGCTCACCTGATGTCCATGTTGCAGCAAGTTTTCATACAGCAAATCCCAAGGACGAGCAACACTCAAGCAGACGCGCTTGCCCGACTAGCAACGAGTGAAGGCCCCGTAGAGTTGGCAGATATTATAGTTACAAAGATGAAAGATCCATCAACAGTAAGCTATAATGTCAATCAACTCGACGATCAAACCAGTGAAGAAGAAGACTGGAGAGCAAGTATAGTCAAATACTTGAAAAGTGGGGAAAAACCAAACAATCCTTTTGAAACTGCCAAGCTAATAAAGCGAGCCGCCAGATATACTCTGGTGGGCGAGCAACTCTTCAAAAGGGGAATATCAATCCCACTTCTCAAGTGTTTGCCTAGGGGGCAAGGGCAAGCAGTACTCGAAGAGATACATGCTGGAGTATGTGGAAATCATACTGGGGGGCAAGCTTTGGCATACAAGACAATCAGACAAGGCTATTATTGGCCGACTTTACGTCAAGACGCAATCAAAAAAGCCAAGACTTGCCATCAATGTCAGATTTTTGCCCCAGGCATCCATACCCCGGCTCGAGAACTTGTGTCAGTATACAGCCCATGGCCTTTTGCAAGATGGGGGATGGACATCATTGGTCCTTTCCCAGCTGGAGTTGGAAATGTTCGATTCGCCGTCGTGGCAGTCGATTATTACACAAAATGGGCGGAAGCAGAGGCCATGGTGAATATCACACAACAGAAGATGATCAACTTTATTTGGAAGAACATTGTCTGTCGTTTTGGAGTTCCACAAGCAATTGTGACAGACAATGGTCCACAATTTGATGGACAAGAATTGAGAGAATTCTGTACGAAATGGGGGATCAAGAAACATTACTCCACACCTTATCACCCCCAGTCGAATGGACAAGTTGAAGTTGTGAATAAAATCATAAAGCATACATTAAAAGTGCGACTGGCGGAGAGTAAAAGCAGTTGGTCTACAGAACTTCCGGAAGTCTTATGGGCATACAGAGTTTCTCCCAGGTCTAGCACCGGAGAAACACCCTTTGCAATGGCTTTCGGGACAGAGGCTGTAATACCAATTGAGTTAAAGGCTACTACATTTAGGACGACCAACTTTGATGAACAGGCGAACAACTCTGCTCTAAATGCTGAATTGGATTTGCTCGAAGAAAAAAGGTTGAATGCCGAGCTAAAAAATGCCACATACAAGCAGCGAGCAGAACGTTACTATAATTCCCATGTAAAAGTTAGGGAATTCAGAGTTGGAGATTTGGTTCTAAGAAAGTTGCTCGCCCAATCTCCAGGTGTATTGGGACCAACTTGGGAGGGCCCGTATCGTATAACAGAAAAATACATCAATGGCGTATACGATATTGAGGACATGGAAGGCAAGCCGGCCCAATACTCCTGGAATGCTGTACATCTAAAGAAGTACTATCAATAAAGTTGGGCGAACAAATGTCTTGGGGGGCAAGGGATGCGTATGAGCTGAAGGAAGGCTAAGAAGGTTAAAAACTTGCCTAATTTTTTAAATTTTCTTAAGTATAGATTCAAAAGTTGCTCGGCACATTGTATAGTCTGGTGCTAGTGCTTTTGATTTTATAGATAGAGTTGCTCGGCAAAAAATATTATAAGCGAGCAAGTTTTAGTTTGTGTTTAAAGCTGTTCGTCAGATTGTATATGATAGTGATGGACAGTCTTGCAACACTTGTAATTATTTTGCAATGTAAATATAATAGTTGTTCGTCAAAAAAGGAAAAGTCCAAAAGCTCGAGGTACAAGTCCATTCAAAGGTTGTTCGTTTTACAAATGAACAGAACCTAAGGACCAAAGCCACTTAAAGGTTGTTCGTTTCTTAAAATGAACAGAACCTAAGGCTGAACCCTGATTCCACTAAAGGCAAGTTCAATTCGAACAAAAGCCCAACATTATATGTTATAATTGCAAAGGCATTGACAGAAATGTAAAGGCAATTAACATATATAAGAAAATGAGCGAACATGAGAAAGACGTTCCATTAATCAAAGGCATTAAGCCTCAAAAATAGTACAAGCTGGAAGCAGCCATTACAAGTACTACAAAAAGGAGCGAACAACTATTACAAAGAAAACAGGAAAAAAGCTAAGTCCTAAAACTACTGCTGTTCGGCGGGAGGAGGATCTTGAGGTTGCTCGGCAGAGGGGTCGACAATCATGTCCCGAGCAAGGTCTTCAGCCGCCTTATCCTCCGCTTCTTTAGCGATTTGCTCGTCCGCGACAGCCGGTTCATCTTCTTGTTCGCCATCATCAACAATTGATGGAGGATGAGTGATGGTGATGCTGGGGTCGAGTTTATCCAGTTTAACCCCCAGCACAGCCAAATCCGCCAATTGGATTTTGACGTTGTTCGGCGGAGGATAGTTCTCGAGGAACTCATTTAAATCCTTGGCCATCTCCTCCACCATCTCCTTGTAGTCATAGGCATCAGCCGTACGGATGCTGTCCGCGTAGGCACAAATATATCCAAGGTTGGAGATGGGGCCGGTACGAATTTGAACCTCCTCTTCAAGTTGCTCACGGGTGAAGAGATTGGCTTCTGCTTCCCGGAGACGAGCATTCTCCGCCTCAAGCTCAGCAATTCTTTGTTCGGCCGAAGTCAATCTCTTCTCTCCCTCGCCGAGCAAATTCTCCTTATCTTTCAGCTCTTTGGACATGGCCTGAATCTCTTCAAGGCGCTTGTGCTCAGCATCAATGTAAACATTGATCTGGTTGTTAAGGCGAGCAATCTTGGCCTCGTATTGGCTCACCAGGCCATCTTTTTCTTCAGAAAGTTGCCGAGCAGTATTCGCATATTGGCGGGCAGACTTTTCTTGCTCGGCAACTTGGGTGATTGCCCTCTGAGCAGTAACAAGGCCGTTGGCGACGAGCATCATCGAAAGATGGAGATTGTCCATCTGCCCCTGCTGAAGGATGGCCTTGTCCAGAGGACGCGTCCAGGCCCGGGCGACCAACTCCGTCGCCTTGCGAACATGTTCGCCAGGAATCTCCCTTATGTTTACGGGAGTCTTCGAGCAAGCGTACTGATGTACGACACTTGCTCGGCCGGGATAATCATCGGCACGGTATCTGCAAACAAAAAAGCAATTGATACTTAGAAAAATAAAAAAATGGATGAAAGTTGTTCGGCAAGAGAGGATAGATACTTACTCGGCAAACTTCCGATCATCCCATCCTAGGAATGTAAGATCTTCTGGGCCACGGGGTGAGCCTACATCTTTGCTCGCTTTCCCCGACTTTTCCGTGGGCTCCCCAGAAGAACGCCTTATAGCATCCTCTTCATGGCGAGCATGGCTTTCGCCCACCTTTTCTTTCCCCTTGCCGGGGACATCTCCGGCCAGTGGGGTCCCATCTGCCTTCTTAAGGCGCTTACCACCACGAGGTGGGGAGACGGGAGGAGACCGAATTTGAACTGGGGGGGCAGCCGGTCGTGGAACTTTAGCCCCCTCAGGCCTGTTCGACATGGCGAGCACAGCTTGTGGAGGGTCCCCTCTCCTTTTCTTCCCTCTTGGTGGCCCCATTTCAAGGACCTTCTGCTCAAGAAGAGCGTAGCTTGGGGGAACGGCGACTGTTACTTGCTCGGCTAAAAAAAAAAAAAAAAAAAAAAAGTTAAAATTAGACGAGCAAGTTAAACATGTTAACGACGAACAAGACTTGAGCAGGGAGTTAGGAATTTCCATACCAGGGGGCACCTCAGCTTGAGCCTCCAAATGATGTGGATAAGTCAAAAGGCGAGCAGCTTTTTGACACCTTGATCGGCAGAGATAGTCAATAGTCCTATCTGCTCGGTTGCGCAGGCCGACCAAGCACGAGGTAAACAGGAATTCGGAGCTCAACTCCTCTTCTTCCGAATCCCACTTGGGTAGACGAGGGCCTGCGAGCAAACAAGAAAAGTTAAATTAGAACAACTGTCCAAAGACGAGCAAGAATTGAACTTACGTTTCAGTTTTCCATAGGCAGCTGGAGAATTTATTCGTCCAGGGCCGCCGTGTGGACCAGAAGATGCTCGCCAATCACCCCCAATCCAGAAGAAGTGCTGCTTCCAGTCACGAATCTTGTTCGGCACCTCTTCCACCATTTTCAACCCAGTCCTGGCCTTGAGGTAGTGATAGCCTTCTTCTCCTCGGGGGCAATTTGTGATTGTCATCAGGTAGTTGATCTCTTCCGCAGTGATCCGATCAACGTACCCCTCCAAGGCGAACAAGCACATGGAGCCTAAAAGGTTCATCCACCCAATTGGAGTAATCTGGGTGATGGCCAAGTTGGTCGCCTCCAAGAATCGACCAACAATGGGTGGAAGAGGCAACTTTAGCCCGGCAATTAGAGTGTGAATGTTGATCGCCGTGCACCCTGGAGGTGGGCGATCAGCTCTTTCCTTCCTCTGAGGAGCCCACATGTGAATATCAAATGGGATCTTATATTCCTCTCGGATGGAGTCCAGTTCATCTTCGCGAACAACACTCTTTATCTTGCTCGCCTGGAATCCAGTTTTCACCTTATCCATTATTTGTCTCTGAGGACGGGGAAAGCTGTTCGCATATCTTTCAGCATATGCTCGCCATTCGAATAGACGTGCAACCCCAGCCGGGATCTCACTTTCCCGCATCTTTGGGGATGGAAAATTGATACCCTCCAAAAACTCGCGAGTAAGTTCGTTGGATTCTGGATCTTCAGATTCGGCGGAAGACGAAGAGCTTTCGTCCCGATTGTTGTTCGCCACAACTGTTAGTTCTCTCCCAGATGGACCCACACCGGTGTCCTCCACTGAGCGAACAACTGAATCCACGTGAAGATCCGACGTCGAAGAAATCTCGAAAGGAGGTTGATCTACAGGGATCGCAGTTGGAAAAAGTGGGTCTAAGGTCTCCTCAGTTTTATTGCTCGAGTGCGAAGACATAGGAGGGAGAGAAAAAATCTAGGCGGTGGCGGATAGTGTTGCAAACGGCGGCGTTTTCCCGGAGAAGACGGTGGCGTTTGGGTCCACACGGCGGTAGAAAGAATCTTCGAAGAAAAAAGATAGAGAAGAAGAAAAATAACTACCTGGGAGTGGAAATTTGAAGCCAAACGTTGAAGAACAGATGCCGGAGAAGCTTGGAATCGCCGGAGAAAGTGGAAGTCGCCGGAGCACTGTAGTAGGAGAGGAAAAAGTGGGAAAAATTTTAGTTTTCTCACTACTTATACCCCAAGTAAAAACGGGGTCTCACACATAATTTCTCGAAAGCCCTGGGGCCAAATTGAGAGAAAACGGGGTAATTTCCGTATAAGTTCAAAAATTCAGGGACCTATATGTAATTATAGAGGCGCGTGGCCTCGGGATTGCTCGCGCGTGGGCGGCGCACAGCCATGCCGCCCACGTCATCTTCGTACAACTCCCAGACCTTGGGAAGACGAAACGACAGACCATATGTTGCTCGCCCAAGCCAATGATGTTCGCCCCAACCCTCGTCATTTTGATATCCTAACTATAGTTGCTCGCCACAAAGTTGCTCGTCTGGGGCAACATATAGCCAGGATAGGGGGCAATTGTTGATAGGCGAACATAAGTCAATAAATGGCGAACAAGGATTAAAGCTACATCAAAGATTATGAAGAACCAACCTCAAATCAAGGGTAATCAACAAAGAAAATCAAGTTGGGGTGCATCTACCAATTTTAGAGGTGTATAAAGTGACGAACAACTCCCCGACGAACAACTAATGGGCGAACAGGAATTTATGCCCGAGACCAAGAATGAGCCAACTGTGAAGTCATCAATGACGAACAACTTGGTCAAACCATGATACAACAAATAGCCAAGGAGGTGTGTACAAGTGAACAAAGGACAAAGATCCCAACGCCAAGCTGAACAAAGCCATAAGGCGAGCAACTTCTAAAGTACAACCTCAAGAGGCGAACAACTTTCAATTGGAGAATCAACAAGATCAATCAAGCCGACTTAGGCGAACAACAATGAGTCCGAGATAAGACCAAAGAAGACTTTGTAACTAAGATTCAGCTTAGATAAGATCAAAGGGACACATGTCAAGCATGCAGGCTAGGGAGACCAAGAGTCTTGGACACCTCATGCTTGCTAGTCTCTATAAATAGTTGTTCTCCAGCTTACTTATATAATTTTCGAATTTCAAAGAAAAAAATTCATAAACACTCCCAAACACACACAAATACACCTTAACTCACACGCATACGAAATTATTTCAATTTCGATTTTCATATATCTGAATTCGATAACCTAAACCCCGATTTACCATTTACGGTGGTAATCAATCACACGTTATTGATTGGTGACGTAAAAACGGATTAAAACAGCCACTAATCCTCACGATTAGATTCGTTCACCAACATACACTAGCTTCTACTAGTAGCTACCCCGCAAGAGAACGGGTTCACTGCAGTATGGGCAAGTATAGGGACCAAGTATTATCGAACCCAAGGGATGGTATGTATGCGAATAGATCCCTGAAGATCTACGCGTCGTAGTTAATATGAGTGTGATGTTTTTGGGTTTTTGAAAAATTAATTAAAAGACTAAAATAGACTAATTAACTAAAGAATGAAAAAAAAACGAATTAACTACGGGTTGTTTTCTAATAAGAGATGGTGATGCTTAGGATAGGAATCCCTACGTATACTAACGGAGCAGGTACATAATCAAAGTAATCGTGACAAACAAGAATTAACCTAAGTAAAAGATCGTAAGCTCAAGATTTCTCACCCTAATACTTTATCCTAGCAATCAACTTCACTAATCCACTAACAAGTTAATAGATAGCGCTTAATTAATGAGACCCTAATTTAACTAAGGTGATGCGGTCGTCCTCCTTCGCTAAACCGGTAGATGAATTAACCTTTACTAAACCTTCTCGTTAAGACTACTAATTGTTATTGAGTGATGCGGTCGCCCTCTCTCTAACACTTTCGTACGAAATTCAAAGGTAGAGTTAAGATTAATTATATGAATTCATTAATTAAGGGAATTAAAACTAACGTCACGAATTACCTTAATTACGTACCCACATCCTACTTCTACGAGTTCATCCTAACCCAAGCATGCAAGGGGTTTTAGCCGGACATGGTTTTAACATAAATAAAAGCAACAGAAGAAACAACGAACATAAACATGATGAATTGAATAAAGAAAATACGAAACATGAACTAGGGTTTAAAAAGAAAATAAATACGAAGAAAACTGAAATTAAATTAATTAAACGAAATTAAAAGCGTTTAAAGTAACGAACTAATGAAAAGAAACTAAGAATTCGTATGCAAAACCTCAACACAACGTAAAATAAAGCTTGCTCTTCTTCTTCCTCTCCAAAAACTAAGTCTAAAGTGATTTCTAAAAGTTGGGGATTTTTCAAAACGTGTTTGGAAGAGGTATATATAGGCACCGGGTCGAAACGGGAGTTAATGGGCCGAAAATACGCATCCGGAGGCAAAAGTATATGGGCGCTCGAGCAAAACGCTCGAGCGGTCCCGCTCGAGCAGTGTAGCTCGAATGGTGCATTCGCTCGAGCGGTCGCGCTCGAGCTGCTCGAGCGCTGAATCTTCTCTGTATGTTTTGGGCACTCGAGTGATTCGCTCGAGCGGTGGCGCTCGAGCTGCTCGAGCGCAAGAATTGTTCTGTTCATTTGCGCGCTCGAGTAAGGCGCTCGAGCGGTAGCGCTCGAGCAATGCGCTCGAGTGATCTCTAATCCTTCCAAATGATACTTTTCCTCGTCCGCACTAATACCAATCGTATTTCTTCAATATCTTCTCATCCGGGCATCCGTTTGAGTCGATTCAAAGTCCTACGAACTCCTCTTTTCGTCCTCTATTCACCTATGAGAATCAAAGAGACAAATTTATCAATGTATAGAAATGATGCTCATTTGACTCTAAGCACTAATCGATAACACTCAAAACATGAGTGAATTGGGCACAAAAACATAGCAATTTCACGCCTAATCAGAGGGTCCATCTTTCTTCTTGAAGCTTCGGCCATTTGTTTAACTCATCTGGCGAGCAGATAATACGATTCAGGCACAGCCGGGATAGCAACGGTGACTCGTTGATCTGTCAAGAAAAAGACAAGGGTTAGGCGAGCAAGAAAAGTGGCGAGCAGGAAAAATAGGCGGGCAAGAAAGTTACCTTCGGGGATAGCAGCCTGAGCTTCAAGGTGGTGGAGACTCGTAATCAAGCCAGCAAGCTTGCGGCAATGAGCTTTTGAAAGATGTTCCAAATCGCGACTAGCAGCGTCACGAAGAGAAATGATGGCTAACGTGAAGAGGTATTCGTCGCTGATATAGGGATGCCCCCACTTCAAATTTCTTGGACCTGCAAAACAACAAAAAGGATTAAAATTAGTCCTACTTATGAATTAGCAAGACAAAATTAGCCATACGTTTGATTTTTCCAAAGCCTTCAGGCGACATGATGCGCGCCTGCCCGCCAGCGAATCCCTCAGTTGCTCGCCAATCTCCACCAATAAAGAAGAATTGGCAATGCCAACTCTTAATCTTATTGGGAACACCTTCAACGAGTTTCAATCCGGTCTTCGCCTTAGCGTAATACCAGCCGGCACCGTCCTCAGAAATGGTCAAGGCGTAAAGGATCTCCGCGGTTGTTATCTTATTCTTATAGCCCTCAAGACCAAAAAGAGTCATGAAGGCTAGAAGAGTACTCCAACCATTTGGGGTGATTTGAGTGATCGCCAGATTCATGTCAGATAAGAAGCGACCAATGAGCGGATGGACGGGGAGCGGAAAACCCGTGTTTAACACATCCAAGTTAATCGCCGTACAGCCAGGAGGGGGCGATCAGCAGTCTCTCATTTCTTCGGCACATACATGAATATATCGTAAGGGATCTTGTATGTTTCACGGATGCTCGCCAGATCACTCTCCACACATACACTAGCAACCTTGCTCGCTGCATAGTCCCCATCCTGAGCCTTCATAATTACCCTCGATGTGAGAGAAAAAGTCTTCGAGTAGCGAGCAGAATAGTCCGCCCACTCGTTGTCACGAACAACTCCTTCCGGGATCCGAGATTCTGGTGTAGTTTGAGAGGGGAAAATTGATTTCCCTTAAAAACTCCCAAGTGAGCGTATGACCTCCCTGCTCGCCAGCAGTGTCAGCTTGATCGCCCTCAAGGTCAATTGAACCCTCTATCTCCGCGGCCACTGCTGCAGAATCTTCTCCAAGGTCAGAAGATGTTTCAGGTTCGCGAGCAAGAGAGTGAATCTCTTCTTGATCGCCAGAACGGTCAGCGGCGAACATCTCTACCGAGCGAACAACGGAGCTCGCGTCTGAGTCCGCACCTTCATCCACCAATAATATGCGCGGGTTGTTCGCTAGCGCTTGGCGAACAGATCTGCGCGGAGGAGATGGATCTACGGGTCTTTTTTCCGGATTTCGTCCGGGTCCAGATTGAGAGGAACTTGAGGGGGAAAACTCCATTTTGAAATAAGTGATGAAGAAATTTGGTTAAGTATGGGGTAATATACGGATAATGATGCCACCGGAGAAGTTACGATGGCGGCGACGGCGTCAACAGGACGGCGGCGCTACGGTGGTCCACGGCCGGAATTACAGTCACAGTTGCGAGAAATGCGGGAAAATAGAAAAAATTTTACGAAATTAAAGAAAGAAAAATAAACATAAGATGGATTACCTTCGAAGAACCAAAATCTAGAGCAAACACGAAGAAATCTGAACGCAAGAATTGCAAGAGGAAAAAGCTCGAGAAGGTATCAATGGCGGAAGTCCGAAAAGAAAGAAATGAAGAAGGAACCGCCTATTTATAAGAATAAAATGGGGGCGAAAATGCAATATTTGCAAAGTACTATAGGCCCCTATAGGCAAATTGGGAGACGCGCATGACTGACGCGACGCCTCGCATTCCATGCCTCGGGAATCCAACCGTCACGACACGAAAGGGCGTTCGCTGCTGGCCGCGCATGCATGTTCCCATGCTCGTTTGTTCGCTCGACCGCTCGAATGTTCGCCCAAATGAATAGCCATTTTTTCCTTCTTGCTCGCCCAATTTTCAAAGAGATTATAGCTTGGTCTCAATTGATCAAACCATGCCCAACGCGAGACCAAGCTAGGGGGCAATTGTTGGGTGGCGAACAAGTAAGTAATTAATAAACAGAAGAGATTATTAGACTTGGTAACAGGATAATAAACGAAAGGAGCTAGCAGCTTCGTGGAGCGAACAACTTTGTAAAGGAGCTAGCAGCTTCGTTGAGTGAACAGTTTTGTAGAAAAGTACTAATGCGGCAAGCAGGATTGTGGCGAGCAGCCTTGCAAAGAACAGTTGTGCAAGCGGCGCAAACCAAGATCAATTTGGGCGAACAACTTCGTAATGGAGCGAGCAACATTGTAAAACAATCCCAAGCGAGGAGCGAACAGCTCGGAATGCAAAGGACCATGACATCTAACGAAGACGTACAAACGAGCAACCGGTCACCATCGAGAGCATCTCAGTGTTGCCAAAGACCAAGTACAACATGGGGAACTCCAAGAGTCACTAGCTTAGATATGGTCTAAGTGTCTCAACACTTGGCACCCATCCAATGAGCAATAGTGTAGATGTTGTACAAGTGTCCTAACACTTGGCAAAGATCCAATGGTTAAGCCACCAAGATGGTGACACATGTCCTCTTTGTATGTCTATAAATACCCCATTCATTTTTATGAAAAAGGGGGAGAACAATTCAATAAATAGCCAAACTCTTGCAAAATTATTCCTTGAGCATTATTTAATCAAATGCCATAATCATTGTTCTTGTTTGATGATCTTCATGGAGTAAAACAGTCACTAATCACATTCAATTGAAAAAGGTCATCAACACATTCCATTAGGCAATTAATTTTTTTTTTAATACCATACCTCATCCCCACCCTATTAACTCAAGTTCGTTCAAATGATATTAAATGACATGACCAATATCTTTCTAACCCGACATTCACATCCTTTGATTTTTTTTTTTTAACTAATTTTATTAATTACGAATCTCTTTTAACGATCAATTTTTTTTTTCAATTCCCAATAGCTTAATTAGAGGTCATTAACACTCAAAATGTTAGTATGATAAAAAAAAAAAAAAAACTCAAAATATTATTCAAATAATATATATTTACTAATTAATAATTTAAAAAATATTAAATACAAGAAATATATTTTTCATTACTTTATATAATTATATTAAGTATGGTTTTCAACATAATAAGAAGGTTTTATCCTAATTTTTTTATATATGTGTTCCACCATCATTTTTTAAGGAATTTTGTTTATGCAATTAATTTAAATTTTACTAATTGAGTACTTGTCGCTAATCTAAGGAATGAAACAGTAGATGAAACATAATGGTGAAACAGGGAATTCGAACCGTAGTAAACATGTAAAAAAATTTCATTTTAAAATGGTGTAGAAGCAAGCTTACCAAATAAAAATGATTTATAAAATTTGGTAAGCTGAACATAGTTATAACAAGCAAATGAAAAAAAAATACAAATAGAAGCAGAAAAAATATTGATTTATTTGTTTTCCATTGTAATATATTATTTCATTTTAATATAATCCTTTAAAATAACATAACATACCAATAGAGGTGCTAAAATAATTAAAATTGAAGTACCTAACTCTAACTCAATATTTTATAATTGAACTCAAACACTAATTCACTTTCTCATCCATTCTCAATTCGTCCATTCATTTTCTCTTTGGTTCTTGAAATAATTTTTCAAATGAAAGAATGTGAGGGAAAAATAAAAGAATGAAAGAGGGAGTGAATTAGTGATATGAATAAAGAATGATATGGCAATTAAAATTGGTAGTTGTGGTTGGTGGGACAATAAAGATAGACTTTTCTTACAAAACTGCAAAATGTACTTTAAGGTGAGCGGAGGTGAGGTAGAGAGTGGTTCTAGGGGTGGGGGATAGTGGGGTTTAAATAACTTTAAAGTGGGGTATTAATTAAGAGAGAAAATTTAGACATGAGTATAAAATATTTTTGTTTAAATGGGTAGATAATTTTTTTTTTAAATGAAAATTGGTATATTTTTCCTTTGTCAGAATAACAAAAGGAAATAATAAGAAAATCATATCGTACAATAATATTAATCAACAAGTTAAATTTATTATAATAGACGAATAAAATAAATATTCCCTCCATTATGGGGTAAATTTCCCTTAACTTTTTGTTATTTTATTTAAGAAAGTGTGTTTGTTTATTAATATATGGTGGATCACATATTGACGTTTAGGATAAAATAATGAATATTAATGATGAAAAGTGAATGAAGTGAGCGACATTATGATAATATTATGTGAATTTGAAAGTAAAAAATTATGAGTGATTTTTGTGTGCACTCAAGTGCATAGCATGCACTTGGATTTTTAGTCCAATTTCAAATTAATTTTGACTTTTCAAAGCGCAATTTACTTGACGAATTTTGAAAAGTCAAATTTAATTTGAAATTGAATTTAAAATCCCGAAGCATGCTATGCACTTGCGTATATACAAGAGTTTATGAAAAAATATACGTAGTAGAATGTTTTTTTTATCATTTATGAAATGAAAAACTTATAGTGGGACGATTCATAAATGCAAAGAGAAATAAACCAATTTTACACGATACATACTCTTACTATAAATGTTATGTTTCTTTACATGTATTTTCCATAACATCAAAAGGAAAAGAAGTGAACAAACTAAAACCATATTCAATTTTAATGAATAACCTACGGTGGCGGAGCAATCAATACCCCTCACGTTCATGGATTTAGTTTGGCTCACTTTTCAGCAGGTTAGTAATCTTTTCTTCTACGAGCTCCATGATTCTTCCAAGCCTTATTTCTTGGAAACCATCGTTCCAAAACTCAAACAACCCCTCTCCCTAACCCTCAAACACTTCTTTCATTTTGCAAGAAATGTGGTTTACCCGTTAAAACCCGAGAAACTGCCCGAAATCCGTTACCGGGCAAGGGACTCTGTTTCCGTAACTTTCTTCGGGTCTGTTAATCGTTTTAGATTCACAAGAAAACTTGTAATCAGGGAATCAGAATTATGGTAACAGTAAGAACGAAATTGAAATCAACAAGAGCACCAGAATTACGTGGTTCGAAGATGAATACTCCTACATCCACGGGATCGGAGAGGATAGCTTTTCACTAAGTAAGAAAATGGAAGTGTTACAATTCGCTCAATCTTACAAACTCTCTGTGTGTATACGCTCAATAATTGTTTCACTCGTGATGTGTTACTTCTCTCAGCCCCTTTTATAGATACAGAGATTGCGATGAACCCTAGAATCGATTCAGTTGTAACAAACTCAGATGTAAGGCAGTTATCCAGCTGGCTAACGACCTCAATAACCGCTTCAGTTGATTCAGTTAGAACCGCTATCGCGCTAGCTTCAATTTGGTGTAACTTGCGTATAAAGTACTTCGGATCAGATGACTTGACCTCATCTGGCTCTGATCACTTACACCAGACTCCTCTGGTCGGACTCCTGTGGTAGACCTCCTCTGCCAGACCTCATCTGATGGACCTCACCTGGTAAACCTCATCTGGTATACCTCATCTGCCAGACTTCTCTGATCCAAACTCCTCTGATCAGCCTCATCTGGTCCAACTCTTCTGGTACCCCAAACTGACTAACTCTCACAGCTAACACTTTCTCAACATAGCTTTATATTGAAACACACGCACAACAGATTACATACTTTACATATGACTCTTCACAATTCTCCACCTCAGATGAGAAGTATCAATTCTCTCTTCCTCTCCTCCACACTCCAGTTTGGGCTAAGGAACATCCCATACACTCATCTTTACCAATTCAATACAAAATTTGAATTTTGTACCTGGCAAAGACTTTGTACACATATATGTAGCATTGTCCTCTGTAGATATCTTCTGGGTCTGAACCACTCCTTTGTCAATGATTTCCCTTACAAAATGCAACCGTACATCAATGTACTTTGATCTCTCATGGAACACTTGATGTTTAACAAGATGAATAGCACTCTGATTGTCGCAATGAATGACCACAGCCCTTTGATTTATGCTAAAATCCTTAATAATGTCTTTCAACCATAAAGCCTCCTTAACAGCCTCAGACACTGCAACAAACTCTGCTTCTGTAGTAGATAATGCAACTCCACTCTGCAGAACAGATCTCCAACTTACAGCAGTATTGTAAAGAGAGAAGATATACCCCGTTAAGGATCTTCTGGTATCCAGATTAGCAGCAAACATCAAACCCAGATCAGATGACCCTTTAAGGTATCTGAATACCCATTTTAAAGCTTCCCAATGTAACCTTCCAGGATTAGACATGTATCTGCTTACCATACTCAATGAATAAGCTAAGTCTGGTCTGCTGCAGACCAGAGCATGCATCAAGCTTCCAACCCCATTTGCATAAGGTACTTTCATCATAGTCTTCTTTTCTTCTTCAGACTTTGGTTCCATTTCCTTAGATAGTTTAAACTGTTGTCCCAGAGGAGTTGATACAGACCTACTCTCATGCATGTTAAACCTCTTCAGGACCTTCTCAATGTAACTCTTCTGGGATAAGAATAGTCTTCCAGCTGTTCTGTCCCTAAGAATATCCATTCCAAGAATCCTTTTAGCATTTCCCAAGTCCTTCATATCAAACCTGGCACTTAGCTTCCTCTTGATACTCTGAATTTTCAACAGACTCTTACTAGCAATGAGCATGTCATCTACATAGATCAGAAGATAGGTTGTTACATCACTTCCTTGTTTTTCCAGATATACACAAGTATCATACTTGCTTCTTACAAACCCAATGGACAACATAACTTCATTGAACTTCTTGTGCCATTGTCTTGGACTTTGCTTGAGGCCATACAATGATTTCTTGAGTAGACACACCTTTCCTTCTCCTGGTTCAACAAACCCTTCTGGCTGGTGCATGTATAAACTCTCAATAAGATCTCCATGCGGAAAAGCTGTCTTCACATCCAGTTGTTGTAGCTCCAAATCTTCTTGGACTACTCTGCTCAGAAGTAATCTGATTGAACAATGCCTAACCACAGGTGAAAATACCTCATTGTAATCAATTCTTTGAGTAAATCCTCTGGCCACTAACCTGGCTTTAAACCTCACTTGATCCTCACACCAGATTCAAGCTTCCTTTTAAACAATCATTTACAACTGATTAGCTTCTGCCTAACTGGCTTATCAATAAGAATCCAAGTATGATTCTTCTTAAGAGACTCCATCTCTTCTGTCATGGCTGTAATCCATGACTCTCTATCATCACACTCATGGGCTTCCTTGTAGCTTTTAGGTTCTTGACACTCTATGGCTTCTGCTGTAACAAGTGCATAAGAGACCAGATCAACACGACCAAATCTTGCAGGAGGATGTATTTGTCTTCTTGTTCTGTCTCTTGTCAGGCTATAATTTCTCAAATATGCTTCTGGCACTCCTTCCTCCTCTTCTGCTGGTGCATTTTCCTCATCAGATGACTCATTCCCTCCTGTCTCCTGCTCTGGTTCAGAACCAGATGAGCTATCATGTTTATCATGATAAGACTCCACCTCAACTTGAGTAATTGGCTCAGAAATAACACCATCCATCTCTTCAGCTAATGGCTCTACATCACCTCCACCAGACTTGTATCCCATCTGTGATTCATTGAACACTACATCTCTGCTGGTAATACACTTCTGGTTCCCAGGCTCTAGACACCACAACTTATACCCTTTAACACCCTTTGGATACCTAATGAAAATACATTTTAAAGCTCTAGGTTCAAGTTTGTCTTGCTTCACATGAACATAAGCTAGGCATCCAAATACTTTCAACTTTGAGTAATCTGATATCTTTCCATACCAGATCTCATCTGGAGTTTTAAAATCAATAGCAGATGATGACACTTTATTAATGAGATACACAGCTGTGTTAACAGCTTCACCCCAAAAACTCTTAGGTAGATGAGCATCAGATAACATACACCTAACCCTTTCCAGAATAGTTCTATTCATTCTCTTAGCTAGACCATTCTGCTGGGGGTTTGAAGGAACAGTTTTATGCCTAGTAATACTCTTCTCCCTACAAAATTGTTGAAACTCTTCTAATAGAAATTCAAGCCCATTATCAGTCCTTAAGTGTTTGATAGTTCTGTCCCTCTTATTCTCAAGTTCAACCAACCATTCTTTGAATTTAGAGAATGCATAACTCTTCTGTTTAAGAATGTAAACCCAAACCTTTCTAGAATAATCATCAATAAGGGTAAGAAAATACCTGCCTCCACCATGAGTGGATACCCTTGCTGGTCCCCATACATCAAAATGTATGTAATCCATTACCTCCTTGGTGGTATGCTTCCCCTTCTGGTATGCTTGCTTCTTTGATTTCCCTAGAACACACCTTTCACAGAATTCCAGCTTACATATCCTCTTCCCAGGGATTGCTCCCTTCTTGGATAACTCCACCAGGCCCTTCTCACCAACATGTGCCAATATCTTGTGCCACAGGTTGACATCAGAAGACTCCATAGCAACATCAGCTGATCCTGTTACAGTTCTGCCTATCAAAGTATACAAACCATTCTTGATCATACCCTTCATAACAATCCTTCCAGATTTGGTTATTGACAGAACTCCCTTTTCTGTCTTGAATTCAAAACCTTTTGAATTCAATGTACCAAGAGAAACAAGATTTCTCTTCAACTCAGGAACAAACCTGACTTCAGATAAGATCCTATCAACTCCATCAAACATCTTGATCTTGATAGAACCAGATCCTTGCACTCTACAGCTCTCATCATTACCCAAAAGAACAAGACCTCCATCAATCTTCTCAAGATTCAGAAACCAGTCTTCATGTGGACACATATGAAAAGTACACCCAGAGTCCAGGACCCACTCTTGACTTAGTCTCTCATGACTAACCATCAAGACTTCTGCACTATCATATCCTTCAACCTCCACCACATCTGCATTTCCATCTTGATCATTTTGATTGTCTTTCTTCTTTCTTTCAGGGTAATTCTTTCTCAGATGGTCTTCCTTATGGCAAGTGAAACACTTTCTCTTCTCAACAAAATCATATTTCTTCTCACCCTTATTCCCTTTTCCACCATCCTTCTTCTTGGACTGAAACCCCTTCTTCTTCTTGGATTGAACATTCAATCCTTCAGCAGGCTTCTTTCCTTCAGTCTGGATCTGTAGAAACTTGGTTTTCAGGGCAGTTTGAATATCATCAAACATCACCTGATCTTGTCTCCCAAATAGCAATGCATTTTGAAATTTTCCAGAGACTTAGGCAGAGAAATCAATAGCATTAATGACTTGTCCTCATCATCAATTATAACATCCAAACTCTCCAGATCATCCACCAATCTGTTGAACTCGTCCAACTGATCACCAAGATTCTTGTCTTCACTCATCTTGAAGACTTGAAGCTTCTGTTTCATGTATAACTTGTTCGTAACAGATTTGGTCTGGTATAACTGCTCCAGCTTATTCCAGACTTCAAGAGCGGTTTTCTCCTTCTATACTTCCCTCAATGGCTTATCCCCAAGACACAAGATAATCGCACTGTGTGCTTTCCTCTTGTTCTCCTCCACCTTCGCCGGATTAGTTCCAGAAGCCACCTGATCCGGTGGCAACAAGGCTTCGTACAAACCAGTGTGTACCAGGAGAGCCTTCATCTTAATCTTCCATAAGCTGAAATCGTTCTTCCCCGTGAACTTCTCAATGTCAAACTTAGTTGTAGCCATGATTGCTTCCCACAGACGGCGCCACTTGTTAATCGTTTTAGATTCACAAGAAAACTTATAATCAGGGAATCGGAATTATGGTAACAGTAAGAACGAAATTGAAACAAAAATACCAGAATTACGTGGTTCGGAGATGAATACTCCTACGTCCACGGGATCGGAGAGGATAGCTTTTCGCTAAGTAAGAAAATGGAAGTGTTACAATTCGCTCAATCTCACAAACTCTCTGTGTGTATACGCTCAATAATTGTCTCACTCGTGATGTGTTACTTCTTTCAACCCCTTTTATAGATACAGAGATTGTGATGAACCCTAGAATCGATTCAGTTGTAACAAACTCAGATGTAAGGCAATTATCCAGCTGGCTAACGACTTCAATAACCGCTTCAGTTGATTCAGTTAGAACCGCCATCGCACTAGCTTCAATTTGGTGTAACTCGCGTATAAAGTACTTCGGATCAGATGACTTGACCTCCTCTGGCTCTGGTCACTTACACCAGACTCCTCTGGTCGGACTCCTGTGGTAGACCTCCTCTGCCAGACCTTATCTGATGGACCTCACCTGGTAAACCTCATCTGGTAGACCTCATCTGCCAGACTTCTCTGATCCAGACTCCTCTGATCAGCCTCATCTGGTCCAACTCCTCTGGTACCCCAAACTGACTAACTCTCACGGCTAACACTTTTTCAACATAGCTTTCTATTGAAACACACGCACAAAAGATTACATACTTCACATATGACTCTTCACAGGGTCGAATGATGACTTTGATTATCTTGTCGGAAATCATGCTCGGGATGCTGATAAGTTCTACGGTTTCGTGCCTTTACTGTCGCAGATAACGGACGAAGAATCCGATGAGAAGCTTCTAGAAGTTATTGCGATTCAAGTGACTCTATTTTCGGGCCGTGGGATGAGTATTGGTCTCTCCACGTGTCATTGCGTGTGCGATGGTAGTTCGTTGGCGGCGTTTATAAAATCTTGGAATTTAATCAACAAGGAGGGGGGAGAGAAGGGATTCTTGATTTCGAAATCTTTGCCAGTTTTCGATCGATCACTGGTGAAGTACCCCCGCGAATGGGACTCTGTTTTGCTAAAGCAAATTGAGAATAAAGGAATGGCGTTGCCTCCTTCCTGTTGCCAACGAATAGGGTTCGAGCGACGTATGTTTTCACCCAATCTGAGATCAAGAAACTGAAGAATTTGGTTCGGAAAAGAATTCCTCATGCATCATCTTTTGTAGTGATTGGAGCTTATGCATGGCATTGCTTGGCGAAATCGGTGATGGCTGTTGCGAAAGAGAATCGAGAAGTGGTTGATGACGAATTCTTCTTGTTTGGAGTTGACGCCAGGGCCCATATTGTTAGTTGTTTATAAATATCTTTATTATTTGATCTAGATCATTCTATACTCTTAAAAATATTAAGATCTCATAATAATATATGGATCCTCTCTTCTGGCCGTGGATGTAACTAACACAACGTTAGTGAACCACGTAAATTTGTGTCTCTTTGTTTTACGTTTATGATTCTTTCTTGCATCTTGTTATAACTAAAGGATATAACCAGGAGAAGAGTGACAAATCATCTGCAAAAAGTGCATAGTATTTAAATCCACAGGAAAATTATTTTTTTAGGACAAAATCTTATAGGTGTTTGTAAAATTAGGACATTATCTTTATGGGCTCGCAAAATTGAGACACTATATTTAGAGCTTGCAAAATTAGGACAATATATTTACGAACTTGCAAAACTAGAACACTATCTTTTAATTTTGGCAAATTTAGGCAATTTTTATAAAATTCGGGCCAAGTTGATATATCATAATCGGGTTTTATTTGGCTCACGATTATAAAATTTGGCCTAAATTAGCCCAACATAAAAGATAGTATCCTTGTTTTGCAAGATTGAAAAGATAGTGTCCTAATTTTACAAAATCATAAAGATAGGGCCCTACTTTTGTAAGCCCAAAAAAATATTGTCCTAATTTTGCAAACACACATAAAATATTGTCCGCATACTCTTGTTTTTTGTTTGAGCAATAAAGAAAATTTGGGTTTTAAAAAAAGTATGAGTTGATTCACAACACAAAAAACACTTGGTCCTATTACTAGGAAGTTGAAAAAAAAATTCAATTACCAAAATAGTCACCAAGAACTTGTGGATCGATACGGTTATTAATTTTTAGAGAAAATACACAAAAGTGCCCAAAATTTAAGGGACACTTGTTTTTTACCCCCTTTATAAAAAAAATGTTTTTTGCCCAAAAAATGTTGGTAAAAGGTTGGCGAATGGTTGGCACACAGGTTGGCATGAGTGTCAACCATTTGCCAACCGTTTTGCCAACATTTTTTTGGGCAAAAAACATTTTTTTTTTAAAAGTAGGGCAAAAAACATTTTGCACATACGAAAAAGTGCAATTTTGCTTTTCTCCCTTAATTTTATATGAGAACCGCTTGAATTATCAAAATTATTTGTTCTCAATTTTCTTCATTTTCTCACGTATATGTGCTCTACCTCCATTTTAAAATGTCACAAAAATTCAGTTTATTTATATCAATCCCTTATCCGATCAGTTTCTTCTTCTTTTATGTAAGATTACTCCGTTCTCAAACTTCAAAGCCGTTTACAGGAGAATAGGACTGAAAATCTGTTGTACCTGGTCAAGCAAATTGGTTAAAATTTTCCACCTCGGATCAAGACCAAATCGACCAACCATTACCTACAAGAAGGTCTAATTTAACATGACAGAGTGTCGACTATTCCACTGTTACGTTCAGTCAAAGATAAATCAGTCAAGAAGACGTGCCAACTTGAGCATCCAACTCGGACATCCGACATGGATAGAGAACAAATTGGCTTATGTTCCACATCTTCAACAAGGCCTAGCGCAACCATGTGGCAAGTCGGCGTGCCGAACTAGACGCCATCTTCCAAGGTCTAACTCAATCACATATGATAAGTCAACCCAAAGCATTGGCTTGGCCGGGTTGCAAGTTAACCCAAGTAAAAAGATGTCATCCCGCTAAACACATGAGTAAGATAGTTGGTCTCGCCTAGCATGATCAAGTCGGCTCGTCAACTTAACTCAACCTGAAGGTTGTGTAGCTCAACTAGTCCACAAGAGATAAGAATACAATATTTATGGTTCAGTCAGAGAAGACAGCAAGACGGTCCAATCAACTCCGTCTAGCTGTAACGGCGACAGCTCCTACTTGGTCACTAGCTCATCACCACGCCAGGTCAAGCTGAACTTGTCTATAAATACGTTCAACTTGTAACAGAAAATGATTTGGAAAAATTGATTCAGAAACATGAATGAAAAACATACTACTTGCTGAGCAATTCTATTAACTTTCTACTTTCGCATAATCAAACACACTAAATTATACACTTTATTTGTTAGTAAAAAACAAGCCACATCATCCGAACACGTAAATTGACCAGCAACAAAATCAAACCAAGTTATTCGAGATCATTCGATAAAAGCTCGTTTGAGCTCAGTTCGGAATAGAAATTAAACAAGCTTGAACATAAATTTATGAGTCTAAAGCTCGGGTGGAACTCGAGTTCAATGAGTAAAAAATGAAAAACACATGTGTAAAAATATCAAACTACTCGAGTTCGGCCCGTGTTTGGATCGATTAAAGCTCATTTGAGCTCGACTCGATTAATTATCAAACAAGCTCAATCATTAATATGTGTATTTATTTATTTTTGTTTAATATGCATGTATGACTACTAACTATAATAATAGTACTCCATTCGTCCCAAAACTACTTTCGTAGTAAACATGATAAATATTTAAAGAACGAAAAGTATGTGAGTGTGGGTTGAATAAAATAATGGTATTTTTATCTTTATTAATTTTTGTAAGTGTAAACATAGTTGTGAAACGTCCAAATAAAATAAATATAAAAGTAATTTGGAAATGGGAGTAGTTAAACTTAAAATACGTCTATTATTGTACTCTCACAATTTTGCCCCAATATATAAATTGCCCTCAACCTATCTAATTTAAACTAGTTAAAAGTATTATATGAAATAGTTCATGCTAAGCTTATCATGAAACTGTTTTAAAGTATCAACTATCTAATCAAAAGTATCAATAATTTCATCAGGAATATGATCAATATGGTCAATGGTATTATATTGTAATTGTTGTAAATTTTCTTGAACCCATATTAATGATAGTCCTGACGAACTTTTTGATTCACCTGATCAAATATTTGATACTTTAAAATAATTCTACGATAAATTATTATGAATTATTTTCATATAAACCTACTTGTATTTATTAAAACTCAGTGTCCACATAAATAAACATAATAAAAATTGGATGGACTTGAGAAACGTACTAATACCATCATTGATAATGATTGATACTATATACACTGACAAGTGGTGTCAAGTGGTGCTTAGAATTGCACATTTTGTAACAAATCTTATCCTATAAAAATAGCGCCATAAAATATCATATCGAACGAGCAACAACTCAGACCACTCAAAAACCAAATCTCAATGACGACCACCCAGCTCGAAAGCTGCCGAGTTGCGCCGCCGCCGCACACGGTGGCGGACCAATCACTGCCGCTCACTTTTCTTGATTTAATTTGGCTGCCCTTTCACCCCATTCGCCGCTTTCTCTTCTACTCCCTCCCTAATTCTTCCAAGCCTTATTTCTTGGAAACCATCGTTCCAAAACTCAAACAATCCCTCTCCCTAACTCTCAAACACTTCTTCCCTCTCGCGGGCACCATTCTCTACCCGTTAAACCCCGACAAACTGCCCGAAATCCGGTACCGGGCAGGGGACTCTGTTCCCGTAACTTTCTCCGAGTCCAGTTATGACTTCGATTATCTCGTCGGAAACCATCCTCGAGATGCTGATAGGTTCTACGATTTCATCCCTCACTTGTCCCAGATAGAAGAATCCGACCAGAAGCTTCTAGAAGTTCTCGCGATTCGGGTGACTCTGTTTCCGGGCCGTGGCGTTTGTATTGGCTTCTCCAACCATCATGGCGTCGGTGATGCTAGTTCGATTGTCGGGTTTATAAAATCTTGGGCGTTAATCAATAAGGAGGGAGGAGAGGAGGGATTCTTGAATTCGGAATCTTTGCCGGTTTTTGATCGGGCCCTGATAAAGTACTCCCCTGAATTGGACTCTGTTTTACTAAACCAAATCAAGAAAATGCCGATTTCGTCCCCGAATTTCCCGTTACCCACTAATCGCGTTCGCGCTACATACGTTTTCGCGCGAACCAAAATCGAGAAACTGAAGTATTTGGTCGTGGGGAAATTTCCGGATTTAGGTCATGTATCGTCTTTTGTAGTGGTGGCGGCTTATGTATGGAATTGCTTGGCAAAATCGATGAATGCGGGGAATGTTAAAGATAAAGATAATGAGCCCGAATTCTTCTTGTTTGCAGTTGACGCCAGGGCCCGTATCAGCCCGCCAGTTCCTGGAAACTATTTCGGCAACTGTTTAAGATACGGGCTTCCGAAGATCCAGCATGGGGAGGTGGTCGGAGAGGAGGGGTTCTTCACCGCGGCGAAGGCCATAGCTGAGGAGATTAAAAATAGAGTTGTTGATAATGAAACTATTCTGGAAGGTGTTGAGGATGCGTTTTCAGAAGTGGGATACGCAATGCAGCATCGGATGTTGGCAGTTTCTGGATCGGCGAGAGTTGATCTTTACAGTGCGGATTTTGGGTGGGGACGAGCGAGGAAGCTCGAAGCGTTGTCGATTGATGGGGAGAGATATGCGATGTCGTTGTGTAAATCGAGGGATTGCGAGGGAGGATTAGAGGTTGGGTTGTCTTTGCCTAAGGTGAATATGGATGTTTTTGCTGGTTATTTTTATGAGGGATTGAAGGGTGAATAATTCTTATTACACGCACTCTCATATGCATGTGGTGCACGGTGATTTCACTCAACAGTTACACTGAAAAATGTAGGTTGATAATGGATGCTTTTGGTGCCCTCTTTTGTGTTGGAATTAAAGATGAATAAGTTTTTGCTTTTTTTGTCCATGTTGGAATAATGAATGTGCCGTTATGATTTTGCTGTAGTAGAAGCCTTTATTCTCATAGTTATTTCTTTTTCACTCTTTGTGGGTAGAATTTGGGTGAAATAGAGGAAAAGAAGAGGAGATATTGTTATTATTTACTTTTGAGTATGTATAGAGTAAAATTGGTTTATATATGAATCACTGAAAGGTATTAGTTATTTTCACTGTAAAGTATTAGTTGTTTTTATTGAAGAGTATTACTGATTTACACTGAAGAGTCTTAGTTCATTTTCACTGAACAACTAAGACTCTTTAGTGTAAATCAGTAATACTCTTCAATAAATACAACTAATACTCTTCAGTGATTTATATATAAACTGGTTTCACTCTATACTTTGCCTTTACTTTTTTCAAGAAAAGGAAATATAGATTTGTATACATACTCATAAATACATATTTATCTATATTTCATTAATTTACCAAAAAATACAATTTTTTTTTTAAAGTGTCATTTAAATTTGCAAATAATTTCAACTCTAATTTTTTTTTTCTCCAGGTGTTGTGTTCAGCTTTTTGTACCTTTACACATATTGTGTTAATCACGGTTTCGGATTCACAAGAAAACTTGTTTCCGGGAATCGGAATCAAATGCAAAGAGAACAGAATTGAAAGTCACACAAGAACACCAGAATTTTACGTGGTTCGGAGATGAATACTCCTACGTCCACGGGATCCGAGAGGATAGACTTTTCACTAAGCAAGAAATGGAAGTTACAAGTTACAGAGCACTCAATCTCACAGTGTTTGCTCTCAAAGAAGATCTCAAGTTCTTAAGTTCTAAGTTACTTCCCTCAGTTGGAAGCACTTATTTATATTTACAGAGATTGAGAAGAATCTAGACTCGATTCAGTTGTAACGAACTCATAAGTAAAGCAGTTATCCAGCTGGCTAACAAACTCCAATAACCGTTTCAGTTGATTCAGTTAGAACCGCCTTCAGTTAGCTTCAACTTGGTGTTTCGCGCCTTTGTACTTTATATCAGATGACTTGACCTCAGCTGACTTGGTCACTTACCATCAGATGACTTCCGGTCTAGACATCCTCAGATGGGACTCCACTGTTAGACCTCATCTGATCAACCTCATCTGATATAACTCTACTGATACCCCAAATAGACTAACTCCCACGGCTAACACTTCATCAACATAGCTCCTTATTGAATTAAGCTCAGTAGACTTCATACTTCACATATGACACTTCACAATTCTCCACCTCAGATGAGAAGTATCAATCCTCTCCTCCTCTCCTCCATGCTCCAGCTTGGGCCTAAGGAACATCCCATACACTCATCTTTACCAATTCAACACAAAACTTGAATTTAGTACCTGGTAAAGACTTTGTACACATATCTGCAGCATTGTCATCTGTAGATATCTTCTGGATGAGAACCACTTCTTTATCAATGATTTCCCTCACAAAATGCAACCTTACATCAATGTGCTTTGATCTCTCATGGAACACTTGATGTTTAACCAGATGTATTGCACTCTGATTATCACAATGAACAACCACAGCCCTTTGGTTTATGCCAAAATCCTTGATTATGCCTTTCAACCACAAAGCCTCCTTAACAGCTTCTGACACTGCAACAAACTCTGCTTCTGTAGTAGATAAAGCAACTCCACTCTGCAGAACAGATCTCCAGCTCACAGCAGTATTGTAAAGTGTAAAGATATACCCTGTTAAAGATCTTCTGGTATCCAGATTAGCAGCAAAATCAGAATCTACAAAACCTTCCAGTGGACTCTTCTGGTCAGTCATCCTCTCAAACATCAATCCCAGATCAGATGACCCTTTAAGGTATCTGAAGATCCATTTCAAAGCTTCCCAATGTAATCTTCCAGGATTAGCCATGTATCTGCTCACCATACTCAATGAATAAGCTAAATCTGGTCTGCTGCAGACCAGAGCATACATCAGGCTTCCAACCCCACTTGCATAAGGTACTTTCATCATAGTCTTCTTCTCTTCATCAGACTTTGGTTCCATTTCCTTAGATAATTTGAACTGTTGTCCCAGAGGAGTTGACACAGCTCTACTCTCATGCATGTTAAACCTCTTCAGGACCTTCTCAATGTAACTCTTCTGGGATAAGAATAGTCTTCCACCTTTTCTGTCCCTAAGAATATCCATTCCAAGAATCCTCTTAGCATTTCCCAAGTCCTTCATATCAAATCTAGCACTTAGCTTCCTTTTGATACTCTGAATCTTCAGAAGGCTTTTACTGGCAATAAGCATGTCATCTACATAGATCAGAAGATAGGCTATCACATCACTACCTTGCCTTTCCAGGTATACACAAGTGTCATACTTGCTCCTTACAAAACCAATGGATAGCATAACTTCATTGAACTTCTTGTGCCACTGCCTTGGACTTTGCTTGAGGCCATACAATGATTTCTTGAGCAGGCACACTTTCCCTTCACTCCCTGGTTCAACAAATCCTTCTGGTTGGTGCATGTACAGATCCTCAATAAGATCACCATGCAGAAAAGCTGTCTTTACATCAAGTTGTTGTAGCTCCAGATCCTCTTGGACAACTCTACTGAGAAGTAGCCTGATTGAACAATGCTTAACAACAGGTGAGAAAACCTCATTGTAATCAATTCCTTCCCTCTGAGTAAATCCTCTGGCAACTAACCTGGCCTTAAATCTCACCTGATCTTTCACACCAGATTCAAGCTTTCTTTTAAACAACCATTTACAACTGATTAGCTTCTGCCTAGGTGGCTTATCAACAAGAATCCAAGTTTGATTCTTCTTAAGAGACTCCATCTCTTCTGTCATGGCTGTAATCCATGACTCCCTATCATCACACTCAAGGGCTTCCCTGTAGCTTTTAGGTTCCTGGTACTCTATGGCTTCTGCTGTAACAAGTGCATAGGAGACCAGATCCACACGGCCAAACCTTACTGGAGGATGTATTTGTCTTCTGGATCTGTCTCTTGTCAAACTATAATTTCTCAAGTCTGCTTCTGGCACTTCTTCCTCCTCTTCTGCAGGTGCAATCTCCTCATCTGATGACTCATTCTCCCCTGGTGCTTGCTCTGGTTCAGAACCAGATGCACTCTCATGATCATCATGATCAGGCTCAACCTCAACTTGAGTAATTGGCTCAGAAATAACCCCATCCATCTCCTCAGCTGATGGCTCCCTATCACCTCCACCAGACTTGTATCCCATTTGTACTTCATTAAACACAACATCTCTACTGGTAATACACTTCTGGTTCCCAGGCTCCAGACACCACAACTTATACCCCTTAACACCTTTGGGATACCCAATGAAAACACACTTTAAAGCTCTAGGTTCAAGTTTGTCTTGCCTCACATGAACATAAGTTAGGCACCCAAAAACTTTCAACTTTGAGTAATCTGATATCTTCCCATACCAGACCTCATCTGGGGTTTTAAACTCAATAGCAGATGATGGCACTTTATTAATGAGATACACAGCTGTGTTAACAGCTTCCCCCCAAAAACTCTTAGGTAAATGAGCATCAGATAACATACACCTAACCCTTTCCAGAATAGTTCTATTCATCCTCTCTGCTAGACCATTCTGCTGGGGGTTTGAAGGAACAGTTTTATGCCTAGTAATACCCTTCTCCCTACAGAATTGTTGAAACTCCTCTGATAGGAATTCAAGCCCATTATCAGTCCTTAAGTGCTTGATAGTCCTGCCTCTCTTATTCTCAAGTTCAATCAACCATTCTTTGAACTTAGAGAAGGCATCACTCTTCTGTTTAAGAATGTAAACCCAAACTTTTCTGGAATAATCATCAATAAGGGTAAGGAAATACCTGCCTCCACCATGAGTGGATACCCTTGCTGGGCCCCATACATCAGAATGTATATAATCCATAACCTCCTTGGTGGTATGCTTCCCTTTCTGGTATGCTTGCTTCTTTGATTTCCCAAGAACACACCTCTCACAGAATTCCAGCTTACATATCCTCTTCCCAGGGATTGCTCCCTTCTTGGATAACTCCACCAGGCCCTTCTCACCAACATGTGCCAATCTCTTGTGCCACAAGTTAACCTCAGAAGACCCCATGGTAACATCAGCTGACCCTGTAACAGTTCTTCCAATCAAAGTATACAAACCATTCTTGATAGCCCCTTTCATGACAACTCTTCCAGATTTGGTAATAGACAGACTTCCCTTGTCTGTCTTGAATTCAAAACCCTTAGAATTCAAAGTACCAAGAGAAACAAGATTTCTCTTCAACTCAGGAACAAACCTGACATCAGATAAGATCCTATCAACCCCATCAAACATCTTGATCTTGATAGAACCAGATCCTTGCACTCTACAGCTCTCATCATTACCCAAAAGAACAAGACCTCCATCAATCTTCTCAAGATCCAGGAACCAGTTTTCATGTGGACACATATGAAAAGTACACCCAGAGTCCAGGACCCACTCTTGACTTAGTCTTTCATGACTAACCATCAAGACCTCTGCACTATCATATCCTTCAACCTCCACAACAGCTGCATCTCCATCTTGATCACCTTGATTGTCTTTCTTCTTTCTTTCAGGGCAATTCTTTCTCAGATGACCTTCCTTATGGCAAGTGAAACACTTCCTCTTCTCAACAAAATCAGATTTCTTTCCACCCTTATTCCCTTTTCCACCATCCTTCTTCTTGGACTGAAACCCCTTCTTCTTCTTGGATTGCACATTCAATCCTTCAGCAGGCTTCTTCCCATCAGCTTGGATCTGTAAAAACTTGGTTTTCAGGGCAGTTTGAACATCATCAAACATCACCTGATCTTGTCTTCCAAATAGTAAGGCATCCTTGAAGTTTTCCAGAGACTTAGGTAGAGAATTTAACAACATTAATGACTTGTCTTCATCATCAATTGTAACATCCAAACTCTCCAGATCATCCACCAATCTGTTGAACTCGTCCAACTGATCACCAAGATTCTTATCTTCACTCATTTTGAAGACTTGAAGCTTCTGTTTCATGTATAACTTGTTCGTAACAGACTTGGTCTGGTATAACTGCTCCAGCTTATTCCAGATCCCAAGAGCGGTTTCCTCCTTCGATACTTCCCTCAATGGCTTGTCCCCAAGACACAAGATAAGGGCACTATGCGCCTTCCTCTTGTTCTCCTCCACCTTCGCCGGATTAGATCCAGAAGCCACCTGAGCCGGTGGCAACAAGGCTTCGTACAACCCATTGTGTACCAGGAGTGCCTTCATCTTGATCTTCCATAAGCTGAAATCGTTCTTCCCCGTGAACTTCTCAATATCGAACTTAGTTGCAGCCATGATTGCTTCCCACAGACGGCGCCACTTGTTAATCACGGTTTCGGATTCACAAGAAAACTTGTTTCCGGGAATCGGAATCAAATGCAAAGAGAACAGAATTGAAAGTCACACAAGAACACCAGAATTTTACGTGGTTCGGAGATGAATACTCCTACGTCCACGGGATCCGAGAGGATAGACTTTTCACTAAGCAAGAAATGGAAGTTACAAGTTACAGAGCACTCAATCTCACAGTGTTTGCTCTCAAAGAAGATCTCAAGTTCTTAAGTTCTAAGTTACTTCCCTCAGTTGGAAGCACTTATTTATATTTACAGAGATTGAGAAGAATCTAGACTCGATTCAGTTGTAACGAACTCATAAGTAAAGCAGTTATCCAGCTGGCTAACAAACTCCAATAACCGTTTCAGTTGATTCAGTTAGAACCGCCTTCAGTTAGCTTCAACTTGGTGTTTCGCGCCTTTGTACTTTATATCAGATGACTTGACCTCAGCTGACTTGGTCACTTACCATCAGATGACTTCCGGTCTAGACATCCTCAGATGGGACTCCACTGTTAGACCTCATCTGATCAACCTCATCTGATATAACTCTACTGATACCCCAAATAGACTAACTCCCACGGCTAACACTTCATCAACATAGCTCCTTATTGAATTAAGCTCAGTAGACTTCATACTTCACATATGACACTTCACATATTGCAATCATATTTTCGTTTTAGTAATTCTTGACCTTAAAACATATGATTCCAAAGTAATTCAGATAAATCCTCCCATAAACAAACATAACTTAGGTATATATATGTATATGAGGTCCAAATTCACCAATTCAGCATTGCCAGATAACTACACTATCAAGTAGGGGTAAATGTCTTTTAAAGACTGTACCTTAGGGGGTGGCAAAACAAGGACCGTAACTTTTCGGGCTGACAAAATAAGGACAATAACTTTTAAAAGTGGCAATTTATGGACCGTAACTTTTAAAAATAACAATTTGAGGACAAATTAGCCCGAATTACTATCTTTCGGGCCAATTTTGCACGGTTTCGGGCTCAAATTGTCAAGGTAGATATATTTTGAATGAAATTACTCTTTTTAAATATTCCACCTCATTTTTTTCCCTTCTATTTTTTGAAATAATTTCCAATTCATTCATTATACTCAAAATACGCTCATAAAAACTTTTGAATATAATGAATGAATTGAAAATTATTTTAAAAAATTAAAGGGAAAAAAATGAGGTGGAATATTTAAAAAAAATAACTCAGCTACACAAGTTAGGAATGAAAAATCAACTATCAAATAATTCTCAAGGCACCCGAACCTCAATAATTAAGCAAAAATAGATAAAGATTAAGCAAGAAGGTTTCACATTTACAATTAGGATGGGCACAGTAAGATTGTGCCAAAGAGACCACCTCTTCAACTAAGGTATTAACTTCTTTTAATCTTCTTTCAGCATCTAATGCTTTCTGCTCCAAGTTAATTTTTAAAAGAAGTTAAAAGTTACGGGCTAATTTGTCCTCAAATTGCTATTTTTAAAAGTTACGGTCCTTAAATTGCCACTTCTAAAAGTTATTATCCTTATTTTGCCAGCCAAAAAAGTTACAGTCCTTGTTTTGCCACCCCCAGAGTTACAGTCCTTAAAAAAAATTACCTCTATCAAGTATATACCTAGTAAAGCAAAAAAAAAAACTATTGAAAATGGAATGTTATATTAATCCAAGGACCACATTATGCAGATAGAGCACCGTATAAGGAAAAGAAGAGCTTTTAAGCTCTCTTTTCTGTCCTTGTAATATAAACATATAATAAGGTCCTAAAAAGGAGCCTTTTTAGGCTCTTATATGATGTTTATATTGCTTAGCTACAGTATATGGTGCTCCTTACTCTATTCCTTTCGGAATAGTCGGAGCATTAACAAGGGATATGGACGCTCCTTATCCAATTCCTTGCAGGAATTGTAGGAGCGTTAACTCATAGCTGCTCTATGGTCGCTCCTTACTCTATTCCTTTCAGGAATAGTAGGAGCGTTTAGCTCAATAAGGAGAGATACCGTTCGGGCCTATCACCCGATAGTCCCTCACTTCTTGTGGCATCGATTGTACAAGTTCGTGAAGAGGGCTGGACGAGTGGAATGAGGGAGAGCGGCTCGATCGAAAAAAAAAAAGAGTAGCCCCCTAGAACCTGGCAAAGTCATTATCAATGAATTCCAGAGCAATTCTCAACCAACATATGCGATTCATTCCCGTAAAGATTATAACACACAGAAGACTCCTTACCTTAGGAGCGGGATGAGTGATACATCCGGCGCTCGCCGATGAAGAACGCAAGCAAAGCTGGAGCTCGGGTATTGATATATTCCATCAAGAGAAAGGAGGCAGACTGGTAAGAAGGCCGACCAAATAGGGGGAGCGAACCGAAAAACTCCGCTTTTCGGAGTGGACCAATCTTCCGTACCGCCCCCCCCCCCCCCTTACTCTCTCTCTATCCTGCGGGAAACGCGAAGAGCTAAGCCAGTCGTGGCGAAGGTTATACCTCAGAAAGTCAGCGAAGCTAAGATTTCGTTATGTCTTATATCCTTTCGATCGAGTGACAACTTCCTTTCCTTCATTGCCCTTTGTTTGACAAAAGTCAAACAAGTAACCTTTCCTCTATTTGATGTTGATTCATCCACACTTCCATTCCTTGTAGAGGAAGGCTAACTGCTTGCTGGCTGGGAGCTGTATGAGCGGTAACGTCCACGTACGGCTCCGTGAGAAGGGCGGTGGAATGAAATTGCCTTGTTGTACCTCACTCTCGTCTTCAATGGGTTCTGCTCTTTTTTTTTTGGGAGAGTATGCCAATATGATCTTAATGAGGTGCGGGGCTTTGCATCTGACATTCGTTGGGCTTCCCTTTTCGGGAGCCTGCGTCCCGGCGTTTTTGTTCAATAAACCCCTCCGACCGAAGACTAGTGGTAGGTGGTCCCCGCGGAGCTTTCGGAAAAGGGTAGCCTAGTGTGTAAGCACAGCAATGAACCGCGGCGAACCCTCAGACGACCTATCTAAGATTAGGGGGGAGATCCTCAGTAGTGGTGACCCTTTCACTCTTCCACGCCTTTTTAGGCTCTTATATGATGTTTATATTGCTTAGCTACAGTATATGGTGCTCCTTACTCTATTCCTTTCGGAATAGTCGGAGCATTAACAAGGGATATGGTCGCTCCTTATCCAATTCCCTGCAGGAATTCTAGGAGCGTTAACTCATAGCTGCTCTATGGTCGCTCCTTACTATATATCCAACAAATCATCAGATAAGTAGTTCCTTAAGGAAAAAAAAAGAAGGGAGGAAAAGTTATAATAGAATTGCAACTAAAAAGTTCAGTGATGTTCAGATATACAAAAATTCAAGAATTAATTACCCTTAGCTATCAAAATATGTATTTTTCACTATTGTGAAGAAAAAAAAAGTACGATTCACAATTACAAAGTTTTATGCACATGGGTAAATTTTGTGCATGAATGCAAAAAATTTGTACACGAGTGCAAAATTTTTATAGTTTCTAAATACCAGTGATGTAAATGGCGGCCGCCTAGGCGCTTGTCAGCACCTACCACCGACGATTAATGCAAAGCGGTCGTATTTGGCGGAAACCGCATTTGGCGGCGCCTAAGCGGTCTCGGCGGCGCTTAGGCGGTCTCGGCGGCGCTTAGGCGGTCTCGGCGGTGCCTAGGCGGCCTCGGCGGTAGGCGACGCCTAGGATTTTTTTTTTTTAATTTTTAATAACTTTAAAATGTTAGATAATTAAAAAAAATTAAAAGGAAAATAACAAGTTGCACATATGTGGATTGTGAAAGTGGTAGTTTATTAATTTGGACATTTTATTAGAGATGTGTTTAATATTACTTAAATACTTTAATTATTAAGTTGGAAATATGGAACTTTAATACTTTGATAAACATATTTAATAATAAAAATAAAAATAAAAAACTTTGGCGGCCGACTAGGCAGCCTAGGCGCTTGACGGCCATATAGCGTCTGCCGAGCGCCAAACGCCATCTGCACCCTTGCAAAATACTGTCGAGAAATTCAAATGACTCAATCACAAAGATAGTTCTTCAAGTTCCCAACATTAAACTCACAAACGGCTTACTACACAAACACACTTATTTCCCCTTAATAATCCATCATAGAAGAGAGCACCAAAAGCATCCATTATCACCTTAGGCAAAGACATACCGATTTCAAATCCTCCCTTGCAATCTCTCGACTGACACAACGACATCGAATATCTCTTTCCATCAATCGACAACGCTTCGATCTTTCTCCCTCTCCCCCATCCAAAATCTACATTGTAGAGATCAACATTTACAGATCCAGAAACTGATAATATCCGATTCTGTTTCGTCCTCAAATTCTCGGCACCTCCGAAGATATTAACCACCCGGTTTTTAATCTCCTCTAAAATCGCCTCCGCCGCCACCAAGAACCCTTCTTCTCCGACGAGCTCAGAATGGGGGAGCTTCGAAAGCCCGAACCCTAAACAGTTGCCGAAATAGTTTCCAGGAAGTGGAGGATCGATTCGGGCCCTGGCGTTAACTGCAAAAGAGAAGAACTCGTCGTCTACAGTCTCTTTCTCTTTCTCACAAGCTATCATTGACTTTGCCAAGCAGTTCCATACATAAGCTGCAATCACTAGAAAGGTCGATGCATGGCCTAAATCTGGAAATCTTTCCATAACCAGATCCTTCAGATTCTTGATCTCGGTTCGGGTGAAAACGTACGTCGCTCGAACCCTATTCGTCGGTAACGCGAAACGGGGCGACGAAATTGGAATTTTCCTGATTCTGTTCCGAAACACAGAGTCCAATTCAGGAGAGTACTTTACCAGGGCCCGATCGAAAACCGGCGAAGATTCCGAAATCAAGAACCCCTTCTCTCCCACCTCCTTATTGATTAACACCCAAGATTTTATAAACCCCACCATCGAACTACCATCACCTACGCAATGATGGGTCGAGAGACCGATACACAAACCACGGCCCGAAAACAGAGTCACCCGAATCGCGAGAACTTCTAGAAGCTTCTCGTCGGATTCTTCGTCCGATATTTGAGACAATAAAGGGATGAAATCGTAGAACTTATCAGCATCTTGAGCATGATTTCCGACGAGATAATCAAAGTCATCACTGGACTCGGAGAAAGTTACGGGAACAGAGTCCCCTGCCCGGTAACGGATTTCGGGCAGTTTGTCGGGGTTTAGCGGGTAGAAAATGGTGCCCGCGAGAGGGAAGAAGTGTTTGAGAGTTAGGGAGAGGGATTGTTTGAGTTTTGGAACGATGGTTTCCAAGAAATAAGGTTTGGAAGAATCTGGAAGGTCGTAGAAGAGGAGGCGGCGAACCGGTTGAAAAGGCAGCCAAATTATATCGAGTAAATTGAGCGGTAGTGATTGGTCCGCCACCGTGTGCGGCGGCGGAGCAACTCGGCAACTCTCCAATAGGTTCGTCATTATGACTTTAGTTTGTCAACTTCTTCTCCTTTTGATATTAACCTCAGTGCAATTATTGGTGATATCCCACCCTTTTTAAACATTTTCCTTTTCTATTATATACTTTTCGTTACCGGTGGGAGTAGTGTTGAGTAAGTTTTACGTGAACTCAAGTTCACGTGAACTATCTTTTTAAATATTACTGTTATACATATCAATTATCATTATTTAAAAAATTACTCGATTCGTGATATCCGAGTCCACGTAAACTAGAGCTCACATAATTTTTTGGTATTTCTTGTATTATTAATTTTATTATTACTATCCATCTTGTTTTCTTGGCGGCATATTGTTTCCTATGTTCTTTATTGTATTCTATTTGGTGCTTCATTTACTGGATCTTTAAATATAGACTCAGTGTTATGATGATTTATTGAATTCTTTTTTTAAAAATTTACGTATCAAACATCCAACCTATAAAACATAATGTGGAACATAAAAATTGGATCAGATAATTTCATTTGTTTTGGCAGTGTTATAACAATAAATGTTGTTTAATATTTAAATTATATATTTAATTAAAAAAACTCACACTTTGCTTTAATTTCTTTAAACAAAATCGAATCATACGAATGTGAACATTATAGTACGATGATGACCCATTAATTTTGTTGGTGTGTAGGAAAATATTTTCTATAAGAATAAAGAAAAACAGGTCAAATCAGGTGGAGCCCCAGCTCAATTAATTTTTTATTCCTTTACAATTAATTGTACAGGACTTTTAATCATTATTAAAGACTTTGTTTGGAATATGCTCAACACATCCAACAACCAATAATTACATAATTCAATATACAATAGTAATTAGTTTGAAAATTATATAAATTTCATGTGCTTATATTTTTGTTTAAATTTTATGTTTTATTTTATTCTAAATTGCCTAATTTTACTTGAAATGAGAAAGCATTTATTTTGATTGTTCATTTAAAAAGCAGGTCAAGAAGCGTTACGTGTAATGAGCTATGCAATTCTTTCTCTGATTGTTCATTTACCTCTGTTCGTCGGCACATTCGATTGCTAAGGCTTCAAGATTTTATTCGAGCCTTCAATTTTTGTGGGTGATCTTCTCGATTGTTGTTGTGTTTGTGTATATATTTGAAATCTATTTTGGTTTTTTATTTTTTTAAACATGAAAAGAAAATGGAACGGACATATTTCATAATTTCTGCTACTTGAAGCCCATTGTTCTTTTTTTTTTTTTTTTTTTTAAGCATTGCAAGGAACACAAATCCAACATTAAGGCAACCCATATTAACTAGGTTTGGGTTTCCAACAAAATCCTATAAATAATGAAATTGAGAAAGAATGAAAGATAATAATCCATCCGTCCCAAAATGAAACCTTTTTACACTCTTAAAATAGAGATAATATTCAATTATAACATCTTTAGATGTTTGTTTATTGAGTAAGACTCTTGTACACCGTGCAATTCAAATGCATTCTTAAATAATTATTCTTACTATTATTAAAAGGTTACTCTTCCTATTACTAAAAAATACATTTAATAAGAAATATTTTTTCAGTCAGAACTGGAATAACGTTTTAGTGATAATGTTAGTAAATTTTTAAAAATGCATTTAAATTGCACGTGTATCTGATGCATACAAGATTAAGAGAGTGTTTGGCTAAACTTATTTGAAACGTCTTATAAGCTCTAACATCTTATAAGTTGTTTTAAAAGCTTATAAGATGTAATTTTTAAGTAGCTTATAAGTTGATAAAATGTTTGACTAATACAACTTATAAGATTTTGGGTAATTTATAACAAATAATTTTTAAATTTATAAAAAATAAATCTTCTTATTTTTTATCTTGAGGTAGGGGTGGGTAGGGGTTGGGGAGGGGTGTGATGGTTCCAAGGTGGGGTGGAGGTGGTTAGAAAAATAAGTTAGGAAATTCCAACTTATTTTTTAACAGCTTATAAGATGTTAGTAGCTTATTTTATGATCTTATAGCACTTATAAACTCTTAAACAGCGTATAAGATGTTTTAAGTAGCTTATAAGCTCAGCCAAACACCTTCTAAGTCCGATTTATTTTGTTTTGGGTTTAAAGTGAACCCTTTTCTTTGGTAATGGGAAAGAGGGCAGCACCATTGGCATGTATGTATGTAAAGTGCTTTCATAGAGATAAGAGATAATAATTCATGAGACGTTTCCACACAAAAATTAATCCTACTGATAAATAAAAAACACAATTAACTTTATCCTATATTAAAACTAATAATATACAAACAAACTAATAAATACCGGGTAATTTACTATGATAGGTTAAATTCATTGATAAAATAATAATTTGTGTTTTCATAAAATACTTGAAATAAAATAGCATCAAACATAGGCAAACAACAACACACATACAATAACACTAAATTCATTCGCCCTTTCACCTTTATTCAAAACAACCATACAACACCAAAACCTATCCACCCTTTACTCCATCAGAAAACACAACATCAAAACCATCCATTATCCCCTTAGGCAAAGACAACCCAACCTCCAATCCTCCCACGAAATCCCTCGATTTACACAACGACATCGCGTACCTCTCCCCATCAATCGACAACGCTTCGAGCTTCCTCGCTCGTCCCCACCCAAAATCCGCACTGTAAAGATCAACTCTCGCCGATCCAGAAACCGACAACATACCATTCTGCATTGCAGATCCAATTTCTGTTATCGTATTCTCAGCACCTTCTAAAATATCCTCATTGTCAACCACTCTGTTTTTAATCTCCTCCGCTATGGCCTTCACCGCCGCGAAGAACCCCTCTTCCCCGACCAGCTCCCCATGCTGGATCTTCGGAAGCCCGTATCTTAAACAGTTGCCGAAATAGTTTCCAGGAACTGGCGGGCTGATACGGGCCCTGGCATCAACTGCAAACAAGAAGAATTCGGGCTTATTATCGTTATCTTTAACATTCCCCGCATTCAACGATTTCGCCAAGCAATTCCATACATAAGCCGCCGCCACTACAAAAGACGATACATGACCTAAATCTGGAAATCTCCCCTCAACCAAATTCTTCAGTTTCTCGATTTTCGAGCGGGTGAAAACGTACGTCGCTCGAACCCGATTCGTGGGCAACGGGAAAGACGGCGGCGTTATCGGGATTTTCTTGATTTGGTCTAGAAAAACAGAGTCCAAAACAGGGGAGTACTTTATCAGGGCCCGATCAAAAACCGGCAAAGATTCCGAATTCAAGAGCCCCTCCTCTCCTCCCTCCTTATTGATCAACGCCCAAGATTTTATAAACCCGACAATCGAACTAGCATCTCCAACGCTATGATGGTTGGCGAAGCCAATACAAACGCCACGGCCCGAAAACAGAGTCACCCGAATCGCGAGAACTTCTAGAAGCTTCCGATCGGATTCTTCCTCGGTTTGATGAGACAAGTGAGGGATGAAATCATAGAACTTATCAGCATGTCGAGCATGATTTCCGACGAGATAATCGAAGTCATAACTAGACTCGAAGAAAGAAACGGAAACAGAGTCCCCTGCCCGGTAACGGATTTCGGGCAGTTCGTCGGGGTTTAACGGGTAGACAATGGTGCCCGCTAGAGGGAAGAAGTGTTTGAGAGTTAGGGAGAGGGATTGTTCGAGTTTTGGAACGATGGTTTCCAAGAAATAAGGCTTGGAAGAATGAGGGAGGTCGAAGAAGAGAAGGCGGCGAATGGGGTGAAAGGGCAGCCAATTTATATCGAAGAAAGTTAGTCGGAGTGTTTGGTCCGCCACCGTGTGCGGCGGCGGAGCAATTCGGCACCTCTTAAGTAGGTTCATCATAGGAGGCGAAGGAAAGGGATAAAATTTTTAGAAATTTAACGTTTGTAATTCAATAGAAAGTCAAATATAATAGACTATAATGATATGTTAATAATATCTAACATTTATAGGGAATTAAATGGTAATTAATTTCACACTTGTTTCTAAATTTAAATTTTTGGATGAGGTTGAATTTTTATGTTATCAGAGTTGGCTCATGCTCCGATTCAAAGATTTTGAGATCAATTTTTTTTTTTTTTAATAAAATTAGGGGTCGTTTGATTCGCTGGATTGGGTTGGACTAAAGTTTTAGTCTCATTCAATCCCATGTAATATTGTGTTTAAATTACAATTTTAAGGTCAGGACTAAATGAAGGCCTGAGTCCATAAACCTACATACTCCATCACATTAGTAACTAAATAATCCCTTAGAGATGGTGGGGCTGTACAATCCCATGTTATTAAATTACTACGTTGTCCTTACAATACATAATTGGTTGAATTAGTTTGGGGTAAAAATGGTATATTACACTTTAAACCCACTTAATCATTCAATCCAAACACAAAATTAATTTTAATATTAATATATAGAAAAAAAAACAATCCTACAATCCAAACACGCATTCCTCCTCAAATAATCTTATTTAATCAAATTCCTACAATCCAATCTCATCTAATTCAATCTCATTTAATCATTCCGGTCATTTGAACCAAACGTTATTTAGTTTTCTCCCCCAATAGGAAAAGTAGAGAAATTCAAACTATTGGTAGGAGGAGTGTTAGAAAATTAAATAAAACTATCAATTATATATGGAAAAATTACAATATGGTTCTAAAAAGTGACTCTAATCCTACTCTAATATTTTTTTTCCAACATCAATAGTGTTGTGAGAGTTGGCAAACGATTGGCAAACAGTTAGAATGTAGTTTAATATAGTTGGCAAAAAATTGTGAACCATATATGAATGTACTAATACAAAATTATCGAGGATTACATCAAGCCCTAACACATGTAGTTAATATGATATGTCATTTATTGCAAAAATACATGACCAAGGAAGTGAATTAGAACATCAAGGTAATACTCATTCATTTAGGTGGGCATTAACCCCACAATACAAAATAAAAAATCAAAGGAGTGAATTTCTATCTATTTACTAATCATGTGGAAATCTCAAAGCTCACTGATCTTACACTAATATTTTATTTCCAGCATAAATAGTACTGTGAGTGTTGGCAAACAGTTGGCATTGAGTTGAATATAGTTGGCAAAAATTTGTGAACCATATATGAATGTACTAATATAAAATTATTGAACATTATAGAAAAGCCCTAACTATTGTGGTTAATATGAGATGACAATTATTGCAAAAATACATGACCAAGGAAGTGAATTAGCACATCAAATTATTATACCCTTTCATTGAGGAATTTTGTCAAACACTTGGTGGGCATTATATGAATGAAATTTTTTCAAATTTTTTTTTAGTAATTCATGTTTCATTAACACCATAGTTCAAGATAAACAATCAAAAGAGTGAATTTCCATACCATATAGACATAAATTGAATGGCATGAACTGTAATCTTACTTCCTTCAACAAAAATTGGATCTTGGACTATAATGCTCTCTACACGAATTTTCCTCCTACTCCCGTAGACTAAATTGGACGAAGCTATGGAAGAACAAGGGAGGCTCGCGAGGATTTTGAAAGAACCCCTTTGAATTTGGGAAGAAACCGTGCAACTTCGAAGAAATCGTGCGAAGAAACAGAATAGAGTGAGGAAGAACCCGTCGACTGGGTTCTTCAAGTTCTTCTTTTCGATTTTTTTTTTTCTTTTTTTTTATCAGAATTTTTAATATTTGGATTAGTTAGTGTTTGGATGCAAGACAAATCTAATATTGAAAGAAGAAAAAAAAACTGAAATACAAAATGAATGAGTAAGGGTAGTGTGGACAATTTAAGTCCAAAATGGGCAAAAAACAAGTGTCCCCTTAAATTTTGGGCATTTTTGCTTGTCTCCCTATTTAATTTTCAAATTCAAACAATATTAATAAAAATGTTACTCATTTCATTGTCGAACTTTTTTTATGGGGGCGAGTGGATGAGAGTTAAACTGTTTGGATAAAATGGAATCAAATTTGCATAGCAAAATATTTGGGGGGATTTATGGGTGAGGGAATTGGGATGTTTTACTGAGGCGTTGATGGGAAAGTGGTTATGGCGGTTTTTGGTAGAGGGTAGTTGCTTGTGGGCGAGAGTGATAATGTCTTTGCATGGCAAATTGAGTGTGAGAGACGACGGGTTGCACGTTTAGTGGAGATTGAGTATTACTCCCTCCGTCCCACTCTAAGTGTCCCACTTTTTTTTTTTTGTTGTCCCACACTAAGTGTCTCATTCCATAAATGGAAAAAACAACACTCTACTACATATAAACTTTAACTTTCAAATTCACACAATATTACCAAAAATGTCACTCATTCAATCCACTTTTCAACACTATTCATTACTTTATTAAACACTATTCATTACTTTTCAACACTATTCATTACTTTTCCACCATATATTAATAAACAAATACACTTTCTTAAACCATTCAACCAAAAAAAATGGGACGCTTAGACCGGGACGGAGAGAGTAGATTTGAGTGGTGGAAGGAGGTAGTAGATATTGGGTTGGGACAAGGAGGGAAGTTGTTGATGGACTTTTTTTTGGAACGATGTTTGGGTGAGGGGATTGTCTCTTAGTAGACAATTTTCGAGACTGTAATATTTATGTAGAGATATGGAGAAAAACATTAAAAACATGGTAGGTGGGGAGGATGAGTGAAATTGGCAGATAGAGTTATTTGATCGAGAGCAGAATGTATCTAATAATTTTGTAAGTTTAGTGAATGGTTGCAGGTTCGTGGAGATAAAAAAGATAGTTGGTCGTGGAGCTTGGAATCAACAGGGTCGTATTCAACGAAAACAACCTATAATTTACTCAACTTAAGGCGATTCAGAGAGAGCTTGGACAACAAGAGGAAAAATGAGTTCAAATTGGTATCGAGCAAGATCGTACCCTGACATCATTGACATGGAGAACTCTTAGGGATCATTTGGTTCGGTGGATTGGGTGAGACTAAAGTTTTAGTCCCACTTAATCCCATGTAATATTGCGTTTGGTTCGCAGGTTTACGGCCCTGGATAATATTGGGGCCCGAGTCATAAACCTATTTAATCCATCAAATGAATGACTAAATAATCTCTTAGGGATGGTGAGACTCCATAGTCTCATGCTTTAAAAATGATATATTGCACTTTAAACCCACTTAATCATTCAATTCAAACACACATTCCTCCTTAAATAATCATATCTAATCTAATCTCATTTAATCCAATCCCATCTAATCAATCTCATCCCGTAAACCAAACGACCCCTTAATGAGACTACCAACACGTGTTAATCTGTCAAGAAGGGGAATCATTGGCTCGGGTAATAAGCAAAGTGCATAGCGTGTGGGGTGAAAGGATGATATTGCAGAGCATTTTTACATTAAGTGCCCCTCAATTGCACATTTGAAGGAGTTGTTTGGTGTGGTTTGAAATTCCTATTGCCCTCCATGGGAGGATTATAGATCATTTTCTCCTTTTCTCAAACCTTTTGCAAAGAAAGGCAAGAAGTTGGAGTGATAATTTGGGAGTACATTGTGTGGTGTCGTGGAAGGCGAGAAATAAATGCATCAATTCTCCGATAAGATCCAATTTTGGTTTCAAATCGGCGGTAAAAGGCTATACGATATCAATTTTATGTTCGAAATTATTGATTTTCTACAAGGGTGTTGATGTGACATCTATATGGGATAATTTGATTTGGTTTTTTTTCCTTTTTAAAGGTTTTTTAAAATATATGAAGTGTAATAAAATTATAAAAGAAAATGAAAATATCAAATAAAATTAGTACACATGGATTCTCAAACTTCAAAACGATATCGTTTTACTTTTTACCGTTCGATTTGTGATCAAAATTGGAGTTTGTCAAAAAAATGGTTACACCCTCCGTTCTACCATTATTCGCACAGTTACTGTTTTCTCGTGTTTTAGCGAGCGAGATTTTTATTAGTATTTAAAATGATAAAGTAATTTTTAAGTCACTTTAGAGGAGAGATAAATCTATCATACCCTACCTTAAAAGTTACTTTATCATTTCAAATATTAATAAAGAACTCGCTCGCTAAAACACGAAAAAAAAAATAGTGTGCAATTAATCATTGAACGGAGGGAGTACTAAATTTCATAAAAAAATAATTTTAAAACTAAATCTAAAGTTATGAAACGAATCTAATCAAATTATTCAAATCTCACCATATTTTTCTATTAAAGCAATTGATAAAACAAATATACCAAAGTTTAATTATTACCAAACTTGTCTATTTTAGAAAATAATTTAAATAAAATAGCATCAAATAAGGCAAACAAAAAGGCCCATCAAGCATGCGTAAACAACAGGCATACGATAACAGAAATTTCATTCCCCCCTTTATTCCAAACCACAAAAACTTACCTTTCAAAAGAAAGAAAAAAAGCCACAAAAACTTATTAACACCACCAAAACCTAACGAAATGATCGCATGTCGGGCGGCACAAACATATAAACCAATGGCAAATATGTTAACGACACATAAACAGGAATTCACTAATAATAATTTATTGATTATATCTGATTATGTGTAACCAATATATTCGCGATGGGTATATAAATTTTTGCCCAGCAAAAAATGATCGCATGCCTACTGGCGACACAAACGTATATACCCACCGCGAATATATTAACGACACATAAACAGAAACCCACTAATAATAATAATTGATAGCTTATGTCTGATTATGTGTAACCAATATATTCGTGATGGGTATATAAATTTATGCCCAACAAAAATGATCGCATGCCTACTGGCGACACAAACTCCACCGCAAATACGTTAACGACACATAAACAGAAACCCACTAATAATAATAATTGATAGCTTATGTGTGATTATGCGTAACCAATATATTTGCGATTGGTATATAAATTTTTGCCCAGAAAACACCACCAAAACCTAACGAAATGATCGCATGCCTACTAACGGCACAAACGTATATACTTACCGTGAATTTATTAACGACACATAAATAGAAACCCACTGATAATAATTGATTGCTTATATCTGATTATGTTTAACCAATATATTCGCGATGGGTATATAAGTTTGTGCCCACCGAAACCTACTCCGTCCTTATTAATCCATCAGAAAACAGACCAGCAAAAGCATCCATTACCACCTTAGGCAAAGACAACCCGATCTCCAATCCTCCTTCACAATCCCTCGATTTACACAACGACATCGCGTATTTCTCCCCATCAATCGACAACGCTTCGACCTTCCTCGCCCGCCCCCACCCAAAATCCGCTTCGTAAAGATCCACCCGACCCGACCCAGACACCGCCAACACCCGATTCCTCACCGCGAACCCCACTTCCGCTATCATATTCCCGGCCCGGCCCAGAATATTCTCAGTATCAATTACTTCGTTCTTAATCTCCTCCGCTATCGCCTTCGCCGCCACGAAGAACCCCTCCTCTCCGACGAGCTCCCCATGCTTAATTCTCGAAAGCCCGTACATTAAACAGTTGCCGAAATAGTTTTCAGGGACCGGCGGGCTTATTCGGGCCCTGGCGTCAACCGCAAACAAGAAGAATTCGGGCCTATTATCATTCTCATTCTCATTCCCATTCCCCGCATTCAACGATTTTGCCAAGCAATTCCATACGTAAGCCGCCACCACTACGAAAGACGACACGTGGCATAAATCCGGAAACTTCCCCACAACCAAATACTTCAGTTTCTCTACTTCGGGCCGCGCGAAAACGTAGGTGGCCCGGACGCGATTAGTAGGCAACGGGAAATCCGGGCCCGCCATCGGAATTTCCTTGATCTGTTTCAAGAAAACAGAGTCCAATTCCGGCGGGTAATTTATCAGGGCCCGATCAAAAACCGGCGAAGATTCTAGAAGTCCAAGATTATTGATCGAAGCCCAAGATTTTATGAACCCCACAATGGAATTAGCATCACCAACACCATGGTGATTAGAGAAGCCCATACAAACGCCCCGGCCCGGAAACAGAGTAACCTGAATAGCGAGAACTTCTAGAAGCTTCTGGTCGGATTCTTGATCGATTTTCAATAAAGGTATAAAATTGTAGAACTTATCAGAATCTCGAGGATGGTTTCCGGTAAGGTAATCAAAGTCATCACTAGACTCGAAGAAAGTAAAAGAAACAGAGTCCCCTGCCCGGAAACGGATTTCGGGCAGTTTCTCGGGGTTTAACGGGTAGACGATGCTGCCCGCCAGAGGGAAGAAGTGTTCGAGAGTTAAGGAGAGGGATTGTTTGAGTTTTGGGACGATGGTTTCTAAAAAATGAGTTTTGGAAATATTAGGGAGGGAGTAGAAAAGAAGGCGGCGGATGGGGTGAAAGTGGAGCCAATTTAGGTCGAGGAAAGTGAGTGGTATGGATTGATCCGCCGCCGTGTGCGGCGGCGGAGAAATTCGGGAGGTTTCGAGTAGGGTGGTGGTCATTGGAGGAGATGGGATGGGATTTTGGGTGGTTGCGTTATTTTGCATTTTGTATGATTTAAAGGACGAAATTAGGGGAAATGACAAAAAGCGTTGTCTGCATAAAAAGAAGCAAAAGTATATTAAAGACATCATCGATGACGAGGGACTGATTTAATTAATGTTGGGAGCTTTGGGTTGTCATTAATGGTAAAGGAATAGGGAACCATAATTTATTAATATTTTATATTGGAACTTGAAACAAGTGATATTTAATGAAGTTAATTTATGTCACCTTAATATGAATAAATTGCGTAGTTACAAGAATAAAATAATGTTATATGTAAGGGTGTAGAAGTCGGAAATCGCTAGTCGGACGGATTTGAAACGCCTAGTGCCTAGATCGCCTAGGTGGGGACTAGTCGTTGAGAGCTTTTTTTTTTTTTTTTATTCAATTTTGTACCATCTATATCTCAGTAATATAGTAAAAAATTTGATAGTATTTTAATACGACTAATTTTTTTTGTAGTAACAAGTTAACAACATAATATTAATTTTCATACGCAAATAGTCCAACTAGACAATTATACACATATCAAATTAATTGAAATTCATCCAAACGATGTCGTTTCAAGGCAGAAAAATAAAATAATGAATATATTGTTTATCTATGCAGATTACACTATAAATGGGGCGGCTGATGACCGCCTAGCGCCTAGGCGCAGCCTAGGCGGGGGCCTAGAGAGATTTTTGTGTCACTGGTTATATGAACTAGTAACAGACTTTTGTTTATACAGTGACGTTCATCTGTTTATACAGTAATATGATCTTCAACAATATGAAAAATAGAGTAAAAGATGCGAAAAAATTCAATATTAATAAAGTTGGAAGAAGACAATGAAAAAAATAAATTCGTAATGAAAACTCATAGGGAAGAAAATGAAATTGGATGGGAGGAGAAAGATCATGAAACCAAGAAAGAGGATAATATATCGCAAAAAAAATTGTCATGTAATAGCAAAAGAAAAGAAAAAGGAAATTCAATCGAAAATGAATATGAGTCAAAATAAATTATATTACATGGATCATATTTATGCAACATATAAATTTATGTGTTTGAAGAAAGATTAAGAAACGAATAAAGGAATATATCTACATCTAAATATCCTTAAACTAGTCAATATGTTATGAATTCAAGTGAGAGACTTCAATTGATACATAATTACATATCCAAATTCCAAAGTCAATGTGATGATCTCGATTGAAAAATTATATTTTTTCGAAAATAATAATATAAGATAAAACACTAAAATACAAAATAAAATATGGAAGTTGTTTTTTTATCAACTCCAACTCACATGCTGAACATTTTCTTTAATGAAGGCCCATACTTCTTTTTTATTTATTATTATATTATTAAATGAGCCATTACTCATGTCTTTTCTACTACATGACAATTTTAAGTTTGTTTTTTATTAAAAAGGTTGGTGGTGGAGTTGGAAAATGGAGGATGAAATAATTCAATAAACTGTAAATTTGTGATTGGTAAAGACATACTCCCTCCGTCCACGAGTAAGTTTCCCACTTCTTTTTGTTGACTGGTTTAAGAAAGTGTATTTGTTTATTAATATATGGTGGGTCACATGTTGACTTTTGGGATAAAGTAATGAATAGTGTTGAAAAGTAAAGTGGATGAGTGGCATTTTTGTAATATTGTGTGAGTTTGAAGGTTAAAGTTTATATATAATAGAGTGTTGTTATTTCCATTTATGGAATGAGAAACTTACTCGTGGACGGCCCGAAAAGGAAAGTGGGAAGTTTACTCATGGACGGAGGGAGTATTTAGTTGAGAATAAGGTCATCTAGATGAAGATAGGTCATTTTATATTCCATCTAATTTTGAATAAAGACATCTCATTCTCCATCCAAATATTCATCACTATTATACGTAAGCATGCCTAATTTTATCTTACTTTTGTATTGTCTTCATCCTCAAACATCTTACACGTTTTTTTTTTTTCCGTCCATTTTCAAACACTTTGTACACCCTATAAATGAAAATTCATACACTATATCTTTACAAAATTCATATATTTACACGAAATGTTATTATGTTTTACTACTCTAATAATAAAATTTAACACATTACCCTCAATACTTTACTCATTACATTTTTTTTTAGAAAGTATATCCTCCAAAGTGTGAAGAGTTTTTGGGGACGAAGGGATATAATTCATTACTTTCTTTCATTAACTCATTTTCTCTTCTATTTTTCTCTCACCGACGTATTATATCTGCTAATTTTTCTGCACATTTATTTTCTCTCGTACATTTTCGTATCATCTCTTAATATATGTCATTTAATGTCAATGTTTTGTGTACATATCTTACTCAATAAATTAATACATTTATCTAAATTTTGTTTAAAAAAATTTAACACCAAATGTAATGATATATTTTAATATTGGGTCGTTTTGTCAACTGCATAATACCCTTTTATCAAGTTGGTATATGTACACTTTTTTTTCCATTTGTGATCATTGAATCACTGATTATAAAATAGACTTAAGATAATAAATTAATATTTGATTTGATTATTTTAAAGTTGTACACTAAGATTTACTTCATTTTCTCCAATTTTATTTTCTCATTCCACTATCCATATTTCACTAAATATTTTTAAATTACATTTCATTCCACTAACAATTGCATAGAAAAATATTTTTATTTTTATCTCATGTACTTAAATAAAATAGCACATCGTCATAAAAATTAAAAAGTAAAACTATTTTATTAGTTTAAATAGTATAAATCCAATTTCACAATAGTAGAAAAAAAGTCAAATGAAAAAATAAAACTAGTGGAATACATTACTTTTACTTTTAAGCTATGTTGCACGGATGCGAGTGCGGGGGCAACACGATACGGATTCGGGGATACGAGTTTTAAAAAAAAAATTGGGTGCGATTCGTCAAGAATACGTTTGTTTATTTATATTTTATTATATATAATACCTAAAAATAAATATATTTTAAATTTTTGTAAATCAAATGTATATAATTCACATTTTCTCTGAGCGTAAACTTAAACATATTCAATAATTTGATATAATTAAGTAATAAAAAAATCAATTCAAGTTTCAATAGCCTAATACATACGTTATAATAGTGATTTCAATATAAAACGAGTGTCACGTTCTCAATTTAAATCATATTGTATAACATATTTAATGTTTAATAAGTAGGATTCGCGGGGAGAATTCGAGTATCCGTTAGTGAATTCGTCATGTGGAGAATCCAATTCGCGGATTCAAGAATCGCACCCCTTTAAGAGCGCGGGTGCTAATCCGATACTGCATTATGATATTTTTAAATAAATTCGTGCATTATAGTTTTTAAGTAGCTATTCACTAAAACCTCGGACGTGTTGATCAAGCTACTTTATGACTTTATAGTTCAAGCAATTCACTTTATTTCATCGGACTACGAATATACAACCCCACCAAAACTTTTTCACCCTTCTCTACATCCGACAAAAAAAGGTTAATATGCATATTCTTATATTTTGATTACATACACCTACACAGTAATATGCAATATTTTTTAAAATTGGTCCGGATGAAAAGTCAAAATTAATTTAAAATTGCACTCAAAATCCAAGTGCATGTTATACGTGCACACAAGAATTACTATATATATTCTGAAAAGTATATAATAAATTATATATTTCATAAAAAAAAGTTGAGTATTTAGTTGGCAGTTATATAAATAAAAAATTAATCATATCATAACTTATATTAATAAATAATGAGTAGTTCTAGTGTGCATTTGAATACATGGTATGCACTTAAATTTTGAAAAAAAAAATTCTACAAGCAGAAATCAATAATACTCCACGAAATTCTCAGTAATATCAAAAAAAGTAATCAATAATACCTAAATTATAAAAAGATTGCACAGTTACATATATATTTTAGTGTGTATTTTGAAAATTAAAAATTGAATTTATATTAAGTGCATATTAAAATTTGTGATATTTAATATCTCTATGCTTCCATGTTCCGTCAATTTAAAATTTTAATTGGAAATAAAAAATAAAAGCACTAAAAAACATTAATTGCTAGCCCTAATCCTAGTCAATACACTCAACTCGACAAAGTATAGAGTGAAACAAACTGGTTTATACATGAATCAATGAAGGGTATTAGTTGTTTTCACTGAAAAGTATTAGTTGTATTTACTGAAGAGTATTACTGATTTACACTAAAGAGTCTTAGTTGTTCAGTGAAAATAAACTAAGACTCTTCAGTGTAAACCAGTTTTACTCTTCAGTAAAAACAATTAATACTCTTCAATGAAAACAATTAGTACCCTTAAACGATATATATATAAACCAATTTCACTCTATACATATTCACTCAACTCTCATGCTTTTATGTCTAGAAACCAGCAGCCGTATTTCATTTTTGAGACTTTTGCTTTCCCATGGGCCAGCATTATCCAACTAGCGTCTTCTTCACCCAAATAAAATCAGACCAATTTTTGTACACGCAACTAGAAACTACATACAATGCCAAAATCTATCTTCTCAATACCATGAGTTTAAAGATCAAGTTTAGACCAACAAAGTATTTTCACATCAAAGAAAAAAAAATCTTTTCAAATCATGAAAAACGGTTCTAACGAGTCACTTGTTTGCCGAGTTCTTTCGATTTTCTAGTTAAACCGATTGGACCGGCCGATCCAGACCAATTTTGAAAACATTGGGTATATATGTATTTGTGTGTGATTCATGGTCCAGTAGGCAAAGATAATCCCTCCGTCCAGAAGTAAATTTTCTATAAATTTTTTGTTGTTTTATTTAAATAAGTGTATTAGTTTAATAATATATGGTGGACCAAACGTTGAATTTTAGAATAAAGAGATGAATCGTGCTAAAAAGTGGGCAATTTCTTTAAAAATATGGTGATGTAGAATTGTATTGCGAAAATAGGGTGTTTTTTGGGAGTACTGTGAATATAAAGTCAGTCGCTCTTGGTACGGGCGACCAACAGTCGCCCGTGTTGAAAGCGACCAGGAAACTAACTGGTGGACCGTCCGATCGACGACATGTTGGAGCAGGCAGCATTGTATGCAGGTGAGCTAGCGTCCATGGTTATTATAGACAGAGCCTAGACAAGCGGCACGACTAAAAATTTGTGAGATTTCTGCGCAAGAGAGGGGTCTATCTATTGCAATAGTGATAGATCGCGATTTGGTCGAAGGAGAAGAAATAAGGCGTGAAATTGGGAGAATCTGTTTTTTCAGTATAGTATTGTTTTTATTATTTATAGAATAAAAATTTATTGTATGACGATTAAAAAAAGAAGAGAAATTTTACTATGCAATTGGGGGAATAATATTTGTGACTGTTATAAATCTAAAAGATTTAATATTCCAAATCTAGGAGATTTGATGTGGACATTACTTAAGGGCCAAGAAACATATTGGATTTTATCCATTAGACTAGGGTTTTACTATTATATATATCCCTATGTACTTTGATACACAAGAATATTAGTGGAACTCCTGGCTTGGATCGCCCCCAGACGTAGTCGTTCCCGATGAACTGGGTCAACAAATCGTGTCTCTTTATTTACGCACTTATTTACAACACGAGTCTCTGCCCGAGATAAAACGGTACGCCTCAGAATTAATCCCCTTTAAATCACATGAATTAATTCTCGTACTTGAATTATTCAATCCATGTTTTGCATGATTTATATGCTCGTATATTATTATCATATTTGATTCTTATGTTCAATATTAATTGAATCATATGCGTTATTGTGTTGAATTTATTGTTTTAATTCTTGGATCGAGATCGAAAAAATGATCGCCGGCCGTCGCCCGAAGCCCCACGGCCGCCGCCGCGAGACGCGCGCCGTCGCGCTGCCTGAAATGGCCCTGAAGCGCCGCCCTCGGCAACACCACGCTGTCTCCTCACCGCCACCACCTCCGCGGCATCCTCGCTGCCACCGAAGTACCGCACAGAGCGAGCGCCGAGCGCCGCACGTCGCGCGCGCTCCAGTGCCGCACGTTGCGTGCCCGAGCGCAGCACGTCGCGCGCGCCCCAGCGCCGCATGATGCGTGCACCAGCGCTGCCCGTTGCACGCCTGGTGCCGCCCGTCACCGCGTGCGCTCCCGCGCTCCCTCGTCCGTCGCACTCACAACCTTTTCGTTGCCAACCTACGTGCGATGTTTCCCACTCGCCGTATGTGACTCACGCGACGTTTTCTTGTGCATAATTTTATTCTTTAATCCTGGAAATATTTCGTTAAATTGCATTAATATATACGAAATCATTATCCTTATAATTATTTCCTCTGTCTATTAAACCGTATATTTTCTGCAAATTATTTTCATGTGATTATCGTCATTATTTATTATTGCATGTTTATGTGATATTATCCTACATGCTTTAATCTTGCGCACATAGTTTGTTTATAGTCCGCTTTTTATGCCCAGGTAGGTGGCGCCCGGTATTTGTCGGACCGTAAATTTATGCCTTGGGAAGGCGGCGCCCAGTACGTGCATCTATGTGCCTTTGAATAACTAAATAAATCCTTGTCTCCCCGTTGTCTATTATTTTGGTCAATCCTCTTACCCATGTCACTTTAATTGTAGTGAATAATGCCTGATATTACCAAAAGAGAATTTGTTGAGCTTACTCTTGATGGTAGTAACTACCTGACATGGGCGCTAGATGTCGAAATACATCTAGCCTTGAACAACCTTAGCGGCACAATTGTCGATGATCCAAAATCAACTAACGCCCAGAAGGCGAAAGCTTTGATTTTTCTTAGGCATCATCTCAATCAGGACCTGAAAAATGAGTATCTCACTGAAAGAGATCCTGGAACGTTGTGGAAGTCCCTGAAGGATCGTTTCCAACAACAATATGAAATACCCCTCCCTCAAGCTCAATACTATTGGTTGAATCTCTGTTTCCAAGACTTTAAGTCTGTAACAGAGTATAACTCAGCCCTACATCGTATTGTGTCTCAGTTAAAGTTATGTCAGAAAACTGTAACTGAGGACGAATTAATCCAGAAGACTTTGTCGACTTTCCATGCAAGCAACCTTGTACTCCAGCAGCAGTATAGGGCTAAAAACTACACTGTACACTCTGAACTCATTTATGCACTTCTAGTAGCGAAAAAGCACAACCAACTCCTTATGCAGAATCATAATGTGAGGCCGGTTGGCTCGACAGCGGTGCCCGAAGCACATGTTGTAGCTCAAAGTGGTACAAGAGGTCGCAAGCGTGGAAGGGGGGGAGGGAGTAAACGTACTCATGGCCAAGGTCGAGGTCGTAACAAATCCGGTGGTTCAGGTGCCTTGAATGACAATCAAGCTCAGGTTCGTGGGAAGGCTGCACCTAACACGAACTCCGCTACCCGAAAATCTGAGAATCAAGATAAGGGTGAACAGTCCTGCTACAGATGCGGATGCAAGGGTCATTGGTCTCGCACGTGTCGCACTCCCAAACATTTGGTCGAGGCTTATCAAAAGCAGCAGAAGGACGATAAGGGGAAGGCTCCTAGAGTTGAATCTCACCATGCCAGTCTGCCCGAAGCAGATTCTGACCTAGACAACGCAGATCATAAGGGCATTGAGCTTAGGGATTTTGGAGATGACGAGTAGATTTACGTATTTAGTTATTCCTAGTATTTTGTTTTTCTGAATAAAACAATTTCACATTATGTTTTGGATCCTTTCTTTCGGATATTTTATTTATGAATAAATTTATTAGTTTTGATGTGTTTACCTTAATAGATGTCCATGTGTTTATTCGGATATTGATGTTTTCATTTATGGCTTGTAAACATATCAACTATTAGGTTTGGACTATTTCCTCTTGCATGATGGATGCCGATGGTGATTTATGTCTGGTAGATAGCGCCACCACACATACGATCCTAATGGATAGGAAGTATTTTCATAACTTGATTAACCGTAAGGGTGATTAGGCGTGAAATTGTTATGTTTTGGTGCCCGATTTACTCATGTTTTGAGTGTTTTCGATGAATATTTAGAGTCAAATGAGCATTATTTCTATACATTGATAAATTTGTCTCTTTGATGTTCATAGATGGATAGAGGGCGAAAAGAGGAGTTCGTAGGACTTTGAATCGACTCAAACGGATGCCCGGATGAGAAGATATTGAAGAAATACGATTGGTATTAGTGCGGACGAGGAAAAGTATCATTTGGAAGGATTAGAGAGCACTCGAGCGCATAGCTCGAGCGCCACCGCTCGAGCGCCTTACTCGAGCGCGCAAACATACAGAACCATTCTTGCGCTCGAGCAGCTCGAGCGCCACCGCTCGAGCGAATCGCTCGAGCGCCCAAAAACATACAGTGAAGATTCAGCGCTCGAGCAGCTCGAGCGCGACCGCTCGAGCGAATGCGTCATTCGAGCTACACTGCTCGAGCGGGACCGCTCGAGCGTTTTGCTCGAGCGCCCATATACTTTTGCCTCCGGACGCATATTTTCGGCCCATTAACTCCCGTTTCGACCCGGTGCCTATATATACCTCTTCCAAATACGTTTTAAGGAGAAGACGAGAGCCCCGACTTTTAGAAATAATTTTAGACTTAGTTTTTGGAGAGGAAGAAGGAGAGCAAGCTTTATTTTACGTTTTGTTGAGGTTTTACATTCGAATTCTTAGTTTCTTTTTAGTTCGTTACTTTAAACGCTTTTAATTTCGTTTTAGTTAATTCAATTTCAGTTCTTCGTATTTAGTTTCTTTCTGAAACCCTAGTTTATGTTTATTACTTTCTTTATTCAAATCAGCATGTTTATGTTCGTCGTTTCTTTTGTTGCTTTTATTTTTGTTAAAACCATGTCCGGCTAAAACCCTTGTATGCTTGGGTTAGGATGAACTCGTAGAAGTAGGATGTGGGTACGTAATTAGGGTAATTCGTGACGTTAGTTTTAATTCTCTTAGTTAATGAATTCTTATAATTAATCTTAACTCTACCTTTGAATTTCGTACGAAAGTGTTAGAGAGAGGACGACCGCATCACTCAATAACAATTAGTAGTCTTAACGAGAGGGTTTAGGAAAGGTTAATTCATCTACCGGTTTAGCGAAGGAGGACGACCGCATCACCTTAGTTAAATTAGGGTCTCATTAATTAAGCACAATTCATTAACTTGTTAGTGGATTAGTGAAGTCGATTGCTAGGATAAAGTATTAGGGTGAGAAATCTTGAGCTTTCATTCTACGATCTTTTACTTGGGTTAATTCTTGGTTGTCACAATTACTTTGATTATGTACCTGCTCCGTTAGTATACGTAGGGATTCCTAACCTGAGCATCACCATCTCATATCTGAAAAAACACCTTAGTTACTTAGTTTAATTTTCCTTTTGCCTTAGTAGCGTAATTTATTTTAGTTTATCTTAATCTTTCAAAAACCCCAAAAACATCACACTCATATTAACTACGACGCGTAGATCTTCAGGGATCTATTCGCATATACACTATCCCGTGGGTACGATATACTTGGTCGTTATACTTACCAATACTACAGTGAACCCGTTCGCTTGCGGGTGAGCGATTAGTAGAAGTTAGTGTTTTCGCCTACAAGTCAAAGGGGAGTATAAGTACAATTGTGAATGATAGTACATTGATAGTGGGCTCTGGAAGAGCTTCCATTGTCCTCCCCATGGGTACCGAATTAATAATTGATCATGTTTTATTGTTTCCGCAATCTAAGCGCACTCTACTCAGTTTTAGAGACATTAGGGTAAATGGGTATCATATTGAAACTAAAACTGAAAACGATAATGAATACCTTTTGATGACTTGTACTCGAGGTAGTCGTAAGCAAGTTATAGAAAAACTTACATCCCTCTCCTCCGGTTTGTACTATATCTACATCCGGCCGTCTAGTTCCCATCTAGCGATGAATATGAAATTCTATGACCCAAATTCCTTTAAATTGTGGCATCAGCGGTTAGGTCATCCGGGACAAACTATGATACGTAGGATTCTATCTAATTCAACTGGTCATAATATTTTGAATAATAGAATCCCTCTCGTTGATGAGTATTTCTGTGATGCATGTTCTAAGGGTAAGTTGATTGTGCGCCCGTCGCGCACCAAGGTTGGACTAGAGTCTCCAGTTTTCCTTGAGCGAATTCAAGGAGACATTTGTGGACTGATTCACCCAGCATCAGGACCATTTTGTTATTTCATAGTCCTTATTGATGCCTTCACTAGGTGGACATTTGCATGTTTGTTGTCCACCCGCAATCAAGCCTTTGTGAAGCTCATTGCGAAAACTATCGAGCTTAGAGCTCAATTCCCGAATTATCCAATTAAATCGATTCGCATGGATAATGCAGCTGAGTTTAGCTCGAAGGCCTTTACAGATTACTGTATGGCCCTGGGAATTAAAGTGGAGCATTCGGTCCCCTACGTCCATACCCAAAATGGTCTTGCTGAGGCGCTAATAAAACGTATCAAAATTATCGCGAGACCATTGCTTATGAACTCTAAACTACCCACCTCATGCTGGGGGCATGCAGTCCTACATGCATCGCACTTAATCCAAATCAGTCCAACTGCATATAATGATCATTCCCCCTACAGTTAGTGCGTGGGAAAGAACCTAGCATTTCCCATCTGCGTATTTTCAGATGTGCGGTATACGTATCAATTACGATACCCCAAGCAAACCTCTATGGGCCTACAAAGAAAACTCGATATTTACGTCGGATACGACTCTCCATCCATCGTGAGATACCTAGAGCCTTTGTTCGGGGATCAATTAACGGCCCGGTTTACTGATTGTACGTTCGATGAAGATTACTTCCCGGCATTAAGGGGAGATCCGAATTCAAAATTGAATGAAGGCCGGGAACTTACGTGGAACGTAAGTAATCTTCAGTATCTAGATCCGCGCACTAATCAATCTGAACTAGAAGTTCAGAAGATCATTAACCTGCAAAACTTAGCAAATAACCTGCCAGACGCGTTCACTGACCATAGAGGTGTGACTAGATCGCATATACCTGCAGTAAATGCTCCCCAAAGGGTTGAGGTCCCAAGCAAAATGAGTACTCATGCCCCCACACGCCAAAAGCGTAAGGGACCCTCAAGAGATAGTAACACACCTAAACGAAAGACTAGCAAATCTAGTCAGTCGAATGGAAAATCTCTAGAAGAGATCCGTCTAGATAATCCCAAGTCTCTAGGAGACGAGAGTCCTAGTGATGAAGCACGTAAACAAAACATTCCATGCACTAGGACCGTGGAACGACCAGACCCAGATACAATGGAAAATGAGGAAGGTCTGGTTGACGTAAACTTCGATGTCTCTGTGAGCTTCACAGATACGAGAGAAACATACAATAGAAATATTACTGTCGTCGACGACACATTTGCAGCGTCAATAGCTCTTTCCATTATAAATGATCTAGATCCTGAACCCAAAACAATCGCAGAGTGCCGGAAGCACCACGATTGGGTTAAATGGAAAGAGGCAATTGATGCGGAGCTCGCCTCGCTTAACAAAAGACAAGTATTTGGCTCTATCGTTCGTACACCCGCGCGCGCTATCCCTGTAGGATATAAATGGGTATTTGTACGTAAGCGAAATGAGAACAATACTGTGGAGAGGTATAAAGCGAGACTGGTAGCACAAGGGTTTTCGCAGAGACCTGGGATTGATTTCGATCAAACCTATTCTCCCGTCATGGACTCAATAACGTTCCGCTACTTGATATCTTTGGCAGTTAAGTTGAATCTCCAAATGAGATTAATGGATGTAGTAACCACGTACTTATACGGATCACTAGATGCCGACATTTATATGAAAATCCCAGATGAATTTGACATTCCTCAGTTAAGGGATGGTGAAAAACGCAGCATGTATAGCATACAACTGCGAAAGTCGTTGTATGACCTGAAGCAATCAGTCGACCTACGTGAAGAAGGTATTGGAGAGATTTCACATGGATAAATCTCATCCACTTAGCACCCCGATGGTCGTCCGATCCCTCGAAGTGGATAAGGACCCATTCAAGCCAAGAGAAGATTCAGAAGAAATTATGGGACAAGAAGTTCCTTATCTTAGCGCTGTTGGAATTGCACCCGGCCGGACATTGCATTTGCTATCAACTTGCTTGCAAGACATAGCGCTTCTCCTACGAGGAGACATTAGAATGGTGTTAAGCACGTTCTACGATACCTCCAAGGATCCCAAGATCTTAGACTGTTTTATCATAAGAACCAAGACAAAACCTTAGTAGGTTATGCGGATGCTGACTATTTGTCTGATCCTCACAACGTCGTATCCCAGACTGGTTATATTTTTCTCTGTGGTGGAACCGCAATCTCATGGAGATCGGTTAAACAATCCATGGTTACCACGTCTTCAAACTACTCAGAGATCATAGTTTTATTTGAAGCCGCACGAGAATGTGTTTGGTTAAGGTCCTTGGTAAAACACATTGATGACTCGTGTGGTATCGCCAAAGGCGATATGTTGATGACCTTTTCTAACTAAGAAGATTAATGGTTGTTTTTCATCTAATGAAGATCATCAAACAAGAATCAAGATCATGGAATTAAGCTAAGTAATGCTTAAGAAATAATTTGGCAAGAGTTTTGCTAGTTTATTGAATTGTTTTCCTCTTTTCATGTACATGAAGGGAGTATTTATAGACATACAAAGTGGCCATGTGTCACCATCTTGGTGGTTTAACCATTGGATCTTTGCCAAGTGTTAGGACACTTGTACAACATCTACACTATTGCTCATTGGATGGGTGCCAAGTGTTAGGACACCTGGACCATATCTAGGCTAGTGACTCTTGGGATTCCCAATGTTGTACATGGTCTTTGGCACTACTGAGATGCTCTCGACGGTGACCAGTTGCTCGCTTGCACGTCTTCATGTCATGGTTCTTTTCATTTCGAGCTGTTCGCTCCTTGCTTGGGATAGTTTTACAATGTTGCTCGCTCCATTACGAACCTATTCGCCCAAGTTGATTTTGGCTTGAGCCGTTTGCACAGCTGTTCTTTGCAAGGCTGCTCGCCCCAATTCTGCTTGCGGCATTAGTGTTTTTCTATGAAGCTGTTCGCTCTACAAACTTGCTAGCTCCTTTAAAAAGCTGTTCGCTCCACGAAACTGCTAGCTTCTTTGGTTTGTTATTCTGTTGCTAAGTAATAATTTCCTATTTATTAATTACTTAATTGTTCGCCACCCAACAATTGCCCCCTAGCTTGGTCTCATGTTGGGCATGGATTGATCAATTGGGACCAAGCTATAATTTCTTTAAAAATTGGGCGAGCAAGAATGGAACATGGATGTTTACATGGGCGAGCATCTGAGCAGTTGGGCGAACAGCCGAGCATGAGAGCTTACGTGCGCGACCAGTAGTGAACGCCCTTTCGTGTCGCGACGGTTGGATTCCCGAGGCACGGAACGCGAGGCGTCGCGTCAGTCACGCGCGATCCCCAATTTGCCCATAGGGGCCTATAGTATTTTGCAAATATTGCATTTTTGCCCCCATTTTATTCTTATAAATAGGCGGTTTCTTTTCCATTTCTTTTCTTTCCGGATTTTCGCCATTAAAGCATTCTCAAGCTTTCCTCCTTTGCGATTCTTGCGTTCGGATTTCTTCGTGTTTGTTCTAGATTTTGGTTCTTCGAAGGTAATTCATCTTATATTTCTTTTTCTTCCTTTAATTTCGTAAAAAATTTCCTATTTCTCGTATCTCTTGCAACTGTGACTGTCATTCCGGCCGTGGACCGCCGTAGTGCCGCCGTACTGTTTGACGCCGTCGCCGCCATCGTAACTTCTCCGGTGGCATCTCTATCCATATATTACTCCATACTTAGCCAAATTTCTTCATCTTTTATTTCAAATAGATTTTTCCCCCTCAAGTTCCTCCCAATCCGGACCTGGGCGAAACCCGGAAAAACGACCCGTAGATATAGCCTCTCCGCGCAGATCTGTTCGCCAAGCGTTGGCGAACAATCCGCGCACGTTATTAGTGGATGAAGGCACGGACTCAGACGCGAGCTCCGTTGTTCGCTCAGTGGAGATGTTCGCCGCTGACCGCTCTGGCGATCAAGAAGAGATTCACTCTCTTGCTCGCGAACCTGAAACATCTTCTGACCTTGGAGAAGATTCTGCAGCAGTGGCCGCGGAGATAGAGGGTTCAATTGACCTTGAGGGTGATCAAGCTGACAATGCTGGCGAGTAGCGAGGTGGCGAGCAGCGAGGTCACACGCTCACTTGGGAGTTTTTAAGGGAAATCAATTTTCCTATCTCTCAAACTACACCTGAATCTCGGATCCCAGAAGGAGTTGTTCGTGACAGCGAGTGGGCGGACTACTCTGCTCGCTACTCGAAGACTTTTGTCCCCACATCGAGGGTAATTATGAAGGCTCAGGATGGGGACTATGCAGCGAGCAAGGTTGCCAGTGTTGTTATTGAGGATGATCTGGCGAGCATCCGTGAAACGTACAAAATCCCCTACGATATTTTTATGTATGTGCCGAAGAAAGGAGAGACTGCTGATCGCCCCCCTCCTGGCTGCACGGCGATCAACTTGGATGTGTTGAACACGGGTTTCCCGCTCCCCGTTCATCCGCTCATTGGTCGGTTCTTGCTCGACATGAATCTGGCGATCACTCAAATCACCCCAAACGGTTGGAGTACTCTTCTAGCCTTCATGACACTTTTTGGTCTTGAGGGTTACAAAAATAAAATAACAACCGCGGAGCTTCTTTACGCCTTAACTATCTCTGAGGACGGTGCTGGTTGGTATTACGCTAAGGCGAAGACCGGATTGAAACTTGTTGAAGGTGTTCCCAATAAGATTAAGGGTTGGCATTGCCAATTCCTTTTTATTGGTGGAGATTGGCGAGCAACTGAGGGATTCGCTGGCGGGCAGGCGCGCATCATGTCGCCTGAAGGCTTTGGAAACATCAAACGTAGGGCTAATTTTATCTTGCTAATTCATAAGTAGGACTAATTTTAATCCTTTCCGTTGTTTTGCAGGTCCGAGAAATTTGAAGTGGGGGCATCCCGATATCAGCGACGAATTTCTCTTCACCTTAGCCATTATCTCTCTTCGCGACGTTGCTAGTCGCGACATACACCATCTCTCGAAGGCTCATTGTCGCAAACTTGCTGGTTTGATTACGAGCCCTCACCATCTTGAAGCTCAAGCCGCCGTCCCAGAAGGTAACTTTTTTATCCTTGCTCGCCAATCATTCTTGCTCGCTAATCATTCTTGCTCGCCTGACCCTTATCTTTCTTGTTAGATCAACGAGTCACCGTTGCTATCCCAGATGTGCCCGAGTCATATTACTTGCTCGCCAGACGAGTAAAGCAAATGGCCGACGCTTCAAGAAGGAAGATGGACCCTCCCCTTGCCATCATGCGCCTCCAGGCAGGGGAGAACCCCACTGGTCGCCCAACCGCCGGAGCTGGTCGCCGCAAGCCTGCGGCCAAAACTACCTCCTCTCCGCGGGATGTGAGGAAGGAGAAGGAGAGGGAAAGGGAGAGAAGGAAAGAACCGCGAGGTGATGATGCTCGTGGCAGTCGCGGTGATGATCGCGCCTTGAAGCGATCAAAGACTGCTGGAGAGGCGAGCAACATTGCTCCAAGATCCCCTACTTCGAAATCTACCTCGATGGAGGTAGTGGACGAACAGCAGGTGGTCGCCAGTTTGGTGGCGACCAAGACAGGGGACAATCCCAGGGACACTTCTTACTTGGGTTGGGATCCGGTGAAAATCAAGGAGTAAGTTAATCGTCCCCGACTTTCTTATTGTTCGCCGCTTAGTTCCATGTTGCTCGCTTACTAACATTTGTTTTTGTTCGTCAGGTATAACCCAACACTCTACCCCGGCCGAGGGACAACACTCCACCACCTCTCTGTGGTTAAAAATGCCCCCTCCTCGCTCCGTGACATCCCGGATCTCCCTGTTCGCCGGGCTGCTGAGATGGTCCCAAGGGCCTGGACCAAATCGGCGAACACTCTTGTTGCTAACCAATCTGCTAGCGATAATGCTCGCCTGGTGGCGTACAACGCTAGCCATCAGTTGGTCCAGTCTCAAATGCTGCTCGATCAGGTCCTGGAGCTCGAGCGAACAAACCGTGATCTGGGCCGTCGCGTGGAGAAATTGGACGAAGAGAAGACCTCTGCCATCAATGAGTGCAAGGCCGAGCATGCCAAGGAGCTAGCTTTGATGGAGAGGAAGATGGAGGCCTCCTTAGTCGGCGAGAAGAATGCCTTGGACAAGGCTGAGAAGATGTTGTTGGAGGTGAAGTCCTCAGATTTGAGAGTTGAGAGGGCTGAGAAAGAGCGAGCAGACTTAGCTGCTCGCCTGCTAGCTGCCGAGGAGCACATCAAGAGGCTAGAGGAAGAGCGCAAAAACATGATCGATTATGAAGTCCACGAGCAAGAGGTGTTGGACAAGACCAACTTCGGGTACATCTGTGCCTTTGCCGAATGCTTGAGGTCTGTCCACTTCGCCCATGATCACAATCAAGATGTTCGTGATGCGGTGAAGGCGGACTTCATTGAATATGTCAAGAATTATCCTCCTGCTCCTGGATCTACCTTGTTCGTCTCTGATCTGGCCGATCTTGGCTTCCCCTTGGACGTCTTCGGCGAGGAGGTCGACATTGCTGCCCCCACTTATGGCGGCCAGCCTGATCCTACCCCAGTGGCGACCAGCACGGCGGCCACTGATGAAGTCTTCGAGGGGTTGTCTTCACTTCCCTTAACTCCTCTGGATGGGGCTGGCACAAGTGCCCCAGACGAGCAGCCGAGTGCCCAGGCGACCAGAACTGCAGATGCTCCTCCTCCACCTCCCTCTTGAAGACATAGTTTTATTTACAATAGGATGTACACTCTTTCTGTATTTCCCATTCCTATTGTAAACATCTTTTGACTTAAGAGAAATGAAAATTTTTGCTCATCTACTAATTTGTGCCTCTTTGTTTGTCTCACTTAATTTCTCGCCTCTTTCTTTTGCTTATGATTTAATTTCTAAATGTTCCTTTTTTCTTAAGGTAAACACTTAGTAAAATTTTTAGTTGGTCATTTGGTTCTTATAGAACTTGACCTTTAGTTGTTTGGGCCATTTTGGTCGCTTGTGGACTTGGCCTTTCATTAGTGTGGGCTATTGGTCCATTAGGGACTTAGCCTTATTTTGCATTCAATATGCTTTATTGTTCGTCTTATAACAGACTTACATTTTGCAAATTTTTGGGCGAGCAACTAAGTAGTTTGGACTTAAGGCTCAAATTCTAAAAGAAAGCAAGACAAAAGATAAATGCAATTATGCTCGCCTAGTAAAATAGGTGTAAATCTGCTCGCTTAGTAAGATAAATGCAAATCCGCTCGCTTATAAACTTGCTCAAAAATTTCAAAAATTACAAAAGATCTATTTACAAACTTTCTAAGACTTACAGGACTTCATTGGTAGTACTTCTTGAGTAAAGTTGTATTCCAGGAGTATTGGGACGACTTGTCTTCCATGTCTTCAAGGTCGTATGTGCCGTTGTGCCACTTATTCGTCACCTTGTATGGGCCCTCCCAAGTCGGGCCGAATACTCCTGGTGGTATCAAAACTTTTCGGAGTACCAAGTCCCCAATTTCGAATTCTCTTGCTTTTACTTGAGAATTGTAGTACTTTGCTGCTCTTCTTTTGTAAATTGCATTTTTTAATTCTGTTGTTATTCTTTTTTCTTCAAACAAGTCCAACTCTGCTGCCATTGCGGAGTTGTTTGTCTCTTCGTCGAACGCAGCTGTTCGTTTTGTTGGGACTTTTAGCTCAATCGGTATTACTGCTTCTGTCCCGAACGCCATTGTGAACGGTGTTTCACCTGTGCTTGTTCTGTGGGATACTCGGTATGCCCACAACACCTCTGGCAGCTCTTCTGACCACTTCCCTTGCTTGTCAACCAAACGAATCTTCAGTATATGCTTGATTATTTTATTCACTGCTTCTACTTGACCGTTCGATTGGGGGTGGTACGGTGTCGAGAAATGTTTCCTTATTCCCCATTTTTCGCAAAAATCTCTGATCTCTTTTCCCTCAAACTGTCTCCCGTTGTCCGTCACTATCGCCTGAGGGACCCCGAAGCGACAAATAATATTTTTCCATATAAAGTTGATCATTTTCTCCTGTGTGATCCGCCCGAGTGCTTCTGCTTCTGTCCATTTCGTGTAGTAGTCAACAGCCACCACCGCGAATCGAACATTTCCTTATCCCGGTGGAAAAGGCCCAATGAGGTCAATTCCCCATTTCGCAAACGGCCATGGACTATTGACTGAAATCAGTTCGTGTGGGGGTTTGTGAATGTTCGGGGCAAACAGTTGACATCTATGACAAGTTCGGGCAATCTTGACCGCATCCTGGAGGAGGGTTGGCCAGTAATATCCTTGCCTTATTGTTTTATATGCCAAGGCCCGTCCTCCGGCATGATTTCCGCATACACCCTCATGGATCTCTTTCAGCACTGCTTGTCCTTGCCCCCTAGCCAAGCATTTCAGAAGTGGGAGCGAAATTCCTCTCTTGTACAACTGTCCGTCCATCATGGTGTATCTTGCTGCTCTTTTAACCAACTTGTTAGCTTCAAACGGGTTGTCTGGCTTTTTATCGTTTTGCAAATACTCAACGATTGGTATTCTCCAGTCGTCTTCTTCGAAATCTTCGTCGATCTGATAGATTTTGTAATCTTCGGTTGACGGTTTGGACATTCTTGTTAGCGTCACTTCCGACAATTCTGCTGGTCCGGTACTGGTTGCTAGCCTGGCTAATGCATCTGCTTGAGCATTATTGTCTCTCGGTATCTGTTCAATGTATATTTGTTCGAACAAGGAGGCCAAGTGAGCAACAATTTTTTGATACAAAGCCATGTCTTCATCTCTTGCTTCATATTCTCCTCGGACCTGGTTGACGATCAATTGCGAATCTCCGAAAATTTGCAACCTTCGTACTCCAACTGCTAATGCTAGGCGTAACCCAACGATCACAGCTTCGTACTCTGCTTCGTTGTTAGTCGCCATGAACTCGAATCGAACAGCTGAAGTAAAAACTTGCCTATCTGGGCTGATCAAGACTATACCTGCCCCCGATGCTGCATTAGTTGATGATCCGTCAACATACATATGCCAGGGATGGCTATGCCCTCTTGTTGGATCTTGGGGGAAAGTCAGTTCGACTATAAAGTCTGCTAAGGCTTGCCCCTTGATCGCTGTTCGAGGAACATATGAAATCCCGAACTGACTGATTTCCAAGGACCACTTTAGGAGCCGACCAGCCGCATCGGGTCTGTGCAGTATTTGCTTGAGTGGGAACGTTGTCAACACTTCCACCTGGTGGTCAAAAAAATATGGACGAAGTTTCCTGACGCTCATCACCAGCGCATATGCTAGCTTTTCTGTTGGTGAATATCTGAGTTCTGCTTCGTGCAAGGCATGACTTACATAGTAAATGGGCAGGTGGAATTTTCCTTCTGCTCGAACGAGCACTGAACTGATTGCTACCTCTGAAGCCGCCAAGTACAAGTATAACTTTTCCCCTGGGATTGGCTTGGCAAGAATTTTTGTATCACTGAGGTACTCTTTCAGTTACTCGAACGCTTGTTGACAGGCGTCTGTCCATTGAAATTTTCCCTTCTTGATTGCTTCGAAGAACGGTCTGCACTTATCTCCGGATCTTGAAACGAACCTGTTCAGAGCTGCTAGGCATCCGGTTAGCCGTTGGACTTCTTTAACTGGTCTGGGTGGTTGCATCTCCATGATCGCTTTCACTTTTACGGGATTTGCTTCAATTCCCCGCTGACTAACCAGATGTCCCAAAAATTTCCCAGAATGGACTCCGAAACTGCTTTTCTTGGGATTCAGCTTCATATTGTAGGTCCGAAGTATTTCAAATGTTTGAGCCAGATGTTGTAAGTGATCTTCCTTTTTTGAGCTCTTGACAACGATGTCATCCACATATACTTCCATCGTCTTCCCGATGTGATGATCAAACATCTTGTTTACCAGTCTCTGATATGTAGCTCCAGCGTTGATTAGCCCAAATGGCATTCTTTTCCAGCATAGCAAGTTTTTGTTGGTGTAGAACGCTGTGTGCTCTTGATCATTGGGATGCATCGCGATTTGATGGTATCCTGCGAATGCATCCATGAACGTTAGCAGCTCATGTCCGGCGGTGTTATCAACTAGCTGGTCAATATGAGGCAACGGGAAGTTGTCTTTTGGGCAAGCGGCGTTAAGATCTGTGAAGTCGATGCAAAGTCTCCATGCTCCAGTCGCTTTTCTAACCAACACTGGATTCGCCACCCATTGCGGGCATAACGCTTGTTTGATTAGGTCGTTATCTAGCAGCTTTTTAACCTCCACGTCAAGCGCCTCGTATTTGTCGGGCCCAAATTTTCTCCTTTTCTGATGAACTGGCTTTTTCCTCGGGTCGATGTTGAGTCTGTGGCAGGCATGTTCGGGGCTGATGCCCACCATGTCTGCGTGCGACCATGCGAACACATCGAGGTTTGCTTTAAGAAACTCAATCATGTTGGTCCTGTACGGCTCTGGTAGCTCGGACCCTATGAAGAGTTCTAAGCCCTCTTGGTTCGGGTCGACTCTTACAGTTTCCAACTCTTCAACCGGGGTAGCCCTTCGTTTCTGGCCTTTCCATCTGGGGTCAATAATGGGCCCTTCTGCCTTTGGCTCATCTTCGGTCTCCATCGGTTCTGCTCCCAGCCGTGGCTCGATATCCTCTGCATCAAAGTCCGCTGGGCGAGCAGCTTCTCTATCTCTTGTTTGGACAACCTGCTCGTCCTCGCATTTCTGCTCGTCTTCGCCCAACTGTGCGCCTACATACAGCTGCTCGTCAATGCGCGGCTGTTCGTTTGCGCACAGTTGCTCGCCGATGCGCGGCTGTTCGTCTGTGCAAAGCTGTTCGTCGACTTCCATTATTTCAGTATCGATAGAAGTCATGGCCTCGCTATCGTCTCCGTCCTTGTTTGAGCACCTGTCTGTCATGTTGACTTGATGATCCTGCAACTGTATCTGTAAAAGACACGCACGAGCCTTCTTCTGGTCTCCTTTGACTGTACCTGCACCCTTCTTTGTTGGGAATTTTAAACAATAATAGTACGTTGAAACAGCTGCTTTAAATTCATGCAAGAAAGGACGGCCGAGGAACCCGTTATAGGTGGATTGTTGGTCTACAACCAGGAAGTCTACCATTCTATTCATTTTTCTCTCCGGGTCCTCGACCGATACAAGCTCAACTGCCAACGTAACCATTCCTAGCGGGGTGGTCACAGCATTCCCGAATCCTACAATCTTGTGATCACAGTCTTTGATGTACTCAGCGCAATCTCCCAGTTGGTCCACCGTGCTCTTGAACAGGATGTTCGTATAGGAACCAGTATCGACAAGTAGACGGTGCACTTTTGTCCCCATGATATTGGCACAAATGACCAACGAGTCATTGTGGGGAGTGAGTACTCCGTCTAAGTCTTTTTCTGAGAAAGTCAGGTCCCCCGTTCGTTTGGTCGATGGATTCGCGCCTACTTCCATCACTTGATCCACTGCTCTCAGTCCCGCCTTCCTTTTTCTTTTTGACATAGGTGGTCTCCCATCAGAACAACCACCTACTGGTCCAGTGGGTTCCAGCATTAGGATTTCCGGAATATGCCTTGCTGGGGCTGCTGGGACCTTCCTTCCTCTCTTACCTGCTTTGCTTGGTTGGTCATCACTGTCCCCGTCATCCGAACTGGACGGTTCTGGTGCCCTTGGCCTTTTACCTGGTTCCCTCTTCACGAATTCGGACAGCTTTCCTTCCTCATAGAACCTCCACAACTGCTTCAACAGATCTCGGCACTCGCTCGTGAAGTGGCCAATGTTCTGATGATAAGCACAGTATTTGTTCGGGTTCAGTTTTCCTCTCTCTTGCCTTATCCTCCGTGGCTCTGACAACATTTCCCTGTCTTTAACGTTGTTGTACACAGCGTCCACGGACATAGTAAGGACTTGACTCAACTTTTCTTTCAACTCAGATCCATCATTGAATGACTTCATGTTCTTCGGAGCTTTGTAATCGCTTCCTCCCGACTTCTTGCTAAACTTCTTTGGATCGGCTTTGTCTCCCATCTCTCGGTGTAGGGCCTCTTGCATTGAAACATGAATTCCCGCTTTGTGTCTGAACTCTGTGTATGTTTTCGGGCAAGTCAGATGCATTTCCTTCCACAAATCAGTTCCTTTCTTTAAACCAGCCATCACTGCCACAATCTTCGTGTCCTCACTCACCATCTCGCCCTCCAGTAAGACTTTATCAAATCTTTCCAGAAATTGCTTGTCAGACTCCTCGTCTCCCTGCCTAATATCTGCTAGACGGTGTCTGTGGGTCAAGTAAGACCCGGCAGTTGAGAAGTGGGACAGAAACTCTTTGCTTAGTTGGGCAAAAGAGTTGATGGAGTCAGGAGCCAGTGCTGAAAACCATCTGTGCGGGCCATCTCCCAGGGTGAGTGGAAAATTTCGGCATTGTGTGGCGTCGGTTGCCCCCATCGAAATCATAAAATCCGAATATTTTGTCGCATGAATGCGGGGGTCCGACGTTCCTTCGTACAAATTGATGGCTGGGAACTGTATCTTCTTCTGGATTGGTGCATTGAGGACAGATGGAGATAACGGTGAGGAAGGGAGAACAGTCGATCCGACACCTCTCTGAGATTCCAACTGTCTCTGTAATTCCTCGATCGCCTTTCTCATTTCCTACAATTCATTTGGGGGAGTTCTCCCGATGGAAGGCTGTTCATCGTGATTGGGTTCAGTGACCTCTTCACGATGCAGTCCCTTGCCAACGGGACGTTTCTCCTGAGTTGTCTTCCTAGCAGCGTTGCTAGCTCCATTTGGCCCTAGCCGGCCAAAAGCTGACCTCCTGATTCGGTCATGCACTGATGGGCGAGCAGGATGGTGTGATCGCTCCTCGTTCCTTCGGGATGGTTCCCTCCTATTTGCGTTCCTTGTACCTAGTCTCTCCAAAGCACTTGTTCGGGAAGTACTTTTGCTTGACTCATCTGCTCGACTTGGTGATGATTCTCCTCTGCTTCATAGACGTTCGCTCAATGGAGCTTTTCCTTTATTTCTACGAACTTCCTCGCTGTAGGCCTCGTCCCGACGTGCATCTTCTCTTAGTTTACTTCTTTGTTCGCCCGTACGCTCCTGCTCGCCTGCTCGTTTGGTCGCCACATGTGCTCTTGATGGTCCTGCTGCTTGTCGATTTTGCAAGGATTGAAGGACAGCAATGGTTTTTGCTAGTTCTTCGGGGTTTTGAGCAAGAGCTTCAACTTCCGGTGGAATCGTGTCAATAGTGACCTGTATATTCCTCTGCGAAGTTGCTCTTACTGTCCGTGCATGTCCTTCGGTGGAAGAAACCCTAGTTCTTGGTCTACGACTTGGAGATATACTCGAATGTCGTTCTTCTTGTGATCTAACCATTTTGACTATCGAAATATGGGTAAATGAGCAAATGGATGAGGTAATCTTGTTCTTGCAAACACCTTTTCCAAGGGTTACTAGCCTTGTGTGTGATTATGAAGGTTTGAAAACCCTAGTTCATGCACACATGCATTAAAACCCTCAAAAGTGTTGTAAATCTTTGTCCTAAGAATGTGCACTCTTGTTTTCCGGCAGCCTCTTCCCGGATTCCGGCGAGATTATGCAGATTCCGGTGGTAGTCTTCAAACTTTCTTCGAATTTTACAAATCGAAGGTTCGAACCCTTCTTCTAGCGCCAATTGTTGATGACCTTTTCTAACTAAGAAGATTAATGGCTGTTTTTCATCTAATGAAGATCATCAAACAAGAATCAAGATCATGGAATTAAGCTAAGTAATGCTTAAGAAATAATTTAGCAAGAGTTTTGCTAGTTTATTGAATTGTTCTCCTCTTTTCATGTACATGAAGGGAGTATTTATAGACATACAAAGTGGCCATGTGTCACCATCTTGGTGGTTTAACCATTGGATCTTTGCCAAGTGTTAGGACACTTGTACAATATCTACACTATTGCTCATTGGATGGGTGCCAAGTGTTAGGACACCTGGACCATATCTAGGCTAGTGACTCTTGGGATTCCCAATGTTGTACATGGTCTTTGGCACTACTGAGATGCTCTCGACGGTGACCAGTTGCTCGCTTGCACGTCTTCATTTCATGTCATGGTTCTTTTCATTTCGAGCTGTTCGCTCCTTGCTTGGGATAGTTTTACAATGTTGCTCGCTCCATTACGAACCTGTTCGCCCAAGTTGATTTTGGCTTGAGCCGTTTGCACAGCTGTTCTTTGCAAGGCTGCTCGCCCCAATTCTACTTGCGGCATTAGTGTTTTTCTATGAAGTTGTTCGCTCTACAAACTTGCTAGCTCCTTTACAAAGCTGTTCGCTCCACGAAACTGCTAGCTTCTTTGGTTTGTTATTCTGTTGCTAAGTAATAATTTCCTATTTATTAATTACTTAATTGTTCGCCACCCAACACGATACACCTCCCACCGTTATATTTGAAGACAACGCTGCTTGCATCGCACAAATGAGTAATGGGTACGTCAAGGGAAACCTGACGAAACATATTTCACCTAAGTTTTTCTACCCATACGAACTCCAGAAGAGTGGTGTGATTACCATTCAAAAGGTGTAATCTAGTAACAATCTAGCAGATCTGTTTACTAAGTCCTTACCTACGTCTACTTTTAAAAAGTACGTTCGTGGTATTGGGATGCAAAGACTTAAAGTGTTGCTGTCTTCAGGAGGAGCGGTAACCTCGAAATAAATCTGGAAGATTTAGATCTAGAAGATCGCTGACATTCCTCCATACTCATTATTTGGCCGATCCCTAGCACGTGGAGTTTTGATGACAAGACTTTTATGTTATGTCGTAATGTCCAAGGAGGAGTGTTATAAATCTAGAAGATTTAATATTCCAAATCTAGGAGATTTGGTGTGGACATTACTTAAGGGCCAAGTTACTATTATATATATCTCTATGTACTCATAAATTATGTACTCTGATACACAAGAATATTAGTGGAACTCCTAGCTTGGATCCCCCCCATACGTAGTTGTTTCCGACGAACTAGGTCAACAAATCGTGTCTCTTTATTTACACACTTATTTACAACAGTGACAATAAGAAAAAATGAAAAAACGACATGGAGAGGTTTGGTAGGGTGGGGTACTTGGTATTAGAAGTTTAAAGGGGTTAGGTGAATGGGAAAATAATTAATTCGATAAAGTAGTGTAGATGGGTCCCATCAATGTATTAAAAACAAGAAAGGGCAAGATCCTACGACTTTTAGCCATCCTCGTGGATCGCAATTAGTTTATCATTTCATTGTGATATATATACTCTTTCAGTCCAAAAAAAAAAAATATGGTTCCGGCCCAAAAAAAAATAAAATATATATATTTTTTATTTTCTAAAATGAAAATAATAAATTTTATTTATAAATTTAATATATATGTACATAATATTTTTAAAGTAATTTATATTGTATTTGATATGACACAATATTTTTACTTTTTTCATATTATATCAACTTTTTCAATAATCGTGCAAAAATAACAGGACCAAATTTTGGAGACGGAAGGAGTATTTCTTCACGCTTATTATTTTAGTGCGTTAAAAAAATTAATATGTATATACACTCACAATCTTATACACATATTTAATAATATGTTACTTTTTAATTTAAAATACATACTTTATTTTTAAAAGTACAATCCTAGGATGCAAATTGATGTTAGATGGAAGGAGTGATTTGTATACAAAACAGATAATCATGTAATATTATGAGATCTCAAAAAATAACAAAGTACACAATGATCAAATTTAAATAATTATTCCTTCGTCCTAGTTTTATTTTCCCGTTTAATTTTACATGATGTTTAATGCTAGAGTTGAATTATAATATTTAAATGAATAAATAGTTTTTTTGTGAGGTGAAGTTTAGAAAAGTTAATGCACCTTATTTATATTTTGGAAAATGTAAAAATAAAAATTGGGACGAACCTTTTTGGCAAATGGAAAAATAAAATTGAAAGAGAGAGTAGTAAGAATATTTATAAACTCATACTCCTTCCGTTTCACTATTAATTTCTCATTGCTTTTGAACACAAGTTTTAAGGGGTGTATTAAATATAGATATAGTACTGTGATGGAGAGATAAAAGATATGAATAAATTGTAGAAATATAATATTATATTTTTATTTCTAAAAAATGAAACTACTTAATAGTGGAACAGATAAAAATGACAAAATGAAAAATTGATAGTAGGATGATAGAGTAATAAACTAAACCTCTAAACTGAACAAATACATAGGGATGAGTCGGTACAGTATACCGTACATATAATCGCATATCGTATACCATACCGAAAAGTTCGGTATGTTAAAATGTCGTACAAATTTTGTACCGAAATTTTCGGTATACCGACAAATTTTGGTATGCCTTAAAACTTACACCGTATCGAATAATCGTTATTACCGTTTCATACCGATATATACCGATATTTTGCCATACCGAAATTAAAAAATATACCGTTCCATACCCATTTTTTTTACGGTATTTGGTATATATACTGATATATTGAAATACAGAAAATTTGAAATATTCATACTGTTACCGTACTATAATTTTTTGTATTTTCAGTATTTTTTCGATATAATATACACAGTATTTTCGATATATACGGAGTATGATTTTTTAAATGACCAATAGACTTGCAGCTTGCTAGTAGCCAACTACCCTTCCTCCCTCGAATAAATATTCCTATAAAATAAATTCAACTATTTTAGACGCCAACTTTGAAAATTTTTAGTCAAATATTAGTCCTACCATATAAAAGTATCATTTTCCCTCTCCATTCACGTCCATTCCACCACCACCACCACCATTTCCATGGCTGAAAACCCGATCGCCGCCGCCGTGCTCGAGCGCTGCAACATCCAGCCTTCCTCCGACACGACGGAGCTATCTCTACCACTTCTCCACTACGACATACCATGGCTCTACTTCCACCCCGTTCAGCGTCTTCTCTTCTTCGATTTCCCCTGCTCCAAATCCCAATTTCTGGAAACAATTGTACCCAAAATGAAAGAGTCGTTGATTCAAACGCTAAATTATTTCCTTCCACTCGCCGGAAACATCGTCCATCCTCTCAACTCCGGCAGACCACTCGCTCGGTACCTTTCCGGCGATTGTGCGTCACTCGTCGTAGCAGAGTGCGATAAGGACTTCACTCATCTCACCGGAAACCATCCCCGAGTCTCCGATGAGCTGCACAGCTGCGTCCCTCAGCTTCCGCCGGCAAAATATTTCTCCGACGAGGTTGTGATTCCGGTTTTAACCGTGCAAATCACGCTATTTCCAGATCAAGGCGTGTGTTTAGGTTTCGCCAATCACCACTCCATCGGCGACGCTAGCTCAATCGTCCGATTCATCAAAGCTTGGGCCTCCGTGAATAAATTAGGCGGCGATTCTGCCCTAATTGAAGACAAAACGCTGCCGTTTTACGACAGATCCGCCATCGCAGATCCAGAAGGATTAGATTCAATCTACTGGAATTTAATGAAGAGATCTCGCGCCGTCGAATCCCCGCCGATCTCATTCCCACTCAACAGAATTCGCCAGACATTCATTCTCACAAAAAACGATTTACAGAAACTGAAAACCGCCGTCCTCGAAAAACGGCCGGAGAAGCAGATCTCATCCTTCAGCGTCGTCTGCGCGTTGGTTTGGGTTTGCCTAGCCAGATCTGAGCCAGAAGCGGTTCCCGACGACGAACCGGAGTTCCTCGGCTTCGCCGCCGACTGCCGCGGACGGCTGAAGCCGCCGCTCCCGGCGGCGTACTTCGGAAACTGCCTGGCTTTCGTGAAGGCGGAAACGACGCACGGATCGTTGAAAGGAGACGACGGATTCTTCGCGGCGGCGGAGACCGTCGCGGAAGCTATAAAAACGACGGTGTATAACGAGAAGGGGATTCTGGATGGAGCGGAGAATTGGCCGGTGGAGTTCGGGAAATTGATCGGAAAACGCCTCTTTGGAGTAGCCGGATCGCCGAGATTCGATCTGTATGACGTCGATTACGGCTGGGGAACGCCGAAGAAATTCGAATCAGCTTCGATCGATGGGGATACGTCGATGTCGCTGTGTAAATCTAGGGATTTTGAAGGGGGATTGGAGATCGGATTATCCAGATCTGAGAAGATAATGGAAGCATTTTCAGCTATATTTACTGAATTTTTGAAGAAACTGTAGAGTTTCTAATACTCAAATTTCATTTTCGAAAGCATGCAAACTTAGTTTGAGGGGTAAATATCATTTTGCAACCCAAACTATTGACATTTTTTTAAATTGTAACCCCTACTACTTTTTTTATCGAATTGCAATCTATATTATAAAAATTTGACATTTTCCTACCTACTCTTCATACTGACTTTATTTTCCGATGAAGACTATAATCCTGAAAGGTTATAATTGTATGATGAAAAAAAAAAATACCTTTCATTAAATGAAAGCTAATTCCACTGTAATTGTCATTTTAAGGAAATGTTGCTTTTAATATTACAAGTGATATTTTTTTAAAACTTTGCTATTTTTAAAATTTTTGTGATAGATATGATAATATGATCATAAACAATTCATTAATAATTTTTAAGAGAGTATAATAGTCACTTTATACACATTATTATTAGTAGTATTCAATGAATATCTTAATATGTGGGAAAGTAAAAAAAACAATTAAAATGGAGAATGTATTTTTTTTTTTAAATATCAGTGATTCTCATTAAAAAAAATTGACTCTTAGTGACATTAATTCTAGTTAAATTCTGTCACTAAAAATTATTTTCTGTCATTAAAGATATTTAACTATAATATAATTACTTTATTAAATGCCAAGTTTCTTATTGTCCGAGTGATAATGACCAAATAAAATTATGGTTGAATGAAATGAACTCATAAATGAAATAAAGATGAAAAAAAATATTTAAAAATGACAATTATCATAACTAGTATTGATTGAGAATAACTAAATAATGAAAAAATATTTCTTAATTAATTCCACATATAGTGGAATACGTAAAGACAGAGGAATGAGAGGAATCTTTATTTTTTATTTTTATGAATGATAATTTCAATTTAATAAAATATACCAAATATGAGATATGAAATAATTTCATTCAAAGTCTATTATTCATACCAACCAAAGTTTTATAGTGAATTTCTTTTAACAATTCTAATCATTTTCATTGAAAAGTTACACATAGTTGAGTTGAGCGATGTGCACACTTGGAAAAGGAAATACTCCCTTCATTCCTTAATAACCGTCACATTTTATATAATAGAGTATTCTTTTTTAGGCAAACTCTCATAAGCGTCAAGTGCACGGTGTACTCACTCAACAGTTGATCATGTTTATACTAAAAGTTTGTTTCAATTACACCGAAAAGTGTGATTGTATTACACTGAAAAATTTACACTAAAAACTGATTTCCAGTGTAAGCTTTTCAGTGTAATCCAATCACACATTTCAGTGTAATTGGAACAAATTTTCCAGTGTAAACAGGATAAATTGTTGAGTGGGTACACCTTACACCAAGTGCACAAGAGAGTTACTCCCCTTCTTAATTGTCACTTTATCAATATCAATGCATATTTTAGCTAATTTTTTCAACAATATCCCTAATAAATAATAGAGGTAATCAACACCCTGTAATAAATATGAGCAATAAATAAGGGTGTAAGTATTTTTTAATATTCTAATAAATTAAAAAATTTATTTGTGTTAATGGATAAAATAGGATAATGGGGGAGTAATACTTTTTTCTTTTTTTTGATACGAAAGGGCAGAGATAATAATTTCCAATTAATTGATAATAATCATAAAAAAAAAGGAAAAGAATCCGCTGCTATAACAACCACCCTCTATTTGAGGCATTCTTCCTTGGCTTGCCATCTTTCCTTGCAAACTCTTTCGTACAAGATTTATTTGTCTTTGAAAAAGCAACCCTTAAACAAATTATTATAAACGTTCTTGATTTAATGTGGAGCACTTATTGAAGTTTCTTCTCATAACCAGATTTTCTCCATATAACCAGGTTTCAAATCTCTCTGTTTTTTTTTTTTAAGTATAATTTCATCTGGGATATATTTTTTGTTGTTGAATTTTGGGATTTAAATAGGCTTGTATGATAATCTTGAATTCGAGTGGCATAAATCTGAGAAAATTCACCGTTTTTCATAATTGACGATCGATATTTGCTTATCAAGTTGGTGTTTGATTTAATGCCTCTTGAGACTATATTTTGGGGTTTAGAGCTAAACTTATGCTTTAATAAGTTTTTATACATTTGTATCATGCCCACTAATGGCCATTGGATCATATATATACATTTGATCCGATGGTTGTAGATTGATTAGTAGTACTCCAACAATTTTCAATGTGATTGAGATATTAATGAAGGTTGTGTTAGATGTTATGTTATACTCCCTCCGTCTCTGTCCCCTGAATAATTTTCACACTCCAACAAATGGAAATAAAACACTCTCACATTACTCATTTTATTTCACAATACTCTTCATTCATTGGTGCAAAAAGTCAATAAAACAGTTTTAATAATTAGAGTTAAATACTTATATTTTGGATTTGATATGATTTTACTATATTTATAATGAACAAGTCTCTACTGCACTGTGTAAGTCAAGTGCATTTTTTGAAAAGTTACCATTGAAAAGCCACCCTTGTTTGTTTTGAAAAATTATCCATTGTTAAATTCAGTACAAACAAGGGTAACCTTTTAAAAATTCATGTGCGTTAGTACAGTACACTTAGTGTATATAAGAACAAGCCATTTATAATTTATTAGTTTCTTGTTCCAAGTAATTTTAGTAGATTATAAATAGATGTTTATTATTGTTGTTAGGGAGTGTGTTGTTTAGTGATCAAACCATGCCAATTTTGAAAGTGTGTCTCCAGTAATGATGTAATATTGATGTTTATACACTAATGTACTTTCATGGATTCATAATATTTCAAGGCAACCTATGGTTTTAGCTTTTCCTAATTATCTACTTCTTAGTTTGTATTGCAGTTGGTGAGATGGATTTAGTATCAACAAGCTTGAATTCTGGTTCTGAAAACATTGTGAAGCAATTCATCATCCCCAGCTACATCTTTGTGGCAGACGAAAAGGCCGACGAGCCTTCGCCTGATGTCCCCGAATGCCCCGTTTTGGTATTCATCAATTCGAAAAGTGGTGGTCAGTTAGGCGGCGATCTTCTCATCACGTATCGATCAATCCTAAACAAATACCAGGTGTGTAAAATGTGCTTTTCTTTATAACGACAGCTTCTTTACTTGCATTGATCGTGTGATTTTTCAGGTTTTCGATTTGGGAGAAGAGAGCCCCGATAGCGTGCTGCGAAGGGTTTTCCTCAATCTCGAAAGGCTCAAGAAAAATGGCGACGAATTCGCTCCTCAACTAGAGAAGAAGTTGAGAATAGTAGTGAGTTTTGCTATGAAAAGAATGTGTTTTTTTCTTCTTGATTTTGTGTGGTGACTTGTTGAAGTCTGTACTTTTCGTGAAAACGTCGTGTTTTGTGTAGGTTGCTGGTGGAGACGGTACTGCTGGATGGCTTCTCGGGGTGGTTTCCGATTTGAAATTGCCTCAGCCACCACCTATTGCAACGGTACCTTTGGGAACTGGAAATAATCTCCCTTTTGCATTTGGTTGGGTGAGATAAATTTGTAACTTTGTAACACTTTGTTCACTATTTGATGTACCAAATTATGTCTATCATCATGATCACTATCCTTTAATTTCAGGGCAAGAAGAATCCAGGTACGGATCGAAATTCAGTTGTCTCGTTCTTGGAGCAAGTTCGAAAAGCTAAAGAAATGGAGATAGACAGGCAAGTCCAATTCAACTTAGAGGGTGTTTGGCTGAGCTTATAAGTTGTCTAAGAACTTATAAGCAGTTTAACAACTGAAAAGCTACTTAAGAATAACATCTTATAAGCTCTAGATGTTTCAAATAAACTTAGTCAAACGTGCTCTTAATTGAACAATATAAACTCTTGTCATTTCTCCTAACTCGGCGTTTTCTTGTAGTTGGCACATTCTAATGCGAATGAGAGCACGGAAAGAAGACGTGTGTGAGCCACTTGCTCCTCTCGAGTTGCCACATTCGTTGCATGCATTTCACCGCGTTTCTCCATCGAGCGAACTCAATGTGGTAAGGCAACATTTCTTCGCCTTATTCTTGATTTTTAGCAACAAAATGTAACTACCTTTGTGTACTTTTCTAACTACAAACCTAAGGTGATATGATTCTTATGTCTATGTGACGACGTTTTAGGATGGTTACGACACATTTCGCGGAGGATTTTGGAACTATTTTAGCATGGGTGAGTTGTTCCCATGTTTACAAAATGAACCTATTTTCGTTCTTTCTTCATGTCGACTAGTTCTAAACGCGCTACTTTTCGTCTCATCGGCTTCTCATATTCAGGAATGGATGCACAAGTGTCTTATGCATTCCACTCCGAGCGCAAACTCAATCCTGAAAAATTCAAAAACCAGCTCGTTAATCAGGTAAAATCTCCGTATGATCTTCTGTTTATGTAAACGTTAGAGAGAAAAGTAAGAGGTGTTATGTTTCGTCTTGCATCGTAGAGTACATATGCGAAGCTTGGATGCACACAAGGATGGTTTTTTGCTTCTCTTGTTCACCCTTCTTCAAGGTATGTTTCATCTCGTGTTCCACTGTGGTTTACCTTCTCGTTCACAAGGATGAACGCATTCTTTACGCAACGAAGTAATTGTGATGCAGAAATATTGCTCAGCTTTGCAAAGTTAAGATCATGAAAAGGCATGGTGATTGGCAGGACCTCCCCATTCCTTCCAGGTACAACACTCATTTTCAGTAAACAAATCGAAACTAATAAGCTTGTCCTCGTATGTTCTTCTTCATTAGGTCCGAATTCTGCTTGCATTGTTTCGTTTCAACTTAAGAACGAATTGCATGAGACGAAGTTGTGTTAATGTGTCGTTTCTAAACATGCAGCATCAGGTCTATAGTGTGCCTCAACTTACCAAGCTTTTCTGGAGGGCTTAATCCTTGGGGAACTCCGAATATCAAAAAACGACGCGATGTGAGTAGTCTTTTTTCTTTCCTCGTCTCTTGTAAGAGAAGATGACAAACATACATGTTTTCATGCTTGATGATCGATGAACAGAGAGACTTGACTCCACCTTATGTAGACGACGGATTACTCGAGGTCGTGGGGTTTAAAGATGCGTGGCATGGATTAGTTTTGCTTGCTCCCAATGGACACGGGACGCGTCTTGCACAGGTTCGTCTCGATTTTACATATAAAACTACCACTTCGACTCCTATAAACCTACTTGAGTCTAGTTGAAATTAAAGGAAAAAAGTTTACAAGAATATGAATTGAATTGAACTTGAACGAGTTTTAATCGATTCAGGATACCCTCCTCACGAGGGGGTCGGACTGAGAAAAACCCTGACCCCTTTACCAAAAGTACACGTCTCGACTAAATTGTGATAATGATTATATATCGATAAACCTTGAAAGCTTGCTTGATTAAAGAATCGGGCAGCTCAAGTGATAAGAGCGCCACTATCTAGGTTGGTCGGTGGTACTAAGTTCGTGTGGTCAGCCCTAACCTAATAGACCCACGGCTAATCCCGTGTGTTTCATTTCATGCAGGCACATCGCATTCGATTTGAGTTCCATAAAGGAGGAGCAGAAGAGACGTACATGAGAATCGATGGGGAGCCATGGAAACAACCTCTTCCCACCGATGATGACACAGTCGTGGTAGAAATTTCTCATCTTGGCCAAGTTAAGATGCTCGCAACCCACGACTGTAAATCCAAAAGTTATCTGGACCCCACGTCTCCAATGGCCCATGATGACGATAGGGATAGCGACAAGGAAGACGACGAGTCTGTTGGAGAAGAGTGGCGGAAATTTGGAGCTGCAGAAACCTTCAGGATTCCAGATGAGGTTGACATATCTCATCTCAGTTAATTCTAGCTTTTTTCTATCATTTATTCACAGATGAACTTATGATCTGTGTACAAATTGAACAGAGCAATTTTGATATCATATAATCAAATTTCATTTCTGACTGAAGCAATGGTGTTCTACAGAAGATATTAGTTGATAAATCAACATAAATATGCTCTTAGCAAGAATTAGTAACATTTATATCCGCTGATATGTAGTATATAGAAAGGGAAAATGTACATTAGCGCCAAGTGGTGAAGTCCCTTGATGAGAAATTTCCGACAGCCTCGTTGGGTTTCTGAGACGCGGCCCTTTCTTCCATTTTCTTTTTTTCTCTGAAATTTGGGAAACGGAGAAAAAAAAACTTCAACATTATGTTCAAGAAACCGAAAAATCAGTGCAATGTGTTGCTATAGGCGCAGAAGAAACTATAACCTGTCAACGTATTCCTTCAAGAGCTCTTTCGCTTGAACCAGCTTAGAAAGCAGCATTCGGTAGACATCTAGGTCGCGATCGACACTTTTCTTGTTTACATTCAGCGCAGCACAAAGCTGTTGTTCCGTCAGGAAAAACATTAGCAAGAAACAAACAAGAAAATGTCTATCTGATACTAAGGGTGTGTTTGCAACAACTTTTAATCACTTAAATTCACTTTTTAAAATAACTTTTAGTGTTTTATTTCTCTGCTAATAACTTAAATAAGCTGTGAGAAGCAATAAGCGCAAAGTTGGCTCCCCCCTGCTTCCAACAGATTACCCATTATTTACTGATAATATTATTTATTGTACTAGCTTTTGAAACAAATTTTAGAAACACTACCAACTTTTACCATTTAAGCATTATTCCATTCCAAAAAATAATCTTTTGCAAACACACCCTAAAGAGAATGTGATAATCACATAAGAAAAAGCTGTAATTGATATATTTCATGTGTTGTAACTAGCTAATCATCTAAAACTAGAACAGTTTTGATTTTACCTTATCTAAAATGGTTGGCTCAGTGGCACTTGATAACTCAAGTAGACGAAAGAGTCCAACTGCAAAGAAACGACTGTAGCTGAAACTTTTGTCACTCTTTGCTCTTTCAGAAATGTCCTTTAAAACGGCTTCAATTTCTCCGTCTCTAGATGCAAAATCAACTAAAGAACTAGGTGATTGAGTTTTGGCCCATTCTTCTAACTTCTGTGCATCAGCCCTGCAACAAAAAAGTATCTCAAATCTGATAATAATCAGAAGCAAGATTTAGAAGACACTATGATACGAGACGTGCCTATATTGAGCAGGATCTTCATTTAAAGCTGTGACATAAGCTTTGAAAATGGCATCTCGATCCTCATTGCTTGGGTACCCATCCATAAGTTGATCGTACACAGTAACGAAGCCAAGAGCAAACACAGGGTCGTAACGGTATGATGTCTTGTACCTCATCAAATGCTGTTGTACAATAAGCTCTTGTAATACTGTATTGTATATACTTGGAATTGGCCTCTTGTATGCATTCAAGAAATTTGACTTTGTCTGAGATACAGTAGGCGGCACATCTGAATGCAATTTTAACCCAGAGAATTCAGAATCTGTCTTCAGCAACTTAAAATTACATTATTTAACACTATAATTTATCTTGCTAAAAAGTGATTTATCTCTGATTCTAATCATTTCTTCAAAAGCATAGGCTATTGCAAACACCACCTTAAGCACATTCAATTTTATCTCATCCTAACAGTTTGAATCCAATTATCAGGAAAAAAAAAATCTACGAATTAAACTGTCATTTCTGCATAAACTAATTGAATCTACATATATAACTAACCAAAATTTTAACCCAGAGAATTCAGAATCTGTCTTCAGCAACTTAGAATTACATTATAACATTATTAACACTATAATTTATCTTGCTAAAAAGTGATTTATCTCTAATTCTAATCATTTCTTCAAAAGCATAGGCTATTGCAAACACCACCCTAACCACATTGAATTCTATCTCATCCAGTTATCGAAAAAAAACTAGGAATTAAACTGTCATTTCTGCATAAACTAATTGAATCTACATATATAAGAATTCAGAATCTGTCTTCAGCAACTTAAAATTACACTATCAACACTATAATTTATCTTGCTAAAAAGTGATTTATCTCTAATTCTAATCATTTCTTCAAAATCATAGCCTATTGCAAACACTACCTTAACCACGTTCAATTCTATCTCATCCTATCATTTTGAATCCAATTATCCGAGACGAATTAAACTGTCATTTCTGCATAAACTAATTGAATCTACAAAATTCACAACACCGCCATTATAGTCTACTCAACTAAAAAAGCAATCTGATCTGATACTCCAAAAATTTCAAATTAATTTTACATTTTCTATAAATGCAGCTTAACAACGAAACAAAATCTGCCGAAATTCATCACCAAATTCCAGAAGTAGAAAAAATTTGACGAATTAATCTGTCATTTCTGCATAAACTAATTGAATCTACATATATAATTAACCGAAAATACTCATTTAATTCAAGCAAAGTAAAAACCATGAGGCGAAATCGAACAATACCTATCAACTTGACTATTCCTTTGAATTAATTAGCTAACGCCTCTATCAATCAAAATTCACAACACCGCCATTATAGTCTACTCAGCTAAAAAAGCAATCTGATCTGATACTCCAAAATTTTCAAATTAATTTTACATTTTCTATAAATGCAGCATAACAACGAAGCAAAATCTGCCGAAATTCATCACCAAATTCCAGAAGAAGAAAAAATTTGACGAATTAATCTGTCATTTCTGCATAAACTAATTGAATCTACATATATAATTAACCAATAATACTCATTTTATTCAAGCAAAGTAACAACCATGAGGCGAAATCGAACAATATCTATCAACTTGACTATTCCTTTGAATTAATTAGCAAACGCCTCTATCAATCAAAATTCACAACACCGCCATTATAGTCTACTCAGCTTAAAAATCAATCTGATCTGATACTCCAAAATTTTCAAATTAATTTTACATTTTCAATAAATGCAGCGTAACAACGAAACAAAATCTGCCGAAATTCATCACCAAATTCCAGAAGAAGAAAAAATTTGACGAATTAATCTGTCATTTCTGCATAAACTAATTGAATCTACATAGATAGCAAACCAGTAATACTCATTTTCTTCCAGCATAGTATATACCATTGGGCGAAATTGAACAATATCCATCAACTTGACTATTCCTTTGAATCAATTAGCAAACGCCTCTATCAATCAAAATTCACAACACCGCCATTATAGTCTACTCAGCTAAAAAAGCAATCTGATCTGATACTCCAAAATTTTCAAATTAATTTTACATTTTCTATAAATGCAGCATAACAATGAAACAAAATCTGCCGAAATTCGAAATAGAAACTTGCCTGTGTCAGTGGCCATGCAATGAACAACCATGCGAGTGGAGCTCGAAGCACGGAAACTACAGGAATTGTACGACACCTTACTGCGGAGTTTAAAAGCGTCCAAATTCGATGCCGAATAACTTCGTGCGGAGGAATTACGGTCTGGAGATTGAACTAGTCCTGCGAAAGAAACTGAAGTGACGGCCGCCATTGTTGGAATTCAAATCAGATTTTGAGCTGCAATTGAATCGGAAGGGAAATTGTTTTCCATTTTGTTTAAATATGAGAGGGAGAGAAAAGGAATTGAAAAATATGAGAGGAGCGGATTTAAGAGATTATCCAGTTCCATTTTTTCGGATTTTTTTTAGTTGGAAATTCAGCCAATTAATTTTTGACACGCAACTTCACTCATTTTTCTTCAATTATTTATTTGATTGTTCCTAGCAAGGATATAAATTTCGCGAAATTTTGCCGAAATTTTGTCGAATTTTTGAATTTTTTGAGGTCTCGATAGGAAATATCGATATCAATGTCGTGAACTGTAATTCAAAATTTGTCAAATATTTGAAAATTTCAGCAAAATATCAGTAAAGATCGGAAAAGATATTCTTACTTTTTCGTTTTTCGTCCATGAATATTATTTTAGATCTTGAGAGGATTTGAATACTAAACCACCATTTATTTAAAAATCATGCAAGAAAAAGGTTGCTTTAGTTGCATTATTTACATTGTAAGCAGGGCCGATCCTTTGAATTGTAGAGCCTAAGTCGAGTTTAAAATTGGGCCTCTCACAATCTTTTAAATTATACTAACTTAAAGACCATATCAATTTTAAATTATTTGAAATTAAATATTGCTCAATTTTTTTTTTAAAATAAAACGCTTATACTTAAATTAATATGACAAGTAATTTCAAAATAATTACTTAAATACAATTCATCTTATAATTTTACAAGGCGTAATATTGTAGAAATAATTTATAATTAAAAACTAAATAAATCAATCAATTATTAAATAGTATTAATCAAAACAAATAAAAAAATCAACACATACATAGACAAATTTATCAAATTCAAATTTTAATTTTAAATATCATCTCATATCCTTCAAAAATGACTCATATATGAACTAGTTTCACTCCATACTTTACAAAATTTTAATTTAATTGGTAATTTGATTTAACAAAAAAGAAATGTATATTGAATTAAAATTTTGTGTGATGTTGGGCTGGGTTACTTAATGAAGGGAGTCTAAATTTAAATTGGCAGTTTAAGTCAGTAAAAAGAATTAAAGAAACAAAAAATTATAAAAATAAGCCACAATAATAAGAATTCGAAACTGTAATCTAAAGGAGGTCAAAATGCACCTCATCCACTAGGCTATATAAGAATAACAATAGTGTTAAAATTTATTAGATATATTTATGTAATATATATATATATGTTAAAACAATTATGGGCACCTAGAAAATCACGAAATTTGTGGGCCCGAGTCGATCGACTCGTTCGACTCCAAATAGGAGCGGCCCTGATTGTAAGTATTAAATTATTATGAACAACGATGATATCATTTTAGACTATTTAAATATTTTGTTATTGATATATTTGTCTTAAATAATTCATTTTTTCCACTGATATTTGATCGATATAGATATATTCATGAATTTAAGGTACTGATATTTTCATCTTTAGTTTCTAGTACCTGCACTAGGGATGAGGAAAACCCGTAAAACCGAATTGAATGGTTATTTCGATTTTAGTTCTATTTCGATATTCGGTATTATAATTTTCAATTTTCGATAGGTAAGATAAAAATACTAAAAAACAACTGAAATTTAAGATGTCCTCTAAAATCGATCCAAATATCTACATCTATAATATTTTTAAATAGTAAAAAGTTGCATTTACAATTGTAAATCTATAATATCCATTTAAAACAACTTATCTAAGTCTAAACCCACTTAAATTATATGCATAAACTCCTCAATGTACACCAGATGTAGCATTAAATTAAATTTAGTATATTTGTGGGTGTGCATGTTTTATGTTTAATTAAACAAATAAAACAAAAATAATTATAAAGTTAATTGTATTTTTTATCTCAACCGAATGAGTTCATTTTAAAATATTTTTTTAACATTGTTAGTCCCGCAATTTTATTGACATTTTTTATCTCGAGATAATTGCAGTTTTTATTTCAAAAAATTTGATAAATTGTAATTTTTATTCCAAAAGAGTATGATAAATTTGTTGTTCTTGATTCTATAAATTAACAGATGAGCCTCAATAAATTGATTGAGTTCGCACATATACGACAAATTTTTTACACTCATTTTTTTTTTTTTTGGTTAAAAAATGTAACTTTTCGAATAATAATTTATTCATAGCGGTTGTCCTCATGCAGTAATTGTCACGTGAAACCCCCATGGCTCACCTTGTCATCTCCTCGCATTGAGTGTATTACAAAGCTATTGAAAAGATTGGTTTGGAAATCATTTCAACTAATTAAACTAAAACAATATCACATTTAATATAGAATTATATAGAGCCTATTTTATTATGTACGTAGTCAACAAATCGGTCTCAAAATTTTGTATTAGCGACCGACGGAGACTGGTAGTCTCAAAATAATAAAATTTGCGACCGACTCTAAAAGTCGATCCCTAATTGAAGAATATTAGCGACCAACAAGACGGTCACTAAACCCGAAGGTCGTCAAAGAGGACCAGTAATTTCAACCGCCAGATCAGCTGATTTCAAATTTACTATCTGCGATCGCCTAGTAGCGGTCGCAGATTATCATTTTTTACCCTTTTTGGTAACGGTTGAGGGTCATTAATGGGTCATTAATGCGGACAGTTTAGCGACCGCCAAAGGGCGGGCGCTAATCCTAAATTGGGCAAATGGACAGATAGAATCGGTCAAGAAGACTGAAAAATCGGCCAACAGGCTGTCACTAATTTTTTTTAAACCTTTATATACCGACTCCACGCCATTTCGTATATACACATAAATTTTTCTCCGCCGCCGCCGCGTCCGTCGAGGATTTCGTCCCGATCAAAACTCTTGTTGCATCTCCGTCTACATAATAACCGTGAGTTTTTAAAATATTAACCGTTTAAATTATTTTTAAATCATGTTTTAAGAATTATAATGTTGAGATACTTATATATGTTTGTAGGATAGTTATATGTATATTTGTTATGAAATTATATATTAATATTGTTGAGATAATTATATATGTTTGTAGGATAGTTATATGTATGTTTGTTATGAAATTATATATTATATTGTTCAGAAAATGATATATTTATGTGATTGTTGGAATTATATTATAGATGATGTTTAATTAGTTGAATTATATATGTTTAGCTTCACTTTTATATATACATATATGTTAGTTGATTGGTATGAAATTTAGTTGATTAATTAGTATTATATTTATGTAGGTATGAATTGATTAGTTGATTGATACATATATATAGGTATGGATTTAATTAATTAGTTGATTGATATATATATGTATGAATGTAATTAATTAGTTGATTGATATATATGCGTAGGTATGAATTAATTTAGTTGATTGATATATAACATGAAATGATCTGTTGAATTTATAATTATTACAGATGAACCCAACTCAAGATAAACGTCTCAATATGTTATCCCGGTCAACAACAAGTAGGTATTTTTTAATGAATTATATATGCTTTTAATTATATTAATATTAACTTGAATTTTTAATTTGTTGTCATAGGCTGCTTCCAGCCCATAAGACTAGCGTTCGCGTCTCAGAGGTCATTAAGACGATCTCATTTGAGTATGGTGCCTACTCGTGGAGGTTAGTGCTCGAGCAAAAGAGGATGGAGTACTTTAATGAGTTCAAGGTATAATTTTATTTATTTATTATGATTTTAATTTATTTGTTAATATTCTATTTTTAATTTAGTTGCAGAGGCAGTGCGTTTGGAACTCTGCCCACGATAGTGTTATGTACGACTTGTTTTGCGCGAAAGCGCAAGAGCGGTACAAAAATATTATCTACGACTTGATGAAGCGGTGGGAGCGTTGGCAGCGGATGGAATTAGGCCGAGCGCCAGACGGGCGTTTCATCTGGGATGGTTTGGTGGATTACTGGAACAGTGATCCATTCAGAAGAAGAGAGAGAAAGAGAAGAGAGAGGAATTAAAAAACAATTTATTTAATTTGTGTTTTTTTGTGACTTTTATTTAATTTATGTTTATTTATGTTTTTTAAACAGCATTTCAATGAATTTAGTTAATTTATGTTTTTATTATGCTTTGAGAAATAATTTGCATGAATCAAGATTTACATATAATGTATGAAAATTTACAAAAAAAAAAAAAGGGAGTCAAGTTGAAATGAATTAGAAACAAAAGAAATTAATTTGATGAATTTTAAAAAGATCGGGAGTCAATTTGAATTTATACAATTAAATGCATGAAAAACGAAAAATTAATAATTTATAATAGTCTAAAATATTAAATTTACAAAATTAAAAATAAAATAGTAAATATATATATATAAACGAATTAGAAACAAAAATAAATTAATTTGATGAATTTAAAAAAAATGGGAGTTAATTTGAGATTATATACAATTAAATGCAAATAAACGAACAACAATAGTAAGTGTCCTAGTGATTCACACATCCTCTAGTTACCCTAAAACATTTTTTTAACACTTTTGTCCCAAGATTGTCTTCAATCATTTTTTATTTTAAGATAATTGTAGTTTTTTGTTACAAGAGAATGAATAAACTACAATTTTGGTTCACGAAAAATTTGCAGTGTTGATTCTAAAAATTAACAAAAGAGCCTAAAAAAAATTGATTGAGTTAGCACATAAGTACAAAAATAATTGACACCCATTTTGTTTGGACTAAAACCGTAATTTTTTGTAGAGAACGGTTGTCCTCATGCAGTAATTGCCACGTGAAACCCCCATGGCTCACCTTGTCCTCTCCTCGCATTGAGTGTATTACAAAGCTATTGAAAAGATTGGTTTGGAAATCATTCTTTTCAACTAATTATAAACTCAACAATATCATATTATAAACTCAACAATATCATACTTAATACTCCCCCGGTTAGAAACATTTTTAGTCCCATAATTTTTTACCTTTTTTGAAATGGTCCATAAAATGATAAATGTACAAGTTTAGTCCCAAATTTTTTGCAAATTGTACAATTTACATCCCAAATGCACCAGAAGCTACAAAAAATCATCTTTTTTTATATGTGCCGTACACGTGAGCGTTCAACTTAGACAAACATGTTGATTAGGTTATTAGTAAATAGTTTTTATGCTTTGGAAGACTGTATTTGAGAAAATTTTTGATGTTATGGCAAAAAAAAAAATTGGGGGATGATTTCTAGGGTTATTCAAGTTTGATTTACATTCTTAAAATGAATATTCACCGAAAATCTTCAAATTGAACATGCATGAGCCGGGCTCATGTTAAAAAAACGATTGTATTTTATCAATTCGGCGAAATTTGAGATGTAAATTGTACAAAACAGAAAAAATTGAGACTGAATTTGTACATTTATCTTTTTTGGGACCATTTCGAAAAAGGTAAAAAATTATGAGACTAAAAATATTTTTATCCCTACTCCCTCCATTCCAAAATTATCTTCATATATTGGTTTGACACGAGTATTAAGAAAAAACTACTTTATTGAGTGTTAAACCAATAGGAATTAATGTTTTTGCTTTTTAGTGTATAAAGTAGTTAAATATGAACATTTATATTGAGTTTTGTTTCCTTTTTAAGGGTATGAAAATAGAATTAAGACAAACCAAAATAGTAAGTGTGAAGATAGAATTGGGACGGATGGAGTACCTTTTAAAAACAGTATCACATTTAATATAAAATTATATAGAGCCTATTTTAATATGTACATAGCCTCCCTCACCACTTTTGATTCCATAAACTATCATTTTTGGTTCCATGAATTTTTTTCCATGCAAACTTGATCTCACCGTTATATATTTTTTCGTCAAGATTTTGGAGATACCTTGATATTGAGATTTTACAAAAGACTATCTTTATTTTCTTTCTTAATGAATTAACTAGCGGCCACATGACTAACGTAGTGGGTATTTGCAAATTTAATTTCATGGGCATAATTATTTTTTATTTTAAAATAATTAATTATATAATATTTTCCATCACTCTTTAAGCACTTAAATCAATTTTAACAAACTCTTCATATATAACCCCACTTTAATAAAATTAAATTTTCAGATTCATTACTTCCTAAATTTAATTTAAAATTATTTTATTTTTGAACTCTCAACCTTTTTAATTTTATTACAAAAATCAATCATCATCGCTTTTTCTACGAAATCAAAATTGACTGCAAAATTTTACAAATTTTTCTTTAGTGCAATTGCCTACAACATGCCTACATAATTTTCTAATCATGTAGACATCTTTATTCATCAATCTACAAACAATTTGTGTATATAATGAAATTTTTAGGTATTAATTATAACCTACAAACAATTTATCTGTAAAAATTTACCTACAAACTATTTGCTTATTAAAAATTCATAGGCATATTCTTAAAGTTAAGGAATAAAAATGTCTATATAATTTCGTGTCAATTTTCACTACAAAACTTTCTTTTGAAAATTTTATAACTATATTAACAATTCCGGTAAATAATTTTATATTTTTTGTAATGTTAGTTGATTTTTCATAGAATAAGAAAATAACTATCGCAAAACTAAAATGGTAAGAGAATATGATGGGTGTAACAAAATTAAACCACAAATTTCTTCCTATTTCTTATTAAAACTTTTAAATTGAACTTTTACATATCCTATAACCAAGGATGAAAATATCCGGAAATTTCCACGATATATCCTCGATATATCTATTTTTCGTGGTTACCGATATCGATATTGGGGGTAACGATATTTCCATAGTAACTGTAAAAAATTTGATAAATATCAGTATATAAAATCAATTTCGACTAAATTTTTGTGCAAATTGAGTATAAAATCGGTAAAATATCGGTGAATATCGAAAAAAATATAAAAAAATATATCGAAAAAGTATCGAGAAATATCCATAATTTTGTTAAATATCACTAATGTAAAAAATGGTCAAATTCTATTGTAAATTTTTGTATTAAAAATTTGTTATTAAATTTTTATAATTGTTTAAATTTACCGATATCGATATATTCATCGATATTTCCACAAATTTAAGGTCTCAATATATCCATCAATACCGATATTCTTAACCTTCCCTGTAACATTGTCTTACATAAATAATCACACAAATTTCAAATCTGATCGTTTATGATCAACTATCATCTCCAACCGCTCTCCACTAAACGACACTCCATTTCTTTGGTTTATCTTTACCATTCCCCAGAAAAGTAATCACGTGGACCCCACGAGCGGTAAACGACAAATCCGAAACAAAACAACGAAACACGTCGAAACCCCATTGGTTGCATGCCGATGACTAATACGCCATCCTTTATCACGCGCTCGGCACGTGTCCTCCTTCGCGCCACATTAATTTCCAATTTTACCCTCGAAGCCGCCTATAAATATTTTCCCCTGTCATTCTCTCTCCTCAATCAAAACGAACACGCATCGGAAAAGACAGTAGAGAGAGAGAGAGAATGAGTAGTTTGAACAGATTATGGGTGGCGGCCGGCGTATCGGTGGTGAATAGCCGCTCCGATCAGGGGCAGAAGCTCAGATCCGGCCTGAAATCGCTCGATATCGGTAATAAGTGCTTTTATTGCGGCGGATGTGGATTGGAATCGGCGGATCTGCGGCTTTCCGGCGGCCGGAGCTCCGATGAAGGGAGGAAGCAGGCGGAGTCTCTACGACAAGTTATGTATTTGAACTGTTGGGGACAGGGGTGAGGTGTGGAGTTTTTGAGGTTTGTTGAGGGTAGAATTGTAATTTTGAGGAGGATGGACTGAGTGGACGAGTTGACTCGCGGCTTGGGTTGTCGGGTGAGTTTGGACTGAGTTGATAGATAGTGGAGAAACTCGATTTAAGGGAATTGTTTTCCCGAGATGACTCAGCAAATTTGCTAATCTATCAAAGATATATATAGAGCAATTTCTGAAATGTTTAGTGCAATATTTTGTCATTTAATAAGTTGGAAATTGAAGTTTAATTTCGAAAGTTGATATTTTATCTAGCTGGTTTAATTGCGGAAGACAGCACAAAACAATAAATAAATTGATATATCAAAAGTATTATTTGGGATTTGGAATTTATTTAGAATGAATAACATCGTCCTCATCTACTATTTGAATTAGAGTTTTGAGTACAAATTAAATTCCGATTTTTTAACAAATTAAATAAGCACTCAACTTCTAAAATCAAATAAATAATTTCTCAACTAATAACATAAAGCATGAAGCCTCTAGCATCAATTTTTTTTATAATAAATAGACAAATTATTTATTGTTAAATGTAATAATCTTGTTTTTTTTTTAGAAATATTTTTCATTATTTTACGAATTTTTTAAATTGCATTTTAAATATATTTTCAATGCATAATATTAAATTAACTATTTTTCTTAAACATATTGCATGCCAAAGATATAAAAAAAAAAGAAAAATAAGATTCTTTAATTAACATTGTACCACCCTAATTGTTTTACATGTAAAATATGACCATCCATTTCTAGCATTTTTATTCTAGCTAGTTCCCATTTCATATCAGAAATTAATAATTTTTGAAATGTATAATTGTTATCTCTAATAATTTTGTAACATCCATTTAATTACTAATTTCTCCCTATTCGTTTTTGTTGTTCTGTATAGATTATTTGTCTTCGACTCGTTTGTCATTTTTGTGCAATAATAAAATTGTTCCATGCTTCATTATGTAAGTTGAGTGGCTTATTTATTATTCTTTAGTATGTTTATTGATATATTTATGAAAATGGTTTGGAATTTAATTTGTACGAGAATCGTAATTTTTTTTTTTTGCTAATTATAAGTTTATAACGGCAGGCCGTGTATGCATGGGCATAATAAAGGATTCTTCATATGCTCGAGCAGTTTTGTTTAGAAGCATCTCTTGTATCCAAGAAAACAAAATTTAGATCGAAGGACACATTATATAATCTTAATACGTTCTTTTTGGGATTGTTGATATTTTTTTTATCAGTAAAAAAAATTAATTAAAAGGGGTATGAGACATACCCAAAAATAATCAGCAACCTAACACCATTCTAGGATTTACCAGCCAATCACAGTACACCCTACATTATTTACAGATATCCAACTCCAAAGTCTCGATCTAATATCTTCAACAACTCTCTCGATATTAAACTCAACACCGTTAAAAATTAAGTCGTTTCTACCCTTCCACAGTCTCCCCACCACGCATAACCAAATCGTGACAGCCACCTTCTTCCCTTTCTTGCCTCTCAAAATTCGACTATGAGCAATGAGATTTGAAAAAGTTCTAGAATGCAACACAGTAGAAATGCCCAGCCATTTAAAACAAGACATCCATACCTCATGAGCTTTTGTGCATTCAAAGAGGATGTGTCTCCCTGTCTCTAGTATCGTTCCACATAATGCACATCTCAAATCATCACTTGAAGTTAAGATGTTTCTTCTAAACAGTTCGATTTGTTGATATTATATCAAATGATATATCATATATGTGTATGTTTGAACTTTGAAAGTCGCTTGAAATTGAATCCCAGTATGTACATTTTTTTTTAAAATGTGCGTTGTGTATATATGTAATCATTTGTGGAAGGTTAATAACCAAAATATATATATATATATATATATATATATATATATATATATATATATATATATCAGTAAAAGCAATTTTATAAAGATAAATAAAAGAGGTACAAGCTGTATCCGAGATACACGAACAAAAATAGTTCAGCAACCTAGCACCATTCTAGGATTATACAACCAATTATTAAAGAAAAATTTAGAACACTCTTTATCTCTAATCGTCAAATAAGGGACGACTCCATCTCCACTCCTACCTCCAAAACATTCTCCTTCCATTCTCCCGTATTCCTCACTTTCTCTAGACTCAAATTAAACATCCTAGATATCTTATTTTTAAGCAACTCTTCCCCACACCACACATCCTCCCAAAAAGAGATGCTAGACTCATTTCCCTTCACCCTCTTCAGCCCTCCATTAAATTACTCCCCTTCTAATCCTGACGTAATCTTTACTATGTCCCTCCACCAATTTGATATTTTTCCACTCAAACCTCTCGGAATATCCCCCACTCCCCTTCCTAAGATGTTCCATACTTAGACTCTATAACTTTGACCCGAAGACTATTTTTCTCAGTGGGGAACTTCCACTTCCATTTGCCCAATAAAACCACATTAAACGCCTGCAGATCTCTAATCCCTAACCCCTTGATCTTTTTGTTTACACACTTCTCTTCACTTGACCCATGAATTTTTATTTTAGCTCTCCCCTCCCCGAATGAAAGATCCTTTGTAACCTCACTATATTTTTTAGGGGTTTCTGTGGAATTTCATAGAAGGATAGGTAGTAAATCGAAAATGATGAAATTATTGAGTTCAACAGATAACAAATGACACTTTTTGGACAAAAAAAAAAAAAAGGGATTTATATTAAAATGGTCATTTTTTAAATAGTTTTAGTCTCATAGTTTTATTTCGACACTTTTGGTCCCAAGAGATTGCAGCTTTAATCTTACAGTTTTGGTTATAAAAGAATATGATTAAATTACAGTTTTAGTCCTGAAAATTATTTACGGTTGCTTACAGATGGGTACACTCATTCTTTTGCGATAAAAAATACAATTATCCGACAAATTAACTAGGAATACTATTACTCACCTTAAAAGAAAGGTCCCTAAATTAACTAGGAATACTATTACTCACGCACTTATCTCTAAAGTAAGAAAGAAAGGCCAGGGACGTGGGTGCTAATATGCATCAAGGATGAAAATATCCGAAAATTTCCACGATATATCCCCGATATATTCATTTTCCATGGCCACCGATATCGATATTGATATTGAGGGGTAACGATATTTCCATAATATCCGTAAAAAAATCGATAAATATCAGTATATAAAATCAATTTCGACTATATTTTTGTGCAAATTGAGCATAAAATCGGTAAAATATCGGTAAATATCGAAAAAAATATCGAGAAATATCGAAAATATCCATAATTTTGTTAAATATCACAAATGTAAAATATGGTAAAATTCTATTGTAAGTTTTATGTATTAAAAGTTTGTTATTAAATTTTTTTAATTTATTAAATTTACCGATATCGATATACCCATCGATATTTCCACAAATTTAAGGTTCCGATATATCTATCGATACCGATATTTTCAACCTTGATATGCATGGTGGTGGAAAGGGATGCATTGATACTTTTTAATGCTCTTCAACGTTCGAAAGTTGATCTTTATACGTTGGCTTCGCTCCTATTAATGTTGGGGATATTCCTTCTTGATAAAGTTTTCTTTAGCTTGATGGGGCACACGACCGATGTTTGGCTCACAAGATTACGTTATTATGTTTAACTCGAATTTACGTGGATTCAATTTTTTTTCAATTTATTTATAGGTTGAGAATGAAGGTACATACATGGTAAAAAAATTTTTTAACAATACTGGGCAAGTTCGCTGTGAAATTATCTATTGAAAATTTCTTAGGCAATCCTTAATTTTTTTGTAAGTAATAGTTAATGATTTGATTAAATATTTTTACACAAATAAGGCACGTTTAAGATTAATAGTAAACATTAGATGAGAAAATACAAGAAAAAATTCGGAACTTTCCTTTATAGAGTCTAAGAATAACAAAATTTCCATAAAGAAATTGGTTTCGAATTTAAGACGAGATTTCCAAATTCTTAATAATCTATTTTAAGTAAATAAAATCTATTTTAGTTGAATATATGTCAATACAATCATTTCAATTAGATCAAATGTAAATAAAGCTAATTGTTTAATGAACATTTCGTTTTATTTCAATTGAATAAAAAACATGTATAGAGTGAGCAAATTTTACTGTGAAAGCTAATTTTCAACTTACACTAGTTAGTGAAAACAATACACCAATATTTTTCAGCGAATGTTTTTTTAGTAAAACAATTTTTGATCAATTTTTTAGTGAAACTAGTAAATATTATTTTAGTGAAACAATTAAAAGCCTCCAAACTTAATCACAGGGAAACTTATTAACTTTTTACTTCGTGTTGAATAAAATGATAATTAGAAACCTAAGCAGGATTTTGGTATTTTATTCTTAAAAAAAATAGAGCAAGTTTTATACGAAAATAGTTCATAATTAGTTTATCATGAAATCGAAAATTTGACCAGGAGTATCGATAGTTTCAACAAGTGTATTATTAATCTGGGTTTAATTTTTTTTTTTACAATATAATACTAACGACTCAAATTAATGATGATAAAATTATCGATACTTTAACATAGTTTCATGATAAATTTATCACGAACTATTTTATATAATATTTTGCCAAAAAAATAATATGGAAAAACAATAGTGAATTAATGATATGAACAAAATTGACAAGTTTTCTCATAGAGTGTATTATGTTGGGCTCCACGGGAAAATAGACTTTTACTTGGCCCATTTACATTAAGCCCACACTAAAGATGAAGGCTCCTTAGTTTGACCTTTAGATCAAATCGGAGCGTCTGTAATAGCAATTATAATCATCCAACGGCCACGATTGCGCGCCATTAACATAACGTTTATTTGAAACCCCAACGGTCGAAAACCTCAGAAACACATTACAAAATTTGTCCCCAATATAGATTCTTCCCCACTCCGATCATCAATTACTCTCGAGATAAAAAGAAATTCGCAAAATTCCAAGTTTTCGTTACGAATTCCATCTTCAATTGAAGAAAAATTCAAAATCCATTCGAGAAAAATGAGTGTGGTGCAATTTCCAGGCGGCGTCGCCATGGATGCTTCGGCGGATCTTCAGGTCTGGAACAACGCGGCTTTCGATAACGGCGAGGTTTCCGAAGATCTGAACGGGAGCAGGCAATCTTGGGGCTCTTTGAAGTCGGTTTTCGGTAAGAATCCGATTTCGTCTTTCGATTCGGTTTCGGATAAGGAAAACCTAGGGTTTGCGATGGAGAATAATCAGGTTTCTTCTTCTCTGAAAAAATCTTCATCCACGCCGTTGAAAACGGCGAACGGTTACGAATCTGGGGAGAAATCGAGAATTAAGGGCGTTAGGAAGAAAGAAATTGGGGGTGAGAAGAGGATTGATGAAGAAATTGAGGAAATTGAGTCCGAAATTGCTCGATTGAAGTCGAGATTGGAGGGTTTGAAACTGGAGAAGGCGGAGAGGAGAGAGAAAGTTAGGGTTAAGAGAGAGAGAGCTGTGGCGGCGAAGTTTATGGAGGAAAAGGAAAAACAGAGTGGAAAAACAGGGGATTTGAAAGTTGTCAATAATAGAAGGGGGCTTAGTTTAGGGCCAGCTGAGATTCTTTCTGTAGGGAGAAGAGGAATGAGCATGGGGCCGTCGGAGATTCTTCGAAAATCGAGCAGGCAAGAGACTAACACGATCACGCCCCTTCAAAATCGTCGAAAATCCTGCTTCTTTAAGCTCCAAGGCATTGAAGAAGAGAAAGAGACGGCCAAGAGTTCTACAAAGCCCGTTTCGAGGGCTCAGATCGCGCCAACGAGGCAAGCGATGACGACGATTGGATCAAGAAAGGCTTTAAAGAAAGACGAAACTATGCTCAATTCAATTCAGCCCAAGAAATTATTCGAAAAGTCAGCCAAGAAGCCAGTAAGGCCAGGGAGGGTGGTTGCTAGTAGGTACAATCAATGCACCAATCAAGCCTCAGCCATAAGAAAGAGATCATTGCCGGAGAATGAGCCTGATAACGGCAATAAGAAGCGCTCGTTGTCACCTGAAAAATCACGGGTTTTAGGCTCAGAAAGTCGAGTGAAGAAGCGTTGGGATATTCCTAGTGAGGTTGTTGTTCATGGTACACCGATTGTGGCCGTTCCTGAGCTGCTCCCGAGGCTTAGAATTGCTCGTTTAACGAGGGAGAGCCCCCGCGATTCTGGGCCCGCGAAGAAGGTGGTTGAATTGATTGGGAGGAGGTCGTTTTTCAGCAATGACGAGGATGTGGAAGCGGCGTCGTCTCCTTGCCAAGCTCTGAGCTTTGATGATGAAGGTGATGAACAGAGTTAAACTGGATTCTTGAATTCACAATTACTGTTGATTTTGCTTGTTTGTTGGGGTGGGGTGGGTGGTATATAGATAATAATTGGGTAAAGATGTGTGTTCTTTTATGAATTGTGTTTTTTGTTTGCTGAGATTGGCCAAGCATACTTGTGCTTCCATTTTTACTAGTAATGTGGTATTTTTTGTAATGCAAGTTGAAATTGAGAAATTTGTGAATGGTGTTTCGCTTCGTGTTTCATTTAGATGTCGCGTGGGGGTTCATAGTGTATTATACTACATAAAGTTTACTAGATTGGTTGGATTCTTGAATCCACAATTGCTGTTGCTCTTGCTTGTTTGTTGGGTGGGGTGGGGTGGGGTGGGTGGTATATAAATAATAATTGGGTAAAGATGTGTGTTTTCTTTATGAGTTGTGTTTTTTTTCTGAGATTGGCCAACCATACTTGTGCTTCCATTTTGTTGCTAGTAATGTCTTTTTGGAATGGTGTTTTTTTTTTTGTAATGCAAGTAGAAATTGAGAGATTTGTGAATGGTGTTTCGTCTCGTGTTTCATTCAGATGTCACGTAGGGGTTCGTTAGTGTATTATACTACATAAAATTTACTAGATTGGTTGGATTCTTGAATTCAAGATTGCTATTTCTTTTGCTTGTTTGTTTGGGTCCTTGCATAGAAAATAAGTAAACAAAATATAGAGTGAAAATGATTCATACATGAACAATTGAAGGGTATTAGTTGTTTTTCCTGAAGGGTATTAGTTGTTTACACTAAAGTGTATTAGTTATTTATTGAAAACAACTAATATTGTTCAGTGAAAACTAATACCCTTTATATATGAATCAATTTCACTCTATAAATACTCAAATAAGTGGATAAGAAGGTGTTTTCTTTATGAATTGTATTCTTGTTTTCTGGAGATTGGTCAAGCATACTTGTGCTTCTTTTTAACTAGTACTTATGTTGTCTTTTTGGAATGGTGTTGTCTAATGCAAGTGGAAATTGAGAAGTTTCATTTAGATTTGGGATAAAACTCAATAGAATTGACCCTCAAGATTTGAGATAGCATTGATGTCTTTCACAAGGTGTCATATACACAATATAAGCTGGAAAAACAAGAATAAACTCAACTGAAGCCTTAAAACTGAGCAAAGTTCCATCTTAGTAAAACTTATTTCATTTTAGGACCAAAAAATGTCGATTTCAGATGCGACTCGAGTCTCTCCCGAATATGAATCTCCTCGTCCAATCCCCGACCACTAGAAACCTCGTACGCCAGCTAACTTGTTTGCTGCACGCAGCATTATCCAATCGAGATCACAAGCTACACAACAATGAACGGTCGAGATTTAATTAGCCTCATATGTACTAACCTTGCATATATAGAGTACCAAAGCCATTGTGTGCTCCGGCCCATGGACACCCAATCTCCCGGCAGCTCAGCCGCCGCTTGTTCCCCTCCAAGCGGCGCAAATTGACCGAGATGCCGATACCTTAAGTTCAAGAATCTCATCAGAGGCCATTTTAGTCATTATACCAAGTAAAGAAACACGAAAAATGGCTACCTAAACGGGAGAAATTCATGACGACCACCACTTCTGAACTTCCGAGGCCCTTCTGGTTTCTGTAGGCATTTTTCCCTTTTGTTGAAGCACCTCGATAGATACGCTCCTTGTTGCGCAGCAACCTGTGGCATCAAATCGAATTATATATATAGAGTGGAAATTGGTTCATATGTGAATCATTGAAGGGTATTAGTTATTTTCACTAAAGAGTATTAGTTGTTATTACTGAAGAGTAAACAACTAAGACTCTTCAGCTTTAACAACTAATACTTTTCAATGAAAACAACTAATAATCTTTACTGATAAGAACTAATACCCTTCGATGGTTTATGTATGAACCATTTTTACTCTATACTTTGTCATATATATACACATATATGTATGCAAACATACTTGGGCCGTAGCTGGAAGGCTCTTCGTCTGTTTATCAACGAGCGATAGAGCTAGCTTGAACCCTTCGATGTCTACCTCTTCTCGATTATTTACATACTTATCTCTCAGTAGGTCCGTCACTCGAGCTAAATGCTTGCTCTTCAAATACAGCTCCACTTGAGGGTACCTAATAACAATATCTTCAATCACACTTTGGAATTCTTCAATAGTTAAGGTACCAGAGTTGTCTAAATCTGCAGCTTTGAATATTTCTGCAATATCTTCCTAAAAAACCAAGCAATCTTATCATTAGATTAGATCTCAAGGAGGGATGACTTAGATTAGAGAATGTAACATGTTACCACAATCTTTTTTTGATCTACGGTAGCGCAATCGCCTAGTGCATACACGTCGTCACATCCCTTTACTCGTAGCCATTCATCCGTTGCTAGAACACGTCTATTCCCCTGTATGAAAAAACGAGTAACTTACGTGTTCATGCAATAGACGAAGAGATTATCATGCAACCAATTCGCAACTATCACTTTATAGTTGAACAACTAATACTTTTTAATATAACAACTAATACTATAAACTAATACCACACACAAAAGTCGAAAAGCGAACTTATTGCACGGTAACACTTGTAAAAACGAGTAACTCGCGTGTTCATGCAATAGACGAAGAGATTATCATGCAACCAATTCGCAACTATCACTTTATAATTGAACAACTAATACTTTTTAATATAACAACTAATACTATAAACTAATACCACACACGAAAGCCGAATACCTGGTCAATTCGTTCCATAAAATCTTTCACAACTGGTCGGACGCCTATTCCGGTCGACCATACGACCATTCCATGTGGCATGGACACGTCCTCTCCCGTCGCTTTCATTTTCATGTTAATCGTCTTGTCCGAAACACTCATCACTCGACGTCCTGTCAAAACCTCGATCCCATCTCTCTGCAGCTTGTGCTCAGCAAACGTGCTAATCCTTTCATCGAACCTGAAGAAAATAATCGATATTAGTTGTTTTACTAAAAAATATTACTGCACACGATCTATTAGCATGCTTACGTGTTCAAGATATGATCACCAGATTGAATCACTGTGATCCTCACTAAATCTTTAACTGATGGATAAATCTTAACCAAATCTTCGTGTACAAAATCATGAAGCTCCGCAGCAAATTCTACGCCGGTGGGCCCCCCTCCAACTATCACGAAATGAAGGTTCGTTTTTCGCTCTTCTTCAGTTAGGTTCGGAAGAACTGCTTTCTCGAAGCAGTTCATTATAGTCCTACGGATTCTTTGAGCATCCTCGACTTCCTACACGACACGTTTATTGTATCCGATTAAAGAATTATCGAGTGCAAAACGTGCTTTTTTTTAGGGAAAATGCACTTTTTTGTCCTTTAACGTTGGTGGACTTTGGTTTTCGACTTTTCGTCCTATTAACTTTGGACTTTTGAATTTCGTCTTAAAACTTATAAAATTTGTGCTTTTTGTCCTGTTACCTGCTATACTAGGTAACTCTTCCGGTAAATCTGACGTGAAAATTTGAATTTCGTCCTATAACTTACAAAAAATTGGTGTCACGTCAGATTTACCGGAAGAGTTACCTAGTATAGTAGGTAACAGGACAAAAAACACAATTTGTTATAAGTTATAGGACGAAATTCAAAATTTCAAAGTTAACAGAACGAACACCAAATCTACCAAAGTTATAGGACAAAATAGTGGATTTTCCCTTTATTTTTACCAGAAGCATACCTTGAGGAAATAGCAATGTTCCAACACACCAGGAGTGTTGAATGTGTTCACTTGGGCTCCAATGGCTATAACTAGAAAATCATATTCTAAAGAGAACTCATTACTCCCAGCTAAAGTTTCATCAATATTTGATCGGCAAAACACCTTTTTATTCACGGGGTCGATGCTTAGACACTCCGCCTCCCAGAACTTGATTTCGCCGTTCCTCTGTGAGTCAATAGTCGAAAGAAATGCACTCCGAATTAGAAGAGTAACACTTGTATGTACTTCCTCTATCCACTAAAAGTATGTTATCTTCTTTCCTTTACCTTTTAATCATCACTTAATTACTTTTGGGACCGTTTGGTTTGAACGACTGCTTGAGATTGTCTTTATAATCCCAGATAATCTCATGTTTGGTTTGAAGGACTGCAAATGATCATGGTCCTGGACTAAACTAGGACCCGAATCCATAAACCCAACTAATCCCCCATTTTAAGGACTATTGAGTCCTAGCAAATAGGTGAGATTATTTTTTATACTGAATTACAATTACCATTGTGCCCTCCATTTTCTATTTTAAGTGACCAATCTACCTTTATTCAAAAGAAAAATAACTGTCGCCCGATTTATTCTCATAAAAAATAACCGTTGCCCGATTTATCCCACTTAATCACACAATCTAATCCTACAATTCAAACATGCATTCATACTCAATAATTCAGTCTAATTCAATCTTTTTCAGTCCAATTCCATCTAGTCCAATCATGTTTAATCTAATTTAGTCCCGTGAAGCAAACGATCCCTTAGTGGACGGAGGGAGTACTTGTTTAGTGTGAACTACATCCTACTTTTTACCCATTTACAAAGTGGATTTATGAACGAGGTTCACACAAGTTTTTGTATTACCTTTTTGATGATGTTGCGAACGGGCTCTACAATACTACGTGCCTCGACTGTTCCACACGTGACACTAGGTAACAACGGGGTGAATGCAAAGTAATTTCTAGGTGAAACTACTTGAACATCGTAAGTTGAGATGTCCAAATCTTTGAGGAAACTTGTACCACCCCATCCCGTTCCAAGTACTAGAATTCTTTTCTTTCGCGGTTTTATAGCAGAAACCGGCCTTTTTCTTTCAACAGACGAGTCTGCATATGCAACGAGGCCTCCACTACTGTAAAAGGACAAAAGCAAAAACACGGGATAAGCATAATAACATAAATTATTGAAGGGTATTAGTTAATTTCACTAAAGAGTATTAGTTGTTTTCAGTTTTCACTATAGAGTATTAGTTGTATATACTAAAGAATCTTAGTTTATTTTCAGCAAAAAACTAAGATTCTTCAATATAAACAACTACTACCCTTCAGTGAAAACAACTAATACTCTTTAGTGGAAACAACTACTACCTTTCATTGATTCATGTATGAACCATTTTCACTCTATACTTTGTTTAATAACAACGTCCCGTTCGATTAAGTACAAACAAAGGTGATGGATTAAACATAAGATCATTTCTGAAAACTTGAATCAAGTGAATTTGTGATCAATCTTTGAACATATTAATCCCTCCGTCCAAATTCTGTTTTCCCATTTGTCAAAAAGGTCCGTCCCATTTTTGTTTTCTCATTCCTAAAATGAAAAATACTTTATTCATTTAAATAATAATTTATTCACCATTCACCATTCTCAATACTACTTTATTCATTTAAATACTACTTTATTCACCATTCATCATTCTCAATACTACTTTATTCATTTAAATACTAAAATTCAACTCTCGCATTAAACTTCGCGCATAGTCAAACGGAAAAACAAAACTGAGACAGAGGGAGTACCATATATGGCCTCTTTTGAGTAGTTAAATGATGAAACTGAGTACATTCACAAATGTGACATCAAGATTATATACTACGAACATAAATAGCTTTCACAATCAATTTAGATAACAAATCAATTTCTTGGATAACCAAATTCATGATGTGAATTAAACAAAAAAGAAATTCAAAGAAAATGAAGATGATCACACTTTTACAAAGCCATCATACTATGTGAACAAAAAGTACAATATTTGATCAATTTAAGAATCAAATGAACGGAAAATATGACAATGACATCCATCAATAATCCAAAACACAATCAATCTTGAGACAAACAAATAAAAAATATAAAAGCAAATGCAATTCAAGAATAAAACGTTGTAATAATGAGAATGAAATTAACCTGATAGAACATAGGACCAAAAGCTTGGTTGAATCGAGGTGGCCATGGAGAATTTTGCGAAAATAAGAGGAATATCTCATCTTTCTTCTGTTTTCCTTTTGATCTGTGTTTTCTGTTAGGAAAATAGTTCGTGTTCTTTTTCTATGATTGTTGGTCAAAGGATGTTTTCTGTTTCTGTTACTCCATTTTTAGGGGGCAACACAAAAAATTGGAAATAGTACAATATCATAACATTTTTTATCATAACTATGTTATCAATACACAATATAGCGTGCAAGCGATTTATTGCAGTATATTTTAGCATTTATGTGCAATATTTACATAAATTACATTAAAATGGTAGGTAATCCAATCTTTCCAATAAAACCAATTGTTTCAATTTCGATCCTAACAATTACAAACTAATTCCAACTTATGTTGCACAGGTGCGGGTGCGGGAGTGCGGGGGCGATACGGGTTCGGGGATACGAATTTTTAAAAAACTTAGGGTGTGATTCGTCAAGGATACGTCTATTTATTTATATTTTATTATATATAAAACCTAAAAAATTAAATATATTTTAAAATTTTGTAAATCGAAGGTATATAATTAACATTTTCTCTGACCCAAAACTTAAACATATTCAATAATTTAATATAATAAGTAATAAAAAATCAATTTAAACTCAATTAGCCTAATATATACGTCATAACAGTGATTACAATATAAAACAAGTGTTACATTGTCAATTTGAATTATATTATATAATAAAATTCAATTGAAATAACACATTTAATGCTTAAAAAGTAGGATACGCAAGGAGGATTCGAGTATCCGTTAGTGAATTCGCCACGTGGCAACCGGATTCGCCACGTGGAGAATCCGATTCGCGGATTCAAGAATCTCACCCCTTTTAGGGGGCGGGTGCGAATCCGATACTGCATTGTGATATTTTTAGAAGAATCCGTGCATCATATTTCCAACAATAAGATCTAGGATCTCTATTCCAATCAATGTAGGAGTGGCTATTGAGGAGATTTTCTTTGACCACTAACCACGACTTCACTTTCGCTTTGATGTCCGAAAAGATTCTCGCCACCACTAGCCTTTTGTCATTAAAGATCATTGCATTCCTCTCACCAAATAACTGCGACCCAAAAGAGATGAAGAAAACTTCGACTTCCTCGAATTACCAAGTAAATCCCCGTGTTGTAGGAAATGTCGAATGAGATCAATATGTGGTGCCAAAAAGGTCGACGTCCATGCATAACAACAATCCCACCCGATCTTGCAAAGTTACAAGTAATGCAAATATGAGATACATTCTCCTCTTCATTACAACAAAAAATACAGCTTGTGTCATCATTTGCAGGGACAATGTCTTGAATGCCAAGCTTGTGAAGTAAATTCCATTAGGAGAATACATCCACTTCCAAAAATCGTCCATTAGTCTATCCAATTTAACTATTGAGATAAAACATCTCCATTGAAGTTTCCATTCCTATGCATTTACCCCACAAACTCACAACCCACAAAACCTCATCCCCTTCTCTAACTCACTATAAACGATCTAAGAAAACTCTCCTCTCATCTCTCCATCTACACCCAATAGAATTGCATATGGCTTTCCACTATAAAACCAATTATAAAATAATTTTCAAATTTTGTTCATGTAAGATTCTACAAGTCCAAATTCTTCATGTTGAATGCTTGATAGGATTTAATGTACAATCATTCAAAACTTGTTCAAGTGAGATTCTGTCGAATTAAATTAGGAGACTGAGTTTGTATAGAATGAAATTTTTTATATATGAATCATCGAAGGGTATTAGTTATTTTCACTAAATAGTATTAGTTGTTTTTACTAAAGAGTATTATCAATTTACACTGAAGAGTCTTAATTCATTTTCACTGAACAACTAAAACCCTTTAATGCAAATCAGTAATACTCTTCAGTAAATATACTTTTCAATGAAAACAGCTAATAGCCTTCAGCGATTCATGTACAAACCAGTTTCACTCTATACTTTGTCTTAAATTAAAAAGAATAAACCACCAATTAAATACTAAAAATAAAAAAAAAGAGTAGATAGATAACCACTATTTTAATTACAAATAGCTAGAATTAAAACAGAAATTCCTAAATTCCTAGGAAATATACAAGATGTAAAACAACCATAACCCTAATTCCTAAATTTCTGATGAACCCTAATTCCTAATGGTGAAAATTAAGCAATGTAATCTTCATTAAACAGTCCCCAATTCAATGCAAATCTTCCAAAGATTAACCTGTAGTCACAAATCCAACAAAGAACACTCAAAGGAACAAACTTTAGCAACAACAATAAAATAAAAAACTGAACCTTGATTTTTTAAAATTCAAGAATAGTGAAATTCAAACCACACATAAACCAAACAACATTAATTTACTTTGATATAGGTATGTAGTGATGTTGTTTAACTCGAATCTCGAGGTTAATTACACGAGAATAAGCTGATGACTTCACATCAATTTTTGAGTTTTTCAGACCCTAAACCAATTATTCATTCAAGGTTAAGGGTATAGTAAAACTCAAAAAATTTATAATTTTCCAAATAAAGTTCTTAATTTTAATTGCCTCAGAAATTGGATTATGATCATATGCAATGTAGATCCACCAAGCAGGTTCCCCTGCAAATGCAGGAACTTAGCTTCACTACAACTCATTTAATTTCCAATAAATCATCATAAGCAAATGTTGAATTAAATATAAAATTAAAAAGAAACTTTTAAAAGATAACGTAATTCATATGGTATTGGTTGTTTTAACTAAAGAATATTACTTTTTTTATATTGAAGAGTCTTAATTCTCAAGTGAAAACAACTAATACCCTCCATGAAAACAACTAATACTCTTTAATGAAAAAACTAACACTCTTCAAAGATCCTTCAAAGATTCATGTATAACTAAAGAGTACTACTTTTTTTATACTGAATAATCTTGATTTTTAAGTGAAAACAACTAATACATTTCATGAAAACAACTAATAATCTTAAATGAAAAAACTAATACCCTTCAAAGATTCATGTATAAACCAATTTCACTCTATACATACTCCTTTTAAAATTACTCCATTTTAACAAAGGCTCAGACAATTGACAGCTTTTTCAATCAGGAATTTTCTGAAGCAGAACTGGCATTAAGCTGTAAAAGTAGATCATCACAGCCTTAACAATTTCATAAACAAGCAAATTAGACATAAAAATTACTCAAATTCATTATAAATTCGGCTCATGTGAAGAATTTCAACCTTTATTAAAATCAATGCTTCATCGAAAACAGATCTCAGAAGCGCGGATAATAATTTAATCATAGCCAAACACAAAAAATTCAGTAAAATAAAACTCGAATTTATTTTCAATATGTAGCGAATTTTTTTAGAGGTGAAACAATTGAAAAGATGTAAACCCCCACGTGAAAACCGCAACCAATTTATGCCTTTATGACTAGCTTTTTTTTCCATTGATAATCAGAAATAAGCTAAAGGTGTGGAAGGCAATTAAACATACGAAAAATAGTAAATCGGAAAGTGATATTGCAGTCGGTTTGACACAGATTAGCCATAAAAATAGGTACAAAGACAAATCTGCAACACTAGACGGCGTCGTTCTAGCACGAGCATTGGGGCTTCATTCTTCAGCTTGAATTTTCAGATGAGCCCGGGAGAGCTACGTGCAAATCGAACAGAAATTGACAGAAATTTTGGATCTGAATTTGGGGGAATTTATTGATAGGGATTGGAATTGAAGAAATTTGAGGATTAGGGAGGAGAGAACTGGAGAAGATGATTACGGAGGAACGAGGTTTAGGGTTTTATAGAGAAACCCTAGAAATAATTGGGCCTAGTTCTGGGCCTGGGCCTGTGGATGAGTGGATCCAAATACTAAATGGGCCGAAACTCGTTACCCGCTCATAAAACATGTGGTTGAGTATTTTAATTTGAAAAGAAAATACATCGCATTTAATCATTTATTCATGCAATAATTATATCGAGTGGTGTAAATCAATTTCAATAAATTATTAAATTTTAAAAGGCAAAAGCTTAATAATTCTTATATAAGGACCTAAACCTAAGAAAATAGATATATGATAAATTTGTAATTTATAAAGGAATAGTATAGAAACTCAATTGAAGAAAGTGGGAGTACATTTCTTATTCTTCGAATTATGTTTTCCTAAAAAAAAAAAAATTATATTAGAAGTCAAAATTCATTATAAGTGAAATTTTATAACAGCATTGGTCTCTCATCAAAATGGACAAAAATTTGTAGGAAGTTGGTCCACATATATGAAATTTGTAAATTCACTTGATTTTATTAAATAAATTTTAAATTGAAGAAAACATACTATTGGATAAAATAAAGTTTATGTAAAAGAAATATGCATATTTTTTGTGAACGAATGAATAAAAAAAATGAACTTTTTTAATGAACAGTGAAAGTATTATTTCTATTAAAATCTTTTGATAGTTTAAAGCATTGGTTGGTATGAGGTAATAGACTTAAAATGAAATCAACATTCCTTAATCCATTTCATATCCCATGCTTGGTATTTTTTATTAAATTGAAATCATCATTCCCAACCATTCCAAAAAACAATGAATTATAATTCCTCTCACTCCCATGTCTTTACATATTCCATTCAGTGTGGAATTAATTAATGAATAATTTGTTTTCATTACTTAATTATTCTCGGTCAATACCAATCATGATAATTGTCATTTTAAGATCATTTTTTCTCATCTTTATTCCATTTATAAGTTCATTCTATTCAGCCATAATTTCATTCAATCATACCAGTCAGACCGTAAAAAAAATAGAGCTAATTGTCTGATAGTTTAAGAGTAGAGTTATTCCTGCGTGTGACGGTCTTATCTTGATACAGAACATAAATTGCACATAAAGCATTAATACCTTTTAATAAATGTTACTCCCTCCGTCCCAGACGAATTTGCACACTTTCCTTTTTTTTGGATGTCTCAAACCAATTTGCACACTACTTAAAAAGGAAATATCAATTTGCGTGCACATTCACATAAATATACACATATTTACTCACATGCCACTATTTTATCACTTTCTTTAATATGTGTGTCATCCCAGGGGTGCAAATTCCTTTGGGACGGAGGGAGTAATAAATAACTTGAATCCAAACCCATCCATGTACCTCTCCAAACAAACTGTAATTTTTCTTTACCACACATATTTACACCCAACCAATTTAGGTTTAGACACACTCTCAATTTATTAACTCAAAAAAAGTTATCAAACCGGTAATGTTTATTAATGGAAATACAAATAAGGTAACCTTCCTAAATAAAGACAAACATTTTAATTTCAAAGAAGTAAAAAGGCATTTTTATTTTCAAACGATGGAATAATTTTGTCCCTCTTTTGCTCTCACCAATCAATAATCATCCCTCTCAGTAAGTCGTCGTCGTCGTCGTCGTCTCCTTCGCTCCAATCGAATCTGTATGAGCTCCGATCGGCCGAAATCAATTCGAATTGGAGTTAGCTGAACAGAATTGATGCTGCACGAAATCTTCAATTCAGGTTATTATTATTTGTTCAATCGGTTGAGCAGCGAGTATTCGACGCCCATATGGGCTGTTTTGATCGCCGGATTTTTCATCGTCGTCAGTCTCACCCTCTCCGTGTACCTCCTGTTCGAGCATTTGTCCGCCTACAAGAATCCCGAGGTCAATTTTTGGGGATTTTTTGTTTTGCGATGTGTGTTTCTGTTTTTTGGGTGATTTTTGGTGATTTTTGTGGTTTTGATGATTGCAGGAGCAAAAGTTTCTGATTGGAGTGATAGTCATGGTGCCATGCTATGCTCTTGAATCAGTGAGTTTTGTTTGTTTAATTTTTGCTTAAGCTGGTCTGTGGGGAGAGTTTTGTTGGTATTTGATAATGAGATGAATTGTGGATTTTGTTGTTGTGTGTTATAGCTGTGGAGAATTTTAATGTTCTGGAGAGTTTTCCTTTTCTATCATGTTTGTGTTTTTAAGTTTTTGTCGTGGAGCACAAAGATCTGTAGAGAATGTTTTCTTTAATTAAGGAATGTGTATCTTAAGCTATGCTGCTATGTATAATTTAGGGTGTGTTTGCAAAAAAAAAAAAAAAAATTTGGAAGTGATTTAATTTAGTGATTGTGAGAAACAATTGCTTATTGGTAAAAGTGGTGAGCGTTTGCAAAATTTGTGTAAAGTAAATGTTGAGTGTTTGATAAATTTTTTGAATAGAGTAAAATGAGAACATACCTTTCTCAGCTTTTAAATTATAGATTCTAGTTGATTAATTTAAGTAAAATCATTGAATTTGAAAACACTCAAAACAACTTATGCACAAAATTCTATGTGATTATAATCACTTATAATCTTTCTAAAACACACCCTTAATCATAGCAACTATTGTATAATAGCTTTTGAAAACATTGTGTTGGTTACACTACGCAATATTACTAAATAATCTACATGCGAGAGCACCGAGTTTATGTAACTATGCAAATTTTTTGTCCATGATGGTATGAAAAGCATATTCAAGTTTATGTTATACTAAGGCATGGTTTTTATGTGCAGTTTGTGGCATTGGTACACCCAGCAATTAGTGTTCATATTGGAATCCTTCGTGATTGCTATGAATCGTTTGCCATGTATTGCTTTGGGAGGTATCTGGTTGCTTGTTTAGGTATGATAATCTAAATCTCGTTTCTAAAGTTAACATGTGCGGAAACTGTTACTCGTCAAGCATTTTTAGTTCATTGTTTGATTTATGTCCATGGTTGCAGTCTTCATTCCTTTTTTCTTTTCTTATTTCTTTGTTTCCATTCCTTTACTAATCAAGCATTTTTAGTTCATTGTTTGATTTATGTCCATGGGTGCAGTCTTCATTCCCTTTCTTTTATAAGCGCACAGGTCATTAAAGTCCCTATTATGCTAAGTGCACGTATGCATAATGCTAGTCAACACGATCACTATTCCTCCATAATTATTATCTGTTTTCACGCGGTGAATTAGGTGGAGAAGAGAGGACAATTGAATTTATGGAGAGGGAAGGACGCGCTAGCCTAAAAGCACCCCTACTGGATCATGACTCTGACAGGGGAATTGTAAAGCACCCCTTTCCAATGAATTGTTTTTTGAAGCCTTGGAAACTTGGTCGGTGGGTTTATCAGGTCATCAAGTTTGGAATTGTTCAGTATGTAAGTTTTCGCCTTGACAGGAAATGTTTTAGTGTGTTCTGTCTTCAACTCTTCTTATCCTTAATCACATAAGGCGTGACAAATTCTGTAAATTTCCATGGCAGATGATCATAAAAGCATTTACTTCCATTTCGGCAGTAATTCTTGAAGCTTTTGATGTATATTGTGAAGGAGACTTCAGATGGAACTGTGGGTATGGTACATCTTATCAATATTCTTAACTAATCAGACATTGGAGCATTTTCGGATTTTAGCCATTATTCCTTAAACTTGTGATGCATTTTGTGAAGGAGCTTTTAAATTGAAATGTGCGAAGTAATATTCTGTTGATATTTTTTTGGACATGTCACTGGATAATGAATTTTCAAATGGAGAAAGCTAAATTGATGAGCATATTCTGATATTAATCCACCCCCTGGGGCTGGCGTGGTGGTGTAGGCTTGGGACTTGGGAATATGCTCTTCTCTAAGTCTCAGGTTCGAAACCCCCAAGTGCTATCAATTCCTGTGTTGGGTTAGTTCATACAGAGTTTTACTCTGCTGCTTTCAATTGGGCACTCCGCTAGTGGACGGTAAAAATGGACACTCGGGTTAATCGGCCATTGGCTCGATACCGAGTCATTACAAAAGAAAAAGAAAAAAAAACCATTGAAATGAACAACCATTCTTCAGTTCTTTCCAACATACCCATCTGTCTCCTCTTTAACTATATAAACATCCCTTAAAACATGCTCATGGAATAACCAAACTGTCACATGTATTATCTGTTGTTTTACTATATCTATTTTCATGTATGTACTGCTTCGGTCAGCCTTTATTTATAAGCTTTGGTTTTCTTTATGTGAAGTTTACCTAAATTGAATTTGGTATTACTGATGTAAACAAATGAATGAGAAAAGAAGCTTGATAGCTCTAAAAATTACTGTTTACTTTCCTTTGTAGGTACCCATACTTGGCTGTGGTTCTAAATTTCAGTCAATCATGGGCTTTGTATTGCCTAGTTCATTTTTATGCCATCACAAAAAAAGAATTAGCGCACATGAAACCTTTGTACAAATTTCTGATGTTCAAGTCAATCGTGTTCTTAACTTGGTGGCAAGGAGTTGCTATAGCTCTTCTCTATGCTATTGGTTTATTTCAAAGCCCAATTGCTCAGTCTCTGGAGTTTAAGTCAGGTGTTCAAGACTTCATTATTTGCATCGAGGTAATTGCTTTAAGTTGTATTTTGTATTTCTCGCCATTGCTCTTATATAATCATTACATTTGTCTTGCTGTAGTCAAGTGAGTGATGGATCTTTACTATCTCTATTACTTTTGTCTTGCTCTTAAATAATACATTTGTCTTGCTGTATAGTAATCAGTTCAAGTGAGTGATAGATGTTTACTTTCTCTATTACATAAACTAAAAAAGTATCTTGTCATACTTTTTTTTCCCATTTATTCCACCCTTGGTTTTTATTACAAAAAAAAAAAAACAATGGTGAAATCTGTTTCATATTATTATATTTAATATATGTAACCGTTTTTGTTTTATTTTTATCAATTCAATGAGGCGGTATATGTAACCGTTTTTGTTTTATTTTTATCAATTCAATGAGGCGGTATTAATTTTCTCTATTAAAGAGGAGGTGGTAGTTTATATGTTTTATTTTCTCTAATTGTCATATGGGACGTAGAATTTTGTTGGATAATCGTATTTATTGTTAACCTGATTCAAGGTTCCAGCTCTTTTTCCTCGATTTCTGACTTATTTGTATTTGTGTATGTTGCGTGTTCTAAAAAGAGTGAAAAAAGGGAGGGAAATGGAAATGTTTATTTTCTGTGCTGACATGCCTATTTAGTGCTTAGTGAGACGCTTTTTATCATGTTGATTTTTGTGATTTTCTTGCTAATAATTTGGGTTTAGGGTTGTGTATTTTGTGATTTTGTGTGTTTGTCATGTTAAATGTTTAAGTTTAAAGGTTGTGTATTCATCCAGGACAGATGGGCGTAGCTTCTGTGGTTCACCTTTATGTTTTCCCAGCAAAGCCTTATGAGATGATGGGAGATCGTGTTTCTGGAAGTGTTGCAGTCCTTGGAGATTATGCATCTGTTGATTGTCCACTCGACCCTGATGAGGTTAGGGACAGTGAACGTCCAACAAAGTTGCGCCTTCCACAACCAGATGCTAGGAGTGGAATGACCATTCGCGAGAGTGTCAAGGACGTCTTTCTTGGTGGCGGTGAATACGTAAGTTCCTTCCTCTTCACTCTTAATACAAATTCCCATGCAATAGCTAGCCAAGAAACAATGAAATTATTTATAGGGTAAATTACTAACCTAAACACCCCCACCGAGTTTGTCCAAATTACCAAATATCCATAGGGCGTGTTTGCAAGAGATTGTGTTCACTTGTAATCACTTTTTTTTACTTTTGAAAAACATTTTAGAGTGCTTTATTTCTCTTCTAAGTGATTATATAATTTAACAAAAGCTATAATCTATAAGTTGGTTATTAGATGCTTTTACTAGCTTCTACTACCTTTTGCAATTTATTTACAAACACTTGCCATTTTTACTATTAAGCAATTATTCTCATAATCACTAAATTAAATCACTTCATCAAAAGTATAAGTTTTTGCAAACACACCCATAGAAAGACTTGTCTAGCTAATGCAAAATTACGAAACAATCAATCGGCTTAAATATTAGGAAAACAGAATAAGTGATGTAGAAAGACTAAAAAAATAGTGTGGCTGAAGGAGCTTAAATATTAGGAAAACAGAATAAGTGATGTAGAAAGACTAAAAAAATAGTGTGGTTGAAGGAATGCAAAATTAGGGTAAAATCAATCGCCTAAAATATGAGGAAAACTCACCAAGTGAAATGGTTTAACATTACTTGATCAGTTGATAATTATTCAAATCAGGGATTCTTTTTAGTAATTTGGACAAACCTCGAGAGGAGTTTTGGTAATATACCTATTTTTCTATTTCCACCAGATAATGCTTAGCAGTGGTCTTTAGTTCTTTCCATAAATTGATAAATCAAACGCTAGAATAATTAAACATTTCGCCACATTCTTGGTGTTTCAACACTTTGATATGCAGATTGTGAATGATGTGAAGTTTACGGTCACTCAAGCAGTAAACCCAGTCGAGAAGGGAATCACTAAGTTCAACCAGAAACTCTCCAAGATCTCCGAGAACATAAAGAGGCCCGATAAGGGAAGGAGAACCAAGGACGACAGCTGCATTGCACCAACGCGCAAATTGATCAGGGGAATAGACGACCCCCTCTTAAACGGGAGCTTCAGCGACAGCGCTAGCTCTAGGAGAAAGAAGCATCGTCGTAAATCTGGGTACACCAGTGCTGAAAGTGGGGGCGAGAGTAGTACCGATCAGACCTTTTTCGGTGGTATTCAGATACACGGCCGTAGATGGGTCGTCAAAGAATAGTCGACCGAAAAATCAATTTTGATGAAAGTCAATGATAGCATCGTCGTATTCGACGGCTGCGATTGCACATTCTTCCACATGTATTTGATGATCAGAGGAAGGGATTCTATTCAGTGGGCTGCTAAAGGTTTGTAGATTTTCTCCTCTGTTGTTAATTTTGAATATATTTTTTCCTTTATTATTGTTGTATAGAGAAAAAACCTCTCTATTTTGTCATAACTCTCATCCTTGTTGATGCTAATATAGAAAGAGTTGATTATTCAAGATTTCATTTTTTACTCATTTATTACAATATGGGGGTCAAACTAAACTTATGTAGAAGATTCATGTAGATTTTGGTGGGTAGGGTCAATAGAGTTCAATCTTTGAGTATGTGAACCATGTTTATATAGGTTTTTATTGAGTAAGCTTGTTTGGTGTGGTTTACTTTGGATATTTTTCTTTTGTTTTTATGGGGTTTATTTATTTATATTATTTAAGACAAAGTATAGAGTAAAACTGGTTTATACATGAATCACGGAAGGATATTAGTTGTTTTCATTTAAAAGTATTAGTTGTATTTACTGAAGAGTATTACGGATTTACACTAAAGAGTCTTAGTTGTTCAGTGAAAATGAACTAAGACTCTTCAGTGTAACTGCAAACAAGTAATACTTTTCAGTAAAAACAACTAATATGCTTCAGTGAAAACAATTAATACCCTTCAATGATTCATGTATAAACCAGTTTTACTTTATACATACTCATTAATATGATGTGGTAATGTCTCTTTCTATTATTAAAAAAATATAGATTTAATTATTCTATAAAGTAAACTAATTGACCTTGAGATTATTATATGATCATACTTCAAGAATTTGATGGTATTAAGCTACATAAATGTGTATTCTAATCAACTCAATGGATTTCAAGCTTTTTACTCTTTAATACCTTCTACAGAAGTTACTTTATACACTTATTGGAATATCCACAAAGTAAGGATGTGAGTTAAATTTTACACTAACAAATGACTTCATAGTCAGGATTTTTCAAAGAAAATTATTTTATCTATTAATTAAGAGGAACAATCGTGTGAAATACCTGTACCATACAATTAGTTTTTGAGTAATATAATTGACTTCCAAGTAATATCATTCCGTGCAAGGTGCAAAATATAACAATATATCATTAATTAATATTTCTTTTAAGAATAATGTTTAAATTTATATTTTGTTTTTTGAATCTATTTCCTCGTCTTAGAACTACTTTTACATTTTATTTTATTTGAACATTCCACAACTATGTTTGAAGAAAATAAGTCACCTCTACATAAATCAACAAAGTATTAAAATACTACTATTATTTTATTTAATATTATATTCACATAAACCTTTCTTTTTTAAATGTATCATATCCTACAATGATGGCCGTGGGAATGTAAAGTGAAATAAATAGAGAACCTAGTACAAACTAAGTTACTACCATCTCCGTTCCAATTTAGATTACCTATTTCTAAATGACACAGTTTTTAAGAAAATAGTTGTTTATTAATACTTTTGAGTATAAAATAGTTTTTTGAAGGTTGAGTTTAAAAAAGTGGTGTTGCTTTTTGCCATTTTAGGAAATGAGTAAACAAAAATAAAACCTTCATTTTGGGGCTTTTGGGTAAACAAAATTGGGACGGATGGAGTATAATTTAAATATCTAGTGAAATAAAAGTAATTTTCTTGTACACTTGGTATATGGTGCACTCACTCAACAATTGTTACTATTTACACTGAAAAGTTGGTCTCAATTACACTGAAAATTTTATATTGAAAATCAATTTTAGTGTAAACTTTTCAGTGTAATTGGAACCAACTTTTCAGTGTAATTGAGACCAACTTTTCAGTGTAATTGGAACCAACTTTTCAGTGTAATGAGACCAACTTTTCAGTGTAAACAATATCAACTGTTAAGTGAGTGCACCGTGCACTCACTCAACAGTTGATACTATATACACTAAAAAGTTGCTCTCAATTTCACTGAAAAGTTAGTCTCAATTACACTGAAAAGTTTACTTTGAAAATAGTTTACACTGAAAATCAGTTTTCAATGTAAACTTTTCAATGTAATTGAGACTAACTTTTCAGTGTAATTGAGACTAACTTTTTAGTGTATACAGTATCAACTGTTGAGTGAGTGCATCATACACCAAATGCACAAGAAACTTACTCATGTTTTCAAAAATCATTTATTCTCCTGAATTCTAAATTGGTGTAATTTTGCCAGATGTCACACTGCTTGATTTTAATAAAAAGCACACCCTCAAAATTAACTACTTCCCTCAAATCAAGATAAGCCCGTGGCAAATTCTCATTTAAACCTGATTAAATTCCCCTTAATATGCCGGCTAAGCTAAACAATGCAATCCTCAAACTACACTTCTGTCCACATATACATACACAAATACATACATAACTTTCATTCTTGTATCCTACTCCCAATTGTCACCATCGCAATCCTTTTAACTTAGTTAGTCAAACAACCTTCTGAATTCCAAAACCACCCTTTTAACTTTGAATACTATAGATAATTTACATGAGTGAAATATATCATAACTTATATTTCTGGATATGATCACATGTTCCCGTGATCACAAATTTATATATCCTTCATTAATTAATGTAATAATAACATATAAGTAGAGAATTTACTTTTATTTCAATTAATTGTTTAATTATGTGTATTTATGTATCATTATCGTAGTGGACATATAAGTTTGTATCTATCGGTGATTATGTGATATTTTCATTCCCTTACCTATATATAAATACACATATATGGGACTTTATTCTCGACTATACCTTTTGGGAAGAAGATCCATTTAGTGAAAAATTAAAGGCAAATACTTGTATGAGACCGCCTCATGGTATGAGACCACACAAATTAACTTTTATCCCTACCAAAGTGTTAATGAGTCAGTGCCCTAGTTACACGGGAAAATTAAATTTTTAGGACACTATCTTATAGCAATTTGCAAAATGAGGACACTTTCTTTATGGGCTGACAATTTTAGGACACTTTCTTTTAAATTTTGCAATTTCAGGACACTTTCTTTTAAATTTTGCAAATTTAGGCCAATTGATACTAATTTCGGGTCAAACGAAAATTTGGAGCCCTAATCCCAACTCTTCACGCAAATAAAAAAAAATCAATTTTGCAAAATTCCAATTTCACTAATTTTGGTTGAAAAATTCCCATGGGATCAAAATTATTATTATTAAAAAAAAAGGTGAGACGGATGTTCTATTGGAATGAAAAATGCAATTACATTTTTTTAATTTCTCAAAATTATTTACATACCAGCCAAGAATGGTGAAAGCAAATGGGAGAACAAGCAAGGGCTTGAATCCTAATCCCAGAGCGCAAAGTATGATAAGCAGATTTTTAATTGTCCAGATTTTTTTAGATTTTAAATTCGTCAAATATTTTAATAACGTGAAAGGATTTTAGTGATATAGTGTCTACGAAGTAGTCAAGTTGGAGGATCAAGCCCGTTTGGCCCGTAATTAGTATCAGTCAGCCTAAATTTACAAAACTTAAAAGAAAGAGTCCTGAAATTGTCAGCCCGTAAAGAAAGTGTCCTGAAATTGCAAAATTTAAAAGAAAGTGTCCTAAAATTGTCAGTCCGTAAAGAAAGTTTCCTCATTTTGCAAATTGATATAAGATAGTGTCCTAAAAATTTAATTTTTCTCTCATTGTCTCATGTCATGAGACGATCTCATAAAAGACAATGAAATAAATTTCATTAAATTTGAACTCAAAATGTGAATGTGGGTCAAATATTGTGATATCGTAAACAAAAATTTATCTAAAAGTTTGAAAATTTAAAAAGGTGTGACATTAATTTATTTATATTAAATCTCTAACAATTTATATACATAAGGTGTCATTATATATTCAACTTAGTCAAACTTTTCTTATCCTATATTTAAATTTTTTCTCAATATTCGATAAACAGCAACATCAAGATCATAACAAAATGCTATTTAATCTCTAAAATGGAAGTAGATATCAAATAAATGGAAAAACAAACCTTAAATTAATGATGAATTTTTCAAAACAAATGAAGATACACTTTCCATACAAATCAATATTCCAGCAGAGTAAGTAAATTCCGGCTCCAAATCAAGTAAAACTTTTTGTGAACCAAGTTAAATTCGATAAATTCAAAAAATGAAATTATACTACCATTTTCACACAAGGGCAGTCACGTCATTTCATACACCAACTCGCCGGCTTTCGTATCTATTTTGCCGCCACTTTTCCAGTAACATTCTGTTTTACTTCTCACCCTTTTCTCCCAACAAACCAACAAACACAGAAGCTGCCTTTTTTTTAATTCAAATTCAAACTCTGAAAAACACTCGTGATTTTCCGATGCATAGCCACGGCGGCGCCGCCGCAACCTCCGGCAATTCGAAGGCGAAGAAGCCGAAATCCAGAGAAGTAAGTTCGAGGTTTCTCTCACCTACCTCTAATTCATCAACTGAGTATCTAAATCTAAATCAATCTCCGAACACTATCCTTTCTCCCCTAAATCAAAAACCTAATTCCAGAAAGCATAAAAGCTTAGACTCGGGCTTTCTCCGCGGCCTCTGGCCTTCATCCTCTGTTTCAAATTCTAAGCCCGAAACCCTCGCCGATTGCATCGGAAATGATCGGCGCAAGGAGCTCGAAGATCGGAAACCTAATCGGAATTCACTGCTTCTCAATCGGCAAAGAAGCTGCACCGAATTTAGCAGGTTCGAAAAGGAGGAGAAGAAGAATTCTGTTTCGGCAAAGGAAAATCATAATCCTATATTTGGTGGATCGATGAGGTACACGGGGAAATTCAAATTCCCGCGAAAATCGTCGAAATCTTCGAATTCGAATTCGTTCAACGAAAATGAAATTTTACCAGGTCGTTTTTCGGTGGATGAGAATTCACTAAGAAATAAATCGGATTCCGATTATTCTAGCGACGTGTACTCCGACGATACGAGTTTCGGCACTCCGGCGTCGGTTGCGTCGTACATGGCTCCGACGGTGAGTTCGAAAAAGCACGGAATCGAAGTTCCGTCGAAATTCATGAACGATATACCGTCGAGATCGCGGCGATGGAGCGCCGATTCGAAGCCGAATAGTAACGAAAATTCTCCGAAGATTTTCACCGCGAGGAAGGGGGCTTTTTCAGCGGGCCGATCGGGCTATATAACGGGCTCGAAGCCGCCTACGAGTCCTTCTAAGGGGAAAGGAGTCGGAAATATTTTAAGTTTGGGGATTGAATTGTTGAAAGGGAAGAAATCGTATTCGAGATCTTCGTCGTCGCTCGGGCCGGGCTCTGCTGAGAATGTTCACCAGTTGAAATTGATGCATAATAGGTTGATGCAATGGAGGTATACCAACGCTAGAACTGAGATTGTCAATGGAAATATTATCAAACAAGTTGAGGTATGTGATTATACGATTTTGTGTGTGTATATTTCAGTAATATGTGAAAATGTGAAAGAAGATTAATTCTTGATTGAGATGTTAAATAAAGTAAGCAGCTCGAGAGCTCAGCTCGGCTCGAGTTTGAATTTTGCTAAGTTGTATTAATTAATAAGTTGAGTCCGAGTTTGTAAAATACTTGATTTACTAACGTTCAATTTCGAGCTTGACTTGTTAGGCTCGATATTTAAAAAAAATCGTAATTTCCACAACTAGACTTGTTCATGGGTTGAATCAAACTTTATTTTCAATTTATTAATGTTATCGCCAGCTCGACTTGAAGAAGTGAAAGAAGATTAATTCTTGATCGAGATGTTAAATAAAATAAGCAGCTCAGCTCGGCTCGATTCGTTAAAATTCAAATTTTGCTAAGTTATATTAATTAATAAGTTGAGTCCGAGTTTGTAAAATACTCGATTTACTAACGACCAGTCTCGAGCTTGACTTGTTAAGTTCGATATTTAAGATATGTTTTGTAATTTGATTAGGCTCCCTCGACTAGACTCGTTTGCGGGTTTAGTCGAATTTTATTCCAACTCCGTTAATGTTATAAGTAAGCTCGCCTTGATAAATACTCGAATCGAGTTCAAACTTCAAGTATTTGAGTTGACTCGAATACTTATAATTATGTGTCATGAAACGTTTGTTTCATGATAAATAATTATACGCAACAATCACATTGTGCAACTGACCAAGCATGCGTTTTTAAATGATATCAGTTGTTAGTATTTACCAATTTTCATTAAACAATGTTAGTTGTGCATTAGTGGTGTGTTGCAAGTGGTGCACCAAAAGTTATTTTTGTTTCATACTCTGTACACTATGATAAAACTTATTGACAAAGTATAGAGTGAAACTAGTTTATACATAAATTCGTGAAGGGTATTAGTTGTTTTTACTGAAGAGTATTCGTTGTTTTTACTGAAGAGTATTACTAATTTACACTAAAGAGTCTTAGTTGTTCTGTGAAAATGAACTAAGACTATTCAGTGTAAACCAGTCATACTCTTCAGTGAAAACAACTAATACTCTTCAGTGAAAACAACTAATACTCTTCAGTGAAAACAACTACTCCCTCCGTCCACGAAAATTTTACCCGGTTACTGTTGAGCACAGTTTTTAATGAAAAATAATATTTTATTGAAAAAGTGAATAAAATAGATAAAGTAAGAGTATTGTGGTGGGTATTGTGGGGCCCAATTTTTTGTTTGTGAGTGTAGTTTATTTCCAAAAGAGGAATGAGTAAAAATTTGGTGGACGGAGGGAGTAATACTCTTCAGTGATTCATATATAAACCAATTTCACTCTATACCTGCTCAAACTTATTTTATCAATAATTAATGTCATATACATATGGTATGACTTTGAATCATCAAATGAAATAATAAATACTCCATGTATCTTATTTTATGTTATTTTTGCAGGGAAACTTCTTACATATATGGAATGCCCTCATCAAGCTTCAACATTCAGTCGTACAAAAGAGATTACAGCTACAAAAGGAGAATTTGAACATAAAATTGAATTTTATACTTCACTCTCAGGTAAGTAGTATCATTTATTGTTTTATTTTAATTTATTAGTGAATTACTATGTATTATGTTTACATACTATTATTATTAATCCGAACAGTTAAAGGCGCTGGAAACATGGGGAAATATGGAGAGACAACATTCGTCATCGGTTACAAATACCACGGATTATTTACATTATGTAATTTGCAGGATACCCCTTGTGGATGGAGCAAAGGTATTAAGTTTGTTAATTATTTTATATTAAAGGGAAAATTCTTTTTTTTGTCCTGTAACTTTACCTCATTTTAATTTTCGTCCTGCTGACTTTCAAATTTTGATTTTAGTCCTATAACTTTACCTAATTTTGATTTTGGTCCTGCTGACTTTCAAATTTTGATTTTGGTCCTGTAACTTACATATTTTTTTTATTTTGGTCCTACAACCTACCAACCCTTACAGGATGAAAATAAAAAAGAGGTAAAGTTACCGGACTAAAATCAAAATTTGGAAGTCAACAGGACGAAAATAAAAAAAGAGGTAAAGTTACAGGACTAAAATCAAAATTTGAAAGTCAGTAGGATGAAAATCAAAAAGTGGCAAAATTACCGGACGAAAAAAAATCATTTTCCCTATATTAAATAATATTATTATCAAATTAATATTTTTAATGAAACAAATGATATTGTAAACCAATTTCACGGTGGAACTTGGTCTACGGTAAACTTTATTTTTTCAAGCATAGAGAATGCATTCATTTCAAAATGGTCATTTTAAAGCACTTTTAGTCCCATAACTTGTTCTTTTAATCCTAAGAGAATGAATAAATTGCAGTTTTGATCCCAAAAAATTGGGTACATTTGCAGTCCAGTCCTAAAATTTAATGGACGGGACCAAAACTACAAAAAATTGGACCACTTTCGCACATAGATACCAAAAATATTTTGCACTCATTCTCATGGAATCAAAAAGTGCAATTTTCTCTTATTCAAAGTTTCAAATCTATATATAAGATCAACTCCATAAATAAGTGAATAATTTGAGGGCCGGCATATTTTTTCAAGCATGGAATATTTTTTAAAATTTCTGTATCATTATTCAAATTTTCAAAGATATATATATGATCAACTTTTCCATAAATAAGTGAATAATTTGAGGGCCGGTATATTGGTGCAGGTTGAACCACATTCAACTTCCATTGCTCTAAGACATGCATCTGATATTGCAGCCTCAATGGAACTGATGCTAACTTCTTTCTCATCTTCGGTAATTTAATTTCAATCTCTCTTTCTCTCTCACAAATGGCAAATTGTAAAGTGAAACCGAATCATACAAGTTGTTTTCACTAAAAAGTATGAATTGAAGGGTATAAATGAGTAGTTTCACAAAAGGGTATTAATTATTTACACTGAAAAATATATATTGGTATAATTAAAAAGTATTATAAAAGGGTTTATCAAGGATGGCAAAATAAGAACCATAACTTTCCGGGCTGGCATATCAAGGACAATAACTTTAAAATGTGGCGAATTGAGGGCAAATCAGGCCGAATCAATGCAAATTGGACTAATTGGCCCGATTTGGCTAGAATCGGGGCCCAAATCGGGCCGTTTTGGCTCTAGTTCGAGCTAAAATTTGGCCTTAATTTGCAACTTTTAAAAGTTACTATCCTTCAATTGCAAATTTTAAAGTTATCATTCTCATTTTGCTAACTTGAAAAGTTACGATCCTCAATTTACCAAACCGAAAAAATTGTGGTCTTCATTTTGCCACCCCGGCCCCGTAAGTTAATTACGATCCTGAAAAATTAATTTTCCCGTTTATTTATGAACAAGTTCTACGCTATGCATTGATCCAAAATATATAATTGGAAAGGTGACAAATGATAGTAATTTTGTGAACTAGATTGAGGAAACAGAAGGAGTATTTGCGAAATTAGCAGTGATAGTCATACGAGAGAAGCAGCTTCTGGAAGAATGTATGGAGCATTTCAGATACATTTCTAAATTGGAGGTGAAATTCTTTACAATTTACATATATATATGTGTGTGGGGTTGGCTCTATATTCTTTTGATTCATGAAATTAATAAAGCTAGCTGGACAAACTATTATATGAAAATAGTTCATAATATATTTATCATTAAATTATATTAAAGTATCGAATATTTGACCAGGAGTATCGATAATTTTACCAGGAAAATCATTAATCTGGGTTGGTCGTATTATATTGTAATTGTTGTAAATTTTCTAGAACCCAGATTAATGATGCTCCTGGTGAGATTATCGATACTTCTGGTCATATATTCAATACTTTAAAACAATTTCATGATAAACTTATTACGAACCATTTTCATATAAAACTTACTCATAAACCTTAATTAGTTTATGATGACAATTTTTTTTTGTATAAATAGATACAAGAGAGAAGTTTGAAGATCGTGCAATTAAGGTTATTGCAACAACAGCAACAACAGAATTTGGAATAAAATTACATTCCACGAAATTAATTTTAGCAAGAATATTTGCTTTAATGGAGTGATTTGGTATATGTTCATCCTGAAATTTGTATGGTTTAATTGCAATGTAGATCTCTTGTATATATGCGTGTGATTATTTGGTAAATTTTTATATCTTATTGTATTTTACCATATATATGTGCTTCACGTTTTGCATTATGAATATGTGCCGATATGATATATAACATTCGATCGTTAATTTTTTCTTTTAGGGGCCGTTTGGTTTATGGGATAGAATTGGATTAGTTAGGATTGGATTAGAAAGACTATTGAAAAACAGATAGATTAGAACCAAAAAATTTGGACAAGAACCAAATTTTCTAGATCGAATTGTACAAGAGATAGTCGTTCTAGGCTATCCAGGGCCATAGTTATATGCAATCCCTCAAACCAAACACGAGATTACCTGGTGCTAAGGGAAATAATTAAATGGATTAATTCTAAACCTTACTACAAGTTCAGACTTTTAGATGAGGCGGAATTCTTTCATGGTATCAGAGCCACAAGGCTCACGCCCAGACAAAGGTCCTGGGTTCGATTCCCGTTGAAAGCAACTCCACCCATATTAAATTGTCCACTCATTGGGCCTCCCAAAAGAGGGAAAATTGAGTCCGGCCCATGAGTGAGGGGGAGTGTTAAGGGAAATAATTAAATAAATTAATTTCACACCCTTCTACAAGTTCGAACTTTTAGATGAGGCGGAATTCTTTCATGGTATCAGAGCCAATAGGCTCACGCCCGGATGAAAATCCTGGGTTCGATTCCCATTGAAAGCAACTCCACCCATATTAAATTGTCCACTCATTGGGCCTCCCCAAAGAGGGAAAATTGAGTCCGGCCCATGAGTGAGGGGAAGTGCTAAGGGAAATAATTAAATGGATTAATTCTAAACCTCACTACAAGTTCGAACTTTTAGATGAGGCGGAATTCTTTCACCTGAGATTATGGGATTATAAAGACAATCCCTCAAACCAAATGACCCCTTATAGTTTATGTATTATGCATCTGGACTATGTAACATCACAACTGTTAGAATTTAAAAAAAAGAACCCGTATCTTTTATCTTTTTCGTAAATTGTCACAAGATAGTTGAAAAAAAAAAAAAGAAGTTTAGTCTCGTAATTTTGTGCATTGCTTGATTTACGTCCATATTTTGCTAAATGTCGTCGTTTCTGACGCATGTCTTGGGATGCAATATGAAAAGGTAAAAATTACGGGACCAAAAATGAACCTAATTGACATTTTGCAGAAATTGGACGTAAAATAAGTTACGCACAAAATTGAGAAATTGACTTGAATTTATTAGCTATCTTAAATAATTTGCAAAAGAACAAAAATATTGAAAGTTACGTAAACATGTTTTTATCAACCAACATGGCTAAGTGAAATTATTTGAGTTTAAATCACAAATTATCTCATCTTTTTTATAAAATACATTTAGTTCTAAAATTAATATCTTAATAGATTTAGTTTCAGTTTCTCTAATAAAATCCTTTTTTTTTTTTTATCCCGAATCAGCCTATAAAAGCAAAAATATGTTTAATTTAGCAATTGAGTGGGGCATGTGGCGGACAAAATTGAGGATTTTCGGTGATAAAGAAAAGGAAAAATCAAATATAATTCGCACACACTACAAGAAAATAAGGAATTAGCTACAAAATTAGAATTGTCTACAAAATTTTTCTAACAACAAAGTTCGTAATAAGATTTGCCTACAAAATTTTTTTAATTATGAAAATTTCTAAATTTCTCAACCTAGAAACAACTTGCCTACGGAATTAATGTGTCTACGAAATAAAATCCCTATGTATAATTACCTAGAAATAATTTGCCTACAAGATTTTTGCCTACGGAATTTTCGTTGACAAATTTTTTTTGTAGGTAGAGAAGGAAGATACCTATACAATTAGAATTTTTTGTAGGTAATTCCTACAACGAATTTTTTAGTTGGAAATTTTGTAGCCATATTGACAATTTTCATAGGCAATTTTATGTTTTCCTGTAGTGACACTTGGACGTCAAATCAGCCCCTTGCCAGAAATCGTCAATTTTGTACTTCAAAACAAATCGAATTGGGACCAAAATTGAACTTTGTCAGAGAAATTGAAACTAAATTTAATAAAAAGTTAATTTTGGGACTAATCTACTTTGTCAGCAAGTTACGGGACTAAATTCAAATTATTTACATGGTTAATGGCTTGCATGGCTTCTACACGTCCATACATGTACCCAAGGGCGGATATCTTCAACCAAGCCCAAGTATATAAGTTTTAGAATTTTATAGAAACCTATATATTTGAAGATTTTAGAACTGTGAAAAAGTCTTTAGAATAGTTCTAGAATACTAAAGTCATGCTATCTCTGAATTATTATATCAAATAAATCTTCAATGTTCTTAGTTAATTAGTACAAGTATGAGATGTGAAAGTTTATTGGCAATCAATCTATAAATAGTTTTATAAAATGTTAATATAAACACACTCACCCACAAGCTCACACTCTTATAAAATTGATTTGTTTCTAAGTTTTTACTCAGCGCTCATAACATTGCAAGATGCAACATGAAAATTTGATTCATAATTCAATTCTAGAAAAATATGTATTCAACAATCAAAAGAATAATATCTAAAAGTACTAGAAATTTAGATAAAACTCGATGCCTTGGGCGAGAGTATATTGAGTTTGGGTGTTAAATTAGTTATGGCTCTAACGAGCGTCCTTATTTTGATTAGAAAATTTATATTAAACGTCGAATCCAACCCATCTATGATTTACAAAGCAATAGGTAATATTCACCCCTTGGTTTGATTAGAAAATTTATATTAGACGAACAATCCTACCCACCTATGATTTACAAAGCAAAAGCTAACATGGACCCGAGCAATCTTAGTGATTTCCCCTTGTTTAATTTGAAACGGGTTTGACCGTAAAGAGTCTGACCGTTACAAAGTCGCTCAATGGGTTGAAAAGGGTTTGACCGTAAAGGGTCTGACCGTTACAAAGTGGTTCAATGGGTTTGACCATAAAGGATCTGACCGATACAAAGTGGTTCAATCGTTGTAACATTATAATCATATACAAATTGTAGGTCATCATAATGGAAACAATTTTCATTAAATTTGCAATAACAAGTTATTATGTAATTGATTAATAGGAAAAATTAATAAATAGAAATATAAATTTAGTACAAAAGGAACCAACTTGTTCTAATTTCTAGCTTTTAAACTTAAAAGTTGTTAGTTGATAACATTGTTTTTGTTAATTAACCAAACCATTCGAATTTGAGTATACTTTTACTATGTTTTGTTTGATGAATTTTAGATTTTCGGTTAAATTTTTTCTCACCATTTTAAACATATAGAATTCTCATATTCTGATTTCTTATTTATCTTGCATCACCTATAAAATACTTAAAATAACATATATAGTGTGGTAAAATAGAAGTACAAGATTAAAGATAATGCACCCCACATACCTAAAAATAGTAATTAAAATTTCATGCATTAAACATAAGAAGACCAACCATATTTTTCTCCTACACAATAGATGATCCACAAGCTAGTGAGTGTCTAAATGCCTCTAATATTAGCCCCCAAATTTAACTAAAACGATCGAAATCCCACTTTATTTCTTGATGAATTCTTGGCTTTTCCCTCCTTTTCTTCTCCCTCCAAAATATTATGCAACATTTCCCTGGAGAGAGAAAGAAAAGCCGTTGGGAGAAGCCTTGAACCACCCACTTTCCCGTCTTCCGCCGCCCCAATAACCACCTCCGATCAATAACCAATCAACCACACCTCCACCACCAAGGGCGGCCAAGATGAATGACCTTTTCTCAACTTCCTTCAAAAGGTACCCAAAAAATTCAGTTCCATCTAATAGTCCGAACTTACAGAGAGACGTGATATTGATCTATTTATATTATTGACTGTCTTTATATTGGGAAAATTACCTTTTTAGGACACTATCTTTACGAGCATGCAAAATTATGACACTATCTTTACGAGCTTGTAAAATTAGGACATTATTGTTATAAACTTGTAAAATTAGGACACTGTCTTTTAATTTTGGCAAATATAGGCCAAATTTTATAAAATCCGGGCCAATTGGGCGTATTTTATAAACTTGGCGTAAATTAGACCAATATAAAAGATAGTGTCCTAATTTTGCAATTGCGAAAAGATAGTATCCTAATTTTGCAAAGACTCATAAGATAGTGTTCTGAAAAAATAATTTTCCCCTTTATACTACGTAAAAGTCCAAGGTGAAATTAATCCATTTATATTATTTCTCCAACAGGTACCAAGACAATGACCTCGAGGCCGGGGGCGCCACCCGGACGGAGGGCGTCAACCTCGACAAATTCTTCGAGGATGTCGAGAACGTCAAAAAGGACATGGCGGACGTCGAGAAGCTCTACAAGCGTCTCCAGGAGGCGAACGAGGAGTGCAAAACCGTCCACAACGCGACGACCATGAAGGAGCTCAGATCCCGAATGGACGCCGACGTTTCGCTCGTCCTGAAGCGTTGCAAGCTAATCAAAGGCAAACTGGAGGCGCTGGAGAAATCCAACGCCACCAATCGCCGGGTTCCGGGCTGCGGCCCGGGATCCTCCGCGGATCGGACCAGATCCAGCGTCGTCAGCGGCCTGGGCAAAAAGTTAAAGGACATGATGGACGACTTTCAAGGGCTCAGATCTCGAATGAACGACGAGTATAAGGAGACCGTCGCGCGTCGGTACTTCACCGTCACTGGCGAGAAGGCCGATGATAACCTAATCGAGAACTTGATCTCGAGCGGCGAGAGCGAGACGTTCATGCAAAAGGCGATCCAGGAGCAGGGGCGGGGCCAGATAATGGACACGATTTCCGAGATCCAGGAACGGCACGACGCCGTTAAGGAAATCGAGAAGAATTTGATCGAACTTCATCAGATATTTCTAGACATGGCGGCATTAGTCGAGGCGCAGGGGCAGCAGTTGAACGACATCGAGAGTCACGTGCAGCACGCGAGCTCGTTCGTGCGGCGGGGCACGGAGCAGCTCCAAGACGCGCGCGAGTACCAAAAGAACTCGCGGAAATGGACGTATTACGCAATTTTGCTCATTATAGTTCTTGTTGTGTTGGTGACTTTCCCCATATGGTCGCATTTGGTAATGTCGGCTATGATTTGATTTTTTGGTTTGTAATGTAAAAGTATTTTTAGGTCATGAGGTTTTGTTCTTTTTTTGGGAACAATTTTGTGTGTATGTATGTATTGTGTAGGTTCTAATGAATTTTGTTTAATTTGTTTGTTTGGGTATAGTTCATTTTTTGTTTATTGTTTTATTTTATCCAACTCTTTGTACACGAAAATAAAAAATTGTTAATATAACTACAAAATTTTCAATAAAAAATTGTTAAAATATACAAAAGTGCCCAAAATTTAAGAGGGCACTTGATTTTTGCCCCCTTTTGTAAAAAAAATATTTTTTGCCCCTAAAAAGTTGGCAAACGGTTGGCAAAGGATTGACACCCATGCCAACCTGTGTGCCAACCATTTGCCAATCTCTTGCCAACCTTTTCGGGGCAAAAAATATCTTTTTTAAAAAGTTGGGCAAAAAATATTTTGACCTTACAAAAAAGGGCAATTTTGCTTTTTTCCCTAAAAATTTTATAGTGGAATCGCCCACAAAATTGCCTACAATTTTTTTTAGTTATATAGGTATTTTCATTATCTAGCTATAAAGAAATTTGCTTACGGAAATTTCTTAGAAAAATTTATTTGTGGGTAAATTATTTATTAAAAAATTACGCAGACAATTCTAATTTCGTAGGTAATTATTTATTTTCTTGTAGATAGGTGTTATGCATGAATCTGACTGAATTTGATGGATTCATCTCAACAAGTAATCCCTCGGTTTAAATCTCGATTGTCCATTTGTTTTATGTACAAATTTTAATGTTGAAATTGTTTATTAGTATTTATAGTGGTAAAATAGTTTTTTTATGATATTGTGATAAACTAAAAGGAATAAATTGCTTTTGGTTACATTTTGATAAATAAAAATTAGTTGTTTATACAAAGAGACAATCGAGATTAGTACGAATGGAGTACCAAGTAAGATAAAAAAAAATTGGAATTTGCTTAACAAATATTCAACATATTTTTGTCGAATGTTACCTTGTCAAAAAGAGTGGGTGCATTAATAATGTTGAAGTGGCATACAGTTGGGCCTCTACATTTTAATTCCTAATGGGCCTGAAAGCCTTGTCCAGCCCATTAAAATATGGCCCAGTCCAGAAAACGACGTCGTAAACAGCTCATTTTAGTCTCTTCGATTCTCCTTACCCTCCTCCTCCCATCATCAGTATAGCTCGGTCTCCATTCTCCATTCTCCATTCTCCGTCGTGAAATCTTCGATCTCCGAATTCGCCGCCGCAAACATCAATGGCAACCACATTAGCCGCCATGGCAGCTCGAAGAGCCGCGAATCTCACCCGCCTTTCACCTTCCATCGCATCCACGACCCAAGCTTCTTCCCTGATTTCCCGCCGCGGTCTCGCCGGCGCCGCTGGTAATGATTTGAACTTCCCGACGGTTTCCGGCGACTGATTCGTTATTAGGATTGCGTATTTCGCGATTTTATTGTTTTGATTTTGTTTAGTGGTTAATTAGGGTTTATGTTGAAATGGTTTCGTTTTCAGATCACCATGGGCCGCCGAAAATTGATTGCTGGAAGGACCCGATGAGTCCGTCGCAGTGGAAGGAGGAGCATGTGAGTTCATTTATATTTTTGCAGAAAAAGATGCATCTGTTTTTCTTCCGGAATTCATTAACCTAATTTATATCAGGGGATATTAGTTATTTTCTTTTTAATTCAGTGATTATTATGGACTGAATTAATGCAAACTGTAAAGAAATGTATGTTGAAGTATATGAATTCTGAATCAAGAGTCTTGTTTTCTAGGTTTTGTTTTAGGCTATTATGTTCAATTGAAACATTTTGATATTATGCGCGAAAAGTCTGTACTTCTGAGATTTTTGTGGAGGCGTTTCTGTTCTATTGAAAGGCTTTAATTGTCTGAAATTAGATATTGTTTATGGAATTGGAGAGGGTGGGGGTGTGGATCCCTTGTATGTCAATCTTCCTAATGGAGCAAAATGCAGTCTATTTTGAAAAAAATAGGTGTCATCATGAGAATTGTTGTAATTCACAATGCTAGCTTCAAATTCCTGTGAAATCTGTGAAAATCCTAAGAATGAGACGGGCATGTGATAACCTGGAATCGATTCAATAAATGTGGAGCAAGATAAGTGAGAATTTTTACTAACTGTTTTACATATTTCTGGACCAGAACTATTGTTTTGGGTATAACATAACAGCTATTTTTTCGTATTGGGGGGTATCACGAATCTACAACCTCTATACAGTCTTGCTGGAATAAAAAAAGGCATAGTGTGTAATTACTATTCCTGAATCTAATGGAATTTTTAAAATTACTTGAGTCTTCTAGTGAAGATTCTGAAGAATACATAATTTACTTTCCCACTTCTATTCATTATTACAGAAATCCAGTGTTGGTATTTGTGTTAAGTCTATTTAACTGACTCCTCAATCGAGGGGGAACAAATAATTGTATGGACCTCCCTATCTCACTCTAGTATTGCAGCAGTTTCATGTTGATATCTCCGCATTTATGCTTGACTTGAAGCCAGTAGTGTAGTTTGAATGGTCTTACTTTCTTTTTGCTTTTGTGATTTGATTTTAAATTTAGCTAATGCACAATTTTTTGTGAGAATATGAAGGCACTTGTTCATTTTGTTGAGCCCTTTTATACCTGTAGAGTTGAAGTTTATTGTGTATGATGCACTCGTCTCACCTGTTTCCAGATCCATATTCATCGAACTTTTGCAATTGGCGCGTATAATATTTTCAAACTTAATTCATGTTTACTTGATTTCGGTGTTTCAGTTTGTGATCGTCTCTTTAACTGGATGGGGTTTGCTCATTGGTGGACTATACAAGTTCTTCACAAGAGGCAAGAAAGACGAAGAGGTACTTCAAATGTTTATATATTTATTTCCTTAAAAAACATGTGGAACTCTCCTAATTTGATTGATTCTCGTATTTTTTTGCAGAAAGTAGTGGAAGCAGCAAAATAGACTGGAGATTCAACATTCTTCAGAGCAGTTTTCATCTAATAATGTGTGCTGCTACTCATCGTTTGTACGGAAAATGTTTGTCTTTCATTCATAACGATTATTAAGGCTATTTAGCTCGTGGTTTTCCAGATTTTTGTTACCTCTTTGCAGAGGAAGAGATCATTTCTCTTTACCGTTTCATTCTCTTGGTCCGTTTACACCTTCTCGTTGCTTTCAACATTTTCTCGAAATAATGAAAACCCATATCCCCTCTGTAAACTGTCAATGTTGCCCTCTCTTTTTTTTTTTTTTTTTTTTTTTAATGTTTTAGAGCAACTTAGAAATATATATGCTCATCAACATAAGTGTGCGTTTTTGTTGAAAATGGATGGTGAAAACCGAAGTTTTTCATATGAGCATTTGCCTTGTTTGTTTATCCTTTTGTGGATGTTGATATGGAACCAAAGTTTATGTCAATAGTAATGAGGCACAACCTCTTCCATTTCTTGCCTTCAAGAAAATTTAAAAGTAAATGAGAGGAACGAAATGTGACAATTAACATATCCATTTTTATACTAAAATTGTGTTTGGATGGAGGGATTTGGACGGTAGATGTTTAATTCATTATGTCGTTTGGATAGAAAATAAAATCAACAGATTTATAAATTCTTCTTTTCAAATCAATGAATTTTAAAATTCTAAAATGTTATATATTTACACTTTCCCACACACATGATTGTAAATTAGTTCTAATAATTTCTTTGTGTGTATAATTATTATAATTTGAGAGAATAATTATTTATTAAATGAGTAATTATAAAAAATAATTTATTGTTTGTTTTTGTCAAACAATAAATTTCAAATCAATGAATTTATCAAATTCTTCTGGGAATCAATAGTTTCAGATCCGTTCAATTTAAATCCATCCTCAAATTAAATCATCTCATCTAAACACAACCTAAAATCATTATTTTTTGTAAGACAATATATTAAAAAAAAAGACACCCATTTCAATAATCTAATATTACAAGGCCTAAAAAAATTGTTCAATTTGATTGACGCAGGACGAAAATTTCGCGGAATTTCGCCGATATTTCGTCGAAATTTCGGTTTTTGGGAAGTCTCGATATGGATATCCACCGGAACGAGATTTTTTCCAAAATATCGGTAAAATATCGGTAAATATCGGGAAATATCGATATCGATGTCGATATCGATGAGCTGTAGTTCAAATTTTACCAAATATCCGGAAATTTCGAGGAAATATCGGTGAAATATCGGTAAAAATCGGAATTTGTTTAATCCCTTCTTCGTTTATTATCCATGAATATTATTTTAAATTTTGAGAAGATTTAGTTACTAAACCACCATTTATTCACAAATTTTGCAAGAAAAATGTTTCTTTATGCTTACTTGTATTATTTGTATTGTATTAAATTATTATGAACAATTATTGTATCATTTTAGACCGCTTAAATATTTTGTTATTGATATATTTGCTATAAATAATTCATTTTTTTTAATTTAAGTTAAATTTATATATATTAAAGTTAGTTACAATATACCCTAAACTTTCATGTTAAATTTCCATCATTTTAATAAAATTTTCGTCAATTTTTTATCGATATCTCCATCGATATATCCGTAAATTTAAAATACCGATATATCCACCGATATCGATATTTTCATCCTTGGATTGACGTAGTATTTGGGATTTAATTACATAAGATCGACGAAAATTTTATTTATCAGGAAAAAAAAGCAAAAGCATTTTAACGAAAAGCTGGCCTCTTCTTCCAGATTGGGGACGTCAAAATCCACTCAATTTATTTACATGGAATATTGAAACGATTATCGTTTCATCCAACTTTCAGTTTTTCCCGGCAATTTCTGGTAAGTAGCAGAAATTTTGGTCGATTCTTTCTTTCTTTTCTCGAATCGAAATTCGTTGGCAGTCTTATAACCATACATTATCAGTTAATCCCTAAAGAATACTGGAAAAATGCAATCTTTATAGTTCAATTGAATTATAGCCTCAGAATAGCTATCCCTTTAATTTCACTTACCCATATTTTCTCTTTCAGATTGTGAAGAATTAGTTCTGTATATCACAAAATAAAAGAAATGCTAAAGCAAATGCTAGGTTGTTGCAAAGTATACATATCTGAGAGTAGGAACAGGGCAGCTTTGGAAGCCATTGAAAGAGCAGCAAAGGTGTTTCCAGAAGCCCCAATTGTGAACAAGTTTGAGGACTCAACTTACAACAGAGTTGGGTACACATTGGTCTCAGAAATTGGGCCTGGCCCGATTTCGCCGTTGAAAAACGCAGTCTTTGAGATGGTGAAGGCTGCTTTTGAGAGCATTGATCTTGAGTTGCATTCTGGGACTCACCCTAGGCTTGGTGTTGTGGACCACATTTGCTTTCATCCATTGGCTGGTGGTGTTTCTGTGGACCAAGTTGCTGAAACTGCTAAATCTTTGGCTGCTGATGTTGGAGCTAGGCTTCGAGGTTTGTTCTCTTGATAAGATGGATTCAAGATTAGTTATGTTATATGTGTTCAGTAATGTTGGAAAATTCTGTTTTAGGCCTCTCTTTGCATAGTTATTCATAAAGATTTAGGGTCGTTTGGTTCACGGGATTGGATTGATTAGATGGGATTGGATTGGATTAGATGGGATTGGATTGGATTAGATGTCATTGGATTATATAGGATTATTTTAGGAGGAATGTGCGTTTGGATTGTAGGATTAAGTGAGTTTATAGTGCAATATACCATTTTTAAAGCATGGACTATGGAGTCCCACCATCCCTAAGGGATTAGTTAGTCCCTCATTTGATGGATTGGGCAGGTTTATGACTCGGGCCCCAATTTTATCCCGGGCCGTAAACATGCGAACCAAACACAATATTATATGGGATTGATTGGGACTAAAACTTTAGTCCCACCCAATCCAGCGAACCAAACGCCCCCTTAGAGATTAAGGGCTTCATGGGACTAGATTGGACTAGATAGGATTAGACTAAAAGACATTGAATTAGATTGGATTATTGAGTATGAATGTATGTTTGAATTGTAAGATTGAATTGTGTGATTAAGTAGGATAAATCGGACGGTGGTTATTTTTGATACGGATAAATCAGATGGCGGTTATTTTATTTTGAATAAGGGTAGATTGGTCACTTAAAATAGAAAATGGAGGACAAAATGGTAATCGTAATTTAATAGAATAAATAATTCTACCTACTTGTCAGGACTCAATAGTCCTTAAAATGAGAGATTAGCTGAGATTATAGACCCGGACCCTGGTTTAGTCCAAGGCCATGATCCTTTGCGGTTCTTCAAACCAAACGGCCCCTAAGTGTCTACTTCTTGCGTTTTGTATGCACGGGATTAGATCACGAGGCTTCGTGTTAGAAGCATTTCGTTGTTGCTTGAGATGTAGAGGTATGTTATTTTCAATTGGAGGTTAGGAAGAAAGCATCTTGATTGTAAAATTAGTTGAAAATTGTGACTGAATCTTGATTGCATAATTCTGTTTTAGGCCTATATTTTACATAGTTATTCATAAAGATATAGAGATAAAGGATCTACTTTCGTTTTGTATGCACGGGATTAGATCGTGTTAGAAGCATTTCGTCGTTGCTTGAGATGTAGAGGTACATTATTTCAATTGGAGCTTAGGAAGAAAGCATCTTATTTGCAAAAATAGTTGAATTGTGACTGAATCTTGGAGTATGATGTTAGTTAAATTAAGTACTTTTCTAAAGATAAAACGGTTAAGCATTTGTTCCTTGGTAAGTTCAATTAAAAGGGAGTTTTAAGTAGTTGAAAATGGCTGTATGAGAGCTTTAGAAGTTGCAATAAAGTCTATGGTTTAGATTGAATGTGAATTATTAAGAAAATATGCCATCAATACAAATTAGCACTTATTGAAGTTGAAATGGTGGAGAATTGACATAAGTAGTTGAACTATGACTGAATCTTGGATGTGATATTTTATGTAAGTTTTCCATATTTCTTTCTTTATATACATTTGATCACCTTTCTAAATGATGTTATACATAGCCTGCAGTGGCCACCTTCTTATACGGGGCGGCACACGCCGAGCGAAGATCGCTCGACTCAATCAGAAGGGAGCTCGGCTACTTCAAGCCAAACGCCACCGGAAATCAATGGATAGGCGGCCCCAAATCGGGGACATTGCAATTGAGCCCCGATGAAGGCCCTCCCCACGCCCTTCCGAAAAAAGGCGTCGTCGTGGTGGGGACCACCCCGTGGGTCGACAACTACAACGTCCCCATTTTCTCTGACGACATGGCTTTAGGTCGGAGAATAGCGAGGAGTGTCGGTGGAAGAGGCGGTGGGCTCCCGTCGGTCCAAGCCATGGCTCTTGCTCATGGTACGGGTGTGATCGAGGTGGCTTGTAACCTATTGGATACGAGTAAAGCTAGGGGCGACGACGTTCAACGAGAAGTTGAGCGGCTGGCGAGGGAAGAAGGGGTCGGTGTGGGAGACGGGTATTATACCGATCTTTCGCAGAGCGAAATTGTTGAGAGTTACTTGAAGATGAAAGATTGTTCTTCTTCTTCTTCTTCCTAGTTGAGCCAAATATGATCATTGATCAAGTAAGCTCTACTATTTGTTTAATGAAAAGTATAAAGGATTTGGGTAAGTTGATCATTCAAATGAAGTTTGGTATTCAAATGTAATGATCATTTGGGATTCAAATTGCTCCAAGATCTTACATATGATGCAAACTTTGATTTCAAATGCATAAAGCATGTAGTATTCCTTTAATTGATCTCAGTCTGCGAATCGTCTCTCCGTGAGACCGTCTCAATCTCATGGAAGAATTCGTCATGTACATTGTATGTATTTAAGGATGTCTCATTGAATACATTGTGATGATCATATACATTTGTATATACATTGTGATGATAATTTGGGATTCAAATTGCTCCAAGAGCTTGTATATGATGCAAACTTTGATTACAAATGCATAAAGCATGTATTACTTTAATTTATGTCAGTTTGTGAACCGTCTCTCTGTGAGATGGCTCAGTCTCATGGAAGAATTCGTAATATACATTGTATATATTTAAGGGTGTCTCATTATATACATTGTGATGATCATTTGGGTTTCGAATTGCCCCATTTTGATTACAAATGCACAAAGCACGTAGTATTACTTTAATTATGTCAATTTGTGAACCGTTTTTCTGTGAGACCGTCTCACGGAAGAATTTGTCATATACATTGTATATGTAAGTATGTCTCATTATCAATATACTAGACTTTGTGACATTACTAGAACAGTTGGACAACAAAAAGTGTTATGGGACTGAAGTTTCTTTGTGTAAAGAAGCAAGAATATTATCCACACGCATTTATAACACCAAATTATATAAACATCTTCACGCATGAAAATAGTGAGGTTAGGACTTGATTGATCCTCTTATCCACCATTGTTATAACACTAGAAATGGTGCACATTTCATTGATAAGAACAATACATTTCCATTATACAACGTGAGTTTTTAACTATTGATTTCGGACTTCAAAACGGTGTCGTATTAATTTTTTCGATCGATTTAAATTTAAAATTGGACTTTGTTAAAGAATTGAGACTAAATTTGATAAACAAATTAATTTTAGAATTAAATTAATTTTGTCAAGAAGTTACAAGACTACTTGTAATTTAAACTGTGAAATCAACTATATTTGATTCACAAAGAATAACAATTAAAATATATAGAGAGAAAATTCTCATTTTTTCCACTAGTTCAACTTAACTCCCCAAATCAATAATGAAAACAATAATTTATAATAGTACGTGAACCATAACAATATGATTTTTTTTTTATCTAAAAATGAATATAAATAAAAAGTAACAAATTAAATAATGCCTTAAGGATTAAATATATTAAATCAAAATATATTCATTCAGTTCATTCCTTTAAATTTTAAATATATATGAGTAACTCTTTTGTGCACTTAGTGCATGGTGCACTCACTCAACAGTTGAGACTGTCTACACTGAAAAGTATGATGTGATTATACTGAAAAATGTGAGATTACATCGAAAAGTTTACACTAAAAATCAATTTTCAATGTAAATTTTTCAGTGTAATCTAACCACACTTTTCGGTATAATCAGTCTATACCTTTTAGCGTAAACAACATGAAATGTTGAGGGAGTGCACCGTGCACCTGATGTATATGAGAGTGTGCATTCAAATATACATGATATATAATACACGAAATTGATCATATACCACCGATAGTCACAAATTTTTATGTTCATCGTAAATGTGATAATGATACATAAACACATTTAAGTAACCAATTAAAATAATAGTAGATCATCTATTTATGTGTCACTATCACATTCATAATGAATATATAAATTTGTGTCCATCGATAAACACATGATCAATTTGAACATAATACAATGTGTTTAGTCCCGTATTCAAGAGGGAAAAGTATTCAAAGAATAGATAGATGAGTATATCTAAATGCATAACATTGAATTTGCCCTAAATTATATATGTGACAACTAATGATTAATTTATCCACTTCTCAAGAATCAACTTATGTATAGTACATCACATTCATATTAAATGGTCCCAATCATGTTAAGTTAGGATAATGTGGGATCATTATTGGTGTGACCATATCTGCATAAAATACATCGTCTTGTATTTTACCTCATTAATGTTTGCCAAGTATATAGGTATGAGACAAAAACTCAACTATAAAATCTTATAAGAAAAATCACACTAGTTGGTACGAAAAAATGGAATTATAAAATAATATATTCTAATTATAAATAATAATCGTTTGGTGGGGTGGGAACATCAATCCATTTTGTGTCAAAAGAGCTTTTTACCCATGCTCTCAGTAAATATTCCGTGATGTATTTACTTGAGTTATTTGTTTTATAGAATTTTAAAAAAATATGGCTAATTACACTGTGGGTTGATTATAGTGAATTTTTTTTCACTGAAAACTGATAATATTGAAAAAAATTCAGTGTAATCAAACTACGCTTTTCAGTTTAATCAATCCACATTTTTTCAGTATAAATAATATCAACTGTTGAGTAATTGCATCATGCACTAAATGCATATGAGACCTTGACTTTTTTTTATATTCAAATATATTTTCTTTACTTATGATGTACTACTTTCATCCCATTTTAGATTACTCATTTCTAAATGACACGATTTCTATGAAAAGAGTTGTTTATTAATACTTTTGAGCATAAAGTAACTTTTTAGGAATTGTTTATTACTCCCTCCGTCCTAAACTTAAATTCCCATTTACTGTTTGCACGGTTATTAAGAAAAGAATTGTTTATTAGTATTTAAAGTGATAAAGTGATGATAAAGTAAAAAAGTGATAAAGTAGATGTTTTGGTTATTAGTGTATGGAGAATATAATATTAAAAAATATTGTTACTTTTTTGCCAAAAGTAGATGTAGCAAATGAGTATGGGACGGACCTTTTTGGCAAATGGAAACTTAAGTTTGGGACGGAGGGAGTAATATTTTTTAGTATAAAGTAGCTTTTTGAAGGTTGAGTTTGAAAAAGTGGTGTTGCTTTTTGCCATTTTAAAAAATGGGTAAACTAAAAAAAAACCTTCCTTTTTGGGGCTTTTGGGTAAACAAAATTGGGATGGAGGAAGTATAAAATATCATTTGATAACTAAAAACTACAAGTATAATTTTTGCATGCACCAATAACACTGAACAATCTTTTTCTATTGGCAATGCAACATCATTTATCGAACAATATTCTTACGCTTATAAAGTAATACCACATTATTTTACGCATATAAATAAAGCTGAAATATATGAAAAATATGTGTTAATGCTCTGTAATATTGTGGAATTGTTTGATATATAAGTGATGTGGTATTATAAATTGTATTAAAAAACAGTTACATAAAGTGCAACATATACGTATTAAAATTAGCAAAACTATAAATGTCGGTCCTAAATTTTGTGTCAATTAATATTTTTATACAAAATTTAACACAAAAATTTTATGAACAAGTTTTATAATATAAAATTTATATTTTACATTCAATCACTGAAACCATTAAATTTATAATCTGAAATTACCGTATAAAATATTATAATATTTGTAAATGTACTATTTAATTCCAGAACGCAAGACTAATGCGTTGACCGATACACATATATATTTGGATTTGGAATTTGAACCCCAACTTAGGGCAAAAACAAAGTCAATAACGTAATCCGTTATTTGTTTGATTATTTAATTTATGCCTTCATTAATACCATATAATATTGTGACTCATTGTTGGGGCAACCAAATTGTACATCATCAGCTAGCTTTCTATTTTTCTATAGTTATAATAAATTATTGCAATTACTTTCTTTATGCTTTCAGAATCATTATATATATACACACACTTTGTATCTGTCTCTCAATTAATTAATGTGTCTATTATTGCAATTAATTTGTTTGAAGAGGTTATTCTGTTTCTCAAATGTTTTCCTTCTCTCTTAAGAAACAAATAGCCTTATTAAAAGTAACCTAGCCGAAAGGATAAGATGAAGAAAGGAAATTAAGCAAGGTTGTAAGAAAATAAAATAAAGTGGTGTACTTATGAAGAAAAAAAAAAGTTGAACTCGAGTTGAGCTATTTCTCGGTGCAATACATTTTTTAACATATGAATAAATACGTATATATTTTTATAAATACGCACACAAATCAATACTCCCTCTATCCATTAAAACTATGAATATGGTGTTGGATACAAGTTTTTTTATTTTTTATGGTGTGAGGTTATTTATAAATAAAATAATTATTTACGAGTGTAATAATAAAAGAATATGATTTTAGTGTGCATATTTTTGGTGGACAGATGAATAAAACAAGTAAACATAAGTACTAACTCCATCAATAAAAAGTAGTCATGTTTTTCTGCATGTGGTTTGTCGGAGGGTATTAGGGGATATTATTACTGAGATATGTTTTTTAATAAAATGATCGCCCGAAATATCCTCAAACATATCGCATTAAATCACGTGTGAAAAGGAAGACCATTTTTTGTGAACAAAATTAATATATATTTTTTAAATTGTGCAAATTATTATAAGACCGATAGAAAAGACCATGTATTTTATTCTTTTATTAGCCCCTTGTTTTTTTCATCTTTTTTTTTTTAACTTTTAGCCCCATGAATGATGTTGAACGGGGATAAACACCTACAAAAGACAGAAAAAATATATATAAAAAAGAAATGTCACACTCAACATATGTTGCATGTGAATATATTTTAACATTATATGTATTTTTCTATTCGGTAAATGTCGGTTGTGTGACACATAACTTTAGAGATGGCATTTGGCAGATAAGCGCTGCATCGTTGCTGAGTCAAGACTACATACACTATATATACACACACAGAGAGACATCGCATATATCACAGATTTTTGCCTTTTGTTTTTTCAGGTTTCTAAAGAAAAAAAATCTTCAGACAAGAAGAGTAGGTTGAAGAACAGAAACAGGGGAAATTAATGGATTTCAACCAAAGTTACGATAATGTAAGAACCCATCTCTCTATTTTTTTCTGTTGGTTTTTTTGGGGTTAGAATTTTATATTTTAGTGTTTGATATTAGGTAGTTCTTGGATAAAATTGGACCTGTGAATTATTTTTAAGAATTGATTTGAGGAAATTACTTGGTAAATGGAAAGGTAGTTTTAAAGAGAGTTTTTATTTTACAAATGGTTATTGGGTAATTTGCCTAATTACCATTTATATGAAAGTCAATAGATGTCTAATTGTAACTTCTCACCGTTTATTTTATGAAAATAAATCTTACACCGTGAATTGAAATCACATTTTTATGGTATGAATGTAAGTTTTACACAGTGAAATTGTAATTTAGGCATAATGTATCAAAACCCCTTAAACTACTCCCTCCGTCCAATATTAGTAGGTCTACTTTTTGGGCAGTTATTTATCATAAGTTGGAGGGTATTATGAGGTATTGTGAGGTTTATTTATCAATAAAGTTATTGTTTATGGAAAATATAAGTATCATATTTTCCATAAACAATAATTTTATTGATAAATAAACCTCAAGATACCTCATAATACTCTCCAACTTATGACAAAGAAAAAACTGTCCAAAAAGTAGGTTTACTAATATTGGACGGAGGGAGTATTAAATTTTGTTTCAAAATGTCATTGAAACTAATTTTTTGTTTTAGAAAACCAGGTATATAATTTCGCCCTCAACTTTTTTTTTTTTTTTTTTTTTTTTTTTAACTTTTAAGGTATATAATTGTGGTTTCATTAGACTATTTTTACACAGTCCATTAAAAGATTGATTTTTTTTATGAAATTTGATTTTAAATCTCATCGGGATACACCCGTTATATTTTAGTGGAAAATATTAAAGTGACTTGGCAAAATTCGTGAGTTTCTGCTACCATGAGGCCATGGCCTCATGAAACAAAAATTATATAGTTTAAGGACTTTTTAGAACAAAATATAGTTTATCGAAACAAAAGTTGCTAATTCAGAGGTCTTTTAATGCATTATGCGTTAAGTTTACGGTATATTACATTCACATTTACATGTATGGGTGGTGGATTATACACTCTGAAAATTACAATGTACGATAATACATCCACAATGGACATGTTTTAAGAAAATGTAGATAAAGTATGTAAAGTAAGGGTATTTTAGTATATTGAATAATTCATTTATTAATTAAGTGGGTATTTGTAAATGTAAAATCAACAACACATAAAACAATTAAGTGATGAGTGGATGATAAAGTAAAGAAGATTGTCGTAAAAAAACCGTTTGAACATACTTTTAGCAGACGAAGTTATATTGTTACCTCTTAGAATTCAACTAAATGAAATGTTCTCCTCTTTGCATTAGGACAAGAAGAAAACAATGAAGCTATCAATGCTACTTTGCTGTAAAGTGTACATCTCCGAATCTCGAAACTCGGCCGCGCTCGATTCGATCGAGCAGGCCGTGAGTCGTGATCCGGAGACGGTTATAGTGAACAAGTTCAAGGACGACAATTACAACAGGGTTCGATACAATCTCGTGTCGTATGTCGTTCACGACAGCTTAGGCTGTCCGATTTACACGCCGTTGCTGCAAAGCCTCGTGGCCATGGCCGAAGCTGCCTACGGAGCCATAAACCTCGAGTCCCACAGCGGGGCCCACCCCCGGCTTGGTGTCATCGACGACATAAGTTGCCATCCGTTGGCTCGTGCTTCGCTTCACGAAGCCTCGTGGCTTGCTAGGGCGATTGCCTCGGAATTTGGCAACCGATTCCATGGTATGTATAAAATTGGGACGAATCTGTTTGCACTTAACGTGTAGGTTTATTGAATAATGTGATTGTTTGTTTATCGTTGTTGAAGAAAATTATAGATGCTTTGCTTGTGCTCGAGTTCTTCTTAGGATATGTGTGATTTGGTTGAGTAGGTTGAGTTTATAGAGAAAAGAAAAAAATCACGGGTATTGTGTGACAACCAGAGTGCTAATGATTAGTTCGAACGTCGAATTGCATGATTTTAGGAAATTGGCAACCGATTCCATGGTATGTATAAAATTGGGACGAATCTGTGTGGCCTTAAGTGTTACATGTAGGTTTATGAATCATGTGATCGTTTATTTATCGATTTTGAAGGAAAATATAAATGTTTTGCTCGTGGAAGTTCTTCGTTTGATCCGTTGATCTTGAGTCCTTTTTAGGATATGTGTGATTTGGTTGAGTAGGTTGAGTTTATAGAAAATAAAATAAAAATCACGGTTATTGTGTGACAACCAGAGTGCTAATGATTAGTTCGAACGTCGAATTGCATACTTAGAACCCATGGAAGGTGGTTCATGTAGTGTTTGCAAGTAATTGTGCTTTTGAAAAAAAATGATTTAAATGAATTTTAAAGAATTGATTAAAATTAGAGATTATGGAAAAAATGTTTAATAGTTAAAGTTGATAGTGTTTGAAAAAAAAAATTGATAGTATAAAAGTTAAGCTTATAATCTGTCAAAAGTACCTCGTTACCAACTTTTAGATTACAGTGACAACTTATTTAATCTAATAAAGAGATACAAAACACTACCGAATAATTTTAAAAAGTAAAATAAGTGATTATAAGTTGCTAGAATTTTTTGCACCCTATAATCCGTTAAAAGTTGTACAAAAGTGCTTTACACCTCTTTGTTGTGTTTGCAAACACCCCCTTAACGATCAACTTTGGTTTCCTCCAAACGCAGTGCCGGTATATCTCTACGCCGCGGCCCATCCATCAGAAAAGGCCCTCGATACCATCAGGCGCGAGCTCGGCTTCTATCGGCCCAACTTCATGGGCAACCAATGGGCGGGGTGGTCGCAACCCGAGACCCTTCCCCAGAAACCCGATCACGGGCCCAAAACGGTATCACGGGCCCGAGGGGTGGTGATGGTGGGGGCCCGCTCGTGGGTCTCCACCTACAACGTGCCGATTCTGTCGACGGATTTCTCCGCAGCCAGACGGATCGCATTGATGGTGAGTGCTCGGGGCGGAGGCCTGCCGGCCGTGCAAACGATAGGGCTGGTTCACGGTGAGGACACGGCGGAGATAGCTTGTTTCTTGCTGGAACCGAACCGGGTCGGGGCGGATCGGGTCCAGGAACGGGTCGAAATGCTGGCTGCTCAGATAGGGCTGGATGTGGAGAAGGGGTATTTTACTGATATTCATCCGGATATGATTGTGGAAAGGTATATGAAATTGATGTCTGCTGGTTCTTCTTGAGTTGATAAGCTGTAATAAAAGTAGAATTTGAGTGAATGTGAATGTATGGAGCAAATTTGTGATGAGATTTGCTAATAATTGTGATTTATTTCAATCAAATTGCAGTTTGATTGCAATTCACATCTGAATATTCATCCCTATTAGTAATGAAAATTCAGTTATCAGTGGTATATATGCATCAAGATTTGGGCACAATTTTAAGAGTGAGTACATGCATAAATTAGTTTTCTACAATTTATGGCTGGTGGGAATTTTAAAAGGAACTCAAAAAATAGAAAGTTTGGAAAAGGAAAAATAATCCTATTTTTTTTTTTTTTACATGGTTTAATGCAATATGTCGGAGGGTATTACGGGGTTTTATGAGGTCCGTTTTTTAATAAAGTGACCGTTTATAAAAAGTATGCGAGACAAACTTTCCATTAACGATCATTTTATTAGAAAACGAACCTCAGAAGATCCCGTAATACTCTCCGACATATTGCATTAACCACGTGCAGAAAAATAAGACTATTTTTCAGAGACAGAGAGAGTATTATTCTAGCACATAAGATAACAAAAGACTTCACAAATGAAACTGAAACAAAAAGAAAAAATAAAAGGAACATCTACGTTTGTTTTGTGATTCACCCGAATAGAACTAGAATTTTCCAGTCTCCGTCTCATTCGAGTAAAAAAAAAAAAAAAACAAAAACGGACTAGATTCATTTACACCCCTAGATTCAATTTCACCTAAAGAAAAAGTTGATGTCAAGCAAGAAGAGTATAAGAACATCAAAACTACTAATAGATAAATGATGTTTAATGTTATCATCAAACCACACTGAAAAGCATTATACACATCAGAACAAAAACAAGACAATAAATTGCAAGAAAAGGAAATTGGTAGCCAACTAAAAAGAACTACTGATGTATATATAAGCAAGAAGAGTATATGAACACCAAAACTACAAATAGATAAATGATGTTCAATGTTATCATCAAACCACAGAGAAAAGCATTATACATCAGAGCAAAAACAAGGAAATAAATTGCAAGAAAAAGCCAACTAAAAGAACTATATAAGCCATTTCAATTTTTGTTGGCAAAAGTTTCAAGATTGCCTGCCCCGGCCACCACCAAACCGTCCACGGCCTCTGTGGTTCCCTCTTCTTCCGCCACCGCCACCACGGTGGCCCCCACCACCACCACCACCTCGGCCTTGGTTGAAATCCATGTTTTGAGATCCCGGAGACTGAACTTGTTGTTCTCCACCACCATTCATGGGCAGAAAAGGCTGCTGGCCCGGCAAGCCCATTCCAAACTGCAACGGGTTTAATGGGTTTTGACCCTGGCCCATCGGCCAGGGCCCTAGGGGTGGAACCCCACCAAAATTTGGCTGTCCCGCCATTGCGTTGAAGTTCAGAGGCAACCCGGGCATCATTCCGATTTGCTGTTGGAAAGCTGGGTTCGTCTGTAACGGTGGTTGATATAACTGAAAAGGTAAATTCTGTTGCATCCACAGCATACCACCTTGTTGTTGATGGTGTGGAAACCCGTTATTCCAAACCCCGTTTGGAGCAGGAAAACCCGGTGCTTGAGGTGGAAATGGATGAACCGCAGCTCGATTTTCTTGATTCAATGATGTTGGGGGCCGATTATCTTGATTCAATGATGTTGGGCCACGATTTTCTTGATTCGACGACGTTCCAACGGGCGGGGGGTTAAATTGACGGTCTTCGTTGATAACCGGAAGCTTATTATCTTGATTACGATTCCAGTTTCCCTTCTGATTCTTCTGCTGCCTTTTATCCTTCCTCTTGTTTCCGGGCACGGATTCATTCGTACCCCTTTTCTTCATTTTAAGCATCCTCTTATACTCCGCCTCCTTCTCATCGTCGGAAAATTCCAAGTCATCAGACAGCTCTTCGTCGTTTTCGTTAGATGCATCGTAGCCTTTCTGGCGAAGACTCTTGTCGGTGGTCAGCACATGATCAGCGAATTCTTTGACATACGAGATCAACGTGCCTTGCTGGATTCCAGAGGGAACTTCGGCCTCGGAATTGTATCTCACGATATAATAAGGGTTCTTGACGGGCCCAAATATTTCGTCGACTATCCCTAGAGGTGATCTACTTTCAGTAATCCAAAGAATCGAACCTTCATTGAGGGCAACGTGCTTCTCAACCCCTTCTACTATTACTTGGGTTTCGATGATCTGTTCAACAGAACGTTAAATGATTTCAGCTCAAAATTACTAATGTCAAACCAAGAAAAGGTATCAATCAATAAGCGTGATGAGAACAGAACTGTACCGATAGAATTATTCCAACCGGAAGGGTTTGATGATGAGGTTCCAAGGTCACATTGATAGGAGGAACATGAGGGAGGACCTGCATAATCGAAAAAAAAAGCACTTATATAAGCTTCTTCATCACATCAAGCAAGATATATAATAAAAATTCACTCAATGTACATCAGAGCTTATAAGAACTATCAATGTATTTGAGAAAATAAGATGTTTAACAACTTATAAGATTATAAAATAAGCTCCTAACATCTTATAAACTGTAAAAAAAATAAGTTGGGATTTCCCAACTTATTTTCCTGACCACCTCCACCCCAACCACCCACTCCACCCTAGAACCACCCACCTCACTCACCCCACCCATCCCTACATCAACATAAAAAATAGATTTTTTTTTTAGTAAAACTAAAATTTTGAAAAATATTTGTAATAAATTCTCAAAGATCTTATAAGTTGTATTAGCCAAACACTTTAGCAACTTATAACCTACTTAAAAATTACATCTTATAAGTTCTTAAAACAACTTATAAGATGTTTTAAATAAGCTTAGCCAAACACCGTCTAAATCATTAGAAGATCAACTTTGGATGACATATTCTTGCTTCATGTTAAATACAGAGTATATTCAGAAGCTTCAATTGATTGAAATGGTATGCAGCAAATGTTTGCAATCACTCAAATATTTCAAATTTTCAAGAATTTCACAACTTTAGACAAGGTATCAGATAATAGAGATATACATAGATGGCCAAAAGGACAATTCATATCAAGATTGTTATGCTAAATGAAAAGGAGAAATCATAATTACAAAATCATCCTCAAATTATTAAATAACATGATCACTTGCCTGGAGCTCATTCTTAGATTTGATGGGCCTACTTCCACCACCATCATCATCCACATCTTCATCGTCACCCCAAGTAACCATCTCGTCTGCATCGGATAACATAATTTCACCATCTTCAACTTCTTCATCAGGAATGTCATCTTTCTTTACACCCTTCTTTTCTTCCTCCTCGTCGCTGCTACTCGACGAAGAAGAAGAGGACGACGAAGAAGAAGCCGACGAACTCTCACTTTCCGACTCCACATCACTCCCACTCCCACTCCCACCTTCATCATCCACATTTGCCCCATCTAAACTCACTTTCCCCAGCTTTTCCTCAATCAAACACCCTAAACCACCCAAACCTTTGCTAATTTCCTCTCCATTCAAACCCCCTTTCTCAGTGGCATTTTCACAAACACCTTCGCTGCACATTTCAGCTTTCCTTTCAACTACTTCCTTTTCAGCTTCCTTTTCCTCTTTAACCTCAAGATTCTCCTTAGAATCCCCTAATTCACCTCCAACTGAAATCAAACCAACCGCGTCTCCCCCCAAATCGGCCATGAACGGATCACCAGGATTCCCTTCCATTAACCAACGGTCGAACGATTCCAAATCAAGAAAAGAATCAGAAAAACACTCCGAAAGATCTTCGAGCTCTGGTAAAGATTGCTTCTTGGAATCTGATAACAATTGGGTTTCCGCGTCTTCTTTCTTCTCCTCCTTTACTGCTTCATCAATGGTGGTGATCTGCAAAAAACCCACCATTCTTGGAGCTCGAAAATTTCATGGCTTTGAGAGGGAAGAAGAGCGAATATATATATAGATGCGTTTCTGTATACGAAAATTTAGCGGAGGCTTTGTTTGGCGTTGAACAGGCAATCTTAAACCCTAGGGTTTATGCAGGGTACTACCGAGTCGATATTTTAACTTTGCGGAACAATTTTATTTAGCATTTTTATTTATTTTGAGTGATACTTCTCTTTTTTTAATCAAGAATATTTTTTATTAGGAAGAATAGTGAAATTTTCTGCCGGATTCTCCACAAATTTAAATAAATTCCTAATTTTTGGATTTAAAAAAATGTTATCATCATTTAATCATCTCAAAAAGCTACTTTATTAAATGATTGAGATTATTTTTTAAACTGGCGTTAATTTTATGTGCAAACGTACCTTTCGAGTAGTGGGCTTTGATGGCCCATTGGATTGTTATCAACAACTAGCCCGAGTATGCAAAGGCTATAATTATGGGCCTGGGTTTTATACATTCCTATATTTTGTTACTACACTCCAGTAAAAGAATGTTTGGAATATTTTTTTTTCAAAAAATGTAACAATTTGCAGAATTTATTTTTTCGAAATTCATATGTTTTATGAGTTTTTTTTGTCATTTTTGAATTATTTTTTTCTGAAAATTGTTAAATTTTTTGGAATTTTTTTCAAATTTTTTTTTTAATAGAATGTATTGACAAAAAAAGGATTGTATTTAACCTGAACCAAAATTATGGGTGAAATTTGGGATTTGATGGCCCCAAACTTTGCAATAGATGGCCCATTAGCTAATTTTCTATTGACAAAAAAAAAATGCTCAGAAAACAATTCGAAAAAATTTGATAGTTTCCGAAAATTCAAGAAATACAAAAAAAAAAAAAAAAAAAAAAAACACACACACACACTTTCAGATTTTTTTTTAATTTCTACCAAAAATTGTCAACTATTTAAAAAAAAAAATTCTGAATAATTTTTGGTGGAGTATATTAACAAAAGATAGTATGATAGATAATGTGAGCCTTCTTTTATATGGGCAAATTTGGGCTTTGATGACCCAATTAATTGGGCTCGTGCATTGGATCTGCTTGTTGAAATATATAGCTAGTGCTTGATTCGTCTATATATAACATAAAAAACGACAATGTCTTGGAAGAATACAGATATATCAAGCCATTTGCCAATTTAAAAAAAAAAAAAAATCTCCATTTTTCTTTGACTGATTAAGGGACCATAATTGAATTAGAAATTTCAAATTGAGAGTGTTTATTGGGCTATTAGTGTAGGAAGACGGGGTTTATCCCACGTATATCGTCGAATCACCAAGTACGCACCCTTTTGGGTATAGAAAAATTAGCACAATTTAATGGTTGATTAAGGGATTAAAATCATTTTCTTCAAGTAACTTTTTAACATTTTCATTTTGGTCTCATTCTTATTTACTTTTTCGATTTAATTCTACAACAATTTAAAGTTACCCAAATTAATTCCAAGTGCCCGGAAAATGTCGTTTTGGTCATGAAACAACGTCGTTTTGGTTATGCTACTCCGCTGGAAAATAGTAGTACGTGACGGGTGCATGACCAAAACTACATCGTTTCATGCGTTTTCGGGTCATTTGGGATTGATTTGAGTAAATTTGAATTGTTGTTGGACTATATAAAAAAAAGTATGGGACCAAAAAGAAAAAATTAAAAAGTTATGGGACGAAAACGATTTTAATACTGTTGATTAATGTAGTTAATTAATTACACATTTACAAGAAGTATAAAGGAGTCGGACTCATGCACCAGTTGTATCTTGCAGCTTATACATAAGTAAAACATATACATATGTATGCATGATTTATCTGAAAACATGAAATGGAATGTACATTTTAATAATTTAAATGTATAGATCAATATAATTAAAACGTGGTAAATTAGATTCGTGCACCTGGTGTATATAAGACTTGATTACAATATTATAGACATCATATTTAAAAATATTTAGTTTCTGCGTAAAATTTTCAATTGGAGCAAGTGTTTTAGTTTTAAAAAGTTCAAGATATTAAATCTCAACTATAGAACAAAATTCATCTTTAAAGTTCTTTGATTAATTAAAATTGTAGTACTATTTATTGATTTTCGTTAAAAATTCAAGAATAGTTCTAGTGTGCACTTGAGTGCATAGTATGCCCTTAAATTTAAAAAAAAATACTTCAAGCAGAAAATAGCAATACTCCAAGAGTTAATCAATGATACACCAAGAAGCAGTCAATAATATTCAAAAAGTAATCAGTAATACCTCAACTACAAAAAAAAAACACACAGTTTAATGTGTTTCAAAAAAATTAAAATTAAGATTAAGTTTAAAATCCAAAAATATATGCTAGAAGTAGTCAAAATTCAAATTTATTATATTCAAAATATGAAACACATTACCGACAAGAATATAGTGAGGAACCATCCAAAAAATTTGAATTGTCATTGGTCTATTTATTGGTCTAATCGAGCACCGAAAGAAACCCTAAATGGCAACCCATAACTTCATTGTTATCATCCTGGTCAAATTTCTGACCAAAAAAACTAAATAAATAAATTCTCAAAACAACTTCAACTGTCAAAATAATTAATGAAGAAAGCTGCTCCCATATTGCTGGCAACTGTTGTATAATTAATTCCGGATACAACCTCCCACAATCTTACTTTAAATAACCATCACTATTGAATATATTGGGAATAAATTTACCGTAAATTTTGGTTATATTTTGTATATATTTTTAAATAAAATTATTAATTATTTAATTAAAAAATATTAGTTTGATAGTAATATTGCATATAAAAATAACTAGTAATGTTTTAATTTTATGGTGAAATTGATTTACATCTACAAGAAAATGAAAAATTGCCTACGAAATTAGAATTGTCTACAAAAATTTTCCAATAAAAAAGTTAGTAGTAGGAATTGTCTACGATTTGCCTACAAAATTTTCTAATTATGTAAGCATCTGCATTTCTCAACCTAGAAACAATTTGCCTACGAAATAAAATTTATAAGTATAATTACCTACAAGTCAATTGCCTACAAAAAAATTACCTACAACACAATTTGTCTATGAAATTTTCGTAGGTAAATTATTTTATAGGTGGGAAGGAAAATGCCTATACAATTAGAAATTTTTGTAGGCAATTCGTAGGCATTCCCTACTACAAATTTTTTTGTTGAAAACTCCGTAGCCTCATTAATAATTTCCGTAGACAATTTTATGTATTTTTTGTAGTGTACGCGAATTTATGTTTAGTTACCACGTAACACACACATTTATATATTAAAAAAAACAAATAGATGAAATGTAAGATAAAATTGGTGAATTAAAAGGAAACAATATTATTCTCAATATAGTACATATGAAGAGGTGAAAAAATAGATGATTGGTAAGTTTCCATCTTTCACATGGCAATGCGCAATAAATGTATACAGCTTGCAAGATTAATTCCATCAAGTTTTGTTCCAATTTGTTGCCTTCAAACATGAGTTATTAAATTTTCTGACCAACACCCATGCATAAATATATACAAAAATATACATAGGCAGGTGAAAAATAAAGAAGCTAGAGGGTGAAATAACTTTTACTATTTCTTGATTAGGTTTGGTGCTAAAAATGCGTGTTTGGCACAAAACCTACTCATGTTAAAATGTTCTTTAGATGGTGTATATAGTATGAAATTTGCTATACATGGATATTGTCTTTATGATATCTATATATTATAATGTCTTTTTGTCTTATTTTTTTAGATGGAAATAAATTTAATTAAATCGAAACAATGGGTTCACGTCTTACATTGTTGGGAATAAGTTGATTACAACATGAGATACATCATTAATCTAGATTTTTTCAGTCTCTTAACCCTCTTATAGACTTGGTGTATGATGCACTTGATCATATTTATACTGATAAGTTTGTTTTAATTACACTGAAAAGTGTGGTTGGATTACACTGAAAAGAAATCAGTGTAAACTTTTCAGTGTAATCCAACCACACTTTTCAGTATAATGAAACAAACTTATCAGTATAAATATGATCAACTGTTAAGTGCGTGCACTGTGCACTTGGTGCATATGAGAGTTTGCCATCATAAAATGGTCATCGCGTGTGCGACAAATTTTGCTTTACGGTAATGCGTGATGGACATTCGAGGGATCAAAGTGTCGAGAAAAATTATGGAACTTGTTTCAAAAATTGAATTAGTCTCAATCTCCAATTGTTAAATTCCATGGTCGATTATCTTTCTCAAATCCTTTTATCTTATTTTAGACTTTTTAGCACACATTCATTTATGATAAAAATTTGTATAAGATGGTCTAATAAATAAAACATAATACAAATTTATGTTAAATGTTCATTATATTAGACTAAACTTTATTTTATTATTTGGATCTATTAAAATTGATTGATATAATTAGAAATTAGGTTTGGGGTAAGGTACAACCATTAAAGCATTAATTAACTAAAATGTATCTTTTTCTACGTATTTACCATTCAAATTCAAATTTAAGTCCCACACTTATGGGTCGGGTGTGTATGTAGGTCTAGAAATTCTAGCTAGACCTATTAAATAAAATATTCCCAAATTAGTTGTATTAGTAAGAGTAAAAAAAACGTCCTGGCCATAATAGTTGTATTAATAAAAGTTGACCATGCTAACAAACTGAAATATTTTAAGATTCATGAGAAATATTAAACCTGGACCTCCTCGGCTAAAAAAGTGGATATTAACTCTATTATCCCTAAATAGATAAATAAATAAAAAGCTTCCTCACTAAGCCAACTCTTTTTTTTTTTTTTATGTAAATATTCATTTCAAAAAGGGAATACTGTGTAATTATATTGTACTCCCCCCTCTCAATTTTTACTATTTATTATTCTAAATTAAATTGAGTTTAATTAATATATGTAAAATAATAACATGAAATGTAAATATATTAGTGCAGGGAAAATATAATTATAAATAACAATATTAATTTATTGTCATTTATAAAATTATTGATTGATAAGAGAATGAATAGTTTAAATTTGTAGCACTAAAGTATAAATCGGGAATACTTCGCATTTGTTCTTCGACTGAATAATTTAAATTAGTTTAAAGTGTATCATTTGTGAGGAGGAGAAAAATACTTCGCATTTGTTCTTCGACTGTAAATTTGCTAACTAAGTCTGGGCTTGCTATTATAGGTGGCTAAACATTCTTATGGTTAATCAAACGAATCCAGTGATGCACTTTGTTCAACATGAATCTTTGTTCGGGAACGGAGAATTGGTGAAAGTTGCGGTTGGAGCATGGATTTGTATCATTTGGCATTTATGAAAAGGGAGAAAGGATTTGTTGTTTAACTCTATTATGTCAAACCCTTTTAAAATGTTTGATGATATTAGATTAAGATTGTGGTCTTGGTTGTGTATTAGGAGCCCGTTTGTTTGGGGATATGGGATAATAAATCATGTGATATATTTTACCTCATATGTGGGATAAGGAGGGGTATTACAAATACCACCTCTCAAGTGACATTTATAATCAATTGAAATTGAGTAATAAAAGTGCGGACTTGTCAATTTTACCGGGTCTTTGGTAAATAAAATATATCTTAACAAACAGTGGAATTTGTGGGATAACAATCAATATCCCTTATTTTCCAGGCAAACAAACGGGTTCTAGGAGAAAATGTAAAGATAACATCACTGTAGACATGTGGATGACAAATTCTAGGTTGTGTTTTGCATCGATGTAGAAGGGAAAATAGATGTTTTTTTGTTGTAGTTTAGATGTGATTTGGAATTGTAGTGTATACGCGTCATTTGTAAGGATTGGAGGACCCCTTGTCCTCCAATTATTATAAATGAATTTTATTTTCCGATAAAAAAAAATATAAATCTGGAATAACCATTTTGTGTAAAATAAACAATTAACCTACACTCCTTGTCAAATTAAATGCAAATAACCAGCTCCAGCTGTATTCAACCATGCTATGTACTACCGTTATTTACTCAATTTTTCAAAACTACCACAACTGCCACAAAATATCCATAAATATTGTACATAAAAAACATTATTACTACTATTATTTTTAAATTAAACATTTAAAAATATATATATGTGTACAATCTCTGGTCACCACATTCACTTTTACATAAACAAAAGCATTTATTCAAACTGATATGTGTCTTCACTCTTCAATTAGTGTTTTATTATATTACATATTAGCGTTGAATTAAAATAATTAATATAATTGATTTTTTTTTTTTTTTGGCCCAAGTTGATTTAACATCAACTTTATTTTCAGCCATCGAAGGGAAATACCAGTTGGAGCATTCATATCTCGTGCATTTAATTATTTTAAACATCTCAACTACCCATCCTTCATTCAACATAGAATTTTCTTTTTTTGCCTTTCAAGGGATAACTTAATTTGTTATAATGTTAATTATTAACTAATTCTATGGGGATTGATATTAATTTTTTTATTAAGTTTAATATGTTTTCATCTAGTTATATATATATATATATATATATATATATATATATATATAAACAGGAGTCTCTATGAACAAGTTTCATAGTATGCAATTTATACCATTATATATACTGACTGATATTATTACATGTATTAATTGATAACATTAGATTTATAAACTGAAATCGCTGTATACAATGATACTGTATTAATGAATGCATCTAATGATACTAGTAACTGCATATAATTGTATTAGTTTTATACAATGAACAAATTTCACATGAGTGAGTGAACCATATACTTAACTGTATTGATTATTTTTATTAGACAATATATAACTTTTAAAACTAATAGACATTTCAATTTAACTACAAATATTATAATCTAATTTTACTATACTTGTTTTTTCTTAATTATATACACACAATTATGTAGGTAAAAAATATGTGTGAAAAGAACAATAATACACAGTCAAATAGTAAGGTGATCAATAATTAATACTCTTATAGTAGCTTTGGCTCACTGTAACCCTAGTCCTGCCTAACTTATTATGTAGCATATATACTTATTTAATTGCTAATATTATTTGACTAAGACCATTAATTCATACGTACTATTGTTGGTTAATTTATCTCTCACGTAATTCATTTTGTTCTACTGATTAGTTAAATTATTTGAAACTTTATAATTTTGATAGCTACACATTTAAAGGAATTAAGAAAGAATTATTTCATGTACTTTATAGTTTTCCAGGTGGTGAAAAACAAGGAAATTTCCAACTTAACTATCTGACTTTAATTTTCTTAGTTACTAGAGTTGATACTTTAACTTGTTCTATTTATAGGTTTAATTCATTTCTTTCATATTCTTCCCCCAGAAAAAAGATAGAGATTAATTCTTCAAACTTCAAACAAATGGACATAAAAAAGACATTTATCATTTCCAAAAAAATTGGAAAACCAATTAATACAAGAAAATAAATGTTTGCTAAAAAAAAAAACCACCTTCTCTTGGTACATATATATGCTCCATAACAAGCTTAAAATTGTGTTCATAATTTTAATCTATTCGATTTTATACACAAATAGTAAGCATATATAAAATAGAGACATAAAATGCACAAAGCAAATTCATTTAATTCTTCAAATTTATACAACAACAAATGTATAGAGTTAGTACATCATCAATTCCCCCACCCAAAATCATCAATCTCCATACCCTAATAGTTAATACAAAATAAATATAGCTCGTTAATAATATTAGCCATATCGAAAACCAAAATATTAGAAAAATGATACCCGTACCCGTCCCATCCAGATCTAAGTACTAATATTTACCGATACGACTTCAAAATGGCACCACAAAAAGTGCACATAATAGCCCTCCAATTCCTCCAATAGAAGGGCACGTAGCAGAATCGGGTGGCGGTCTTCATGTCCGCCACGCTAGCTCCGCCGCCGCACCGGGAGCATATTCCGGCGGCCGGTTTGCACTGCCGGACCTTCCTTGTTTGATCAACCAAGAAACAAAAACACACCATTTTTTTATTTAATGAGAGGGGTTTAATTAATTTCGGTATTGGTTTGTATGTTGGGAAGTGATAGTAGTTGGGAGAGAAGGTGTGGAGTGTATTTATAGGGGGGAGTGGGAGTTAGGGGTGGTGGTGATTTGTAATGAAGGATGGTAGGTTGACTTTATGTAACGTATGATTTTATTATATTTTAGTTATGGAATTGATTTATTAGTATAATGATTTTTTGGTATGGTATTTAATTGGATGGGGTTAGGGTTGGGTCTCGTGACTCCATAGTCAAATGAAGTTTAAATATTCTTAGCTCTTAAGTTACTAGAATATTGTTTGACAAAGTATTATTTATATGTGTACCCTACTAATACGGAGTATTATTGTTTAAGAAAATTAATATTATTGATTAGTAATGTACCATGTATAAAGTGTATAGAATATATTTTCATGTTCTATTTTAATGGATAATTAGTACTGAATTAATCGAGTTTTATAAAGAAACACAATATTCAAACTTAATTTTATGCCAAAATAGTGGTAATATATGTATGACAAAATTTTATAAGACAATCTTATTTATAAGATAAATGTCAGTTACTCTATTAAATGATTAATGGCTTATGTGAAGCCCAAGCTAGATCATATTTTAAAAGAACATATGACATAAAAATTAAAATGAAGTATCATCTAATGTGAGTGGCTCCCACAATATCCCCATAGTATATATATATATATTTTAAAATTAGATCTAGTTCAAAAAGAAGTCATTATAATTATTAATCAATATTCTAAAAAACGGCCTAGTCGGCCGATTAGTTGGTGGCTAGTCACTAGTCGGCCCCAAGCCGTTCCAACTTTAGTTAAAACAGTAAAAAAAGATGGTTCTGTCATTAGTCAATGACTAATCGGATTAGTCGCCGTCTATTCTAATTATCAATTTTAAAAAAAAAAATATAAATAAGTATAAATAATTATGCAATTCACCTTTTATATTTTAGCCTAACTATCAAATCACTCCACCACGAACGCCGAATATCGCACCTCCACCACCGAATGCCGCACCCGGTCCTCCACCACCAAACGATGATGTGTCACTTATAATTTTAACTAGAACATAACCCCACGTAATACGCGGGTTGAAATTATTTTATTTTTTAAATATATTAAGGTGTTGTTTGCACCAGGTGCACCATGTAACTTAAATATATTTTAGACAATTTGTCTATACTGAATTATAAGAGTTGTTTACACTGAATAATTAGGGTTATCCAATCATAATTGTTCAATGTAAACAACACTAAATGTCCGTAAAAACAACCATAACATTTTAAAAGTACACTTGAATTGCATATTGCACCTAATGCACAAGATACTTATACTTTTATATATATATATATATATATATTAATTTTTTTAGAATGGTATATGTTTGCCTATAATATATTTCCTTTCAAACATATTAAAGTATGTTGAATATCTCATATTCCCTATTATATTAATATGGAGCTTTCGTGCAACCCAGGTGCATCGTGCAATTCAAGGTCTAATGCTTATTAATATGATAAGATTAAATAGATAAAATAAAATTATTTTGGTTTTAAGACAATATGAATAATTTAATTAAAATATTAATTTTCACGTAATTAGAATTATTAAAAAAGCGCTGGTCAAATACTAGTAATTAAAATCTCAAATACAAAATCTACAGTACGGTTAAAAGTGGCTTAGCAATATAAATTATTTTTGGACCATTCTACCCTTGCCTTTGTTTCTTTTGGTCATTCTCCTTCATGTGACATTTTTCCCTAATCCTAATTTTTTTCTGTTCGTTCGTGTCGTCTAGAGATGTTAATCCGGGCCGGGCTAATAGGGCCGGCCCGTTTAACCCTAAAAAATGCAGGGTTAGGGCTATGGTTTAAGAGGCCCGTTTAAATCAGGACCTTTTTGGCCCGGCCCTATTAGCCCGCGGGCTAATAGGGCTAGCCCGCCGGTTAACCGGGCTAGCCCGCCAGCCCGGGTTATATATATATATATTTTAATTATTTATATTATATAATAAGTGTATTAATTATTTATTAAAATTAAAGTATTAATATATATATACTCACATTTTTTCAATTCATCATCTAGCCCTAACTTCAGTAAAAGATGATGTACGAGAAATTTAATTCATCCATTTTAGTGTTATTTTATTTTTAGTTTCTTTTTTAGGTTCTTCCATCCATGTACTAGTAGTACTTAGATACACTTAGATGAACTTTTTAGTTAATTTGCTGTTAATATTGTATATTCTTTTGTTTATTGGATATTAAATTTATTAGTATCATTCCGATTTTTTTTTTTTTTGGTATGATATGCATGGTAGTGAGCTGAATTATTACAAGTATGATTGGGTGAATTTTTTGTAATTATAATACTGCAATAAATCGAAATTAGTCGTGTTGATGTTTGAACTATTACGTGTTGGTGTTTTGTACTTTTTAAGTATTGATATTTGAATTTTTATAATTACGTTGAATTGTTTTTATATAATTTTAATTAATTTATGAACAATGTTTAAATTTATTAACATTTTATTGCCACTATTTTAAATTTTGTGTTGAATTTTATTTTTTTTCGACATAACCCGTTTGTGGCCCGTTTAGCCCGAGGCCCGCTAGGGTTAGGGTTCGGTCTTAATTATTAAAGGCCCGTTAAGAGTGAACCGGATAAGGCCCTAACCCGTTTAGCCCGAAGCCCGTTAGGGCCAGCCCTATAGGGTTAGGGCTAGCCCGTTTAACATCTCTAGTCGTCTCCTAATTTTTCTTGTCAGTTTTCGTTGCCTTATCCTCTTCTTCCCCCAGTTGATCGACGCCTACTCTGGATAGAAAACCGATTCCGTCCCATCCTCCCCGATAACGCCGTGAGCCCTTCTCCTCTTCTCCTTCCCCTTCTCCATCTGCATTCTTGTTACATCATTGCAGAGAAATCTCCGCCCTAATCTTCGATCGTATGCCTCTGATAATCGCCCTCTAAATTTTCGGTTAATCTTTACTTCTTCCAATGCTCAAACTTGAAGAAATCGTTTTTATTTTTGGAATTTTTCATCTCTTGATTAAGGCAAAGTATAGAGTGAATCCTGTTCATAAATAAACTTGGATCCATTTACCCATAATATAATTCGCGGGTCGGCATTATGTTAAATGGGTTAGTATTGATTGGTCATATAATTACACACTAGATGAGTGTCCCGCGTATTACGCGGGATATTCGTAAAAAAATTGATTATACATTATGCATTACATATACAATAACATTATAAATTTGTTCACTATAAAATTAATGTAATTATATTATATAATAAATATGTTCAAATTAATGTCACATGTTAAACACATTTAAGTCAATATAATAATATATTAAATTTGTTTTGTGATTATATAATTAAATTTTGGTGCACTGTGTTTTCAAGACAATAAAAATTTATCAGTTAAATATTAATTTTTTTTATTTTAAAAAAACTCAATCAATCATTTGATCGATAAAAAATTCAAAATTAATTAATATATTTAATTCCATTTTTAATTTATTTTAACAAATTAGGAATTTATAAATTGGAAATCCTTAAATATAGTGAGACAATAAAAATAAAATAATTAAACATTAAAGTTTCATATAATTAGAGTTTTAAATATAATTGATCAATTCAATTTAGTATATTTTTATAGTCTCAAGTTATAAACAATAGATATTCCAAATTTGTATATATTCATAGTTTAGCTTAGTTGGTTAAAATTATAAGTTGTATTCAAGTGGTCCTGTGTTCGAATCCATGAATTTGCATAATTTTTTAAATTACTCTTTATTATATAATGACACATAAACATAATATTAGATAGTTTCGACTAGTCCCCGTCTAGTCGCTAGACCCCAATTGTTCGACCGACTAGCGACTTTTAGAACGTTGCTATTAATAATAAATAACAATTAGGGAAATGAATCATTTGACCCAACTTTTTTATACTATGATCGATGTAGTGCATTAATTATTTCATCTATTTTCCATGCAAATAGATCATATTAAGATAAACCCATCATATTATCCTCACTTTCTAGTTTTTGTAAAAAAATAAAAAAATTGAGTGTTACTCGGCATGACATCCTTATGAAACCCTAACTAATTCGAAGACCGATTTCACTGTCAACAAGCAGAATCCCAATTAAAATCATAATAAAATTCTATATGAACTGATCTAACACAAAATATGGACTTTTCTTAATCAATTAAGCTCAAATATTTTCATTTATTTCATTCTTATTGTGCTAATAATATCACTCAAGTTTGAATTCAATTACATGTATGCCTCTCTCGGTATCATTAGGAATTTTGTTTTAATCAGAAAAATCATAATTTTATTACTCAAAAACTTGGTTATAATATATGTATAACCAAGCTTCCACAAGAATATTACAAGTATAGCCGTTCATTAGGTTATACACATATTCTTCTTATTTAATGAGTGGAAATAAATAACATAGATACATGAAAGAATTTTATCTCATCTGAAAGTTCGAATTTATAGAGAGTTGTGAAATTTATTTAGAGAAAACCACACCCTAGTACATACCTTTAAGACCTATTTTGGATCACAACAAAATTTAAAATCTATTTAATCCTACTACATTTCAGCCCATTTAACTACAAAAAATAATTCTGAGCCCATTGTACTTGTATTATATTTTAATGTAAAACAAATTCTCTCACTTCTCTCTTCTTTAAATACACTTTCAGTCTCTCTCTCCTTCATTTCACTAATTCAAAAAATGTCAGATTAATCTCTCTCTTCTCGTCTCCGATGTTATTAGATCGACCAAGTCGGAGAGAAAAATAGACGGCCACAGATCGATATTATCAGATCGACGCTGGTGGAGAAAGGGCTTTCTTTGGAGGCGATGCGACGTTGGTGGAGAAAAGGGATTCTTCAGTGGCGGGTGGTGATGCGGCGGTGGTGGATGTTCTTCGTCAGATCTGATGGAGCTCTGGGCGGATCTGATGGAGCTCTTCGGAAATGGAGCTCTGGGCGGCTCGACGGCGGTTGTGGTGGAGTCTTTGTCGGCTGATCTAATACTCAACCTCGACAGAGGCGACGCTGGTGGAGAAAGTGAGTTCTTCGACAAAGGTAAATGCACTATAGTACACGTATTTCTTGTTCAATCAATTTCTGGATTTCTGCAATTGAAGATGTGGGGGTATTGTAAATGGAGAAGAAAACTGTCACAAATTAAATTTGGAGAAACTTATGTTGAATTCAAATTGAATTTGGGTGCTGTGTTTTTTTTTTGTTTATGCACAAATTGAATTTGGGTACACGTATTTCTTGTTCAATCAATTTCTGGTTTTCTGCAATTGAAGATGTGGGGGTATTGTAAATGGAGAATTGAATTGAAATCTGGTGTTCTGCAATTTCTGGTTTTCTGCAATTTGGGTACACCTTAACTATATGCACAAATTGAATTTGGGTATTGTGATTTTTTTTGTTGAATTCATAATGTATATGGTGTATTGAATTTGTCTCTCGTCTTCTTATTTCAGGATTGTAGCATAACAAAGAAATGGACAAGGGGAAAGAAGAGCAATGATGAATAGTAATTTATTTTTCTATTGAGTAGAGATTAAAATGATAGAAATGACAATTATTGGATTAGTTGTAATTTTCATAAATTGGAAAGAATTGCTTTCAAGATTTGGATTCTTGTGTAATTTAATTGGTACCCATATAGTTGTCATGATAAATTTTAATAGCACAATATTTAGTTGTCTAACATAATTGCATTGAATTCTTCTCTACTAAAATAATTGTAATTTGATTGGCACACCGAATATGGTATACTAATAACTATAGTACACCGAATATGGTATATTATATATAACTGTAGTACATAACTGTAGTACACTGAATGCAATTATGGTACACCGAGACGGAGTAATTTTGATTAATGATTTTGATTTGTAAAAAGTGGTATTATTGATAAAATTGATAATACATATGGTAAATAATAAATATTGAATATAAGAAGGGGAGAAAATGAAATTTCAGAAATAGTTATATTATATTGAATATAAATATATTACGTTGTGGTACATCAAAAATAGCTATAGTATAAATAATAAGAGTGTAGTACATTACAATCAACTATGGTACACGAAAACATGCTATAGTATATTCAAATCAACAAAAGTAACTTTATGTCTGATTAGGCGTGAAATTGTTATGTTTTGGTGCCCGATTTACTCATGTTTTGAGTGTTTTCGATGAATATTTAGAGTCAAATGAGCATTATTTCTATACATTGATAAATTTGTCTCTTTGATGTTCATAGATGGATAGAGGGCGAAAAGAGGAGTTCGTAGGACTTTGAATCGACTCAAACGGATGCCCGGATGAGAAGATATTGAAGAAATACGATTGGTATTAGTGCGGACGAGGAAAAGTATCATTTGGAAGGATTAGAGATCACTCGAGCGCATAGCTCGAGCGCCACCGCTCGAGCGCCTTACTCGAGCGCGCAAACGTACAGAACAATTCTTGCGCTCGAGCGAATCGCTCGAGCGTCCAAAACATACAGAGTCATTTCAGCGCTCGAGCAGCTTGAGCGCGACCGCTCGAGCGAATGCGTCATTCGAGCTACACAGCTCGAGCGGGACCGCTCGAGCGTTTTGCTCGAGCGCCCATATACTTTTGTCTCCGGATGCGTATTTTCGGCCCATTAACTCCCGTTTCGACCCGGTGCCTATATATACCTCTTCCAAACACGTTTTGAAGAATCCCCGACCTTTAGAAATAATTTTAGACTTAGTTTTGGAGAGGAAGAAGGAGAGCAAGCTTTATTTTACGTTTTGTTGAGGTTTTGCATTCGAATTCTTAGTTTCTTTTTAGTTCGTTACTTTAAACGCTTTTAATTTCGTTTTAGTTAATTCAATTTCAGTTCTTCGTATTTATTTTCTTTTTAAACCCTAGTTCATGTTTCTTAGTTTCTTCGTTCAATTCATCATGTTTATGTTCGTTGTTTATTTTATTGCTTTTATTTTTGTTATAACCATGTCCGGCTAAAACCCTTGCATGCTTGGGTTAGGATGAACTCGTAGAAGTAGGATGTGGGTACGTAATTAGAGTAATTCGTGACGTTAGTTTTAATTCTCTTAGTTAATGAATTCTTATAATTAATCTGAACTTTACCTTTGAATTTCGTACGAAAGTGTTAGAGAGAGGACGACCGCATCACTCAATAACAATTAGTAGTCTTAACGAGAGGGTTTAGGAAAGGTTAATTCATCTACCGGTTTAGCGAAGGAGGACGACCGCATCACCTTAGTTAAATTAGGGTCTTATTAATTGAGCACAGTTCATTAACTTGTTAGTGGATTAGTGAAGTTGATTGCTAGGATAAAGTATTAGGGTGAGAAATCTTGAGCTTTCATTCTACGATCTTTTACTTAGGTTAATTCTTGGTTGTCACGATTACTTTGATTATGTACCTGCTCCGTTAGTATACGTAGGGATTCCTATCCTGAGCATCACCATCTCATATCTGAAAAACACCTTAGTTACTTAGTTTAATTTTCCTTTTGCCTTAGTAGCGTAATTTAGTTTAGTTTATCTTAATCTTTCAAAAACCCCAAAAACATCACACTCATATTAACTACGACGCGTAGATCTTCAGGGATCTATTCGCATACATACCATCCCTTGGGTTCGATAATACTTGGTCCCTATACTTGCCCATGCTACAGTGAACCCGTTCTCTTGCGGGGTAGCTACTAGTAGAAGCTAGTGTAGTCGCTTCAAGTCAATGGTGCCGTTGCCGGGGATGGCGTTGTATGTTTGAATAGGACTTGTCGATAGCTTAGTAGTTAGTAGTGAGTGATTTATTTTCTGTTTTTATTTTTATTCCCATTCGTTAGGCAGTTGCGTTTTGATCTTTCTGCTAGTGTTTCAGGTTTATGAAAACACGCTCACAAGGCAATACGAGCGAAGAGAGATTACCTGCAGATCCTGAGACAATAGCCAGAAAGAACCGAGCCTTCTTGAGAAGGATGAACGCTGCCGACTTAGGAAAGGAGCCAATGGACATCAATAATGAGTTGGACGATACTGCCAACGATTTCAATCAGGCAGTAGACCGAGTTGAAGGCACTGGAGTTAGTGGTAGCCAGAATCAAATTCCATTAGGGGATAGCCAGAGCCTAAACCCGGATACACGAAACGTAGGGAATCCAGCTCAGAACCTTGTCCATAATCCTCCTAACAACCCTGCTTACCCACAAAACCCAAATAACCCTTTCAACAACCCAGTATACCAACATTACCCATATCCACCTTATCCTTACCCACCATACCCATACCATCCACCACCAGTCTACAACCAACCACCTGTTTACCAACCACCACCCCAACAAGTACCCATACCAGCTGCTAATCCTCAATACGTTCCTCAGAACGTAGATCATAATATTGCTATTCGAGGGAGGTTTGCAGCGCAGCCACAGCGGTACTATGATGGAGTGGCTTTGCCTCCTGTTGAGGCGAACAACTTCTCGATATCACCGGGGATTTTAAAGCTGCTGACCGAGAATCAGTTCAAAGGGGTGATCGGGAAGGAGAATCCTCACACACATCTGAGGAGCTTTCTAATGATAGCCTCCACATTTAATTATAATGGCATGTCTGAAGATGCCAAGAGGCTTAGGCTGTTCCCATTCTCACTGACGGGAATAGCCAAGGAGTGGTACGATAATACGCTCCCGCGGGGAGGTATTACCACGTGGGCAGAGCTCGAGCGTCTGTTCCTCGAGCGATTCTACCCTCCATCTAGGACGATCAAGGCTAGAATTGAGATCTCGTCCTTTCGCCAGAAGTCTGGAGAGGATCTACGCCAAGCGTGGGAGAGATACTCAAACATGCTGATAGAGTGCCCGCAGCACGGGTACAATGAGGGAGACATTATGGCGTTCTTCTATAGTGGTGCCAACAAGACGGGGCAAGACCATTTAGATGCCTGTGCGGGTGGAGCATTCCTCAACCAAGGCATAGAGAGGTGTAGAGAGATCGTTGACAACATTGTCACGAATGCCGGTGCTTGGGGTGTAGATGCAGATTTGCAAAGAGTGCATCAGGTGGAAGAGGGAGAAGGAACGAGAAGGCTGCTGATGGCCATGATGGAGAAGATCAACAACCTCGAGTTGGGGAAGAATTTGGGTGGAGAGCATGCAGTGGAGAATGAGAGAGTAGACCAACCCAGTGGACAGCAAGAGGTAGCCAATTACATGGGAGGTCCATATTACAATCAGAATGGCTACCAAGGTGGTAATCAGTATGGAAGGCCTTCTTATGGCCAACCATTTGTGCCTCCAGGCCCTCAGCCACTTCAAAATCAATGGAGGAACACACAAGGAGTTCAAGGAAGCCAGCAGCCTCCTCAAAACACATGGAGGAGGAATGATAATTTTTCTTATGCTAACCCAAAAGCTGGTGTTACTGTTCCTGCAGGTGTTGATCCGGGTTCTAAACCTCCTGGTGGAGAAGGCGGTGCATCAACCGAGGAGATGTTGAGAGCGATTCTTCAAAAGGTGGAGGAAGGGAGCAAGCGGTTGTCATCCTTGGAATACGATGTGAAGGAGTTGCACAAGAAGGGTGATCAACGTGATCAAGAGCTCCAGAAGATGAACGTTGAGTGGACTAGAACTCAACAAGAGAACAATCGAAGGTTCACCTCTTTAGAGCTCCAGATGAGCCAGATTGCAAAATCAGTGAATAGAATGCCGGAAGGGAATCCGAAAGAGCAGTGCAAGGCGATCCAGCTTAGAAGTGGAACCAATTATGAAGGTCCTCAGATGCCTGCTGATTCTGAGACGCCCCAAGTTGAGAAGGGGATTGAAAGTAAAGGGATTGAGAAGCATGAAGATATGGATGAGTCCCAGAAGGGCAAAGGCATTGAGGAGGTTGAGAGAGTTCCTAAGTGGAAAAAGGCAAAGGAAGTAAGGGAGAAAGTGAAAGAAACAGAAAGAGATGAGTGGGGGGTACCCAAATCTGTGATACCTGTCCCATATCCACAGCGCTTCATGAAAAAGAAGCTTGATGAGAAATTCGCTAAGTTCCTTGACGTTTTTAAACAATTGCACATTAACATTCCTTTTTATGATGCTTTGGAACAGATGCCGCATTATGCGAAGTTTCTGAAGGACTTGATCGCGAAAAGACGGCGAGTGGATGAGCCGAAGTTGGTGCAGTTGAACCACGAGGTGAGTGCATTAGTGCACAAGGCGCTTCCACCTAAGCTGAAGGATCCCGGGAGCTTCACGATCCTATGTGATATTGGGAACGGGATCAAGAAGGGAGCATTGTGCGACCTTGGGGCGAGCATCAATCTCATGCCGTTGTCGCTTTTCAAGAAGTTGGAAGGTGGTGAACTTCAACCCACAATGATGACGCTTCAACTTGCCGATCGGTCTATTACTCGACCTCAAGGTGTGGTTGAAGACGTCCTAGTGAGAGTTGGAGATCACATCTTTCCAGCCGACTTTGTAGTGCTAGAGATGGAGGAAGATGAGCACGTACCCCTGATCTTGGGAAGACCGTTCTTAGCTACGGCGGGGATGGTGCTAGACGTGGCGAATGGGAAGATCACGTTGAAGGTTGATGATCAAGAAGTGAAGATCTCCCTATATGAAGCCATGAAGCACCCGAAGGAGGATGAGAGCTTGTATTGCATGGATGCCATTGATCCTCGTGTTGAAGACACACATTCTCTCCCGAATTCCTCTCATACTCATGATTTTGTTAGTCCTTCAATTGATAATTTAACCCATGAGAGTTATGTTCTTGATTATTTTGATAGGGATGAAGTGAGGAAGTTGAAGGATGAAGAGGTGAAGAAAGTGGACGTGGTCCAGTTAGACGGGAAAGGAGGAGTTAAGAAGAAAAAGTCCAAACTCAAGAAATTGTTTAGTAAGACTCCTCCAGATAGAGGCAAGAAGGAGTTGAGACCCATAACACTTGGGGATGGGAAGAAAGCAAAGGTACTCATGATGGAGGGGCATCAAGGAAAGGAGTTCAAACACCACTCTTATGAGAGTAAGGGAGGTAAATTTGCGTATGATGTCCCATAAGCTCCTTTGAGCACGGTCCGGCATGAGGACCTTAAAAATAGCGCTGAATGGGAGGCAACCCATTTTTATTTGCTTTCATTTATTAGGGTGTTTAGAGTCGTATGTTTAACCTCGTACTTGAGAGCTTTATTTTGTAGGCTTGTCTCTAAAGGAGTAAAGGAACCAAAGAAGTGGAGATTGAAGGAACCGACTTGAGACAAGGGAGTGTGCAAAGCTATTGAGAGAAACTGAATTGTTTGGTTGAGGTAACCCACAACCCCAAATGTAGACCTCTAGCAAGGTCGAAGTTTGGGGGGGGTGGAGTTTCTTTTTATGATTACATTGCACATGCATGCACGCCCTTATCTTTGAGTTGAGTTTGATTGATTATTGGTGCCTTGAGATGCTCCTTGGGCTATTATTAATTTGTTTTGTTACTCAACATTTTATGCCTATCAATCACCTTATGCTTGTTGATTGCTATCTTTGAGTATGATTTGATGAGTAGGGTGAATTGTGAGGCTGAGTTAGGAGTTTTCTTGTGTGAGTGTTTGAGTTAGAGTTGATTTGAGAAAGAACTTGTATGCTTGTGAATTTTTCTTTTGAGTACTTGAGTGAAACACATCGTTGAGTGCACGTCCATGCTTGATCTTGGTGTTTCTTGTTATTATTGCATGAGTACGATAAAAGAAAGTGAGTGAGTATACGGGTGATTGATCTTTGAAGCTCGAGTTCAATTACTTGCATGATTTGATTCTTGATTCATTCCTAATAATTTCACTTGACTTATTATTTCGTTGCTTGAGGACAAGCAACATGGTAAGTTTGGGGGGGTTGATTAGGCGTGAAATTGTTATGTTTTGGTGCCCGATTTACTCATGTTTTGAGTGTTTTCGATGAATATTTAGAGTCAAATGAGCATTATTTCTATACATTGATAAATTTGTCTCTTTGATGTTCATAGATGGATAGAGGGCGAAAAGAGGAGTTCGTAGGACTTTAAATCGACTCAAACGGATGCCCGGATGAGAAGATATTGAAGAAATACGATTGGTATTAGTGCGGACGAGGAAAAGTATCATTTGGAAGGATTAGAGATCACTCGAGCGCATAGCTCGAGCGCCACCGCTCGAGCGCCTTACTCGAGCGCGCAAACGTACAGAACAATTCTTGCGCTCGAGCAGCTCGAGCGCCACCGCTCGAGCGAATCGCTCGAGCGTCCAAAACATACAGAGTCATTTCAGCGCTCGAGCAGCTTGAGCGCGACCGCTCGAGCGAATGCGTCATTCGAGCTACACAGCTCGAGCGGGACCGCTCGAGCGTTTTGCTCGAGCGCCCATATACTTTTGTCTCCGGATGCGTATTTTCGGCCCATTAACTCCCGTTTCGACCCGGTGCCTATATATACCTCTTCCAAACACGTTTTGAAGAATCCCCGACCTTTAGAAATAATTTTAGACTTAGTTTTGGAGAGGAAGAAGGAGAGCAAGCTTTATTTTACGTTTTGTTGAGGTTTTGCATTCGAATTCTTAGTTTCTTTTTAGTTCGTTACTTTAAACGCTTTTAATTTCGTTTTAGTTAATTCAATTTCAGTTCTTCGTATTTATTTTCTTTTTAAACCCTAGTTCATGTTTCTTAGTTTCTTCGTTCAATTCATCATGTTTATGTTCGTTGTTTATTTTATTACTTTTATTTTTGTTATAACCATGTCCGGCTAAAACCCTTGCATGCTTGGGTTAGGATGAACTCGTAGAAGTAGGATGTGGGTACGTAATTAGAGTAATTCGTGACGTTAGTTTTAATTCTCTTAGTTAATGAATTCTTATAATTAATCTGAACTTTACCTTTGAATTTCGTACGAAAGTGTTAGAGAGAGGACGACCGCATCACTCAATAACAATTAGTAGTCTTAACGAGAGGGTTTAGGAAAGGTTAATTCATCTACCGGTTTAGCGAAGGAGGACGACCGCATCACCTTAGTTAAATTAGGGTCTTATTAATTGAGCACAGTTCATTAACTTGTTAGTGGATTAGTGAAGTCGATTGCTAGGATAAAGTATTAGGGTGAGAAATCTTGAGCTTTCATTCTACGATCTTTTACTTAGGTTAATTCTTGGTTGTCACGATTACTTTGATTATGTACCTGCTCCGTTAGTATACGTAGGGATTCCTATCCTGAGCATCACCATCTCATATCTGAAAAACACCTTAGTTACTTAGTTTAATTTTCCTTTTGCCTTAGTAGCGTAATTTAGTTTAGTTTATCTTAATCTTTCAAAAACCCCAAAAACATCACACTCATATTAACTACGACGCGTAGATCTTCAGGGATCTATTCGCATACATACCATCCCTTGGGTTCGATAATACTTGGTCCCTATACTTGCCCATGCTACAGTGAACCCGTTCTCTTGCGGGGTAGCTACTAGTAGAAGCTAGTGTAGTCGCTTCAAGTCAATGTCACATCAAAGTGACATAAAGTAAATTTTTGTATTGCAGTGTATTTTGTAGTTAGATTAAATGGTTTAAAGTTTTTGTTATTATTTGTTTTAGGGGTCCATTTTTTGTAGTGGGATGTGGTTCACCCATTTATTTATTCAATTATTCCCCCATTTTAATATAAGTGAAGTTGCTGTCAACGAAAATCGAAAAAAAAAACCTTTGTTTGATCATGAGACTAGCTGCTCTCAGCGGGAATATGATTTTTGTTTGGGCGTGAGCTTTTGGCTTCGATACTATAAAAGAATTATGTCAAATTTAAAAAAATCCGAACATATAAACAGTTGTGGAATTAATTCATATAATTATTTTTCTTCACAATATCATTATTCTATCCATACAAATATATACTTTTTGTTACATATATACGTATTTTTATTATACTTTTTATTTAGAATATACTAGTGCTAAACCCGCGATTATCGCGGAACTGTATATAAAATTTATGGTAAAGTTATTAATTAATTTATTTTAAGTATTATAAATGTGGTTACTATTTTAAAATAGTGTATTTGGAAGGATTTCCTTTAGGATCAAGTGACAAAATCTTCAATCTTCTACTCGAACTAACTCCGGATACTGCAAAATAAAATTGACCATGAGTGAAAACAGGCTTGAGAAGATACAATCCAACAGTAGAAAGCGATTGCCCTTGACTTTTATTTATTTTCATGACAAAACACAGTAGAATTGGAAATTGTCACCTTGTAAAATATACCGACATTGTAGGATCAAAATTTGTCAATGCAATTCTTGAAATGAAGACTTTATTTCAAATATTCCTTCCAGATATTATTTCAGTCTAGAGAATATGGTTATCAAGTTTTGTGACAATCAATCTTGTTCCATTGCACAAATCGGATTTGTGATCAATACTTCTTAGTAACACTATAGACACTCCTTCTTTCAAGACCAGAAAGTGATTTGACATTCCAGAACACCTAACAGAATTTAAAAATTCAACTATAATCATCTGTCCATTACCTCATTCTCGAAATTTAGAGACACAAATACTGTCTGAGCTTAAGTATACTTTAGTATCACCCGAAATCAGATAAAAACTTATCATTTATAAACTCCACATCTCAATGAGTAGGTGCAAGTATTGCTTTATCCTCAAAGTATTTATGTGTCCTTAAATTATCAATCAAGGATGGATAAATATTTTTTGTTATAGATGCAATTGGAGCAACAACATCACAAATTAAATTATCTTTCAGAATCTCAATCTCAGTGACATCATCTTGCCTATTTCTAATTTTCTCATCACCAACTTTCAAATTCCACCTTGAGAAGTTAACAATATCATCATCATTTGAGGACGTATTGAGATCAGAACGTTGTAATCTCATGTTCTTCGTCAATCTTAAATTCTTAATATTGAAAACAAATAAGATGTATTTAGTTTTCTAATAATAATTAAAAAAAAAAAATTATCATTTAATAAAAGATGCATAAAATACCTTGCAATGATCTCACAAATATGAAGCATTGATAGTTGAGTGCACAATATACTCTCGACTTCCTTTGGGTATAACATGGAGTCTCTTTCTGAAATCTCTTCCAAGCACAATGATTTTACCACCAAAAGACATATCACTCATGGTTCCATCTAGAGATCTAACAATATACCTTAAGTTTCTATCCAAAGCTAAATCTGTTAATCGTTGGTGTCTCATCTCATATAATAAGCTTTGTCTTCAATAATAGTTAGGACAAATGTGTCCCCAGCTTTATGTTACACGTGAAGGTCTCATCAATATTAAGCGGTATAACAAATCTTGAATGAGCAGTACGTCCGTCGGACAGAAGAGTGATGTTATTCCACTTGATGCAGCATTAAGAACTATATTATATTCCGAACGTATTGCTGCGGAGATCGTTCTCCAAATGAATGTCTTTCCAGTTCCACCATATCCGTATAAAAAGAAGACTCTTTCCTTTTGCAACCAAACAACTTCAAGTATTTCACTAACCACAAATTTTTGTTCTTGAGTTAGAGTTGAATTTAACTTGTCATATTCTTCTCTTTGTTCAGGCCGATCGTAATTCAATTCTTGTTATTTACTACATCTTTCTCAAACTCAAAATATGGTACTGACATTGATGTAAATCTACTCAAAGTGGATCCATTCATCTGCAGTAGTTTATCAATATTAATTAAAGCCAACTTGTTCAACTTTTCACTGTTAAGCTATAAATCTAAAAAAAAACATTAAAAAAATATAATTGTAAATTATTTTTACAATCTAAATCAATTAATTTTTTTTAAAGATGTTATACCTGTAATATTCAATGTTCATCTTCTTTTATAGAGTATATCATCTGGCATACACTCCCACGTCTTTTCGAACACGGTTTCTGGAGAGTTCATTGAAGATGACATGAGAAGAATAATGAATAAGTTCCTCACGTGATGAGCGCTTGTCCAATAACTTGCCTCTGTTATCCCATCAATGTACTCAAGATCATCATCCAGCAATCTCATTGAATAGCAAACATCCTTGAAGGTAACAAACACAATATCACCAATGGTTCATATCATCTCAAAAGATGTTGATTTGTTACTATAAGACAATAAGAGATACAAATAATACTCTTCACCAGCCCCCAATAGAACACTGTATAGTCTTCCTAGAGAAAATCTATTGTACTTTCTCTTTTCCCACTGATATTATTTTCTACCCCAAACATACATCTTTGGAAATTCCAGATAAGTCAGCTTCTTTGCATCCTCATCATCAGTTTTATTTTTATCCATCCACGCCAAGAACATTGATTTACCTGAAGATGGTCTTTCGAGTACATCATCAATGTAATCTTCATCTCGAAAAATAACTCTCTGTTGATTAGGAAGATGGAAATCCAATCTCATAACCGCTGGATACCTATAATGTATATCGAACTGAAGAGTTCTCCAAACTGCTTCACACGGAGATATGTATCTACAGTTTACGAAATTTTCCACTTCGCATTTTGATTTTTATTCACCTTTAGTGGCCCCTTTCTTCTCCACATTAGCTATAATCCATCAACCCCTTTATTGATATACTTGAACAAATACTTGATGAATTTATACCTATTGCACCACTCAACATTTATATTACCTTGATACCTTCGCAACAATATTGGACTGTAAAGAACTACAAAACGGTTATCCAAATGAACAATTCCGTTATCAACAGTGACCCCTGTACTTCTTCTTCTATACAGTGGGAAACCTTCGTCATCAACATATGTAAACTCATTATAACTCTTTGGGAAATTCTTTGAGCAAATGTTGTTGACCATGCAAGGAGAATTTATTTTCACCAATCCACAGGGTTAGTGAATCATGTAGTCACTTACCAAATCATACAAAATACATCATCATCTCTATCTAGTATTTCTACAGATATGATACGGTCAGCATCCTTCGGATTTGGAATTTTTTTTCATGGTTTAGAAACAAAAGAATTTGAGCATGTAACAATCATTTTTTCTGAAATTCCACTGAGTATAACACTACAGATTGAAAATATTTGAATCAAGTTATATACTAAAATAATTTAATAGAAATATAAAGTTATTTTATTCATGAAAGATAAATATTATGGAGCTAAAAATTTAATAAATATAAAAAGATAAACTTACATGCATCAATTTTTTCAAATATTTGAAGTTCCTTAAACTCCTTCACAATACGATCAAGTTTCATCTTAAACATTCTGTAGAGAATATATGGCCTATCAACAGATTCAAGACCTTTCTCATTTAAGAATCTTGTAATCTGGGGCCATTTTAGATTGCAAGTAGTTGTGATAAATAAATCTGGGTAAGAAAAACACTTGCAAAGTGTCATGACATCTTGAAAATTTTGAATCATATACCTAGGTCTGTCTGTGAAGGATGCAAACATTATTCTTTTACCCGTAGAAGATGGATCCACATCACCTCTATCAACTGCAATTTTCATATCATTCACTCTGCTAGACCTCAATTTAACTTGATTAAATTTTATAAATAACAACCTTTCCGACTAAATCATAGTATATGAATCCACCAAAAATTGCTGGAAAAGTCTCTTAGATAGGAATAAAGTTTGTTTCATTATTATGCTCGTGTATCCTAAACGAAAAGAATTCTCGCATTGTTAGTCTGATTTCTTTTCTTGTTGTAAAACCAGCATCATTATGAACCACATCAATCCTATAAACATCCTCGTCATACAAGAACAATAAATGATATTGTAATGGAACATAAGATGGATGTAATTCACTTATTCTTTACAATTCACCGCTACGGGTCTTTTAATATCACATCTCTTTTTTCCATAGCTGCATCATGTCCCCTGAAATAAGAGCTACAACTTCAGAAGCAGTAGGAAGGTTATAAACTCTTCCAACTGAACTCATTCTTTCTAGCAAATTTAATCACAAATTTGGCTCACCTCCAGACATAATACTTTTCCTTGCGAAATTGCATTGCAAATGGATTGAAAGTATCCACCATCCTCTTAAGTTCACCAACAATACTATCATTCAGCTTATCCTTCAATCTCCTCAAGTACAAATAAAATAATTGAATTGATTAAAAAAATTAATTATAATTATTATATTTTATAATTTGTTCAACTAAAATAATACAAAATATAAAATATATAGTAAGAATCAGACTCATCACAATGCGAGAATTTTTTTCCTTTATTGATTCTCATTTCGTCTAAATCTTCTATTTTTTTTTGGTGAATCTATACATCTCAATATATTGTTTATATTTTTCTTTTGTAGGATAAGAATCTATACATCTCAAGGTATTGTAAATTTCATCAATTCATCTTTCGTGTGAATCCGTATTTCTTTTTTGCAGGATATGAATCTATAATTGTCAAGGTATTTATATTTTATTTTATGTTTTTTTATCATTTAATTGTATTAATTTAATCCGCATCTTTTGCTTAATCTCTGTTACTAATGATTATTCCAATGTATATTATTATAATTCTTTAAATAATAATTTTTATGTTTATTTATATTTCTATAAATAATAATATTTATGTTGATTATAATTTAATTTGAATGTTATAGATACATCAAAATATACCTTTGATATTTTCAATTGATTAACAAATCTATTTTTTTTAAATCGATAATAATGTAAATTTTTGACTATTTTTTTAATATGATGAAAACTTTCTTAATCATTCTTTATAGATAAAGCATAAGCATCGAACCTTGGAGAATAAATTTTAATATGATGAATCATTTCGAAAATAATTTATATTTTTTATATTTTTAATAGTTGAATACTTTCTACTATGTAAAATTCTGATTTTTTTTTTAAAATTCGAATATTTATTAAATATGTTAATATTGTTGCTCTTAGTTTTTTTTAAAGGAAAAAATGACTCTTTTCAAAATATGTGATTTAATATTGTAAATTCATACACCAATCAATATATAAATTTATCTTAATTATATACTTTATTTATTTATTTAATTTTAAATTTACTTTTTATGCTATTATTTTTGTATCATTGAATATAGATTACTTATATTAGGTAAATTTGACTCTTTTATAAAACATGTATTTTAATTAATCTTAATTTATATATTATCTAAATACATCCCATTTTTATGAATATATAAATATAGACTAATTATATTAGGAAAAGTTGACTACTTTTTTATAGTATGATTTAAGTCATATATTTTCGAATTACATAAAATATTAGGTAAATTTGACTCTTTATAAAACATGTGTTTTAATCAATCTCAACTTATAATTTGTCTAAATACACTCTATTTTTATGAATAATTAAATATAGATTTCATAGATGTCATAATTTTTTCCTTTCAATTGGATTTCATAGCTTATAAATAATGTTGCATAGTGATATAAAGAGATTCGACTTTTTTTTTTAATTAGATTAATGTATATTGTAAGTTGATAATCTTTGTGAAAATATTATTATTTTAATATATAAAAGATCACATGACATAGTATTTTGAAATTTAATATTTTGGAATGTAATTTCGAAATTAGGGACTATATCATCATATTATATTAGTCAATTTTTCTAATATAATTAATCTTTTATCAATAAATTTAAAATTGATGTAAATAAGTAAAGTATATAATTAGTTTAAATTTATATATTGATTGGTGTATAACTTTATAGTTAAATCACATGTTTTAAAAAGATCAAATTTCCCTAAAAATATTGAAGACATTAAATTATTTTTGAATTTAAAAAACAATTAGAATTGTTACTCAGTTGAATTTATCAAAGACATATTTTGGTTGTATATATAACATTCAAATTCATACACAAAAAATTATTTATTATTAATGAATCATGATCGAATTTTTTAAAAAAAAGATATCCACCATCCAAAAATAGTTGAAAATATTAGTTTGAAGAATACATTATTTACTTATTTTATTTTTAAAGATACCACTAACCAAAAATTTAAGATTTAGGAATGTAGGATAATATAAAATCACCTAATAAATTATCTTACTAAATTATCATTCAAAATTAGTCAACTTTTCCTAATATATTCAAATTGAAATTTAAAATTGATTAAATAAGTAAAGTTTATAATTATTATAAATTTATATATTGTTCCTAATATAATTATTTCAAATCTAATCTTTTAAAATAATATATAAAATATATCCATCATCCATATTTGTTAAAGATCCGAATAATTAATATTTTATAAAGAGACTAATATATATTCCTAAAATATTTGAATATTCGTATATTTGATATATTCCTAATATTCGTATAATTAATTATTCCAATATATATTCGTATATTTTAAAATATTCGTATAATTAATTAAAATATTTGAATATTCATATATTTAATTATTCCTAATATATATTCGTATAATTATTACATAAAATATTAGGTATTATTTGAATATTCGTATAATTAATATTTTCGAATTACATAATATATTTCGAAAGATATATTCATCATTATCCAAATTTGAACGATTCTTCATCATTATAGAATTAAATAAAAATAAAAATTATAACTTCTCATAAAGAATATTATTTATAAAATTTTAAATAATACATTGAATAGTAATTAATACATTATAATGTTAAAAAAAATCTAATTTTTAACATATAATTAATGATTCTTCATCTTCACAATAAAATTGATCTTCCACTCCGTCTTCATATGAAAAATTGATCATCCACTCATCTTCATTGTTGATGTTCAATCCTAAATATATAATTAAAAAAATCACACAATAATCATTTTCATACGAATAAAATAAAATTAAACAATAATTAATAAAAAAACAAAAATAAAATAATTAGTAAATAGAGTAAATACCTTTAGACACGTAGAAATTTGTATTCCTCCAAATTACCAAAAAAAAAGTGAGTTTAAGGAAATGATCATTGGTAGAAGAGATTAGACAAAATATGAAGATTAAATTAATACACCAAATCTATAAAATAAAATAGAAAACAAAAAGTAAATACCTTAAGATGAAGATCCTGCAAAAAAAAGAAATATTAAGATTGAATATATTGGGATGAACATCCTGCAAGAAAAGAAAAACATGAAAATTTAGATGAAAAGAAATATAATATAAAACTTCATAGCAAAATTGAAAAGAAGAAGAAGAAGAAGAATTGGAATAGGATGTGGAGAAATTATTGTAATTGATTTTTGGTTGTGTGAGATACATGATATATATAGAGGAAATGTGAAAAAATCAATGGTCAAGATTATATTAGATATTAAGATTCAATGGCTGAAAATAGTTTTAAAAGTCAATGAATTGAGTGAATGAGAGTAGAGTATTTTTAAAATAGAGGCTTGAGAGCTTGCCACATAGAATTCCAAAACTTTGTCTTTATAATATATTAAGATATTTAGCCTTTCAAAATAGAGTAATATATTAAAAAATAAAAATGTCATTTTACGGAAAATATTACTCCATGCATTACATTTCTTTCTTTCATGGCCCAAAGCCGGCCAACAGTTTTGAATATTGAGATAAGAAAATACCGTTGGGAGTTAACTCCATTTTTCTTATCGTTGGGGGTTAACTCCGTTTGTCCAACAACAGATCGACGACCAATGTCCGTACACGTGTCTTGAATTAATACTACTAATAATTATTTTTAGGAATGTGTCACATCCATCATCATGAATATCCAATTAGGCAACTACCTATTCCAAAACCATTTACACGAGATTATAATGCATCTTGTTTTATTAATAGGCAAAATATTATATGAATGTAGTTATTACAATCACTTCTTGATAAATAGAATTGATTTTATTTTTAAAAAAAATCAATTCTATATTCTTTGCAATCCATATATAATTACCTTAAAATCTATTTTGGAGAAGAGAAAAAAATCTCTTTTGGATTCTAAGAATTGATTTTTTGTAAATTTATTTTCATTAATTGATTTTTATGCAAACATTTTCACTTTTAAAATCACTTAATTTCAAAATATTTTTCACTTTTAATTTTACTATAAAAATCACTTAAAATTACTTCTGGTTTTGCAGTAGAGATTCAAAACATAAAATTATTTTTAAAGTACCATTAATATTACTAGGAGTATTCTTAATCTGAGCCAGTGGTATTACATTGTAATTGTTGTAAATTTTCTTGAACCCAAATTATGATACTCCTGGTAAAATTAATGATATTTTAAAACTATTTAATGATAAATTTATAATGAACAATTTTCATATAAAACCTACTTTTATAAATAAGTATAGATCATATAAGTTCTAATAATATCACAAAAAAAAAAAGTAATAAAATAAAGTGTTGGATTAAAACATACCATTAAAGTTATGTTCAAACCTAAACTATATATATTGCAACAATAACTTTAATTTAATCCAAATTGGACTTGGAATCAATCACAATTTTGATGTGCATCGTTATTTAGGGGATTTTTAATAACTTCTTGAACATATCATGCATGGCTTCAAAGTTTTTCTAATTTGGTTCATCTTAATTACATATTATACTACTCCTTTGTCTCATTTTAACTATGTAGATAATATTTTTTTCCTCAAAATTATCGCTTTGCATTAATATACACTATAAGAAAATAATGATTTGCCTACATAATTAAATTTGCTTATAAATATTTTTTTAAAAAAAAATTTGTAGTAAAAATTGCCTACGATTTGCCTACGGAATTTTCTAATTATGAAAGCATCTACATTTCTCAACCTAAAAACAACTTGCTTACGGAATAAAATCCCTAGGTATAATTACCTACAAGTCATTTGCCTACAAAAATTTACCTACAAAATAGTTTGCTTACGGAACATTTCTCAACCTAGAAAAAACTTACCTACGGAATAAAATCCCTAGGTATAATTACCTACAAGTCATTTGCCTAAAAAAATTTACCTACAACACAATTTGCCTACGGAATTTCCGTAGGCAAATTATTTTGTAGGTGGGGAAGGAAGATGCCTATATAATTAGAAAATTTTGTAGGCAATTTGTAGGCAATCCCTACTACGAATTTTTTTGTTGGAAATTCCGTAGTCATATTGACAATTTCCGTAGACAATTTTATATTTTTTTGTAGTGATATGAGAATTAAAAATCATATTTTAATTTTTTTTATTGGTGATAATATGCTTTAGTTATACAAATTTACTCCTTTGTATGTAAACAAAAGGTAAGAAAATATTATACTCTTCAACATTACACATATATTTAATATTGTTCCATGATTTTTTTTAATTAATGTAAAATATTTTTAAACGACAATTAAAATGAGATGGGTAGAGTATAATTTTTTCCAATCTCAAATTTGGGGAATCTTTATAAATATTAAAAAGTTGATTGAATAAATAATTAGTGTTTAGCACATAAAGAAGCACATATTAAATTCATCAAGTTATTGTCAGACATGTGTATTGCAATTAATATTTGTTGAACTGGAATATGGGTGTCCATTTACCGTTCCTACTGATGGGCCTACTTGGGCCCATTTAGCCATCACTCTACTAAAACCTCGAGTTCACGACAACTGTCCCCCTCCCCCACATGGTATCTGAGTTGGGCCAAGAGGACAAGTATACATTGAAATGTCACATTTTTCTTATTATTATGTTTTTTTTTTTTTTTAAATAAATGAGTTGTGTAAGGAGCACTCATTCAACAATTGAGTCTATTTACACTGAAAAATATAATTTGATTACACTGAAAAATGTGGTTATATTACACTGAATATCAACCTACATTTTTTTATGTAAACAATCGCAACTGTTGAATGAGTACACCGTGCACCAGGTGTATATGAGATTGAACCTTAAGGAGTAACTCTCTTGTGCACTTGGTGTATGACGCACTCACTCAATAGTTCAAACTGTTTACACTGAAATATATAATTTGATTACATTGAAAATCAACTTATTTTTTAATGTAAACAATCTCAACTGTTGAATGAGTACACCATGCACTAGGTGTATATGAGATTGACCTTAAGTAATGATAAATTTTATATACACTAGATGCACAGTGCAAGTTAAATGTATTTTTAAACAATATCAATTGTTTGAGTAAGCCTCCTACGAAACTTGTCCACAGTATAAAATTAATATCAGTAAATTTTACACCATGGAATGCTATGATAACAATAAATATATATAATAGTGTCAGTAAAAGCATATAATTATATAAATTTTACACCATGAAACTGGTTCATCCTAGATTTTGCACAATTATTTTACTGAAAAGTATAGGTGCATCACATGCACTTGTGTTATACGATACATTTGATATACAAAAGTGATTAATCTCATTTTAATTAATCGTATCGAGCTAATTAATATAAATTTCAGTTGGGAGATAACAGCTTTGTTGAAAGTGATGGAGGGGCATTATTGACAATAGCTTGTAGGCTACCCAATTAATGATGATTGCAGAGGTTGTTTTTGATGAACTGTGATTTGGGTGTCGATGGACAGAATTTGGGCCCACTGGTCACGCCCCATGTCGGCTTTTAATGTTCATGGTTCTCAGTCATTTGACCGTGACGTCATAATTGTTTTTTTTTTTTGGAAAAGTTAGTACTTTTCATTTTTAATGTAAAGAGTGTGGGGCTGTAAATGAGTCGAATCGAGTAGAATGCACTGATGTTCAAGATTGTTTGAAAAGTTATCGAGTTTTGATATTCATGTTTGAACTTGTTTGATAATTAATCGAGTTGAGCTCGAACGAGTTTTAACCGAGCCGAACACGAGTCGAGCTCGAGCTCTAATAATTTGATTTTTTACACATGTTTTATCCTTTTTTAGTTATCGAGCTCGAGTTCGAGCCAAACTTTATACTATACCAAATAAAAATTTATGTTTAACCTTGTTTGATTGGTATTTTGAACCAAGTTTAAATGAACTTTTACCGAATGATCTCAAATTGAGTATCGAATAATTTGGTTTGATTTTCAATTCTTAAAGAATGTGACTTTGTTTAAAAATAATCCAGAAAAACAAATTTATAAATTAGTTGGAATATGTTAACGTTTTGCATATGTCTAAATGAAAAAATAAATGCATGAATAGTGATACAGACAATATTAGGTTTCTATGAATCTTATTTCAATTTGATACTCCGATCAAAATGTACTTTTGAGCATTTACTTCATTACATTGCTTTATTGTTGATATACTAGCTTGTGGTGGAGAGATAGTTCGATTTAAATACTTGGGAGTTCGAGTTGGAGTTTGTTGTAACCATTTCTGTACGAGGTCGGCACCGACCTCCCCAAGGAGAACCACAGGGGCGCATCCGACCGGGGTCGTCAAAGTGAGGCTTTAGGAGCCTCCGACCTCCATCGCTTCCGACCTCCTGGCAACCACTTCCGACCTCCCCGGACCCAGGCTCCAGATAGCTATTTTAGATCGTCACGGTCTCCGACTTCTGCCGGAGATCGCCCTTTCCGACCCTGACCTAGCCCAAGTCCCTCGCCACAAGGACCCGGGATCACGTCGCGGCCTCCCGATCTCCAACCTCACCTCCGGTCGCCGAGACCGCCGACTCACCGATCTCCGACCTCACCAATCAAGAAGACCCATTGAGCACGTGATAGAATCCTATAAATACCCACGTAGAGGTCGGAAATGACCTAAATACCCCTGTATATGAATCCTATAAATAGATCCACTCTTGTACAAAAAAGAATAACTATTCAATCAGTACAAAAAAGCTATACAAGCATTCAAGTCCAGGGACTAAAAATCCCTAATAATTCTTGGTGTTCTTGCATTCATATCACCATCATTATCATCCATCAATTCCTGCATTTATGGAGCATCCAATCTCCTTTTCACCTTGATGTTCTTTGCCTAAGCTTATTAAATAACCATTAATTCCCAGCGTGATTTTAGGTAAACAACATTTGGCGCTAGAAGAAGGGTCTTCAAACCCTGATTTCTCTCTCTTTTCTTTGAAGAACACACTGTTCTTCAAAGCTTCATAAACCCATCTTTAAATCTTCAAAAAACCTTGTCACCACACATTCAAGAAGAACATGACCAACCAGAGATCATCTCAAGCCCTCAGAGGTGCGGGGGCTCTGGCCATGCCCAGGCCCTCGTAACCCGGGTCTCAGGGGAAGCTACCCTCGGCCAGCCTGGAAAGGCCACCCGCGTAGCTTCTCCGATCCGATACCCGGAAGAGCCACGCCCCTCACAGGCTCAAAATTCATCACTCCCGATCAAGCGGAGTCGGGCCGGCGCTGTCGCACCGAGGAAGCGAGAGCTTGCCAGAGCACCCCGTCGGCTTTGAAGAGAATGCAGTGAGCTCGCACCCTCAAAGGGAAGACGAAGGCCTGGGAATGCCAGGGGGAGAGCTAATTCCAGGCCGACCCTGTTCCCGTACGTTCCCGCGGCTCTGCCCACCCGGTCTTTGGCCGCCTGAGCACCAACTCCCCCTCATGGTACCCGAGCCGGCTCCCAAGTAGCGATATCGGTTATGGCGACACTGAGTCCATCTCCAACTCTAGGAGCACGACACAGATTCCCCACAAAAGGGCAGCTGGAATCAGCTTGGCGCCGACCAACTCCACCGGGAGAAAGCTTAGTTTTGCACAGAGCGGCCTCCTAGGGCAAGGCACCCCACGAGGGGCCATTTTCGACCGGATTGGGCTATTAGCCTGGGGAGGTGACCAACTGGTCGAGCCGCCAAACCCGGAGATCGTCAAGATGCAGAAGCAGCTTGACGAGATGCGGGCCCTCATGGAGGCGCAGGGCCAACCCAAAGCTCGGCCGATCATGAACGAGCCTTTGTCCGTAGACATTGAGCTCGCCCCCATCCAGCTCAAGATCACTCCACCGCCGACCCCTCTTTATGAAGACGGACCCGGACTCCCACCTGAGCAAGTTTTGGATCTTCATGACCGGACGGGGCGCAACGGACGCGATGAAATGCAGGCTTTTCCCCATTACTTTGGGCGACCTCGCCCATAGGTGGTATGTCTCGCTCCCGACCCGCTCAATCGACTCTTTCTATGCCCTAAGCACCCAGTTCACTTGGTACTTTGCGGCTAAGATCGATCGATCGGAGAATTGGTATCGCCTAATGCGCATCCGCCAGGAGAAATATGAGTCGGACAAGGATTATGTCGCCCGGGTGGACGAGGTCATCCTGACCGGAGAGCCAATCGGCGACCAGCTGGCCCTACATGCCACCCTTGGAGGTTTCCATGGCAGATCCCCCATGTTCAAGCACCTCACAAAGGACTTCCCTAAAACTTACACCGACTTCCGAGCTCGGGCCGGAGACTACCTGGCTCAGAAGAAGTTATTGGCCCTCAGGCTCGGGGAATCCGAGCCCGCTGTGAAGGAGCCAGAGGTCGCTCAAACCTCCCCTAAGGGTGGTCCCAAAGCCAGGAAGATCGCCAAGCCGCCCGGCAACTTCAAGTCCTTCGAGGATGTCGAGGTCCATCTTACTCAAGCCTTTAGGCAGTCCTCCGCTCATGTTTTCAACGCCATCCAACACAGGAACATACTCCCTAGGCCCAAACCATACATGGGGGACCGGGCAAGATTGGACCCTAAAAAGTTTTGCACCTATCATGACTCAATTGGCCACAATACGAGCCAGTGTCGTGATCTCTTAAAACAACTCTGGAAGTTGTTTGACGAAGGGCGTTTGAACGACCTGATTCAAAGGCCGGAAGGACGGCAGGAGCAGCAGCATCAGTAGCAACGTACTCACCGCAGGGTGAGAAAGACGGCCGACCTCTCCGGCCGGTTGCAGCTTTGGAGGATGACGAGGACGACGACCTCCCCCGCTAAACCCCGACGATCGAGTAAACATGATTTAGGCTGGGGGAGGAAACCTGGGCGACTTGACCTCCATTTCCACACTTTCAAACAGAAAGCGCAAGGCTGAGATTCGTGCAGTGACCAACATGAATCTGGTCACGCCGCCCGAGCCCACTATCCACAAGGACTTGGAGATCACTTTCTCCAATAGGGACCGGAGTGGGGTACTTTACCCCAAGGGCGACGTACTGGTGATTGTAGCCAACATATTGGGGAATGAGGTCCAACGCTTACTGATCGACAACGGGTGTTTCTACAATATCATCTTTAAGTTGGCCTAGATCAGCTTGACGACCTCGTCAACTTCATCAAGCCGATCGACCTCCAACTTAAAGGCTTTGGAGATGCTACTGTGGCCGCCTACAGAAGGATTAAGCTCTCGATCGAGCTCGTCTACTGCTATGACGAGAAGGTTAGGATCACTAGGCCGTTAGATTTTATAATTGTAGACCAACCGAATTCATATAACAGTTTTTTAGGTTGCCCTTTCCTAGAAACTTTCGAGGCAATTGCCTCTTCGTACTTCTTGTTGTGACCATTTGAGACCACATGTTGGATCCGACCGGAAGAAAGTCGGAAAAGGCAACAAGGAACCCAGAGGCCGGGACCAACCCGGCCGGCCTGAATCCGACCTCAGCGGGCTCCGACCACGAGTCTCCGGCCTCGAAAGCGAGGCCGGAAACCCGCTTGAGACCCTCGTCCACGTCCGTCCCAGCCACGTTCAAGTCCTGCCGTGGCCGGACCGGCCCGGCCAAGATCAGTGAAGTCCCGCAGAGATCACCCAGACACGACCGACCGGCTGGGGCAATCTCCGACCTCGCTGTCCGCCAGGAGGCCGGCCTCCGATCGCTCAAGGCCGCCGGCCGGCAAAAGAGATCTGGAGCACGTGATAGAATCAGGCAAGATCCTCTCCCAAGAGGGAAAAAGACCGCCTCCGTACCCAGAGACTCAGAGAATATTCCATCCAAATGAGGAAATTCGCCAGAGAATCGTCCTTTTTGGACACGCGTCAATTCCTTAGTGGCCGGCCACCTGCAAGCCCTGACACACCAGAGCCCGCGCGTCCTCAGAGGCAGGAGACATTTAATGCTCCTGTCCCCCGAGAGGCCGGAAATGACCAAAATACCCTTATAGTGAGAAAACTATAAATACCCCCACATTTGTAGTGTAAAAAGAGGTTCAATCTTTCTCAGTATAATCAATACACATACTCATTCAAGTCCAGGGACTCACAACCCCTGGCAATTCTTGGTGTTCTTATGCATTTATTGCTTTTCTTCATTCAAGCATTCATTCTAGCATTTAAGAGCCCAATCATTTGATGTTTTTACCAAAAGCTTTTATAAATAGCCATTCAATCCCAGCAAAATATATTTGGTAAACAACATTTGGCGCTAGAAGGAGGGTATCTAACCCATCAAACGCATATTTTCTTCATCTCTTTGAAGAACACTCACTGTTCTTCAAAGCTTCACATCCTCAAACCTTCAAACCTTCAAACCTCAAACTCCTCCTCTTGAAAGTAATGGATCCCCAGAGGTCATCCCATGCCCACGGGAAAGCCACACGAGTGGCCTCCCCAATTCGTTTTCTGGAGGAACCCCTCCCATCCGGGGGTCGAGGTTTCTTTACCCCTGACCAGGCCGGGTCAGGGAGACGCCGCCAGGCGGAAGAGGCGAGGGGGTGCCGGAGCACCACCTCTGCCTCCAAAAAGAAGGCCCAGGCTCGCGCTCTCAAGGGTAAGGCGAAAGCCGGAGAGCACCGAGGCGAAAGCCAATGTCGGGCAAACCCCGTCTCCACCCGTTCACGAGGCTCCGCCCATCCGGTTTTTGACCGTTTGGGCACGACGGACCCGTCGTGGTATCCGAGCCGCATACCCAGTTACGACACTGGGTACGGTGACACCGAGTCCGTCTCCAACTCTGGGAGCACGGCCCAAATGCCCCACAAGAGGGCGGCCGAGGTCAGCCTGACCCCGGCGAACTCCGCCAGGCGCAAGTTAAGCTTCGCCCAAAGCGGCCTTTTGGGACGCGGAGTCCCTCGCGCAGCCGTTTTCGACCGTATCGGCCCCCTAGCCGGCGTGGGCGACCAGCTGGCCGAAACCCCCAGTCCAGAAATCGTCAAGTTGCAAAAGCAACTGGACGAAATGAAGGCGCTCCTCGAAGCGCAAGGCCAAACCAAGGCCCGGCCAGTCGCCAGCGAACCTTTGGCGGTCGATATTGAGCTCGCGCCGGTCCAGCTCAAGATCGTCCCCCCGCCAACTCCTCTCTACGAGGGGAAAACAGATCCTGAGACTCACCTGAGCAAATTCCGGATCTATATGACTAGGCGTGGCGCGACAGACGCCACGAAGTGCAGGCTTTTTCCCCTCACCCTGGGCGATCTCGCCCACAGATGGTACGTGTCCCTCCCGGCACGGTCCATTGACTCGTTCGCCACTCTAAGCGCCCAATTCTCATCTTACTTTGCGGCCAAGATTGCCCGGCCGGAAAGCTGGCACCGCCTGATGCGGATCCGCCAGGAGAAAGAAGAGTCCGACGAGGACTACGTGGCCAGAGTGGATGAGGTCATGCTGACCGGCGAGGCGGTAAGCGATCAACTGGCTTTGCACGCAACCCTGGGGGGTTTCCACGACCGATCTCCTATGTTCAAACATCTCACCAAGGATTTCCCTAAAACCTACGCCGAATTCCGCGCCCGAGCCGGCGATTACCTGGCTCGGAGGAAGCTTTTGGCACTAAGGTTGGGGGAATCCGAGCCAACCCCAAAGGAGACGGAGGCGGCAGCCCAAACCTCCCCCAAGAATGGCCCAAAGGCCAGAAGGGTGGCCAAGCCGCCCGGCAACTTCAAGTCCTTTGAGGACGTTGAGGTTCACCTAACTCAGGCCATGAGGCAGTCCCCCGCGCATATCTTCAATGCGATTCAGTACCGGGACGTGCTTCCCAGGCCAAGGCCCTATTCTGGAGACCGGTGCCGGCTGGACCCTAAAAAGTTCTGCGCTTATCACGACTCTATTGGCCACAATACGAGCCAGTGTCGTGATATCCTAAAGCAGCTTTGGAAGCTGTTTGAGGAAGGGCGTCTGAACGACCTCCTTCAGAGGCCAGCCGGCCGGCAGGACCAACAGCAGCAGCAGCAGCCCCAACGCCACCCTCGGAGGAACGAGGAAGGCGGCCGGCCTTTTAGGCCGGTCGCAGCTTTGGAGGAAGATGATGACGAGGATGACCTCCTCCCTCCCATGAATCCCGGCGGTCGGGTCAATATGATCCAGGCCGGCGGAGGGAACTTAGGCGGCCTCACCCCGATCTCGACGCAGTCCAACCGAAAACGGAAAGCAGAGGTCCGGGCGGCGACCAACGTCAACTTGGTCACGCCCCCAGAACCAAAAATTCACAAGAGCTTGGAGATAACTTTCTCCAACAAGGACATGACCGGGGTGCTGTTCCCGAAGGGCGATGCATTGGTGATTGCTGCCCAGATCCTGGGCAAAGAGGTGCAACGCATTCTGGTCGACAATGGGTGCTTTTGCAATATCATCTTCAAAACAGCCCTAGACCAGCTCGGAGACCTCGTCAACTTCATCAGGCCAATCGACCTTCAGCTGAAGGGATTTGGGGACGCAACGGTCGCCGCGTACGGGAGGATAAAGCTCTCCGTGGAACTCACCTGCTGCTACAACAAGGAGGTCAGGATAACTAGGCCGCTAGATTTTATAATTGTAGATCAGCCAAGCTCGTATAATGACTTTCTGGGTAGGCCCTTTTAGAAGTTTTTGAAGCTGTTGCTTCTTCCTACTATTACTGTATCAAATTTCCCACCCCCGAGGGGGTGGTCGGCACCATTAAGGGTGACCAGGCAATGGCTAGAAGGTGTTTGAACTATTCCTACCCTTACTTATTTTCAATTAGCAACAACCAAACACCGGACGGACCACACCCCGACTCTGAAACGGCAATTTCGGCCGCAGAACCCGTCGCGGAGGTCGGATCCACATCGGCCGACCCCCAGCCTATGCAGATCGACGATCCCGAGCCAAGGATTGGTTTCGAACCATCCAAGCTCGACCTCGATCCCAGATTCGATTCTTCTGACCGGCGGAGCTATGAACAAGCTACGGCTTTAGAGGATTTGGAACGCATTCCGGTCGACCCCTCGAGGCCGGAACTGGAAGTACTGATCGGCTCTCGCATACCGACCGAAATGCGGGGGGAAGTGATCGAATTCCTCAAAGCCAACGTTGGAGTCTTTGCTTGGTCTCACCAAGACATGGTCGGGATAGACCCAAAGCACGCATGCCATCGTCTAAAGATCGACCCCAACAGGAGGCCGGTCCATCAAAAAAGAAGGAAGTTCAGCCCGGAAAAGTACGAAGCTTTGGCTGAGGAAGTCAAGAAGTTGCTAGACAACAAGCTGATCGAGCAAGCCCGGGACGAGCCCCAATGGGTCGCGAACGCCGTCCTGGTCAAAAAGACAAACAACACCTGGAGACTATGTATAGACTTCACCGACCTCAACGCGGCGTGCCCAAAGGATCACTTTCCGATGCCACACATTGACCACCTGGTGGACAGCACGGCCGGACACGAGACGATGTCCTTCATGGACGCCTTTGCCGGCTACCATCAAATCCCCATGGCCGTTGAAGACATCAAGCACACCTCATTCCACACGGAGAAGAACATATTCTCTTGGCTCCGGATGCCCTTCGGTCTGATCAACGCCAGCGAGACCTACCAACGCCTAGTCAACAAGATGTTTACAGATCAGATCGGAAAGACCATGGAGGTCTACATCGACGACATTGTGGTGAAAAGCTTGAAGAAAGAAGACCATCTCAGGGATCTCGAAGAGACTTTCAAGATCCTCAAGGCCTACAATATGAAGTTGAACCCGAAGAAATGCAACTTCGGGGTGGAGGCCGGCAAATTCCTGGGACACATCGTCAGCCAGCGCGGGATCGAGGCCAATCCGGCCAAGATCAAAGCCGTCCTTGACATGCAAGAGCTAAGGACGATCAAGCAAGTGCAACGCCTGACCGGATGCCTCGCCTCTCTCAACAGATTCATAGCCCGGCTCGGAGATAAAAGTAAGCCTTTCTTCTCGACTATTAAAAATGGCAAGTTTTCATGGAATAGGGAAAGTCAATTAGCCTTTGCGAAACTAAAGTAATATTTGGCAAACCCACAAATCTTAGTCAAGCCAGTCCCAGGGGAGAAGCTTTACTTATATCTCGCGGCCTCCGAGGTCGCACTGAGCGCGGTACTAGTCCGGGCAGACGGTCAGAACCACCTTCCGATCTACTTCGTAAGCCAAGCCCTCCACGATGCCGAGCTCAGATACACCCCGCTTGAAAAGTTAGCTTACGCTCTGGTCATGAGTGTAAGGAAACTAAGGCCTTATTTCTTCGACCACTATGTAGAGGTCCTCACCACTCTACCTCTTAGGCAAGTCCTACACCGGCCGGACACCAGCGGCCGGTTATTGAAGTGGTCATTGGAGATAGCTCAGTACGGGGTCTCATACGCCCCAAGGACGGCCATCAAGGGCCAGGCCCTGACCGACTTCATAGTAGAGTTAACTTTCCCACCCAAATTCACAAGAATCAACCACCCACCTTGGAAGCTCTATGTGGACGGATCGTCAACTAATACTTGTGCCGGGGCCGGTATCGTCTTGATCGGTCCGGAGGGCCAAAATTTCACCCATGCAGTCCGCTTCAGCTTCCCGGCCACCAACAACGAGGCCGAGTATGAGGCTCTGGTCGGGGGCCTTGAGCTCACGATCGCCATCGGAGTTTGCCGACTGCACGTTTTTATGAACTCCCTACTCGTGGTCAACCAAATCAAAGGTGAATACGAGGCCCGGGGAGAGCAGATGATGAAGTACCTCGACCTGGTCACAACCTTATGCGAGAAATTTCATCAGGTTTTCATTGAGCAAATCCCGAGGGAACACAACACCCAAGCCGACGCGCTTTCCAAGCTTGCAACGGCGGAGGGAGCAGCCGACCTTGCCAACATTCAACTCTCCACGCTCGGAACGCCCACGGTCATCCGAGCACAGGTGGCGACCGTTCTAAGCACGGATAAGAATTGGATGACGCCGATCGTGAAATATCTCAAGACTGGCACACTCCCTGAGGACAGGACTCGGGCCCGGCAACTGCAACTCCGGTCGTCAAGGTACACCCTCATTGATGATCTTTTATATAAGAGAAGCTTTACCCTCCCACTCCTAAAATGTATAACCCCGGAGCAAGGCCAGACCATTCTGGCCGAGATCCATGAGGGGGTTTGCGGAAATCATGCCGGAGGCCGGGCCCTAGCCCACAAAGTGATCAGACAAGGATATTTCTGGCCGACCTTGAATAAGGACGCCGTCAGCTTCGCAAGGTCATGCCACAAATGCCAAGTCATGGGACCCAACATCAAACTGTCCCCCGAGCAGCTATCCTCTATGTATAGCCCTTGGCCTTTTGCCCAGTGGGGCATCGACCTGATCGGACCAATGCCCACTGCGCCCGGGGGCCACAAATTCGCCGTCGTAGCCGTCGACTATTTCACAAAGTGGGCCGAGGCCGAGCCACTCAACAAAATCAGCCAAACCCAAATCATCAAGTTCATTTGGAAAAACATCATCTGCCGTTTCGGCCTACCTCAAGTGATCATCTCCGACAATGGGAAACAGTTTGACGGTCTCCAGATGATCCAGTTTTGTGAAAAATGGAATATCAAAAAGGTTTTCTCCACCCCCTACCACCCGCAAATGAACGGCCAGGTAGAGGCCGTAAACAAGATCCTCAAGCACACTATCAAAGCCAAGCTCGAGGACAAAAAGGGGAAGTGGGCAGCCGAGCTACCCGATGTCCTCTGGTCATACCGAACGACCACAAGGAACTCAACGGGCGAAACACCTTTCGCTCTAGCTTTTGGGATCGAGGCCGTCATTCCTTCAGAGGTCTCCCTACCAAGCCACCGGACAGCCCAGACGATCACCGAAGACAATGACACCGCCCGGATGATCGACTTGGACATGTTGGAGGAGAGAAGACTCAATTCCGATCTCCGAAATGCGGCCTACAAGAAGAAATCCGAAAATTTTTTCAACTCCAAAGTGAAGGCCAGGCAATTCCAGGTCGGGGACCTCGTCCTCAAGAAGGTTCAAGTACCAAAAGGAGTATTCGGCCCGAACTGGGAGGGTCCGTTCAGGGTATCCAAATGGCTCTCCAAGGGAGCTTACGAGCTGGAACTCATGGATGGAACTCCGGACCAATACCCCTGGAATGCAATCCACTTGAAGAAATACTACCAATGATCTTGTACTATGAATTCAAAGTTCTTATCAATACAAGGCTCTTAACACAGCTCAATCTTTTCCCAAGCACCGGGCTCAGTTCAAAGGCATATGCCGGCCGTATCGAGGACGACATCACACTTGAACCCGGAAAAGCCACTCAAGGCCATCCAAAAACCGAGCCCAGTTCAAAAGCGTACGCCGACCGTATCGAGGTCGGCGTATCACACTTGAGCTCGGAAAGGCCACCCTAGCCACTTTAAATGCCGAGCTCGGTTCAAAAGCATATGCCGACCGTATCAAGGTCGGCATATCACACTTGAGCTCGGCAAGGCAACCAAGGCAATCCTTCAAACCGGGCTCAGTTCAAAACATATGTCGACCGTATCGAGGTCGGCATATCACACTCGAAGCCCGGGTCAAATCTCATTTCATACTTGTGAAAATTTACTTTGATAAGAATATGAAAGCAAGAAAGCGATGACAAAACAATAAAGTTCAAGGAAAGACTGAATTATATAAAGTCAGAACCGGTCTGAAAGCCGGGAAGTACAAACGGATTAAAACAAGATAAGTCCGGTCAGAAGCCGGGTACATTCGAAAACAGTAAAAAAGAACTAAGACAGAAATAAAAATTTAAGATTCGCCCTCGCCGGCCGCAGCGTTCGCCTGCTCCCCATTCCCGGCCGCCAAAGCAACCTCGACATCACCTCCACCGGGCATCTGAGAGTCGGCCGGAGGAACGTCCTCTCCATCCTCTGCCTCCTCCTCTTCGTCACCGACCGGGGGATTCTGACCCGGCAGGAGCAGCCTGTGCCGATGGGGGAACCATGAGAGGTCCACCCCATGGACGGTCTCAAGGTCGAGGATGGGGAACCAGTAGCCCTCGTTAACCGGATTCTTGGCGGCGTACTCCCGGAAATATTCCTCCAAGGACTTGGTCTCAAGGCCGGCCTGGCGCGCAACCCGGATCATGCTGGCAGCGGCCATGTAGAAGCAGAACTCGGAGAAGAGCGCCGGGTTGGCGGTCGGATCCTCCGGATCGTATGCCGGCCGGCTAAAGGAGGCAGCCAGTTCTTCAGCCTTCTTTTGGAGCTCCCTCTCCAACTCAGCCTGCCGGGCAAGGGCCTGATCGGCATCCCCCCGGGCTCGATGCGCCTCCAGCCGCAGATCGGCACTGACGTCCTCCATCTCGGCCACCCGATTCCGGGCATCCTCCAGCGCTTTATACGCCATCTCAGCCCGACCGAGAGCGTCATCTTTCTCCTTTAATACGGTCTCCATCTGGCCGACCGCATAGTCCCTCTCCCTCTTGAGCGCGGCATTCTCGCTCTCGAATCCGGCCTTCTCCTCCCGAGCCCGGGTCAAGTCAGCCTCCAGCCTCCGCACGGTGCTGAGGGCACCGGTGAGCTCGCTCTCCACGAGATTAGCCATGATGGTCGCCTGGCTGACGAGTGCAACACAGGCCCGACCGGCATATCAAGGTCGGCGCTCGGCAACATCGGCTAACTACCGCGTCCAAGCTTGGGGCAAAGAGTTCACCGACCGGCTCATATACTCCGGCATATCCACAATTGAGCCCGGAGCCCGGGAGGAGAGGAAATCCAACACCAACGGAGGGAGACCCGAGTTGTTGCGCGTCAGTCTGCATGGAAAGGAAACATCGATCAGGTACAATCAAAATTTGACTTAAAGAATCTCGAAATTAGAAGACTTACGCTTGGAAACGAGCGGAATCACGACCAAAATAGGTCCTGTCGTCTTCCGGGCCAGAAGTTGGCGCCGCACGGGCCGCATTCTCCGCCCCGGCCGGCCCCGGCGGGGTATCATCAGAGAGGACGATAGGGGCCGGACTCGACCCACGAAGGCCGGTCTCCTCGCTCTCAGTTTCCTCCCGACCCCTCTTCCGGCCGGAGAGGCGGGGGGATGCAGGGACCTCAGCAGCAGCGGTCCCGGCGGCCGGAACCGACTGAAGGGGGATGGGCTCTTCGATCACGACCCCGGTCCGGGCGCCGTTCCCTTTCTTCTTCCTTGCCCCCTTGGCCGTCTTCTTCACTGCGCAGGCTCCAATCATAGAAAACATTTCCGGGCAGCTTTCAAGAAGTTCTGGCGGACACTGCCTCACGATCGGGAAGTCGGGCACTGCAATTACAGGAAACGAAGCGTTAAAAACCCTAAACCCTAAAAAAAAAAAACAGACTAAAGACCGGAGCCCGGTCCCGCCCTGGTACTTACCCGTCAGTTTTAGATGACGCGGGAACTGGAAGAAGCGGCCCGAAATTTGGGATTGCCGAGTCCGAAGGACGGCCTGGTTCCTTTCCGTGGCCGGTAACGACAGAATCTGCTCCCGGACAACTGCAAAGTCGAAATTCAGCTCCCGGTCGGAAGGGCAAGGGTAACCTGCAAAGAGAAGTAAGAAATTAGATCAGTACTTTTATCCAAATTTAAGCTAAAAATTCCTTACTGGGATTCTTGAGACGGATGTCGGTCGGAACGTCGATCTCCGTCCCATCCGGGTAGCCGGTCTTCCACGCCCCACCGACGAAGAACCACTTCCTCCGATCGTTCCGACCCTTGCTCGGCAGTCCGGTCACCAACTTCTGTCCTTTAGTTTGAATGAAGACCTCACCGGCCCCACTCTTTTCACTCTGGATCCGGTAGAGGTATGTCATTTCCCCAGGGGTCGGCATCCGGTAGAGCCGATTCTTGCCAAACAAGGTCATGACGCTCACAAGGATCATCCATGTATTCGGGAGCAGCTGGATGGGCGCCTGGTTCCAGTAATTCAACAGATACGATACGGCCGGATAGAGCGGAAAACGAAGTCCAACCTCCATCATATCTTGGGTCACGGCCACCATCCCTCGAGGAGGCTGATCCGCCCGTTCATTTGGTTCCGGGGCGTAGAGGTGGACGTCGTAGGGGATTTCCCAGTCGGACCGGGTATCATCAAGAAAATGCTGGGTCATCTTGCTCTGAATCTGTCCAATGGTCCACCTGCAAGACTCCTCCAGGTCGGCTATCCGGATGGTGGCCCGATCACGAACGGTCGGCCCCCGCGGGAAATGTTCCGAATACTCCTCGAAGTCGAAAGAAAGGGAATCGACCTCGTCTTTCATCTCCACGTACTCCGACCACAGGCGAAAGGCCTTCCGGACCTGTTCTTTCCGATCCTGGCTAGCGCTCCGGCCAGCAGCAGCCGGCCTAACGGGCTCTTCGGTCTCCGATCCCGAGGCCTCATTTGCCATCCCGAGCCTTTGTTTGATTTGTTCAGCCGCGAGATTCTGAAGCAACAGGTTGGTCCCCAGATCGTCACCTTCGCCGCGGCCACTTTCCTCTTCGTCTTCTTCCAAGAGGTCGTCCAATGGATCCCTCTCCTCCACTGGTCGGGCCACCTCCTCGTCCTGGGATCTCTCCGTAGCCAAAGGAACCCCCTCCCGGGCACCTTCACCCAACAGTGACCGTCCCGGGCGCGGGAATAGGGCATCCAAGCCATCGTCGTTGTGGGCCCAGATCGAGCCCGCTAGACGAGAAGGAGAGGCTCCACTCCCCCCGCGGGAACTTCCTCCCTCTTCGAACAAACGGCGATTAGCTCCGCCACCACCGCCGCCACTTGAGGAAGCGCCGCCCCTTTGCCCAGGCGGAGGACCAGCCCACCGCCGCACCATTGTGAAAGATAGTGTGAAATAGCAAAAATTTAAAAAATTACCTTCTGAAAAACCACCACAACGCCGTTCGAAGCTCGTCGCCGCCGTGAAGAACTCGCCGGAAATCGCCTAAGAGCAGCTGCAAATTGCTAAAGGGTGAAAACCTTTGAAAATGAAGTGAAACCCCTATTTATAGGAGATGGGTGAGGGCCTATGTCGAAATAAAATCTTAGGTGTAGGGACCTAGGTGCAAGAATTTGAAGAGGCGGTTTCGACGTCAGGCGCCTCGTACATTGCGCGCATTAAATGCGCGAGATTCGAGGAGACCAAATCATGTCACGCACGACAGCTTTCAATGCGCGTAATCCGAGGTGTCGCCTGACGTCATGCACACCTTTTTAGGTGAAGTAAGTACAACGCACGTCCTTCCTATCTTCGCAAAGCCGTAAGCCGGTCTCCGACCACCCCGGGCAAATCAAGGTCGGCACCAACACAAAACGGCAAACGACCACCTCGCCCCACACTAACTTTGAGCGACGAGCTGGGGGGCAATTGTTGTGACCATTTGAGACCACATGTTGGATCCGACCGGAAGAAAGTCGGAAAAGGCAACAAGGAACCCAGAGGCCGGGACCAACCCGGCCGGCCTGAATCCGACCTCAGCGGGCTCCGACCACGAGTCTTCGGCCTCGAAAGCGAGGCCGGAAACCCGCTTGAGACCCTCGTCCACGTCCGTCCCAGCCACGTTCAAGTCCTGCCGTGGCCGGACCGGCCCGGCCAAGATCAGTGAAGTCCCGCAGAGATCACCCAGACACGACCGACCGGCTGGGGCAATCTCCGACCTCGCTATCTGCCAGGAGGCCGGCCTCCGATCGCTCAAGGCTGCCGGCCGGCAAAAGAGATCTGGAGCACGTGATAGAATCAGGCAAGATCCTCTCCCAAGAGGGAAAAAGGCCGCCTCCGTACCCAGAGACTCAGAGAATATTCCATCCAAATAAGGAAATTCGCCAGAGAATCGTCCTTTTTGGACACGCGTCAACTCCTTAGTGGCCGGCCACCTGCAAGCCCTGACACACCAGAGCCCGCGCGTCCTCAGAGGCAGGAGACATTTAATGCTCCTGTCCCCCGAGAGGCCGGAAATGACCAAAATACCCTTATAGTGAGAAAACTATAAATACCCCCACATTTGTAGTGTAAAAAGAGGTTCAATCTTTCTCAGTATAATCAATACACATACTCATTCAAGTCCAGGGACTCACAACCCCTGTCAATTCTTGGTGTTCTTAGTGTTCTTATGCATTTATTGCTTTTCTTCATTCAAGCATTCATTCTAGCATTTAAGAGCCCAATCATTTGATGTTTTTACCAAAAGCTTTTATAAATAGCCATTCAATCCCAGCAAAATATATTTGGTAAACAACACTTCTACTGTATTAAGTTTCCCACCCCCGAGGGGGTGGTCGGCACCGTTAGGGGTGACCAGTTTATGGCAAGAAAGTGTTTGAATTACCTTTATCCCATTTTAGATTCTGTTTGTAATGATCAAATTCAAAAAGATGCATCACAAACCGACCTCGAGGTGATCCCTCCGATCTCAAAATTTTTAAATGAGGTTGGATCATCCTCAACCAATCACAGCTCCCATAGCGAACCCGGTCCTCAACCAATGCAATCGACGATTTTGAGTTAAGGATTGGATTCGAGCCCTCCGAGCTCGATCTCGACCCGAGATTCGATACTGGTGATCGGCAAAGCTTCGAACATGCCACAGCTCTAGAAGACTTGGAGCATATTCTAGTCGACCCTTCGAGGCCGGAATTAGAGGTCCTTATCGGCTCTCGAATACCGACTGAACTACGGGGGGAGGTGATCAACTTCCTTAAGGCCAATGTCGACGTCTTCGCCTGGTCTCACCAAGACATGGTCGGGATCGACCCCAAACATGCCTGTCACCGACTGAAGATCGACCCCAACAAGAGGCTGGTCCATAAAAAAAAGAAAGAAGTTTGGCCCAGAAAAGTACGAGGCATTGGCCCAAGAGGTCAAAAAAGCTGTTGGACAACAAGCTCATTGAGCAGGCTAAAGACGAACCATAATGGGTCGCCAACGCAGTTCTTGTCAAAAAAATGAACAACACCTGGAGGTTATGTATTGACTTCACCGACCTCAATGTGGCGTGTCCAAAATACCACTTTTCGATGCCTCACATCGACCACCTGGTGGACAGCACGACCGGCCACGAAATGATGTCATTCATGGATGCTTTCGCTGGCTACCACCAGATTCTGATGGCCATCGAGGACATCAAACATACCTCTTTCCATACAGAGAAAAACATGTTCTCATGGCTACGAATGCCTTTCGGCCTGATCAACGCAGGATCAACCTACCAACGATTGGTTAACAAGATGTTCGCGGACCAGATCGGGAAGACCATGGAGGTTTACATCGATGACATCATCGTAAAGAGTTTGAAGAAAGAAGATCACCTCAGAGATCTCGAGGAGACCTTCAAAATCCTCAAAGCCTACAACATGAAGTTGAACCCGAAGAAGTGCAATTTCGGGGTCGAGGCCGAAAAATTCCTGGGACATCGTCAGTCAAAGGAAAATCGAGGCTAACCTGACAAAGATCAAAGCTGTCCTCGACATGCAAGAGCCGAGGACAATCAAGCAAGTCCAACGCCTGACCGGTTGCTTAACCTCACTGAACAGGTTCATTTCCCGGCTCGGAGATAAAAGTAAGCCTTTCTTTTCCACCATTAAGAACGATAAATTCTCCTGGAATAGAGAGAGCCAAATAGCCTTTGTAAAATTAAAGGAATACTTGGCAAATCCCCAAATTTTGGTCAAGCCGATCCCGGGGGAAAAACTTTATCTATATCTTGCACCCTCTGAGGTCGCCTTAAGTGCAGTACTTGTCCGAGCTGAAGGCTAGAACCATCTCCCATCTACTTCGTAAGCCAGGCTTTGCATGACACCGAGCTCAGATACACCCCGCTCGAAAAATTGGCATACGCCTTGGTTATGAGCGTTAGGAAGCTAAGGCCGTACTTTTTCAACCATCAAGTGGAGGTCCTGACCACCCTGCCTCTAAGACAAGTTCTGCACCGACCAGATACAAGCGGTCGGCTTTTAAAGTGGTCACTGGAAATAGCCCAGTACGGGGCCGCCTATGCCCCAAGGACGGCCATCAAGGGCCAGACCCTTGCCGAATTCATCGTGGAACTTACATTCCCACCAAAATTCTCCAGAATCGACCATCCCCCATGGAAACTCTACGTGGACGGGTCCTCGACCAGCTCATGTGCCGGGGCCGACATTGTTCTGGTCGGACCGGAGGGCCAAAGTTTCACTCATGCGGTCTGGTTCAATTTCCCCGCTACAAACAACGAGGCCGAGTACGAAGCCCTGGTCGGAGGTCTCGAGCTCGCGATCGCTATAGGGGTATGTCGTCTTTATATTTTCATGGACTCTTTGCTCGTAGTAAACAAAATAAAAGGAGAATACGAGGCCCGGGGAGAGCAAATAATGAAATATCTCGACTTGGTTATGTCCTTGTGTGAGAAGTTTCATCAAGTTTACATAGAGCAGATCCCAAGGGAACACAACTCCCAGGCCGACACCTTGTCCAAACTTGCAATCGCCGAGGGAGCCGCCAACCTCGCTAACATCCAGCTCTCCACACTCGGCACCCCCACGGTGGTCCGAGCACAAGTGTCAACCGTCCTAAATATTGAAGAGAGCTAGATGACTCCGATCGTGAAGTACTTGAAGACCGGTGAACTCCTGGAAGACAAGATATGGGCTCGACAACTTCAACTCCGGTCGTCAAGGTACACGCTCATCAACGACCTCTTATACAAAAGAAGTTTCACCCTCCCACTCCTAAAATGCATAACCCCGGAACAAGGCCAAAGTATCCTGGCCGAGATCCATGAGGGGGTATGTGGGAATCACGCCGGAGGCCGGGCCCTAGCCCACAAGGCGATCAGGCAGGGATATTTTTGGCCGACCTTGAAAAAAGATGCCGTCAATTTTGCGAGATCGTGCCACAAATGTAAGATTCTGGGTCCTAACATCAAATTATCACCCGAGCAGCTCTCCTCCATGTACAACCCTTGGCCATTTGCCCAGTGGGGCATCAACCTGATCGGACCGATGCCCACTGCGCCCAGGGGCCACAAATTCGCCGTGGTGGTCATTGATTATTTCATAAAGTGGGCGGAAGCCGAGCCGCTCAACAAGATCGACCAGACCCAGATTATAAAGTTCATCTGGAAAAATATCATCTGCTGATTCGGCCTACCACAAGTGATCATCTCGAACAACGGAAAGCAGTTCGATGGCCTCCGAATGATTCAAATTTGTGAAAAATGGAAAATCAAGAAAATCTTCTCCACCCCCTACCACCCGCAAACAAATGGCCAGGTAGAGGCTGTGAACAAAATCCTTAAACATACCATCAAGACAAAGCTCGAGGATAAAAAGGGGAAGTGGGCGGCCGAGCTTCCTGACATGCTATGGTCTTACCGCACGACTACCAGAAACTCAACGGGCGAAATACCTTTCGCCTTAGCTTTCGGGACCGAGGCCGTTATCCCCTCGGAGGTCACCCTCCCAAGCCACAGGATGGCCCAGACGATCACTGAGGATAAAGACACAGCTCGAAGAATCGACTTAGACATGCTAGAGGAAAGAAGACTCAACTCCGATCTCAGGAACGCGGCCTACAAGAAAAAAATCAGAGAATTTTTTTAACACAAAGGTGAAGGCCAGACAATTCCAAGTCGGTGATCTCGTTCTAAAGAAGATCCAAGGTCCTAAAGGGGTATTCGGCCCAAAGTGGGAGGGCCCGTTCAGGATATCCAAGTGGCTCTCCAAGGGAGCATACGAGCTCGAACTCATGGACGACACTCCAAACCAATACCCCTGGAATGCGATTCACTTGAAGAAATATTATCAGTAACTACGATATTGTATTTTGTAACAAAGCTCCTACTTATCAATAAAAAACCTATTTTACGACGCAAATCTCCTTCTAAAAATCGAGCTCAGTTCAAAATCAAATGCTGGCCGTTTCGAGGTCGGCATATCACACTTGAGCTCGGGAAGACCGTCAAGGTCATTCAAAAACCGAGCTCAGTTCAAAAGCATATGTCTGCCGTTTCGAGGTCGGCATATCACACTTGAGCTCAGGAAGACCGTCAAGGTCATTCAAAAACCGAGCTCAGTTCAAAATCGTATGCCGGTCGTTTTGAGGCCAACATATCACACTTGAGCTCGGAAAGACCATCAAGGTCATTAAAAAACTGAGCCCAGTTTAAAAGAGCATGCCGACCACATCAAGGTCGGCATGCAATTTGCCACAACTAAACTCGGGAAAGATCATTTTCATAACACGAATTGGGGCAGACAATCCAAGAAACAGAAAAGGTACTCACCCGACCATCAACAAAAGAAGGCCATCACCCCATACACCAAAAAGTTAAGTCCAGATTTATTTTATGAATATTCTAAAATTTCACTCTCAATACTTAGCCAAATCGTCACAAAAACCCTCTTCCTCGATACCTAGACAAATTTTCAGAATTCCGTACATCGGAAACACTTAGGAAAATTCCACATACATACACCAAAACATAAAAGCGAGCAATCAAGAGAGCAATATTCATAAATCGAAAAAGCAGGGTCATTTCATTCAGATAATCAAGAAAGACAAGCATTGTTCAAAAACCCGATCAGAAGCCGGTTACAAGCCAAAACGAAAATGGAAAGCAGTGTTCATTTTAAAGCAAGATGAAAAGTCTAAGGATTACCAGCACCATCCACAGCACCTACCTCCTCACCAACCCCCGCGACGTAGTGCGCGACCTCTTCCATGCAGGCTTCCATCCCATCTCCACCCGGTGCCGAAGCATCGACGACCTCCGCATCCTCATCTTCGTCTGCATCCCCGGCCTCCTCAACTTGAATAGCAGGAGGATCGCTACCCAGAAGGAGCAGTCTGTGTCGATATGGAAACCACGATAAGTCCACCCCGAGCTCAGTCTCGAGGTCCAGGAAGTGGAGATAATAGCTTTCATGGAGGGGGAATTTGGCGACGTACTCCCGGAAGTAGTCTTCATAAACCTTTGTGTTGAGGTTGGCCTTCCGTCCCACCTGTATCAGGTCGGCAATCGCCATGTAGTAGCAGAACTCCGAGAAGAGCACCGGGCTGGTGGCTGGGTCGTTGGGATCATAAGCTGGCCTCTGCATAGCCGCGGCCACCTCAGCAACCTTGTCCTGCACTTCCTTCTCCAACTCAGCTTACCGGGCGCGGGCCTGGTCGGCATCTCTCTGCACGACCTCATTCTCCAAATGGAGATTCGCCATAGCCGCCTCCATCTCCGCCATCCTGGTCCGACTCTCATTGCAGGCCTCCCAGGCCATCTCTGCTCGAGTAAGAGCATCATCTTTCTCTTTCAACACAACCTCGAACTGGCCGATCGCATAGTCCCTCTCTCTCTTGAGCACGGCATTCTCGCTCTCAAAATCCGCCTTCTCCTCCCGAGCCTGGGTAAGATCCGCCTCGTCTTTCCGAAGCGAGCTCATGGCATTGTTGAGCTCGTTCTCTATAAAATTGGCCATAATCACCGCTTGGTTGGCCAAGGCGACGCTGACTCTGTCGGCGTAGCGAGGACGGTGGTCGGTGATCTCTGCCAGGTCGCGGGTCCAGGACTGGGGTAGAGAGTTTATCGCCTAGCTCATGTATTTCGTCATCTCGATGATAGAGCCCGGGGCTCGGGAGAAAAGGAAGTCCAGCACCAATGGTGGCAGGCCGGAATCGTTCCGAGTCAGACTGAGACAGAAAAAACTCAGCCGGACACGCCATAAACAAGAAAAGATTCTTAAAACAAGAAGAGAAATAACTTACGCTTGGAATTGGGCCGGATCGCTACCAAAGCATCGATAGAGTGGACCACAGGGGTAGCATCGATAGAGTGGACCACAGGGGTAACGCCGGCCGACCTCTGCTCCAGAGGCATGTCATTCGAAAGCTCAATCGGTGCAGGATTCGACCTTTCGATGCCAGCTCCGTCCCTCTCAAGTTCCTCCCGCCCTCGTATCCGGCCAGTGAGGGGAAAGGAGGGGTCGGCTCCGGACGTAATGCCCTCGGCAGCCGGGATGGACTGGAGGGGGGTAGGCTCGTGAATGACAAGGCCTTTCCAGGCTGGTGACCTCCGGTTTCTTAAGAGCGGCTCCGAGTCGGGCAAACATCTCCGGGCACTGGTTGGAAAGGACCTTGGGGCACCTTTTTACAACTCGGAACTCAAACACTGCAACAAGGGAAAAAAGGCCATTAAAAAACACTTATATATACATGTATTCGAAATGATCCACATACCCGGATATTTCAAATGCCGGGAATGACAGAAGATCTAACCCCTCAATCTTGCTTGCCGGGTCCCTCGAAATGCTCGTCATCTTCCTCCAACAGGTCATCCAGGGGGTCCCTATTTTCCGACGGGCCCACAACGCGAAGGGTATCAAAACTTCCGGCCGGGGCAACCGCCTCACGGGATGACTCTCGTACATCCCCAAACCGGGCGCCGGCCAACGAACTGCCTTCACCCAGCAAAGAGCGGCCCAGATTCCTGAAGATCGATTCCAAACCATCTTCGTCGCGCACCCGAAAGTTCCCCGCTGTCGTACGCGGCGGCGAAGGATCACTACCGCCAGAACTCCCACCTTCTTCGAACAACCTCCTCCCAGCGCCGCTGCTTCCATAGGCGCCACCTCTTCTATGACCCGGCGGAGGCCTAGTCCACCGCCGTACCATCGTAGCAATTTGAAAGAAAATAGTGAGGAGATTAGAGAAATTGAACCTTACCAATTAATCACCGCCGCAGTCTCCGCCGTAAATTCTCTATCACCGCTGTACACCTCGCCGCAAAGAGAATCGGAGAATTAGAAACTTGCTATAAGCTCTTAGTGAAGTGCGAAAGTGAAAAATCCAAAACAAATAAAACCCCAACTATTTATAGAGTGAGGAAGGGGTCATTTTGCGATTAAATTTTTAGGCCTAGGGGCCTAGATTGTAGAATTCAAAATGGCGGGTCCCTATTCGAAATGATTGCGCAACATTAATTGCATGTGTGGAATTCCAGGCGACGCATGATGTCATGCACGTCTTTTCAAGCATGCCTCCCCACGTGCATCTTTTCAAATTCAAAGGAGGCCAAAGCCGACCGATCTCCGACCCCCAAGCTCGAGCGCGCTTGCCGTGAGATCGGGCACGATCACATCAACACCAGTACGTCCAGTTCACCCCTCTCGCCTCGAGAGGGCTGAACTGGGGGGCAATTATTGTAATAATTTCTGTACGAGGTCGGTACCGACCTACCCAAGGAGAACCACAGGGGCGCATCCGACCGGGGTCATCAAAGTGAGGCTTTAGGAGTCTCCGACCTCCATCGCTTCCGACCTCCCCAGACCCAGGCTCCAGATAGCTATTTCAGATCGCTACGGTCTCTGACTTCTTTAAGCGGCCGAAGATCGCCCTTTTCGACCTCGACCTAGCCCATGTCCCTCGCCACAAGGACCCGGGATCATGTCGCGGCCACCCGATCTCCAACCTCACCTCCGGTCGCCGAGATCGCCGACTCACCAATCTCCGACCTCACCAATCAAGAAGACCCATTGAGCACGTGATAGAATCCGACAGAATCGTCCCAAAAATGGCAAGGAGCCACCTCCGTACAACGCGACAGAGAGAGTATTCCAGTCAAATAGAGAAATAATTTAGAGAATCGTCCTTTTTGGACACGTGGCGACGTCTCAATGGTCGATCTCCTGCATACGGGTACGAACGGGCACTCGCACGTTTAAAGGGCCTGCAATCATTTAATGCGGCTGTCCCCCGTAGAGGTCGGAAATGACCTAAATACCCCGGTATATGAAACATATAAATAGATCCACTCTTGTACAAAAAAGAATAACTATTCAATCAGTACAAAAAAACTATACAAGCATTCAAGTCCAGGAACTAAAAACCACTGGCAATTCTTGGTGTTCTTGCATTCATATCACCATCATTATTATCCATTAATTCTTGCATTTATGGAGCATCCAATCTCTTTTTCACCTTGATGTTCTTTGCCGAAGCTTATTAAATAGCCATTAATTTCCAGTGTGATTTTAGGTAAACAACAGAGTCAATCAACACTCCATTTCTGAGTGGGGCCATCTAATTCACAAAGTCTCATCGAAGTTGAAGGCGTGGGAGCACATGAAACTTTCTATTGGTGGCAGACTAACTTTTCTAAAAGCGGTTCTGATCTGTTTATCGCTTACCTAAGAAATCTTTGTGTGATTTAAGTTCTATTACCACAAGAAAATATAAAATTGCCTACGGAAATTGCCAATATGATTACGAAATTTCCAACAAAAAAATCATAATGGGGACTGCCTACGAATTGCCTACAAAAATTTCTAATTGTATAGACATCTTTCTCCCCCCCCAAAATAATTTACCTACGGAAATTCCGTAGCCAAATTGTGTTTTAGGTAAATTTTTGTAGGCAAATGACTTGTAGATAATTATACTTAGGGATTTTATCCCGTGGGCAAATTAATTCTGTAGGCAAGTTGTTTCTAGGTTAAGAAATGTTGACGCTTTCATAATTAGAAAATTCCGTAGGCAAATCCTAGGAAATTTTTACAACAAACTTTTTTTGTAGGAAATTTTAATTTCGTAGAAAATTCATTATTTTTCTTTTAGTGTATCTCTAGGAACTTTTTATGGGAGGTGGAGTGCTTGAGAGAAAAATTGCTTGGATTAACTGGAATCTTGTTTGCGTGGAAAAAAAAATGGGTGGGCTTGGGGTACGGGAGATGGGGTGTTTTAGTAAAGCCTTGTTGGGGAAATGGTTATGGAGGAATTTAGCGGAGGGAAACGGGTTGTGGACTAGGGTGATAGAGTCTGTGCATGGGAAGTTGAGTGTGAGGGATAGGGAAATTCTTTTGGGAGGGAGACGGGGTGTGAGGTCTAGATGGTGGAAAAATGTGGTGGAGGTTGGGGCGGAACAGGGAGGTAATTGTTTTTTTTGAAAATTTAGAAAAAAAGTTAGGTAATGGAGAGAAAACTAGTTTTTGGAATGAGGTGTGGGTGGGCGGGGAGTCTCTTAGGAGTAAATTTTTGAGGTTGTATAATTTGAGCGGTAGTAAGGAGTGCAGTAGAAGGTTGTTTGATCGTGAATTACCTTTATTTGATAACTTGGTGGACACTTTGAAACAGTGTAGGTTGAAGGAGATCGACAAGGATAACTGGTCTTGGAAACTGGAGGCAGGCGGGCAATACTCAACAAAGTCGGCGTACAACTTGTTGAGCAGCAAGAAGCTTGAAAGAGATACGGGCAGCAGAAGAAGGAAGAAGTTCGAACTTGTATGGAGTAGTTTGGTACCTCTGAAGGTTGCAACAATGGCATGGAGAACTTTGCATGATCGAATTCCAACAAGATTAAATTTAGAAAAGAGAGGAGTTATTGGTGGGGGAAGTGAGGTATTGTGTGCAATATGCGGATTGGAGGAAGAGACAACTGAACACCTCTCCATCAAGTGTCAGTTTGCGGAGAAAATTTGGAGGAGTTGTTTGGCATGGCTTGGCTTCCCTACTGTTATTCCTGGCAAGACTCAAGATCATTTCCTTTTATTCTTAGGTCTTTGGAGGAAAAAGAAAGATAGAGTGGTAGGAGTGGTTTTCTGGGAGTGCGTGGTATGAGCATTATGGAAAGCGAGGAACAAAAAATTATTCGAGGGAGAGGAGATTAATGCTGGTAAATTGACGGAGGAAATCAAAAGAAGGACTTTGAGTTGGCTCTTAGTTAAGAAGACAATCTACTATAATTCAAATCTCAACGCTTGACTTTTATCGCCAAGTTTAATTATTCATTGATGATAAAAATTGGAAAAATTGAGTTTTTTGTCCTCTAAGTTTGGTCAACTTTGTTTTTCGTCCTCTAACTTTTGACTTTATTTTTTAGTCCGATAACTTTTAAAAAATTAACGTTTTCGTCCTAAAACATAAGTTATCGGACTAAAATGTTAATTTTAGGACTAAAAATTATCGATTTTAGGACGAAAATGTTAATTTTTAAAAAGTTATAGGACTAAAAAATAAAGTCAAAAGTTAGAGGACGAAAAACAAAATTGACCAAACTTACAGGACAAAAAAACCAATTTTCCCATAAAAATTTGTAATGGGACGCAAATGTAGGCATATCTTATGCCGTGTTTTGTGAGCAATAATATCCCTTTTTTGCCTGATAAAATAAAATAAAATATTGCCCTATTGTTGAGAAGAGTAGAAATCTCTGCTCGATTTTGCTATTTTATTTATTTAATTAATTAATTAAATTTACCAGTTTACTGACAAATATATAAATTCTGGGTAATTTTGATCATTTGGTGAGATGCATGAGTACCATAGAGAAGGGCGTGGATGATGTTTATTCATATAAAGACAATCTGCTCCCTTCATCCGTAAATATTTGCACATTTGTAAGGACATATATTTTAGAGAAAATACACAAAATTGCCCAAAAATTAAGGAGACAAAATTTTTTTTACCTACGTTTGTAAAAAAAATATTTTTTGCTCCGAAAAAGTTGGTAAACGGTTGGCAAAGGGTTGGCACCCATGCCAACCATTTGCCAATCTCTTCGGGGCAAAAAACATCTTTTTTAAAGTTGGGCAAAAAACATTTTGACCTTACAAAAAAGGGCAACTTTGCTTTTGTCCCTATTTTTAAAGAGAAAATATTTTATTAATTTTTTTAACCTATGTATTAATATTATTTTAAAATAAAATAGGTATTGTAATAGTATTTTATTTCCACTTTAGTGGTGCCAAGTTATCATGAGATGGACAAAAAAAATAAGTCGCAAGTATTTACGGATGGAGGGGGTATAAATTTAACCGAGAATAAAAGTTTTTTGGTCCCATAACTTATTGAGTGTCCAATTTTGGTCCCAAAAATTTTGACTCTTCAATTTTGGTCCCATAACTTCTACGGTTTGCCCAATTTTGGTCTCATTCTTGCTGGAAAATTTCTTTTTGGTCCCATAACTTATCGAGTGTCCGATTTTAGTCCCAAAAATTTCGACTCTTCAATTTTAGTCCCGTAACTCCTATGGTTTGTCCATTTTTCAACCACATATTAGTGATATGGAAAACATGATTAAAAAATACAAAACGAAAACAAAAATTATTTTGCGGACACATCTTCGAGGGTACCGTAAAGGCCCAAATTTGGGCAGAATGTGAGTTGAGCATGACAAAAAGGGCACCATTTTTGTATTTTTGAAGAAAATGGGATCAAAATTTGACAATTCCTAGGAGTTACGGGACCAATATTGAAGAGTCAAAAATTTTGGGACCAAAATCGGACACTTGATAAGTTATGGGACCAAATAACATTTTTTCTCAAATTTAACCGGAGGGAGTATAAATTTAACTTTTACTTTCCAATCTACCATTTCACAAATCACTTAATTTCTTAGTGCTATAATTGGTGACATAATTGAACTATTAAATTTCATAAAAATACAATCCCATGGACCAATTTCAAACCGAAAAGTTATTGTCGCAAAACCAAAATTGGAAAAAGAATACTTTCTCAAAAAAATGAAAAACCCAACAAAGGCACTCTCATATTATTCAAGATAATGCTTCACAACTATGGCTTGTGTCAGTGAAAAAGTGATCTTAAAAGAAAAATGAAACCTAATTCATGCTAATTAATTACATCTTGCAAACTTCCCAACTTAAATCTGAACACATTGACTTTACCAGGTGATTCTTAACTCTATTGTAGATTTAGTCGTTATTTTTTTCCTTGTACACATTGTTTTGATCCAATATCTGTTATTCCCCGTTACAATTTAGATTATCCCAAATTATATCAAAATTATTGTCTCGGAATATAAAGGTTACAAGAATATGTTGGCAATAAAGAAATTGGTTGGCAAAATTAAGGAATCACCACCTGATGAAAGAAAGGATGAGGGATGGTGACATGAAGAGAGTTTATTCTTAATTTCCTCAAAGAAAAGAATTATATAATTCTTCTTGATGATGTTTGGAATATATCTGAAGGAACAATTGTACCTTTTGTTCCAAAAACACTTTGGTACCTATGTGTGAAAGTGGTCCTTTTTTATTTTGCAGTTTTGATCCCATTCGTTAATTTTAGGACCAAATTTGCAATTCACCCATTCTCTTGGGACCAAAATGCAATCCTTTTGGGTCCTAAGTGTCAAAAAAAATAAAAAATTATGGGACTGAAAATGCTGTGAAAAGGACCACTTTGAAATTGATTTATTCTCTTGGGACCAAACGTGTAATTTACCCTATATCTGAATTGAATGTTATTAGACCTGCACTTCCAAAAATAGTTTCCCATGGTTGTGTCATTATTACCACACACTCTCACAACGTATCGAATAATGCTTGTAGCGAGATCAATCACGTGTATGAGTTGAAGCCGTTTCTAGAAAAAGAATCGTGGGAGTTGTTCCACAGAAAAATATTCACAAAAATCCATGTCCTGATTATATAAAAGAATATGCTGAAAAAATATTAAAGAGTTGTTGGGGTGTACCACTGGCCTCATAGCTACAAAGAATAACAACATTGAAGAATGGGAAATATTTGAGCGGAGTCTTGGTCATGAATTAAAAGATAATCTCCTTGAGCTACAATGGCTTGCCATACTGATATTTGTACTTGAGCATCTTTTCGAAGATAGCTTGTTGGAGAAGGAGACAATCATTCGATTGTGGATAGCTGAAGGATTTGTGCAGCCCAAACAAGATAAGACTATGGAAGAAGTAGCAGTGGACTATCTCGGTGATCTTTTCAGCAGAAGCCTAATTCAAGCGGCGGATAGAAATGTTGATGGAAGAGCAAGAGCATTTCATATCCACGACCTGCTACAAGACTATATTGTTTTAAAGTTAGGAGAACACAATAGGGAAAATTACACTTTTGGTCCCAAGAGAATGGATGCAAAACACTTTTGGTACCTATGTGCAAAATTAATAATTTGTTTTTTGCATTTTTGGTCCTATCTGTAAATTTTTAGGACCAAAACTGCAAATTTGCCCTATTCTATTGGGATTAAAACTGCAATTTATTCATTCTCTTGGGACAAAAACTGCAATTTATCCTATTAGATTGGAACAAAAGTATCGAAAAAACTTACGGGACTATAAGTGCTGAAAAAAAGGATCATTTTGAAATAGACACATTCTTTTGGGATAAAAAATGCAATTAACTCGAACACAATATTATAACGATATCCAGTGGAGGTGACATGCAAAATCCTAAGCACCTTGCGATTCAAAAATCTTTCAGCTTCTCTCAAGAAACGTATAACTTGAAATGCCTTCATTCTCTTCTTTTGTTGTGTTCCAATGACATGGAACTCGACGTAATCAATGAGGTGGTCGACAGACGCAGGCTTTTATAAGTGTTAGAGTTGAGGGGAGCTCCACTAGAAACTATTCCGAATGAATTATTCTGGTGGCGCTTGGTTTGTAAATTCTTCAATGGTAATGGGAATGAGGATACATATAGGGTAATTGAAATGGTTAATGAGAACAAAAGATGATTCATAACACTATTTTTTCTCCTAAACAAGGTAATCACTACCCCATTTGATTACCTTTTTATCTTCTTCTAATCATCCTCAACAATCATTCCCCCATGCCACAACCAACAACCTCACTTTTTGTTCATTTTTCCAAGACTAGAGCACAACACGTGGTGTAACCACCATTGAGATTTGAGACAATCAATAATCCAACATATATCCAAGGACAGTGAGGTAAAATACATTTTTATTTCCATTTCCATTGAAGAATTCAAAACAAGCGCCCCTCAAATTATTTTATCTCAAGCATGTGAGCTTAAGGAACACAATGGTCAAACTCATTCCGAAATCGAGCAAATATCTTGTGATTTAGAAACACTGGATCTGAAGAATTGCCTAAAGAAAACTTATAGCTCCACAACTTCGGCATCTAACAAGTTTTCTTCTGGTAATTTAATTGCTTTGCTCTTCCATTTCCAAGTTAACCAATCTTCCTTCATTAGTGATATCTTCTTTTGAAGAAGGTGAAATTTTGGAGCTAGACAATTTGATTTTTAGAAGACTTGAATTACACAAGGGTTAAAGAAAGTACCGGAATGATAAGGACTTTGAATGGCCTCACGACACTAACTTTAAGAAAAAAATATTTTTTTGGGACACTATATATCTTATGGGTATTTACAAAAATAGGACACTATCTTATCGGGCTTGCAAAATTAAAATACTATCTTGTCGGACTTGCAAAATTAGGACAATATCTTTTATATATTACAAAATAAGGACATTATCTTTTATGTTGAGCAAATTTTGGTCATTTTTATAAAATGCGGCCCAAATGAAACATGATTAGGATGTGTTCAGTTGATCCGAATTATATACAGTTGACCTATATTTGCCAAAATTAAAAGAAAGTGTCCTAGTTTTGCAAGCTTATAAAGATAATATCCTAATTTTACAAATTCGGAAAGATAGTGTCCCAATTTTGTAAACCCGTAAAGATAGTGCCCTAATTTTGCAAACACACATAAAATACTGTCCTAAAAGATCAATTTTCCCCTAACTTTAATTCGGAGCAGACTGAGGGAGGATCCACTGAAGAGCCTTCAAGATTTGCCTAATCCGGCGAAACTTGATATTCATGGTGCCTACATTGATGGATACATTCAAAGCCCATAAATTCAAGAAGCTCAAAGAATTGTGGTTAGAAAATTTAAAAGGGAAAATTAAATTTTTAGGACACTATCTTATATCAATTTGCAAAATAAGAACACTTTCTTTAGGGACTGGCAATTTTAGGACACTTTCTTTTAAATTTTGCAATTTCAGGACACTTTCTTTACGGGTTGGCAATTTCAGGACTCTTTCTTTTAAATTTTGCAAATTTAGGCCAAGTGATACTAATTACGGGCCAAACGGGCTTGATCCTCCAGCTTGACTGCTTCGTAGACGCCATATCACAAAAATCCTTCCACGTTATTAAAATATTTGGCGAATTTAAAATCTATAAATCTGGACAATTAAAAATCTGCTTATCATAGTTTGCGCTCTGGGATTAGGATTCAAGCCCTTACTTGTTCTCCCTGTTGCTTTCACCATTTTGGCAAGTATGTAAATAATTTTGAGAAATTAAAAAATGTAATTGCATTTTCCATTACAATAGAACTTCCGTCTCACCTTTTTTTTAATAATTTTGATCCCATGGGAATATTTCAACCAAAATTAGTGAAATTGGAATTTTGCAAAATTGATTTTTTTATTTGCGGGAAGAGTTGGGATTAGGGCTCCAAATTTCCGTTTGACCCGAAATTAGTATCAATTGGCCTAAATTTGCAAAATTTAAAAGAAAGTGTCCTGAAATTGCAAAATTTAAAAGAAAGGGTCCTAAAATTGCCAGCCCGTAAAGAAAGTGTCCTCATTTTGCAAATTGCTATAAGATAGTGTTCTAAAAATTTAATTTTCCCAATTTAAAATGCATGAAATGGGAAATAGTGGAGGAAGGTGTTAGAAAAAACTCACACACACAATCACGAAAGGCGGAAAACACGAAATTTGTTCACCCAGTTCGTCTTACGACTACGTCTGGGGGCGATGCCAAGTCAGGATTTTTCACTATATTTTTTTGATACCGGATATAAAGAGAAAACATCTATTTATATAGATAGTAACGAACCCTAACCCTAAACCCATCAGTATAGATAGCAACTTACAGAGTGTTAAGGCTCCACGCGACATTGGAAGAAATCTTCCATTGCTAATTAAACTTGTATGCAAATGAAAGTGATGGCATGAAAATTTTGCATCGCAAAGTTGAGAAGGGAAGACGGACAGGAACTTTGCTCTTCCATCACCAAGTTACTCAATCTTCTCTCATAAACAATACTACCTCCGTTCCACAACACTTTGCACTGTTACTATTCATCTCGTGTTTTTGTGAGCGGGTTTTTTGAAATGATAAAGTAATTCTAAAATTTCTTTACAATAGAGTATTAGTATTTGAAATGATAAAATAATTCTAAAATTACTTTATAATAGAGAAGAGGTAGATCTATCATACCCTACCTTAAAATTATTTTATCATTTCAAATACTAATAAACAACTCACTTGCTAAAACACGAAGATAAAGTAATGTGAAAAGTGTTTGGGGCAGAGGGAGTATATATTTTTTAAGAAGATGAAATTTTGGAGCTACACTATTTGGTGAGTTTTTCATTTCTTAGAACACTTGATTTGACAGGGTGGATTTGAAGAGAAAAAAAAATGAAGGAGCTGATTGGAGGTTGTCTCACATTCCCAATGTGTTTCTTCAATTTGATGGATGATGGTGAGTGGAGGTTAGCTTCAGTGCTGTAGTTGTTGCCTCACTCTACCTTCAATTCCTCCACTACTCTATAATATATTGCATTTTCATTTATCAATTTCTTAACACAATATTTTCAGTTGAAATATATATACATATGTATGTGTGTGTTTAAAGTACATTTTTAACTTTAAAATGTATTTTAAATACATTATTTTTATTTTAAAAAATAACTTTATTTGTTGGCGTCTATGTGGATATTATGCGACATTTCCAACAGAAACCTCATTTAATCATTGTTGAAAAATTATTAATTTTTTTAAATTGCAATATATTAAAAGGTGGTATATTAATTTGCAAAGAAAAAAAATCATATTTTAATTGATAAAAATTATAAAATTTGTGATTTTTTTTGCGGTTATCCCAAGTTATTTTGCTGAGTTGAACGAGAAAATAAAGTGCCAACATAAAAAATTTGAAAAAAAATACAGCAGGCTTGGAGTTTACAATATGGATATGTGTTAAGTCCTCTCTCATCAATCACAATTTGCAGCTTTATCAATTTTGATTTTGCCAACTCTCTGCTACATAGTAAAATAAAGGGGAAATGTACTTTTTTGTCCTTTAATTTTGATGGACTTTGGTGTTTGTCCAGTTAATTTTGGTTTTTTGAATTTCATTCTATAACTTTCAAAATTTGCATTTTTTGTCATGTTACCTGCTATATCAGGTAACTCTTCCGATAAATCTAGGGATGACAATGGAGCAGATTAGGGAGGATTTCTCAATATCCATGCCTGCCCCGCATCTGTGTCCTGCCGCCCCGTCGTGCTCCATGCCCCACTGCGGGGCAGCATTTTGTGATCCATGTCTGCCCCGCGTGGGGCATATTTGATCCGCCCTGCTCCATCTAATACAAATTTATATTTTTTCAAAATCAATATATTAATAAAAACCTATATATATATATATATATATATATATATATATATATATATATATATATATAACATGAAGGGTGAGGGTGAGGGTGAGGGTGAGGGTGTGGGTGAGATTGTGGAAATTAGAAATAGATGGTAAGTAAGTTTCATTATTGAATATATTTAACGTAAAATTATATACATATATATATATTATATAATATTATAAATGTATTTAATATTATATGGAGTAGGGTGAAGCAGAGCAGTAAATATATAGATCCATGCCTAATCTGCTCCGTGAGCGGGGCGGGGCTGATTTGCTTCATCCTCGGAATGGAAAATAGTGGGGATGATCCAATTAGAGCGGGTGGAGCGGATCGCTTGCGGAGCCGATCACTTTGCCATCCCTAGGTAATCTGACGTGGTATTTTAAATTTCATCCTATAACTTATAAAAATTGGGGTCACGTCAGATTTACTAGAAAAGTTACCTGATGTAGCAGGTAACAAGACAAAATAAACAATTTTTTGTAAGTTATAGGATGAAAATCAAAACTTCAAAGTTAATAGGACGAAAAACAAAGTTAAAGGATAAAGAAATGTATTTTCCCTAAAATAAAACATAACATTACAACAATTACTCATAAAAACAAACAAAATCGATGAAACAAAGCGCACTGCTCATTTCTCTCCATTCGTACATTGAATTTCCAAATGTGTGCGTATGTGTATTGAAATAGCTAAAGAATAAATACAAATGAAACTCAATTATTGTAGGGGGTAACTGGAGTATACTTTTCCACATTTAAACAATTTGAAAATTCTACACTTACTTTTCCACATTTAAACAATTTGAAAATTCTACACTTACTTTTCCACATTTGAAAATTATATATACAACAAATTTATTCATCACAAAGAATTTTCAGTGTGGAGCCCCTGAAAATAATAATGTATAATTTTCTATTTCTTCAGGAAAACGAAAAAAAAAAAAAATTCTAGAAAGCAACCCCACAAAGACTTGACCATATATTGAGGATAGAAATTGTGTGGCTATACCTTTAGCTGAAGTATTATTGCTTTATTCTTAAATACCAAAGTTGTCAGTTTGTTTAACATAATTTCTCATAATTCAAAAATCTTTTGAAGACCGATTTACTCTTCAGCTAAACAAACTTTAAGGTATGCATATTGTAATTAATCCTTGTTAAATTATTTTTTTATTTTGATATGATTTTGCTAAATGTTACTGTTTACTTCGATCAATTCCCTATAACTGCTCATTCATCTTTATAATTAATAAATAAATCTTATCAGAGTATTGACTTAGAAAGTGAGTTGTATTTCTACAAAGTTGTTTTAAGTGAAATTTTGCTTAAGTTATATTCAAAAGGTAAAAGGTCATTGTTTATTTAACTACGAAAGATAACGGGAACTTACTAAAAATTTTATATGTAAAAAGAAAACAGAGTTTATTAATCGAAAATAATTGGAATATCATTTTTTTTTTAATTAGTTGGAATAGGACCATGGCATGATAAGTTAGTTTAAATTTACAATATTGCACATATTTAACAATATCCTGGATATAAATAATTAACGAATGGGAAAATATATTTTTTTGTCATTTAATTTTGATTGACTTTGATTTTCAATTTGTTAACTTTGAAATATTGAATTTCATCCCGTAACATACAAACAATTGTGTTTTTTGTCATTTTACCTACTACACCCGATAATTTGTCCTGTAAATCTGATGTGACACCAATTTTTTTGTAAGTTATAGGACGAAATTAAAAATATAACATCAAATTTACCTGGGGAGTTACCTGGTATAGCAGGTAACAAGAAAAAATAAAAATTATAAGTTATGGGAAAAAATTCAAAAGTCCAAAGTTAACAGAACGAAAATCAAAGTCAACCGAAATTAAAGGACACAAAAGGCATTTTCCCTAAGATTGTGTTTGGATGGAGTCATTTGAAACCCAAGAGTTTTGAAACTGAATGGATTCTCAAATCCATGGATTTCATATGACATTGTTTTATTAGGTATTTGAAATTTCATCCATTTGAATATTTTACCCAAACAAATAGAGTGGATTTAGGTTGTGGATTTAAAATCCATAATTCAAATCCCTCTACCCAAACACAACCTAAAAGAATTGATCAAAATGACAAAATATGGCAACGTTGAACATATAATCTTATATCAAAAATGGTTATATGAAATATTCCACGAATATAGAATCCGTAAAATAATCCATATTAAAAAATAAAATCGCGGACCTTGGTCGGGCAGCGTCGGATTTGTTGAAAAGTAAAGTTTTAGAATTTTTGCTCCCAATTTGTGTTATTATATGGACAAATGTATGTTAGTGAAAGACAAAACATGTTTCACTATTAGACTAAATATTGTGTTTTCACAAATTTTTGTGTGTTTTTACTAAAATAAATATCTTTCATACAATATAAGTGCAAAATGTGTGTTACTAAATATTCAAATATTGATTTTCACAAATATTTATTTGTTCTTACAAAAATAATTATTTTTTTATGCATAACACATGCACACAGTGAAAAGTGTATTACTATCATAACACAAATGTCTTACTCAATGGATAAGGATGTGTTTGCATAAATACATAAAAGCACCCTCCCATATTGTGTTACCATAACAACAATCATATGTTACTGTAAAAGCAAATGTGTGTTACTGTTGAAGCAAATATGTATTAATGTTAGAGGAAATATGTGTCACTAGTGAAGGAAACATGTGTTGATGTTGAAGTATATATGTGCTACCACTAAAAAAAAAAAAAAACGTGGATTAACGACCGATTTCTGGTCGTAAAATGTGATTAGCAACCGATTTCTAATCGACAAAAATCGATCGTTAAAACAAGGGTAACTAATATTAGCGATCGCATTTTGACATCGGTCGCTAATCTGCGACCGTCATGGTCGTCGCTAATTTTAGCGACCGCCATCTGACAGTTATTGAATCAATTGGGTCTGACCCGATCGGGTCATGATTTAGCGATCGAGTCCAAGCGGTCGCTAATTTATCTTTTAAATATAAAAAACTTTTAATTTTATTTTTGTGATTAACGACCAACCTGGAGGCGGTAATCTGCGAACCTGAGTAAAAAAAATGGCTCAGTGGGTTCGAACCCGCGCCCACTGGGTCCCGGTGGGGCGCGGACTACTAAGCCACTGACCCACTAGTTTATATTAGGTGAGCCATGTAGTATATAAGCCCTTGTGAAGCTTGTAGAAATAATAATAAATGGGCAAATATGCGCCCAAAGGGAATCGAACCCACGACCTCCGGGTAACCCGGAAGAGGTGTGAACCACTAGGACACATGCTATTGTTGTTCGTTTATTTGCATTTTATTGTATATAACCTCAAACTGACTCAATTTTTTTTTTAAAAATTTATCAAATTCAATCCTTTTTGTTTCTAATTCGTTTATATATATACATTTACTAACTTTTTTTTATTAATTTTATAAATTTAATATTTTAGACTATTCTAAATTATTAATTCATTCGTTTTTATTCATTTAATTGTATATAATTCCAAATTGAGTCCCTTTTTTTTAAATTCATCAAATTAATTCATTTTTGTTTCTAATTTATATATATATATATATATATATATATATATATATATATATTACTAACTTTTTTTATTCAATAAAAAATATATGCAAATCTATAATATTCAATAAAAAATATAAAATATTCAACAAAATAAAAAACATTCAACAAAAAATATAAAAAATCATCTCTCTCTCTCTCTCTAACTATCAACTTCAGGGAGGAAGTAGTTGACATCGACATCGTCTTCGTCATCCTCACCCTCACCACCTCTGTGCCTGCTCCCCCCGCACTGCTCGGCACCGTTTCCCCCGGTAGTAAAATTTTGTGGGGGTGGGGGTGGATCGGCTAATCCCATCTGTTGGGAGATGCTAGGGATGTAATCAAACCAAGCCGCTCACAAGCTATTCGGGTCTCGGCTCGAAAAATATTCATTCGAGTTCATCTGTTAAGTTTCACGAGTCGAGCTCGAGCCCAATTTCGAGCTTGATTATTTTATCGAGCCGAGCTCGAGCCTGGTGATATTCGACTCGAAAGCTCGCGAACAGACTTGTTTACGGAGCTCGTGAACAAGCTCGCGAACAGACTTGTTTACGGAGCTCGTGAACAAGCTCGCGAACAAGCTCGTTTACGAAGCTTGCAAACAAGCTCGCGAACAGGCTCGCGAAAAGGCTCATTTATGAATCTCGCGAACAAGTTCGCGAATAGGCTCGTTAAAAAGCTCGCGAACAGGCTCTTTTAATTATTTTTTTATTTTTATATAAATATTTTAAAAAATATCCATAAGCATGTAACATAGTATTATTGTGTGTTATTTGGGATACATTTATTTTAAACCATTAATTATCTTTGTTTAGCTTCCTAATTAGTTGTTGGTCTTTGCTCGGATGATATTTTATTATCATGGACAACTATATTTTTAATTAGACATAATTTAAATTTGTTATTTTTGTATAAATTTTAAAATATTAATTAGCTTTTCAAGCCGAGCCTTTCGAGCCGAGCTTTTTGAATCGAGCCTTTCGAACTCAAGCTCAATTTATGCTTGATTAATTTGAAAACGAGTTTTTTGCGAGCCGAGCTCGAGCTATTCGCGAGCTTAAAATTTCAAACACGAGCCAAACTCGAGCTCAACTAATAGAGCACGAGCTGAGCTCGAGCCTAAAAAAATCTAAACGAGCCAAGCTCGAGCTTGACAGTATTCGGCTCGACATAACTCATTTACGAGATGCTGGGGAACCAATTCCGAAGACTCTTATTGTAGCTCGTGAGGGCCTCCTTCTGCTTCCATACGTCTCTCAGCTCACACTCCAACTGAGAGGGAGCAGAGTCGATCGAGGAGGACGATCCACTACTCTGGCGGTAGATCTGTATGATGGCTTTACTGTGACCGCCCTGCCCCACGACCTTCCCCTTCTTGACTCTGACCATATCTAAATAGATGCGGTCCTCGTCAATCCGGAGAGGGGTGGGGTTCTCTCCGTTCTCGTCGGTGGGAGCCACCTGCTGCAAGGCCTGGGCGAGAAGATCCTTAAACTGCATCTGAAATTATATAAATAAAATACAATTATAATTAAATTACAATTATAATAATTAAATTAAAATTAACTAAAATTAAAACAATACTTACGTGGATGTCGGTGGTGCATTCGTAGGTAGACGTCACAGTCTCCGGGTTCACTGGGTGGGAGATCTCCATATGCTCATAGAGAGAGGACTTTCGTCAATGCTCCCTCTCCTGTTGCGAACCAAATTTAATAGATATTTAAATGTTAAACATTTAAAAATTTATTAGTATTCAAATGTAAATAAAAATTATAATACTTACAAAGACGAGGGAGTGCTCGTAGAAGGACCGAAATCCAGCCCGATGTCTGGCGATGTCGTGCCCGGTGGGGTCCTTCAACCGGTTCTCCCTGGACTTCTCGGACTTGGCTTTAAATTGCTCACTATTTCAGTGAGCAACCAAAGTGTCCCAGACGGAACGTCCATCTAGCCCGTAGATAATATTTTTATACCGCTCATGCGCTTTTGCGCAGAATAAGCCGTACATAACACTATCATGGGCAAGGTCCCAGGCGCACAGCTTCTGCAATTAAATTAAAAATAAAATATTAACAAATAAATTCAAAAAAATATTAAAAATTAAAATCATAATAAATATACCTTGAACTCCTCGAAGTACTCCCTCCTCTTTCGCTCGGACACCATGGAACACGAATAGGCACCAACCTCAAACGGGATCTTCTTAATGGTCCCTGAGACGCGAGGGCTAGTCTCATGGCCAGGAAGCATACTGTAACATCAAAAAAAAAAAAAAAATTCAAGTTAATATTAATAATTAATATTAATGAATACAATTAAAATTATTTAATTCGTTATCTAAGAATACTTACATGTTGTCGCCAACGACAACAGTGAGACGACTATCCAATGGGGGATGCTGCCATGAAACCGTAGATCCGGCAATAGAAGTAGAGCATGCGACACTGGACTGCTGTGAGGAGGATGATGTCATCTTCGGGGACCCGTCAAACCTCCGGGATCACCGATCTCAACAACCCCAACCTCCTCTTACCCTTCCCCCGTCCCTGTCCTCCACTCTGATCAGGGTTATCTTGAGAACTTATCTGTAAAAATTATAAATTCAACAGATTAGCATACCATATTATATTTATACACATTCAACTAAATTCATATATACCTACATATACTAATCAACTAAATTCATACCTACACATATCAAACAACTAAATTCATATATACCTACATATACTAATAAACTAAATTCATACCTACACATATCAAACAACTAAATTCATACCTACACATATTAATCAACTAAATTCATACCTACATATATCACTCAACTAAATTCATATATACCTACATATTCCAATCAACTAAATTCATACCTATACATATCAATCAACTAAATTCATACCTACGTATATCTATGTATATCAATCAACTAAATTCATAACTACATATATAAATCAACTAAATTCATACCTATACATATCAATCAACTAAATATATATCAACTAATTTAATATATACTGACATACCAACTAACTTGAAAATACTAAACATTTATATACATGATTTAAAAAATATATACAAACATATAAAATCATACATATACGTACATATATATCTAACACACACACACACACACACATATATATATATATATATATATATATATATATATAACATCATATATGCATGATTGAAATATACAAACATATACAGACATAAACAAATGTGCATGATTCAAATATACAAACATATACAAACATAAACAAATATGCATGATTCATACAAACATATATACAAACATATATATATATATATATATATATATATATATATATCTAACTTCATGTATACCAATCCTATATATTAAAAAAATAATATACAAACATATTAAACGGTTAAAGTTTAAAAAACTTACGGTTATTATGTAGACGGGGAAGTAACAAGTGAATAGACCGGAACGGGTTGCTCGACGGAGGCGATCGGCGGCGGCGGTGGTGTTTTTGAAGCGATGGCCGAAATGCGTATGGTCTGTGCCTAAAAAGGTTAAAAAATTAGCGACCTCCTTAGGCGGTCCCGAATGACCAAATTTGTGATTAGCAACCGCCTTAGGCGGTCGCTAATTACCCAGCAATAAATGACCATTGCCCGTTTCCAAAAACGGGTCAACTGACCAGTTTGCAACAGCTTACAGGCGGTCACTAATTATAAAATTGAATTCAGCGACCGTCTAGGCGGTCGCTGATCAGGCGGTAAATAGCATTGATCAATTTTGACTAACTTTTGAGTTTTAGCGACTGCCCAAGTGGTCATATGCGGTCGCTAATCCTTCGATTCAGCGACCGACTATTGTGTCGGTCGCAAATTTTTTTAATTTGAGACCAGTGGTCTTCCTCGGTCGCTAATACATTATTTAGAGACCGGTTTGAAGGCGGTTGCTAATTTCGGTCGCTAAAACGCGAGTTTTTTGTAGTGTACTGCAAATGTGTGTTCATGTTATAGTAATTGTGTGCTATTACAAGTATGTGTTATTATTGGAGCAAATGTATATTAATGTTAAAGTAAATGTGTGTTAGTGTTTGAGTAAATATGTGTTAGTACAAATATGTGTTACTATTGGAGCAAATGTGTGTTAATGTTAGAGGGAACATGTATTACTATTGGAGCAAATTGTGTTAATGTTAGAGTAAATGTGCGTTACTGCAATTTTGGGTTAATGAACTTGAAACACCGTCTATCAACCCATGATTTACAATTATAAGGCGTTCAATAGAAGTAATCATAGTCTTATATATATTTTATTATTTTCGAATGGACATTAAGACTATCGACATTCAGTACGCGTCATATTTCACCATAAATGAATTGATTCAATAGTATCTTGTATAATATACATTTCATGTGTGTGTATTTTTTTATTCAAATAAGAGTGTACGTATTTAATTGAAATAGCTAATTGAAATCAGCAAAGTTTTCTCTTAAAATATAGGTGTTGAAGACCGATTTACTCTTCCTGCATCATCACAGCTAAACAAATTTTAAGGTATGCATCTTGTAATTAATCCTCGTTAAATTATTTTTATGATTTTGCTAAATGTTAGTAGAAGTACTTCCATCAATTTCCCTATAACTGCTCATTGATCTTTATAATTAATAATACTCCCTTCGCAACGCTCTGGATTATCCTTGCCAAGTAGTGCAAATTTTAATTAAAAAAAAAAAGTTGTTCAATAGTGTTAAAAAGTGTAAATTGAGGGTTTAATAGTCCGTCTTTTTATTGAAAAAAGTTTAGTTCATTGATAAATGGTATATTAAAAAATGAGTACAATGAGATATGAATAACAAAAAATCGTAACTTAATATAATTTAAATTATAATAGAGGGAGTAAATTTTATCAGGGTATTGCCTCAGAAAGTGAGTTGTATTTCTACAAAGTTGTTTTAATTAAAATTTTGCTTAAGTTATATTCAAAAGGTAAAAGGTCAGTGTTTATTTAACTACGAAAGATCGCACACTAAATAGAAAGAAAACAGAGTTAATTAATCGAAAATGATTGGAATATCATTTTTTTTTTATTAATTGGAATAGGACCATAGCATGACAGGTTAGTTTACATTTACAAAATTGCACATATATTTAACAAAATCTTGGATAAATAAACAATTAAATGAATAGGAAATACATTTTTTTTCCTTTTAACTTTGATTTTCAATCTGTTATCGAATTTCATCTCGTAACTTACAAACAATTGTGTTTTTTGTCATGTTACCTACTACACCAAATGACTTTTCCGGTAAATCTGATGTGACACCAATTTTTTTGTAAGTTATATGACGAAATTAAAAATATCACATTAAATTTACCTGAGGAGTTACCTGGTATAGCAGGTAACAGAACAAAAAACACAAATTTTATAAGTTATAGGACAAAATTCAAAAGTCAAAGTTAACAGAACGAAAATCAAAGTCAACAAAAGTTAAAGGACAAAAAATGCATTTTCCCTAAGGTTGTTTTTGGATGGAGTTATTTGAAATCCAAGAGATTTGGAAATGAATGGATTCTCAGATCCATGGATTTCAATCCTACGCGAATTTGGGATCAAAAATCATGAAATAAGTCTTGTGCAATTTTATATTTGAAAATTAGTTTGGCCAGTTTAGAATCTGCGAAATTTGACATAAAGCGATCCAACACGTGAATTTTTAAAATTTGCCTATTTTAGGTATATTTTACATGTGTAATATTTCTCAAGATGGTGTATCATCTTTATATATATATATATATATATATATATAAATATATTATATATATATATATATCCCCTACCGATCAAAAAAAAAATATATATATATATATATCCCCTTGAAATACACCGTCTATCAACCCATGATTTACCGTTATAAGGCGTGCAATAAAAGTACGCATAGTCTTATATATATTTATTACTTTCTAACACTACCAAAAAATGTCTATTTAACGGAGATTTAACGACGTAATATCCGTCGCTAATTACGATTAGCGACGGGATTTAAGACGACCAAGGTTCCATAATCAAATCACTCGTAGCTAAAATTTACGACGGATTTTGGCAAACCGTCGTAAATTTACGACGGGCTTTGCCGTCGTAAAATCGATTCGTCAACGACCCGATCCGATGCCAAATTTTGTGATGGACAAACCCGTTATAAAAACTATTCAATTTTTAGTTTTTTTATTCATGCAGAAAATATTTACGACGGGCAGTTATCCGTCGTTAAAATATATTTAACGACGGATGCGTGTGCGTCGTAAATCAAACCCATGACCTCTCTTGCATGTAGAGGGGGCATGAACCATTAGGACACTTACTTCTATTATTCGATTTCTTGCAACCAATTGTATATGTATCCAAATTGCGCCATTCTTTTTTTACTATTTGTCAAATTAATTTCTTTTCGTTTCTAACTTGTTTTAATAAATGTTGATACCAATTATATAATTTTTGTTTTGTAAATTTATTTAATTCGAAAAAATGCGTAATTAATATTATAATCCGTTCATTTGTACATAATTAATTGTATACATATCCAAATTGAGCCATTCTTTTTTTTTTATTAATAGTCAAATTAATTCCTTTTCGTTTCTAACTTGTTTTAATAAATGTTGTTAAAAATTATATTTTTTTGTTTTGTAAATTTATTTAATTCGAAAAATACATAATTAATATTATAATCCGTTCATTTGTACGTAATTTATTGTATACATATCTAAATTGAGCCATTCTTTTTTTATTATTCGTCAAATTAATTTCTTTTCGTTTCTAACTTGTTTTATTAAATGTTATTACCAATTATATATTTTTTGTTTTGTAAATTTATTTAATTCAAAAAACGCATAATTAATATTATAGTCCATTCATTTGTACATAATTAATTATATACGTATCGGAATTGAGCCTTATTTTTTATTATTCGTCAAATTAATTCCTTTTTGTTTCTAACTTGTTTTAATAAATATTTTTACCAATTATATATTTTTGTTTTGTAAATTTATTTAATTCAAAAAACGCATAATAAATATTATAATCCGTTCATTTGTACGTAATTAATTGTATACGTATCCAAATTGAGCTATTTTTTTTATTATTCGTCAAATTAATTTCTTTTCGTTTCTAACTTGTTTTAATAAATATTGTTACATTCATTTTATTTCTAAATTAATCCATTCATTTCGTTTCTAAAATATGTAAATTATAATAAAAATATAAAGTTTGCACAAAAATAAAATAAAAGTAATGTCGAATAAAAAAAATTATGTACCAGATAATAATAAAAATTCTAATCATCCGAATGGAAATCGGAATTCCCCCTCTCTTCATCCTCCGGATGAGGCATTTGGAGCTCCGGGGGTGGCGGGATAACAGGCTGCACCGATTTCGGCAGTGGTGGTATCGCTCCACCTAATGTGGATGTAACTGTCCTCCACCAGTTGGTCATCTCCTCCCTATTCTTCCACGCAGCCTCATCCTCCGCTGCTCGTTGCCTCTTCTCGTACTCCAATTGTGCCTCTCGCTGCTGGAGAAGCTGCATCTGCCTGACGACCGTTGAAAGTTGTCTCTCTATGTCGCTGGGATGAGAATCAATGGAGAACTGGGAGGAGGATGAGCTGGGTCCACGAGATCGGAGTAGGCTCTTTCCATAACCACCCAATCCAGTGAACTGCCCCTTCTTAACCTTAACGTTCTTAAGGTAGAGCTCATTTTGAACGTCTACATAAGGTTCGGGGGGGGGGGGGGGGGGGGGGGGGGGGGAGGGGGGAGGGGGGAGGGGGGAGGGGGCATAGAGTTCGATCATTCCTAAGTCTGAGACTGAGAGGGAAGGTCATCGCGCATCTTCCGCTGCAAAATTACAATACTTTAAATTAATAAATGAATTTACTTAAAATTCAATAAAATAATAAGTTAATTAAATTCATAAAAATAATAAACTAATTAAAATTAAAACTAATATTTACGTGGATCTCAGTGTTTCCTCCACATCTAGGCCTCGTGCTCCGATTCCCATTTTACGAATTTCTAAAATTACATTAAAATATAAATATCAATTTATTTACACAATTTATATTAATAACTATTGAATAAATTCAATAAATTAAATAAATTTTACCTTAAACTTCTCAAAATACTGTCGTTTCTTTGCTTTAGACACCGCCCCCCAACTGTAAGTGGTGGGCTCGAATCCACCAGCCATGATGGACAGGGTTACGTGTAAGTAACCTCATGTTCCGGGATCCAACTGTAACATTAAAATTACAAAGTTAGTAAAATAATTAAATTTTAATTAATAATATTGAATATAAAAGATTAAAACTTACGATGTTTAATGTGGCTCAACATCAATCCACACATGCCCAGTGGGATGCTGGCGGGAGGAAGATGAGGCCTCACCCATTTGGGGTGCGGACGAGGACCCCTTGGGCTCATCAATCGGAGCTAAAACGGGTCTAAGAGACCCCGCTCGTTTCCTCCCTCTCCCTCGACCCCTCTCCTGGCTTCCCTCACTCTCTCCAGCAGATCCACTTTCTTATCCACTCATCTAAAACATTCAATATATAACAACAATCAATATTTAAACAACCATATATATTAAATATTTACAATTAAGATGATTTGTACATAGTCATATCTAAACAAAAATATAAACAATTAATATTTTTATGCATACTAATATCTATACAAAATTCTAAACAATTAACATAAATTCTACAAACTCATATCTAAACAATTAACATTTTTATGCATACTAATTTCTAAACAAAATTCTAAACAATTAACATGATTTTTACAAACTCATATCTAAACAATTAACATTTTTATGCATACTCATATATAAACAAATTTCTAAACAATTAACATGATTTCAACATACTCAATATACACAATAATCTAACCAATTAATATTTTTATGCATACTCATATCTAAACAAAATTCTAAACAATTAACATGATTTCTACATACTTAATATATAATCAATTAACATTTTTATGCATACATATATCTAAACAAAATTCTAAACAATTAATATAAATAAAAATCTAACCAATTAACATATCACATATAAAAAAACTAAAGACTAATCAAATGTTCTAAAATGAAATTTAAACGGTAAAAATTGAAAAACTTACGATTAAAGGGTAGAGATCGATGAAAAAAGAACTTTGATCGGGATGAACTTGGCTCCTGAGTGCTCATCGGACGTCGCCCTCTTCTTCTTCGGTTTTTCTCGGTTTTCGCTCGTGTGAGGAATGAGCTCGTCGATGCTGCCTTTTATAGGCAAAAAAAATTAACGACGGGTAGCAGCCCATCGCTAAAGTTGCTGCCTTTAGGTAAAAAATGTCGTCGAATATGGAGATTTACGACAGATAGCCCATCGTAAATATTAAATTTAAAATTAACAACGGGCTTGCCAGCCGTAAATAAGTCCCCGGCAATAAATACGCACCGCTCCTCGAAAAGCCACGTCCAAAATGTCAGGTTTTACGACGGGCATGACCATCGTAAATCATGAAGTTAAATTTTACGACGGGCTCCCCTTTGTAAAAATGTCGGTCACTATAACTTGGCACCGATTACGAAAGGTCGCGGTCAAACGGACAGAATTTTACAACGGCCATGCCCGTCGTTAATATCTATTTTAAAATCAACGACGGTTTCCGTCTTTAAATTTGGCGGATTGATGAGTGAGTGGCCCCCGCTTGTTTTACGACGGTCTTTATCGTCGTAAATATCAAGAATTAATGACGGTTTTTTGCAACTCGTCGTTAATTTTAAGCCGGACAAGCTTTGGTTAATATCCATCGTAAATCCGTCGTTAACCTTGTGATTTAATGACTAGATAACATGTCCGTCGTTAATGTTCGTTGTAAAAAACACGCATTTTTTGTAGTGCAATGGGCATTATCTATACTCATCATATTTCACCATTATGATTTGATTCAATAGTATCTTGTATAATATACATTGCATTTGTGTGTATTTTTAATTCAAATAATAGCGTACGTATTTAATTGAAATAGCTAATATGTGTTTAGCTGTCCTACTAAGCTTTTCACCACATCAAAGAACCAGCAAAGTTTTCTCTTAAACTATACTCGAATTTATCCAACTCTTTTGTAGCTGTACAACTACTTCTAGCCAAATATAGGTGTTGATTTATATAGCTGTACAACTCTTTTGTCATAACCTCTTTTTTATTTTCATCCTGCTGACTTTCACATTTTGATTTAATCCCGTACCTTTACCTCTTTTTTAATTTTCGTCCTGTTGACTTTTAAAATTTGATTTTCATCCTGTAACTTACGTATTTTTATTTTGGTCCTACAACGTACTAAGCCTTATAGGACTAAAATAAAAAAGCGGTAAAATGAAAGGACTAAAATAAAAAAGTGGTAAATTTATAGGACTAAAATCAAAATTTGAAAGTCAACAGGTCAAAAATAAAAATAGTATGTAAGTTATAAGACAAAAATTAAACTTTGAATGTTAGTAGGACGAAAAAAACGTAAAGTTACAGGATGAAAAAAATTAATTTCCTTTTATATTATGAAAGAATTCAGCCTTATCTAAAAGTCAAAATTTGTAGAGTGGTGTTAAATCAATTCATTTAATTATTTCCCTTACAATATTATTACAAATATTATAATGTGAAATCATATATATTATGCCCATTGATCTATACCCTCTTATCTGCTCTTTGCAGCTTTATCTATTTTGATTTTCACAACTCTTTGTTACATTATAAATATAACATAACATTACAACAATTACTCACAAAAACAATAGAAAATCCCCTACATTTCTTTCACCACTCTCTCTGCAAGTTGTATGGATCATATTCTTTCTGTTTTTGCAACTCAGCAAGAAGTTCTGAGGCATTTTTATTGTGTTAAAAACTACGATTGATTGTGTTAATTTCCAAATTAGTCCTGTAACTCAGTTGGATTTCACTTTGTCAATTTTAATCCTTTTTACTCGGAAAATTTGATTGTTGTTCGTTGATTGTGATTTCTATGCATGGCTCCTATTTTCGATTTTCTACCAATCTAAACATATTATAGCAATTAATTATTTATTTCAGCCCGAAATTGCACTTGGCAACTACAAATTTTATCTGCAACTCAACGCCTACTCTCAAGTTCGTTTCTAAAATCAATATAGTATATTTTTTAATGGATTAATTACAAATAAATCAAAATATTTTCATAAAAATTGCAATTTAATTTAAATTTTTGAATCGTTGTATATAAGATTTCAATTTTAAATTTGTTAGCAAATCCAACGGAAAAAGTGATTTCAATCTGTTCGAAAATATTGATTAATTGTGCGTTGTCATTTCTACCAATCTAAATATATTAATACAATTAATTATAAATTCTCCGCCAAAAATTGCACTTGGCAACTACAAATTTTTACTGAAACTCAACGCCTACTATCAGGTTTGTTTCTAAAATCTATAAATATTTTTAAATAACACTTCCTTTCCTTTTTAAGATTGGTGTCTCAATCTCTGATTGTGTTGTAGCTAGGTGATAAATGACACTATTGACTGCTTAGGGTATAATTGTTTCCTTGATAGTAACATTCTTAGATTATGATCAAGAGTCATTTTGTTGGTTCAACAGCAAGTCGAGGATGGCAGAGAGTGCGGTATCATTTCTTTTGGACAAGCTTTCTAATTTGCTAAGTGAGGAGGGACATCTACTTGGAGGGCTTGAACAAGAAGTTCAATCCATCCGAGATGAAATGCTGCGGATGAAGGAGTTCCTCGAAGATACTATGGAGAGAGATGATAGTAACTCTACTACCGAGTGGATTAGACAACTCCAGGACATCACCTACGATGTTGAAGACGTTCTCGACAAATACATGTTCCGATTTCAACAATGTCGTGATGCAAGTGGAGTCAGTGGCTACATCATGAAAACTTATGCTTCAACTAAGAATTTGAAAGCCCGGTACCAGATTGCTTCTGAAATCCAAACTCTCAGGTCCAGATTAAAAGATCTTTTCGAGGGTCGGGAGAGATACGGAGCTATTAATGCTAGCATTGGTCAAGGCTCAAGCTCTACCATTTCAAGAAATGAATGCTATGCTGGTCGAGGTGATGCCTTATTTTTGGATGACGATGAAGTTGTGGGGATCAAAAAGCCAAAGGAACAACTTCTTAAGAGGATCCATTCGAGGCATGATGGACTTAATGTGATTTCAGTGGTGGGAATGGGAGGATTGGGTAAGACAACTCTGGTCAAGAAGGTGTATGATGATAAAGTAGTCAAGACCCAATTTAATCATCATGTTTGGCTTGTCGCCTCTGAGTACAAAGATGATAAGAAAATGTTGACAAACCTTATTAACAAATTGGTTGATGAAAGTAAGGGATCAACACCTCCAAAACCGGAAGGAATGTGTCATGATGGCATGAGAGACTACATTTTTAATTTCCTACAGGGAAAGAACTACTTAATTGTTTTTGACGATGTTTGGGATATATCCAAATGGGATACTATCAGAACTGCACTTCCCAAAAGAGCTACTCATAGTTGTGTCATCATCACCACACGCTCTCATGACATAGCCAACGTCGCTAGCTGCAAGATGGATCACGTGTATGAGTTGGATCCATTGCCAGAAAAGGAATCATGGGAGTTGTTCCACAAAAAAGCATTTCCAAGAAATCAATGTCCCGATTATATAAGAGAATATGTCGTAAAGATATTAAAAAAATGTCAAGGTTTACCACTAGCGATTTCTGTAATTGGTGGTCTCTTAGCTACAAAGGGCAACAATGCTGAAGAATGGGAAATGTTTGAACGGAGTCTTGGCCATGAATTAAGAAACGGTGGCAGCCTAGAATTGGTTTGGAAACCAGTCATCTCCTTGAGCTACAATGACTTGCCATACTATCTCAAGTATTGTTATTTGTACTTGAGCATCTTTCCGGAAGATAGCTTGTTGGAGAAGGAGACAATCATTCGATTGTGGATAGCCGAAGGATTTGTGCAGCCCAAACCAAATAAGACCATGGAAGAAGTTGCCAACGACTATCTTGATGATCTTTACAGCAGAAGCCTAATTCAAGGGGCAGAGCCAGGGATATATCATGCTGGAAGAGCAAGAGCATTTCGTATCCATGACTTGTTACGAGATTATATTGTTTCAAAATCTCGAGAACACAACATTGTAATGATATTCAACGGAGATAAGATGTTGTGCACTAGCAAAATTAGGCGTCTTGCAATTCAAAAATCTTCCAACTTCTCTCTAGATACATACAACTTGGACTGTCTTCGCTCTCTTCTTTTGTTGTGCTCCAGATATACAGAACTCGGCATGATTATCAATCAGATGGTCGAGAGGTGTAGGCTTTTAAAGGTGTTGGAATTAAGGGGAGCTCCACTGGAAACTATTCCTGATGGAGTTTTCAAGTTATATTTCCTCAAACATTTGAGCTTAAGGAACACAGCAGTTGAAGTCATTCCGAAGTCGATCGGATATCTAGTGAACTTAGAGACATTAGATCTGAAGAATTGCAATGTTACAAAATTGCCTGACGAAATCCTAGAGCTTCACAAACTTCGGCATCTCTTAGCATACAAATACATGAATATTTCTGTCGTCTTTGACAGCATAACGAGTATTAAGGGTCCGTGTGACATTGGAAGAAATTTGCCGCTGCTATTAAAACTTAGTTGTGTAGATGCGACTGAAAGTGAAGGCATTAAAATGGTGAGAGAGATAGGGAAGCTTATACATTTGCGAAAATTAGGCATAACAAGGTTGAGAAGTGAAGATGGAAAGGAGCTTTGCTCTTCTATTGCCAAGCTAACCAATCTTCGCTCTTTAAGAATTGATTCAGTTGAAGAAGGTGAAAAATTGGAACTTGACTATTCAATCATCAATTTGCAATTTCTAAGAAGTATCACTTTGAAAGGGTGGATAGAGAAAGTACCAACATGGATAAGGTCTTTGAATGGTCTTACCTATCTAGGTCTATATTGGAGCAAGTTGAGGGAGGATCCGCTGAGCAGCCTTCAAGATTTGCCTAATTTGTCACGTCTTGATATTCATGGTGCCTGCATTGAGGGATTAAGATTCAAAGCCGAAGGATTCAAGAAGCTCAAAGAATTGTTCTTCATTGATCTAAAATGCATGAAATGGGCGATAGTGGAGAAGGGGTCTATGCCAAGTCTTGTGTTCTGGAGCATGCATGACTGCAAATTGATGAGAGAGCTGCCTCAAGGAATTGAGCATTTGGCGCATCTTCAACACCTTGATTTCAGCAATATGGGGGATGAATTTGTGAAGAGAGTTGTTAAAGAGAGAAGAAAAAGAGTATTTCGTCGGAGATTGGCTCGCGTTCTCAAAGTTCGTTTTCTCAAACTGGTGGATAACGATGAATGGAGACTTGATTTTGAGTTGTAGTTGTTGGGGATTACCAACTTCAGGGCCTTTCCCTCTAATATCCTTAACCAATCACCAATCTATATATTCTTTCAAATTATCTATCTTGTAAACTATTCTAGTTTAACATTCAATTTGTTGGGATATAGATTAGATGTTTTAAAGATGTTAAAACAAGAACATGTAATAGGAGCAACTGAACCTGTTAGTCAGTTACAGACTAGTCTAGGACTAGAATAGATCTTAGGTTAAGGGGGAAGGGTATTAGACAAGACAAGAGGAGTCCCGGACAAGAGGAGTTCCAGACAAGAGGAGTCCCAAACAAGAGGAGTCCCGGACAAGAGGAGTTCCAGACAAGAGAAGTCTCAGACAAGAGGAGTCCCGGACAAGAGGAGTTCCAGACAAGAGGAGTCCCAGATAAGAGGAGATCCAGACAAGAGGAGTCTTGGAAAAAGATGAGTTCCGGACCAGATGAGGTAGAGTACCAGATGAGGTAGATGACCAGATGAGGGACCAGATGAGGCAGAGGTCCAGATGAGACAGAGGACCAGATGATGGACCAGATGAGGGACCAGATGAGTAGTGGACCAGATGAGGTAGACAAGAAGAGGTGTACCAGACTACTCTACCAAGAAGATCTTGTGATCCAAAGATAAGAAGAGTCAAGAAAGGGAAGTCAACTGATATCAAGGAAGATTAGTTGAAGATCAAAGAAGAATAGCTTCCAACGACTAGTTATTTGACACCTATAGATAGGAGTGCATGGTGATGAGTTCAATATAACAAGACGGGCAAGAGAGCACAAAAGATAGAGAAACACACCATACACTCACCTTGTTCATACAAGTATTATATCTACTCTTTTAGAAGTTGTAGTTGGAATATTACTCAACCTATTCACCATCTTGAAGGGTTGTTGTAAGTTGTACGAAGGAGCTAATACTTCCCAATTCCAGTGAGTAAGTAAGTTGATTGGTGAGTGAGACCCCTTTGGTGAAAGGGAGAGTGGACGTAGGATCGTTATATCCGAACCACTATAAAATCCTCGTGTCTCTTTTATTTACTGTTTTTATTTTCAACCTTCTGCATAATTTATTTTAGCAATTTAAAAAGGGATTTTCCTAAAATTAAGTATAAAACGCTTTCCGCAAATAATATTTTTGGGACCAACACAATTTATGCAAAATGCCAATGTAAATTTCTCCAACTTAGTAGACTTGAATATGTGTCGAGCTCTACTGAATTTCTTATTCAAACATTTAATCCAATTTATTATGGTTTATACTTTTTGAAACAAAATAAAATTGTTGGGGAAATTACATGTGGATTGTACATTTTGATTTTAGTCCTATAATTTATATATTTGCTGACTTTCAAATTTTGATTCTAGTCCTATAATTTACCACTTTCTTATTTTAGTCATGTAACTTTATCATTTTTTTTATTTTAGTCCTATACGGGTTAGTAAGTTGTAGGACCAAAATAAAAAAATGTAATTATAAGATGAAAATTAAAATTTAAAAGTCAGCAGGACGAAAATAGTAAAAAGATAAAGTTACAGGGCAAAAATCAAAATTTGAAAGTTAGCATGACAAAAATAAAAAAAAGGTAAAATTATAGGACAAAAAAACAATTTTTCCTAATAGTTGTCAACAATTAGGAATCATGGACCTCTCTCCAATACCAATGGTTTATCATACAACAATTCTGAGTTTAAATTACAAATTGTCTCATAACTTTTTAACAATATAGGTTTAGTCCTAAAATTAACTTTTTATTAGATTTAGGGAAAATACATTATTTTGTCCATTAACTTTGGTGGACTTTGATTTTCGTCCTATTAACTTTGGACTTTTGAATTTCATCCTATAACTTATAAAATCTGTGTGTTTTGTCCTGTTACCTGCTATACCAGGTAACTCTTCTAGTAAATCTGAAACTTAAAAAATATTGGTGTCACGTTAGATTTATCGGAATTGTTACATGGTATAGCAAGAAACAGGACAAAAACACAATCTATTATAAGTTACAGGATGAAATTCAAAATTCCAAAGTAAACCGGACTAAAATCAAAGTCTACCAAAGTTAAAGGACAATAAAGTATATTTTACCTTAGATTTATCTAAAATTCTCTAACAAAGTCCAATTTTGATCCCAAACCTGTCGAAAAATTTAATACAACTTCATTTTGAAGTCGGAAATTGGGAGTTTATGTCAAGGATGTTGATGTGGCTCCATATGTGTTAATAATATTTAATTTTCATTTTCTTTTATGCTTTTTAGTATACATGATGTGAATAAAATTGTAAAAGAAAAGAAAAATAAAACATTAGTAGCGCATATAAACGTCACATCTGCACCTTTGTCGAAATTCACAAAATTTCGGACTTTAAAGTGACATCGTTTCGCTTTTTATCACCAATTTGAGACCAAAATTAGACTCTGTCAGAGAAATTGGGATAAAATCTGATAAAAAAATTAATTTTTGTGACCAAATCTATTTTGTCATAAAGTTATAGTACAGTTTGTAATTAAAACTCAAGCGATTCTACTAGTCCGCAATCATTGTATAGAGTGTTGTTACGTGTGCTAAATTCTAAAAATGCAATTCAAGATCCTATATGTTTTGCAAAGAAAATCGGTAATATAACTAACCAAGCTCAACTTTTTATACCATAAAGTTATTTTGCTGAGTTCAACGAGAAAAAGACACAGCCCACATCACATGAGCATACCTGTACGCATGGATAATGGTAAGTGGAGATTAGCATTTGTGTTGTAGTTGTTGAGATTAGCTCTTAGGGCCCCACCTTACCTTAAATTATTCCTCAGTCCTCAATAATATTCCCTCCGCCCCGAGGGTAATTTTCCTTTTCTTTTCGTTGTTTTGTTTAAAAAGTATTTGTTTATGAATATATGGTGGACCAACATATTAACTTTTGTAAAAATTAATGCGTAGTTGTGAAAAGTAAAAGTGTAGTTGTTTTAAAATGTAATTGCTTATTTATATATGGAGTGTTTCTTTTTTTACTATTTATGAGAGGAAAAATTTATTGTGGGATGGCCAAAAAGAAAAGTGGAAAACTTACTCCGGAACAAGAGTATATTGCATTTCATTTCCGTGCTTCTTAATACAAAATTAATATTTTTCCATTACACCTTTTCCGTAACACTTCACCAGAGAAAAAAATTATTTGGTCCCAAAAAATTTGACTCTTCAATTTGGTCCCATAACTTTTAAGGTTTGTCCAATTTTAGTCTCATTTTTGCCAAAAAAAATAATACAAAAGTGATGTCCTTTTTTGTCATGCACAATTCACATTTAGGCTGAATTTGGGACTTTTTGGTACCCTCTCGATATGGCCACAAAATGACATTTTATTTTCCTTTTTCATTTTTTAAATTGATTTCTTTCCTATCATTAATACGTGATTAGAAACAGGGGGGGGGGGGGGGGGGGGATTAGGGCTTGGTTATCTTAAAAAAAAAACGGCGGAGGTTGCAGGGGTTGGGGAAGTTTATTTTTTAGTTTCTTTTAGTTTGATTTAATTTAATTTAGTTTTAGATTATTTTTAGTTTTAATAGTTTATTTAGTGGAGTGGAATAAAAAAAAGTCACTTGACAACCATTGTCAGTGAGGAGAATGGAAACTTCTCAATTCCGCTGGCACGTGAGCCACCCGTGATAAGAAATGATGCTATTTTTTAATTTTGCGGCAAAAATAGGACAAAAAGTGGACAAACTCTAGGAGTTACGGGACCAAAATTGAAGAGTTAAAACTTTTGGGAATAAAATTGGACACTCGATAAGTTGTAGGACCAATTTTACTTTTCTCGGCAAGAATGGGACCAAAATTGGACAAACCCTGAAAGTTATAGGACTTAAATTGAAGATTTAAAATTTTGGGACTAAGATCGAACACTCGATAAGTTATGGGACGAAAAACTTTTATCTCCACTTCACCAGATTGATCAATGTATATGTGCTTCTTAATACAAATTAATATATAACAGTTGAAATATATATGTGTTTAGCTAGATTTCCTACTAGTTAATGTCCTTTCCAATCACTAAACTATATATTCTTTATTATTTTATATATCTTGTAAACTAATTCTAGTTTAACATTAATTTTACGCAAAATGAGAATGAAAATTACTCCAACTTAATTAGTTAAATTGAGTATGAGCAGACCCCTGCTTGAATTTCTTTTTCAAATTTTTACTCCAATTTTACATGAAGTTATTTTGCTGATTTCAACAAGAATATATTGTGCTCACGAGAAAAATGTATTTTTAGGCCCTTAACTTAGGGGTGGTTGTGTTTTAAGGACAATATGTTTCGGGCTTGTGAAAGTAGAACAATATAATTTTACATGAATGAAAAGCATATTGTCCTATTTTTACTAGCCGAAAACACATTGTCCTACTTCGCAAGCTCGAAAACATATTGCCCTTAAAAAACAATCACCCCTAAGTTACGGGACGAATTATTATTTTTTTCCCTGGCTTACACCTTCAGCAGGAAAGCCACCCTTCTTTAAAACCGTAAACATTTTTTTTTAATATTCTAGACCCGCCTCCTATATTTGCACATATAATTTTTGATGAATAGCCACCAAAAATATCATAAAATTTTGTCATAGTAAATTTGTTCGACATTTATGTGTTAGATTTTATATTAGTTTTGAATACATGAAACACATCTATTTTCTGAACATTTCTCTATCCGTTCACAAAGAAAAGTGTCTACTTTTTTTTATTTGAACGTCCATAAATACACCTTAAAGTTAATAATCATTTTATTTTAAGGGAAAATTGGGTTTTTTGTCCTTTAAGTTTGGTCAATTTTGTTTTTCATCCTCTAACTTTTGACTTTATTTTTTAGTCCGATAACTTTCAAAAAATTAACGTTTTCATCCTAAAACATAAGTTATCGGACTAAAATGTTAATTTTAGGACTAAAAAATTATCGGTTTTAGAACGAAAATGTTAATTTTTTAAAAGTTATAGGACTAAAAAATAAAGTCAAAAGTTAGAGGACGAAAAACAAAATTGACCAAACTTAAAGGACAAAAAAGTGTATTTTCCCTTATTTTAATTTATTTTTACTCTACAACCATCACTTAAATAGTCACTCACCTCTTCTCTCAGAACAATCATTTTATTTAACATGGACTCCAAATTGCCTCGTACCATTTTTGTTGGAGAGAAGTAGTGTAAATAAATGACACAAATAAATATATATTGTTTGGATTTTTGTTTTCCTCTTATAACATATCAAATGAATGGTTAAGATTCGTAAACATTTCTCTTGATTTGATCATGAGTTTTGAGGTGAAGCATTAAGTTTCGTTAATTAGTGGTTGTCGTTAATTATTTTATATAAGACGTTAATATATATATATATATGTATGTATTGGACTTATCCATGAAGGTTGATAAATTTAGTGGGAGCATATATGCTTTCGTCTCATCAATCATGCGAATAATTCGTTCTAACTTTACTTTATCAACTGTACTTATCCAAACTAGTTAAAATATTTTATTCTCGAGAGTATAGTTTTTGTCACTTTTTTCATATAAAATAAATTACTTTTAATAAAACATAATCATGTGATTGTTTGTAAATTAATTTATCTTAATATGTGGTAAAAACTATTCCACTCGAGTACCAAAGTTAACTGTTAAATTACTGTTTGTTATCCTATATTAAATTGAATTTGATTAATAAATATTATAAGAAAATATAAAGTTGTCTACGAATCAATTGTGGGAATTGCCTACAAAATTTTCTAATTATATACACATCTTTATTCTTTACCTACAAAAAAGTTGCCAACAGAATCACTACAAAAAAAACACTGTTCTGCGACGGAATTTGCGACAGAAAATCCGTCGCAAACAGTGTTTTGCGACGGATTCTGCGACGGACACGTATCCGTTCCTAAAACAGCCGTAGCTAATTTTTGCGACAGATTTTGCACTCCGTCGCAAATTAACGACGGACAAATCCGTCGCAAATTTGGCTGGTCAGACCCGGCCGGGTCGCACAGAATTTGCGACGGACAGTAGTTTGTCGCAAATCTTTCGGGTTAGACCCGTTCGGGTCAACAACATTTGCGACGGCAACATTCCGTCGCAAATGTTTATATATAGTTTATTTTTATTTTTTTCTGTTATAATTTGCGACAGACTGTTTTCCGTCGCAAAAGTCAATATTTGCGACGGAGTTCGGCCGTCGCAAATTACCGAGCCTATACAAAAAAAAAAGTGGCTCGCGTGGTTCGAGCCCGGGCACCCGGGGTGGGCGGGGCGGGCGCGGACCACTAGGCCACCCGGCCCATTCCTTGTTATATGCGGCCCACCTTCTATATTAGTCTTATTAGGCCTTAAACAATTAATCCATTTTTGCGTCCAAGGGGAATCGAACACGGGACCTCTTGTGCAAGAGGAGGGGGCGCGCGCCACTAGGGCACAAGCTACTTTCGTTCATTTTTATGCAATTAATTGTATATGTATTCAAATTAAGTCATTTTTTTTATAATTCACCAAATTAATTTTTTTTCGTATCTAAGTTGTTTATTAAAATATTTTGCCCAACTATTTTTTTTATTTTGTAAAATTATTTATTTCGACAATGCATAATTTTATAATTCGTTCATTTGTACGCAATTAATTGTATATGTATCCAAATTGACTCATTTATTTTCTATAATTCACCAAATTAATTCATTTTTGTTTCTCACTTGTTTTTATAAATGTTGTGGCCATTTAATTTTTATTAGTTTGGTAAAATTATTTATTTCGACTCCGGCTTAAAATTATAATTCGTTCATTTGTACGCAATTAATTGTATATGTATCCAAATTGACTCGTTTTTTCCATAATTCACCAAATTAATTCATTTTCGTTTCTAACTTGTTTTTATAAATATTGGGGCCATTTAATTTTTATTATTTCTGTAAAATTATTTATTTCGACTCCCGCTTAAAATTATAATTCGTTCATTTGTATGCAATTAATTGTATATGTATCCAAATTGACTCGTTTTTTTTTCCATAATTCACCAAATTAATTCATTTTCGTTTCTCACTTGTTTTTATAAATGTTGTGTCCATTTAATTTTTATTATTTCTGTAAAATTATTTATTTCGACTCCCGCTTAAAATTATAATTCGTTCATTTGTATGCAATTAATTGTATATGTATCCAAATTGACTCGTTTTTTTTTTCATAATTCACCAAATTAATTCATTTTCGTTTCTCACTTGTTTTTATAAATATTGGGGCCATTTATTTTTTATTATTTCTGTACAAATATTTATTTCGACTCCCGCTTAAAATTATAATTCGTTCATTTGTATACAATTAATTGTATATGTATCCAAATTGATTCATTTTTTTTTCCATAATTCACCAAATTAATTTATTTTTGTTTCTAACTTGTTATATATAATAATTTAGTAATTCTAATCGTCGTCTTCTTCCTCGTCATCCCCATCATCATCTTCTCGTCATCCTCATCATCATCATCTTCTTCCTCTTCCTCCTCCTCCTCCTCCTCCTCCTCCTCTTCTTCTTCTTCCTCTTCTTCTTCCTCCCCACCGCGCTCTTGTCCATCACCCTCATGATCACTTTCAATCATTACCATTTCTGGATTTGCAGCAAGTAAGTCGACAAAAATATTCACACCTGCTTGATCAACCTCTGTTTGAGCCTTTTGTATCTCTGTTTGAAATGGATCTGTTGGTTCTACACCGTCTTTGTTTGACGGATTATAAACTTCAACCAATGATCTTGCCTTTACTTTGCAAACTGCCCTCAAGTTGGGCCTACTTGATCCGGGGTATTTGCAATAATATACCTGAGATGCTTGCGTTGCAAAAATATAGGGATCGTATGCCGCCGGAAACTTCTTTTCGGTGTTGATATCAACAATCTTGTAGTTTTTATCGACTCTTGTTCCTTGGTTCCCTGGATCATACCATTCACACAAGAACAACACTATCGTCCTCTTCGGCCAACCCGGATATTCTATTTCAACTACTTCTTGCAACACTCCATAGTAATCGATGGGTTCTTCGTTGTAGTTTGCACCGCTAATGCAAACACCACTGTTTGTAGTCGATTTCGTTGAAGCATACACTTCAATATGAAATTTGTATCCATTTGCGTAGTATCCGTGGTATTATATATACAACACTACGTAGTGATCTTTTGCTCAGAACTTCAAGATGTGGGTTGTTATTAAGTAGGCCACTTTGTCCCTGTAATATTAAATTATCATGTATAAAAATAATAACATATTTGTTATAGGGTAAAAATCATATAATTATGTGATACTCACGTAACGTTGGAACCAAAACATAAAATCATTGCGGATGGATTGAAAAACTGTTGCATCTGTGATGTCTGGTTCTACTTGACGCTTATACTCACATAACATCCTTATATATCAGAAAAAAGAAATTAATTACTTTTTAGATATCAACAGTATACATATTGTAAAAAACTCAACTATAAAATTAAATTACTTACTCTATATACGGTTGGACTTCAGGACAATTCATCAAAACATATGAATGTATTGTTTCCTCTTCAATACTGCCCTTGAACGGTCGTTTGGTGCCCTTACCCATTGGTCGACCCGGATGCAAAAATACAATAACATACCTTCAACATCACGAAGGGGATGGTCTACTCCACGACCATCGTAGTTGCAAGGCACATTTCTGATTCTGGTTTGAACTTGATCGCCGAAGTAGTAAGAACAAAATGCTCCAACCTCTTCAGTAAGGTATGCATTAACAATTGATGCTTCGATGTGGACCGCATTTCCAATATTGAGCTTTAAATTGTGCAAATACCTAAAACAAGAAGTGTTAGAAATTTTATCCAGTATTGATCTTAAAAGTCGATCTAAAAAATGGTATAGAATTACCTCTCAAAAGGGTACATCCATCGATACTGTACGTGACCAGCAATTGAGGCTTCATACGCTAAGTGTACGGGTAAGTGCTCCATCGAGTCGAACAAGCTGGGTGGAAAAATCCGCTCAAGTTTGCATAGAATAACAGGGATCTCCTCATCCAAACGCCTCATATCCTCAACTGTAATCATTGATGTTGTTAAGTGTCTGAAAAAGAGACTTAATTCCGTGATGACACTCCATACATTCTTGGGAAGTGAGTACCGAAATGCAATAGGTAAGAGTCGTCGCATGAACACGTGACAATCATGATTCTTCATTCCAGACACCTTTCCGATTTCCGTGTCAACTCTATCTCCCAAATTCGACACATAATTGCCAGGGAAGCTCAACTCTTTCACCCACTTACACAAATTCTTCCTTTCTGCTTTACTAATTGTGTAAGAGGCCTGGGGATATGTTCTTGATTGCTCATCCTTGTGTAGGAAAGCACGAGAACAGAAGTGTCTCAACTCATCTCTGGATTTTGAAGTGTATTTGGTCTTCCCTTCAGTACCCAGGACCATATGAAACAAGTTATCAAAAACATTCTTCTCTATATGCATCACATCCAAATTGTGTCGAACCAACAACTTGCTCCAATAAGGTAAGTCCCAAAAGATACTTCTCTTCTTCCAACCACCATGGATGCGTTTATTGTGCTCCATTGCACCCGCCTCAGTTGTCTTCATCAAATCAGTGACTGTAACCTCATACAACAACGAATCACCTGAAATAATTAATTTATATATGCTTAACTTATTTATATGAGACACATAGACATAAGTAGTGATTCAGTACCCAGACACATACCTGATCGAATCCGTGGTCTTGGGCGGCCTACTGCATTTTTACCCTTTAGAAAGTCTGTTTTGTTCCTCCGAAAGGGATGATCAGGAGGAAGAAACTTGTGATGGTTGTCAAACTATGACACTTTTCTACTCAATGGAAGATAGAATGCATCAGAACCGTCAATGCAATGCGGGCATGCTAGTTTTTCTGTTGTTGACCGCCCAGACAACATAGAAAATGCTGAAAAGTCACTAATGGTCCACAAAAGTGCAGCTCGCATCATGAAGTTCTGCTTCCTATGAACGTCGTAGGCCTCCACCCCCGTAGACCACAAAGATTTCAACTCTTTAATCAATGGCTGGAGATATACATCCAATTTATACTTGGGGTTGTGTGGTCCAGGCACCAAGATACTAAGAAATATATGTTGAGGCTTCATGCACAACCAAGGAGGTAAATTGTACGGGGTCAACAGCACAGGTCACAATGAATACTTTTTTCCGTGCATTCCAAATGGAGCAAAACCATCCGTGCACAAGCCTAACCTCACATTTCTCGTCTCCCTTGCAAAATCTGGAAACTCCCTATCAAGATGTTTCCATGCCTCCAAGTCTGCAGGATGTCGCATCTCTCCAGAATTCTCACCAGAACACTCCTCAACATGCCATGTCATGTCTTTAGCCGTGGCACTAGACTGATACAAGACGAGGAGTGATGGGAAGGTAATACATTGCCTTATAAGCCTTCAACTGCACTTTCTTCTTACTTTTTGTACGACCAGATGGTTTGTACCGTGGGTGACCACACATCTTGCAATAATCCTCATCCTCATGGAAGTTACATCGAGATCCACACGTGTGGTCAGAGGACTTTTTGGAGTTCAAGCCTGAGCGATTTCTCGAAAAAAATATTGATGTGAGGGGCATGAATTTTGAATTGATCCCATTTGGTGCTGGTTGGAGGATTTGTCCAGGGATAAACTTTGGGATGCATACTTTGTATTTTGTCCTGGCTAACTTTTTGCAAGCGTTTGAATTTTATCTAGAGTCGGGTTTAGATGTTGATATGAGCGAGAGTGGTGGATTGACAAATATGAAAGCCACATCACTTGATGTTCTTCTTGCCCCACGATTATCTCCTAACCTTTACTAAGTGGTTGTGATGATCAACAATAGTTGATGGCTTTGTAAACTATCAAAAGCTATAAAGTTTAAGTTATTATTTAAAACAAAATAAATAAATTATGACATGGAGTTTAATACTTCATTATAATGTACATGCATTTCGTGTTGATGTTGACACTATAAAAATCAATCATCGTACTTTGTATGTATACATATGTACATATTGCTACTTCAATATCATGAGAAAGTCCTATCTACAAATAAGGACTGCAGTTTTTAAAAGTAACAAAATAAGAACAGTAATTGTTAAAGGTAGCAAAACAACGACAATAATTTTAAAAGGTAATAAAACAAGGACGATAACTTTTAAATAATTATTTTAACATTCTAGCTCCTGCTATTAGGAATAGATATTTCCCCTATGCAATAAAATATTAAGAATTCAAAAAAGTTGAATTACAATTAACAACATTAATATTAGGAATGGAGCTTATATTTGCAGATTTATCTATTTGATTTTTTCCAACTCTTTGTTACATAGTAAAACAAAACGTAACATTACAAAAATTACTCATTAAAACAAAGAAACCCCATGAAAAACTATAAACAAAGCACGCTACTCAATTCTCATCATTAATTTAACGGATGAGACCTTTTCCGCTAAAAATGGGACAAAAAAAGAACATGGGACCAAATCTGTCAAGTACGAATTCTCATAGGACCATCCTTACAATTTACCCGAAAGTTATGGAACAAGTTGTAATTTAAACTCAACTAAACTACTAAGTGACAAAAACAAATCAATTCATAGCCCTGCTTCTCCTTTATTGTATTTCATTTCCATAAACAAAAAAAAAAAAAAAAAAAAAAAAAAATTGAAACGAAAAATGCCCAAATTTCTAACGACGGTATTTAAGAACACGCCCACAATGTCATTTGACTTAGCTATGCTGCAACCGCCAGGAGAAAATACGATTGATGATTGTGTTAAAATATGCATGTTAAGATTAAAACTAGTGTCAAATCAGCTAACTCTTGTCCTGTTACAAAATCAAAGTGGTAGAAAGACGGAAAAATATTTTTTTAGGCCCGTAAGTAAGGGGTGGTTGTGTTTTAAGGACAATATATTTTCGGGCTTTTAAAAGTAGGACAATATGTCTTTGTGTTTGGGAAAGTAGGACAATATGTTATCGAACGTGTAAAAGTAGAAAATTTTGTTTCAAAAATCAGTAAATGTAGGACAATTGAGTCCAAATTAGAAGCCCGAAATACACGATGTCAAGTGCTCAAATGTCCTACGATTACAAACTTTTGAAATACATTGCCCTACTTTTACAAGTCTGAATAAGTTATTGTCCTACTTTTGCAAGCTGCAAAACATATTGTCCTTCTTTTACATGCCCGAAAATATATTGTCCTATTTTTACAAGCCCGAAAATATATTGTCCTTAAAACACAACTACTCTTAAATTACAGGCCTAAAAAATATTTTTCTCGTAGAAAGAAGACTGAAAGGGAAAGTATCATCCGATCCTCCCTTATATATCCGAGTTCGATATTGTTTGCACTCCAACACAAATATATCATCCGCGACCCCAAACATTTCTTTGTCTACTCTCTGCAAAATGTAGTTTTAGAATGTGGTCATCTATATGCGAAACGAACTTTTCATTAAAGATCAATTTATTAAAAAATGAACCTCAGAAAATCCGTAATACCATTCGACATATTGCATTAAATCACGTGAAAAAATAGGACTATTTTTCAAGGACGGAGGTAGTATAACAATATGGGCAACCAATCATTTTTCTCTTTTTAACCTTACGCCAAGTTGCATTTCTCCTCGTATATATTATGATCGACCTCAATAAAAGATAGGCACATATTTTGCTCTAAAATTCCTTATTTTATCTAAAAAATAAAATTAGCAAACCCATACATTTCTCCATATAAAATTCAATTAGTCAACTTAATATAAATAAAACTTTTAACTAGAGAAACAATAAGGGAAAATACACTTTTTTGTCCTTTAAGTTTGGTCAATTTTGTTTTTCGTCCTCTAACTTTTGACTTTATTTTTTTGTCCTATAACTTTTAAAAAATTAACATTTTCGTCCTAAAACCGATAATTTTTTAGTCCTAAAATTAACATTTTAGTCCGATAACTTATGTTTTAGGACGAAAACGTTAATTTTTTGAAAGTTATCGGACTAAAAAATAAAGTCAAAAGTTAGAGGACGAAAAACAAAATTGACCAAACTTAAAGGACAAAAAAACCAATTTTCCCAAACAATAATGAGAGGACATGACAGTATTGTTATCACTAAAGGTCAATTTTCTTGTAGTGAAATTTCGAGCAATTATCACACTGATCACCCATAATTATCCAACGTGTTCATCATTTTATCCGCATTTAATCATTTTAAATATTCTACAACTACTTTTATTAATTGCAAGAGCGACATTACATTCATGATTCCCAATGTGGAGCCGGCCTCTCTATAATTTTATCTTTTAAAAATCAATAAAGCAACACCACAAAGACTTCGATACAAATATTTAGATATAAGAAGAGTGTGGCCATAGCTTTATCACATCTTCTGCCCAAACTATATGTGATGTCTTTTAATGTTATTTTCTTTCCATAATCTTAATATATTTACTTTTTGCAAAAAATAAAAAAATAAAAAAAAAAAAAAAATAAATATATATATATATATATATATATATATATATATATATATATATATCAATGAGCCGAGTAGAACTTTGAGTTAAACAAGTGGTCTTGTCCTAACTAAACTTTATCAACTATACTTATCCAAACTAAGCCAATGATCTTTATTCCTCGAGAGTGTAGAATAAATTTGGGGTTAATTTTACATTTGGTCCCAAAAAAATGCATTAATTTCAAAAGGGAAAATTGAGTTTTTTGTCCTCTAAGTTTGGTCAACTTTGTTTTTCGTCCTCTAACTTTTCACTTTATTTTTTAGTCCGATAACTTTCAAAAAATTAACGTTTTCGTCCTAAAACATAAGTTATCGGACTAAAATGTTAATTTTAGGACTAAAAAATTATCGGTTTTAGGACGAAAATGTTAATTTTTTAAAAGTTATAGGACTAAAAAATAAAGTCAAAAGTTAGAGGACGAAAAACAAAATTGACCAAACTTACAGGACAAAAAAACCAATTTTCCCATTTCATGACACTTTTTTCGGCACATAATTACTTAGCCAAAAAAATGTTGGAATTTCCTTTCTTCTTTTTTACTTTTCCCGTTTTTGTTGAAAAACAAATAATCTTAATTAGCATTCAGGCACTCATCAATTTGTTCTCATCATACTTCACCATACATTATATGTAGAATTAAATAAATTTCGATTCAATAATATTAAGTTCTTAAACCCTGTATTTTGAATCATCTCATTATGCAAAATATATACATATGATGTCTATTTGTTTACTGATTTTGTTGTTTTTGGTTTTGGTTATACGTACACTTTTTTTTTTTTTTTTATCGTCCGATTGTCAAACACGCATTATTCATAGAATTTTTTTACTGCAATATGCTCTTCACTTGACCTCTCTAAAAATCCTTATGTTACTTAATAAATTTAAGAAAAACAAAGCATTTCTCCATATAAGTGCAATCAACTTAATGTATATAAAAGCATGAAATCATATTAAATTAAACAAATTAAGTCTGTAATTTTGAGTAATTATTACACTAATCACCCACACACGATTATCTACCATGTTCATCATTTCATACATTTGTTCATCAATCATTGAAAATTCAAATGAATGTCAATTATTGTAGGGGATAACTGGAGTAGTCTTTTTCACATTTAATCATTTTGAAATTTCTACAACTACTTTTATTTATTGCAAGACCGAAACTACATTCATAATTTTCCAGTGTGGAGCCTGAATTATAAATATATAATTTTATCTTTTAAAAATCAGTAAAGTAACCCCACAAAGACTTATATATTGAGGATAAGAAGAGTGTGGCTACTACAGCTTTAGTTGAAGTATTAATTGCACTATTCCTAAATCTCACATCTTCTTCCCAAACTCATCAATTTCTTTAACTTTCCTACAAATCTTTTGAAGATCGATATACTCTTTTAGGAATCTTCACGGATAAGCAAACTTAAGGTATGCACCTTAAATTCTTGAATTATATGTTTTTATGATATTCCTAAATGTTAGTACCACTACTTGCCTTAGCTAGAAATGACTAATATATGTAAGTTCTATCTCTACAAAGTTGTTTTAACCGAAATTTCTCAAGTGTTTTTCAAAAAAAGTAATAACTCATTATTTATTTAACAACATGACATTAGGGTGAAAATAGACATTTTATTTTATAGACAGGAAACATAGATAACTAATAAAAAATTATTGGAATTTCCTTTTTTTAGAGAAAAATTAGTTTAAACAGACTTGGTTTTAAATTCCGGTTTGAATATTTTGTCCTCCATATCATATCATATCACATCTTCCGTGAACTTTTCAGGAAAAAATATTTTTTAAGGACGGTAACTTTTTGGACTGACAATAATTTTAAAAAGTGGCAAATTGAGGTCAAATCAACACAAATCAACTCAAATCTGTCTAAATTTGGGCCCGATTTGGATTAATTCAGGTTGATTTAGCCTCAATGTGCTATTTTTAAAAGTTTCCAGCCTTAAAAAAATTTATACCTAAATTGACAAAACTGCACCTCATTAACAAAATCATGGATAAATAAAAATTATTTAAAAGAATTGACCAAAATAACAAAATATGGGAAATTGAACTTATACATCAGACTGAATCCGCAGTACTTGAAATACACCCTGAATCAACCCATGATTTACAATAAGTAGCATATATGCTGCTGGTTTTATTTCGGCTTCCAATTTGTGTTCAATTGTCCTACATTTACAGATTTTCAAACATATTTTACAAGCCTAAAAAAATGTGTCCTACTTTACAAGTCTGCGAACATATTGACCTACTTTTACAACCCGTAAAGATATTTTCCTATTTTTTCAAGCTCAAAAACATATTGTCTTTAAAGCACAACCACCCCTGAATTACTGGCCTAAAAGATATTTTTCCTTAAGCATCCAATAAAAGTATTTTTTTTTAATGGGCATCGAGGCTATCTTCACTTTGTACTCATCATATTTCATCTTATATTATATGTAGAATTAAATAAATTTCGATTCGATAATAGAGTAAGTTCTTAAACCCTGTATCTTAAATTATACGTCACCCTATAAATAACTGTATATGATTTTATTTTGTTTACTGATTTTGGTTTTTTTTTTTGGGAATACACAATTTTATCATTATAAGTCCCCCTATAAAAAGCTATTTTATACTCGAAATATTCATTATCGAGCGGCTAATAAGATGAGAAAATATCATAAATGGTCATGTAACTTTGTCCGAATTTAAATTTGGTCCTTTATCTTCTTAATTTCTCAATTATTGTCCTTTTGTTATAAAAAGAGGTCATTTTCGACGGGTATTTTGAAAAATCGCATTCTGGTGATAGTGCTCGCGTGATGTTCCAAGTCGATAAATTAGATCCACGTCATACCCCATTTGGATTAAATAAGAATCACGCCAATGGAGAAAAATCACATTTCCAGCCTATTTAATCCAAATGAAGTGTGACGTGGATCTTATTTATTGACTTGGAGCACTACCGACGCACCATGTAAATTTTGGGTGTTTTTTAAAAAAACGACAAAAAGATTTATCTCTGATAACAAAAGGACCATAATTGAGAAATTAAGAAAAAAAGGACCAAATCTGGACTCGTGTAAAGTTACAGGACCAATTTTGATATTTTCTCCTAATAAGATAGCGGAGAGTGGTTTAATCTTTTCTTTAATGTTATGTTCTTTCAATTATTTTAGAAACAATTTGGCTAAGCTTATTTGAAATATCTTATAAGCTCAAAGATCTTATAAGTTGTTTTAAGAGCTTATAAGGTGTAATTTTTAAGTAGTTTATAAGTTGCTAAAGTTTTTGGCTAATACAACTTATTAGATCTTTGAGAATTATAATAAATAATTTTTAAATTTTAATATAAAATAATATTGTTATGAGCTTATTTTATAATCTTATAAGTTGTTAAAAATCTTATTTTGCCAAACATGTTAATAATGTTTATAAGCTTTTAAAAAATTTACAAGTTGTTTTAAAGAGCTTATAAAGCTCAGCCAAAACACCCTCTTAAAATACTTATTTTTTGCAAAAAGAAAGTTATTTATCAATGAACCTAGTTAAACTTTGAGTTATACAAGTGGTTAGTTTTACTTTTGATTTCAAGAGAATACATTTATTTCAAAATGAAATTTTCTTCAGAACAGAGTTACTTAACCAAAAAACGTGGGAATTTCCTTTCTTTTTTCTTTGTTGAAAAACAAATAATCTTAATAAGCTTCAGGCTATCTTCAATTTGTACTCATCATACTTCACCATACATTATGTGTAGAATTAAATAAATTTCGATTCAATAATATTAAGTTCTTAAACCCTGTATTTTGAATCATCTCATTATGCAAAATATATACATATGATGTCTATTTGTTTACTGATTTTGTTGTTTTTGGTTTTGGTTATACGTATATCTTTTTTTTTTTTATCATCCGTTGTCAAACGCCCATTATTCATAGCATTTTTTTACTGCAATGTCGTAAAAAATAACATCTTCACATAAGAATGAGATTCTTGATACTTTTTTAATTCTATAATTTTATATTTTTAAATATAAAACTATAGAATTTAATAATCTATAATTTTATATATCAATAGAAAAAATAAATTAAATATCAAGGAAGCAACCCCACAAAGACTTAGAACATATATTGAGGATAGTAAGAGTGTAGCAAAAAAAACCTCTATTAAAAGCTTTGAGGCATTTTGATCGTGGCTTAATTGATTCACCAAACTTGCTTCCAATTCCATTCTTCATTTATGGAAATGGACCTCCACAATGTGGGCCACCAATCATTTTTCTCTTTTGAATCTTAAGCCCAGTTGCATTTCTCTTAGTATATATGATGCTCTTCACTTGACCTCAATAAAAGTTAAGGCACATATTTTGTTCTAAAAATCCTTATTTTACCTAAAAATAAATAGCAAAATAATACATTTCTCCATATAAAGTACATTTAGTCAGCCTAATGTAAATAAAATCTTGAAATCCTATTAAATAAAATTTTGAGCAATTATTACACTAATCACCCACCGCTATTGTCCAACATGTTCATCATTTCATACATGTGTTCATCAATCAACGAAAATTAAAATGAAACTCAATTTTTTTTATTGTTTTTTTTAAAGAAAAATGAAACTCAATTATTGTAGAGGATAACTGGAGTATACTTTTCAACATTTAATCATTTTGAATTTTCTACAACTACTTTTTATTTATTGCAAGACCGACATTACATTCATGATTTTCTACAACTACTTTTTATTTATTTCTTTGTGGGACCTCTATGATTTTCAAGAAATTAAATATCAAGGAAGCAACCCCACAAGACTTACGATAGAAATTTAATATTCAAGGTTTCAGTCATGGTAATTGTCTGGGGAAAGGAGTAGGATTTGAAATAAAATAAAAGGTTACTAAAAAAATTACACTATTTTACGACGGCATTAACGATGGATATTCCGTTGCAAGTTAAAATCGGCGTAGCAAATATTTACGACGGCTTTAAGCCACCCGTCATAAATGTACGACGGCCTAACCCATAATAAAACCAACCCGTTCACGATTTGATCCGGCACCAAAATTTACGACGGACACGTGTCCATCGGAAAAATGCCCGTATTTTTTGGTTTTTTATTTCTGTGGAAATAATTTACGACGGGCGGTAATCCGTCGTAAATACATAATTTACGACGGGCACGTGTCCCTCATAAAAAACGAACCTAGAACAAAAAAAATAGTTCATGTGGTTCGAACCCGGACCCTCCGCCCGAGTGCGAACTATTGGGCCACCGGCACCCAAGCTATATATTATAGCCCCAACTTTCATATTAGCCCTGTTGGGCCTAAAACAATTAATTCCAAAGTCGCATCCAATGGGAATCGAACCCACGACCTCACTTGCATATAGAGGGGGCGCCCCCCGTTAGGACACTTGCTTCTATTGTTCGATATCTTGCAATTAATTATGTATGTATCCAAATTGAGTCATTCTTTTTTTATAATTCATCAAATTAATTCCTTTTCGTTTCTAACTTATTTTAAAAAATATTGTTACTAATTTTTTTTAAAAAATTATTTAATTCGAAAAATGCATAATTAATATTATATTTTGTTCACTTGTACGTAATATACGTATCCAAATTGAGTCTTTTTTTTTATAATTCATCAAATTAATTCTTTTTCGTTTCTAACTTGTTTTAAGAAATGTTGTTACTAATTATATATTCTTTGTTTTGTAAATTTATTTAATTCGAAAAACAGGTAATTAATATTAGGGAAAATGCATTTTTTTGCCCTTTAACTTTGGTTGATTTTGGTTTTTATCCTGTTAACTTTAGAAATTTGAATTTCATCCTATAACTTACAAAAAATGTGTTTTTAGTCCTTTTAACTTTGGAATTTTGAATTTCGTCCTATAACTTACAAAAATTTGGTGTCACGTCAGATATACAGGACAAAAAACATAATTTTTTTTGTAAGTTATAGAACGAGAAAATCACAATTTTTTGTAATTTATAGGACGAAATCCAAAACTCCAAAGTTAACAGGACGAAAAACACAATTTTTGTAAGTTAGGATGAAATTCAAATTTCTAATGCTAACAGGACGAAAACCAAAATAAACCAAAGGTAAAGGACAAAAAAAATTATATTTTCCTTAATATTATAAATTATTCATTTGTACGTAATTAATTGTATACGTATCCAAATTGAGTCTTTATTTTTATAATTCATCAAATTAATTCCTTTTCGTTTCTAATTTGTTTTAAGAAATGTTTTTACTAATTATATTTTTTTGTTTAGTAAATTTATTTAATTCGAAAAACCTGTAATTAATATTATAATTCGTTCATTTGTACGGTATTAAATGTATACATATCCAAATTGAGTCATTTTTTATATTTATCAAATTAATTCATTTTCGTGTCTAACTTATTTTAAGAAATGTTGTAACCAATTTTTTTTTGTTTTGTAATTGGTTTGTTTGTAAACTAAAACATGTAAATTATTCATGTAATAAAATATAAAATTATCAAAAAAATATAACAAAAGTAATGTCGAATAAAAACAATTCAATACAAGATATAAAAAAATCCTAATCATCGCATAGAAAACCAGAAACCTCACTCTCTTCATCCTCCTGATGAGGTATTTGGAGCTCCGGCTAGATCTCAGGCTGCACCGGCCCCGACGGTTGTGGTACTGCTCCACCTAATGTGGAGGTAAGTAGTTTCCACCACTTGGCCGTCTCGACCCTATCGTACTCCAGTTGCACCTCCTCTCGTCGCCTCCTCTCGTACTCCAGCTGCGCCTATTGCTCCGCCTCTCCCTGCTGGAGGAGCTTCATCTCCTTGACGACAATTGAAAGTTGTCTCTCGACCTCATTGGAATGAGAGTCGATGTAGGACTGAGAGGAGGATGAGCCGGACCCACGAGATCGGAGTAAGTTCTCTCCGAAACAACCCAATCCAGTGAATAGCCCCTTTTTAGCCTTGACGTTCTTAAAGTAGAGCTCATTTTGAACGTCTACAGAAGGCTCTGAGGGGGTGGGGGGGCATAGAGGCCGACCCCTCCGTCCCTTCCGAAGGCTGAGACTGGGAAGCAAGGTCATCGAGCATCTTCCTCTGCAAATTAACAATACTTTTAATTAATAAATGAACCCTAAAATTTTTAAAATAATACTCTAATTAAAATTAAAAACAATACTTACGTGGATCTTGGTGGTGCGGCTGTAGGTGGATCTTCTGGTCTCCTCATCCAGCGGGTGGGCAAGCTGCAGTCTCTCAAAATGAGAGGGCTCGCGTCCATGCTCCTGCTCCTACAAATAAATATTTTGTAATTAATATTACTAAAAATTCATAAAAATTATTAAAAATATTAAATTTGTCACTTACAAATTGCAACCTGTAAAGGAAAATAATTAAATGAATTAATTCTAAAACTCTCTACAAGTTCGGACTTTAAGATGAGGCGGAATTCTTTTATGGTATCAGAGCCAAAAGGCTTACGCCAGAACAAAGATTCTGGATTCGATTCCCGCTGAGAGCAACTTCATCCATATTAAATTGTCCACTCATTGGGCCTCCCCAAAGAGGGAAAGTAGAGTCCGGCCTATGAGTGAGGGGGTAGGGGTGTAGAGGAAAATAATTAAATGAATTAATTTTAAAACTCTCTACAAGTTCGGACATTTAGATGAGGCGGAATTCTTTCACAACCCATGCTCATAAATGGACCGAGAACTGGCCCGATGTCGCACGATCCTTTCTCCATCAGGGTCGCTAAGGCAATTCGCCTTGTTCTTCTTCGACTTACTTTTGAATTCATCGCTATTCCAGTAGGCGAGAAATTAGGGTCAAATCTCCAGGCCCCAGTTGTCCGTTCCCATATTAGTCGGGATCCCTGTCGAGCGGTATCCTAGCCTAAAGTTATATATCATGTCTTTGTATCGTTCGGCCCCCTTCACACATAAGTTCTTTCACATTTGAGCCTCATGCTCCGGTGCCCAGATAATGAATTTCTTTAATTATATTAAAATATAAATATCAATTTATTTGTATAATTTATATTAATAAATAATTAATAAATTTAATTTTAAACTCCTCGATATACTCTCGTTTCTTCGTTACAGTCACCACTGACCAACTGTAAGCGGTGGGCTCGAATCCACCCTTCAAGATGGATTGGGTTACTTGTGTAGTAACCTCATTGTCCCGCGATCCAACTACAACATTAAAATAATTAGTTTTAAAAAAATTGAATATAAAATATTAAAACTTATGTTGTCCCATGGGGCTCAAGAAGAATCCGCTCCTGCCCAGTGGAAGGCTGGCGGGAGGCAGATGAGGCCTCACCCGCCTGGGGTGCAGATGAGAATCCCGCAGGTGGAACAATCGGAGCTACCACGGGACTAAGAGATCCCGCTTGTCTCCTCCCTCTTCCTCGACCACTCTCTTGGCTTCCACTCCCTCCAGCCCTTCCAGCGGATCCACTGCCTTGTCCACTCATCTAAAATATTCAATATAAAACAACAATCAATATTTATATATAAAAATCTAAAACAACTATATATATATATATATCCCAATTAAAATGTTTTATACATACTCATCATACATATATGGTCTCAATTTGGCTTCACAACAGGTGAGGATGGCAGAGAGTGCGGTATCAATTCTTTTGAACAAGCTTTCTGAGTTGCTCAGTAAGGAGGGACGTCTACTTGGAGGGCTTGAACGAGATGTCCAGTCCATCCGAGATGAAATGCTGCAGATGAACGAGTTTCTCCGAGGTACTATTGAGAGAGATGATAGTAACTCCACTACCGAGTGGATTAGACAACTCCAGGACATCACCTACGATGTTGAAGACGTTCTCGACAAATATATTTTCCGATTTCAACGACGTCGTGGGGCAAGTGGAGTCAGCGGTTGCATCATGAAAGTTTATGCTTCAATTAAGAATTTGAAATCCCGACACCAGATTGCTTCTGAAATCCAAACAAGCAAGTCCAGATTAGAAGATCTTTTTAAGAACCGGGAGAGATACGGAGGTAATAAGGCTATCATTGGTCAAGGCTCAAGCTCTACCATTCCAAGAAATGAATGCTATGATGGTCGAGGTGATGCCTTATTCTTGGATGACGATGAAGTTGTGGGGATCGAAGAGCCAAAGGAACAACTTCTTGAGTGGATCCATTCGAGGCATGAAGGACTTGAAGTGATTTCAGTGGTGGGAATGGGAGGACTTGGTAAAACTACTCTGGTTAAGAAGGTCTATGATGATAAATCACTCAAGACACATTTTAATCATCATGTTTGGATCATTGCCTCGGAGTACAATGATGACAAGCATATGTTGGCAAACCTTATTGAAAAGTTGGTTGGCGAAATTAAGGAACCACCACCTCAAGGATTGGAAGGCATGAGTGATGGAGACATGAGAGAGTTCATTTTTTATTTTCTCAAGGAAAAGAATTACATAATTGTTCTTGATGATGTTTGGAGTATGTCTAAATGGAATGCTATTAGGCCTGCACTTCCCAGAAAAGGTGCCCATGGTTGTGTTGTTTTCACCACACGTTTTCACATCATCGCCAATGAAGCTTGTAGGGAGACGAATCACGTGTACGAGTTGAAGCTTTTACCAGAAAAAGAATCGTGGGAGTTGTTCCACAAAAGAGCATTTCCAAGGAATCCATGTCCTGATTATTTAAGAGAACGTGCTGAAAGGATATTAAAGAGATGTCGGGGTTTACCATTAGCAATTTCGGTAATGGGTGGCCTCTTAGCTACGAAGAACAACCGCCCCGATGAATGGGAAATCTTTGAACGGAGTCTTGGTCATGAATTAAAAGGTGAGGACAACCTAGAGAATTTATGGAATTCTGTAGCATTTTTGAGCTACAGTGACTTGCCATACTATCTCAAGTATTGCTATTTGTACTTGAGCATCTTTCCCGAAGATAGTTTGTTGGAGAAGGAGACTATTGTTCGATTATGGATGGCCGAAGGTTTTGTGCAGCCAAACCAATATATTACCGTGGAAGAGGTAGCTGTTAAATATCTCAACGATCTTATCAACAGAAGTCTAATTCAAGTTGCGGAGAGACACGACGATGGAAGAGCAAGAGCATTTCGTATCCACGATCTGCTACGAGATTATATTATTTTAAAGTCAAGAGAATACAATATTGTGACGATATGCAATGGAGGTGAGATGCAGTGGCCTAGAGTTAGGCGCCTTGCAATTAAAAAATCGTTCAATTTCTCTCAAGACACTTATAACTTGGAGTGTCTTCGTTCTCTTATTTTGTTGCGCTCTGGAGAGATGGAACTCGACATAATCAATGAGCTGGTAGGCAAGTGCAGGCTTTTAAGGGTGCTGGTACTGAGGGGAGCTCCACTGGAAACTATTCCGAATGGGGTTTTCAAATTATATTATCTCAAGCATTTGAGCTTAAGGAACACAATGGTCAAAGTCATTCCAAAGTCAATTAAATATCTTGTTAATTTAGAGACACTGGATCTCAAGCATTGCAATGTGACAGAATTGCCTGAAGAAATTCTAGAGCTTCACAGACTTCGTCATCTCTTAGTGTATTATTACAAGATTGATCCTGCTGGTTTGTTTGATTACATAAAGAGTGTTAAGGCTCCATGCGATATTGGAAGAAAGTTGCCATTGCTAACAAAACTATGCTATATTGATGCGAATGAAAGTGATGGCATGAAAATGGTGAGAGAGATAGGGAAGCTTATGCAGCTGAGAAGATTAGGTATAGCTAAATTGAGAAGGGAAGATGGAGAGGAGCTTTGCTGTTCAATTTCCAAGTTAACCAATCTTCGGTCATTAGTGATATCTTCTTTTGGAAAAGGTGATGAAATTTTGGAGCTAGACTATTCAGTGAGTTTGTCGTTTCTCAGAACTCTTCAATTGATTGGGGGTATAGAGAAAGTACCTGAATGGATAAGGTCTTTAAATTGCCTTACCACTCTCATCTTGTATTGTAGCAGATTGAGGGATGATCCACTGAACAACCTTCAAGATTTGCCTAATCTGGCCCGACTTGATATTCGTGGTGCCTACTTTGAGGGATTGAGATCCAAATCCCAGGGATTCAAGAAGCTCAAACGATTGTGGTTAGAAGATCTAATATACATGAAATGGGTGATTGTGGAGGAGGGGTCCATGCCCAGTCTTGAGGAGTGGTGCATGAACAGCTGCAAATTGGTGAGAGAGTTGCCTCAAGGAATCGAGCATTTGCCCCGTCTTCAACACCTTGAATTCTACAATATGAATGAGGAATTTGTGGAGAGAGTAGTTGAAGAGAAAAGAAATGGAGGAGATCATTGGAGGTTGGCTCACGTTCCCAACATTTTATTCTTCAAATTGATGGATAATGGTGAGTCCAGATTTGATTTTGAGTTGTAGTTGTTGTGAATTACCCACTTCTGGTTCCTTCAATTCCTTCATTTCTGTTTGTGTTTTTTTAATAAAACAAATTAACATATGTTTAATTGAAATCTGTTTTTATCCTCACCCAGTCACCAGTTTTATTTGTGATCCGAGCTCTAGCTACTTGAATTTCTTTTGTAAACATGATTAAATTTATCTTTCTTGTCTTTCTTTTTTTTGGGACGGACATTTACTCATATTATCCAGTACTTTTTGTTGCATTACAACTATTTATTTATATTTATATATTGACCTAATTACACATGCATTGAGATTGAGAATGAGAATATAAATTTCTTTTCCCTCTCCACCCTCGGATATATTAAATAAATTATTGTTTCTGAGAGAAATGATAGGAAATCACCGATTGGTTTGGTGATTAGGGAGGTTCACTATTTATTAATGAAGTACAAGAGAAATATCAGGAAAATACAACAAACATATCTGTACAAATATTAGCAAAAGATATGATACTATTCCTAATAGTTTACATGGTGATTACGTCATTAGTGTTTGCTTTAGTTTCGGAAAAAACGAAGGATAAAAGGAGAGGTTATTGATTGTGGCATAGAGGAATGATTGAGGAGGATGATTATAAGAAGATAGAAATATAATCAAATGGCATGGGGTAATGTTTACCTTATTTAGGAGGGAAAATAGTATTGGAGAACATCATTTGTTCTCATTAACCACTATAATTCTCTTATATTTATCTTCATTTCTATTACCATTGAAGAATTTCCAAACCAAGCGCCACCTAAATAAAATTTACTAATGTACGTATTATTCTAGTTTCTAGGTAATGCTTGTAATTCACGCCCAAATTCTGTGGACCGGGTCTAACTTCTAATAACATTAATTCTGGATTTATCTTTTAATAAAAAATGTGAATGGTATAAAAATACCTATAATTTTAATTATTCGGATAAAAGATCAAATCGACTATTTGCACTATTTCCAAAGAGATGCCAATAAAGGTCTTATCTGCATTATTTGGAGCAGTCATTTCCGGATAAATGTTTTTTTAGGACAGTAATTTTGAGGTGGTAGTAAAACAAGGACTGTAAGTTTTTGGGCTGGCAAAACAAAGACCGTAACTTTTAAAGGTAGCCAAACAAGAACAGTCACTTTGAAAGGTAGCAAAACAAGGATGGTAACTTTTAAATAATTATTTTGACATTCTAGCTCTTGCTATTAGAAATATGGTAAATTGCACTTTTAGTCCCATGAGAATAGGTGATATGCAAAAATGGGGCAAAAAAATGAGAATAGGTGAATTGCACTTTTAATATTTTAGTCCCATAGTTTTATTTGATATTTTTTGCAGCCCAAAAATAACGAAAATGACCAAATATGTAAAAAATGGGATCATAAAAGAACGTGGAACCAAAATTGTTATAGAAAAATTCTCACGAGACCAAATTTGCAATTTTCCCATTAGGAATATATAGATATTTCTCCTACGCAATAAAATATTAAGAATGCAAAAGGTTGAATTACCATTAACAACTTTTCTATTAGGAATGGAACTGATTTTGATTTTCCCAACTCATTATTACATAGTAAAAAAAACGTAACATTACAACAATTACTCATTAAATCTTCAGCGAAAGAGTCTATCCATTTCAGCTCTTGTATAATATAATATACATTTCATTTGTGTGTATTTTTAATTCAAATAAGAGCGTACGTATTCAATTGAAATAGATAGTATGTGTTTAGCTGTCCTACTAAGCTTTTCACCACATCACAGAATCAGCAAAGTTTTCTTTTAAATTATACTCGAATTTATCCAACTCTTTTGTAGCCGTACAACTACTTCTGGCCAAATATAGGTGTTGTTTTGATGGGGTAAATTGCACTTTTGGTCCAATAAGTTAAATGGTTTGCAATAATGGTCCTTTTTCGATATTTTTGGTCCCGTAATTTTTTTCGACATTTTTTATTCCAACGTAATTGTAGTTTTGATCCCAAAAGAATGTATAAATTGCAATTTTGGTCCAAAAAATTAATGGATAGGACCAAATTTACAAAAAAAGAGGGAAAAAACAAAAGAACGTGGGACCAAAATTGTTATTGAACAAATCTCATGGAACCAAATTTACAATTTTCCCTGATTCACTAGTACATAAAAGGCTTTGGAAAGCGGTTACTTTTGCTCTTAGACAGCGGTTAAAAGGGCTATCCAAGTAGCAGCTATCTAAGCAAAGTATCCACTTAGACAGCGGTTGAAAACCGCTGTCCAAGATAAAGCCTTAGATAGCGGTTATTAACAGCTGTCCAAGACAAAGCCTTAGACAGCGGTTCTTAACAGCTGTCCAAGATAAAGCCTTAGATAGCGGTTATTAACAGCTTTCCAAGACAGAGCCTTAGACAGCGGTTAATAACCGCTATCTATTATATATATATATATATATATTTATTTTTTACCCGATTTTTTATATAATTTTTGTATGATTTTTTTTATATAAATTTTTATATATAATTTTATTAATTTTTTTTATATTTTAATAAATCTGTTTATATAAAATTACCAAAACCTATACTAATATTTATAAGTCCAACACCAAAATATCAAATAAATAAACATGCACATCAATTGAATATACCAAAAACATGAAATATATATCATCACAAATTAATATGTAAATTACATGGTACCAAAAGTTATAATAGCATAGAATATAAGAATCAATTGTAAAAATACTCCATCTAATCTATTTTCCATTTCTCCATTCTTTTATTGGGGTAGGAATAAGTTTGAGTAAGTAGACCTCATCTCCCATCATTTTTGTGGAGCAAAGTCCTCTTCGTACGCATTGCTCACGAGCATTAATGTTTCTTCCATTGCGGGTGTCATAAATATTTTCCCTTGAAAAAAAAGGTAAATCGTTAGGTATCCAACTATTTCATTCAACCTTAATAATTAACGAGTTAAATATGTCAAGGATCCAACTTATATCAACATGAGCATATTAAATTTTCATGTGTTGGGTATTTAAGACGTAAGTTCACCATATTCCTTGATGGTTTATTCACAATAAACAAATTTAAGCATTCGAATGACTCACACTTATTGGAGACGTGATCATACGCAAGTGTCATCACCTCTTACAAGCTCTTGTTATATTTCACGAGGTCTTTAAACATACTTAGGTCCTAAAGAACATGCATTTTTAAGAGAAACATTAATAGCAGGCTACTGCTCCAATATGTTCTTCATACTTAAGAGAACTAAATAAATAAAAATACATTTAGTTCAGGAATTTTATCAAGTAAGTTGTAGCACCATGATTAAGCTCAAATTTCTCATGAACGCAAATTATTAAAACCATGAACAAGATCTTGTAGTCTTTGGGTTAAGAATTCACCTCTTTAATTACCTCATCAGCCTCTTTTAACTTTAGTAATGCTTTTTTGCCACTATAACTCCAAGAACAAATCGTTCAAACAACCATTACTAAAATCTGCTCTCTGCCTCACTTTCTAAAGTTCCACTCAGTTCCCGTTGCTTAGCGAACTCAGGGATAGTAGTGTGCTTCTTAGGAGAGATTCTTTCTTCCGTGCCGAAGGAAATCTGACTTATCCCGTTTGCAGCTTGCTAGAAGAAAAAAAAAAAACACAAAAGAGGGACATAAGTAATATTTTATTCAACTTACAATATTGTAACATATGTCAATATCTAAAGATGTTTTGATAAGAGCAAGAAGATGGAAACCTGCACTGTTCGGACCGATGTTTGGTTATTAAAATTGCCATCATAAGTTGAAGATTGTGATGAGTCTTCTTCAGCAAATATTTTGCTTCCAATAATTTCCTTTAAATTATAGCCTGAACAAGGCTTCCTGAAAGTAGAAAATGCAATATTTTTTCTTTTCAGAGCCTTAGAACACATCATACTCATAGCTGGAAAAAATTCACTTATATTTCATTTACAATTAAATCTTTGAAAACTCAAAAATCATATTTTGATTCCAAACATTTATCAAGGATTAACTAACGCAGCCAAAACTCTTTCTTTCTAATTCCAAAGATCAAATGTCCATCATTGTCTTGCACGACAAGAATTTAAAAAAAATAACAATAACAATTCACACGGATTCTTACAAGCTATTTTCCTGATCATAATCCATAACACGTAATTCAAATTTTAAGCATTGCAAAAATATTCAATAAGATTCTTACATGAAACAGGCCCTGGCCCCTGAAATCTATAACTTTTTGCTATGTTCACCCTAAATTCAACAGTTAAAATAGAAGTCACAAAAGATGGAAACACAATTATTTTAGAAGAATAATGAAGGGAATGACTTTACTCGAATAATACAATTATTATGCAAATGATTTTATCGTCTTGCTCAAAATACATTCTCCTATAAATTGTTGAAAATGTCATTTCACCTTCTCATTTATTTCTTGAGCAAGAAAAATTAATGGCAAAGTTTCCAATTCATCGTCTAAGACACCTCTAGAATTTAGGCAATGACAAAAATAAAAGTCATTTAGAGCACAAAGTCACGGATAATTAATGATAAATTCTATCCATATGGACTCTATATTTTTACCAGAATTATTCCTCCATTAAAGGAACAATTCAATTTTGCAGTGAAAGACAAAAGGATAGAGGTGAAACCATCGTCTAATTTTCAACGCAATACAAAATAAGCCCAAAGAAATAACAGAGCAAATCATCCTTCACTTTATTTCAAAATTACTTCCTAGAAGAACGTTAATCCAGTAAATTCCCCAAATGGAAATTCCCAATTTCAACTCATTAACCTAAGCTAGGGATCTAAAGCTTCATTATCATCAATAATCATTCATTCTTCTATTAATCACAAACTAAATAGCCTTCGTCTCCAATCAAATTAATCACAGTAAGATTCTCAATTAAGAAATTGGACTGTGAACAAATACCTCATCGGACATGAAGGGCGCGAGATCTGGCGCATATTCGGCGAGGACAGCGGAGGAATTCACTAAACCCTACCGTGCACGCCGCGGAGGAGATAGGCGCAGGTGTTACGCTTGGCTGCCCGTGATGGGGCAAGGCGGCATGGGGCAAGGTGTTACAACAACAAATGTATAGAGTTAGTACATCATCAATTCCCCCACCCAAAATCATCAATCTCCATACCCTAATAGTTAATACAAAATAAATATAGCTCGTTAATAATATTAGCCATATCGAAAACCAAAATATTAGAAAAATGATACCCGTACCCGTCCCATCCAGATCTAAGTACTAATATTTACCGATACGACTTCAAAATGGCACCACAAAAAGTGCACATAATAGCCCTCCAATTCCTCCAATAGAAGGGCACGTAGCAGAATCGGGTGGCGGTCTTCATGTCCGCCACGCTAGCTCCGCCGCCGCACCGGGAGCATATTCCGGCGGCCGGTTTGCACTGCCGGACCTTCCTTGTTTGATCAACCAAGAAACAAAAACACACCATTTTTTTATTTAATGAGAGGGGTTTAATTAATTTCGGTATTGGTTTGTATGTTGGGAAGTGATAGTAGTTGGGAGAGAAGGTGTGGAGTGTATTTATAGGGGGGAGTGGGAGTTAGGGGTGGTGGTGATTTGTAATGAAGGATGGTAGGTTGACTTTATGTAACGTATGATTTTATTATATTTTAGTTATGGAATTGATTTATTAGTATAATGATTTTTTGGTATGGTATTTAATTGGATGGGGTTAGGGTTGGGTCTCGTGACTCCATAGTCAAATGAAGTTTAAATATTCTTAGCTCTTAAGTTACTAGAATATTGTTTGACAAAGTATTATTTATATGTGTACCCTACTAATACGGAGTATTATTGTTTAAGAAAATTAATATTATTGATTAGTAATGTACCATGTATAAAGTGTATAGAATATATTTTCATGTTCTATTTTAATGGATAATTAGTACTGAATTAATCGAGTTTTATAAAGAAACACAATATTCAAACTTAATTTTATGCCAAAATAGTGGTAATATATGTATGACAAAATTTTATAAGACAATCTTATTTATAAGATAAATGTCAGTTACTCTATTAAATGATTAATGGCTTATGTGAAGCCCAAGCTAGATCATATTTTAAAAGAACATATGACATAAAAATTAAAATGAAGTATCATCTAATGTGAGTGGCTCCCACAATATCCCCATAGTATATATATATATATATACTTTAAAATTAGATCTAGTTCAAAAAGAAGTCATTATAATTATTAATCAATATTCTAAAAAACGGCCTAGTCGGCCGACTAGTTGGTGGCTAGTCACTAGTCGGCCCCAAGCCGTTCCAACTTTAGTTAAAACAGTAAAAAAAGATGGTTCTGTCATTAGTCAATGACTAATCGGATTAGTCGCCGTCTATTCTAATTATCAATTTTAAAAAAAAAAATATAAATAAGTATAAATAATTATGCAATTCACCTTTTATATTTTAGCCTAACTATCAAATCACTCCACCACGAACGCCGAATATCGCACCTCCACCACCGAATGCCGCACCCGGTCCTCCACCACCAAACGATGATGTGTCACTTATAATTTTAACTAGAACATAACCCCACGTAATACGCGGGTTGAAATTATTTTATTTTTTAAATATATTAAGGTGTTGTTTGCACCAGGTGCACCATGCAACTTAAATATATTTTAGACAATTTGTCTATACTGAATTATAAGAGTTGTTTACACTGAATAATTAGGGTTATCCAATCATAATTGTTCAATGTAAACAACACTAAATGTCCGTAAAAACAACCATAACATTTTAAAAGTACACTTGAATTGCATATTGCACCTAATGCACAAGATACTTATACTTTTATATATATATATATATATATATATATATATATTAATTTTTTTAGAATTGTATATGTTTGCCTATAATATATTTCCTTTCAAACATATTAAAGTATGTTGAATATCTCATATTCCCTATTATATTAATATGGAGCTTTCGTGCAACCCAGGTGCATCGTGCAATTCAAGGTCTAATGCTTATTAATATGATAAGATTAAATAGATAAAATAAAATTATTTTGGTTTTAAGACAATATGAATAATTTAATTAAAATATTAATTTTCACGTAATTAGAATTATTAAAAAAGCGCTGGTCAAATACTAGTAATTAAAATCTCAAATACAAAATCTACAGTACTGTTAAAAGTGGCTTAGCAATATAAATTATTTTTGGACCATTCTACCCTTGCCTTTGTTTCTTTTGGTCATTCTCCTTCATGTGACATTTTTCCCTAATCCTAATTTTTTTCTGTTCGTTCGTGTCGTCTAGAGATGTTAATCCGGGCCGGGCTAATAGGGCCGGCCCGTTTAACCCTAAAAAATGCAGGGTTAGGGCTATGGTTTAAGAGACCCGTTTAAATCAGGACCTTTTTGGCCCGGCCCTATTAGCCCGCGGGCTAATAGGGCTAGCCCGCCGGTTAACCGGGCTAGCCCGCCAGCCCGGGTTATATATATATATATTTTAATTATTTATATTATATAATAAGTGTATTAATTATTTATTAAAATTAAAGTATTAATATATATATACTCACATTTTTTCAATTCATCATCTAGCCCTAACTTCAGTAAAAGATGATGTACGAGAAATTTAATTCATCCATTTTAGTGTTATTTTATTTTTAGTTTCTTTTTTAGGTTCTTCCATCCATGTACTAGTAGTACTTAGATACACTTAGATGAACTTTTTAGTTAATTTGCTGCTAATATTGTATATTCTTTTGTTTATTGGATATTAAATTTATTAGTATCATTCCGATTTTTTTTTTTTTTGGTATGATATGCATGGTAGTGAGCTGAATTATTACAAGTATGATTGGGTGAATTTTTTGTAATTATAATACTGCAATAAATCGAAATTAGTCGTGTTGATGTTTGAACTATTACGTGTTGGTGTTTTGTACTTTTTAAGTATTGATATTTGAATTTTTATAATTACGTTGAATTGTTTTTATATAATTTTAATTAATTTATGAACAATGTTTAAATTTATTAATATTTTATTGCCACTATTTTAAATTTTGTGTTGAATTTTATTTTTTTTCGACATAACCCGTTTGTGGCCCGTTTAGCCCGAGACCCGCTAGGGTTAGGGTTAGGTCTTAATTATTAAAGGCCCGTTAAGAGTGAACCGGATAAGGCCCTAACCCGTTTAGCCCGAAGCCCGTTAGGGCCAGCCCTATAGGGTTAGGGCTAGCCCGTTTAACATCTCTAGTCGTCTCCTAATTTTTCTTGTCAGTTTTCGTTGCCTTATCCTCTTCTTCCCCCAGTTGATCGACGCCTACTCTGGATAGAAAACCGATTCCGTCCCATCCTCCCCGATAACGCCGTGAGCCCTTCTCCTCTTCTCCTTCCCCTTCTCCATCTGCATTCTTGTTACATCATTGCAGAGAAATCTCCGCCCTAATCTTCGATCGTATGCCTCTGATAATCGCCCTCTAAATTTTCGGTTAATCTTTACTTCTTCCAATGCTCAAACTTGAAGAAATCGTTTTTATTTTTGGAATTTTTCATCTCTTGATTAAGGCAAAGTATAGAGTGAATCCTGTTCATAAATAAACTTGGATCCATTTACCCATAATATAATTCGCGGGTCGGCATTATGTTAAATGGGTTAGTATTGATTGGTCATATAATTACACACTAGATGAGTGTCCCGCGTATTACGCGGGATATTCGTAAAAAAATTGATTATACATTATGCATTACATATACAATAACATTATAAATTTGTTCACTATAAAATTAATGTAATTATATTATATAATAAATATGTTCAAATTAATGTCACATGTTAAACACATTTAAGTCAATATAATAATATATTAAATTTGTTTTGTGATTATATAATTAAATTTTGGTGCACTGTGTTTTCAAGACAATAAAAATTTATCAGTTAAATATTAATTTTTTTTATTTTAAAAAAACTCAATCAATCATTTGATCGATAAAAAATTCAAAATTAATTAATATATTTAATTCCATTTTTAATTTATTTTAACAAATTAGGAATTTATAAATTGGAAATCCTTAAATATAGTGAGACAATAAAAATAAAATAATTAAACATTAAAGTTTCATATAATTAGAGTTTTAAATATAATTGATCAATTCAATTTAGTATATTTTTATAGTCTCAAGTTATAAACAATAGATATTCCAAATTTGTATATATTCATAGTTTAGCTTAGTTGGTTAAAATTATAAGTTGTATTCAAGTGGTCTTGTGTTCGAATCCATGAATTTGCATAATTTTTTAAATTACTCTTTATTATATAATGACACATAAACATAATATTAGATAGTTTCGACTAGTCCCCGTCTAGTCGCTAGACCCCAATTATTCGACCGACTAGCGACTTTTAGAACGTTGCTATTAATAATAAATAACAATTAGGGAAATGAATCATTTGACCCAACTTTTTTATACTATGATCGATGTAGTGCATTAATTATTTCATCTATTTTCCATGCAAATAGATCATATTAAGATAAACCCATCATATTATCCTCACTTTCTAGTTTTTGTAAAAAAATAAAAAAATTGAGTGTTACTCGGCATGGCATCCTTATGAAACCCTAACTAATTCGAAGACCGATTTCACTGTCAACAAGCAGAATCCCAATTAAAATCATAATAAAATTCTATATGAACTGATCTAACACAAAATATGGACTTTTCTTAATCAATTAAGCTCAAATATTTTCATTTATTTCATTCTTATTGTGCTAATAATACCACTCAAGTTTGAATTCAATTACATGTATGCCTCTCTCGGTATCATTAGGTTTTGTTTTTAATCAGAAAAATCATAATTTTATTACTCAAAAACTTGGTTATATAATATATGTATAACCAAGCTTCCACAAGAATATTACAAGTATAGCCGTTCATTAGGTTATACACATATTCTTCTTATTTAATGAGTGGAAATAAATAACATAGATACATGAAAGAATTTTATCTCATCTGAAAGTTCGAATTTATAGAGAGTTGTGAAATTTATTTATTCAATTATTCCCCCATTTTAATATAAGTGAAATTGCTGTCAACGAAAATCGAAAAAAATGCCTTTGTTTGATCATGAGACTAGCTGCTCTCAGCGGGAATATGATTTTTGTTTGGGCGTGAGCTTTTGGCTTCGATACTATAAAAGAATTATGTCAAATTTAAAAAAATCCGAACATATAAACAGTTGTGGAATTAATTCATATAATTATTTTTCTTCACAATATCATTATTCTATCCATACAGATATATACTTTTTGTTACATATATACGTATTTTTATTATACTTTTTATTTAGAATATATATGTAGCCTTTCAAAATAGAGTAATATATTAAAAAATAAAAATGTCATTTTACGGAAAATATTACTCCATGCATTACATTTCTTTCTTTCATGGCCCAAAGCCGGCCAACAGTTTTGAATATTGAGATAAGAAAATACCGTTGGGAGTTAACTCCATTTTTCTTATCGTTGGGGGTTAACTCCGTTTGTCCAACAACAGATCGACGACCATTGTCCGTACACGTGTCTTGAATTAATACTACTAATAATTATTTTTAGGAATGTGTCACATCCATCATCAAGAACATATCAGCATATCCAATTAGGCAACTACCTATTCCAAAACCATTTACACGAGATTATAATGCATCTTGTTTTATTAATAGGCAAAATATTATATGAAAATAGTTATTACAATCACTTCTTGATAAATAGAATTGATTTTATTTAATCAATTCTATATTCTTTGCAATTCATATGTAATTACCTTAAAATTATTTTGGAGAAGTAGGAAAAATCTCTTTTGGATTCTAAGAATTGATTTTTTGTAAATTTATTTTCATTAATTGATTTTTATGCAAACATTTTCACTTTTAAAATCACTTAATTTCAAAATATTTTTCACTTTTAATTTTACTATATTAATCACTTAAAACTACTTCTGATTTTGCAGTAGAGATTCAAAACACACCTTAAGTTTATCGTAAAATCATTTTTAAAGTAACATTAATTTTATTAGAAATATTATTAATATCACTAGGAGTATTCTTAATCTGAGCCAGTGATATTATATTGTAATTGTTGTAAATTTTCTTGAACCCAAATTATGATACTCCTGATAAAATTAATGATATTTTAAAACTATTTAATGATAAATTTATAATGAACAATTTTCATATAAAACCTACTTTTATAAATAAGTATAGATCATGTACGGTCTAATAATATCACAAAAAAAAAAAAAGTAATAAAATAAAGTGTTGGATTAAAACATACCATTAAAGTTATGTTCAAACCTAAACTATATATATTGCAACAATAACTTTAATTTAATCCAAATTGGACTTGGAATCATTCATAATTTTGATGTGCATCTTCATTTAGGGGATTTATAATACCTTGAACATATCATGCATGGCTTCGATTTTTTCCTAAATTGGTTCATCTTACATTTTATACTATTCCTTTGTCTAATTTTAACTATGTATAATATAAATTTTTTCTCTCAATATTATCACTTTGCACTAATATATGAGAATTAAAAATCATATTTTAATATTTTTTAGTGGTGAAAATATGCTTTAGTTATACAAATTTACTCCATTGTATGTATAGAAAATATTATACTCTTCAAAAAAAAAAAAAAAAAAAAGTAAAAATCATTACACATATATTCAATATTGTTCCATGATTTTTTTAATTAATGTAAAATATTTTTAAACGACAATTAAAATGAGACGGGTAGAGTATAATTTTTCCCAATCTCAAATTTGGGGAATCTATATTATATATTAAAAAGTTGATTGAATAAACAACTAGTGTTTAGCACATAATGAAGCACATATTAAATTCATCAAGTTATTGTCAGACATGTGTATTGCAATTAATATTTGTTGAACTGGAATATGGGTGTCCATTTACCGTTCCGACTAATGGGCCTACTTGGGCCCATTTAGCCATCCCTTTACTAAAACCTCGAGTTCACGACACCTGTCCCCCTCCCCCACATGGTATCTGAGTTGGGCCAAGAGGACAAGTATTCATTGTTAATTTGTTCACATTTTTCTTGTTATGTTTTCTTTAATTTATTAGTTAATAATTAAGTAATGACAAAATTTTGTATGTACCAGAGATATAGTGCAATTTAAACATATTTTTAAGGGTTAATTGCATTAAATTATAAAAACTCAACCTTTTAATGATTTTAATTCCAACACATATTTTTGTGTCTCCGCCCGTCTCCAACCGATAACTGACGACGTGTTTCGCCGGACTGCCACGCTGGAGGTCGCAGGTTGGGGTCTTTTTTAGATTTTTCCGGCGAGACACGTCACCAGCTACCGATCGGAGACAGGTGGAGACATAAAAATATGTATTGGATTTAAATTCGTTAAAAGATTGGATTTTTATAATTTAATCGTAAAGTTCAGGATTAATTGAAAGTTGGAAAAAATGTGGTGTATTTATATGTAATTAACCCTATTTTCAAAGAGTAACTCCCTTGTGCATTTGGTGTATGGTGCACTCACTCAATAATTGTGAATATTTACACTGAAAAGTACTCCCTCTGATTCGATTTTGATTGTCCATAAGAAAATGACACGGGTTTTAATAAAATAGTTGTTTATTAGTATTTGTGGGTATACAGTTAATTTTTAAAAGGGGGTAAGTGTTGTTTATTAGTATTTGTGGGTATAAAGTTGATAAAGTAGTGACACTAGTGTAAATAAATGATGTTTTTAAGAGGTAAGTTAAAAAGGGTAGTGTTTGCTTTTTGCTATTTTGGGTAAAGTGAAAATAGAAAAGAACCCTCCTTTTATAGTAAAGTGGACAATCAAAATCGAATCGGAGGAAATATGATTTAATTACACTGAAAAGTGTGGTTAGATTACACTGAAAATCGATTTTCAGTGTAATCTAACCACATTTTTCAGCATAATTAGCCTACACTTTTTAGTGTACCCAACTTTAACTGTCGAGTGAGTGCAGAGTGCACTAAGTGCATATGAGAGTGTGCCTTTTTTAAACAATATAAATTGTTTGAGTAATATCAGTACATTTTACTCTATGAAATGCTATAATATTAGCGAATATATGTAATAGTGCCAGTGAATATACATATAATGATATAAATTTTATACTATGAAACTAGTTGACTCTAGCTCTTGCACAATTACTTTACTGAAAAGTGTAGGTGCATCGCATCCACTTGTGTTATACGATACATTTATTTTACAAAAGTGCTTAATCTTATCTTAATTAATAGTATAGAGCTAATTAATACTCCATAAATTTCAGTTGGGAGATAACAGCTTTGTTGAAAGTGATGGAGGGGCATTATTGACAATAGCTTGTAGGCTACCCAATTAATGATGATTGCAGAGGTTGTTTTTGATGAACTGTGATTTGGGTGTCGATGGACAGAATTTGGGCCCACTGGTCACGCCCCATGTCGGCTTTTAATATTCATGGTTCTCAGTCATTTGACTGTGACGTCATAATTTTTTATTTTTTTTTGAAAGAGTTAGTACTTTTCATTTTTAATGTAAAGAATGTGGGTCATAAATGAGTTGAGCCGAGCCGAGTCGAATGCAGTGATATTTAAAGTTTGTTTGAAAAGTTATCGAGTTTTGATATTTATGTTTGAACTTGTTTGATAATTAATCGAGTCGAGCTCAAACGAGCTTTAGCCGAACAGAACACGAGTCGAGCTCTAGTAGTTTGATACTTTTACACATGTTTTTTTTTTTAGTTATTGAGCTCGGGTTCGAGCGAGTTTTAGACTATTCTGAACATAAATTTATGTTCAAGTTTGTTTGATTTGTATTTTGAACCGAGCTCAAACGAGCTTTTACCAAACGATCTCGAATCGAGTATCGAATAGCTTGGTTTGATTTTCAGCCCTAAAAGAATGTGACTTTGTTTAAAAAAAATCCAGAAAAACAAATTTATATAAGGGGAAAATTAGTTGGAATATGTTAACGTTTTGCATAAGTCTAAATGAAAAAATAAATGCATGAATAGTGATACAGACAATATTAGGTTTCTATTAATCTTATTTCAATTTGATACTCAGATCAAAATGTTCTTTTGAGCATTTACATCATTACATTGCCTTATTCTTGATATACTAGCTTGTGTTAGAGAGACAGTTCCATTTAAATACTTGGGAGTTCGAGTTGGAGTCAATCAACACTCCATTTCTGGGTGAGGCCATCTAATTCACAAAGTCTCATCGAAGCTGAAGGCGTGGGAGCACAGGAAACTTTATAATGGTCAGACAGACTCTTCTGAAAGCGGTTCCAACAACATTACCTCTTTATCATCTCTCTGTTTGTCGCTAAACTAAGAAATTTTTGTGTGATTTAAATTCTATCACCACAAGAAAACATAAAATTGCCTACGAAAATTGCCAATATGACTACGAAATTTTCAACAAAAAAATCGTAGTGGGGATTGCCTACAAAAATTTCTAATTGTATAGACATCTTCCTTCCCCCCCCCCCCCCCCAAAATAATTTACCTACGGAAATTCCGTAGGCAAATTGTGTGTTTAGGTAAATTTTGTAGGCAAATGACTTGTAAGTAATTATACCTTGGGATTTTATTCCGTGGGCAAATTAATTCCGTAGGCAAGTTGTTTCTAGGTTAAGAAATGTTGATGCTTTCATAATTAGAAAATTCCGCAGGCAATTCTTATAACAAATTTTTTTGTAGGAAAAATTTTGTAGGCAATTTTAATTCAGTAGACAAATCATTATTTTCTTGTAGTGTATCTCTATGAACTTTTTATGGGGGGTGGAGTGCTTGAGAGAAAAATTGCTTGGATTAACTGGAATCTTGTTTGCGTCGAAAAAAAAGCTGGGTGGGCTTGGGGTATAGGAGATGGGGTGTTTTAATAAAGCCTTGTTGGGGAAATGGTTATGAAGGTATATAACGGAGGGAGACGGGTTGTGGATTAGGGTGATAGAGTCTATGCATGGGAAGTTGAGTGTGAGGGATGGGGAAATTCTTTTGGGAGGGAGACGGGGTGTGAGGTCTAGATGGTGGAAAGATGTGGTGGAGGTGGGGGTGGAACAGGGAGGTAATTGGTTTTTTGAAAATTTAGAAAAAAGGTTAAGTAATGGAGAGAAAACTAGTTTTTGAAATAAGGTGTGGGTGGGCGGGGAGTCTCTTAAGAGTAAATTCCCGAGGTTGTATAATTTGAGAGGTAGTAAGGAGTGCAGTATAAAAGAAATGGGTAGTTGGGTTGGGGGGAGTGGGGGTGGGAGTGGAGGTGGCGTAGAAGGTTGTTTGATCGTGAATTACCTTTATTTGGTGGACACTTTGAAACAGTGCAGGTTGAAGGAGAACGACAAGGATAACTGGTCTTTGAAACTGGAGGCAGGCGGGCAATACTCAACAAAGTCGGCGTACAACTTGTTGAGCAGCAAGAAGCTCGAAAGAGATACAGGCAGCAGAAGAAGGAAGAAGTTTGAACTTGTATGGAGTAGTGTGGTACCTCTGAAGGTTGCAACAATGACATGGAGAACTTTGCATGATCGAATTCTGACAAGATCAAATTTAGCAAAAGAGAGGAGTTATTGGTGGGGGAAGTGAGGTATTGTGTGCAATATGCGGATTGGAGGAAGAAACAACTGAATACCTCTTCATCAAGTGTCAATTTACGGAGGAAATTTGGAGGAGTTGTTTGGCATGGCTTGGCTTCCCTACTGCTTTTACTGGCAAGACTATAGATCAATTCTGTAAAGGGAAATAATTAAATGAATTAATTTCATACCTCTCTACAAGTTCGGACTTTTAGATGAGTCGAAATTCTTTCATGGTATCAGAGCCAACTTCACCCATATTAAATTGTCCACTCATTGGGCCTCCCCAAAATAGGGAAAGTTGATGAGTGAGGTGGAATGTAAAGGGAAATAATTAATGAATTAATTTCACACCTCTCTACAAGTTCGGACTTTTAGATGAGTCGAAATTCTTTCAAATTCCTTTTAGTCAAAGAAAGTTAAAGTGGTAGGCGTGATTTTTTGGGGGTGCGTGGTATGGGCATTATGGAAGGCGAGGAACAAAAAGTTATTCGAGGGAGAGGAAATTAATACTGGTAAATTAATGGAGGAAATCAGAAGAAGAACTTGAAGTTGGCTATTAGTTAAGAAGACAATATATTGTAATTCAAATTTCAACGATTAGCTTTTATCTCCAAGCTTAATTATCATTGATGATAAAAATTAGTAATGGGACACAAATGTAGGCATATCTTATGCCGTGCTCTGTGAGCAATAATATCCTTTTTTGCCTAATAAAAAAAAAAAACATTGCCTTACTGTTGAGAAGAGTAGAAATCTCTGCTCGATTTTGCTATTTTATTTATTTAATTAATTAATTAAATTTACCAGTTTACTGACAAATATATAAATTAATTCTGGGTAATTTTGATCATTTGGTGAGATGCATGAGTACCATAGAGAAGGGCGTGGATGATGTTTATTCATATGAAGATAATCTGCTCCTTCATCCCGTAAATACTTGCACATTTATAAGGACATATTTTTTAAGAGAAAATATTTTATTAACTTTTTTAACCTATGAATTAATGTTATTTTGAAATAAAAGGGTATTGTAATAGTATTTTATTTTCACTTTAGTGGTGCCAAGTTATTATGAGATGGACAAAAAAATAAGTCGCAAGTATTTATGGATGGAGGGAGTATAAATTTAACTGGAGGGAGTATAAATATAAGGGAAAAATATTTTATTTTTCTATAACTTTAACACTTTTTTATTTTCGTCATGCTGCATGACTATCAATTTTTATTTTAGTCATAAACTTTATCTCGTTTTGATTTTCGTCTTGTTGACTTTTAAATTTTAATTTTCGTCCTGTAACTTAAATATATATATTTTTTTATTTTGGTCCTACAACCTACTAACCCATCTAGGACTAAAATAAAAAAAATGGTAAAGTTACAGGACTAAAATCAAAATTTGAAAGTTCGCAGAACGAAAATAAAAAAATGGTAAAGTTATAGAACTAAAATCAAAATTTAAAAGTTAGTAGGACGAAAATAAAAAAGAGGTAAAGTTACAGGACGAAAGAAATCATTTTCCCTAAATTTAACTTTTACTTTCCAATCTGCCATCTCACATCACTTAATTTTGTATTTTGTTTTAATAATTGATTTCTTACTGCTATAATTGGTGACATAATTGAACAATTAAATTTCATAAAAATACAATCCCACGGTCCAATTTCAAACCGAAAAGTTATTGTCGCAAAACCAAAATTGGAAAAAAATACTTTCTCAAAAAAATGGAAAACCCAACAAAGGCACTCTCATATTATTCAAGATAATGCTTCACACCTATGGCTTGTGTCAGTGAAAAAGTGATCTTATAAGGAAAATCAAATCCAATTCATGCTAATTAAATCTCCGATTTTCTTGCGAACTTCCCAACTTAATCTGAACACAGTGACTTTACCAGGTGATTCTTAACTCTATTGTAGATTTAGTCGTTATTTTTTTCCTTGTACACATTGTTTTGATCCAATATCTATTATTCCCCGTTACAATTTAGATTATCCCAAATTATATCAAAATGATTGTCTCGGAATATAGAGGTTACAAGAATATGTTGGCAATAAAGAAATTGATTGGCAAAATTAAGGAATCACCACCTGAAGAAAGAAAGGATGAGGGATGGTGACATGAAAGAGTTTTTTTTTTTAATTTCCTCGAAGAAAAGAATTATATAATTGTTCTTGATGATGTTTGGAATATATCTGAAGGAACAATTGTACCTTTTGTTCCAAAAACACTTATGGTACCTATGTGTGAAAGTGGTCCTTTTTTCTTTTGCAGTTTTGGTCCCATTCGTTAATTTTAGGACCAAAATTGCAATTCACCCATTCTCTTGGGACCAAAATGCAATCCTTTTGGGTCCTAAGTGTCAAAAAAAATAAAAAATTATGGGACTGAAAATGCTGTGAAAAGGACCACTTTGAAATTGATTTATTCTCTTGGGACCAAACGTGTAATTTACCCTATATCTGAATTGAATGTTATTAGACCTGCACTTCCGAAAATAGTTTCCCATGGTTGTGTCATTATTACCACACACTCTCACAACGTATCGAATAATGCTTGTAGCGAGATCAATCACGTGTATGAGTTGAAGCCGTTTCTAGAAAAAGAATCGTGGGAGTTGTTCCACAGAAAAATATTCACAAAAATCCATGTCCTGATTATATAAAAGAATATGCTGAAAAAATATTAAAGAGTTGTTGGGGTGTACCACTGGCCTCATAGCTACAAAGAATAACAACATTGAAGAATGGGAAATATTTGAGCGGAGTCTTGGTCATGAATTAAAAGATAATCTCCTTGAGCTACAATGGCTTGCCATACAGATATTTGTACTTGAGCATCTTTTCGAAGATAGCTTGTTGGAGAAGGAGACAATCATTCGATTGTGGATAGCTGAAGGATTTGTGCAGCCCAAACAAGATAAGACTATGGAAGAAGTAGCAGTGGACTATCTCGGTGATCTTTTCAGCAGAAGCCTAATTCAAGCGGCGGATAGAAATGTTGATGGAAGAGCAAGAGCATTTCATATCCACGACCTGCTACAAGACTATATTGTTTTAAAGTTAGGAGAACACAATAGGGAAAATTACACTTTTGGTCCCAAGAGAATGGATGCAAAACACTTTTGGTACCTATGTGCAAAATTAATAATTTGTTTTTTGCATTTTTGGTCCTATCTGTAAATTTTTAGGACCAAAACTGCAAATTTGCCCTATTCTATTGGGATTAAAACTGCAATTTATTCATTCTCTTGGGACAAAAACTGCAATTTATCCTATTAGATTGGAACAAAAGTATCGAAAAAACTTACGGGACTATAAGTGCTGAAAAAAAGGATCATTTTGAAATAGACACATTCTTTTGGGATAAAAAATGCAATTAACTCGAACACAATATTATAACGATATCCAGTGGAGGTGACATGCAAAATCCTAAGCACCTTGCGATTCAAAAATCTTTCAGCTTCTCTCAAGAAACGTATAACTTGAAATGCCTTCATTCTCTTCTTTTGTTGTGTTCCAATGACATGGAACTCGACGTAATCAATGAGGTGGTCGACAGACGCAGGCTTTTATAAGTGTTAGAGTTGAGGGGAGCTCCACTAGAAACTATTCCGAATGAATTATTCTGGTGGCGCTTGGTTTGTAAATTCTTCAATGGTAATGGGAATGAGGATACATATAGGGTAATTGAAATGGTTAATGAGAACAAAAGATGATTCATAACACTATTTTTTCTCCTAAACAAGGTAATCACTACCCCATTTGATTACCTTTTTATCTTCTTCTAATCATCCTCAACAATCATTCCCCCATGCCACAACCAACAACCTCACTTTTTGTTCATTTTTCCAAGACTAGAGCACAACACGTGGTGTAACCACCATTGAGATTTGAGACAATCAATAATCCAACATATATCCAAGGACAGTGAGGTAAAATACATTTTTATTTCCATTTCCATTGAAGAATTCAAAACAAGCGCCCCTCAAATTATTTTATCTCAAGCATGTGAGCTTAAGGAACACAATGGTCAAACTCATTCCGAAATCGAGCAAATATCTTGTGATTTAGAAACACTGGATCTGAAGAATTGCCTAAAGAAAACTTATAGCTCCACAACTTCGGCATCTAACAAGTTTTCTTCTGGTAATTTAATTGCTTTGCTCTTCCATTTCCAAGTTAACCAATCTTCCTTCATTAGTGATATCTTCTTTTGAAGAAGGTGAAATTTTGGAGCTAGACAATTTGATTTTTAGAAGACTTGAATTACACAAGGGTTAAAGAAAGTACCGGAATGATAAGGACTTTGAATGGCCTCACGACACTAACTTTAAGAAAAAAATATTTTTTTGGGACACTATATATCTTATGGGTATTTACAAAAATAGGACACTATCTTATCGGGCTTGCAAAATTAAAATACTATCTTGTCGGACTTGCAAAATTAGGACAATATCTTTTATATATTACAAAATAAGGACATTATCTTTTATGTTGAGCAAATTTTGGTCATTTTTATAAAATGCGGCCCAAATGAAACATGATTAGGATGTGTTCAGTTGATCCGAATTATATACAGTTGACCTATATTTGCCAAAATTAAAAGAAAGTGTCCTAGTTTTGCAAGCTTATAAAGATAATATCCTAATTTTACAAATTCGGAAAGATAGTGTCCCAATTTTGTAAACCCGTAAAGATAGTGCCCTAATTTTGCAAACACACATAAAATACTGTCCTAAAAGATCAATTTTCCCCTAACTTTAATTCGGAGCAGACTGAGGGAGGATCCACTGAAGAGCCTTCAAGATTTGCCTAATCCGGCGAAACTTGATATTCATGGTGCCTACATTGATGGATACATTCAAAGCCCATAAATTCAAGAAGCTCAAAGAATTGTGGTTAGAAAATTTAAAAGGGAAAATTAAATTTTTAGGACACTATCTTATATCAATTTGCAAAATAAGAACACTTTCTTTAGGGACTGGCAATTTTAGGACACTTTCTTTTAAATTTTGCAATTTCAGGACACTTTCTTTACGGGTTGGCAATTTCAGGACTCTTTCTTTTAAATTTTGCAAATTTAGGCCAAGTGATACTAATTACGGGCCAAACGGGCTTGATCCTCCAGCTTGACTGCTTCGTAGACGCCATATCACAAAAATCCTTCCACGTTATTAAAATATTTGGCGAATTTAAAATCTATAAATCTGGACAATTAAAAATCTGCTTATCATAGTTTGCGCTCTGGGATTAGGATTCAAGCCCTTACTTGTTCTCCCTGTTGCTTTCACCATTTTGGCAAGTATGTAAATAATTTTGAGAAATTAAAAAATGTAATTGCATTTTCCATTACAATAGAACTTCCGTCTCACCTTTTTTTTAATAATTTTGATCCCATGGGAATATTTCAACCAAAATTAGTGAAATTGGAATTTTGCAAAATTGATTTTTTTATTTGCGGGAAGAGTTGGGATTAGGGCTCCAAATTTCCGTTTGACCCGAAATTAGTATCAATTGGCCTAAATTTGCAAAATTTAAAAGAAAGTGTCCTGAAATTGCAAAATTTAAAAGAAAGGGTCCTAAAATTGCCAGCCCGTAAAGAAAGTGTCCTCATTTTGCAAATTGCTATAAGATAGTGTTCTAAAAATTTAATTTTCCCAATTTAAAATGCATGAAATGGGAAATAGTGGAGGAAGGTGTTAGAAAAAACTCACACACACAATCACGAAAGGCGGAAAACACGAAATTTGTTCACCCAGTTCGTCTTACGACTACGTCTGGGGGCGATGCCAAGTCAGGATTTTTCACTATATTTTTTTGATACCGGATATAAAGAGAAAACATCTATTTATATAGATAGTAACGAACCCTAACCCTAAACCCATCAGTATAGATAGCAACTTACAGAGTGTTAAGGCTCCACGCGACATTGGAAGAAATCTTCCATTGCTAATTAAACTTGTATGCAAATGAAAGTGATGGCATGAAAATTTTGCATCGCAAAGTTGAGAAGGGAAGACGGACAGGAACTTTGCTCTTCCATCACCAAGTTACTCAATCTTCTCTCATAAACAATACTACCTCCGTTCCACAACACTTTGCACTGTTACTATTCATCTCGTGTTTTTGTGAGCGGGTTTTTTGAAATGATAAAGTAATTCTAAAATTTCTTTACAATAGAGTATTAGTATTTGAAATGATAAAATAATTCTAAAATTACTTTATAATAGAGAAGAGGTAGATCTATCATACCCTACCTTAAAATTATTTTATCATTTCAAATACTAATAAACAACTCACTTGCTAAAACACGAAGATAAAGTAATGTGAAAAGTGTTTGGGGCAGAGGGAGTATATATTTTTTAAGAAGATGAAATTTTGGAGCTACACTATTTGGTGAGTTTTTCATTTCTTAGAACACTTGATTTGACAGGGTGGATTTGAAGAGAAAAAAAAATGAAGGAGCTGATTGGAGGTTGTCTCACATTCCCAATGTGTTTCTTCAATTTGATGGATGATGGTGAGTGGAGGTTAGCTTCAGTGCTGTAGTTGTTGCCTCACTCTACCTTCAATTCCTCCACTACTCTATAATATATTGCATTTTCATTTATCAATTTCTTAACACAATATTTTCAGTTGAAATATATATACATATGTATGTGTGTGTTTAAAGTACATTTTTAACTTTAAAATGTATTTTAAATACATTATTTTTATTTTAAAAAATAACTTTATTTGTTGGCGTCTATGTGGATATTATGCGACATTTCCAACAGAAACCTCATTTAATCATTGTTGAAAAATTATTAATTTTTTTAAATTGCAATATATTAAAAGGTGGTATATTAATTTGCAAAGAAAAAAAATCATATTTTAATTGATAAAAATTATAAAATTTGTGATTTTTTTTGCGGTTATCCCAAGTTATTTTGCTGAGTTGAACGAGAAAATAAAGTGCCAACATAAAAAATTTGAAAAAAAATACAGCAGGCTTGGAGTTTACAATATGGATATGTGTTAAGTCCTCTCTCATCAATCACAATTTGCAGCTTTATCAATTTTGATTTTGCCAACTCTCTGCTACATAGTAAAATAAAGGGGAAATGTACTTTTTTGTCCTTTAATTTTGATGGACTTTGGTGTTTGTCCAGTTAATTTTGGTTTTTTGAATTTCATTCTATAACTTTCAAAATTTGCATTTTTTGTCATGTTACCTGCTATATCAGGTAACTCTTCCGATAAATCTAGGGATGACAATGGAGCAGATTAGGGAGGATTTCTCAATATCCATGCCTGCCCCGCATCTGTGTCCTGCCGCCCCGTCGTGCTCCATGCCCCACTGCGGGGCAGCATTTTGTGATCCATGTCTGCCCCGCGTGGGGCATATTTGATCCGCCCTGCTCCATCTAATACAAATTTATATTTTTTCAAAATCAATATATTAATAAAAACCTATATATATATATATATATATATATATATATATATATATATATATATATATATATATATATATAACATGAAGGGTGAGGGTGAGGGTGAGGGTGAGGGTGTGGGTGAGATTGTGGAAATTAGAAATAGATGGTAAGTAAGTTTCATTATTGAATATATTTAACGTAAAATTATATACATATATATATATTATATAATATTATAAATGTATTTAATATTATATGGAGTAGGGTGAAGCAGAGCAGTAAATATATAGATCCATGCCTAATCTGCTCCGTGAGCGGGGCGGGGCTGATTTGCTTCATCCTCGGAATGGAAAATAGTGGGGATGATCCAATTAGAGCGGGTGGAGCGGATCGCTTGCGGAGCCGATCACTTTGCCATCCCTAGGTAATCTGACGTGGTATTTTAAATTTCATCCTATAACTTATAAAAATTGGGGTCACGTCAGATTTACTAGAAAAGTTACCTGATGTAGCAGGTAACAAGACAAAATAAACAATTTTTTGTAAGTTATAGGATGAAAATCAAAACTTCAAAGTTAATAGGACGAAAAACAAAGTTAAAGGATAAAGAAATGTATTTTCCCTAAAATAAAACATAACATTACAACAATTACTCATAAAAACAAACAAAATCGATGAAACAAAGCGCACTGCTCATTTCTCTCCATTCGTACATTGAATTTCCAAATGTGTGCGTATGTGTATTGAAATAGCTAAAGAATAAATACAAATGAAACTCAATTATTGTAGGGGGTAACTGGAGTATACTTTTCCACATTTAAACAATTTGAAAATTCTACACTTACTTTTCCACATTTAAACAATTTGAAAATTCTACACTTACTTTTCCACATTTGAAAATTATATATACAACAAATTTATTCATCACAAAGAATTTTCAGTGTGGAGCCCCTGAAAATAATAATGTATAATTTTCTATTTCTTCAGGAAAACGAAAAAAAAAAAAATTCTAGAAAGCAACCCCACAAAGACTTGACCATATATTGAGGATAGAAATTGTGTGGCTATACCTTTAGCTGAAGTATTATTGCTTTATTCTTAAATACCAAAGTTGTCAGTTTGTTTAACATAATTTCTCATAATTCAAAAATCTTTTGAAGACCGATTTACTCTTCAGCTAAACAAACTTTAAGGTATGCATATTGTAATTAATCCTTGTTAAATTATTTTTTTATTTTGATATGATTTTGCTAAATGTTACTGTTTACTTCGATCAATTCCCTATAACTGCTCATTCATCTTTATAATTAATAAATAAATCTTATCAGAGTATTGACTTAGAAAGTGAGTTGTATTTCTACAAAGTTGTTTTAAGTGAAATTTTGCTTAAGTTATATTCAAAAGGTAAAAGGTCATTGTTTATTTAACTACGAAAGATAACGGGAACTTACTAAAAATTTTATATGTAAAAAGAAAACAGAGTTTATTAATCGAAAATAATTGGAATATCATTTTTTTTTTAATTAGTTGGAATAGGACCATGGCATGATAAGTTAGTTTAAATTTACAATATTGCACATATTTAACAATATCCTGGATATAAATAATTAACGAATGGGAAAATATATTTTTTTGTCATTTAATTTTGATTGACTTTGATTTTCAATTTGTTAACTTTGAAATATTGAATTTCATCCCGTAACATACAAACAATTGTGTTTTTTGTCATTTTACCTACTACACCCGATAATTTGTCCTGTAAATCTGATGTGACACCAATTTTTTTGTAAGTTATAGGACGAAATTAAAAATATAACATCAAATTTACCTGGGGAGTTACCTGGTATAGCAGGTAACAAGAAAAAATAAAAATTATAAGTTATGGGAAAAAATTCGAAAGTCCAAAGTTAACAGAACGAAAATCAAAGTCAACCGAAATTAAAGGACACAAAAGGCATTTTCCCTAAGATTGTGTTTGGATGGAGTCATTTGAAACCCAAGAGTTTTGAAACTGAATGGATTCTCAAATCCATGGATTTCATATGACATTGTTTTATTAGGTATTTGAAATTTCATCCATTTGAATATTTTACCCAAACAAATAGAGTGGATTTAGGTTGTGGATTTAAAATCCATAATTCAAATCCCTCTACCCAAACACAACCTAAAAGAATTGATCAAAATGACAAAATATGGCAACGTTGAACATATAATCTTATATCAAAAATGGTTATATGAAATATTCCACGAATATAGAATCCGTAAAATAATCCATATTAAAAAATAAAATCGCGGACCTTGGTCGGGCAGCGTCGGATTTGTTGAAAAGTAAAGTTTTAGAATTTTTGCTCCCAATTTGTGTTATTATATGGACAAATGTATGTTAGTGAAAGACAAAACATGTTTCACTATTAGACTAAATATTGTGTTTTCACAAATTTTTGTGTGTTTTTACTAAAATAAATATCTTTCATACAATATAAGTGCAAAATGTGTGTTACTAAATATTCAAATATTGATTTTCACAAATATTTATTTGTTCTTACAAAAATAATTATTTTTTTATGCATAACACATGCACACAGTGAAAAGTGTATTACTATCATAACACAAATGTCTTACTCAATGGATAAGGATGTGTTTGCATAAATACATAAAAGCACCCTCCCATATTGTGTTACCATAACAACAATCATATGTTACTGTAAAAGCAAATGTGTGTTACTGTTGAAGCAAATATGTATTAATGTTAGAGGAAATATGTGTCACTAGTGAAGGAAACATGTGTTGATGTTGAAGTATATATGTGCTACCACTAAAAAAAAAAAAAAACGTGGATTAACGACCGATTTCTGGTCGTAAAATGTGATTAGCAACCGATTTCTAATCGACAAAAATCGATCGTTAAAACAAGGGTAACTAATATTAGCGATCGCATTTTGACATCGGTCGCTAATCTGCGACCGTCATGGTCGTCGCTAATTTTAGCGACCGCCATCTGACAGTTATTGAATCAATTGGGTCTGACCCGATCGGGTCATGATTTAGCGATCGAGTCCAAGCGGTCGCTAATTTATCTTTTAAATATAAAAAACTTTTAATTTTATTTTTGTGATTAACGACCAACCTGGAGGCGGTAATCTGCGAACCTGAGTAAAAAAAATGGCTCAGTGGGTTCGAACCCGCGCCCACTGGGTCCCGGTGGGGCGCGGACTACTAAGCCACTGACCCACTAGTTTATATTAGGTGAGCCATGTAGTATATAAGCCCTTGTGAAGCTTGTAGAAATAATAATAAATGGGCAAATATGCGCCCAAAGGGAATCGAACCCACGACCTCCGGGTAACCCGGAAGAGGTGTGAACCACTAGGACACATGCTATTGTTGTTCGTTTATTTGCATTTTATTGTATATAACCTCAAACTGACACAATTTTTTTTTTAAAAATTTATCAAATTCAATCCTTTTTGTTTCTAATTCGTTTATATATATACATTTACTAACTTTTTTTTATTAATTTTATAAATTTAATATTTTAGACTATTCTAAATTATTAATTCATTCGTTTTTATTCATTTAATTGTATATAATTCCAAATTGAGTCCCTTTTTTTTAAATTCATCAAATTAATTCATTTTTGTTTCTAATTTATATATATATATATATATATATATATATATATATATTACTAACTTTTTTTATTCAATAAAAAATATATGCAAATCTATAATATTCAATAAAAAATATAAAATATTCAACAAAATAAAAAACATTCAACAAAAAATATAAAAAATCATCTCTCTCTCTCTCTCTAACTATCAACTTCAGGGAGGAAGTAGTTGACATCGACATCGTCTTCGTCATCCTCACCCTCACCACCTCTGTGCCTGCTCCCCCCGCACTGCTCGGCACCGTTTCCCCCGGTAGTAAAATTTTGTGGGGGTGGGGGTGGATCGGCTAATCCCATCTGTTGGGAGATGCTAGGGATGTAATCAAACCAAGCCGCTCACAAGCTATTCGGGTCTCGGCTCGAAAAATATTCATTCGAGTTCATCTGTTAAGTTTCACGAGTCGAGCTCGAGCCCAATTTCGAGCTTGATTATTTTATCGAGCCGAGCTCGAGCCTGGTGATATTCGACTCGAAAGCTCGCGAACAGACTTGTTTACGGAGCTCGTGAACAAGCTCGCGAACAGACTTGTTTACGGAGCTCGTGAACAAGCTCGCGAACAAGCTCGTTTACGAAGCTTGCAAACAAGCTCGCGAACAGGCTCGCGAAAAGGCTCATTTATGAATCTCGCGAACAAGTTCGCGAATAGGCTCGTTAAAAAGCTCGCGAACAGGCTCTTTTAATTATTTTTTTATTTTTATATAAATATTTTAAAAAATATCCATAAGCATGTAACATAGTATTATTGTGTGTTATTTGGGATACATTTATTTTAAACCATTAATTATCTTTGTTTAGCTTCCTAATTAGTTGTTGGTCTTTGCTCGGATGATATTTTATTATCATGGACAACTATATTTTTAATTAGACATAATTTAAATTTGTTATTTTTGTATAAATTTTAAAATATTAATTAGCTTTTCAAGCCGAGCCTTTCGAGCCGAGCTTTTTGAATCGAGCCTTTCGAACTCAAGCTCAATTTATGCTTGATTAATTTGAAAACGAGTTTTTTGCGAGCCGAGCTCGAGCTATTCGCGAGCTTAAAATTTCAAACACGAGCCAAACTCGAGCTCAACTAATAGAGCACGAGCTGAGCTCGAGCCTAAAAAAATCTAAACGAGCCAAGCTCGAGCTTGACAGTATTCGGCTCGGCATAACTCATTTACGAGATGCTGGGGAACCAATTCCGAAGACTCTTATTGTAGCTCGTGAGGGCCTCCTTCTGCTTCCGTACGTCTCTCAGCTCACACTCCAACTGAGAGGGAGCAGAGTCGATCGAGGAGGACGATCCACTACTCTGGCGGTAGATCTGTATGATGGCTTTACTTTGACCGCCCTGCCCCACGACCTTCCCCTTCTTGACTCTGACCATATCTAAATAGATGCGGTCCTCGTCAATCCGGAGAGGGGTGGGGTTCTCTCCGTTCTCGTCGGTGGGAGCCACCTGCTGCAAGGCCTGGGCGAGAAGATCCTTAAACTGCATCTGAAATTATATAAATAAAATACAATTATAATTAAATTACAATTATAATAATTAAATTAAAATTAACTAAAATTAAAACAATACTTACGTGGATGTCGGTGGTGCATTCGTAGGTAGACGTCACAGTCTCCGGGTTCACTGGGTGGGAGATCTCCATATGCTCATAGAGAGAGGACTTTCGTCAATGCTCCCTCTCCTGTTGCGAACCAAATTTAATAGATATTTAAATGTTAAACATTTAAAAATTTATTAGTATTCAAATGTAAATAAAAATTATAATACTTACAAAGACGAGGGAGTGCTCGTAGAAGGACCGAAATCCAGCCCGATGTCTGGCGATGTCGTGCCCGGTGGGGTCCTTCAACCGGTTCTCCCTGGACTTCTCGGACTTGGCTTTAAATTGCTCACTATTTCAGTGAGCAACCAAAGTGTCCCAGACGGAACGTCCATCTAGCCCGTAGATAATATTTTTATACCGCTCATGCGCTTTTGCGCAGAATAAGCCGTACATAACACTATCATGGGCAAGGTCCCAGGCGCACAGCTTCTGCAATTAAATTAAAAATAAAATATTAACAAATAAATTCAAAAAAATATTAAAAATTAAAATCATAATAAATATACCTTGAACTCCTCGAAGTACTCCCTCCTCTTTCGCTCGGACACCATGGAACACGAATAGGCACCAACCTCAAACGGGATCTTCTTAATGGTCCCTGAGACGCGAGGGCTAGTCTCATGGCCAGGAAGCATACTGTAACATCAAAAAAAAAAAAAATTCAAGTTAATATTAATAATTAATATTAATGAATACAATTAAAATTATTTAATTCGTTATCTAAGAATACTTACATGTTGTCGCCAACGACAACAGTGAGACGACTATCCAATGGGGGATGCTGCCATGAAACCGTAGATCCGGCAATAGAAGTAGAGCATGCGACACTGGACTGCTGTGAGGAGGATGATGTCATCTTCGGGGACCCGTCAAACCTCCGGGATCACCGATCTCAACAACCCCAACCTCCTCTTACCCTTCCCCCGTCCCTGTCCTCCACTCTGATCAGGGTTATCTTGAGAACTTATCTGTAAAAATTATAAATTCAACAGATTAGCATACCATATTATATTTATACACATTCAACTAAATTCATATATACCTACATATACTAATCAACTAAATTCATACCTACACATATCAAACAACTAAATTCATATATACCTACATATACTAATAAACTAAATTCATACCTACACATATCAAACAACTAAATTCATACCTACACATATTAATCAACTAAATTCATACCTACATATATCACTCAACTAAATTCATATATACCTACATATTCCAATCAACTAAATTCATACCTATACATATCAATCAACTAAATTCATACCTACGTATATCTATGTATATCAATCAACTAAATTCATAACTACATATATAAATCAACTAAATTCATACCTATACATATCAATCAACTAAATATATATCAACTAATTTAATATATACTGACATACCAACTAACTTGAAAATACTAAACATTTATATACATGATTTAAAAAATATATACAAACATATAAAATCATACATATACGTACATATATATCTAACACACACACACACACACACATATATATATATATATATATATATATATAACATCATATATGCATGATTGAAATATACAAACATATACAGACATAAACAAATGTGCATGATTCAAATATACAAACATATACAAACATAAACAAATATGCATGATTCATACAAACATATATACAAACATATATATATATATATATATATATATATATATATATATATATATATATCTAACTTCATGTATACCAATCCTATATATTAAAAAAATAATATACAAACATATTAAACGGTTAAAGTTTAAAAAACTTACGGTTATTATGTAGACGGGGAAGTAACAAGTGAATAGACCGGAACGGGTTGCTCGACGGAGGCGATCGGCGGCGGCGGTGGTGTTTTTGAAGCGATGGCCGAAATGCGTATGGTCTGTGCCTAAAAAGGTTAAAAAATTAGCGACCTCCTTAGGCGGTCCCGAATGACCAAATTTGTGATTAGCAACCGCCTTAGGCGGTCGCTAATTACCCAGCAATAAATGACCATTGCCCGTTTCCAAAAACGGGTCAACTGACCAGTTTGCAACAGCTTACAGGCGGTCACTAATTATAAAATTGAATTCAGCGACCGTCTAGGCGGTCGCTGATCAGGCGGTAAATAGCATTGATCAATTTTGACTAACTTTTGAGTTTTAGCGACTGCCCAAGTGGTCATATGCGGTCGCTAATCCTTCGATTCAGCGACCGACTATTGTGTCGGTCGCAAATTTTTTTAATTTGAGACCAGTGGTCTTCCTCGGTCGCTAATACATTATTTAGAGACCGGTTTGAAGGCGGTTGCTAATTTCGGTCGCTAAAACGCGAGTTTTTTGTAGTGTACTGCAAATGTGTGTTCATGTTATAGTAATTGTGTGCTATTACAAGTATGTGTTATTATTGGAGCAAATGTATATTAATGTTAAAGTAAATGTGTGTTAGTGTTTGAGTAAATATGTGTTAGTACAAATATGTGTTACTATTGGAGCAAATGTGTGTTAATGTTAGAGGGAACATGTATTACTATTGGAGCAAATTGTGTTAATGTTAGAGTAAATGTGCGTTACTGCAATTTTGGGTTAATGAACTTGAAACACCGTCTATCAACCCATGATTTACAATTATAAGGCGTTCAATAGAAGTAATCATAGTCTTATATATATTTTATTATTTTCGAATGGACATTAAGACTATCGACATTCAGTACGCGTCATATTTCACCATAAATGAATTGATTCAATAGTATCTTGTATAATATACATTTCATGTGTGTGTATTTTTTTATTCAAATAAGAGTGTACGTATTTAATTGAAATAGCTAATTGAAATCAGCAAAGTTTTCTCTTAAAATATAGGTGTTGAAGACCGATTTACTCTTCCTGCATCATCACAGCTAAACAAATTTTAAGGTAGGCATCTTGTAATTAATCCTCGTTAAATTATTTTTATGATTTTGCTAAATGTTAGTAGAAGTACTTCCATCAATTTCCCTATAACTGCTCATTGATCTTTATAATTAATAATACTCCCTTCGCAACGCTCTGGATTATCCTTGCCAAGTAGTGCAAATTTTAATTAAAAAAAAAAAGTTGTTCAATAGTGTTAAAAAGTGTAAATTGAGGGTTTAATAGTCCGTCTTTTTATTGAAAAAAGTTTAGTTCATTGATAAATGGTATATTAAAAAATGTAGTACAATGAGATATGAATAACAAAAAATCGTAACTTAATATAATTTAAATTATAATAGAGGGAGTAAATTTTATCAGGGTATTGCCTCAGAAAGTGAGTTGTATTTCTACAAAGTTGTTTTAATTAAAATTTTGCTTAAGTTATATTCAAAAGGTAAAAGGTCAGTGTTTATTTAACTACGAAAGATCGCACACTAAATAGAAAGAAAACAGAGTTAATTAATCGAAAATGATTGGAATATCATTTTTTTTTTATTAATTGGAATAGGACCATAGCATGACAGGTTAGTTTACATTTACAAAATTGCACATATATTTAACAAAATCTTGGATAAATAAACAATTAAATGAATAGGAAATACATTTTTTTTCCTTTTAACTTTGATTTTCAATCTGTTATCGAATTTCATCTCGTAACTTACAAACAATTGTGTTTTTTGTCATGTTACCTACTACACCAAATGACTTTTCCGGTAAATCTGATGTGACACCAATTTTTTTGTAAGTTATATGACGAAATTAAAAATATCACATTAAATTTACCTGAGGAGTTACCTGGTATAGCAGGTAACAGAACAAAAAACACAAATTTTATAAGTTATAGGACAAAATTCAAAAGTCAAAGTTAACAGAACGAAAATCAAAGTCAACAAAAGTTAAAGGACAAAAAATGCATTTTCCCTAAGGTTGTTTTTGGATGGAGTTATTTGAAATCCAAGAGATTTGGAAATGAATGGATTCTCAGATCCATGGATTTCAATCCTACGCGAATTTGGGATCAAAAATCATGAAATAAGTCTTGTGCAATTTTATATTTGAAAATTAGTTTGGCCAGTTTAGAATCTGCGAAATTTGACATAAAGCGATCCAACACGTGAATTTTTAAAATTTGCCTATTTTAGGTATATTTTACATGTGTAATATTTCTCAAGATGGTGTATCATCTTTATATATATATATATATATATATATATAAATATATTATATATATATATATATCCCCTACCGATCAAAAAAAAAATATATATATATATATATCCCCTTGAAATACACCGTCTATCAACCCATGATTTACCGTTATAAGGCGTGCAATAAAAGTACGCATAGTCTTATATATATTTATTACTTTCTAACACTACCAAAAAATGTCTATTTAACGGAGATTTAACGACGTAATATCCGTCGCTAATTACGATTAGCGACGGGATTTAAGACGACCAAGGTTCCATAATCAAATCACTCGTAGCTAAAATTTACGACGGATTTTGGCAAACCGTCGTAAATTTACGACGGGCTTTGCCGTCGTAAAATCGATTCGTCAACGACCCGATCCGATGCCAAATTTTGTGATGGACAAACCCGTTATAAAAACTATTCAATTTTTAGTTTTTTTATTCATGCAGAAAATATTTACGACGGGCAGTTATCCGTCGTTAAAATATATTTAACGACGGATGCGTGTGCGTCGTAAATCAAACCCATGACCTCTCTTGCATGTAGAGGGGGCATGAACCATTAGGACACTTACTTCTATTATTCGATTTCTTGCAACCAATTGTATATGTATCCAAATTGCGCCATTCTTTTTTTACTATTTGTCAAATTAATTTCTTTTCGTTTCTAACTTGTTTTAATAAATGTTGATACCAATTATATAATTTTTGTTTTGTAAATTTATTTAATTCGAAAAAATGCGTAATTAATATTATAATCCGTTCATTTGTACATAATTAATTGTATACATATCCAAATTGAGCCATTCTTTTTTTTTTATTAATAGTCAAATTAATTCCTTTTCGTTTCTAACTTGTTTTAATAAATGTTGTTAAAAATTATATTTTTTTGTTTTGTAAATTTATTTAATTCGAAAAATACATAATTAATATTATAATCCGTTCATTTGTACGTAATTTATTGTATACATATCTAAATTGAGCCATTCTTTTTTTATTATTCGTCAAATTAATTTCTTTTCGTTTCTAACTTGTTTTATTAAATGTTATTACCAATTATATATTTTTTGTTTTGTAAATTTATTTAATTCAAAAAACGCATAATTAATATTATAGTCCATTCATTTGTACATAATTAATTATATACGTATCGGAATTGAGCCTTATTTTTTATTATTCGTCAAATTAATTCCTTTTTGTTTCTAACTTGTTTTAATAAATATTTTTACCAATTATATATTTTTGTTTTGTAAATTTATTTAATTCAAAAAACGCATAATAAATATTATAATCCGTTCATTTGTACGTAATTAATTGTATACGTATCCAAATTGAGCTATTTTTTTTATTATTCGTCAAATTAATTTCTTTTCGTTTCTAACTTGTTTTAATAAATATTGTTACATTCATTTTATTTCTAAATTAATCCATTCATTTCGTTTCTAAAATATGTAAATTATAATAAAAATATAAAGTTTGCACAAAAATAAAATAAAAGTAATGTCGAATAAAAAAAATTATGTACCAGATAATAATAAAAATTCTAATCATCCGAATGGAAATCGGAATTCCCCCTCTCTTCATCCTCCGGATGAGGCATTTGGAGCTCCGGGGGTGGCGGGATAACAGGCTGCACCGATTTCGGCAGTGGTGGTATCGCTCCACCTAATGTGGATGTAACTGTCCTCCACCAGTTGGTCATCTCCTCCCTATTCTTCCACGCAGCCTCATCCTCCGCTGCTCGTTGCCTCTTCTCGTACTCCAATTGTGCCTCTCGCTGCTGGAGAAGCTGCATCTGCCTGACGACCGTTGAAAGTTGTCTCTCTATGTCGCTGGGATGAGAATCAATGGAGAACTGGGAGGAGGATGAGCTGGGTCCACGAGATCGGAGTAGGCTCTTTCCATAACCACCCAATCCAGTGAACTGCCCCTTCTTAACCTTAACGTTCTTAAGGTAGAGCTCATTTTGAACGTCTACATAAGGTTCGGGGGGGGGGGGGGGGGGGAGGGGGGGAGGGGGGAGGGGGGAGGGGGCATAGAGTTCGATCATTCCTAAGTCTGAGACTGAGAGGGAAGGTCATCGCGCATCTTCCGCTGCAAAATTACAATACTTTAAATTAATAAATGAATTTACTTAAAATTCAATAAAATAATAAGTTAATTAAATTCATAAAAATAATAAACTAATTAAAATTAAAACTAATATTTACGTGGATCTCAGTGTTTCCTCCACATCTAGGCCTCGTGCTCCGATTCCCATTTTACGAATTTCTAAAATTACATTAAAATATAAATATCAATTTATTTACACAATTTATATTAATAACTATTGAATAAATTCAATAAATTAAATAAATTTTACCTTAAACTTCTCAAAATACTGTCGTTTCTTTGCTTTAGACACCGCCCCCCAACTGTAAGTGGTGGGCTCGAATCCACCAGCCATGATGGACAGGGTTACGTGTAAGTAACCTCATGTTCCGGGATCCAACTGTAACATTAAAATTACAAAGTTAGTAAAATAATTAAATTTTAATTAATAATATTGAATATAAAAGATTAAAACTTACGATGTTTAATGTGGCTCAACATCAATCCACACATGCCCAGTGGGATGCTGGCGGGAGGAAGATGAGGCCTCACCCATTTGGGGTGCGGACGAGGACCCCTTGGGCTCATCAATCGGAGCTAAAACGGGTCTAAGAGACCCCGCTCGTTTCCTCCCTCTCCCTCGACCCCTCTCCTGGCTTCCCTCACTCTCTCCAGCAGATCCACTTTCTTATCCACTCATCTAAAACATTCAATATATAACAACAATCAATATTTAAACAACCATATATATTAAATATTTACAATTAAGATGATTTGTACATAGTCATATCTAAACAAAAATATAAACAATTAATATTTTTATGCATACTAATATCTATACAAAATTCTAAACAATTAACATAAATTCTACAAACTCATATCTAAACAATTAACATTTTTATGCATACTAATTTCTAAACAAAATTCTAAACAATTAACATGATTTTTACAAACTCATATCTAAACAATTAACATTTTTATGCATACTCATATATAAACAAATTTCTAAACAATTAACATGATTTCAACATACTCAATATACACAATAATCTAACCAATTAATATTTTTATGCATACTCATATCTAAACAAAATTCTAAACAATTAACATGATTTCTACATACTTAATATATAATCAATTAACATTTTTATGCATACATATATCTAAACAAAATTCTAAACAATTAATATAAATAAAAATCTAACCAATTAACATATCACATATAAAAAAACTAAAGACTAATCAAATGTTCTAAAATGAAATTTAAACGGTAAAAATTGAAAAACTTACGATTAAAGGGTAGAGATCGATGAAAAAAGAACTTTGATCGGGATGAACTTGGCTCCTGAGTGCTCATCGGACGTCGCCCTCTTCTTCTTCGGTTTTTCTCGGTTTTCGCTCGTGTGAGGAATGAGCTCGTCGATGCTGCCTTTTATAGGCAAAAAAAATTAACGACGGGTAGCAGCCCATCGCTAAAGTTGCTGCCTTTAGGTAAAAAATGTCGTCGAATATGGAGATTTACGACAGATAGCCCATCGTAAATATTAAATTTAAAATTAACAACGGGCTTGCCAGCCGTAAATAAGTCCCCGGCAATAAATACGCACCGCTCCTCGAAAAGCCACGTCCAAAATGTCAGGTTTTACGACGGGCATGACCATCGTAAATCATGAAGTTAAATTTTACGACGGGCTCCCCTTTGTAAAAATGTCGGTCACTATAACTTGGCACCGATTACGAAAGGTCGCGGTCAAACGGACAGAATTTTACAACGGCCATGCCCGTCGTTAATATCTATTTTAAAATCAACGACGGTTTCCGTCTTTAAATTTGGCGGATTGATGAGTGAGTGGCCCCCGCTTGTTTTACGACGGTCTTTATCGTCGTAAATATCAAGAATTAATGACGGTTTTTTGCAACTCGTCGTTAATTTTAAGCCGGACAAGCTTTGGTTAATATCCATCGTAAATCCGTCGTTAACCTTGTGATTTAATGACTAGATAACATGTCCGTCGTTAATGTTCGTTGTAAAAAACACGCATTTTTTGTAGTGCAATGGGCATTATCTATACTCATCATATTTCACCATTATGATTTGATTCAATAGTATCTTGTATAATATACATTGCATTTGTGTGTATTTTTAATTCAAATAATAGCGTACGTATTTAATTGAAATAGCTAATATGTGTTTAGCTGTCCTACTAAGCTTTTCACCACATCAAAGAACCAGCAAAGTTTTCTCTTAAACTATACTCGAATTTATCCAACTCTTTTGTAGCTGTACAACTACTTCTAGCCAAATATAGGTGTTGATTTATATAGCTGTACAACTCTTTTGTCATAACCTCTTTTTTATTTTCATCCTGCTGACTTTCACATTTTGATTTAATCCCGTACCTTTACCTCTTTTTTAATTTTCGTCCTGTTGACTTTTAAAATTTGATTTTCATCCTGTAACTTACGTATTTTTATTTTGGTCCTACAACGTACTAAGCCTTATAGGACTAAAATAAAAAAGCGGTAAAATGAAAGGACTAAAATAAAAAAGTGGTAAATTTATAGGACTAAAATCAAAATTTGAAAGTCAACAGGTCAAAAATAAAAATAGTATGTAAGTTATAAGACAAAAATTAAACTTTGAATGTTAGTAGGACGAAAAAAACGTAAAGTTACAGGATGAAAAAAATTAATTTCCTTTTATATTATGAAAGAATTCAGCCTTATCTAAAAGTCAAAATTTGTAGAGTGGTGTTAAATCAATTCATTTAATTATTTCCCTTACAATATTATTACAAATATTATAATGTGAAATCATATATATTATGCCCATTGATCTATACCCTCTTATCTGCTCTTTGCAGCTTTATCTATTTTGATTTTCACAACTCTTTGTTACATTATAAATATAACATAACATTACAACAATTACTCACAAAAACAATAGAAAATCCCCTACATTTCTTTCACCACTCTCTCTGCAAGTTGTATGGATCATATTCTTTCTGTTTTTGCAACTCAGCAAGAAGTTCTGAGGCATTTTTATTGTGTTAAAAACTACGATTGATTGTGTTAATTTCCAAATTAGTCCTGTAACTCAGTTGGATTTCACTTTGTCAATTTTAATCCTTTTTACTCGGAAAATTTGATTGTTGTTCGTTGATTGTGATTTCTATGCATGGCTCCTATTTTCGATTTTCTACCAATCTAAACATATTATAGCAATTAATTATTTATTTCAGCCCGAAATTGCACTTGGCAACTACAAATTTTATCTGCAACTCAACGCCTACTCTCAAGTTCGTTTCTAAAATCAATATAGTATATTTTTTAATGGATTAATTACAAATAAATCAAAATATTTTCATAAAAATTGCAATTTAATTTAAATTTTTGAATCGTTGTATATAAGATTTCAATTTTAAATTTGTTAGCAAATCCAACGGAAAAAGTGATTTCAATCTGTTCGAAAATATTGATTAATTGTGCGTTGTCATTTCTACCAATCTAAATATATTAATACAATTAATTATAAATTCTCCGCCAAAAATTGCACTTGGCAACTACAAATTTTTACTGAAACTCAACGCCTACTATCAGGTTTGTTTCTAAAATCTATAAATATTTTTAAATAACACTTCCTTTCCTTTTTAAGATTGGTGTCTCAATCTCTGATTGTGTTGTAGCTAGGTGATAAATGACACTATTGACTGCTTAGGGTATAATTGTTTCCTTGATAGTAACATTCTTAGATTATGATCAAGAGTCATTTTGTTGGTTCAACAGCAAGTCGAGGATGGCAGAGAGTGCGGTATCATTTCTTTTGGACAAGCTTTCTAATTTGCTAAGTGAGGAGGGACATCTACTTGGAGGGCTTGAACAAGAAGTTCAATCCATCCGAGATGAAATGCTGCGGATGAAGGAGTTCCTCGAAGATACTATGGAGAGAGATGATAGTAACTCTACTACCGAGTGGATTAGACAACTCCAGGACATCACCTACGATGTTGAAGACGTTCTCGACAAATACATGTTCCGATTTCAACAATGTCGTGATGCAAGTGGAGTCAGTGGCTACATCATGAAAACTTATGCTTCAACTAAGAATTTGAAAGCCCGGTACCAGATTGCTTCTGAAATCCAAACTCTCAGGTCCAGATTAAAAGATCTTTTCGAGGGTCGGGAGAGATACGGAGCTATTAATGCTAGCATTGGTCAAGGCTCAAGCTCTACCATTTCAAGAAATGAATGCTATGCTGGTCGAGGTGATGCCTTATTTTTGGATGACGATGAAGTTGTGGGGATCAAAAAGCCAAAGGAACAACTTCTTAAGAGGATCCATTCGAGGCATGATGGACTTAATGTGATTTCAGTGGTGGGAATGGGAGGATTGGGTAAGACAACTCTGGTCAAGAAGGTGTATGATGATAAAGTAGTCAAGACCCAATTTAATCATCATGTTTGGCTTGTCGCCTCTGAGTACAAAGATGATAAGAAAATGTTGACAAACCTTATTAACAAATTGGTTGATGAAAGTAAGGGATCAACACCTCCAAAACCGGAAGGAATGTGTCATGATGGCATGAGAGACTACATTTTTAATTTCCTACAGGGAAAGAACTACTTAATTGTTTTTGACGATGTTTGGGATATATCCAAATGGGATACTATCAGAACTGCACTTCCCAAAAGAGCTACTCATAGTTGTGTCATCATCACCACACGCTCTCATGACATAGCCAACGTCGCTAGCTGCAAGATGGATCACGTGTATGAGTTGGATCCATTGCCAGAAAAGGAATCATGGGAGTTGTTCCACAAAAAAGCATTTCCAAGAAATCAATGTCCCGATTATATAAGAGAATATGTCGTAAAGATATTAAAAAAATGTCAAGGTTTACCACTAGCGATTTCTGTAATTGGTGGTCTCTTAGCTACAAAGGGCAACAATGCTGAAGAATGGGAAATGTTTGAACGGAGTCTTGGCCATGAATTAAGAAACGGTGGCAGCCTAGAATTGGTTTGGAAACCAGTCATCTCCTTGAGCTACAATGACTTGCCATACTATCTCAAGTATTGTTATTTGTACTTGAGCATCTTTCCGGAAGATAGCTTGTTGGAGAAGGAGACAATCATTCGATTGTGGATAGCCGAAGGATTTGTGCAGCCCAAACCAAATAAGACCATGGAAGAAGTTGCCAACGACTATCTTGATGATCTTTACAGCAGAAGCCTAATTCAAGGGGCAGAGCCAGGGATATATCATGCTGGAAGAGCAAGAGCATTTCGTATCCATGACTTGTTACGAGATTATATTGTTTCAAAATCTCGAGAACACAACATTGTAATGATATTCAACGGAGATAAGATGTTGTGCACTAGCAAAATTAGGCGTCTTGCAATTCAAAAATCTTCCAACTTCTCTCTAGATACATACAACTTGGACTGTCTTCGCTCTCTTCTTTTGTTGTGCTCCAGATATACAGAACTCGGCATGATTATCAATCAGATGGTCGAGAGGTGTAGGCTTTTAAAGGTGTTGGAATTAAGGGGAGCTCCACTGGAAACTATTCCTGATGGAGTTTTCAAGTTATATTTCCTCAAACATTTGAGCTTAAGGAACACAGCAGTTGAAGTCATTCCGAAGTCGATCGGATATCTAGTGAACTTAGAGACATTAGATCTGAAGAATTGCAATGTTACAAAATTGCCTGACGAAATCCTAGAGCTTCACAAACTTCGGCATCTCTTAGCATACAAATACATGAATATTTCTGTCGTCTTTGACAGCATAACGAGTATTAAGGGTCCGTGTGACATTGGAAGAAATTTGCCGCTGCTATTAAAACTTAGTTGTGTAGATGCGACTGAAAGTGAAGGCATTAAAATGGTGAGAGAGATAGGGAAGCTTATACATTTGCGAAAATTAGGCATAACAAGGTTGAGAAGTGAAGATGGAAAGGAGCTTTGCTCTTCTATTGCCAAGCTAACCAATCTTCGCTCTTTAAGAATTGATTCAGTTGAAGAAGGTGAAAAATTGGAACTTGACTATTCAATCATCAATTTGCAATTTCTAAGAAGTATCACTTTGAAAGGGTGGATAGAGAAAGTACCAACATGGATAAGGTCTTTGAATGGTCTTACCTATCTAGGTCTATATTGGAGCAAGTTGAGGGAGGATCCGCTGAGCAGCCTTCAAGATTTGCCTAATTTGTCACGTCTTGATATTCATGGTGCCTGCATTGAGGGATTAAGATTCAAAGCCGAAGGATTCAAGAAGCTCAAAGAATTGTTCTTCATTGATCTAAAATGCATGAAATGGGCGATAGTGGAGAAGGGGTCTATGCCAAGTCTTGTGTTCTGGAGCATGCATGACTGCAAATTGATGAGAGAGCTGCCTCAAGGAATTGAGCATTTGGCGCATCTTCAACACCTTGATTTCAGCAATATGGGGGATGAATTTGTGAAGAGAGTTGTTAAAGAGAGAAGAAAAAGAGTATTTCGTCGGAGATTGGCTCGCGTTCTCAAAGTTCGTTTTCTCAAACTGGTG